>JADMNL010000034.1:24952500-26152500 GCA_016271365.2 Neoceratodus forsteri | reverse complement strand
TATCGGCCGGTTTGTCCACATTCCGAGCGTTCCCGGAATGCCGGAATACGCTATCGGTCACTAACCCCTCTGCAGAGGGGTGCTCCGAGAGACCGGAGAGTGAACCGATAGGGACCGCATACTTTCAATCCATCCTAGCCGAAGGTGCGGGACAAGATGCTGGTCGTTGCCATAACTCCAGGGCCGGGCTAACAATGGCTTTGGCCACTGGAAAGGCCTCCATGGGGGAATCCCCTTGGTCCAGTATCTCCATGAGGGGATACTTGGCTCATTTTGAAACGGGTTCGAGCTTCATCCCAGTGGGCTCTGAGATGAGTCGAAGCATTCCCAAAAACGAGGATGGGCTCTCGTCCACCGACTGACCCCCTGCAGACTCCAGGTTGAGCGGCCTGGAGAACAAGGAGTCGTCATTGTCAGACCCCGAGGAGTCTGCGAACAGCTGCCAAGCGCCTGAGCCACCCTCCCCATGCCGAGGTCGATCGGGGGTGAGGGTGACCGACAACCTATGGGGCAAGGCCTGACCTGACCGAGAATCCTTGGTCGGGGCCCCAGTCTTCGGTTGTGGAGGTGGAGGTTCCACCACAGTGGGTGGAGCAGCTGGTTTTGGCTGAACAACCGGCGCCGGTTTCGGCTCCTCGACTACTATGAGGGATTGTTTTGGCCGCTCAGGTGACAGCCACTTAATGACCAGAGAAGGTGACGGAGTCGGCTTATTCCCAGACAATAAGAGCTGCTGCCACATTAAATCCTCGTAGCGCCGATGCAACTTGCGCTGGAACCTATTCCCCGAAGAGGACGACGAGGATGAGCGGCGACGCCGCTTTCCATGGTGCTGAGACAGAGACCGTCGACGTCGGCGGGACCTGGAAGAGGTCTGAGACCGAGACCTTCGGGGATTCTGAGGGTGGGTCAGAGAGGGGATGGGGGAAACCCACTCCTCCCTCGGTACAGGGACCTTAACCGGGGACTCCGGCACAGTAGGCACAGGCAAGTCCTCTGTTTCCACCGGGGGAACCGGTGAAGTAGAGTTGTTGGCATCACCAGTTGACAGACCGTCCGGGTCGAGAAAAATCTCGACTGCATCGACGGGTGTTTCAGCCGGCTGACCTGACGGGGACACCATGAAGCCAGCGGACTTAGCCAAAACCTCAACCAAAATCTAAAGTCGACCATCCGGTGAAGGTGATCTCTCCCACTCCCACGAACGTCGATGGGACTTACCTTTTGAGTCCTTCTTCTTGGACCGACTGGAATGTCCAGATGGTCCTTCTCCCTTGGTGGAGAGGGATTGACAAAGCTCCTTAAAAGAAGCTGTATATGAAGAGCCCAAGGAGAGCGGGATAAATGCCGCCACCGAGGAGGAAGATGATGCGGCCTGGGCCGCCTTCTCCTCGAGGGCGATCATCTGCTCCAGCTGTTCCGCGGAGCCCGCCGCCGGACACCGCCCAATGGGCCTCCTTAGACTTGACTGGCGGATACTGTTTTTCAGGGCGCCCCAGAAGAAATCGAGCAGCGTGGCCCTCCAAGTCCGAAGCCGAAAAGGATTTGCACAAGTCGCAAGCCTGCGAATCGTGGCCAAGCCCCAGGCAGTAGACACACATGGAGTGCGGATCGGTCCGGAACATCTTCTGCCTGCAGGGGCACCGACGACAGCCGGGAGTCGATTTGTCCATCGCAGCCACGAGGGAAAAAGACCGAAGTCTTGTAAATTTTAGAATTACTTTCAGGTTAACCGAAGAGTGTGGATCCAGGCCTAAAACGCGGAACACTAAGGAGGGAACCAGAGCTTCCAAGCAGTAAGGAAGATCTGGAGTCATGGGGCGGAGCCGAGAGTATTACCACCCGGGTGAGTGGGAGGAGCCAGCTTGAAGACCTTCCGGCAAGATTTAAAGCGGCAAGGAACCTGCCAATAAGTATGGATTGAACAACATATCCACGTCCCTAGAACGTCCCTTTCAGTGCCAAAACCACCGTCAGCAGAAACAGACGCAGGCTCAGCGCCGAAATAAACATAGAGCCATGTCAGCAGCCAAACCCCCTCCGAGCAAGTCCCGTAAGGATTCCGGATCTACAGTTGCTGCTCTGCCCTCGGACTCCTGACTCCCTGCCTCTCCCTCTGGACAGTCCTGAGGAGCCGGTGGGGGGAAGGAAGGTTTTCCTTCTACCTGTCGGAATGGGAGAGGATAACCTCAGACTCCCGGGTGCTCCAACTAGTTTCAGAGGGGCACTCCATAGAGTTCACTCAAACCCCCCCCCCCCAGACCTCCTCCACGGTCATCCTAGCCCACACTGCACATTCCTCTGGTGCAAGAGGAGATACACTCCCTTCTGAAGGAGGCAGCAATAGAACCAGTTCTCCCCCTTACCGGGGGATGGGTTACTATTCTCATTTCTTCCTAGTGCCAAAGAACATAGGCAATCTGAGACCTATTCTGGATCTCGGCACCCTCAGCCTGTATGTGGAGTACAAGAAGTTCAGAATTCTCTCTCTGCAGAGCCTTCTCTCCCTGCTCAGGTTGGGCCTTTGGCTATGCGCCTTGGACATGCAGGATGCCTACCTGCGTATCCCCATACACCCCTCCCACCGCAAATGTCTCAAGTTTTCATTTCCAGGGGGAACACTACCAATTCTAGACCCTGCCTTTTGGCCTATCCTTGGCTCCCCGAGTATTTAGCAAATGCCTGGCGGTAGTGGCAACCTTTCTGTGTACCAAGGGGGTCCAGGTATTTCCCTACCTGGATGATTGGCTTTTAGCAGCCCCTTCCAGGGAGGATCTTCTGCGATCCCTCTCCCTTAGCCTGGAGATTTTTTCCAGTCTTGGCATTACTGTCAATCAGGCCAAGTCTCATTTTGTTCCTTGCCAATGGCTGCAGTTCATTGGGGCGGTATTGGACACGACCTTGGGCAGGGCTTTCCTCCCTCTGGACAGGATAGAGACTCTGCAACTCCAGGCTCATCTCCTGTCCTCTTTAAAATGGGTCTCGGCCCGGAAGGTCCTTCACCTTGTAGGCCTTATGGCAGCCGTCATTCCAACTGTCCCTCTGGCGTGGCTCCAGATGTGGGTCTCGCAGTGGACCCTCCAAACCCAATAGGATCAATCCCAGGACGATCTGGATCACGAGGTCCTCATTTCGGACCAGATGATCAGGGACCTGCAATGGTGGTTGATTCAAGGGAACCTCAATCTAGAGGTTCCATTCTGCTCCGCCCACCCCTCCCAGACTCTGACAATGGACGCCTCAGGGGCTGGTTGGGGAGCCCACCTCGGGTCACACAAGATCCAGTGGAATTGGTCCCACATCGAGAAGCATTTGCACATCAACGTTCTTGAGCTGAGGGCAGTCCTGTATGCTCTTCAGGCTCTTCATCCTTCTCGGCCACCTTCTGGTACAGTCGGACAGCATGTGCGTTGTCTATTGCCTCAACAAACAGGGAGAAACTCATTCCTATCCCTGTGCCGGGAGGCAATGAGGGTGTGGTATTGGGCATCCCAGCACAACCTACACCTGACAGCAGTCTACATGCTGGGAGTACAAAACACTCTGGCAGATGCTCTCAGTTGCTCATTGGCTAGATTCCACGAGTGGGAAATCAAGCAGGATGTGGTAAATGATGTCTTTGCTCAGTGAGGGACTCCACAGGTAGACC
Organism: Neoceratodus forsteri; assembly: GCA_016271365.2. NCBI lineage: Eukaryota > Metazoa > Chordata > Ceratodontiformes > Ceratodontidae > Neoceratodus > Neoceratodus forsteri. Next base: position 26,148,851 of record JADMNL010000034.1, on the reverse strand, counting down.
TGTTCATCTCCCCCGACAACGCCAAGCTTCCCACCTTTTGCTCGCTCGCTCCAGGGCGAGGTATTTTTTGGCAGGATGCTCTGTCTCTGTGTTGGAGGGACAGATTCATTTATGCCTTCCCTTCAGTACTTTTGATCCTGAGAGTTCTGAACAGGCTCTGGGCAGAAGGGGCATGCGTGATTCTCATCGCTCCTTTCAGGCCGAGGCAAGTTTGGTTCTCTCTTCTACAGCAGTTCTCAGAAGAGCCACCTATTCCTCTTCCACTGTCACAGGACATGCTGACCCAGGATCAGGGGACCCTGGTCCACCAGGTCTCAAATCCCTCCATCTGCATGCATGGCTCCTGCAGATGTAGCCACTGCTCATTTCGGCGTTTCTCCTCAGGTTGCTGACATCCTGGTGGAGGCCAGAAAGCCTTCCACCAGGTCTACTTACGCCATGAAGTGGAAGCAGTTTTCCAGTTGGGCAGGTTCCAAGGACCTGGAATTCTTTTCCTGCCCTACAACTAGAATCCTGGATTATCTGAGGTATCTCTACAACCTGGGGGTCAGCTACTCCTCACTGAAAGTACATCTGGCGGCCATCTCGGCCTACCATCTCCCAGTGGGGGACAAGTTGGTAGCTCAATTGGAGGTCTCAGAGACGTTCCTTAGAGAGGTTCTTCATTTGAAGCCCCCTATCCATAGCCTGGCCCCCGACCTTAATTTCATACTGGAGAAGCTCACGCTCCCCCCCCCCTTTGAGCCAGCAGCTGATGCTGAAATGTGTTTCCTTTCCTGGAAAACGCTTTTTCTCGTGGCTACCACTTCTGCTCGAAGGATTTCCGAGATACAGGCCCTTATGTGCAAAATACCTTATCTGATTTTTCACAGGGACCGGATGACCATGCATACTAACCCAAAGTTCCATCCTAAAGTGGTGGCTGAGTCCACCCTGAACCAGTCCATTGAGCTCCCAGTCTTTTTCCTGGCTCACTCTAACCATAGAGAGTATCATTTGCATACTCTAGACATTCACAGAATACTGAGATACTACACTAACTGAACCTAGGATCTCAGAAAAACAGATCAACTATTCATTTCCTTTGCTCCTAAGAGGGAAGGCACCACTGTTTCCAAGCAGTGCCTGTCTAAGTGGTTAGCTAATTGTATCACTTTTTGTTATGACAAGTACAACAAAACCCTTCTGAGTCAGGTAAGAAGTCATTCCACCAGAGGTGTGGCTGCCTCTGCTGCTTGTTTCAGTAGTGTGTCAGCTGCAGAAATCTGTACAGCCACCACATGGACTTCTGTACATACTTTTACAAAGCATTACAGTTTGGATGTTGCCTCTCGCCGCAGGGCGGGTTTCGGTTTGGCGGTCTTGCAGGGGCTCCTTTCTTGAGTCCCTCTTCTGCCATTCTGTTTGTTTGTGGATGATACTTCTCCTCGTCCCTGGTTCCAGACTTGTTCCATACTGCTTGGGACTCAGTCCTATTGGTGAATACCTACTGGAAGAGCCCTCTCGAAGTAAGATAGTAGTTACGCAAGAACTTACCGTAACAGTAGATCTTCAAGGAGGCTCTTGCAGGAGGTAATACTCCCTCCCTCCATCTCTCTCCCCCCCAAGTTTTTTTTTCTTTCTAAGGAATATCCTCTTTTCTGTCATGCCCTTTTGGCCTCAATGGGAGAACTGGAAGGCGGGCGTGGGGACCGCCCCTTTATACTGATGCCGGTCAGCTGATGTGGGGGCGGTCCCCCACCAGAGACTACTAACTAGAAGATTCTTCTGTGGGGTCCTGACACCTGATGGCTTAGTCCTGTTGGTGAATACCTACTGCAAGAGCCTCTCTCGAAGTTCTACTGTTACGGTAAGTTCATACGTAACTGTACTTTCTTACCTCACTGTTCTGTCTTCTTCGGGGGTATCTCAGTCATCAGGTCCCACAGAAGGAACGAGTCCCAAGCAGTTAACATTATTCATAGAAACAGTCTGGGAGGAAGGCCATCCCTAAACTTAAGACAGGAGGCCCTGCAGCACAGCCCTGCCAAAACCTACATGTGCTCTCCAGGCAATGTCCAGACTGTAGTGCTTAGTGAAAATATGGACAGTACTCCAGGTGGCGGCTGTGCAAATGTCAGCAGCGGAGACCCCTCTGAAGCAGGCCACAGAGGTAGCCATGCCCCCTGTGGAATGAGCCGTCACTGCTCCTGGCAACTCTTTGCCATATTTATAGTAGCAGAACACAATGCAATTTGCCAAACGTTGTTTAGAAACCTGAATGCCCTCTCTGCCTGGGGCGAAAGAAACAAAAAGCTGTTTTGACTTCCTGCATTCCTAGGTCCGAAGCAGGTAATACTTCAAAGTTCTGCATACATCTAACATATGGAGCAGTGCTTCCCTGGATTGGCATGCTCAGAAAAATAAACAGGAAGGTGGATTTATTGGTTCAGGGTAAACTCGGACACCACCTTAGGGGGAAACTTGGGATTCGTGCACAAAGAATTTGTGAAAAATCAAACAAGGCTTCTCTCACCAGAGTGCGTGAAGCTTGGAAATCCTTTGAGCAGAAGTAATAGCAACCAAAAATAACGCTTTCCAAGAAAGAAAGCGTAGCTCGCAAGTCACGGCTGGCTCAAAAGGAGACAGGATCAGTTTCTCCAAAACAAAATTCATATCCCAAGCTGGGACAGGAGAATGGATTAGAGGTTTCAGATGCAGGATGCCCCTTAAGAAGGTATGGGAAACATCCAGCTGAGCCATGGTGTGGTCACCCACAGGCTCATGGAAGGCCGAGATAGCTGAGAGGTGCACCTTAAGGGAGGAGTACTGGAGGCCAGCATCCGACAGCGATATCAGGTAGTCCAGAATCTGGCTCACTGGACTATTGAAAGGGTCCAGATTGTGTTTGGCAGCCGAGATGGCAAACCTCTTCCACTTCATGGCATAAGTGACTCGAGTGGAAGGCTTCTGAGTGGCTACTAGGACATCCCCACCCTATGGGAAACCCCAAATTTGGCGATGGCTATATACGCAGGAGCTAAGCATGCAGATGGAGGGACTTGAGGTTGAGATGTACCAGGACCCCCTGAGTTTGTGTCAGCAGATTCCTGCAGAGAGAAAGAGAGGACCAGAGGTTCCTCTCCTAGCTGCTGTAGTAATGGAAACCATATCTAACGAGGCCAGAATGGAGCTACTATGATCATGCTGGCCCCCTCCATCTGCAGTTTGATTAGCACCCTCTGAATCAGAGAAAATGGAGGGAACACATAAAGGAACCTCCCACTCCAGGAGAGGGACAACGCATCTTGCCAAAACACTGCAGACCCTAGATGCACAAAAAGTGGGCAGTTTTGCATTGAGTGGGGATGCAAAAAGGTCCAACTCTGGATGACCCCATCTGTCGAATAGATCTTCTGTAACTGATTAGAGAAGCTCCCTCACATGCATGCTGGACTGCGTTCGGCTGAGGCTATCCTCCAGAATGTTTAGTATTCCTGGGACATGAACCACTGAGACTGAGAGAGAGAGAGACAGAGACAGGCTGTGGTTCAACACCTAGTACCATGCTCTCATGGCTTCCTGCATAAGGGGTACGAATGTCATCTCCCCACCCACCCCCCATTTATTGATGCAATGCGGACACTGAGGTTGTCTGACTGAATCAACAGCTGACCTGGGAGGAGATGGTTCTGAAAGGCCTGCATGGCATACAGGACCGTCTGCATTTCCAGGACATTGATATCCAAGGAGGTTTTGATCTAGGAACAAGAGACCTGGGTTTGAAAGGCACCAAGGTGAGCCCCCAGCCCAAACCAGAGGCATCTGTGGTGAGGATCTGCTGGGGGAGGAGATCTGGAAGGGGACCCCTTGTAGCAGGTTCAGGGGTCCATCCAAAACAGGAGAACCTTGTGGACAGTGGAGGAGACCAGCACCAACTCATCCAGTTCGTCCAAGCGCTGGTTCCATTGTACTCTTGAGCGTCCACTGGAGGTTGCGTATGTGGAACCTGGCCAGTGGAACAGTGGGTATGGCCACAGCCATCAATCCCAACGGCGTCTAGTACACTTTTGGAGGGATATAATGGCTCTGTGTGACCTCCTGAGCCTGGGCAGTAAGGCACTCCGCCCTGTTCTGAGACAGGAGGGCCTTTCTCTGCGCTGAGTCTAGAACCCCCCCTATGTATTGCAGCCTTTGGGACGGGACTAGGACCAACTTGGGCAAATTGACCGTAATGTCCAGGGAGAGAAATAACAGAAGAGTTCTGTCTAGAGTCCACAGGAGCTGTTCCCTGGACGGGGCCTTTAGGAGCCAATCCATAAAGGGAAAACATAGAGCCCCTCCCTTCCGAGAGCTGCAGCTACTGCTAAGCACTTGGTAAAGACCTACAGTGCAGGACACAAGCCAAAGGGCAATACTTTAAATTGGTAATGTTTGCTCTGAAAAAGGAAACACAAGAGATGTGCAGGTATGCGTCCTGCATGTCCAGAGAACACATCCAATCGCCCTGTTTGAGAAGGTGTAGTAGGCCTGGCAGAGTCACCATTTGAAATGTTTTGTATTGGACATACAGATTGAAATCCTTGAGGTCTAAGATGAGCCTCAGGTCTCCAGTTCTTTTGGGGACCAAGAAGAACATAGAGTAAAATCCCTTGTTTCTTTGGCGCATAGGCATTGGCTCGATGGCCTTTTTGCATAGAAGGGACTGTACCTTCTCTCAGAGAACAGTCGGGTGGGCGGGGGTAGGTGGAGGGTACTGAAGGAGTCTCTAGGGGCAGCTCGATGAGCTCCAGAGCGTGACCCCTTCCTATGATTTGAAGAATCCAGGCATCTGATGTGATGGTTCTCCACTGATTGAAATGGAGGCAGAACCGACCTCCGACCACCACCTCTTGGTTGGAGACCGGAAGAGGGGGTCTGGCAAGGAATCAGGAGCTGGGGCTGGCCCATCACCACAGGGGCGCATGGCCGCGACTCCGGCATAGGAGGGGCAGGCAAAGCAGCGGAGGCTCTGTGTTTGCCTTGGGGTCAAGGGACTGCTCCAGATTTGTGGGGCACCTTATGAAAGGGAGAGAGCTGTCTGCTCTTGGGTTGTGTATGATAGAGAAAATAGATAGACTTGATGGCCCTGCCAGATGCCTGCAGCTCATTTATGATGTCCTCCACATCTGGACCGAACAACTTGGAGCCATTAAAAGAGGCATTGAGCACCTTTTGCTGAACATCAGCAAGAAAACCCGAAACTCTTAGCCTACAAAGGCAAATGCTGGTGGCAGCAGCCCTGGCACCAGTATCAGAGGTATCATAGAGGGCTCGCAAGAGGTGCTTATTAATATCCTCAGCATTTTGCAGGCACTTAATAACCGCTTGATTTTGGGTACAATACGGAAGTGCTTGGGCCGTGGCCTTGCTCTTCTTCAAAAGAATATTCTGGTACTTAATCATATAAGAAAGATAGATCTTACTTCGAGGAAGGCTCTTGCAGCGGGTCACACAGTTAGGACTATGCTGCCAGGCACTAGGACCACACAGAAAACTTGGAGCTAGCAGTCTACCACGGGGGACCACCCCCCCAGAGACGTCAGTCATCTTATGTCAGTACAGGCTACATAGGAGGGCAGTCCCCCACACCTACCTCAGTTCTTTTCCTGCCATCGACCTGTGCACGTCATACGTAGTGAACGTCGCAGCTATAGTCGACCGCCATTGCCTTCGTTTACTGCATTTTGTTTATTTTTACTTCTTGGTTTAAACATCAGATTTTTAGATATTTTCCAGACGAGTTTGTCTTCTGCACCAGCTTCATCTTCCGACTGCTCCACTAAGCGTGCCTGCGACAAACAGATTCCAGAAAAGGACGGTTCACTCTTCGTGTCTGATCTGCCTGGGCCCCAGCCATGACACTGAAGCCTGCCAGCATTGCCAAAAGTTTAACCAGGCCACTCGGAGACGTCAATTGAAAATGCTGGGGAGCCATCTTCTCAAACAGAAGCTGCATGTCATGGAGAAGGAGCTACAGGCCAGGAGCTCTTAGCCCTCACTGGCGCAGTCCTCTAGGGCCTCTTCCTCCTCCCACAGGGGGGAAATTGGAGAAGCATAAGCACCGGGAGAAACACCAAGAGCAGGCCCGGTCAGCTTCCCTATCAAGGTCACCTCATAAATTCTTTATCTGCAATGGCGTCCTCTTCCCAGCATAGGGGTCATCGCCAGCCCCATTAGCCCTTTTCTCTTCTGGTGGCATCTCTGCCCGTTCTCATCTCCATTGCAGGCGGAGACTCTTCAGGGCAGGGGATGTTCTTCTCCTGCCCCTCAGCCCAATGCTCAGGCTTGTTTCTTTTACGGGCTCTCAGCCAGGTAGCTTGGCCTCCTCTGAGCTTTCGGGTGGCTGTTCTGCACCTGTAGACCCCGGCCCTGCCTTCGTCGGGTCCCACCTTGGGGACCGATGCCAATTCTACTAGGCAGCATCCACAGCAGCCCGATGCCATTTCTTTCTCTCTGGCATCGCATCTGCCGCTACCCAGGGTATCCCCTTCTCTTCAGGTGCCAGCTTCCCCTGTTGACTCTGTGTCAGCGGAGCCTTCACCCACCAGGCTGTCGCCAGTACTGCCGATGCCCCAGCCAGTGGGCCCAATGTTGGCGTCGCCTTTACTTCAGCCTTTTCCACAGCCAACGCCGGCTGAGCCATTGCTGAATCGCTTACTGGCACCACCTACACCTATGCCGGGTTACCCGTCACCTGGCCCGCAGCTGTCATTCCCTAACCTGGCGCAGGGTGTTGCCATTCTTGCCTGTGTACAGTATTACTCCACAGGTTGATTACAATGCTCTTTTTTTGGCGTGGTGGGTGTTCATGCAGAGGCAGACCCTTGCCCCTCAAGGGCCACCTCTGGCTTCTCCTCCCCTTTCCCCTCCAAGATCCACAGCCCAGGGACACAGGCAAGACCTTCAGACCCCCCATATGTCAGGGTCTTCCGGAACCAGGCTGACGTGGGCACAGGTATCAGGTGAGACAAGCGCAGGCCTCTCTTGCCAGTACCAGATAGTGAGTCATCAGAAGAGGATTCTGAATCCTGTAGATCTTCTTCCTCAGGGGAGTCTTCAGGTGGTGCCCAAGTCCCCTCCTGATGATTTGTCCTTCATGGACGTGATGTGTCACATCCAGTCAATTATGGGATGGGAGACAGAGGAGCAAGATCCAGAGAGACGCTGCCTGGCTATTTTCCTGAGGCAGAAGGATGCCTTGCCTGTAGTGGTGACACTCTTGCTTGAATCATATGAGGATGACACCAAGGCGACTTGGGCTCACCCCTCCACTATCTCTCCTCTCCCCAAAAAGGTGGGCCGGCTTTATCACATGCCAGTGGGCAAACCTCATCCAAGGAGCCATCCTAAAGTGCATTCTGTGGTCATTAATGCAACCCATGACCACTCTTAAGAAGCCCAAGCACCTCAGTGCTCTCCCCCAGACCGTGAATCCAGGCAGCTAGACCAGACTGGCAAGCGAGTCTTTACTTTGGCTATGTTGGCCATTAGGGCTATCAGTTACCTGACCCATATCGTACAATACCAAAATGCCATCTGGGACCAGGCCCGGGATCTGGTCCAGGCTCTTCCTGAGGATCCCAGTAAAACTCAACTTGCCCAACTCATGAAGTCAGGCTCGGATGCGGGTAGCCATATGCTCTGGGCATCTTACGATGCTGTAGATGCCTCTGGGTGAGGGGCCGTAGCTGGCGTTTGCCTTCAGCTCCATTTCTGGCTCCGGGTTTCTGGTTTCACTCCAGATGTTCAGGCCAGCATTTTAGATGCTCCCTTCAGGGGCTTGGTAATGTTTGGAGGTGATGCCCAGGACCTCATCTCTAACTTGCAGGAATCAGGCAAAGCCCTCAGGTCGGTCCATTCACTGTACCACACTCAGCCTAGAGTGAACCAGTGCCAGCCCTTTCGTCGGCCCTCCTGCAAGCAGGCTAAGGGACAGCCCACCAAAGGGCTAGCAATGGCGGAAGATGACAGATGCCCCCGCAGGGGCCGCTTCTGCTCGATTCCCCCAGGGGTCCGTCAGGTCCAATGCCTGGTCCCACTCCCACCCCCTGACTCCTAAACCGACCCCCCCCAGGGGTCCAAGGGAGGTGGTTGGTGGGGGGGGTCAGTTTTCTCTCCACTTGGAGGAGTGGCGAGCAGTGACCACAGATGAATGGGTGCGCTTCAGCTGATAGGTCGAGTCATACTCTGAAGCTGGTGGAGTGGCCACCCAAGACCCCTCCTGTCCACTCTACCTACTCTCCAGAGCACCTGCCTCTGGTTTCGGGGGAAATCCAGGCACTTCTACAAAAAAGAACCATAGAGCCCATCCCACAGGCTCAGTGGAGAAGGGGATTTTATTCCCACTTTTTCCTTGTCCCCAGAAAGACCGGGGGACTTGTGGCCCATCCTAGACTTAAGCAGCCTGAACCTCTACATAGAGTACAAACTTCAGGATGGTAACCCTCCAGGGTTTGCTGCCCCTGCTGCATCAGGGGGACTGGTTGTGCTTTCTGGACATGCAGGATACTTACCTGCATATACAGGTTCTTCCGGCTCACCGCTGTTTCCTCCACTTCCAATTCAGGGCCCTCCCCTTTGGTCTTTCCTAGGCCACCAGGTGTTTACCAAGTGCCTGGCCGTAGTGGCAACAGCATTGAGGAGACAGGACTTTTATGTCTTTCCCTACCTGGACGACTGGCTGCTTGCAGCCCCTTTCAAGGAGTGTTTGCTTCAGACCCTGGAATGCACATCTCATCTCTTCCAGGACTAGGAGTCACAGTAAATCTCCCAAAATATTGCCTCTCCCCTTGCCAGTATCTCCAATACATAGGGGCGGTCCTGAACACCCGCCAGGGCAAGGCTTTTCTGCCAGAGGACAGGGCGGCCCATTTGAGGGAGCAGGCCCATCTGGTTTCCACAAGCAGTCAGGTTCTGGCCAATCTTTCTGTGCCTTCTGGGCCATATGGCAGTATCAGTTGCTACGGTGCCCTTGGCTCAGTTGCATATGCGGATACTGCAGTGGACTTTACAAGTCTAGTGGGATCAATGCATGGACAACCTCGACCAGTTGGTCTTGGTCTCCAACCCAGTCCAGAGGGTTGTGGCCTGGTGGAATGACTCGGCCAATCTGCTCGGGGGGTTCCTTTCCAGTTCTTAACTCCTCCCCCCAGCAGGTAATGACCACGGATGCCTTCGGCATGGGATTGGGTTACCATCAGACTCAGGCTACCTGTTCGGACACGGAGTGAGCTCCTCATAGCAACATCCTGGAGATGCGGGCGGTTCTGTATGCCATGCAAGCCTTCCAGTCTCAGCTCCTCCTGAGTCCATTACTGGTTCAGATGAACAACAGGTGTGTTGTCTACTACATCAACAAGCAGGGGGGACTCACTCCTACCCCGTGTTGTGAGGCGATGAGAGTTTGATATTGGGCCATCAAACGCAGTCTGGAGCCCTTGGCCGTTCACGTTCCAGGCGTCCAAAACATGCTGGCTAACAGTCTTAGCCACCCCAGGTCTCAGGCTCACAAGTGGGAACTACACACCTCAGTGGTCGACGATCTCTTCGACAGGTAGGGTCCCCCAGAGTTGGACCTCTTTGCGTCCCCACTCAGTGCAAAACCACTGCTTTTTTGCTTGCTCGGTCCTGGGCCTGGAGTTTTCTGGCGAGATGCATTGTTCCTCTCTTGGAAGGGACGGTTTCTATAAGTATTCCATCCTTTCCCGCTCCTGCAGAGGGTTCTGTTCAAGCTCCAGTTGGAAGGAGTGGAGATGATTCTCAGTTCCCTTCTGGCCATGCCAGATTTGGTTTCCCATGCTGCAACAGCTAGCTGTGGAATCTACGGTACCCTTGCCCCTGTGCACAGGCTTGCTCTCCCTGGACCAGGGCACCCTAGTCCATCCAGAACTAAAGTCCCTGTATCTTCATTCGTGACTCCTATGGACCTAGCTGTTTCTCGCTTTAGGTTTTCTTTTAAATCAATCAATCAATCAATCAATCAAATCTTTATTTATTCAGGCGATCATCATTGAGCAAGGCTCATTTACAAGATGGACCTGATAAGGTCAAGATTCAAGTTGGTGCACAGCAATTACATCACATACTTATGAGACAGTTATACATACAGAAACAAGAAAATGTTATTTATAACACAATAATATACAGAGAATTCACATGTTAAAGCTTGGCAGAAAGTTAAACTAACATCTACAATATGTACAATACATATATATCACAATGAGGCCATGACAGTCACTCACATAATGAGTACAAGGATGGTGAAGGGAATATTGGGTGCCATATACTGGTGGTGTCTGGCTGGAAGGAATATGCCATATGTGATTGGAATAAGGTTTTGTGGGATGACTATTCTATCTCTAGCGGTAGCAACTGCATTTCTCTGTGAAGAAGGCTGTACAGTGCTGCTTGAAGGATGTAAATGGAATGATAATGGACAGTTTTAGGATTTTTGTAGGGTGTTCCATGCTATGGCTAGAGAGTAGCTGATTGCTGCCCTCCCTATTTTGGTGTTGACTTTGGGCAATTTGAGCAGGATGATATTGTTGCTTCTTAGGGCATAGGAGCTGGGAGTGGTCAGGTTGAAGCAGTCCAGGATATAGCTTGGGAGTTTTTGATAAAGCTCTGTAGATCCCATAGAGCTGCATTTCTGCTCCTCCTGACATGAAGGAAACCCATCCAACTGAATCATAGAGAGAACAATGGTGAGTATTATATGGCAGGTCTGTAATGAACCTTGTTGCTCTATGGTATAAGGTATCCAACTTTTGAAGGTGAGGTGGAGCACTGACTATGAGAAGTCTGCATAGTCAATGACTGATAGAAAGATGGCCTGGACTAATCTCATCTTTGAATCTCTATTAAGGAAGGGTTTTAATCTGTAGAGGAGGCCAAGCCTTGCGAAGCTTTTTCAGCAGTTGTTCTAGATGCTGAGTAAAGTCAAGTCTGTTGTCAATCCACACACCTAGGTATTTGAAATTTTCAACATACTCCAGATTTTCTCCAAGTATAGTGCATATCTGGGGGAGACTGATTGAAGAGGATGTGTTGGTGGAGTTTTGGGTTGTGAACATCATTGCTTTGGTTTTCTTTGCATTTAGCAGAAGCTTTTTCTCGAGAAGCTGATGTTGTAACAGGGAGAATTCTGCTTGTAGGATTTCATGAGCAACTTTAGGTGAAGGGTTGCTGACACAGTACAGTGTCATCAGCAAAGTGATGTACTGAGGACTTGGTAAGGTTCAATCAATTTTATTTATATAAATGGCAAAAGGATAGGACCCAGAATAGAGCCTTGGGGACTCCTCTTGACAGTGGTCTTAATGGGGATAGGTCACCTTCAGCTTTTACCTGCTGTGATCTACGGAGAGGTAGCATCTGAACCACTTAAGGGAGGATGGATCTAGGCCAATGGAATGTAGGGATGAGAGTAGCAGTTCATGGTCCACAGTGTCGAATGCTTTGCTCAGGTCCAGGAATACTGCACAGACATTGTTCTTTTTATCCAGTTCGGTTTGCCAATCATTTGTGACCTTGGCTAATGCAGTGATAGAGCTATGTTTGGCCCTGAATCCAGAATGAGCTGGATTTAATAGGTTAGTATTGTCCAGATATTCCCTTAACTGAATACCTAGATCACTAATTTCTCCAGCATCTTGGATAACACAGGAAGGATGGAAATGGGCGTGTAGTTATTAAGATCCATAGGGTCCCCTGATTTTAGAAGGGACCACTTGAGCTGTCTTCCACAGCGTGAGAATAGAGCCAGAGTTTGAGGAAAGGTTAAAGAGGTGAGTTAGGGGACTGCAAGCACATGACATGCAATCTTTAGAAAGAATGGGTCCAGAAGATCTGCTCCTGCACTTTTTTTGGTATCTAGATGCCATAATAGATCCTCAACTTGTTTCAACAGTATAGGTTTGAAGCTAAAGGAGTCAACTCTTTGTTCACCAGTATAGTGGGAGCTTAAAGATCCCTTAATAGGTTAGCTGGGAGGAGTCAAAGGCAAGGCCAGCTGTTGTGAAGTGGTTGTTGAATGCATCCAAGATTTCCAATGTGCCAGTAATGGGGCCATAGTTACTGTGTAAATGGGTTGGAAGGGGTTGTTAACATCCTGGCCCATCATCCCTTGATGGTGCCCCAAAATCTAGCAGTATTATGGTAGGAGGAGTCGAGCTGGGCCAGGTAGTAGGCAGCCTTTGCATCCCTAACTTTCCTAGTGCATTTATTCCTGGCTTTCCTAAGATCATCCAGTCCATGATATTCTTAGTTTTCTTGCTACTTTCCAAAGTTTATTTCTCTCCAGCAGTGCAGCTTTGAGGTCAGCTGAAAACCAGCGACAGGATTTGTTTTTTATTCGGATACTAGAGATCGGGGCATGGGTGTTAAGGGCATTTAATATAATGCTATTTAGCACCTGCTGAGCTTTTTCTACAGAATGTGCAAGATAGAACTTTTGCCAGTGTGGAGAGTAGGCTAGATCATGCAGATATCCTTCAATATTGATGTTTTTCTTGGATCCCCTCATGAGGAATTTTGCAGGATCTGTTTTAAGTGACCTTTAGGGTCACTGATGTCCTGGTGACGGCCAGGAAGCCCTCCACTTATGCTACGAAGTGGAAGTGCTTTTCCATTTGGGCCGCTGCTCGCCATTTGGATCCATTCACCTGCCTGGTTAATCAGGAGTTGGAATACCTCATTTCCCTTTCAGATTCAGGTCTGGGGTGCTCGTCTCTTAAGGTGCACCTTTCTGCCATCTCTGCGTATCATGCACCTATTGAGTGCAAGGCTGTGGCCCAGCTGGAGGTATCCCACACTTTCCTACAGGGCATTCTGCATCTGAAACCTCCTATTCGAAATCTGGTCCCCCATAGAACCTTAATTTTATGTTGGAGAAACTCACTTTATCTCCCTTTGAACCGTCCACGATTTGCAAGCTGCACTTTCTGTCATGGAAAGCACTCATTTTAGTTGCAGTTACTTCTGCTCGAAGAATTTCTGAGCTACAGGATTGCTGAGCTACAGGATCCGCCTGGATTGGTGGTAGTTCAGGTGGATGTTAAAGATCCCATGGCACTTATCAAAAAAAGTAGGGGAATTTCCCTGGTGTCCTGGCCAAATTTCTCTCATTCACTAAATATACCACCAACAGCTTAATGTGGTTCAATTTCAGTTGCTTACCATCTGTATCCCCCCACCCCCCGGAAAAGGAACTTCTAGACCCAGTGGGCTGGCTTACCGGGTCAGCAAAATTCAAAAAAACAGGATCTGATCTATAAAGAGCCTTATTTATTTTTTCATAAAGACAGGGTGTCTTTGTGCACTAATCCTAAGTTTTTACCTAAGGTGGTGTCTGAGTTTACTTTGAATCAATCCATCCACCTTCCAGTTTCTTTTCCTGAGTATTCCAATCAGGGGGAGGCTTTGCTCCATACTTTGGATGTTCACATAATGTTGCGGTATTACGCCAACTGCGCCAAGTCTTTGAGGAAAACTGACCATTTTTTTGTTTGCTACCGAGAGAGAGGTCGCTCCCATTTCCAAACAGTGTTTGTCCAAGTGGTTAGCCAACTGTATTGTTTATTGCTACCGCAAGTACAAGAAGCCCCTTCTGGGGAAGGTCAGGGGCCATTCCACCAGGGGTATGCCCTGTGGGGCATGGCTGGCACCATGTCAGGCTGCAGTTGTGGCATTCCTTAGTGCAGGAAGGATAGGAGGAATGACCTTAGGAGGTGACTCCGAAATTTCTAAGAAATTCACGAGATCTTTTCTGGTGGCATCCTCCTCCTCCTCCTCAGTATGGAAGCCCATGGCTGAGGACAGCTGCTTCATAACATTGAAGAAGGTAGGGTCCCCTGGAGGAGACCTAGGCATGTGCTTTACAGAGTCCTCACCCACCGAGGAAGTTGTGGATCTGTCACAGGATAGAGGCTTTTCCTCAGGAAGGATGAGGTCAGGATGGTACTCCTCGACTTTGACCTGTTCCAATTCTAGGTGCAACGAGCGAGGCATCAAGGATGATCCGCAGGGAACAGCCCGCGGAGGCAGAAGTGTTGTCGATGGCAGCGGTGCAGTCAACGGCGCAGGTGATGCAGGCCTATACGCGCATTGTCACAAACCCACTCAGCAGGTCAGCCCTCTACTCCCAAGAGTGCCAACCTCCGAGCACAGTCTTGTGAACAGTTTAACAGAACAAGGTAACCCTCTTGTCTGTTTTGTGAGTTCGGATCAACCTTTGGTCTCAAGTCTTGGAGGGATTCAAACTGTGAACCTCTTGCTAGCGTACCCAATACAGAGGTTCAGATATTTCTGTGTTTGGAGGGGGGCAGATATCTTTGCCTACGGGCACCTAACCAGGTATACAGAGATGAACCCTTAAAAACTTTAATAAAGACCTCAGATTTAAAATGCTTCTCTTTCCAGTTTGGTATCACCATTCAAGCTCATGCCTAGTGTCTGCTATAACCATATATACTTTTCTTACAAATGAAAGAAATTCAAAGACAGACCACGTAAGCTCTAAAAAGAGTTTTTACTAAAATAGATAATATGTAAAACATACAATATAGAACTATTATATCACAAGACATACAAATCTATTAAAAGAACAAGGTTTTAAACAGTGCAATTCTTACTACGGTACTTAGTCTCTAAATATCTGCTTAAAAGTGCTCACAGATGTTTCTTTGTCAGAGTCTAGATAAAAGTGTCTCTGAATGAAAACAGAATAATAATTAAAAAGCCAGTTTTCCCCACCTATTTGCATGAGGTCACCTAGCTCCTCCCTTTCAGAATATATAAAAAAACATATATCTATAAAAACAGGATGTCTTTTCCAAGTATTAAATTCTGCAACCTCAGCATACTCATGTTCTTCAAATGACAGTTCTTTGATCTTAATCAGTATCCTCTCTCACACAGGCATCAGAGGAACATTTACAACTTCGCACCAGTTTGCTAAACCTTGTTTCCCCCTCTGATGTCAAACTTTTTTTTTAAAGATTTCCCTCTTAAAATCAACTTAGAAACGTCTGTAATTAGCTTCTGGCCTGCTATGTAACACCTGGTATGAACCTGGGGAAACAGCAGGCCACGATGGAAGGGCCATCGACAACTATCCTGGCGTCGACGAACAGGGGGACAATGACCCGGAGGTCTATGGCTGCCCACTTTGCACATCAGGTGGAGATACTGTTGGTAGGATTGGTGACCGGGACAGCAGGTTTAGGAGTCTGCGCAGTCGCAGCCCACTGAGTACCCCATACGATGAAGAAGAGGCTGTCGGGGATCAGGACCTCCGCTGGGGGGAGCAGTCCCTATCTCCAGCCTTAGTAGGCTTGCAGCTCGACAACCCTGCCGGCGACTGGGAGGGAGGAACCCCAGAGGGCCCCTGCCCAGAACTGGCTAACTGTTGCTCCATGAGGAATTTTTTGAGAGCCTTTTTGCGACACCTGAGGATGGTTTGATTAAACTTCTGGCAGAGCTTGCAGTCCAAGGTGCTGTGGCTGGGCCCAAGACAGCAGACACAGAGTGAGTGTTCATCTGAAGAGGCAGTCTTCTTTCTTTAGGGGCAGAGAGAAGTTGAAGGATTAACTTTCGACATAAACAAGGTAAAGGAATCTCATTGGAAAAAGAGATTCTAAAAGGGTAAGCATAGAAAAGCCATAGGCAAAAAATGGTGCAATAGTATGTCGCAGCTTCCACGGAAACCCATATGATCGAGGCAACAGTGGGAAAGAACTGAGGAGGGAGCGGGGCCACTAACACCTTTATAGGGTTGGTGATGTTGGCAGACTACATTGGTGTGAGCAGCCCCAGTTGTACTGCTGAAAATCTTCCATGTGGATCCTGTTTCACTGACGGTGAAGTTCCATCTGTGGGACCTGATGACTGAGATACCCCCAAAGAAGATCCTTAAATACCTCACGGGGGTAAATAAGATACTAGAGAGGTGATTCTTTTCAGAGAAAAAGATGCTCTAGAACAAGGGGACATGATATGAAGCTGGAGGGGGTAAATTCAAGAGGGATGCGTGTAAGTACTTCTTCACAGAAAGGGTGGTGGATACCTGAAACAGCCTTCCAGCAGAGGTGGTGGCAAAAACAATGGTGAGATTCAAAAATGCCTGGGACAAGCTCAAGGGAATTGTAGGGATTGGGCGGGGGGGTTGCACCGTAGATCAAGTAGGGCCTGCAGCAGAAATTGAAGGTTAACAAAAGTGGGCAGACTGAGTGGGTCTGGCAGCCCTTATCTGTCATCACATTCTTTGTTTATATGAAGAACACTGGGAAAAAACCTCATGATTGATTGGTTTGATGATGTCCAGTCCAGCCCCATCCAGTGACCTCCATGGGTCTCATGCTCTTGCCTCCTTTGAAACCTCTACTGGGTCCCTGACAGGCTGGATATCCTCCCCTTAGGCTTGTCGCTGGATTGGAATGGCTGGGCCCCTACTGAGGTGTGTGTGAGTGAAATGACTGGGGCCTCATCCCAAAGGGGAAGTTTGCAGAGGCAGCATGCCTTACCAGAACTTTGGGAGGGGAGAGTGTTGGACTGAGACTCCACGGTTGGGCAGCACTGATAAGCTACTGGTTCAATGGTGAGGGGATATAAACAGCATTAAAACAAAACAAAAAAAAAAGTATCCTTTCAGAGCAATGAGAAGTTCTGTTCCCCAGTGAAGATGAAGAATAGGGTGAGGGTGGAGGATGACTTGGGAAAGCTAATGTTCAGTATGAGTTCTTTAGTGTTTTTTTTATTTAATTTTTATTAGTTTATTACATACACCTTTAGTACATATTATCTTGTATGGTACATCACTTTACCGTACTTACAATGTTAAAAATATTAATTATCATCAAAATGCATTTGGGATCTACGTTACATAAAGTTACTGCCATTTTTGGGAGATTTCCAGCATGTTTATCTAGCCTAGACCCAAATACATTAGAAACAACCAATCTTCATGTACTGGTGTCTTCACCCCGACCATTAATATTATTACTGAGAAACTTGTAGTAGTTACCTCCTGATGTTCTCTTGGGATCCAATTCCCTCATCCCCCCCCCACTTATGTTAATACTCCAGCCCCATCTCTATTTAAAGAGAAATGTCCACGTACAGTCGGGCCCCACCTCCATGTGAAGTGGGGCCCGATTAGCAGACACAATAGAAAAAAATAAAAATAAACGTACTCACTTCCCATTTGTTTGGAATTATATCTGGTTGATCCTGCACCCTCGTTGCCCCGACATTTTAGGATGCAGAGCCCTCCCCATCGTGCCTACAAGCACCCGAGGCTGTCCCCATGATGACATTTCAGGCGGGGAGCAGCCGGGGGCATCTATATACTTAATATGCGACTCATTTTTAAAATGGCTCCGGTTTGGAGCCTGGACAATCTTGGGCATTTCTGTTACAAGCACTGGATGACCAGTACCCTGCCAGTCGATTCGTGGTCTCGGTGTAGCCCGGACACACATAGATTCTAAACCGGAGCTATTTGAAGATTTGGCAATATAGTGATCTTAGGGAGAAGAGACTGGAGAACATTAGCATGTGATCATTACAAGCAAGGAGCCTTCGGCCATAGATCTTCAAGAATGATCTTTAAATAGTAGTGACTACCTACTGTATGCTTACTTTTTTCTTCATTGATAATTCCTGAGGTATACAGATTCAGTTTTGTGGAGTTTGTATCAAGGCAAGTAGTGGTCCATTGCCCTACAAAATTTTTTAGTTGTCCATCCAAATCTAAATGACTTGCCCTTGGTGGGTCGGGGTGTCCGGACAAATGTTAAGAACTCTTTGGGGTCTAGTGGCAACCTATAGACTCACCAAGTTCTCTTGAGCATTCCCTGGGGTCTGAGTGCACCACTCTTTCTCCTCATCCCCCGTAGCACTCCCGGGGGGGGTCTAGTAGCACCACCATCCATCTCCTAGTCCTGTTTAGCACTGCCTGGGGTCTAATAGCATTACCATCATCTCCCAGTCCTGTTCAGCATTCCCTGGAATCTACTGGCACCACCATCAATCTCTCAATTCTGTTTAGCACTCCTTGGGGTCTAGTAGCACCACTGTCTGTCTCCTGGTACTGTGCAGCACTCCCTGGGGTCTAATGGCACCATCATCCCTTTCAAAGTCCTGT
Source organism: Neoceratodus forsteri (assembly GCA_016271365.2). Classification (NCBI taxonomy): domain Eukaryota; kingdom Metazoa; phylum Chordata; order Ceratodontiformes; family Ceratodontidae; genus Neoceratodus; species Neoceratodus forsteri. Next base: position 26,130,688 of record JADMNL010000034.1, on the reverse strand, counting down.
TTAGCACTCTCTGGGGTCTAGTAGCACTACCATTCATCTCCCAGTATGTTTGGCACTCCCTGAGGTCTAGTGGCACCACCTGCAGTCTCCCAGTTGTATTTAGTACTCATTGGTGTCTAGTGGCACCAGTGTCCATCTCCCAGTCTTTTTTAGCACGCCTTGGTTTAGTGGTATCCTATCCATCTATCAGTCCTGTTCGGCACTCCTCCCTGTGGTCTAGTGGTACCACCATCTGCCTCCCAGTCCTGTTTTGCACTGCCGGGGGTCTAGTAGCACCATTGTCTGTTTCCCAGTTCTGTGTGGAACTCCCTGGGGACTAGTAGCACAATCAGCTGTATCCCAGTCCTGTTTAGAACTCCCTGGGGACTAGTAGCACCATCGTCTGTATCCCAGTCCTGTTTAGAACTCCCTGGGGACTAGTAGCACCATCGTCTGTACCCCAGTCCTGTTTAGGACTCCCTGGGGACTAGTAGCACCATTGTCTGTATCCCAGTCCTGTTTAGCACTGCCAGGGGTCTAGTAGCACCACCTTCTATCTCGTAGTCCTGTTTAGCACTCCCTGGGGTCTAGTACTACTAGTAGTAGCACTGTTGTCTGTCTCCCATTCCTGTTTAGCACTCCCTGCAACCCCTTCTGTCTGCCTCACCTTTTTCAAGAAGACTTGTGTCCCCTGATGCAACAGCGACTGACACTGGAATCCTCCACTCACTGCCTTGGCTGGCTGGTTGCCATCTGATTGCAAATTGCTTGATAAGATGGAGGGAAAGCAAGGGTGCCACTACCCCCGGTGTGGTAAATGGGATAGGGAGAACAAGAAGGTGCTGCTCACCTGCACTCCCGACCATGCTCGTCCTTAGGCATCTACCCTCTTCAGGCCCCACTCCCTCGCCCCGTCTCGCCAGTCCAGCACCTGTCAGACTACCCCGATGGCTTCCCCTCCATGGCAGGGTCACCAAGGGGTGGTCCCCCCCCAAGGCAGTCCACTGTGTGGATTAGGATCCTGTGCCAGCAGGCACAAGGCCCAGGGGCCCAGACTGTCATATGGATGGACATGGGATTTTCTCTGTTCTACCCTGACATGAGTGCATTCTTCTTGGTGGCATTGCACATGCTCAGTAGGTTCTTTTAGCAGGAGCACGCTCCCTGGCCCAGCCACAGTAGTCGTGGAAGAGCTCACCATTAACCCTCCCTAACTGTGACTGCATGGCCCCTGGCCTGACTCCTGAAGTGGCAACTCCAGTTTGCTCTGGAACTTGGGTTGCCCACAAGGCAACGTGACATTCTGTTAATAGGCCATTGGGTCAGCCAGCCTTATATACCTTTTTTAACCCGGTTCTGGTTGTCAAGCATTGGGATTTATTCATCCAGGCTTTACTCAAAACCAACAGTTTGGAATGTTTATTGAAGCTCTTGATTAAGCTAAACTGCCAATATTCTCAAATGAAATACATGATTTGTTAATAGATACACATGCTTAACAGTGTTTGTACACCTTTTTTCCAGATGATATCAACATTGCTGCAATTATTGTTGGTGTTCTAGTGGTCGTGTTGGTTCTAGTATTAATATCTACTGGTATCTGCTGTGCTTATAAACGAGGGTATTTTGCGAGCAAGAAACCAAACGTAAACAGGTAAGAATATCATGTTTTAAGAAATCTTGTTGGATTTCTAGTTAGTAATTATGGAATAATTACCCCTATATTTGGGTACCTCATTAGCATATGTGTTATAACTGCCACAACAGAATCTTAATTGTGCCTCTTGTCCCCCCCCCACCACCACCCCCAAGCTGCAGGCACAAACCTTACCAAAATTGTCTGTTAAATTTGACTTTGGCCTGTTTTTAGATCTTCTCATCCACATGGGCTTCACCTGTAGTGGCAGGGGTCGATTTTAACATTAACTAGTCTGGGGCATAGTGCAGATTGACTCAAGGTCACCCCCCCCCCAATTTGTTTACCCAGGATAGTGCAGGGGTCCCTGTTACGTGCTGCCCATTACCACAGGGGGGTGGACACTGGAGGTTAACAGACTTGCCTGAGGTCACACAGTATTTAGCTCTGCTTTCATGCAGATCCTCACAGTTTCCACTGCAGTACTCTAACCAGTAGACCACATCGCTGTCTCTTTTTCCTGGACTAGTGCAGCTAACCCTCTACCTGGCCATCATGCCTAGTGCATGTCCTCCGTGGCTAATGCTAAAGTCGCTTCTGGGACCCACGGATACTCATTTGGCATGGTGAGGTCACTTTTGTCAGTTCAGCTGTCTGTTCACAATATGAGGGCTGAGCGTGTCTTTCTTTGATCATATCTTTTCATTGCCCAGTGAGTAGTAGTAGTTGGATTGCAGTGAGGTGCACGATGTTGATTGGGGGAGGGGGTCTGTCAGCTGTTGTGTGCGCGACCCGGGGTTGCATGACAGAGAAGCTACCATAGGATAGGAAAGTTACTTACCATAATGCCTATCTTCAGGAATATCTTCTTCATAGAGCCATAGCCATATCATACCATACCTTTAGCCAGCCTTGGAATGGGTCCCAAGGTGGTAGCCTGGATAAAAAATTGGCTAGACAACAGGACACAAAGGGTAATAGTAAATGGAGTCCACAGTGAAGAAAGGAGGGTTACTAGCAGGGAACCGCAGGGTTCAGTACTTGGACCGGTCCTTTTTAATGTCTTTATAAGTGACATTGCAGAGGAACTGGAAGGAAAAGTATGTCTCTCCGCAGACGACACAAAGATCTGCAACAGGATTGATACACAAGATAGAGTGGAAAGGATGAGAAGGGACTTGGCAAGGTTGGAGGAATGGTCAAATGTATGGCAGCTCAGATTCAATGCAAAAAAGTGCAAGGTAATGCACCTGGGAAACAAAACCCAGGGCAGAGTACACAATGGGGGTGAGATACTGACAACAGTAAAAATGGAAAGGGACCTGGGGTAATTATATCAGATGACCTAAAGGTGGGCAAGCAATGCGAGAAGGCAGTAAGGAAGGCTGGGGGATACTAGGATGCATAGGAGAGGCAACAATAGTAGAAAACAGGAAGTTGTTATCCCTCTGTACAGGCGGTTGGTGAGACCCCATCTGGAGTACTGTGTGCAGTTCTGAGACCCCATCTCCAAAGACATAGACAGAGTGGAGGCTGTCCAGAGGAGGGCAACCAAAATGGTGCAGGGTCTGCACCAGAAGACATACGAAGACTAAAGGAGCTTAATATGTATACCCTTGAGGAAAGAAGAGAGAGAGAGGGGACATGATAGAAACTTTCAAGTACCTCAAAGGAATCAACAAAGTCCAAGAGGGTAGCATCTTTCAGAAAAAGAGATATGCAAGAACAAGGGGGTACAATTTTAAGATAGAGGGAGGATGGCTCAGAGGTAATGTGAGGAAGTATTTTTTCACGGAGAGGGTTGTGGATGCATGGAACAGCCTTCCTGAGGAGGTTGTGGAGTCAAGAACAGTGGTGGAATTCAAGAATGCATGGGACAGACATAAAGCAGTCCTAGTGGGGGGTAGGAGGAAGTAAGCTGTTGGTTAACTAGAAGCTGCAGCTTATCTGTTCAGCAGGAAAATGGGCAGATTAGGTGGGCCAAGCGGTCCTTATCTGCCATCAAATTCTATGTTTCTATACTCTTTTTGTCTTGGGGATTAGGACACTGGTACCCCATGGGAGCAAATATTTCCTAGGGTGGCAGCAACAGTGTCGTCACCACACACCAGTAACAGTAAAGAACTAATTATGGGAGGGGCCATATGCTAGCGCAGTTGCCAGCAGCAGTATGCTCCTCCCAGGAGAGTTTACTCCTTGTTTCTAGTTTGTGTGCCACATCAACACCTGCAGAACAGGAGCTAGGGAGCTTGCGTCTTCCTCCCCCCCCCCAGTAGTGTGCTGTGATCGACTTGGTGCCAAAATAGCTACTGCTCACTCCATGGGGCTCCCGAATGGGGAAAACGAGGGAGAAAACAGTTGCCATTGGAATTACGGATACAGCCTTATGTAGGTTATATCCCTGTAATGCAGGCAAGCCGATTGGATGTAAAAATGTGTATATGGAAAAAATGAAGATGTACACCACTGGGGAAATAGGAATATGGGGATGTGCCCCTTCAGTAAGAAGTATCAAAAAAGAATGAAAGGGCCTGGAGGGGGAGAGTACTGTCACCTCCCTGATTCCCCTATGTTTTTATTCTTTTATTTTTTTATTGCCATGAGCCTATATATGATAGGTCAGAAAAGAAGTAGAAAAGAGGCCCTTCAAACAACATGAAGTCTTGCTATATTATGACAGTAGCAGTTTGTCCCACCACTAGAACTGCTCCGGAGGTGAAATGGTCAATACCATTCCAAAACAGAACTTTGAGCACGAGCTCTAAGAAGCAGCTCTATCTGTGTAATTTCAAACCTGAACTGTCAGATTCTTTACTCCGCCTCAGTGAACAGTCGCTCCGGAGATTTCTCCTACTGCTCGGTTCATTTCTCGGTTTAAACAGTGTTTTCTCGGTTCGATTCAACCAAGAATAGTTTTATTTTAACCGCAAAACCGTTCGGTTCAAGCTCTGTCTGTGGTAATCGTAAGTAAATTAAAGGTTTTGTCTGTGTGGAACTTGTAAGTTTATCGGTTCGGTTTTGAACCGATCAGCTGGGTTTAAAACTTATTTACTTTAAAGTTTAACATTTTAGAGTGCGGTTCCCGGTTCTTATCGGTTCTAAAAAAAACGGATTTTATTACGTTTTTTTCCAATACTGTAACACGGTTAGGAACCAATAAGGGTGTCTTGCCACGACTGCCGTTTAAAGGGCAAGTTTTTCTGGTTAGGCTGGCATTATGTCTGAAAACCCAAAAGAAAAACCGGCCCACTGGGTTTCAACACTGTGATGTCTGTGGGGAAGTCTTTGCCAAGGCTGACCCACACACATGTGTCTATTGTCTGGGGTTTGACCACCTCCAGTCAGACTGCCAGATATGTAAGAATTTCCCTGCAGCCACCCTGGAAAAGAGATTGGGCAGGCTCAGGGAACGAGAGCCAAAAGAAGCTGACCCGGATGGCCAGCCTGGTTCGGTGCCAACTGAACCGGAGGGAGTGCCCTCTGACCAGGGCGAGACTTCCTCGGCAAAGAAAAGCTGGTTCTGAGGAACCAATTCCAGTAAAGAAAACAAGAAAGTCAGCAGGTTTGGAGTCCAAAATCCCTTCTCCAACTGCTGCAGAGATAGCAAAAGCCATACAAATTGTCCAGTCACTGTCTCAGGTTCCGTCCGAACCACCACTATCCAGCAAAAGTCGGTTCGTCCGTTCCAGTGGTTCAGGAATATGATGTTGAGGAATTTTATGAACCAGAGGAGGGAGGATGATTATGAACAGTATGAATGTGGCTGGGAAGGTCTGGGTGTGCCCATTGAACGGACATTTCCCAGACAGACCTCTAGAATCTCCCTATGCTATCTGAGTCCCATCTCATTTTATGTTTTACAAAAGTTGCTGAAACCCTCCAGCTTCCCTTGGAAGAAGCTGTGGATGAGCAAGAGGAGCCTGATTTTGTAGAAATGCTGGATATTCCAGAGTCTAGGAGATTGTCTATTCCTTTGCATAAGTCTTTTAAGGAAGCAAACAATAAAAATTTTAAAAGCTCCTAATTCTGTGCCTCCTGTAGATAAAAAGATGGACAGAAGGTACACATTGTCAGGTCCTGATACAGAATTCCTTTCTCAGCAATGCAGTCATGTTGGGGTAGTTCAGGCTGCAGCCTGTGATAAAGCTAATATCCCCTGGCTTCACATTCTCCTGACAAGGATTCCAGGAAGATTGATGCCATGGCGAAAAAACAGTATATGGCAGCCTCTCTGGGACTCAGGCAAGCAAATTATATGGCTTATGTAGCTAGGTATCAGAAATCTAGATGGGATACTGTTATGGAATTAGCCAAGCAAGCCCATGGCCAGCTGGCTAGCGAACTAGAACAGGTGGCTGCTGATGGCATTGAGGCTTCTAAGGTACAGTTTCATGCTGCTGTGGATGTTAATGATGTTTCCTCTAGGGTCATGGCCACATCTGTAGCTTTTAAGGGTTGGCCTGGCTCAGGTGTACTAGTCTGTCACAGGATACCCAGACTAAGGCTATGGATTTTCCTGTGGTGGGAAATTCTCTGTTTGGGGAGCAGACAGAGAATTACATGAAAAAGATGGATGAATATAGGACTACTTACAAAAGTGCCCAAGCTAAGGGCGACAAGCCACTCCTGGAGGCATACCCCCAGGGGTAGGGTGAGCCTTTTCACAGACCTTTACCAGACTCAGGCCTCCTCTGCCTATGCTCAGAGGGCTTCTTCAGAGGCAGAGGCAGGCGAGGGGTGGGCAGGCCTGCTCCACCTCAGCCTAAAGCTCCTGCTAAGCAGGCACCTGATGGGGTGCCAGGGCCGATCTCCTTTAGCGGTGGGGGCAGGCTGGCTTACTTCAGTCAGAACTGAGCTCTTTAACCTCAGACAAGTGGGTTCTGGAAGTAGTAAGCCAGGGTCTGGTTCTCAACTTAAAAAGTTTCCAAGTGAGAACCAGACTTTCTACCTCAAGTGCTTCAGAGACCTTTGCTCTGGAAGCAGAGGTCTCAACCCTGTTGGCTCTCAGAGCAGTGGAAAGGGTTCCTCCCTGCACCAGGGCAGGGGTCTGTATTCCAGATACTTCCTTACCCCAAAAGACAGGAGAATGGCGTCCATATTAGATCTCAGATATCTGAACAAGCATCTTTTGAAACCAAAGTTCAAAATGGTAACTCTGGCAATGATTTTACCCTCCCTAAGGCCAGGGGACTGGTTAGCCTCCCTGGACCTCAAGGATGCCTATTTCCATGTCCTAATCAGAACTCCCCATGAAAGTACCTCAGATTAAGACTTCTGTCAGGTCATTACCAGTTCAGAGCAATGCCCTTGACCTTACCTCTGCCCAAGGGTATTCACAAGTGTCTAGCAGTGACAGTGGCTCACTTAAGGAGGCAAAGGATTGCTGTTTTTCCCTATCTAGATGATTGGCTCATTGTAGGCCAGTCCCCAGAACAGGTAAAATCTCACCTGCAAGTTACCCAGCAGCTTCTCACCTCCCTGGGCTTTCTGCTAAATCTACCAAAGTCAGTTCTGGAACCAGTCCAGGTACTCACCTTTATAGGGGCAGAGTTGGACACAAAGCTAGCCAGAGCTTTTCTTCCCTTAGAAAGGGTGATGAATTTAGTGACTCTGGCCTCCTCCTTCACCCTGCAGGTCTCTTGACCAGCAAGACACTTTCTGCAGCTCCTGGGACACATGGCTGCATCCACAGCTGTTGTGCAGGGAGCAAGATTTCAGATGAGAGACATTCAGTTTCACTTGAGAACCTATTGGTCTCAGAGAAGAGACCCCCTTTCCAAGTTGGTCCCAGTGACTCGAACCTTGATCCAGGCCCTCCAGTGGTGGCAGGATCAGAGCAATTTAAGATTGGGGTCCCTTCATTTCCCCCTGCTCACAATTTGACTCTCACACAGATGCTTCCCTTCTGGGTTGGGAGCCCACATGGCGACCTTTCCACTCGGGAGTGTGGTCCCCAGGAATCTCTGCTCACATCAGTTTGCTGGAACTCAGAGCTGTCTTTGTTAGCTCTTCAAGCATTTTCTGCATCTGTTCACAACAAGGTGATACAAGTCAGAACAGACAACACCACAACAATGTGGTACATCAACAAACAGAGGCACTCGTTGCTGACCTTGTGCACCGAGGCAATGAAGTTGTGGTCTCTGGCCTATTCCTGAACACTTCCCTCATAGCAGTTCATCTTCCAGGGAAGGACAATGTCCTAGCGGATGCTCTCAGCAGGATTTCCCAGGGCCATCACAGAATGGTCCCTGGATCTTCAAGTGCTGGGGATAGTCTTGCCAGATGGGGCACCCCTCAGATAGATCTTTTGCAGCCCCAGACAATCACAAACTTCCTCTGTTCTGTTGCAGGCCTCCAGTGTTGGGCTCAGTCCCCCTGGATGCCCTTCTCCTGGATTGGGAGGGGAAGTTTCTTTATGCTTTCCCTCCCTTCCCTCTCCTATTCAAAGTATTAGTCAAAATCAGAATTCAGCCTTGCAGGGTGATTCTGATTGCCCAGATGAGCCAGGCAGCCCTGGCACCCATCCTTCTGTCACTGACAATCCATCTTCCCCTTTGCCTCCCCAGGATTCACAACCTGTTAACTTGTGCCCAGGGAAGGGTTTGGTATCCGGACCTCAAATCCCTCAACCTCAAGGCCTGGCTCTTGAGGAGTTAGAGTTTGCTGATTTACACCTCTCTCAAGGTGTTCTTGAAATCCTAAAGGCTTCCAGAAAGCCTTCCACTAGGGCTACTTATAGTTCTAAATGGAAAAGGTTTTCCATTTGGTGTGCTGGGAAAAATATTTCCCCAGAATCTGCTGATTTGCCCATTGTATTAGATTACATGGTCCATCTTAATTCCTTGGGTCTCAGACCAGCTACCCTGAGAGTCCATTTGGCAGCTGTATCTGCTTTTGTGTCAGCAGGAAAGTCATCCCCTCTTTCCACTCACCCTGTGTTTTCCAAGTTTTTTAAGGGATTACTCCATACTAATCCACCCTTTTGGGAACCGGCCCCTGCCTGGGACCTTAATGTTTGTATTGCCCAGTTAATGCAACCCCCTTTTGAACCTCTGTTTTCTGCAGAGCTTAAGTATCTAACTTGGAAAACTGTTTTTCTGGTGGCTATCACTTCTGCTAGACGCATAAGTGAGTTGCAAGCCTTGTCAGTGGAAACTGACTTTATTTCTTTCCACAGGGATAAGGTAGTCTTTAGGACTAATAGGAAGTTTTTACCTAAGGTGGTTTCAGATTTCCATCTTAACCAATCTATCTCCCTTCCAGTATTTTTCACTGATCCTCCTCTTCTGGTGAGAGGAGGTTGCAACCTGGATGTTAGAGGCTCTTAGTTACTATATAGAAGTGCCAAGGTCACAGGTTGAATCCTCAACTTTTCCTTACCTATGGTGAAGTTGGGAAAGGCAAACCTGCCACTAAGAGATCAGTTGCCAGGTGGATTGTCTCTTGTATCCAATTTTGTTATCAGAAACTGGGCAGAGATCCCCTCTGGCTTGAGGGCTCATTCTACCAGGGGTACAGCTGTCTCTAGCTGCTGCCAGAGACATCCTATATTAGAGATATGCCAGGCTGCTACTTGGAAAACGGTACACACTTTTACCAGGCATTACTCCCTGGATGTCCAGGCCAGGAGAGATGCTCGGTTTGGCACAGCTGTTCTTCAGAGCCTATTCCCTAAGTAGGTTCTGCCCTCCTCCATGGAGGTACTGCTGTGTAGTCTGCTACTTCATAATATAGCAAGACTTCATGTTGTTTGAAGAAAAATTACTCACCTTAGTAATGTTGTTTCTTCTAATGGAGTCTTGCTATAGTATTACTCCCCAGCCTGCCCCTCTCAGAACTTCTACTTGGGTGGGGTGCGGGCCAACTTAGTCCATAGGCACTATTTTATGCCTTTTAGCGTCTCCTTTTGGGAGTTTGGGGTGTGTGTGTTTTATTATACTGTTGTTTTATTCTCATGTTGTTAGAATTGTGTTAGTAGTTCTGGTCCCCTGACTTGAGTCTTGGGTGTTGGGACCAGCAATGATTGTTAATATTTAGGTAGCCATTTGGCTAGTGTAGGTTACAGCTTCCACACAGACCTTAGTGAGTTTTTGCTCGTAAAGATCTGACAGTTCAGGTTTGAAATTACACAGATAGAGCTGCTTCTTAGAGCTTGTGCTCAAAGTTCTATTTTGGAATAGTATTGACCATTTCACCTCTGGAGCAGTTCTAGTGGTGGGACAAACTGCTACTGTCATAATATAGCAAGACTCCATTAGAAGAAACAACATTACTAAGGTGAGTAATTTTTTCTTACAGGTGCATCAGGCCTGAGGCCGTGGGAGATTAATGCTATCCTACAGATGGGTGCACTGCCAGACAGGGGGCTCCACTGGAGCTCTGGCTTTGGATCCCCATGTAAGAGAGGGGGATGGAGTATGGGTGAGTGTGGCTTTAAGGAGAAGACCTTCTTGAAGATCTGGAGTTATAGGAAGTAACTTCTCTACCTTGTAAGTATCCATCTTCCCCATATAGGTGCACTCTTTGGTAAAGTAGCAAGCTTTCTTTTAAAGAGGGAGCATCAGGCTCTACCTCAGGGGCATGAAAGTCTCAGTCCTCAGCGGGGAAACCTGAGGGGAGGGGTTATCCAGATCATCTTCACCCATAGGCAGAGGAGAGGAGTGCAGATGGGGTAACTGGGTGTGACAGTCGCTGCAGCACCTGCTGGCAGAAAAGGAGTTCTCCAGGAGCACGGCATTAAGGGCCTTTCAGTGGCTGACCAGTCCTAACAGAGAAGTAGCCCATGGCGTCTTCTGGATCTGCTCAGGTACCTCAGGTGCAGCCCCAGGCAAAACAGAATCCCTGACGGGCTGGTACAGGTCGCCTCCCCCTTGCCAGTAGGTGGCAGATTGTCTCACTGCCTCTAGGCTTGATACACCATCACCACAGACAAGTGGGTCCTAGAGGTAGTGAGCCAAGGACTGTCTCCAAACTTCAAATTTCTCCCCAAACTGAGAGCCAGAAACTTTGCCCCAGCAACCTCTGCAAACAAAATCCTCCTAGAGGCAGAAGTGGCAAACCTGTTGGCAGTCAAAGCAGTGGAGCCTGTACCCTTCTCACAGAGGGGAAAGGGCTTCTACTCAAGATCTTTCCTCACTCAAAAGGAAAATGGGGACTGGCGACCCATTCTGGATTTGCAACTCCTAAACACACGCATTCTGAAACCAAAGTTCAAGATGGCGACAAGCCACGATCATCCCCACACTGCAAAAAGGGGATTGGCTGGCATCATTAGACCTGAAGGATGCATACTTCCACATTCCTATCAGACCAAGCCATAGAAAGTATCAGAGGTTCATGCTACCATCAAACCACTACCAGTTTGCAGCACTGTCATTCAGCTTAACCTCTGCTGCCAGGGCATTCACAAAGTGCCTGGCAGTGGTGGTGGCATACTTAAGGCAGGGAGTGACAGTGTTCCCATACCTAGATGACTGGCTAGTCATAGGTCAGTCCCTGCAGCGTACCAGAGAAGCTCTGGCCTGTACCAGGAGCACACTAGAGTCTCTGGGATTCCTCATAAACAAACAGAAGTCCCAAGCAAGAACCTGTTCAGATTTTGGACTTCATCAGAGCAGAGCAGAGCTGGGCAGAGCATTTCTTCCCCAGGACAGGGTAGACACCATTCTGCAGGTAGCAGGATCATTTCAGCTAAACAGGCCCAGGCCTGCAAGGGAGTTTTTACGCCAGCTGGGCCACATGGCAGCTGCCACAGTAGTTCACCCAGGTTTTAGATGAGGTACATACAGTTCCACTTAAGAGCTCACTGGTCCCAGGAAAAAAGATGCACCAGCCAAACTGGTTCCAGTCACAGATACCCTCCTTCAGTGGACTGGACAGGGACAACCTCAGGGAGGGAATTCCATTTCTAAACGAGCATCCCCCTCAGTGGTGCTCATGACAGATGCTTCCCTGCTGGGTTGGGGGCCACACAATCCAATTATTCACATACCAAAAAAGAGAAGCAGTCAGTTTAATCCATTTAAGCAGCTTTATTGCTGAAAATACATACAGCACCACTATCACCTTGGCGCTTCGGGTTCCCCAGCCTTTCCTCAAGAGGCGTGAGTTGGGGGGGGGAGCACACATGCTGGACATAACACACAATGGGACATGGTGCCCCCCTCCCCCCAGGAATCACTTGTGCACGTAAACCTGCTATACCTCAGGGCAGTATACCTGGCTCTACAAGCAATCGCTCCTCACTTAAGAAACAAGGTAGTACAGGTCAGAACAGACAACACAACCACCATGTACTACATCATTAAGCAAGGAGGAACCAGATCCACACCACTGTGCGCAGAGGCAGTGAAGCTGTGGAGTCTGGCCTGCTGCTTGCAGGTATCCCTGTCAGCTATCCACCTTCCAGAGAAGGACAGCATCCTGGCAGGCTCCCTCAGCAGGATCAGCCAGGAGCATCACGAATGGACGCTGAATCCTCAAGTATTGCAGGCAGTGTTCAGAAGGTGGAGCACATCAGAAATTGACCTCTTTGCCTAAACAGACAATCATCAGCTGCCACAGTTCTGTTGCAGGTCTCCAAGCATGGGCACAGTCCCTCGGGATGCAGTTGCACTGGATTGGTCAGGAAGATTCCTGTATGCCTTCCATCATTTTGCCATGTTGCTCAGGACCTTGGTGAAGTTCAGGTCTCAGCCAGCAACAGTGATCCTGGTGGCATCAGACTGGGCCAGGCAGCCATGGTATTCACTCCTGGTAACCCTGTCTGTCTCTCCTCCAATTCACCTGCCCCAGAGGCACAATCTTCTGACATCCTCTCAGGGCAGGATCCTGTATCCCAACCTCAGGTCCCTGCGACTGAAGGCTTGACTGTTGAAGACCTAGAATTTGTTAGCATAAACCTTTCAGAGGAGGTTTTGACTGTGCTCAGGGGATCCAGGAAGCCATCAGCCAAGAAAACGTATTCCTCGAAGTGGACAAGGTTTTCCATTTGGTTCTCAGGAAGGGACATTGTTCCCTCTAGGGCAAGTCTTCCTGTCCTGCTATCTGTCTGTCTGACACACTTGCATACTCTGGGCCTTCAACACTGAGTTGCGCACCTAGCAGCAGTTTCAGCAGATGTGCAGCTGGCAAAGACAGATCTATGGCCTCTCACCCTCTATGCCGTAAATTCTTCAAGGGTCTCAATCACCTTCATGCCCCCTTCAGGAGCCAGTCTCAGCTTGGAATCTGAACCATTTGTATTGCCAAACCCATGACAACTGCAGACTTGAAGTATGTCACATGGAAAACTGTCTTCCTGGTGGCCATCACTTCTGCCAGGAGAATAAGTGAATTGCAAGCCCTGTGCACAGATCTGGACTATATTTCATTCCACAGGGACAAGGTGGTACTTAGGACCAATGGGAAATTTCACCCTAAAGTGGTCTCCTTCCAGTTGAATAAAACTATCACCTTGCCTGTTTTCTTCACTGACAATTCCAGCTCACCTGAGCGGAAACTGCATAGCCTGGATGTCAAGAGGACATTAAGTCACTATATTGACAGGACCAAGGCCCATAGGCCAGAGCATACCCAGCTGTTCCTCAGCTATGGGGACGTGGGTAAAGGAAAACCTGCATCAAAACGAACCATTGCATGCTGGATAGTCACCTGCATACAGTTCTGTTACAGTGAAGTTGGCAAACAGGCTCCCCTGGGCCTCAGGGCAGGGATCGACAAATTTCAAAATGGCATGCTAGTTTAGGACAACTGGCCTTGCCAGAAATGGTAGTCCAGTACAAGCTGGGCATGCCAACCAGAACCAGATCCATTATGAGACGGGGCTTGGGGAACCCTGCCGATCCTGTCGGTGGAGGGAGGGGAGAAGACCAGGGGGAAGATGGCCGGCAGGTAAGCCAGCCGGCCCAGGATGAAGAAGCAGAGCCGATGCGGTGTACCAGGAGACACTTAGTGGCTGGGACAGCACTGCAAGGTAAAAAAACAAATCATTGAGTTGGTTATCCATGGGACAACCTGCTACTGCAAAAATGCTTGTCTGCCTAACTTTGTAGCCCGAGACATCGGACTATTGGATTTATCGAACCCTGCCTCAGGGCACATTCTACCAGGGGTACAGCTGCATCAGTAGCAGCTGCAAGGGATATCCCACTTTTCGATATCTGCAAAGCAGCTACATGGAAAACAGTACATACTTTCACCAAGCATTAAGGCCTGGACATACGGTCCAGAAGTGATGCTAGATTTGGTACAACAGTGCTGCAAAACCTGTTTTCAAGATAGGTTCTCGGCCCAACCTCCAAAAGTACTGTTTGGTAGTCTGCATTAGTTTAATCATACTGTGCGATTCCTGGGGTTAGAAGAAAAAATTACTCACCATAGTAATCTTGTTTCTTCCAGGGGATCACACAGTATGATTAAAGCTTCCACCCTGCCTCTCCTACCTGAACCTATAAAAAAAAAGTGAGACTTGGATACATAGACAGTGTCAGCAGATAAGGGCCTATGGCCCACCCAGTCTGCCCATTTGAGCTTGTAAGTTCGCTTTATGTTTTCCTAGAAGTCTGTTGCCTCTCACCCCTGACCTCCAGAATTCCTTTATGTCTACCCCATGCATTTTTAAATCCCGTGATTGTTTCAGCTCCCAACACTTCCTTTGGCAGGGTGTTCCACTTGTCTACCACTCATTCTGTGAAGAAATTCTTCCTCATGTTTCCTCTGAATCGTCCTCTCTCCAACTTCATCCCATGCTCTCTAGTCCTGGAACATCTTTTTCGCTTAAAAATAGTGTATTCCTTCACCCTGTTCCTCCCTGTAAGATACTTGAATGCAGGTCTGCTTTGACTTTGTGTGATTTATGACTACGGTAAATATTCAGTTCTTTAAGCAGTTGGTTCACACTGTGGTCCCTACTTGGGACTTGTTGGTTTTTTTTTGGGGGGGGATGTTATTGGGGTGGGGGGCTTAATCTACATAGTTAGCTAGAGGGTCTTTACCCTGTTAGGCTGCGTAATTAATCTGAGCACTCAGAATGCAGCAGTTACTAAGGGCAGCAGTTTGAAACTGGCACGAGACAATCAGAGTTCCATCATTTGCAGAAATTCCATCCCTTCGGCCAGTTCAACACTGAAGGCTTGACTGCATTAATTTATTCATACTGTGTGATCCCCTGGAAGAAACAAGATTATTATGGTGAGTTTTTTTTTTTCCACTAAGAGTAATAGAAAAATGGAAAAGACTGCTCAACAAAGTGGTCTGTGCAGTAAACGAAAGCTTGGCTGGCCCGGTGGCACTGAGGGTTGAGGCGCTGGATGCCCACCTCGCTCCATGCCAGCGACCGGGTTAAGGAACAAGCCGGGCTGCCGGGGGAACCTGGAGTGTCGGACGACAGCTTGCCTTCTCTGGGGGGTGGGAGGGCCTTACAGTCCGGCTACGGTGACTCCTGGCGGAGGCTGGGGGCGCAACAGCAAGCTACAGCCCCTGGGGCACGATTGCTCACAGGCTTAGGTCTGGGACCTGTCAGCTCCAGGGGCAGCTCCTTCGTGAAAGGAGGGAAAGGGACGTTGCAGATGTCGGCATGCGCACCTTGATGTATGGGCATGCAACGTCCCACAGAAAGGGGGGAAAACCTCCAGAGCCGGGAAGACGGGGTGCCGAGCCGGGTCCTGTTGTGCAAGTGCCTGCCTGCAGTCCTGGACCCTGACAAGACCACAAGATTCGAGGGTTGGCCCCCTACCCTGACCCCGCCCGGGGAGTTCCGAGGCAGGATGGAGGGACCGGGGGTTGTCAGGTAAGGCACTAGGCAGGGACAGGCTTAATTGGCACCCCCCCCCCCGATGATGCGGCTCTGAGGGAAGTAGGAGCGGAAAAATAGAAATTAAAAAAAAAAAAGATTATAGTCTGGTTCCAGCAGGGGTGGGATAGATACATGGGCTTAGTGAGGGTCACCGTGGGTAAGGAAAGGTAGGTACAGAGAAGATGAGTTACATGTAGGAAGCTCAATCTGAGTGTTTAAGTAAACAAAGGGCATACTGGTAGACTAGTTGGCCGTCTTCTGCTGACAGTTTTTCTCTAAATAACTTAATTTTCTTTAGTTATGTTACTGGATTTGGGTGACTATCCCTGTTTTTGGCCCAATCCACAAAGGGCCCTGGAAGCCCTAGGCACATTCATAGGAAGGCCTCAGGAGCATGGAAGCCCCTCTCTGCATATACTGCAGTCAATGTGCATACCTAGTGTGATATGATCTGTGCCCTCTATGAGAACAGTCAGGTCAGGATCGTGATCCACTGTGCCTTAGTTCGTGTACTCTGTGCCAAGGGAAACCCTGCTGTACCACTTTTGCCCCTATTAACATGGCTTCCCAGTAACATAGAGTTGGACGGCAGATAAGGACCGCTTGGCCCACCCAGTCTGCCCATTTCCCTACCTAATGGATAAGCTGCAGATTCTAGTTAACCAGCAGCCTACTTCTTTCTACCCCCAGCCCCTAGAATTGCCTTATGACTGTCCCATGCATGCTTGAATTCCACCACTGTTTTTGACTCCACAACCTCCTCTGGAAGGCCGTTCCATGCATCCACAACCCTCTCTGTGAAAAAATACTTCCTTACATTACCTCTGAGCCGCTCCCCCTCTATCTTCAAATTGTGCCCCCGTACAGTTTTTGAACACAACCCCCAAAGCCATATGGTATGGGAGGCCTGTGTGGCAGTTTTTGTTTCTTCTTTTAAATAAAACATTTGACTCCTGGTCTTGGAGGGCTGTAGTATCAAAAAAAAAAACTGCTCTGCATCCACTCTGCTGCTGACTAAGGCATCTGTGTCTCCCACCCCTTTCCTGGTTCCCATATGGACCTACGCACATGTATATCAGGGGGCTTTGCATTTCGCAGTGTGTGGAGCTATGCAGGTCGGCAACAGGGAAATTGTAGGTATGCCAGCCTTGTGAATCGGGCACTCTGTGATTATTCTAATGTTTATTTCCTTTTGCATTCCAAAACACTGATCTTATTCTAGAGAACTGCTTTTAAATAAGTTTAATTGTAAAATTCAAGGAGTTGTAGTCTTCATACTTGCTGCACCCGATTTCTAAGATGTTGTTTAAACATGTATTTATATATAATTATAAAATGTTTAAGGAAAGTCCTGGATTGTCATTGGCTGAAAACTCCTCTAACCTGTGTAATTATTACCGTATGATTACATGGGGTGAAGTTCCCAATTGAATGACATAGAAAAAAAGTAATTTGCCTGGCTTCCTAAAAGCAGCAGATGGCAGCCATGTTGAATTTGTCAGTCCCCCCCCAAAACACACAGAACATCTTATCAAATGCCAGTTTTTGCTTTCATCCCAGTTCTTAATGCCTGTTGCTACTCCCATAAACATTTCCGCCACATACCACTATGTATGTGTTCTGGTAACACCCCTCATAGCTGTGCTTCATAGATCTGTCTTTAGCAGCATGTACCTGTTTCCAGCAGTGTATCTTATACCTTTTCCACCGGCTGCCAGGGTGGGATGAATCACTGTGACATGGTGGTCAGTATGGCCACCAAATCTCAAAATCTGATGGCAAAAATGTTTTTAGGTGGCCACCTTTTTATGGCCGCTACACTAGAAAATCTGGTTGCCAGTTCAGTTTTTTTTTTTACACTTTCCCTTACACTAAGATCACGTCCCATTCCCCAACAGCCTAACCCTAAATTCGGGAAATTCTTTGGTCCAGAACTCCTGTTGAGTGTTACAGTGAAACTTACCAGGATGAAACACTACCCTGGTCCCTACCCAACCAATTCTGCAGCATTTTTCAGCACTTGCAGACTGCTGCAGGCTGCAGCAGCAGAGCTGATATGGAAAACAATGCAATTTCAGTAGCAATTAGTGTTAGTCCCTTTCGTCATGCAAGAAGCTGTCATTCACGTCATCCTGGCACTGGCAGTATCACATTTTCATGCATGACAAAAGAGATTAATTCCCATTGAAATTACATTTTTTTACTGCAGTAACTCTGCTGCAGAAGTGGATCTTGTCCTGGCGAGCTTCATTATATTCCGTCAAAACAGCATAAAGAAAGTAGTATCACACACAGGACTCGGGAGGTGTATGGGGAATTTATAAAGTACAAATTCAAAGTCCTTCTCATCCAAGAATGGAATGATGAGTGTACATCAACAAAAATCAATTTTGGCAATGTACACCCCCGGCGTACACCAAAAGGGCGCTGGGGACTTACAATTTTATGTCCCACCCCACTATAGGATTCTCAACTTGGGGGGGAGAATCGGGTTGGGTGCAACAAAACGTGTGTGGACCTGAACCCAGCACCCTCAGAATCCCAGCCCACCATGCTACGGGGCCAGCTCTACAGCTCACCACGGCACCACCCCTCACAAATCCTCCCTCCCTCCCGCAGCGTGCTTACTCCTCATGTGTGTACATGTAACGACATCCTGTCGCTATATGCATGAACACCCCCCCCCCCAAATCTGTTCGTCCTCCCTGGTAGGTAGCCCTGTCGACATGCGCCACGACTGAGTCGCCATTTTTGTATGCGCTCAGTCGCGGTCATCTATGTCACAGACTGCCATGGATTTGTGTGGGCTGATGGCTCTTTTGGCTGGTGTGGGACTCTGTACACAGAGGGAGGGACACCATCATCAAATGCTGCCGTTTGATACCTGATCAATCACACTCTGATAAATAAAAAGTTTAAGTAGCACATAACTGCATGTACGCCACTTAAAGGGAAGGAATTTGGAAGTAAAGAATCCTGATTTACCCGTTGGCTGCTGCTGTCTATAGCTCCTCCTCCAACTCCCTCCGCGTCCCCATGAATGCACCACGCCTTCCAGACACTTTTCTCCTTGCTCCGCTACCTTCTGATTCAGCAGCATCCATCGCATTCACAGGCTGTCAGGATGGTGATGCCTATGAAAGTTGCCGATAACCTGGAGTTTGTGAGTACCAGTGATCAGTTGCTGCATCAGGGTTAAAATCCTCAATTGTGGGCCCATTTATGCTTATCATTAGCAGATCATCCATAGTGCTATCAATCAGATTACTACACGATATAGTTTTAATCCTGTTATGAGCACAAAATCCCCTTTTGCAAGCAGCTGTGCTCACAGACATTATTTGAGAAATGGTGACCAAGACTCTGAGAAGGCCAAATCTTTCTGAATGCTGATAAACTTTTTTTTAACGCAGTTTGAGTGTTTTGATTTTTTGCAGAATTTTTAAAATCTTGCCATTCTTCCAAGAGTCTATATGATATTTCACTTTCTAGTTCTGTATCTGCATTCGGTTTAGAATCATGGAACAGTTGCCCTGCAGCATAATGTTTCTTCAGAAATGGCATGTACTTATACTTACAGAACCCAGCAGAATCTCTGCCCAAAATTTATAAAATTTTAGAAACCTTCGGACTCCTTTCAGGCTATAAAGTTAATATATCAAAAACAGATATCCTTACTTTTCAATTCTCCCCTGACCCGGCCGTCCGGGAGCAGTTCCCCTGCAAATGGGACTTAGGAAACTAAAATATTGGGGATTAATTTAGCCAGGGACCTGGGGATGCCTATAAATTTAACTTTGTTCCTTTTACTACTCACCTTAAAGAAGACCTAGCCAGCTGGGCAGTTCTCCGCTGAGTCTCTCAAGGAAGATAGAACTCATTAGAATGGTTATTCTACCAAGGGCTCTATACCTCTTTAATAACATCCCTATCACCTTGCCGCGGACTGTGTTCCGGGACTGGGAGAGGGCAATCTTAAACTTCATCTGGGCAGGTCGGAGGCCGAGAGTTAGACTGAAGTTGCTTACTAGCCCCAGAAACCGTGGAGGGTTATCCCTTCCTAATCTTTACCGCTATTACCAAGCAGCCCACCTTACGCATATATTGGCAAGGCAGCTGTCAAATGACAAACCGCTCTGGGCAGACATTGAACGGGCAGCAATCCCAGACTTGGAGTATTTATCCAGGCTTTACCAAGGAGCAGGAAGCCGAGCTGGGTCTGGGGTTTTAACCCCAGAACTGCAACATAGACAGATAATCTGGAACCAGATTAAACGGCAATTCTCTATCACCGCCTTCCTTCCACTAATTAGCCCAATTGCAGCACTCCCAGACTTTTATCCTTGTAGAATGGACCATATTTTCAGTCAGTGGTCAAGATATGGTCTGAATTACCTCTTTCAAATTATAAGCTCGGGAACACTCTGGTCCTTCCGGGAAATTCAGGCAAAATTTAATTTACCTAACACCCACCATTACAGGTACTTACTATTATGAATCACTCCCTTCCGAGGTGCAAGACCCTGAGCACTGGCCCCCTCTGTTCACTAGGCTACATCATTTACTTAGCTCCCCGAGCCGGAGACACCTGATCTCAGTTCTCTAATAATCCCTGATGGCAACACACCCAGCGTCAATAACTGAATTACATGAAAAATGGCAAAAAGAGCTGGACTGCCCTATACCTACAGAACACTGGGAACAAGCCTGTCGGCAGGTTGCCCGTACATCTGCCTCTCATCAGTGGCGGGAGTTTTCCTGGAAATTTTTAGCTCGTTACTTTAACTCTCCGGAGGTAACAAGTCATTACTCCCCCGGATACTCCTCCGCATGCTGGCGTACTTGTGGAGAAGGAAAGGCCCACCTCACGCATGTAATTTTCTCGTGTCCTAAGCTAATATTATATATCCAGACACTTCAGGCGGAGTTGCAGGAAATATTTGATAGGCCAATTCAGCTTACCCCACAGGTATTTATCCTGTCTATTTTTCCTCCAGCCTTTAAAGACTCAGGAGCCCGCTATCTTTTGGCCATACTTTTGGCAGCAGGGAAAAAGGCCATCACAAAAAATTGGTTGACCACCAGAATCCCAACTGTGAAGGACTGGTTGACAATTACTAACCAAATTTATCAGCTGGAAAAAATAACATATAGCCTAAATAACAGACAGGAGAAATTCAGAGACAGATGGAGCAGGTGGCTTTTATATTACATGCTCAAGGACCAGACGTTTGTGCCTTAGCTCTACCCCCCCCCCCCAGTTTACCCCAACTGACTAGTAGAAATGCCTGCATGGATCCAGGGGGGTCTCTCCCCCCCCCCCACTCTTTTATATCTGACTACAGAGGAGAAACCATAATGTCTGTATAATGTACTGCAGGATATATATATATATGTAATCTCCTACATTTCTCTCTGGAATATAGTATCTGATCCATGAACTACATTCATTCTGAACCACCACGAACGTGTTCACCCTGGATACCCTGGCTTACAATAACTAATGTTATTATTCAGTCTGGTATGAACTCTTCATATGTTCGTTCTGGAATAACTGATGGTGTGGGCTGTGTGGTTCCTAGTGAGTGAGTACCTTTACCTAGTTACTTTATATATGTACTGTATGGACGCAATCGATTGTCAAAAGTAAGTAAAATGAAATAAAGATTATAATTACAAAAAAAAAAAAAAAAAGGCATGTACTTCTTTGTAAGGAAACTGATTCCTGGACAACATTTTGAAAAATGTGGGGGTCCTCATCATCCGGCCAAGATGCTGCATCAAATACAGAGAATAATTTGTACTCCTGGCTGCCACATGTGCTCAGATCTGTCATGTAAAAATTCAGTGACACTTGCATACTTTTTTCTTTATTAACCTGCGAACATTTTCACTGGAGATAGTATCCTCCGCTGCTTGGTCAGAAGCAGTGGCCTGTCTGGTTCTTTTCTGCCTTTTATTTCGACTTGCACTGCTGTCTCTTTCTGTCATGTCAGCAGTAGGGGAAGTGCTGCCGCCGCCACAGCCCCCTCCAGCCGCATCACCACTGAGGAGATTGACATCTGATTTTGCATATTCTGAAAGCTGTGTCTCAGCAGGCCCTGTAGTGTCCTTCAGCTTATTTTAGTTCAGAAATGCAGCTTTCTGTCCTGGGCTGCACCTGTGTGATAAGCAGACCCTGTTTTTGAAAATTCTGGGACAGCTGTCCTAGAATACTAAGGTAGTCTTGTTGAAATCCAAGGAACCACATTTTCTTTTTGTTTTTTTTTACAAATGCCAAAAGGCCTTTGGCTTGATCTGCATTAGGGCTTCCACTGTGTTGAGATGCCATATTTTCTAAGTGGGCAAATACAGCTGGCAGGTTGTGGAGAGCTGTCACAGCACTGTGATGTGAACTAACCCAGCACACTGTGAAGTTGCTTATGAGTTTTTTCAACTCAATGTAAAGGGCATTAGCTGCCTCTTCCAGGGCTCTCATTCTCTGATGGGAGGCATGATAGAAAGAATACAGGGCCCCGAGTCCATTTTCTTTTACTTCTGTCATCTCTTTTTGTGCATCTAGAATGGCTAGCTGTAAAAGTTGAGCAATGCAGTGTGTGGCAAGTAACCAAGGCAGGCCACTGTTTTTGAGCTTTGCTGTTAAACCATCTCGTTGCCCTTGCATGACAGATGCACTATCGGTGGCCATCCCTGAAATCCACGGCTCATCTCTCCAAGAAGGAACATTCAGCTTGTTAAAGAGTCCAGTGCTGTAATGTACCCATTGGCATCCGCTCTTCCTAACAACTCCGTTCCAATAAAGCAAATACTGGGAGTGCCAGCATTGTCAATATAGTTTAGAAACATGTTTAAGGCACGTTTTGGTCAGTGCTGCCGTCAGTCAACAGCCAGAGATTTTTTTAACTTTTTCAATTTGGTTTTCACGTATCACTATGGAAATGCGATGTACAAACTCGCAACACCTTTTGTGGTTTGCATACTGATCAGTGAGTTGGATATTACATTTCTTTACCAGCGAAATGTGAAAAGGGAAATCCCTGAAGGGTCGGTCCCTGTATGCTAAGAAGTAGGCAACGTTAAACACTGAACTGATTCCCTCATTGCAAGATTCATCTTTTTAAAACAGAAACCCATGGGTGTGGACTCTGGGGCCAGCTAGGGTCTCTCAGCTAGAATGCATTTTACATGAGCACTGCTTGAATTGTGAATTTTTATAGAATCCAGTTTAAATGTGCTGCTCCCAACATAAAATACTGATGTATGATCAGCAAGTTGTGGTTGTTTTCTGCACACTTTACAACTCATTGAATTTTATTGCTTCTCGTATTGAAGCCATTCAAAATCCTTAGTCCAGTCAGCTCTGAATTTACATTTCACATCATCTTTTTTGATTAATAGGGTTTATCCAGAACAACAAGCTGCTAGAGGAGGAACTGAAAGTATTTTCAGTTGCACTTCTTGCAGCGCTGCCTGTACCAGTAACAGCAGATGTTACTGCTTGTCGCTGTATCGCAGGAACCGGCAACCTGACCTCGGTGTCTCACTGGCCCTGCTCTTGCCCCCGGCCTCCTCCCTCTGGTATAGAAGCAACAGCAGGATTATTATTAACAGCTGCATTAACAATATCAACAACACTACCGATATTTTGGATTATTGGTTACTTCGGGACTGGTGGTTCAGGTGTGCATGTTCCTGGTTTTATAAACGTAAAAGAAAATAAATTAGGCTGTTTTAGTCTTTTTCCAGACATATTTTCACACATGCAGACTAAAGTCCATCAGAGTCAATGAAAAAAATGATATTTGAGTGTGTTACTGTCAGATGACAACGGCAGCAACTCGCAAGCAGCGAGTTGACAAGACTAGTCACTGGCAGAGACACACTGACACACGATGAGTCACAAGTCCGACACAATCAACAATGTGACTGACAAGCTGAAGAAAATGAGATGATGTACGTCAGACTTCTGTAACCACTAGGACAGGCACACGCTCTGTAAAATGGATGGACTTTAAGTTTTAATTAAATTTAGCTGTTTTTTTTTTTTTACACCTCAA
Source organism: Neoceratodus forsteri (assembly GCA_016271365.2). Classification (NCBI taxonomy): domain Eukaryota; kingdom Metazoa; phylum Chordata; order Ceratodontiformes; family Ceratodontidae; genus Neoceratodus; species Neoceratodus forsteri. The sequence continues at coordinate 26,107,218 of JADMNL010000034.1, read as the reverse complement.
AAAAGCCCAAGACAAGGACGAAGACTGTACGAGAGAAGATGGACTGTGAAAATACAGAGACGCTTACAATAATATGCACACAGGTAGTACTGTGGACTTTTAATTACTGCAGCAAACTTGTATTTAATAATGACCCCCCTCAATAAAGCCAGAGACAAGCTCAAGAAGAGGACTGGACGAGACAGATGGACTGTCAAAATACACAACAGGCGTTGCCAATAATATGCACACACAGGTAGTGCTGTGGACTTCTAATTATTTGTAGCAAGCTTGTAACTTTCTTTTTTGTTCTGGTCCCACCCAAAAAAGCAGTGACAAAACCGCGAGACAGACACCACACCCAAATGGACTAGTGTCACTCTGAGGTCACATCACTAATAGGTTAGGCGGCAGTGCACGCAGACAGTCCTGTAGACTTTCAGCAAGGTATTTTAGTTTCTCAAACAAGGGGCTCTTTACATGGATTTAATTTGTTTCCCCCTCAGTTGGACGTCAGAGGCAGAAGGGTTCCCCTCCCACCCAGATGGGCAGGGCAGTAGTAGCTTAAGTGCTCAACCCACACCGCCTTTTTTCAAAGCTTATACAAGTTAAACATCAAATTATTTAATATTACTCAGATTTGTTTAAATTCTGGTGAGAAACTAAAGTTAAGATCTTCAAAATCTCCTTTTCTTTTCTCCTGTCCCTTGGACAGCGGACTGTGTCCCCACCGACCGAACAGTTTCGCTCTCCTTCCTTAATCAGCATGTCTGAGCCTCATTTTTTTTTTTTTTTTTAAACAAATTTCTGCCTTTGGTCGATTTAGTAGCAGTATACAGTCACACTGCGTCTGTATATGTGTATTACTTAGCTCTTAAAAGCACTTTTGGTACTCTGCAAATGCAACAGACTGTAGAATAGACTACAGTACAAGTGAAGCAGCAAGGGTATGCTGCTTTCTCCATGGCTCTGATGGAAATGGTGGGCTACCTTAACCAATGTACTTCTAATACAGCACCCACCCTCCCTCTGACCACATGAATACAGGAAGGTTTACCTCATGGTTCTTCTCCCCTTTCATCCTGTGCTTTGCGCAGCTGCATACTTGCTCTCCAGTCGTGACTCAGGGTCGCTGTGGGTGTGTGTGTGTGCTGGAATTAGAAGAAGGCATTCAGCTGCTGGAGGACTGATTCTCCTTGTGGTGCAGGTTCCCGAGCATACAAAGAAGATGGACCAAAGGATGCAGCGCATGCGTGATGATGGTAGCTTAGCAAAAAAAAAAATGAATGGCAGTGCTGAGCTACTGTGCATGCGCAATGACCGAGGCTCTACCCTGTCGCCAGAATGGTGACTTTCACATGAAAACTAGTGGCCAGAATCACTAGCCAGGTTGCATTTGGTGACTTGGCGACCCTATTGTCCCACCCTACCAGCTGCATGTCTCACTTACCCCACTACAAACAACTGCACTGATGAACGAAAATAAAATTAAAGGAAAACTTAAGTCCAGTTGTCACGCCACCTTCCAGCATTCAGCTCAGGCTGTTCTCGGCCTCCTGCTCTCTCGCCATCCTCCTGCTCTGACTATCCAACTCCAGCAAGAAACAATAAAAAAAAAAAAAAAAAACAAGCATTTGTCAGTGCCGAACGTTGCTTGCTTGTATTTGCAGTTTAGGTGTTTGGCAGTGATAGTGCACTTCCAGCACAGTGGGATGCACACCCCCGCTCTCTCCCCAGTGCTCAGTAGTACAGGCACTCACATGAGAGACAGGACAGTGCAGCAACATTTGATCAATAAGAAAGCCTATATGCCCCAGGACACAAGAAGCTGTCCCACCATTCTACACTCGGGCATTAAAGAAGTAATTCACAGAAACCTGTGTTGCTGAATGAACAGTAAGCCTTGCAAACATGTAAACTTTCAGTCCACAGTGTTCTGAGCTTCAGTCTCTGACGTGTTGTACTCTTTAATTATCTCCCATATTTAGCAGGTGCAGTGGTCTACATCTGGGCCATGAGATGACAAGTGGAGAAGTAAGGGGGGGGCCCACCACCTCATGTATGATCCACCATGCCGGACGTGGGTCTGGGGACCCTCTTCCTCATGATCTGTTGCATTTTAACACCTTATTTATTTAGTTGTACCTATTTTGGAGAGTAAATGTTACAGTGTTACACAGGCGCAGTTCCTCCCCATTTTTTTTAATCCAACTCTTAACTTCACTTTTTGAACTGAGGTTTCCGTGGGTTCACGTCCCCCGCCCTACCCTCGCTCCCACTCACCACCACTATTGTATTGACTTACTTTAAAACAATCCTGTTTGGGTCACTGCCACACACTCTTTCTCACTTACTGAAGGCGTTACACATCAAATTTCAGCAAGAAGCTGTAAGCTGCAGTGGCTGTGGTGAGTGGCGACTACCTGTTCCCTGTTTGTTTTTTAACTTCACTTAATACGCTGGTGGGCAGATCGGGGAGGGTGGGCAAGAAGGTGTCTTCTATGTCACTGCTGGGCTGTTTGTTCCTTCCGGTTTCATTTTGAAGTTTCATATTATGCAGTGCACCACACACGTCGTGAGGGAGGGCTATTGACCGCCTGCTGATGGATAGATCTACTGTAGATCTGTCCATCAGTAGGTGCTCAAGGAGTTAAACAACAGCACAAATATGGGCCTGAGCAGTGTTGATCGGTGGCAGGCAGCAAGAGTGAGCAAACTGGGCTGCTGTGCAGCCAGTCGCTAGCGCGATCGCACTGCAAGGAGAGTGCCTGTGGGTGCTCTAAACTCCCAGTCTGCACAGAGCTCAGGCTGCAGCCTACTCCGCACAGGTGGGAGAGAGAGGAGTAAAACAAATCAGGATGTGGAGTTGACATGTAAAGGAAGTGCCTCCCCCCACCTTCCTGACTGCTGCTCCGGTGGCAGAATTTTCAATTGTGTATGCCCTACGGGGCTTAAGGAGGCAGCCTGGGTGGAAGGAGAAGGAGCAGCAGCAGCAAGGAGCTGCTATTAAGTGAAGCCACTCTGCGGCATTAGTGATAGCGGGGGTCCTGGAGAGTGCACCGGGCGGCAGGAGCCACCAGTAGCAAAATCGCACCGTGGCAATGTACAAGCCTGGGGAGGGGGGAATAGAGAACGAACAAGGGGAGAAACAGAGATCAGAGAGGCAGGGGAAGTTCAAACAAATGAAGCGCTTCAATGAGAGAGCACTTGGCTGCAAACAAAAGGACAAAGTGCTATCTCATTGGAGCGGTTCATTCGTTTCAACTACACAAAGTTTCCGCCAATAATCTGTGAACCACTGTCATACTTGGCTTGCACAGTCATTGGTCTGTCAAGGATGAGCCCAACGCAGCTCGACCTGCATTGGGCTAGTCAGTGACACACCTCTGAAATGCCGTTCTCTGTAGCAAAACGTTTCTTGCGCAAGCAATGTAAAAAAGAAAAGAAGCTAGGTTAAACTAAAAGAAAAGCAAACAAAATAAAGCAGTACAGTACTTTATTCATCTGTGTATGGATGTGTTGTAGAGTGGCAAAGAGAAAGTGCCAAAACTTATGACATGGGACAGTTTGCTTTTTCAAGACACATTTTTAGTACAAATTTGTTTTTTTTCTATGAACTAGTTTCCTGTGTGGTACCATGCCAGATCCAGATACTTTACTGATATCCAGATACACAACCTCGGATTTCCTTTAATTGTGCTCATCAGTGACATTATCAGAAAATGCACTGAGATTGTTCTGGCATGATTACCCTTTACAGAATCCATTTTGGACCACAGTGCCAAAGTTATTTTTCTGTAGATGTGCAATTCTTTTTTTATTATTGCCTCAAGCAGTTTCTCAGGTATGGCAGAACATAGCAAAAACTCAAGTTACAGTGTAAATCATGAGTACTGCTTGCAAGGATGGTTTAATAGGCCATGTTCGGAGGCAAAAAAACAACAGTACAGCCAATAGAGAATTAACCATAGGTTTCAGTAGGCTTGGGATTTTATCTGAAGTGTATATGAGAGAAACTGATACCCAAATACTATTTTTCTGTTTTGTTTTAGCCACAAGACAACAAAGGCAGATGGCATAGATTATGCACAAAGAGATAATGAGGTAAGATTTTTAAACCACAGTTACGCATAGTAGGACTGCTGTGTCCAGACTTTATAACTACTAATTGGCTGGAGTGGTGACCGAAGACAAGAAACACAGGTTACTCACCTGTAACGGTAGTTCTATGAGTGGCATATGTTGTTCATCCACACTTGTTGGCATGTCCCTTTCCTGTTAAATCTTGCCAGAAGGTCTAAAAGCTGGCTCCTCCCACCCAGGTGGTATGTGCCTCAGCTCCGCCCCATCTTACCCACTGGAAGCAAAGGTTGTGCATCGAAGCCGGGGAGGTTGGGAGGGTCAATGTGGATGAACAACATATACCACTGCTAGAACTACTGTTACAGGTGAGTAACCTGTGTGTCTAGGGTTGTGGATATGTTGTTCTGATCCATACTTGGCAGACTCCTAGCAGTTATCTGGGAGGAGGGAGGCAAGGCACATACCTCAACTGAGGCCCCAAAACCAGCATTCCGGCGTGACTCTTGGTTGATGTGGTAATGGGTAATGAACGTGTTTGCTGACTTCCCGGTAGCAGCCCTGCAGATATCCTGGATAGGGACGTCCCTAGAAGCAGCCACCGACGCAGCAGTATGGTGGGCAGAATGAGCTCTTATCCCTCTGGGAGGTGCCTTGCCCACCAACCTTTAGCAAAGGTCAATGCAGGATATTATCCATCTGCCAATCATCCACTTTGCTGCAGGTCTGCCAGGTGCAGCTTCAGCGTATGTGACAAACAGCTGGTGAACCTCTCCCCGAACTTCAGCTGTTCGCTCCTTATAATAAGAGAGCGCTCATCTCGGGTCCAAAGTATGGAACCTGTACTCGGCCTCTGAGGTGTAATTAGAGTAGTACACCGGCAGAGTCAACACCTGATAAGTTGAAACTCCGACACCACCTTCGGAAGGAATTTCGGGTGGGTGGGGGTGCAGGACAACCTTGTCCCTGTGGAAGACCAGATATGGAGACTTAACAGAGAGCACCTATAGTTCCCCAGTCCTTCTGGCTGACGTGATAGCCACCAAGAAGGTGGTCTTCCAGGACAGATATGACATCTGACACCTGTGCATCAGTTTGAATGGCTTGCCCATGAGCTTTGCCAAAACCAGCAGTAAATCCCACGGAGGTGGAGGGTCATGCACTGGAGGGGAAATATGGTTGAGACTTTTAAAGAAATGCCAGACCACCTTTTCCTGTGCCACCATCTGCTGACCAGCCTGCACCCGGTAAGCAGAGATGACTGCCAGGTGCACCTTAAGGGTCATAGACTGAAGACCTCCTTTGGAGAGAGACCAAAGGTAGTCAAGGATGTTACCCACTGGACAGGACGAAAGGTCCAGGCCCTAGCCCTGACACCAAATGGAGAATCTCTTCCATTTGAAGACATAACATCTCCTTGTCGACTCCTTCCTAGATACGTTAACTACATTGAGTACATCGTCTGAGAGACCCAAAGCCTGGAACTCTAGCCGCTCAGGAACCAGGCTGTCAGGTGCAGAGATTGAAGGTCCGGGTGGAGAATACCTTCCCCTGATTGACGGAGATCAGGTCCACGTGTACCGGAAGACGCCTCGGGAGCCTGATGCTGAGGCTGAGGAGATCTGGATACCAGAACTGGCAGGGCCAGTCTGGGGCTACCAAAATCATCCTTGCCTTGTCCCTCCTGACCTTGTGGAGCACCTTGTGGACCAAGGGAAGTGGAGGGAAGGGACAGAAGAGGCCTGGGGTCCATGGCATCGAGAAGACATCCCCCTGCAGCGAGCCCTGCTGAGGGAGGCGGGCACGAAACAGCTTCAGCTTGGTGTCCTCCCTGGAGGCAAACAGGTCCACCTGAGGGGTGCCCCACAGAGAACAGGCTGTGAGCTACCTCTGGATGGAGAGACCACTCATGGGATGCCTCACTCACACGGCTGAGAGCATCTGCCAGCTGATTCGAGGCTCCTGCCACATGGATGGCTAGGAGATCTGCCTCCAGTTGGCTCACAAGGGCCCAGATGCAGAGCGCTTCCCTGCATAGAGGCCCGGGTTTTGTGCTGCCTTGTTTTTTGAGGCGGTACATGGTTGTGGTGGTGTCCGTCTGGACTTGAACCACTTGACCCCGAAGGAATGGCGCGAATGCAGCCAGCACCAGCCGAACTGCTCGGAGCTCCAGCAGGTTGATATGGCATTGGGATTCCTCGGGGGTCCAGAGCCCATGAACTCTGTGATTCGCCATGTGGGCACCCCAGCCCGTGAGAGAGGCGGTCATGAGGACGACCATCGGCTCGGGGCGGACAAACTGGATCCCTCCCTGCAGATGTTCCAGGACGGTTCACCCCTGGAGAGTGTCCGACATCTTCTGGGTCACAGTGACCAGCTGATTGAAATGAATGTGTCGCTGAGACCACTGGCTGGCCAGCTCCAATTGAAAGGGGCACATATGCCGCCAGGCCCATCAGACCACGGTGGTGCAGACCACCATGTAACCCAGAAGTTGCAGAAAGTCCCAGGCAGGGTGCAGTTGCCCAACCAGAAATGACTGGGCAAAGGAGGAGAGAACCTCCGCTGTGTCCGTCAGGAGCCTAGCTCTGACTTGGCAAGAGTCGAGCTGTGCCCCAATGAAGCAAATCACCTGCGAGGGCCAGGAGGCCAAGGCTGAGGCAGGTGTGGAGGGCCAGATCCCTGGACCGCTCCACCTCCAGTCTGGAGGGACCTGCTATTAGCCAGTCATCAAGATGGGGTACACTTTGACCCCTCAACCCCGAACATGGGCCGCCACCACTGCTATGCATTTGGTGAAGACCCTGTGGGCCGATGACAGGCCGAACAGCATGACTTGGAACTCGTAGAGGGCTCCCTTCCATTTTGAAGTGGAGGAACCTTCAGTGGGATGGATGGATCGGGACGTGAAAGAATGCATCCTGAAGATCCAGTGAGCAGAACCACATGTTCTGCTCGAGGGATGGTATGATCTGGGACAGAGTTACCATCCGAAAGGTGCGCAACTTGAGAAACTAATCCAGGTCCTGCAGATTTAGAATGGGGCACCAGCCCCCCGTTCGTTTCAGGACCAGGAAGTACCTGGAAACGAACCCTGGGTTGACAGGGGGGTCTGCGACTCTGACCACTACCTCCTTGCGGAGGAGTTAGGCAGTGTCGTCTCTGAGAGCCGACCGAGTATGGGCAGATACCTTTTCCTCTTATGGGGCATGGGCTCGGCTTGGGGGTTACTGCTTGATATCCAGAGGCAGACCCTGACCGACCACTTCCAAGACCCACTTGTCTGTTGTGACAGTGGACCAGGTGGAAAGGAAGTGGCGGAGTCTGCCCCCCACGGGAGGACCCAGAGTGGTCATGATGGGTATGGGGGTGGCTGCCCCAACCCGTCACTGTGCAGGCTTGGAGGATTAAGAGCCGGCAGCGAGGTTGCCAGAATCTCTACCTCCGGGCTTACGGTTCACTGAAGCCCCGGAGTTAGGCCAAGGGCGTCAAGACTGAGCCTGCTGCTGTCCAGTTTGATACTGGGGCTGCTTGGCCGGAGGGGCAGAAGGTCAAAAAGGCTTCTTCTGCGATTTCTTAGAACCCTGGGGTTCTTTTTGGGCGGAAGTAACGGAGTCCAAGGTGGTGTTGGACTTCTTGATATGTTGAAGGTGACCATCGACTCCTGTACCGAACAAGTCGGTACACAAGAAGGGAACATCCGCCAGTTTGTGCTGGGTGTCTGCTGTAAAGGTAGAGACCTTCAGCTAGGCCCTGCAGCACATGGCGAGTGCAGCTGCCACTGATCAAGCACAAGAATCCCCGATATCCAGGGCCATCTGGAGTTGCTGTTTAGCAACAGCCCGACCCTGATCACGGACCTGCTTGACCGTGGTCTGAAGGTCTGTGGGAAGATGAGGAAGCGCCTCATCCAGGGAGCCCAAGAGGGCATGGGAGAAGTGTGCCATAACAACAGCTGAACTCACCTGTTGGAGACTGAGCGAGGAAGCAGCATAGACCTTCCTGGCTGCATGGTCCAACTTTTTGGACTCTTTGTCTGGAGGTCTATCCGTGTCTCCCGAATTGCCAGAGTGCCGTAACACAGATTCAGTCACCAGTCCCTCGGCCGAGGGATGCTGTGTAAACCCCGAGGGAGCGTCGATGGGAACTGCGTATTTGTGGGCCATACGAGTGGAAGGCGCAGGGCAGGAGGCTGGGTGCTGCCAAAGCTCCAAGGCCAGACCAACTATGGATCTCGGCCACTGGAAGGCCTCAGACAGGGAATCTCCTTTCCTGAGGAGGATGTCAGTCAAGGGGTATTCGGCTCATTTCTTGATGGCTCTAATGGCATCCCTGTTGATTTGGAGATGAGACGAGGATGCCCATGAAGGACTTGGGACCCTCCACCATTGACAGACTCATCGAATCGTCGTCACACGGACACGAGTACAGGTTGGAATCCTTGGACCCTGGGTTCAGGTAAAACGGCTGACCACCTGAGTCACTCTTGACCCGCCACAGACGGTCGTGAGTAAGAGTGACTGACAGCCTGCACGGGACACCCTGATATGGTTGAGACTCCTTGGCAGGAGCCCCTGAGTGAGGCTGTTTAGGTGGTGGCTCCACTAAGATAGGTGGAGAGGCCAGCTTCGGCCAAGCTGGGAGGGACAGTGTCGACTGGCTCCGGAGGAGTTGGCGTCCGCCTGGAAGGCGACAGCCAAGTGATGACCAGAACTGAAGCTGGGGTCGACTTCGGACCAGTCAACATGAGCTGTTGCCACATGAGTTCCTCATAGCGATGATGCAACTTGCACCGAAGCCTCTCCTCACTCGAGGAGGATGATGACGAATGGTGGCATCGCCTCTTCTTGGAGCGCTGCTTGAGGGATTTCCTCGGCCTATCGGTCGAGGGGATCTGGGACCTAGAAGATGACCATCCGGGGACTGACAGGGCTTCTCACAAGAAGTCTGGGAGAACCATGGCTCCTTCAGATCGGGGACCGTGAATTGGGGGGGGGGGGCACCAGCAAGCTGGGTCTCGTCAGTCAGTAGGACCGGGGTCCTAAATAAGGAATCGTCAGCCTCATCGGGTGAGAATGGTCGATGGGGTCAACTATGATTTCGACCTGGTCGTCGTCCTGCATTTGAGCAAGCTGGCCTGATGGGGGTACCATGAAGCCAGCTGCTGAGGTCACAATTTTGACCAAAATCGAGATAGGAGACTCCTGTGATCGAGATCTCTCTCTGTCCCAAGAGCATCAATGTGAAGATTCTTCTCTTGGCCCTATGTTCTTTTTTACAGGACCGGGAGGTGTGTGAACCCAACGGGCCCTCCCCTTTCGTAGGGAGAGACTGGCACATCTCTTTGAATGAACCAAAGAAAGAGGTGCCCAGTTTGAGTGGAACAAAAACAGACAATGAAAAGGATTGTTTAGTGGCACAAGCTGCCTCCTCCTTGAAGGCTTTCATCTGCCCCAGTTGGTCGGCAGATCCCGCAGCCGCAGAGACCACACAACGGGCATCCTTAGATTTGACCGGCAGGCGCTGTTTTTCCGGTCATCCAAGTTGTAAACATGTGAGGCAATCATCCAGAACCACAGTATGAAAGGCGCGGCAGAGATTGCAGGCCTGAGGGTCATGCACATGGCTTGGGCAGTAGACGCACGTGGAATGCGGATCGGTGCGGGACATTTTCTGTCCGCAAGGATACCGGCAGAACCTGGGTGAGGACTTGTCCTCCATCGTGGTCGCGATCACGAACTTTCGTGGAGAAACTCTAATGCATTTTAATTTTGGTAAACTAGCTGAAGTTTTGAATGCCTGGCCCTACTCGGCGCAGAGCGATAAGGAGGGAACCTGAATCTTCCAAGCAGAAAGGAAGATCTGGCCATGGGGTGGAGCTGAGGCATATACCACCCGGTGGGTGGGTGGGAGAAGCTAGATTTTAGACCTTCTGGCAGTATTTAAAGGGAAAGGGACATGCCAGCAAGTGTGGATAACAACATATCCACATCCCTAGAATGGAATATTCCTAGTGATATTTGGATGAGTTAATCGAGACAATCTGACTATGTACCTGAGAGGCAAAGCAACCAGTACCACACATTGTCCATAACTCCCAGGAGGTTGATGTGTAGGTGCGACTCCCTTGGAGACCATGTGCCATGCAGTCTAACTGCCTGAATACATTTCGGTCTTTCATACTGTAGCAGTTCCACTCAGTTGAACTGTCTGAACTTATTTCAGTCTTTCATACTATGGCTGTTCCACTGAGCAGGTGTCCGAACGGATTCTAAGCTCATTTTCCAACCACTCAGTCACATATCCCATGTCTCCATCCCCTAACTTTCTGGGTCTTTCTTTCTGCTGAAAGAACTAGAAATCTTCCCGCAGCTTGTGCTGTATGATCAGGTTACTTTGGTGTTTAGTATTTTTACAGTTCTTACATTTGAGATTCTGGTCACTATCCACATTTAGGCAGTCTTCAACCAAACATACTTAGTCCCTAGGGTTCCTGTCTCTGACCCAAACAAATAAGATCCCCTATAGGCTGGCGCTCTGTCTCTCTCTCTCTGTGCTGAGATACAGATATAGCACACTGAGGAGTCCAACTGAGGACGAAACACGTGTCTGTTGTTCTCACCCTTTGCTGATTGTATTGTGAGCCCTTCTGGCACCATGCAGTTTAATTCATGGGCATTTGCATATGCTTCCCATGATGCTTTGCATTATTGGGGTATGTGCAATCTGTTTTGTTATACTTGGTCATCGAACAGTCTCCCAGCTTGACTCCTCCTACAGATCAACCATGTGTTCTTCTGGCTCTGCCCCACTGCGCTCAGATCTTTTCTGCTGTTGGAAGGAACAGGTTACCTCTTTCATAGCTCCTGCTAGTGAATTAGGATTCTGCTAAGTTTTCAGGCCTTTCAACAACTTTTAAAGTTTTGCTTTTGGTTTCAGCTCATGCCTGTCACCTCACCATCAGCTTCCTGCTCTGTCTGATTTCATCATGTTACAGAAGAGGAGGAAGCTGAGTTTCAAGAAGTTTGTGGTGTCCAGGTACCAAATGTGCAATTCACTAACATGAAGGCTGCGTGCTCTGCTTGGGTGTTGCCCATGGTGTGGAGCATTGCTTTTAGTGCCAGACCACGTACCAGCAGACTCTGTGCATCAGCCATAGGTGCTCCAGAGCAAGAAAAGCAAAAGTCACATAATGTCTGTGGCTGTGGGTCAGTGGTGTAGCTGCAAGCCTGAGAGGCTCGATGAAGATATTTAGGTCCTGAACTTTCTGTTGGTGGAGGAATACGGGTTGAATCATCTGTCTCCTTGTGAAGAAAAAGGTTTTCATCACTCTTTGAACAACAGACTTCTCCATTGAGTTCCTTTGGTCTTAAAGCAGGAGGTGACAGGAACCCTGGGGAACGAGAACTGTTAGGGCCAGAAGCAGAGCATGGATTCATCTGCACACCTACAAGGTATATAGCAGTGCCAGCCCTAGCCACATTAGTTCATCTCTGTACCCCCCCCCCCGGTTAAAGCGAAGTGGTTTCCTTGTTAGGGACCAGAACATCAGTTTCCGCACAAACAGCATTCTAGTTTGTTTCTCTCACCTCAGTTAACAGTTTATTGTGTGTGTCCTTTATTTATTTTTTGTTTCGTTTATAACTGTATGGTAATTTTATCATCATGTTTTCTCACATCCCTACCTCATTTGACAGTGTTCAAAAACATTATGCCAGTTAGGGGGTCTCATAAGGCAAGTTGCTCTGGCAGCAACGTTGTATCTGACCACTTCTCCCCTGTAGGTGAGTGTTGTGGTACCACAATATGTTGACTGGGAGGATAGGCTATAGTTGTAAAGTGGAATGGTCCCTGTCCCACTCACTCAGTGTTGGGGTTCAGTGTCTGCTCATCCTCACATAAAGAAAAAGGAGAAGCAGTGACACAGGGCCAGTTTTTTTTGTTCTGGCCAACCCAGTGGCACTGACTGGTAATGTGCTGCATTGCCTCACAGAGACCCAGGATTGATTCTTTATCCTGACTCTCTGCTGCAGGGCTGCAGTCCAGGAAATTCTGAAAAGGTAGTCTGCAGAGACCCCAGAGTGGGAGGGTTGAGACGTTTCGCTCAACAGAGCCTCCTGTGGATTGTAGGGAGCCTCCTTGATGTCATTCGTCACCACATGAGGCCAGCTTCATCCATAGGCCAAATGTGAAGATGCGATCAGTGAATAGCATTGCAAGGAGGTGAAAGGCACCAACTATACATAGATACATAGACAGTGTCGGCAGATAAGGGCCTATGGCCCACCCAGTCTGCCCATTTGAGCTTGTAAGTTCAGTTTGTTTTCCTAGAAGTCTGTTGCCCCTTACCCTGACCTCCAGAATTCCTTTATGTCTATCCCATGCATTCTTAAATCCTGATTGTTTCAGCCCCCACCACTTCCTCTGGCAGGGTGTTCCACTTGTCCACCACCTCGCTCTGTGAAGAAATTCTTTCTCATGTTTCCTCTGAATCGTCCTCCCTCCAACTTCATCCCATGCCCTCTAGTCCTGGAACATCTTTTTCGCTTAAAAATAGTGTTTTCCTGCACCCTGTTCCTCCCTGTAAGATACTTGTATGTCTCTATCATATCCCCTCTCTCCCTCCTCTCCTCCAGGGAGTACATGTTCAGTTCTTTCAACCTGTCTTCATAGGACTTGTGATGCAATCCATGCACCATCTTTGTTGCCCTCCTCTGAACCTTCTCTACCCTGTCTATGTCCTTACGTAGGTATGGTCTCCAGAACTGTACACTGTACTCCAGGTGGGGCCTCACTAGTGTCTTGTATAGCGGAATTATGACCTCTCTTTTCCTGCTGGTGATGGCCCTGCCTATACATCCCAGCATCCTATTTGCTTTACCTGCTGCCTTGTCACACTGTTTCCCTACCTTGAGGTCATCAGAGATGATAACCCCAAGATCCCTTTCCTGCTTGGTGCATGCTATATCCTCACCCCCCAACTGATATATTGTGCCAGGGTTTTTGTGCCCCATATGCATTATCTTGCACTTCTTTGCATTGAATTTCAACTGCCAAACCCCTGACCATTTTTCAAGTTTCTGCAGGTACTTCTCATTCTGTCTACACCCTCTGGTGTGTCTACTCTGTTACAGAGCTTTGTGTCATCAGCGAACAGTGAAATTCTGCCTTCTAGGTCCTGCGCCATGTCACTGATGAAGATGTTGAATAGGACCGGTCCCAGCACTGACCCCTGTGGTACCCCACTGGTCACTCTTTCCTCTGTGGAGTGACAGCCATTTACCACCACCCTCTGTGTCCTGCCACCCAGCCAGTTACCTACCCACCACACTACTGTCCTGCCCACACCCATATTCCCCAGTTTGTGTAATAGTCTTCTATGTGGCACAGTGTCAAAGGCCTTGCTGAAGTCCAGATAGGCCATGTCCACTGCCCTCCCCCTGATCCACCTCCCTAGTCACCCAGTCAAAAAATTCAACGAGGTTGGTCTGACATGACTATGTAAATCTTCTTCCTAACCGTGAATGACAGCCCCAACCCCGCGTGCTCCAGTGTCCCACTTCAAACAACATGAAGTCTTGCTGTATTCTGACATATGCAGTTAGCCCCAGCACTTGAACTGCCCCGGAGAGGAAAGAGTTAACTCTATGCAGGAAGCATAGAATGTTGGGCTCAAGCTCAGTTTCAAACCTCTGCCTGTAATGCATCAAAATGTAACCATCGCATTCTTTACTCCGCTTAACTGTTCAGTTGCTCTGGAGATTGCTCCTTCGCTACGGTCAGTACAGTTCAGAATCTGTCGGTGTATTCAACTGATCTGTTGTTTTTCAGTTTCAGATCCCTGTCTACGGTGCAGTAAGTGTTAACAGGTAGTGGACTGTATTTGTTTTAAAAAATTATTTCTGTGTGGAAATTGTAAACCTGTCGGCCGGTCCGGTTCGGAACCGATTGCTTGTGAGGTTTTACTCCTTTTCTGGGTTAGTGTGAGGTACCAGTTCCTATCGGTTTCACAAAAACGTGATTTCACACGTCTTTTTCCACGACCCATAACACGGTTGGTACTGATAGGAGTGTCTCACCTGGCAAATAAGCAGTAAAGGGTAAGTTTTGTAGCCTGGCCATGTCTGAGAAACCCAAGGAAAAAAACGGGCTCACTGGGTTTCAACACTGTGGTGAGTGTGGGGATGCCTTTGCTAAGGCAGACCCTCACACCATTTGTGTTTATTTGTCTGGGGTTTGACTACCTCGATTCAGACTGCCAAATCTGTAAAAATTTCCTAAAGGCCACCTTCGGAAAAAGGTTGGGTAGGCTCAGGGAAAAGGAGGCCGAAAAGTCCGCTAATCCTGATGGCCAGCCCGGTTCGGTTCCTACCGAACCTGAGGGAGTGCCCACTGACCTGGGTGATACCCGCTCAGGAAAGAGGACATCCGACCCTGAGGGGTCTGTTCCATCAAAACACAAAAGGAAATTGGCCAGTTCGGATCCAGAACCGCATACTCCAACCGCCGAAGAAATAGCCAGAGCGATAAGCATAGTGGAATCACTCCGTCCAGTTTCGTCCGTTCTGGCGCTTCTTGGTAGGCGTTCTGTTCCGGAATATGTTCCGGATGAATTTTATGAACTGGAAGGGGAGGAAGAACAAGATGATGATAATATACAGTAGGTGATGAAGGTTTGGATGAGCCCATTGAACCAGACATCTCCCCAGACAGACCTTCCAATGTTCCCCCTCCCAGGCTTTCTGAGTCCCCATCCCACTATTTGTTCTACAAGAAAGTGGCTGATACCCTCCAGCTTCCCTTTGTTTAAGCTGTCGAGGAACAAGAGGAGCCCGACTTTGTGGAGATGATAGACATCTAAGAGTCCAAGAGGTTGTCTATTCCCATCCATAAATCCTTGGGGAAAGAGACACAAAAAATTCTGCAAACTCCAAATTCTTTACCTCCTGTGGATAAAAGAATGGACAGGAGGTATATGCTTTCAGGCTCAGGTACAGAGGTTTTGTTCCACCAATGCAGCCATGTTGGGGTAGTGCAGGCTGTAGCCTGTGACAAGACTTAACAAACCCTTGGCTTCACACACCCCAGATAAAGACTCTAGGAAGGTTGATGCTATGGCCAAAAAACAGTACTTGGCATCATCCTTGGGACTCAGGTAGGCTAATTATATGACCTACACAGCCAGATACCAGAAGTCTAAATGGGATACTGTTCTGGAGCTGGCTAAACAGGCTTCCCCCCAGCTAGCCAAGGAGTTGGAGGAGGTGGCTGCTGATGGGACTGAGGCATCCAAAATGCAATTCCATGCTGCTGTGGACTCAAATGATGTGGCATCATGAGTCATAGCTACATCTGTGTCTCTTAGGAGGTTTGTTTGGCTCAGATGTACTAGCCTCTCACAGGACACTCAGGCGAAGGTCATGGATTTCCCTGTGGTGGGTAATTCTCTGTTTGGGGAGCAGACAGAGAATTACATGAAGAAAATGGATGAATACTGGACCACCTACAGGAGCGCACAGGCCAAGGAAAGGCAGGCAACTCCTCAGAAGCAGCAGGCTAGGGGCAGGCCCTTTCATAGGCCTTTCTACCAAGCTCAGGCATCCTCTTCCTTTCCACAGAGGGGGTTCTTCAGAGGGAGAGGTAGGAGGGGGATGAGCAGGGCTGCATCCTCCTCCTCCCACTCCAAGGCTCCTGTCAAGCAGACATCCTGATGGGTCAGCCCGGGTCAACTCTCCAATCCCAGTAGGAGGCAGGCTGGCTTACTACTTTCAGGCCTGGAAGTCTGTTACCTCAGACAAGTGGGTCCTGGAGGTAGTAAGCCAGAGGTTGGCCCTCAGTTTTACAAAGTTCCCAAAATTAAGGGTCAGATTCTTTCCACCTGCAAACCTTTCCGAGACCACTGCTGTAGAAGCAGAGGTTTTCTCTCTGCTAACCCTCAGGGCTGTAGAGAGAGTTCCTACTCAGTACAGGGGCAGAGGTCTATAATTCCAGATATTTCCTTACCCATAAAAGACAGGGGAGTGGTGACCCATCCTAGACCTAAGGTATCTAAACAAGCACATCTTAAAACCAAAGTTCAAAATGGTGATCTGGGAGTAATTCTTCCCTCTCTAAAGCCAGGGGATTGGCTAGCTTCCCTGGACTTCAAGGATGCCTATTTTCACATCCCAATCAGGTGCTCCCACAGAAAGTACCTCAGGTTCGAGTTGCCTTCAGGCCATTATCAGTTCAGAATAATGCCCTTCGGCCTAACATCAGCTCCAAGAGTGTTCACAAAGTGCCTAGCAGTAGTAGTGGCCTTCCTCAGGAGGCAGGGGATCCCCATATTCCCATACCTGGATGACTGGCTCATTGTAGGGCAGTCGCCAGACCAGGTCAAATCAGATCTACAAATTACTCAACAGCTGCTCACTTCTGTAGGTTTTCTCCTCAATCTGCCAAAGTCTGTTCTTGAACCAGTGCAACTCCTCACCTTCATAGGGGTAGAGTTGGATACTGTGCAGGCAAAGGCCTTTCTCCCCTTGGCAAGGGTGAGGGCCCTTACAGATCTTGCTTCTTCTTTCTGCCTTCTGGTGTCTCGACCAGCAAGACATTTCCTTCAGCTCCTGGGCCACATGGCAGCTTCCACTGTAGTGGTACAGGGAGCCAGATTTCAAATGAGGAACATTCAGTTCCACCTGAGGTTCTTTTGGTCCCAGGAAAAAGATCCTTTAACCAAATTGATTCCAGTGACTCAGACTCTGGTCCAAGCTCTCCAATGGTGGTTGGATCAGGACAATCTCAGACAAGGAGTCCCATTCATCAGTCAGACTCATTCAGTGGTATTAACCACAGATGCCTCTCTCCTGGGTTGGGGAGCCCACCTGGGAGCCCTTACAGCACAAGGTGCCTGGTCTCCTCAGGAGTCTCTACTTCATATCAATCTTCTGGAACTCAGGGCAGTATTCCTGGCTCTCCAAGCTTTCTCGGACTCAGTGAGGAACAGAGTGGTTCAGGTCAGGACAGACACCACCACCATGTGGTACATCAACAAGCAGGGAGGCACTCTGTCTACGGCCTTGTGCACGGAAGCCATGAAGATATGGTCTGTGGCTTATGCTCTGCAAGCATCTCTTTTAAGGAATTAAAATACTTATGGAAAACAACAAAAATAATAGACACAGTACTTTGTACAATGTCTAATATAATTCTGTTCTTTACTTAGAACTGAAAATCCGGAGAAAATAAGGCAAAGAATTAGCCCTCTACCGCCTCCCCACCCCATTTTCACGCTAACTTTTTAGAATGTAAGGAAATGTCCATGATATGTACAGGTCGGTTCCACCCGATGTGTAAACAAATAACCATTTTATGGAAATATAAAGTTTCTTATATAAATATTTAAAATGAAAAGAAACAATGTAGATAAATATATGAACATTTGTGTATTTTATCTTTGTTAACAGTGAGAAAGCTCCAAGTCTGATGAAGGAACTGAATAAAGTTCTGAAAGTTACAGAAAATATAACAAATAAAAAAGGATCATGTGAAATTGAAAGAGACGAACACAATAAAATATAAAGAAGGAGATTTTTTGGTTTCATTCATTAAGGGTAGAGTGAGACTTTTTCTTTTGACTTCACTAGCCTTAGGCTAGCCACTTTAAAAGTTCATTTAGCAGCTGTATCTGCATTTCTGTCAGCAGGGAAGGCTTCTTCTCTGGCATCTTTCCCTGTCTTCTGTAAGTTCTTTAAAGGTTTGGTTCATACCACCCCCCCCCAGGGACCCTACCCCTGCTTGGGATGTTAATGTTTGCATTGCTCAGCTCATGCAACCCTTTCAAGCCTCTGGCTTCAGCCGAACTCAAGTATTTTGCCTGGAAGACTGTGTTCCTGGTAGCTATCACTTCTGCCAGGTGTATTAGTGAATTGCAAGCCCTGTCAGTGGAGCCAGATTTTATGTCATTCCACAGAGATAAGGTGGTCTTCAGAACCAATAGGAGGTTCCTTTCCAAGTTGGTCTCAGATTTTCATCTGAACCAGTCCATGTCTCTTCCTGTATTCTTCACTGATCACTCTTCTTCAGATGAAAGATTACACAGTCTTGATGTTAAGAGGGCACTTAGCTATTACATTGAGCACAGTAAAGCACACAGGAAGGAATGTCTTCAGTTGTTCCTCACTTACGGTGAGGTGGGGAAGGGTAGACCTGCAACTAAGAGAACTATTGCCAGGTGGATTGTCTCCCGTATGCAATTCTGCTGTACTAAGCTAAGTAAAACACCTCCCTCAAGCCTGAGGGCTCATTCGACTAGGGGTACAGCTGCTTCCCTGGCTGCTGCCAGGGATATACCTTTACTAGAGATATACAAAGCAGCCACCTGGAAAACTGTCCATACATTCACCAGGCATTACTCTCTGGATATCCAGGCTAGGAGTGATGCTCTTTTTGAAACAGCAGTATTGCAGAGCTTATTCCCAAAATAGGTTCGGTACCCCACTCCATGACGGTACTGCTTGGTAGTCTGCATATGTCAGAATACAGCAAGACTTCATGTTGTTTGAAGAAAAAATTATTCACCTTAGTAATTGTGTTTCTTCTAATTGAGTCTTGCTGTATTCTGGCCTCCCTCCCAGCCTCCCCTCTCAGAACCTGGTTTTTGGGAAGTGGGCTGGCAGGTACAGTGTTGCACTTCATGGGTGTACTTGGCACCTCTCCTTTCTAGAAGGGGGAGGTTATTGTTATGCTGTTTTTTTCATAGTTGTATATTGATTCACTACCTGTAATTTTGTCTTGGGTTCTCGACTTGAGTCTTTGGGGGACGCAGTCTGTTGCCTGTTGGCTTATGTTCCTTTACAATTTCCACTATAGAAGTGTAGTTAGTTAGTAGTAGCTCGTAAGAATCTGACGGTTACACTTTGAAGCACTACAGACAGAGGTTTGAAACCGAGCTCGAGCCCAACGTTCTATGCTTCCTGCATAGAGTTAACTCTTTCCTCTCCAGGGCAGTTCAAGTGCTGGGGCTAACTGCATATGTCAGAATACAGCAAGACTCCATTAGAAGAAACACAATTACTAAGGTGATAAATTTTTTTCTTTTCATGCATCTTCCCTCTTCCCAGTGGACACGCTTGCCTCTTGGGTTAGCGCCAGGGGTCACATACGGGGGAGGTATTCTGGAGCAGATTGTGGGAACTCTGTGCTTGTAGGTGACTGGCTGGAGCCAGGTAGTGTTAAGTGCAGATTAAAAAAAAGGAATGGGGGTGCTAGAGAGCAGCTGTGCTCTGTAGGAATTATAGTAGTCGGCAGTAGCCCTTTAAAGAGAGGACTTTTTCCCCTGACTGCTCCATAAATGAGGGTTACTCACCTGTAACCGTAGTTCTAGGAGTGGTATATGGTGCGCACCCATACTTTGGTAGTCTTCCTTCCCTTTAAATCCAGCTGGAACATCTTCTGGCTGAGCACCCACCCACCCAGCTGGGTGGTATACTCCTCGGCTCCACCCCGTGACATCAAACCATGCATCCTGGAAGCAGGGATCCATGTGCCACTTGCCAGGGAAGGTTGTCTGGATGTGCACCATATACCACTCTTAGACCTACAGTTACAGGTGAGTAACCCACAGTCTGGGAGATGCCTAGCAGATGTCTGGGAAGACGGGGCAAGGCACACACCCCTTACTTGGCAAACAGGGATTGAAGACCTGAGGTCCCAAAGCCAGCATCTCAGCATGACTCAAGGTTGCTGTGGTAGTGGGAAATGAAGGTGGGTGCTGACTTCCAGGTAACTGTCCTGCAGATCCCCTGGATATGGATGTCCCTGGAAATAGCCACTGAGGCAGCGGTATGTCTGGTGGAATGAGCCCTAAACCCTACAGGAGGCTTCCTACCAGTCAACCTGTAGCAGAGGTCGATGCAGGAGACAGTCCACCTGACAGTCGTCTGCTTTGCTGCTGGTCTGCCAGGTGTGGCTTCAGCATATGTTAGAAATAGTTGGTGAACCTCTCCCCAAACTCCAGCTGTGCATTCCTTGTAATAAGTGAGCGCTTGCCTCAGGTCCAGCATGTGGCACCTATGCTTGGCCTCCAAGGTTGGATTGGTGAATTACTCCAGGGGTGAAGGACAGCCTTGTCCTTGTAGAACACTAATTGTTGAGACTCCACCGAGATCGTCTGGAGCTCACTGATCCTTCTGGTGGAGGTGATAGTCACCAAGAAGGTGGTCTTTTACAACAGGTGGAAGATGTCACACCTGTGCATTGCTTCGAATGGCTTGCCCATGAGCATTGCCAGCACAATCAACAAGTCCCAAGGTGGTGGTGGTTCATGCACCGGTGGGGACAGGTGGTCAAGGCCTTTGAAAAATATGCTGCACTACCTTTTCCTACACCAGTGTTGGCATACCAGCCTTCGGCCAGTATGCAGACATGGCTGCCAAGTGCACCTTCGTCGTCAACCTCAGGCCCAACTGAGAGAGGGACCAAAGGTAGTCCAGGATGCTAGCCAGAGGGTAGACCAGGGGGTCTAGCTCTCTGCTTTGCCACTAAATGGAAAATCCCTTCCATTTGTAGGCATAGCACTGGCGGGTCGACTCTTTCTGGGAGGCTTCCATGATATGGGGATCCTCTTTGAATAGACCCAAAGCCTGGAACTCCAGCTGCTCAGGAACTAGGCTGTCAGGTGCAGAGACTGAAGGTCCAGATGTGGGACCTTCCCCTTGTGACAGGAGAGCAGGTCTGGGCAAAGGGGAAGTCACCACGGAGGCCTGCTGCTGAGGCTGAAGAGATCCGGGTACCAAAACTGGCGTGGCCAGATGGGGGCTACCAAGATCATCCGCACCTTGTCTCTCTGCACCTTGACCAACACCCTGTGGATAAGGAAAAATTGAGGGAAGGCGTAAAGGAGGCCGGGGGTCCAGGTCCTCGCAAAGGCATCTCCCAGCAGTGTGCCCCATTGGGAGTACAGGTGTTTTACCACCTCTTGATGCAGGGACCACTTGTGAGAGACCTTGCCCACCCGGCTGACAGCATCTCCTAGCTGGCAGGAGACTCGCATCTAAGCTATGCACAAGGGTCCAGGTGTGGAGGGCTTCCCGACACAACCGGAGGGAGTGCATTCTGTCTTGCTTGTTCAGGTAGTACATGGTTATGGTACTGTCCATCTGGACCTGCACGACCTGACCTCGACAAAAAGTGAATTCTGTCAGAGCATGACACTGCACAGAGCTCCAGCAGGTTGATGTGGTAACGGGACTCACTGTGTGTCCAGAGCCTGCGGGCCCTATGGTCCCCTGGGTGTGCTCCCCACCCCCACTGGAGACACTTCGGTTGTCAGGGTGACTGTCTGCTCTGGGTGGACGAATGGGACTCCTTCCTGAAGATGTTCCGGGATGGGCCACCACTGGATGGCATCCCACATCAGGTGAGTCACTATGACCGGCTGATTCAGGTAACCTAGGTGCTGCAACCACTGGTGGACCAACTCCTCCTGTAGGTGGCACATCCGCCAGCAGGCCCATATGACCATGTTGGTGCAGGATGCCATGTACCCCAGCAGCCGAAGGAAGTCCCAGGCAGGGCACAAGCACCCTACCTGAAATTATCGGGCAGTGGAGGAAAGATCCTGTGCCCGGTCTGCAGGGAGTCGGGCTAGGAGGCAGTCAAGATATGCCCCGATGAAAAGGATAATCTACGAGAGGTTGAGTTCAGAGTTGGCTGGGTTGAATAGAAGGCACAAGTCTTAGCGGGTGTATAGGGCCAAGTACCTGGACTGCTCCACCACTTCCCTGGACAGCCCGGTTTTCAGCCACTCATCCAGGTACGATAGACCCGAACTCCTCAGTACTGCAGGAAGGATGCCATCACTGCTATGCACTTGATGAAGACCCTGGGGGCTAAGGAGAGGCTGAAAGGCATGACCTGGAACTCATAGAGAACCCCTTCTACGTGGAACCGAAGATAGCATCAGTGGGACAGATGGACTGGAATGTAGAAGATGATGTCATGGAAGTCCAGAGAGGAGAACCACATGTCCTGCTCCACGGATGGAATGATATGGTTCACAGTGACCATCAGGAACTTGTGCTTCCTCAGGAACTGACTGAGATCGTGAAGATGCAGTATGGGATGCCAAACCCCTGTCTGTTTGGGGACCAGGAAGTACCTGGAAACTAAGCCCCATCTGGCCATGGTATCTGGGACCTGGGCTACCGCTCCTTTCTCTAGCAGCTGAGCGCTGTCCTCCCTGAGGGCGGACATGTCCTGTGATATCACAGCCTCCCATAGGGTCAGTAGAGTGAGAGCCTCTTCCGTGTGGTGAGGCGCGAGTTAGTGGGGCACTTTCCTTCTCCTAGGCATTGGGAGTCTCTGCCTCACCCTGACCAGTCTCTAGCCTTGCCAAGTCTGTAAAGGGCCCCCGCCCTCTCTGTGTTCTCCCCCACAGGAGGCTGAGGGACACCAGTCCCTCAGAGTTTACCAAATCCACCGAGGCTGGCAGCTTGGCACTCCAACCCACCAGTCATGAATGGTGAAGACTGATTTTGGGAAGATATGAAAATTACATACTCGCCGTAATTCTTGATCTTCCCAAATATCTTCACTATTAAGGACTGCTTCCTGCCCACCTTCCACTCTGGGCAGTGCCACGTCCCTGCCTTTGTTTCTCAAACACCATCTTTCCAGGGTTGATCTGCTGGGCAAACCCTGAGGGGTCCTCGTTAGACCTCATACTTGCGTAGGGGTCAAACAGAAGATCTAGAGGGTTCTTTATCTCTTGCTCCTACAAACCCTTAGAGCCATTTTTTTGCTAAGCCTTAGCAGCTGCAGTGTCGGTCTCAACTACATGATTGTGCATCATACAGAATTCAGCACTGCTTAATCCTTCCTTTGGTGCTCCTGAACCTTCCTGAATGTATTTCTGCAGGCCATCAGCTCTCTTCAAACAACATGAAGTCTTGCTGTATTCGGACAATATGTAGTTAGACCAACCTGTTCAGCTGCCCCAGAGAACCAAGAGTTAAACTCTATGCAAATGCATAGAACGTTGAGCTCGAGCTCAGTTTTCAAACCACTGTCCTCGGTACATTCTAGTAACTGATCAGATTCTTTACTCCGCCCACCAGTGAAGACGCCTCGGAGATTTCTCCTCGCTGCTTTCGGTCTAGCTGAGTTTCGTCTGTTTATTTCAAACCGCTTTGTTGTTTTAAATTTAGTACGTTCTCAAACCACTGTCTTCTGTATAGTGCACGTTTCCTAGGTTGGGTAAGTGTTTGGTTTCCGATCAGTTCCGTGACCGTGAGGAGACCGAACTTCTAAATTTATCTTTTTCTCCAAATTTTCACTGTATTGGGATACCGGTGCAAAGTCCTGACCAGAACCGGGGGCTCTTGGTTCATTTTTGGCTGGCGCTAAACCGTTGGGCGGTTCAGACTTTGTCTTCTTTATTACCTGGCCTAACAGTCTTCAGGGGTAATTTTCTTATTTTTTAAGTTCTTTATCCTGGCCTAACTAAGCCACTACGGATAAAGTACATATTTGATTCTTGCTTAACTGGCCTAAGCCACTGGGTTAAGCTTCAAAGTTTAGGGTTATGTCACAGAAACCCAAGACAAAAAATGGTCCCACTGGGTTTCAGCGTTGTACTGAGTGTGAGGAGCAAGTTGCAAAAGCTGATCCACGTTTGGTTTGTCTGTATTTTTTGGGTTTTAACCAGTTACAGACTGTGATATTTGTAAGAATTTCCCTCAGTCTACTTTAGACAGGCGCCTCAGTAAACTGAAGGAAAAAAATGGACAAGACTGCTGAGGCCGGTTTCAGTTCTACCGAACCTTCGGATCCTACAATCGACCTTTCAAGCCAGGGTGAACTGTCGACAGCTAAACGACATTCGGAGTCGACATCTGAACCCGCACAGTCAAAGAAAGCCAAACGCTCCGGTTCGGAACCGCATAAGCAATTGGTCTCGGTTCCAACCGTGGATGAAATTGCAAAGACCATCCGAATACTGCAGTCTTTGCAATCTGGGTTTGGCGAGCCATCGCAGGTACCGTCTGGGCAGCCAACAGTTCTGGATACCGGTTCAACCCCTTCAGGACACATTGATCCTGAGTAGTATTACTTTTCTGAATATGAGGAGGAGGAACAGGATAAAGGGGAACTCATTGACCCTGAGGTCTTCCCTGACCATCCTCAGTACGAATCCCCTCCTAGGCCTGTCTCTGAGGCTACCTCCCATTTTGCTTTTATGAGGCAGGTGGCTGAGACCCTGCAGCTCTCTGTACAAGAGGCCAGGCAGGAGGATAATGAGGAAGAGTATTACAAGGAGATGATGGATCTTCCTGTATCCCTTGGACTTTCGATTCCCATTCATAAGTCCCTTAAGAAGCAGACTTTAAAGATCCTCCAAACCCCTAGTTCTGTCCCTCCTTTAGATAAGAAGATGGACAGGAAGTACCTTTTGGCTGGTAATGGTACTAATTTTTTAGCTAGTCATTGTAGCCATGTAGGGGTAGTTCAAACTGCAGCCTGTGAGAAGGTTGGCATTCCTCTGGCCTCTCACCCCATGACAAGGATTCCAGGAAGGTGGATTCTCTTGCCAAGAAAGGGTACCTGGCATCTTCCTTGGGTATCAGGCAAGCCTCCTATATGGCTTATGCCTCCAGGTATCAAAAGTCCCTTTGGGAGGCTGTCTAACAACTGGCTAAAAAGGCTCCTCCTGAGCTTTCTGCTGACCTTCAGGAGCTGGTCAATAAGGGGGTACAAAGCATCTAAGTCCCAGTTCCACATGGCTGTGGACTCCAGTGATGCAGCTTCCAGGGCTATGGCTTCTGCTGTATCCCTCAGGTGTTTTTCCTGGGTCTGGTGTACTAACCTGTCCCAGGACAAGCAGAATAATGCCTTGGATTTTCCCCTTTTCTAGAACTCTGGGGAACAAACTGAGGCACATATGAAAAAAATGAATGAGTACAGAGTGGCATACAGGACTGCTTCAGCAAAAGAGAAAGCTGCCACTCCTCACAAGCAGCAGGCCAGAGGCAGACCTTACCCCAGGCTTTTCCACCAGGCCCAAGCTTTTCCTTATTACCAGCAACCCGGGAGTTCTTTAGAGGGAGGGGCAGGAGATGTGCTGGCAATGCTGCCTCCACCCCCAGTCTGCTACCCCAGCGAAACAGACACCCTGAGAGCTCTGTTTGGGCTGCCTCCCCTTACCCTGTTGGGGGCAGGCTGACCTACTATCTCCAGGCCTGGCATTCCATCACTTCAGACAAATGGGTCCTGGAGATAGTAGGTCAGGGACTTGCTCTCACTTTCAAGGTGCCTCCAAAACTGTCAACAAGACTTTTCAGACCTTCCAGCACTGCAGAAACAGCCCAGCTGGAGGCAGAGGTTTCCACACTTCTTCAGTTAAGAGTGGTGGAACCTGTGCCACCTCAGCACAGGGGAAAAAGACTGTACTCAAGGTACGTCCTGGCATCAAAGAAAAATGAGGAGTGGCGGCCCATTCTGGATCTCAGATTCCTAAACAGGCATCTCACAAAGCCAAAATTCAAAATGACAACCCTGGCTACCATTCTACCTACTCTCAAGCAAGGGGACTGGCTGGCATCCATAGATCTAAAGTATGCTTACTTCCACATCCCCTTTAGACAGTCTCACAGAAAATATCTCAGATTTCAACTGCCTTTAGGTTACTACTAATTCAGGGCTATGCCCTTTGGCCTGATGTCTGCACCAAGAGTGTTTACAAAATGTCTGGCAGTAGTGGTGGCATTCCTCAGAAGGCAAGGGGTTTCAGTTTACCCCTATCTGGACGATTGGCTGTTGGTGGGTCAATTCCCCCAGCAGGTCACAGAAGCCCTGAAACTCACTCAGGATACTCTTTGCTCTCTGGGATTTTTGGTAAATCATCAAGTCTGTCTTTACCCCAGTACAGGTAATAGACTTTATAGGGGTAGAGCTGAATACCATTCAGGCAAGGGCCTTTTTGCCTTCTGCAAGGGCACAGACCCTCATAGAATTGGCAAAATCCTTTCAGGTTCAAGTTCTTCGGCCAGCAAGGTACTTCTTACAGCTTCTAGGACACATGGCCTTCACCACAGCTGTGGTCTTGGGAGCCAGGTTCCAGATGAGGGACATTCAGTTCCACCTGAGATCCTTCTGGTCACAGAAAAAGGATTCTCTGTCCAAACTGATTCCAGTGTCTCCCACCCTTCTGTTAGCTCTTCAGCGGTGGCAGGAGATGGACAACCTCAGAGTGGGGGTTCCCTTTCTCCCTCAGGTACCCTCTCTGGTGCTGACAACAGATGCTTCTCTCCTGGGCTGGGGTGCCCACCTGGGGGATCACACAACACACAGTATGTGGCTCCCTCAGGAATCTCTCTTGCACATCAATCTTCTGGAGCTCAGAGCAGTGCTTCTGGCTATTCAGGAGTTTGCCAGTCTCTTACAGGGCAAGGTGGTGCAGGTCAGGACAGACAACACCACCACCATGTACTACATCAACAAGCAGAGGGGAACAAGATCCTCCCTGCTGTGCACAGAATCCATGAAGATTTGGAAGCTGGCATATTCTCTCAACATGTCACTGTTAGCAGTTCACTTGCCAGGCAAGGACAATGTACTGGCAGATGCTCTCAGCAGAATCAGCCAGGGCCATCACGAATGGACCTTGAACAGGCAGGCCCTTCTCTCAGTATTCAGGAGGTGGGGGGTTCCAGAGATGGATCTCTTTGCAGCCCCAGACAATCACCAGTTACCTCTGTATTGTTGCAGGCCTCCACTCCAGGGCTCAGTGCCACTGGAGGCCCTCCTTCTGGACTGGTCAAACAGGCTTCTTTATGCATTTCCTCTGATAGCCAGAGTCCTGGTCAAGCTGAAGTCTCAGTCTGCCACAATGATTCTCATAGCCCCAACCTGGGCCAGCCAGCCATGGTACTCGATGCTGTTGTCACCGTCAGTGACCAAACCGATTTCTCTACCCAGGAGGTACAACCTGCTGACATTCTCTCAGGGCAGGATAATGTACCCCAATCTTCAGTCCCTTCACCTCAGGGCTTGGCTCTTGAAGACCTAGAAGATGCAGATTTACAACTGTCTCAATCTGTCCTGGATATTTTGAAAGGTGCCAGAAAGCCTGCTACCAGAAAAAAACATTCCTCTAAATGGACAAGATTTTCCATCTGGTGTGCACAGAAGGATTTGGATCCAGAGCAAGCTGCAGTACCGGAGCTTCTGGACTATCTGGTCCACCTTCAGTCTCTGCATTTACAGCCATCTACTCTGAAGGTCCATCTTTCTGCTGTCTCTGCTTATCTTTCAGCAGGGAAGGCATCTTCTCTGGCTGCACACCCAGTTTTCAAAAAGTCATTGCATCTTCATCCCTCACATAGGGAACCTACCCCTGCATGGGACCTGAACATATGTATAGGTCAGCTTATGCAGCCTCCTTTTGAACCTATGTTTTCTTCAGAACTCAAGTTTCTCACTTGACAAACTGTTTTTCTAGTGGCTATCACTTCTGCTAGAAGAATCAGTGAGCTTCAGGCCTCATCGGTGGAGACCAACTATATTTCACCTCTCAGGGATAAGATTGTGCTCCGAACTAATAGGAAATTCCTCCCTAAGGTGGTTTCTGATTTTCATCTGAACCAATCCATTACTTTGCCTGTATTTTTCTTAGATCACTCTAGTTCAGGTGAACGCAGACTGCATAGCCTGGACATTAAAAGAGCTATTAGCTATTATATGGACAGGACAAAAGAGCTAAGGAAGGATTGTTCCCAGCTTTTTCTTACTTATGGCGAAGTTAGTCAGGGCAGGCCAGCTGCAAAAAGGACTATAGCCAGATGGATTGTGGCTTGTATCCAGTTCTGCTACAGTAAGCTGGGTAAGGACCCACCAGCAGGTCTTAGGGCCCACTCTACCAGAGGCACTGCGGTCTCCCTGGCGGCTGCCAAGGAAGTCACCTTGCTTGAGATATGTAAGGCTGCCACCTGGAAGTCTGTCCATACATTTACTAAGCATTACAGCCTGGATATTCAGGCAAGGAGTGATGCCAGGTTTGGCACAACAGTACTGCAGAGCCTATTCCCCAAATAGGTTCTGTGCCCACCTCCTGGGGGCACTGCTTTATAGTCTTTTTTCAAGTTTATTGCAGGAAAGACTGCATATTGTCAGAATACAGCAAGACTTCATGTTTGAAGAAAAAATTACTTACCATAGTAATGTTGTTTCTTCTAATGGAGTTTTGCTGTATTCTGACCTCCCACCCTACCTCCCCTTCAGAACCTGGGGAAGGGTAGCTCTTCTGCAGCAACTTCGTGGTTTAAACCATTAGTGGTAATGGTTTTCTGTGGGCATCTGTGACTTGAGTCTTTCATATGCCCTTTGTTTCTTTTCCTTATGTTGCCCCTATTGGGATCCTGTTTAGGCTTAGTTTTGGTCATTACATACATATTCATCTAGTTTGCTTCATATAATCTAATCAGTTACTAGAACGTACCGAGGATAATGGTTTGAAAACCGAGCTTTAGCTCAACCAGGGCAGTTGAACCGGTCGGTCTAACTGCATATTGTCAGAATACAGCAAGACTCCATCAGAAAAAAAAAAACATTACTGTGCTAAGTAATTTTTTTCTTGTCTTACCTGTATTAGGAGCCCGGGATCCTTTTCTCCAGTAGTAACTCTCCATCTTCTGTTTCACCTTCTATACTCGCTGTTCTTTTACTTCCTCTCCTTTTTTCTTTCACCTCTACTATGTTTCGCTCCTCTGATGCACAGCACATAGGGGACCTATTCCTAGAAATGTGTCTCTTATTGGAAACAGTTTCTGCTCTATGTTAATGTTTTTCCTACATTCCACATCTCCTACTGTAACACTCCAACATCCTATGGTGCCTGTTACAGTTTCGGTGCTACCTTCGTGATCTCCCCTTTTGGGGTTGAAGCCATTCAATTTGGGGCTCTCTTCCTCTCTCTCTCTCTCTCTCTCCCCCTGAAGATTCAGCCTTCCATGGACATCTCCCCAAAAAAGGAGAAATTTTCTGAGGCTCATGGGATAGGAGAAAGACTAGGGGAAATGGGCCAGACTTTTCAGCTTCTAAAATGGGAAGAAAACCTCCCGTTCTGGCAACTTGTTCTACTTGGAGAGTTGATCTTCATTTACCCATATCTGATCTCTTTCCAGTAGATGCGGGATCTCTCTGTCCTCCCCCCCCAACCCCGTTAGTCTTCTGGCCTACGCAGTGGGTCTGGTCCCCCATCCCTTTCCCAACCCAAGTCCCTCACTCCATACCCTCTTCTCTCAGTCGGCAATTTATTTAGTTGTTGTATCATTTTCTTTTACTATCCCTTGCCCCCCATCCTTTCTTTCCTCTATGGCTAGGTAGAACTGGAGCGTACCAGGTCATAATGATGCGCAGCAACAGTGCGGTGTATGGCAAAACCTGGACCTGTCGCTCTCCGTGTTGGACCCCAGGTTAGAATCCTAAGTGAGGGGTGAGAGCCCCCACAGAAAAGAAAATAAACCAGAATCAAGAATTCATATGACGCATGCATTCTGTCATCATATTTTGACCCTGTGCTGTAGAATCCTCGAGGAGTCAGAGCATTTGCTTTGGTTACTGGCCAGAAGGCTTCTGTGAGGGTTGTCTACTTGTGGCATAGACCCACCAGTCATGAATGAAGACATTCGGGAAGATAAAAAATGATGGTATGTAATTTTCAATCTTTTTTAAGGGTATCTCAGTCTTCAGGTTACACCGTAGGAACCTTTGCAGAAGGGGAGTCCACATGGAAGATTTTCAGCAGTACAACTGGGGCTGCCTACACCGTTGACGTCTGCCAACATCAGCAACCCTATAATATAGGCGTGGGTGGCCCTTCTCCCTCCTCAGTTCTTTCCCACCGTCGACTTGCTAGCACAGTCTCTGTGGAAGAGCCGTCGCAGTGTTTCAAACCTTTTTGGCCTACAGCAGTTTTTTCCTTTCATTTCTTCTCAAATCTCTTTCAGAGATTTTTTCCGCCTTTTTGTTTATGTTGAGAATTAATCTGATCTCCTCTTCCCTTTTCTGGCACTGCCGCTGTGGAAAGAAGATTGCCTCTACAGCCGAACACTCAGTTTGTGTCTGCTGTCTTGGGCCGGACCACAAAGTCTACAGCTGTGCACTCTGCCAGAAGTTCAACCAAACAACCCTCAGGTGATGCAAGAAGGCCGTCAAAAAATTCCTGATGGAGCAGCAGGTAGCCAACTCCAGGCAGAGGTCCTCTGGGGCCCTGGCCGCTTTGTCGCCCAACGGATCCATGAGCTCCCAGGCCTCTAAGGCCCAAGACAAGTCCTTGTGGAGAAGTCACAGAAAAGACAGTGATCGCGATTGCTCCCTGCGGTGGCCATCCTGTTCCCCGTCGGCCTCTCCTTCCTCGGGGGGGGGGCCTTTCTTTCGACGTTGGCTGCCTCGATAAAGAGACCAGCTGTCCAGGTCTCTATTCCTAACAGACTGATACAGACAGCTTCGCCGCCCAACTTTCAGGGCGCTCAGCTGTCGATCTCTGGGTTATCGGTGGTTACTCCATCGATGCCTGCCCCTTCTTTTCTGAGGGCCTCAGGCTTGGTGGGCTCTCAGGTCGGCAGGCCGTCGGCTGCTGTGCCAAACTCCCCTCTGTCATCGATGACCATGGACCTGAATGAGGTACTGGTTAAGATTACTAATGTCCTGGTCAGCAGTTCAGTGCCTTTAGCAGGCCATTGTCATCGGCACCGTTGATGACAGCTTTGTCATCGTCACCCATTCATCGTCCATGGGAACCTCCCTGTAGGCCACTGACAACCGCTCCAATGCCAGACCCAGATGAGGAGGTTGATGAGTACCATCTGGACCTCATACTCCCTGATGACATAGAAGAGGAGGTGGAAATCCTCCTTTCTGACAAGTCCACTGCCTCTTCAGTCAGGGAAGACTCAGTTAAGCATAGAAACATAGACTTTGATGGCAGATAAGGACCGCTAGGCCCATCTAGTCTGCCCATTTCCCTACCCACAGGATAGGCCGCAGATCCTAGTAAACCAACAGCCTATTTCTTCCTACCCCCCACAAGAATTGCCTTATGTCTGTCCCATGCATTCTTGAAATCTCCCACAGTTTTAGACCCCACAACCTCCTCAGAAAGGCTGTTCCATGCATCCACTACCCTCTCTGTGAAATAATTGTTCCTCACATTGCCCCTGAACCACCCTCCTTCTATCTTTAAATTGTGTCCCCTTGTTCTTGTAAGTCTCTTTTTCTGAAAGATGCTACCCTCTTGGACTTTGTTGATTCCACTGAGGTACTTAAAAGTTTCTATCATGTCCCCCCTCTCCCTTCTTTCCTCAAGGGTATACATATTAAGCTCCTTTAGTCTCTCCTCATACGGCTTCTCTTGCAGACCCTGCACCATTTTAGTTGCCCTCCTCTGGACTACTTCTGCATACTTCAAGGTCTCCTCCAGAGAATGCTACCTTCTATATAATGTAGTATTTATTTATTTGCTTTTGGTAACCGGGTAAGTGCACTAGGCATAGCAATGCCTATTTTCAGGCATGACCTGGGAGGATACAGGGTTACTGAGATAACAAAACAGTTTGTGGAGAACAGCAAATGGGTGGAAGAACAATGGCTACAGGTTGGTACGGTAATAATGTAGTATATATTTATAGTTATGTATAACTGGAGGCTCGGAAAAGCTGGGCTGGGAGGATGTGGGGGAATAGGTACATGTATGGGAAGCAGGAGCGTGGTAAACTGCTATAGCTGTGGGGCAGCAGTCTTTCTAGAGGTGATGTGGACTAAAGGGGGATGTCCTGTGTGTAACAGCCTGGAGCAGATAAGGGCTGAAATAAGGTCGCTCAGATGGGAGCTGGGGAGGATGGTGTGGGAAGTAATAGGAGCAGAGCAGTGGACAGAAAGGCAGATGGGTGATGCTCAGAGGAGTGACGGCATCAGGCAGGGGATGCGAGTGGGGAGAAGCACCCAGTATACAGGAGTATCTCTTCCTCAGAGGAATAGGGAACCCTGGGTGGAGGAATGGAAAGTGGTAAGGGGAAGGGGTGGGAATGTGAGAGTAGCATCGGAGTGGTAAATTCTAAAGGGGTGCTTTTAATGAATAGATTTGCACCAATGTCTGGAAAGAGGGAGGGGCGGTAGGAGGTCAGGTTGAGAATAGGAGTACGGGGAGGGAAATAATCAGGGTGGGTAGGGAAGAGGAGGCAGGCAAAACTGAGTGGAGGATTGGGGGAGGAAAGGAAGAGGGAAGGGAAAACTGAAAGCAGATACAGATAGTCAGAAGGGGAGGGGCAGTCTGGGAGATAGAAAAACAGTTAAGGGCATAATTTGTGAATGTGGAGATAAGTTCACCAGGGTGCAAAGGGAACAGTTCGGTGGGGAAGCGGCTAGTACCGAAGGTAAGAAAGGAAGGACGGGGAGCATGGATGCAGGGAATGGAAGGGTGGCAATCATATGAGACTCCATAATTAGGGGTATTCACTGGGGAAGGAAAGGGGACCCAAATGCAAGCAGGATGGTGGGTTGTATGCCAGGGATGACAGAGGGGAAGATGGGCCCAAGAATAAGGGAAACAGTAAGGGGGGGGTTGGAGAAAAAACTAATTTAGTTATACATTTGGGAACCGACGACCTTGCTGGGGAGGAGGTTGAGGTAGTGCAAAGTAGGTTCAGAGAGTTAGGGAAGATCTGTAGGGAGGAAGGAAGTTTGTCAGCCTTCTCAGAGGTGATACCAGTACTACAGGCCAGCACAGCCAGAAAAAGAATAGAGGATTTTAATGACTGGCTGGGGAAATGGTGCAGGGAGGAGATGTTCGTCTGTATAGGGGACTGGGAGGATACCTGGTCAAACAAAGCACTTTTTTCACCAGACAGGCTACACTTCAGTAGGGAGGGTTTGAGGGTACTCTGGGATAAACTGGGGGAATACATAACCACTACACTTAATTTAAACTACTGAAGGGCTGAGGGGCAGTGGGCATGCAGGCCACAGATTCTGAGAGGAGCTGGTCAGTGAACCTCCCCCCACAGTGATGGAAGAGGTCTGGAGGGAGGAGGTTGAAGGGGCAAGATTACAGTTAGCAAATGGTGGAGAGGGTGAGGAACACATAAGGGTACGTGGAGTGGTGCACACAGAGGGGATAAATGTGAATAGAACAATAGAGGGAAGAGAAGGAAGGTCAGAATCTAGATGGAGGGTGGTGTCTCTGAATGCGCAGAGTCTTGGAAACAAGAT
Source organism: Neoceratodus forsteri (assembly GCA_016271365.2). Classification (NCBI taxonomy): domain Eukaryota; kingdom Metazoa; phylum Chordata; order Ceratodontiformes; family Ceratodontidae; genus Neoceratodus; species Neoceratodus forsteri. The sequence goes on along the minus strand of JADMNL010000034.1, from coordinate 26,073,915 downwards.
GGACGACCTGCAGGCACTATTAGCAAACAGGAGGGTGGACATAGCTGCAGTAACCGAAACATGGGCAACATTGCACCATGACTGGGACCTTGCCATCCCTGGATATAAACTATACAGGAGGGACAGGGTAGTTGGGAAGGGGTGGCAGTTTATATCAGGGAGGGAATAACTTGCACGAGGCAGGAGTCAGAAGAAGGGAAGGTGGAGGCATTATGGGTTCAGTTAAGGTCCAATAGATGGAGAAAGGTGAGGTTGGGGGTGGTTTACAGACCACCCACTCAGGATGAGGAGAGGGACAGGGAACTGAGCTCACAAATATTGGAAACTGCGGGGAAAGGAGATGTAATTGTGGGGGACTTTAACGTGCCCAAAGTGCACACCAACCACAACATGTGCTAGGAATAAAGTGATCCTGGAAGGACTGCAGAGTTGGTTCCTGACTCAGGGCATCACTGAACCAACAGGAGCTGAGGCAATTCTTGATGCTCACAAATGGGGAGCATGTACAAGAAATAATGGTCAGGGAGCCACTTGGTGGAAGTGATCATTGCACAGTGTGGTTCCAGGTGGATATGGGCAAGGAAAGCATTCCGATTAAGACCAAAATCTTGGATTTCAGGAGAGCTGACTTCAGGAAAATGGGTGAAGTACTAAGGAGCCATCTGGCGGGCATCAGAGAAGATATGGGGGTGGTCCATCATTAAGGAAGGAATACTGGTTTCCACAGATGAGTGTGTTAGGCTAAGGGGGAAGAACACAAGGGCCAAAGCGCCCAGCTAGTTCAGTTCTGGGGTTGCCTAGGCAGTAAGGGAAAAGAGGTTGGCCTATAGAAAATTCAGGAAAACCAAGAGAGATGTGGATAGGGAAGATGACCTAAGGTTGGCTAGTGAGGCAAGTAAGGAAGTCCGGTGAGCAAAGGCACAGAAGGAGCTGCAGATAGCTGAAAGAATTGAGAAGGAGGAGAAGGCTTTCTTTCACTATGTGTGTGAGAAAAGGGACAAGAAGGAAGGGATTGTTAGGCTTAAGAAGGGGTGGAGGATAATGGGGGATACGCAGAGATACTAAATGTATACTTCTGTTCCGTCTTCACCAGGGAGGACGATGGACCAGTGTCTTCAGGAGGGAAAAGAGGAGCGGGAGGGGAACACAGATGTAGTGATAGAGGAGCATAGAGTGAGGGAGCTGCTGGCATTGAAGGTGGACAAATCACCAGGCCTGGACAGAGTACATCTAAAGATACTAAAGGAATTGGCTGAGGAGCTGGCAGGACCACTGGCAGACCTATTTAATAGTTCTCTAGAGTCAGGTGTGGTACAGCAGGACTGGAGAACAGCACATGTAGTGCCCCTCAATAAAAGCGGTCCCAAGGATGACCCAGGGAATTACAAACCAGTCAGCCTGACTTCCATTGTAGGAAAGGTTGATGGAATATCTAGAGGAGCATGGTCTCCAGGATGATCGGCAGCATGGGCTCAGGGGGGGAGATCATGTCAAACAAATCTGATTGACTTCTTTGACTGTGTCACTAAGACGGTAGACAGTGGCCAAGTGGTAGACATCCTCTATCTTGATTTCAGCAAAGCCTTTGACTCTGTGCCCCACAAAAGGTTGATCAGGAAGTTGGTGCATCTCGGGGTTGGGGAAAAGATGGCCAGATGGGTGGAAAAGTGGCTGAGGGACATAACTCAGAGGGTGGTTGTGGGGGGGAAGAGTTATCTGGCACCAGTGGGGTCCTGCAGGGCTCTGTGTTGTTTAGTGTCTTCATCAATGACATTGGAGATGGCATTAAGGGCAAAATGTGCCTATTCGCGGATGACACCAAGCACTATGGGAGAGTGGACACAGCTGAAGGGATACAGGACCTACAGGAAGATCTGGAAAAGCTAGGCAGGTGGGTCCAGGATCTGGCAGCTTGGCTTCAATGCCAAGAAATGCAAAGTTAGGTATATTGGAGCCAGGAATCCCAGGACAGAGTACTACCTGGGTGGAGTCCAAGTATCTGCATCAGAGGAGGAGGAGAAGGACCTGGGGGTGATGAGCAGTAGTGACCTGAAGCACCCCACACAGTGCAAGAAAGCAGCAGCAAAGGCAAATAAGATGCTGGGATGCATATTTAGGGGGATCAGTAGTGGGAGAGAGGAGGTTATACTGCCTTTGTACGGGTCACTGGTAAAGCCACATCTAGAGTATGGAGTTCAGTACTGGTGCCCACACCTCAAAAAGGACATTAACCTGCTGGAGAAGGTCCAGAAGAGGGCTACAAAAATGATAGCCGGTCAGCAGAGTAAGGCATATGAGGAAAAGTTGAGGGCACTGAACATGTACTCCCTGGAAGACGGGAGAGAGAGAGAGAGAGAGGGGACATTCAAGTGCTTGAAAGGGATAAATAAGGTTACTTTACTTGGTATGAAAGAACAGAAGAAGGCCAGAGCCCATCAAGACTGTTCCCCACACTATGTGGGACATTATTTATCTATTATCCCTCAACCAAACATCTAATTTGTTTTTAGGTTGATAAGGAGAGTCTCTTTAAGCTGAGTGGCAGCCATAACACGAGGGGGAACAGTCTTAAGCTGGAGGGTGGGAGGTTTAGGAAGAACATCAGGAAGAACCACTTCTCAGAGAGGGTGGTAGAAAGTTGGAATGAGCTGCCGGAAGAGCTCATCTCATTGAAGACTGTGGGCAGCTTTAAGAGAGGATGGGATAGGCACAGGGGGAAGGTAAGGATCGGAGTGGGGAGGGAGGGCAGGGACATTAGCTCAAGCTGTGGACTCTGCAATACGAGCAGACTTGATGGACCAAATAGCCGCCTTCTGCTGGCTTCTTCGTATGTCATGAAACAGCGGTCTGCCACTATGGACTTCTTCCAGATTGAGGAGGAGGAGGATGTCACCAGGAAGGACCTGGCTGACTATTTGAAGATCCCCGATTCTCCACCTTAAATTATTCTTTCTATGGTGCCAGCACTGAAAAATGCCACGTAGGGCAGACAGGTTGTATAATGCCCCCAAGGGCCTTCCTTACTTTGAGGCCCAGGCTGAAACTGACTCGGTGGTCATCAAGGCAGCCCATGATAGATCTAAGCTCCCTTCCCGCAGACAAGTAATCCCACAGAATTGACCTCTGGGGTAAGAGGGTTTACGCCTCCTCTACTGTAGGTCTGAGGATTGTAAGCTATCTGTCACACATGGTCAAGTTCCAGAATGCCAACTGGAGGAAGGGCAAGGCAGCTGCCCAAACCCTCCTCGATGGCACCCAGAAGCAGGAATTGCTTCAGTGCCTGTGTTAGCAAGCATTTTCTTTAGGCCGTTAATGATTTGGCCGACAAGGTGGCCAGGGCAGTTGCCACAGGCATTTGCCTTCATAGATACTCATGGCTGAGTGTCTGGCTTTGCAGCTGACGTGTATAATAAGCAGCTCAACACCTCTTTCAGTGGAACCAAGCTTATCGGCCCTGAAGTCCAGGACCTCATTAATGATCTGCAGGCCTCTGGCACTGCCATTAAGTCTGTCCATTCTCTCTACCACACTCAGTGGCGGCTCTACACCAGGGCCCGCCAGGGCACGTGCCCCGGTATAAAAATGCTGTGCCCCAGTTGGTGCCCCATATGCTGCAGAGCTTCCCCCATTGTAACAATATATCAGTGCCCTGGTTGCAATTTGCTGTGCCCCAGCTGTGCCCTGGTAACCATTTGTGGCTAGAGCCGCTGCTGACCACACTCAACCCCATGGTAGAGGGCACTCTACTTTTCGTAGACAGACCAATAGGCCAGTCTCTGCCCCCTGTGCCTAGGGTAAGTGCAGAGCCCAGGCTTCCTTGCCCGCCCCCTCCAGTGCTGGAGCGGTGGCCAGGTGTCCTAGAATTGACGGACCAGCCTCTACAACTGGTCCCACCTCAGCTTGATTCCTTGCCAGACCCACCCCACTTTGGTCCAGACTCAGGAAGTGGTGGTCTGAGATCGGTTCTCCCGCCATCTGAATCAATAGAGAACCATAACTTCAGATGCTTGGATCCTACAAATTATGGAGAGTGATCATACTTTGGAGCTCATTCAACAGCCTCCAGATACCCCTCCACCAGCCTTCAACTACCCTCCAGCCCACTTGTCTGTTTTCTGGGAGGAAGTGCAGTCTCTTCTGCGCAAGCAGGCAATCGAGCTGGTGCCAAGGCAACAGAGAAACCACAGGTTCAAACAACATGAAGTCTTGCTATATTATGACTATTGCAGTTTGCCCCAGCCTTAGAACTGCTCCGGAGGTGAAAGAGTTAACTTCCATGCAGAGCATGGAGCTTAGAGCACGAGCTCGGTTCAGAAGCTCTGTTTGGCTGGTTTCAAACCGAAACCGTCAGATTCTTTACTCCGCCTCACTGAACAGTCGCTCCGGAGATTTCTCCTGTTGCTCGGTTCATTTCTTCGGTTTAAAGTGCTATTTCTCGGTTTAATTTAACCGCGATTTCATTATTTTAACCGCAAAACCGATCGGTTCAGGCTCTGTCTATGGTAATCGTAAGTAATAGATAGGGTTTTTTCTGTGTGGAACTTGTAAAGTATTATCGGTTCGGTTGAACCGATCGAGTTGTATTTAAATATAAGTTTAAAGCCTTTTAAGGCTTTTTAGAGTGCGGTTCCCGGTTCTTATCGGTTCTAAAAAAAACGGATTTCATTACGGTTTTTTCCAGGACCCGTGACACGGTTTGGAACCGATAAGGGTGTCTTGCCTGGCACTGCCATCAAAAGGGCAAGTTGGTTGGTTAGGCTGGCATCATGTCTGAGAAACCCAAAAGAAAAACCGGGCCCACTGGGTTTCAACACTGTAGTGTCTGTGGGGAAGCCTTTGCCAAGGCTGACCCACACACTACATGTGTCTATTGTCTGGGGTTTGACCACCTCAATTCAGACTGCCAGATTTGTAAAAATTTCCCTGCAGCCACCCTGGACAAGAGAGTGGGCAGGCTCAGGGAACGAGAGGCCAAAAAGTCCGCTGACCCGGATGGCCAGCCCGGTTTGGTGCCAACCGAACCGGAGGGAGTGCCCTCTGACCAGGGCGAGACTTCCTCGGGCCAACGAAAAGCTGGCTCTGAGGAGCCAGTTCCAGCAAAGAAATCTAAAAAATCAGCAGGTTTGGAGTCCAAAATTCCTTCTCCAACTGCTGCTGAGATAGCCAGGGCAATACAGATTGTCCAGTCCCTGTCCTCAGTTCCTCCGAACCGCCACTGTCTGGCAAAAGGTCGGTTCGGCGGTTCCAGTGGTTCAGGATTATGATATAGAAGAGTTCTATGAACCAGAGGAGGGGATGAGGATTATGATCAGTGTGAATGTGATTTTGAAAGTCTGGATGTGCCCATTGAACCGGACATCTCCCCAGACAGACCTTCAGGTGAGTCTCCCCCTAGGCTTTCTGAGTCCCCTTCTCATTTTTTGTTTTATAAAAAAGTTGCTGAGACCCTCCAGCTTCCCTTAGAGGAGGCGTTGGATGAGCAAGAGGAGCCTGACTATGTGGAGATGATGGATATCCCAGAGTCCAGGAGGTTGTCCATCCCTTTACATAAATCCTTTAGAAAACAAACAGTAAAAATTTTGAAAGCTCCTAATTCTGTGCCTCCTGTGGATAAAAAGATGGACAGGAGGTACACTTTGTCAGGTCCTGATACAGATTTTCTTTCACAGCAATGCAGTCATGTTGGGGTAGTTCAGGCTGCAGCCTGTGATAAAGCTAAATATTCCACTGGCTTCACATCCTCCTGACAAGGATTCCAGGAAGATTGATGCCATGGGTAAAAAACAATACATGGCAGCATCCTTGGGACTCAGACAAGCTAACTACATGGCTTATGTTGCAAGATACCAGAAATCTAGATGGGATACTGTCATGGCCTTAGCCAAACAGGTCCCTGGCCAGCTCGCAAAGGAGCTGGAGCAGGTGGCTCTTGATGGTATTGAGGCATCTAAGGTGCAATTCCATGCTGCAGTGGATTCTAATGATGTATCCTCTAGAGTCATGGCTACATCTGTGGCTTTTTCGCAGATTGGCCTGGCTCAGGTGTACTACTTTGTCACAGGATACCCAGTCTAAGGCTATGGATTTTCCTGTGGTGGGAAATTCTCTGTTTGGGGAGCAGACAGAGAATTATATGAAGAAAATGGATGAATATAGAACCACTTACAGGAGTGCACAAGCCAAGGAACGGCAAGTCACTCCTCAGAGGCAGCCCCCAGGGTAGGGGTAGGCCTTTTCACAGGCCTTTTTACCAGACTCAGGCCCCCTCCTCTTCAGCCTATGTACAGAGGGGGTTCTTCAGAGGGAGAGGCAGACGGGGTTCGAGCAGGCCTGCTCCCACCCCTCAGCCTAAAGCCCCTGCCAAACAGGCACCCTGATGGGATGCCCAGGGTCGGCTCTTCACTACCTGTAGGGGGCAAGTTGGCTCACTTCGTCCAGGACTGGCAGTCTTTAACTTCAGACAGCTGGGTCCTGGAAGTAGTGAGCCAGGGTCTAGTTCTCAGCTTCAAGAAATTTCCAAAGATGAGAGCCAGATCTTTTCCACCTACAAACCCTTTAGAGACTCTTGCTTTGGAAACAGAAGTCTCAACCCTCCTGGCTCTCAGAGCTGTAGAAAAGGTTTCTCCCCTTCACCAGGGCAAGGGTCTGTACTCCAGGTACTTCCTTACCCCAAAAAAGACAGGAGAGTGGCGGCCTATCCTGGATCTAAGATATCTAAACAAGCACCTTTTAAAGCCAAAGTTCAAAATGGTGACACTGGGAATGATTTTACCCTCCCTAAGGCCAGGGGACTGGCTAGCCTCCCTGGACCTCAAAGATGCCTACTTCCATGTTCTTATCAGAAGCTCCCATTGAAAGTACCTCAGATTCGAACTGCCCTCAGGCCATTATCAGTTCAGAGCAATGCCCTTCGGCCTCACTTCTGCCCCAAGGGTGTTCACAAAGTGTCTGGCAGTAGCAGTCGCTCACCTAAGAAGGCAAAAGATTGCCATTGTTCCCTACCTGGACGACTGGCTCATTGTGGGTCAGTCTCCAGACCAGGTCAAATCACACCTGCTAGTTACCCAGCAGCTGCTTACCTCTCTGGGGTTTCTTCTCAATCTTCCAAAGTCAGTTTTGGAACCTGTCCAGGTACTCACCTTTATAGGCAGAACTGGATACAAAGCAGGCCAGAGCCTTCCTTCCCTTGGAAAGGGTAAGGACCTTAGTGGCCCTGGCCGCCTCCTTCACTCTGCAGGTTTCTCGACCAGCAAGGCATTTCCTGCAGCTCCTAGGGCCCATGGCTGCCTCCACAGCCGTGGTGCAAGGAGCAAGATTTCAGATGAGGGACATTCAGTTCCATTTGAGAGCTTTCTGGTCTCAAAGAAGAGATCCTCTATCCAAATTAATCCCAGTGACTCGAACCCTGATCCAGGCCCTTCAGTGGTGGCAGGATCAGAGCAATCTGAGACAGGGGGTGCCTTTCATCCCTCTGTCCCATTCCTTGACCCTTACTACAGATGCATCCCTCTTGGGATGGGGAGCTCACATGGGCGACCTCTCCACCCAGGGATTATGGTCCCCTCAGGAATCTCTGCTCCACATCAATCTGTTGGAACTCAGAGCTGTTTTTCTAGCACTTCAGGTTTTCTCTGCATCTGTTCAGAACAAGGTGGTACAGGTCAGAACAGACAACACCACTACAATGTGGTACATCAACAAACAAGGGGGCACTCGGTCTTCGGCCTTGTGCACCGAGGCAATGAATTTGTGGTCTCTGGCTTACTCCCTGAACACTTCCCTCATAGCAGTTCACCTCCCAGGTAAGGACAATGTCTTGGCAGATGCCCTCAGCAGGATTTCCCAGGGCCATCACGAATGGTCACTGGATCCCCTAGTACTGGGGATAGTGTTTGCCAGATGGCGCACTCCTCAGATAGATCTTTTCGCAGCCCCAGACAATTATCAACTTCCACTGTTTTGTTGCAGGCCCCCAGTGTTGGGCTCAGTTCCCCTGGATGCCTTTCTCCTCGATTGGGAAGGGAAGTTTCTTTATGCCTTTCCCCCCTTCCCTCTCCTGTTCAAAGTACTAGTCAAAATCAGGTCTCAGCCCTGCAAAATGATTCTGATTGCTCCAGACTGGGCTAGGCAGCCCTGGTACCCACTCCTTCTGTCCTTAGCAGTCCATCTTCCCCTGTGTCTCCCCAGGAACCACAATCTGTTAACCTGTGCTCAGGTGAGAGTTTGGTATCCAAATCTCAAATCCCTCAACCTCAAGGCTTGGCTCTTGAGCAGTTAGAGTTTGCTGATTTGCAACTTTCTCAAAGTGTTCTCGAAATCCTGAAGGCTGCTAGGAAGCCTTCCACCAAGGGCTACCTATAACCCAAGTGGAAAAGGTTTTCCATATGGTGTTCTGGGAAGCATGTTTCCCAGAATCTGCTGATCTACCTACTGTATTGGACTACATGGTCCATCTTAATTCTTGGGACTGAGACCAGCCACCCTGAAAGTGCACTTGGCTGCGGTCTCTGCCTTCATTTCAGCAGGGAAGCCCTCTTCTCTCTCTGCTCATCCTGTATTTTCCAAGTTTTTTAAAGGATTGCTTCACACCAATCCCCCATTCAGGGACCCTGCCCCGGCTTGGGATCTTAATGTATGCATTGCTCAGCTAATGCAACCCCCCTTTGAGCCTCTGTCTTCGGCAGAGCTTAAGTATTTGACTTGGAAAACTATTTCTGGTAGCCATCACTTCTGCCAGGCGTATAAGTGAGTTACAGGCTTTATCAGTAGAAACTGACTATTTCTTTTCACAGGGATAAAGTGGTCCTCAGGACTAACAGGAAGTTTTTGCCTAAGGTGGTTTCAGATTTCCACCTTAACCAGTCTATTTCATTTCCAGTGTTCTTCACTGACCACTCCTCCTCTGGTGAGAGGAGGCTGCACAGCTTAGATGTTAAGAGGGCCCTAAGTTACTACATAGAGCGTACCAAGGGTCACAGGTTTGACTCCCTCCAACTGTTTCTCACTTATGGTGAGGTTGGGAAAGGGAGACCTGCCACTAAAAGATCCATTGCCAGGTGGATCGCTTTCTTGTATACAATTTGCTATCAAAAGCTGGCAAGGTTCCCCTCAGGCCTGAGGGCTCACTCTACAGAGGTACAGCTGCATCTCTAGCTGCTGCTAGAGACATCCCTATCTTGGAGATATGTCAGGCAGCTACTTGGAAGACAGTACACACTTTCACCAAGCATTACTCCCTGGATATTCAGGCCGGAGGGATGCTCGGGTTTGGCACCGCTGGCTTCAGAGCCTATTCCCTAAGTAGGTTCTGTCCCTCCTCCATGGAGGTACTGCTGTGTAGTTGAATAGTCATAATATAGCAAGACTTCATGTTGTTTGAAGAAAAAATTACTCACCTTAGTAATGTTGTTTCTTCTAATGGAGTCTTGCTATATTATGACCTCCCCCCCAGCCTGCCCCTCTCAGAACTCCTACTTTGGGGTATGGGGTGGGTAGTCCTCTGTTGGCATTTATTGATGCCCTCTTTCATGTTTGGGTGTTGTGTTCATTTAGTTATTTTATCTTAATTTTTCTGGTCCACTGACTTGAGTCTTCGTGTTGGGACCAGTAAAAATGTGTTAATATATTAGACCTAGCCAGTTGGCTAGTGTAGGTTACAGCTTCCACACAGAACCTTAGTGAGTTTTTGCTAGAAAGATCTGACGTTTTCTGCTTGAAACCAGCCAAACAGAGCTTCTGAACCGAGCTTGCGCTCTAAGCTCCATGCTCTGCATGGAAGTTAACTCTTTCACCTCCGGAGCAGTTCTAAGGCTGGGGCAAACTGCAATAGTCATAATATAGCAAGACTCCATTAGAAGAAACAACATTACTAAGGTGAGTAATTTTTTCTTTTACTCCAGGTTCTTCCTGGTCCCCAAAAAGACCAGAGATCTGAGGCCCATTTAGGACCTCAATCTCTTTGTCCAGTACAAAAAGTTCCGGATGGTAACTTCACCAGGCCTCTTGCCCCTCAAGACTGAGGACTGGCTCTGCTCTCCAGACATGCAGGATGCTTACCTGCACATTGTGGTCTTTCCCCCTCATAGGAGGTTTCTTCACTTTGCCTTTCAGGGTGAGGACTACCAAGTCGAGGTGCTGCCCTTTGACTTATTCTCTGCACTGCATGTCTTTACCAAATGCTTAGCAGCGGTCACAGCAGCTGTCAGGACGGAGGGGCTGTACGTCATCCCTTACCTGGATGACTGGCTTCTCAAGGCCCCATCCAAGCATCAGCTGTGCTAACTCTGGAGCAGATTCTCAAGCTTTTCCAATCTTTGAGCATAACCGTTAACCTGCTGAAGTCTATTCTAGTACCGTCCCAAAGACTGCAATACATTGGGACTCCGAGCAGTTGAAGGCCTTCTTACCCCAAAACAGGGCAGAATACCTTATAGCCCAGGCTCAGGAAGTCACTCAGTCGGCACATCCCTGCCAGACGGTACCTCGGGCTCCTGGGTCGAATATCTGCAGCCATTCTTACCGTTCCACTAGCCAGGCTTCACATGCGTATCCTTCAGTGGACCCTCGGAGTGCAGTGGGATCAGCACACAGATGAGTTGGACCAACTAGTCCTGGTTTCCTTCCCAGTCTGCAGAGTACTGCAGTGGCGGATGGACTCCTTGAATCTTCAAGGAGTTCCTTTCCAGATTTCTTCTCCACATCAGATCATAACCACGGACACTTCAGGTCGAGGCGGGGGAGCTCACCTGGGTCCTTTTCAAACCCAGGGCTTCTGGTTCCAGTGGGGAGACGCCCTGCATATCAGTGTCCTGGAGATGAGAGCGGTGCTCTGTGTCATGCAGGCATTTCAAGAGTACCTTGCTCCAGGCCAACTGCTGGTGCAGTCGGACAATCTCAGTGTAGTCTACTACATCAATAAGTAGGGCGGGACTCATCCATACCCACTTTGCAGGGAGGCCATGCGAGTGTGGTACTGGGCACTGGAACACAATCAGATGCTCTCTGCGGTCCACATGCCAGGCATCCTAAACACCCTGGTGGACAACCTCAGCAGAACTCAGTCCAGCATGCATAAATGGGAGCTTCTCTCATCTGTAGCAGAAGATCTGTTCAACAGATGGGGTCTTTCAGAACCCTTTTGGGTCCCTACTCAATGCAAAACTGCCCTTATTTTGCTCGCCAGATCCAGGGCCTGGAGTTTCCTGATGGGACGCATTGTCCCTCTCTTGGAGCGGGAGATTTCTGTGTGCATTCCGTCCGTTTCTACTAATACAAGGGGTGCTCATCAAGCTGCAAATAGAGGGGGCCTGCATGATTCTGGTAGCTTCATTCTGGCCTTGCCTGATATGGTTCCCTCTGCTTCAGCAGCTGGCGGATGAACCCCTGGTCCCTCTGCCTCTTTGCAGTAATCTGCTGACCCAGGATCCGGGGACCCTGATCCATCCCAACTTAAGGTCCTTCCATCTGCATGTGTGGCTCCTGCGGACATAGCCATTGCCAGGTTCGGGGTCTCTAACAGGGTAGTGGACGTCCTGGTGGATGCCCGCAAGCCTTCCACCCATGCCATTTATGCCATGAAGTGGAAGTGGTTTGCCATCTGGGCTGCCAAGCATTCCCTAAACCCTTTCACTTGTCCTGTAAAGCATGTCCTGGACTACCTGATTTCTTTGTCCAACTTCAGCCTCCAGTATTCCTCCCTCAAGGTCCACCTTTCGGCAGTTTCTGCCTTTCATGAACCTGTGGGTGACCGCACGATTGCTCAGCTGGATGTTTCCCGTACCTTTCATAGGGGTATCCTGCATCTGAAACGCTCAATCCGTTCCTCTGTCCTGGCTTGGGACTTAAATTTTATTTTGGAAAAGTTGATCCTGTCTCCTTTTGAGCTGAATGTGACTTGTGATTTGCGCTCTCTCTCTCGGAAAGCACTCTTTTTATTTGCAATTACTTCCACTCACAGAATTTCAGGGCTTCATGCTCTCTGGTGCAAGGAGTCTTATTTGATTTTTCACAAAAACAGGGTATCTTTGCGCACAGATCCTAAGTTTCTTCCTAAGGTGGTGTCTGAGTTCACATTCAATCAGTCAGTCTATCTACCTTCCTGTTTATTTTCCTGAGTGTGCCAATCCAAGGGAAGCACTGCTTCATACGTTAGATGTACACAGAACTTTCAAGTATTATCTGCTTCAGGCTGAAGAGTCCAGAAAGTCTAAGCAGTTGTTTGTTTCCTCCATTCCAGGTAGAGAGGGCACTTCAGTCTCTAAGCAGTGTTTATCCAAGTGGTTGGCAAATTGCACTGTGTTCTGTTACAATAAGTACGGCAGAGTCGCCTGGTGCTATCAAAGCTCATTCCACCAGAAGCATGGCTACCTTGGTGACTTGTTTCAAGGGGTTTTCAACTGCTGATATTTGCAATGCTGCCACCTGGAGTACAGTTCACACTTTCACCAAGCATTATAGTCTGGACATTGCTTCAAGAGCCCGTGCAGGATTTGGCAAGGCTGTGGTACAAGGACTCCTGTCTTAAGTTTATGGAGTTCCAGCCTCCCAGACTGTCTGTTTTCTCCTGTCACTGCTTGGTATTCGTTCCTATGGTGTAACCTAATGACTGAGATACCCCCGAAGAAGAAGACAGAACAGTTACGTAAGAGCTTACCTTAACAGTAGCTCTTCAAGGGGATCTCAGTCATCAGGTCAGATTTCCCTCCCACCATCCTACTTCTTAGGGCTCCTGTTCAGGACCTGCCTATCTGCTGTTTCCATCTTTTTAATATAGAGCTGGGTTCCTCAGGGCATGAGCCTTGCTCCATTCATCTCCGGAGGGAAAGAACTGAGAAGGGAGCAGGGCCGCCCATGCCTATATAGGGTTGCTGACATCAGTGGCGTCCCCAGTTGTACTGCTGAAAATCTTCCGTGTGGATTCCCCTTCACCGATGGCAACGGTTCCTAATGTGTAACCTGATGACCGAGATCCCCTTGAAGATCTACCGTTACGGTAAGTTCTCGCGCAACTGTTCTTTTCCAACACAGAGGCCTCTCTGTCCTCCCAGGACATAGCAAGAGCCCTGGTAGAGTGAGCCTTGATAAGAGCAGGTGCTTTTTTCTTCTCAGCTGCATACGCACTGGCAGTGCAAGCCCTCACCCACCTGGCTAAGGTGGCCTTAGAAGCCTTCTGACTCTTTCAAACAACATGAAGTCTTGCTGTATTCTGACAATAGCAGTGAGTCCCAACCTTCGAACTGCCCCGGAGATGAAAGAGTTAACTTTCCATGCCAGGCATGGAACGCTGAGCTCGAGCTCGGTTGAGACTCTGTCTGTTGCTGTTTGAACTCAAACAGTCAGATTCTTTACTCCGCCTCACTGAACAGTCGCTCCGGAGATTTCTCCTTTGCTCGGTTCAATTTGTCAGTTAAAGTCCGTTTTTCCTCGGTTTTCAACCAAATTCAAACCGCAACCTGTCGGTTCAGTCTCTCTCTGTGGTATTCGTGAGTACTAGATAGGTTTATATTGATTTTCTATTCTGTGCGGAACTTGTAAACGTTTCATCGGTTCGGTTTGAACTGATCAGGTTGTTTAAAAATCTTTATTTCTACTTTTAGAGTGTGGTTACCGGTTCTTATCGGTTCTAAAAAAACCGGATTTTACTACGGTTTTTTCCACGACCCGTAACACGGTCAGGAACCGATAAGAGTGTCTTGCCTGGCGGATTGCCATTAAAAGGGTAAGTTTTGTTAGGACTGGCACCATGTCTGAGAAACCCAAAAGAAAAACCGGGCCCATTGGGTTTCAACGCTGTAGTGTGTGTGGGGAAGTCTTTGCTAAGGCTGACTCCCACACCACCTGTGTTTAGTGTCTGGGGTTTGACCACCTCGATTCAGACTGCCAGATTTGTAAAAATGTTTCAAACACCATAAAGTCTTGCTATATTATGACTAATGCAGTTAGCCACTGCACTTGAACTGCCCCGGAGAGGAAAGAGTTAACTCCAGGGAGTCTGGAGTTCTACAGCGCGAGAGCGCTTATGCCAAAGCTCTATCTGGGCAGTTTCAAATGAAACTGTCAGATTCTTTACTCCGCTTCACTGAACAGTCGCTCTGGAGATCAGCTACTTCAGCTCGGTTCATTTCTCGGTTCAAGCGAGTATTTTCGGTTCATTTGAACCGGCAAAAAGTATTTATTTTACCGCATTTCGGTTAAAAGCTCTATCTGGTAAACCGTAAGTATAAAAATTAAAGACTGTGTGGAAATTCAATTATCGGTTCGGTTTTGAACCGATCGGTTTGCTGAAATTAACGTTTTAAAGTGTTGGTTGGGCTTTTAGAGTGCGGTTCCGGTTCTTATCGGTTCTAAAAAACCTTGCTTTAAAATTAGGTTTTCAAATCCCCGTGACACGGTTGGAACCGATAAGGGTGTCTTGCCTGGCACTGCCATCAAAAGGGCAAGTTTTGGTTAGGCTGGCATTATGTCTGAGAAACCCAAAAGAAAAACCGGGCCCACTGGGTTTCAACACTGTGATGTCTGTGGGGAAGCCTTTGCCAAGGCTGACCCACACACCACTTGTGTTTATTGTCTGGGGGCTGACCACCTCCTGTCAGACTGCCAGGTGTGTAAAAATTTCCCTGCAGCCACCCTGGAAAAGAGATTGGGCTGGCTCAGGGAACGAGAGGCCAAAAAGTCCGCTGACCCGGATGGCCAGCCGGTCCAGCACCCACTGGACCAGAGGGAGTGCCCTCTGACCAGGGCGAGACTTCCTCGGGCCAAAGGAAGGCTGGTTCAGAGGAACCAGTCCCAGTGAAAAAGACAAAGAAATCAGTAGGTTTGGAGTCCAAAATTGTCTCTCCAACTGCTGCAGAAATAGCTAAAGCCATACAGATTGTCCAGTCACTGTCTCAGGGTCCTGTCGAACCACCATCAGTTGGTAAAGGGTTGGTTCGTTCAGTTCCAGTGGTTCAGGAGTATGATGTTGAGGAATTTTATGAACCACAGGAGGGGGGAGGAGGAATTTGATCAATATATATGTGGCTGGGAGGGTCTGGACGTGCCCATTGAACCGGACATTTCTCCACATAGACCTTTAGAATCTCCTCCTATTCTGTCTGAGTCCCCTTCTCATTTTATGTTTTACAAAAAGGTTGCAGAAACCCTCCAGCTTCCTTTAGAGGAGGCTGTGGATGAGCAAGAGGAGCCTGATTACGTTGGATATACCAGCGTCTAGGAGGTTGTCTATTCCTTTGCATAAGTCATTTAGGAAGCAAACAACAAAGATTAAAAAAAAATCCTCATTCTGTCCCTCCTGTAGATAAAAAAATGGACAGAAGGTATACTTTGTCAGGCTCTGATACAGACTTCCTCACTGAGTAGTGTAGTCATGTAGGTGTGGTTCAAGCTGCAGCCTGTGACAAGGCTAATATTTCCCCTGGCCTCACATCCGCCTGATAAGGATTCCAGGAGGATTGATGCCATGGTGAAAAAACAGTATATGGCAGCTTCTTTGGGACTCAGGCAGGCAAATTATATGGCTTATGTAGCTAGATATCAGAAATCTAGATGGGACACAGTATTGCAGTTAGCCAAGCAGGCACATGGCCAGCTGGCTAGTGAGTTGGAACAGGTGGCTGCTGATGGCATTGAAGCCTCTAAAGTTCAATTTCATACTGCTGTTGATGTTAATGATGTTTCCTCTAGGGTCATGGCCACTTCTGTAGCTCTCCGTAGGTTGGCATGCCTCAGATGCACTAATCTGTCCCAAGATACTCAGTCAAAGGCTATGGATTTTCCTGTAGTGGGTAATTCTCTGTTTGGGGAACAAACAGAAAACTATATGAAAAAGATGGATGAATACAGAACTACCTACAAAAGTGCCCAGGCTAAGAGAGGCATGCCACTCCACAGAGGCACTCCCAGAGGTAGGGGCAGGCCTCTCACAGGCCTTTTACCAATCTCAGGCCTCCTCTGCGTTTGCACAGGGGTTTCTTCAGAGGCAGAGGTACGCGGGCACAAGTAAACTGTCCCCTCCCCTCAGCCTAAGGCTACTGCCAAGCAGGCACCCTGATGGGGTGCCCAGGGCATTCTCCTGTACCAGTGGGGGGCAGGTTGGTTTATTTCAGCCAGAACTGGGTGTCCCTAACTTTGGACAGATGGGTTCTGGAGGTAATAAGCCAGGGTCTGGTTCTCAGCTTCAAACAGTTTCCAAAGATGAGAGCCAGACATTTTCCCTACAAATCCTACAGAAGCCCTTGCTTTGGAAGCAGAGGTTTCTTCTCTTCTGGACTGCAAAGCAGTAGAAGGGTCCCTCCTTGCCATCAGGGCAAGGGGCTGTAATTAAGATACTTTCTTACCCAAAAAGACAGGAGAATGGCGCCCATCCTAGATTTAAGGTACCTGAACAAGCATCTTTTGAACCAAAGTTCAAAATGTTAACTCTGGCAATGATTTTGCCTTCCCTGAGGCCAGGGGACTGGCTGGCTTCCCTGGACCTCAAGGATGCCTATTTTCATGTTCTGATCGGGCCTTCTCACCGTAAGTACCTCAGGTTCGAACTGCCCTCAGGCCACTACCAGTTCAGGGCAAT
The DNA here is from genome assembly GCA_016271365.2 of Neoceratodus forsteri. Classification (NCBI taxonomy): domain Eukaryota; kingdom Metazoa; phylum Chordata; order Ceratodontiformes; family Ceratodontidae; genus Neoceratodus; species Neoceratodus forsteri. Next base: position 26,057,348 of record JADMNL010000034.1, on the reverse strand, counting down.
GCCCTTCGGCCTTACCTGTGCACCAAGGGTATTCATAAAATGTCTAGCTGTGGTAGTGGCTCATTTAAGAAGGCAAGGGATTGCTGTGTTTCCCTACCTGGACGACTGGCTCATAGTGGGTCAGTCCCCAGATCAGGTAAATCCCACTTGCAAGTCACCCAGCAGCTTCTCACTTCCTGGGATTCCTGCTGAATTTACAAAGTCAGTTCTGGAACCAGTTCAGGTACTAACTTTCATAGGTGCAGAATTGAACACAAAGTTAGCCAGGGCATTTCTTCCCTCGGAAAGGGTAGACAGGCTCATTGCCCTGGCATCCTTCTTTACCCTGCGGGTTTCTCGACCAGCAAGGCATTTTCTGCAACTCCTAGGGCACATGGCTGCTTCCACAGCGGTAGTGCAAGGAGCAAGATTCCAGATGAGGGACATTCAGTTCCATTTGAGGGCCTATTGGTCTCAAAGGAGGGACCCCTTTCCAAATTGGTTCCAGTGACCCAAACTCTGATCCTGGCTCTACACTGGTGGCAGGATCAAAGCAATCTAAAACAAGGGGTTACTTTCATTCCGTCTCCCACTCCTCACCCTCACCACGGATGCCTCCCTGTTAGGGTGGGAGCTCACTAGGCGACCTGTCCACTCAGGGAGTGTGGTCTCCTCAGGAATCTCTGCTCCACATCAACCTTTTGGAACTCAGAGCTGTCTTTCTAGCTCTTCAGGCGTTTCAGCTTCTGTCCAGAACAAAGTAGTTCAAGTCAGGACAGACAACACCACAACAATGTGGTACATCAACAAGCAAGGGGGCACTCGGTCATCAGCCTTGTGCACCGAAGCAATGAAGTTGTGGTCTCTGGCTTACTCCCTGAACACCTCCCTGATAGCAGTTCACCTTCCAGGGAAGGACAATGTCCTGGCGGATGCCCTCAGCAGGATTTCTCAGGGCCATCACGAATGGGCTCTGAATCCTCAGGTGCTGAGGTCGGTCTTTGCCAGATGGGGCACCCCTCAGATAGATCTTTTCGCAGCCCCAGACAACCACCAACTTCCTCTGTTTTGTTGCAGGCCTCCAGTGCTGGGCTCAGTCCCCCTGGACGCCTTTCAGTTGGATTGGAAAGGGAAGTTCCTATATGCCTTTCCCCTTCTTTTCAGGGTACTAGTAAAAATCAGATCTCAGCCCTGCAAGGTGATTCTGATTGCTCCAGATTGGGCCAGACAGCCCTGGTACCCACTGCTTCTGTCCTTGACAGTCCACCCTGCCCTGAGCTTGCCCAGAGTCCACGACTTGCTGGCCTGTGCACAGGGGAGAGTGTGGTATCCGGACCTCAAATCCCTCCATCTCAAGGCATGGCTCTTGAGGAGTTAGAATTTGCTGACTTACACCTTTCTCAAGGTGTTCTGGATATTTTAAAGGCTTCAAGGAAACCTTCCACTAGGGCCACTTACAATTCTAAGTGGAAAAGGTTTTCCATCTGGTGCTCTGAAGCAGATTATCCCAGAATCTGCTGATCTGCCCATTTTACTGGACTATTTAGTCCATTTAAATTCCTTAGGCCAGCTACCTTAAAGGTTCATCTGGCAGCTGTCTCTGTTTTTGTGTCAGCAGGGAAGCCTGCTTCCCTTTCTTCTCACCCTGTGTTTTCCAAGTTTTTTAAGGGGTTACTTCACACTAACCCTCCTTTTCGAGAACCAGCTCCCGCCTGGGACCTGAATGTTTGCATTGCTCAGTTAATGCAACCTCCCTTTGAGCCTCTGTCCTCAGCAGAGCTCAAGTTTCTAACTGGAAAACTGTTTTCCTAGTGGCTATCACTTCTGCCAGATGCATAAGTGAACTACAGGCCCTGTCAGTGGAAGAAGATTTTATCTCTTTCCACAGAGATAAGATGAGTCCTCAGGACTAACAGAAAGTTTTGCCTAAAGTGGTTTCAGATTTCCACCTGAACCAATCCATCTCTCTTCCAGTATTTTTCACTGAGCATTCTTCCTCAGGTGAGAGGAGACTGCACAGCTTGGACGTCAAAAGAGCCTTAAGCTACTATTTGGAATGCTCCAAGGGTCACAGGTTCGAATCCCTCCAACTCTTCCTTACCTATGGCGAGGTTGGCAAAGGGAAACCTGCAACTAAGAGGACAATTGCAAGGTGGATTGTCTCTTGTATCCAATTGTGTTATCAAAAACTAGGTAGATAACCCCCCTCAGGACTGAGGGCTCACTCCACCAGGGGTACAGCTGTATCTCTAGCGGCTGCTAGAGATATTCCCATTCTGAAATCTGTCAAGCTGCTACTTGGAAAACAGTTCACACTTTTACAAGCATTATTCCCTGGATATTCAGTCCAGGAGAGATGCTTCGTTTAGCACAGCTGTGCTTCAGAGCCTATTTCCTAAGTAGGTTCTGACCCTCCTCCATGGAGGTACTGCTGTGTAATCTGCATTAGTCATAATATAGCAAGACTTCATGGTGTTTGAAGAAAAATTACTCACCTTAGTAATTGCTTTTCTTCTCATGGAGTCTTGCTATATTATGACCACCCTCCTCCTGCCCCTCTCAGAACTTACTTGGGTAGGGGTGGCAAATTAGTGCAAGCACTGTGTCATGCCATTGTAGTTTTTTTCCTACCTTCTTTATTTAGGGTTAGGGAACTGGAGTTATTTTATTTAGGTATATATTGGCCCCCTTCCTGGACTTGAGTCTTTGGGGAAGGGGGCTAATAATTGCTTGTCAGGGGTAACTAATAATACTATTATTCATTGTTATTATTGTTATTGTTGTTTATATTGTTGTTATTTCTACTAGTAGGTAGCCATTTGGCTAGTGTAGAGCTTTCCACACAGACTTGTTGCTTAGTATTAGCTTCGTAAAGATCTGACAGTTTCATTTGAAACTGCCCAGATAGAGCTTTGGCATAAGTGCTCTCGCGCTGTAGAACTCCAGACTCCCTGGAGTTAACTCTTTCCTCTCCGGGGCAGTTCAAGTGCAGTGGCTAACTGCATTAGTCATAATATAGCAAGACTCCATGAGAAGAAAAGCAATTACTAAGGTGAGTAATTTTTTCTTCTGCAGCTACCCTAGAAAAGAGAGTTGGTAGGCTCAGGGAAAGGGAGGCCAAAAAGTCCGCTGACCCGGATGGCCAGCCCGGTTCGGTTCAAACCAAACCAGAAGGAGTGCCCTCTGACCTGGGAGAAACTTCTTCGGGCAAAAGGAGAACCGATTTCGAGGAGTTGGTTCCGGTTAAGAGAACAAGAAGGGAAAAATCAGCCGGTGTGGATCAAAAAGTTTCTTCTATAACCGCTGATGAAATAGCCAAAGCGATAAAAATTGTGCAGTCGCTTTCCCCGGTTCCGACTGAACCGGCACCATCAGGAAGGCGCTCGGGTCGGCCGGTTCCACCGGTTCTGTATTATGATTTGGAAGAATTTTATGAACCGGAGGAGGGAGGAGGAAGGAGGAGAGTATGAGGAAAGTGAATGTGATTATGAAAGTCTGGATGAGCCCATTGACCCGGACATCTCCCCAGACAGACCTTCAGAAGTGTCTGCTCCTCGGCTTTCTGAGTCCCCCTCCCATTTCATGTTTTACAAGAAAGTGGCCGAAACCCTTCAGCTTCCTATGGAAGAAGCTGTGGATGACCAGGAGGAGCATGACTATGTGGAAATGATGGATATCCCAGAGTCCAGGAGGCTGTCTATTCCCTTACACAAGTCTTTTGGGAAACCGACATTTAAGATTTTAAAGACTCCTAATTCCATACCTCCTGTGGATAAAAGAATGGACAAGAGGTATACTCTGTCAGGCTCAGATACGGAGTTCCTTACCCAGCAATGCAGCCATGTTGGGGTAGTGCAGGCTGCAGCCTGTGATAAGGCTAATATACCCTTGGCTTCACACACCCCAGATAAGGACTCCAGGAGGATTGATGCCATGGCAAAGAAACAGTACATGGCAGCATCCTGGACTCAGGCAGGCCAATTATATGGCCTATACAGCTAGATATCAGAAATCTAGATGGGACACTGTCATGGCTTTAGCTAAACAGGTCCCTGGCCAGCTTGCCAAGGAGCTGGAGCAGGTGGCTGCTGATGGTATTGAGACATCCAAGGTGCAGTTCCATGCTGCAGTGGACTCCAATGTTGTTTCATCTAGAGTCATGGCTACATCTGTGGCCCTTCGTAGGATGGCTTGGCTCAGATGTACTAGCCTGTCTCAGGATACCCAGACTAAGGCCATGGATTTTCCTGTTGTGGGTAATTCTCTGTTTGGGGAGCAAATAGAGCACTACATGAAGAAAATGGATAAATACAGGACCACCTATAGGAGTGCTCAGGCCAAGGAAAGGCAAGCCACTCCTCAGAGGCAGCATCCCAGGGGCAGGGGCAGGCCTTTTCATAGGCCTTTTTACCAAGCCCAGGCCTCCTCTTCTGCCTATGCTCAGAGGGGGTTCTTTAGAGGGAGAGGCAGAAGGGGTACAAGCAGGCCTGCTTCCACCCCTCAGCCAAAACCCCTGCCAAACAGGCACCCTGATGGGTTTGCCAGGGCCGATTCTCACCACCTGTAGGGGGCAGGCTGGCTTACTTTGTCCAGGACTGGAAGTCTTTAACATCAGACAAATGGGTCCTGGAAGTAGTAAGCCAGGGACTGGTTCTCAGCTTCAAAAAATTTCCAAAGATGAGAACCAGATCCTTTCCACCTGCAAATCCCTCAGAGGCACGTGCCCTAGAGGCAGAGGTCTCTTCTCTCCTGGCTCTCAGAGCTGTAGAAAGGGTTCCACCCCTACACCAAGGGAAAGGATTGTACTCCAGGTACTTCCTCATCCCCAAAAAGACAGGAGAATGGCGGCCCATCCTGGATCTCAGATATTTAAACAAGTACCTTTTAAAGCCAAAGTTCAAAATGGTGACTCTGGGAATAATTCCACCCTCTCTAAGGCCAGGGGACTGGCTAGTCTCCCTGGACCTCAAGGATGCCTATTTCCATATTCTCATCAGAAGCTCCCATCGAAAATACCTCAGGTTCGAGCTGCCCTCAGGCCATTACCAATTCAGAGCAATGCCCTTTGGCCTAACCTCTGCTCCAAGGGTGTTCACAAAATGCCTGGCAGTAGTAGTTGTCTCCCTAAGAAGGCAAAGGATTGCCATCTTCCCATATCTGGACGACTGGCTCATAGTAGGCCAGTCCCCAGACCAAGTCAAGTTACACCTACAGATAACTCAGCAACTGCTCACCTCTCTAGGTTTCCTTCTGAATCTTTCAAAGTCAGTTCTAGAGCCTGTTCAGCTCCTCACCTTCATAGGCGCAGAGCTAGATACAGAAAAGGCACGAGCCTTCTTCCCCTGGACAGGGCAAGGACCCTTATCGCACTGGCCTCTTCATTCATCCTACAGGTGTCTCGACCAGCAAGGCATTTTCTGCAGCTCCTGGGGCACATGGCTGCTTCTACAGCAGTGGTGCAGGGAGCAAGATTTCAGATGAGGGACATTCAGTTCCATTTGAGAGCCTTTTGGTCTCAGAAAAAGGACCCTCTGACCAAACTGATACCAGTGACTCGAACCCTGATCCAGGCTTTGCAGTGGTGGCAGGATCAGGACAATCTAAGACAGGGAGTTCCTTTTGTCACTCAGTCTCACTCTTTAATCCTTACTACAGATGCTTCCCTCTTGGGTGGGGGGCTCACTTGGGAGACCTGACCACCCAAGGGTTGTGGTCCCCTCAGGAATCTCTTGTTCACATCAATCTGTTGGAACTCAGAGCAGTGTTTCTAGCACTTCAAGCTTTTTCCAAGTCTGTTCAGAACAAAGTTGTTCGGATCAGGACAGACAATACCACCACAATGTGGTATATCAGCAAGCAAGGGGGCACTCTGTCTTCAGCCTTGTGCACAGAAGCAATGAAGTTCTGGTCTCTGGCTTATTCCCTGAACACCTTCCTTACAGCAGTACACCTCCCAGGCAAGGACAATGTCCTGGCAGATGCTCTCAACAGGATATCTCGGGGCCATCACGAATGGTCACTGGATCCCCTGGTTTTGGAGGTGATCTTCTCCAGATGGGGCACCCCACAGATAGATCTTTTTGCAGCCCCAGACAATCACCAACTTCCCCTTTTTTGCTGCAGGCTGCCAGTGTTGGGCTCAGTCCCCCTGGATGCCCTGGTTCTCAATTGGGAAGGGAAGTTCCTGTATGCTTTCCCCCCTTCCCTCTCCTGTTCAAGGTGCTAGTCAAAATCAGGTCTTAATCCTGCAAGGTGATTCTGATTGCTCCAGACTGGGCCAGACAGTCCTGGTACCCTCTCCTGTTGTCCTTAGCAGTCCACCTTCCCTTGTCTCTTCCCAGGAATTATAACCTGTTAACCTGTGCTCAGAGGAGGGTTTGGTACCCGAATCTCAAATCTCTCAATCTCAAGGCCTGGCTCTTGAAGAGTTAGAGTTTGCTGATTTACACCTCTCCCAGGGTGTTATGGATATTCTAAAGGCTTCTAGGAAGCCTTCCACCAGAACTACTTATAATTCCAAATGGAAAAGATTTTCCATATGGTGCTCTGGGAAGCATATTTCCCCAGAATCTGCTGACCTGCCCATAGTCCTTGACTATATGGTTCATCTGAATAGCTTGGGACTCAGACCAGCTACACTAAGGGTGCATCTGGCAGCTGTCTCTGCTTTTCTTTCAGCAGGTAAGCCTTCTCTTTCAGCTCACCCTGTATTCTCCAAGTTTTTCAGGGGATTGCTTCATACCAATCCGCCATTCAGGGACCCTGCCCCTGCTTGGGACCTTAATGTTTGCATTGCTCAGTTTATGCAGCCTCCTTTTGAGCCTTTGTCCTCAGCAGAGCTTAAGTACTTGACTTGGAAAACTGTGTTCTTGGTGGCTATCACTTGTGCCAGGTGCATAAGCGAGTTACAAGCCCTGTCAGTGGAGCCTGATTTTCTCTCTTTCCATAGAGATAAGGTGGTCCTCAGGACTAACAGGAAGTTTTTACCTAAGGTGGTTTCAGACTTCCACCTTAACCAATCTATGTCTCTTCCTATGTTCTTCACTGACCAGTCCTCCTCTGGTGAGAGGAGGCTGCACAGTTTGGATGTGAAAAGAGCCCTTAGCTACTATATAGAACGTACCAAGGGTCACAGGTTTGACTCCCTCCAACTGTTCCTCACTTATGGTGAGGTTGGAAAAGGAAAACCTGCCACTAAAAGATCCATTGCCAGGTGGATTGTCTCTTGCATTCAATTTTGCTATGAAAAACTAGGTAAGATTCCACCCTCAGGCCTGAGGGCTCACTCTACCAGAGGTACAGCTGCTGCTTCCCTGGCTGCTGCCAGGGATATTCATATCTTAGACATATGTCAAGCAGCTACCTGGAAAACAGTTCACACTTTTACCAAGCATTACTCTCTGGATATCCAGGCTAGAAGTGATGCTCGGTTTGGCACAGCTGTGCTTCAGAGCCTATTTCCTAAGTAGGTTCTGTCCCTCCTCTATGGAGGTACTGCTTGGTAGTCTGCTTTTGTCAGAATACAGCAAGACTTCATGTTGTTTGAAGAAAAAATTACTCACCTTAGTAATGTTGTTTCTTCTAATGGAGTCTTGCTGTATTCTGACCTCCCCCTGCCTTCCCCTCTCAGAACCTTTGTTTTTGGGATGTGGGTGGGCAGTAGCAGTGTTGGCACTCAGGAGGTGCACCACCTTTTTTATTATCACCCTCTTTTCTTTGGGTGAGTGGGTGTTGTGTTTATTCATTTTTTGAGTTTCCTGACTTGAGTCTTTGTTTTGGGACCAAAAAATCTATTTATTATATTTAGTAGCCAGTTGGCTAGTGTAGGTTTACAGCTTCCACACAGGTCTCTCAGTGAGTTTCGCTTGTAAAGATCTGACGGTTTGAGTTCAAACAGCAACAGACAGAGTCTCAACCGAGCTCGAGCTCAGCGTTCCATGCCTGGCATGGAAAGTTAACTCATCTCCGGGGCAGTTCTAAGGTTGGGACTCACTGCTATTGTCAGAATACAGCAAGACTCCATTAGAAGAAACAACATTACTAAGGTGAGTAATTTTTTCTTTTCACTGCTCCAAGCAGAATTCTCTAATTTTCTAAAATCTTCTGTCCACCCTAAGTCCGTCTTGACTGCACTGCGCAAGTCCAGCTTGTTAAATTCTTTTTCTTTCGCATTCAGCGGCTTGGGACAGAAGGACAGCAGACAGACTTCCTTATTTACATGGAAGGCTGTAGCAGCGTTAGGTACGAAGGGTGGAACAGTCCTCAACACCACCTTCTCCTTATGCATTATAAGGTAAGGTTCTTTATGGGATAGCGCCTGAAGCTCCCCAGTTCTTCTTGCTGAACAGATTGCACTCAAGAAGCAGACCTTCTAGGAGAAAATGTCTGGTTTGAAAGATGTCCTACACAGAACGTGCAATACTAAGTTCAGGTTCAATGGTGACCCCGGGGATTGAAAGAATGAGTGTTTATTTTCTGCTTCCTGCCTGATAAAAAAGATCGCATCCATGTTGGTTCCCAGGGAAAGAGCCCATGGATGTTCCCAGTGCTGCCCCAAGAGCAGACGCTTGTCTACCCCTGCCTGCAAAAATCAAATATTTGCAGGACCGCAGACTTAGACAGCCTAATACCTCACTGTCTTGCCCGAACAGAGAAGGTATTCCATGCACGGTCATAAGCTGCAGATGTAGAAACTTTCCTGGATGCCATTAAGGAATCTACCACTCTCTTGGAGAAACCTTGTTTTAAAAATCTCTGTTTCAGAAGCCAAGTCCCCAAATGCATTGCCTCTGGATTGGGATGCTGGATGGGGTTTTAACTGAGAAGGTCCCCATGAAGTAGAAGCTGAAGCGAGGTCTGCTGGGCAAGATTCATGAGGTTCAAGAACCACAGCTTTCTTGGCCACTCTGGAGCTATCAGGAGAAAGCTTCTTCTTGACTGGCTTATTTTTTGAATTACCTTGGGCGTTAGCAGGAGCTGGGGAAACAAGCTCTAAGGAAGTCCCATTGCTGGGTCACTGCATCAACTGCTTCTGCCTAAGGACTGATACCAACTGAAGAACGAAGACACACTAAGCAGAGATCGAGTTGAGGCTGACCAAACCTTCTGCACAGGAGATCAAACACCTCCACGTTCAGGGTCCATTCTTCTGGACAGACTCTCTCTCGACTTTGCCAGTTGATCCACAAGTAGCTGTTGCGAAGCTGGCAGAAGAATGGGCCAGTGCTGTGAAGAGGGCGGCTAGCTCAACACTACGAAATGAATCACAAACAGGACTCGTGCAGCAAAATACGTCAAACAGAAGTCTTTGTTAAATGCCCCCTTAGTAAGGCTTCACAGCCTAAATGCTGGGGTAAGCATTTGGCTCTAGCACATAATTGCATTTAGTAAAAAGAGACTTCTGTTTGATGTATTTTGCTACATAAGTGCTGTATTTGTGATTGATTTGATTTAGCCAGTTGGCCTGCACATTCAGTTCCCCTGCCAGATGCACGCTTATGCTAGCATTCTGTGGCTTCTCGTGCCTGCTTAATTGTTTATGTATGCCACGGTGACAGCATTTTTTGATGTTAACTTCATGGCTCTGGGCTGCACCAGGTGCTCTGAGTGAAGCAGAGCGAGGTACACTGCTCTTATTTCCAACACAATTATTCTGAGCTGCTGTTCTCAGGGATTCCAGATACCCTAATCTGCAATTTGGTCAGTTGTCAGAATCAGTTGTTGTGCGATTTCCAGGAGTGCCCTCTTACAGCAGTTCCTGAGGTTCTCCCACCATGCAAGTGACTGCAGAACCGATCGAGATAGTGGGATCAGAACCTGGTAGGCCTCCGAGGCAGGTGATCATACCTCCATTGTGCTGTTCTGAAGAGGCTGCATATGAGAACGAGCCCATAGTACTTTCTCTATCACTGTAGTGATCAGACCCAAAATCCAAAGGTTATCAAGGAGCTGTTCTCCGGACTGATGACCCAGCAGTGAGTCACCAGAACCTGCAAAGTCCTTCCCACTGACCTCTCTGCCAGTCATGTAGTCAGAGCCTGGATGAGCAAGTTGTCCAGGGAGGGATATATGTGATGCCCCTCCTGCCTCAGTTGTGTCACCAGCACAATCCTAATCTTGGAAAACACCCTGGGTGCAGTGGCCAGGTCAAAGGGGAGCACTCTGTAGTGGAAATGCTATCCCTAAATCGCGAACCTTAGGAACTTCTGGTGCGGCTGCCAGATGGGGATGTGGAGATGGGCATCCTTCAGATCTATGGACACCAAGTAATTCCTTGGTTAGACTGCCTGAATGAGCAGAAGGACTCCATCTTGAATGTTGTGTGGTGGACAGACTTGTTTAAATGTTTCAGATCAACAGTCGGTTGGAAGCCCCCCACACACACACAATTTCTTGGGGACTACAAAATAAACTGAGTAGAATCCCATGCCCTCCTTGCTTGGGGGAACTGGAATAATTGCCTCTATCTGTTTCAGGTGATAGAAGGTCTGACTCACCGCTTGATTTGTTGGTACTGGGGATGGTAGGAGGCGACCTTCTGTGGGTAAAGTGGAAAACTCTATGGCATAGCCAGGATCTTCAACACCCACAGATCTGATGTTAGTTGAGCCCACTGCTGGTAAAATGTCTGTAGCATTCCACTAAGCAAAGGGAGATAGCGATGTCCCTGCATACCTTCTTTGAGAGGCACCTCCTTTTCTCCCAGTACCTCCATTGTGTGTATGGACAAAGAATCCTTGGTGACTGTTACTATTAAATCCTGAAAAGGTTCCCCTGTGCCTCTGATTTCCAGAATTCTGAAAGGACTGGCCTCTGGCATGTCGCTCGCAGCCAAACCCATGTCCTCTTCAGGCTGAGTTTTCCTTCTGGTGGTGTCTGGACATCGGAAGTTGCCCCTTCTTGTCCTGGACATCTTTCAGAATGTTGTCCAGCTCAAAGCCAAATAACAAGCCACTGGCAGAAGATAGGTTAGACGGTTTCAACTTGGATGCCTTGTCTGCAACCCAGTGTCTAAGCCACACTCCCTGCGTAGCTGGTACAATTGAATAGATGGAGCGTGCTGACAGCAGCAAGCTGTCCACTGCTTCAACCCCGAGGAAGGCCGACACCATGTACACAACTGCAAAATGTTTGCCACCTCTGAGTCTGCAGGGACGTAGCTGCCCAGGGGAGTGACCCATGAGTTCAGCGCTCTGGAAACAATAAAGGATGCACATGTTGTTTGAAGCTTTACCCCATTCGAGGAGAATGCCCTTCTGCATGAAGCATCCACTCTCGGTGTCAGATGGGGCTGTCAGGCCCTCAGTAGGTATGATGGTGCGCTTGACAGAATTGTACACAGCCTTGTTGGTCATCTGAGGAACCTTCCACTTCTTGGAGCACTCTTCTAGGAATGGGTAATATCTCACACTTGGCCTAGGGAGTGGCTTCTGCTTATCGGTCCCGGCACATTCCTGCTCAGGAATCTGATCGCACTGTAAAAAGTTTGGGAAACACTTAGACACAGAGACAGGTGGGCAGGATAGGATTCACATTTAAAGACTCCATGTCTTGCACCTCCTTCAGTTACAGTGTCCGACATGCTCCCACTATTAGACAAGACAGAGACTTTGCATCAAAGAAGGGTGGGATCGGAATCTTTTTCTTAGGTTCCATCTACTCTCCCTCCGAGGGATCTTCTTCATCCAGTGGCTCTGTTGCCATCAGGTCAGGATTTTCCCTCTGCCCTCCTGCATCCTTATCCTGACCTTCCATGCAGTCAAGGTCGGGGTTGTCTGCAAAGTTGGGTGAGCATAACCACTCTGCTCTGGCACACCTGGACATGCCTATAGAGACCCCACCTGAAGTGAGAGGAGCACTGTGGGTTTGGGTTGTTGGTGGGGATATCCTGCAGGACATCGGAACACAGCAGCTCATTTAAGAGTAGTAAAGGATTTGCGCAACTCAGCCTTACCACTGCCAATCAATAACACAGTTGCATTCCCCCCCCCAGCTCAGAGGTTTGGCTGGGGGCCTAAAATACCCTTCTTAGATTGCATTACACAGTTAGGACAATATGACCCCAAAGGAGAGGGTCTGAACAGCCTTCTGCAGGTCTTACATGTCTTAAACACTGCTGGTGTCCAGTATGCTATGGTGCCACTGATCCACTCTGGCGTAATAGCTGGAGATAAATGACAGTCCCCTTATACGTGTACAGGTAAGTATGGAGTTAGTCCTGTGGAGAATGCTACAGCCAGCTGTTTGTAGAAAACAACATATATGAAACCCCCTATGGAGTCAATCCTCAGTTTGTATAAAAACATTTATAAGACCCCCTGTGGAATCAGTCTGCAGCCAGCGGTAGAGAAGAATTCATTCCCACCACAAGGATGCTCCTGGCTCAGAGCTTTCTTTTACTGGTTACTGATTATGGTATACTAATTTCTTGTACAACTGGAAAGGGTCTGCTGTCCTGGGTGAGGACATTTTATAACCAAGATTTGCTGCACAACTGCCCTATCAAATCCATCACTGCAGATTGTATAATCATGTGGGATAGCTGCCACTAGAATAAAGGTAAATTTGGTCATTTTTGCAAAAAAAAAAGTGACTCTTGATCTCCCCACCTCATTCCACTTGATTTTTAAATAACACACCAGTAGCGTTTCAACTAGATCATCTTTAACCTACCAGTTTGCTGTTCCCAAACTTAGAACCTCTGCTGGTCAAAAAACAGTTTTTTAAACTGCTACAGTTTTACAACTCTTTATCCTTGACATTAACTGGAGCATGCAATTCTGTCCTGAGCTTCAAACATGCTTTAAAACATTAACAGTTTGCTAAATGTCAGTGTAAATGGTATACTGACCACAAGTAACTGTCTGTGTACTTGTAGTATTTCTTGTCTTATGTACATTTTTTTGATTTTGTTGACTGTGCTGGTCGCCCTTGTAAACGGGCCTTTGGCCCAAGGTCTTACCAGATTTTAAACAAGAATTACATAGTCATCCTGTAAATAACCGAGATTGCCTGCAGATGACTCCAGTGGTCCCTGGCTGTGTCTCAGAATACACCTTCTCAGCTACTATAAACAGCCTTGCATCCTGCCCCCCCCCAGTACACAGAGGAGCACATGTACATTCGCTTGCCAGCCAATCAATCTAGCAACTGCTTGCAACTTGTGCCGCCATGCTCTGCTCCAGCTACAGTGCTGGGTGGATGCAGAGCACGCTGGGATGGGCACGTGCAGGCACGGTGATGGCACATTTTATTTATTTTATTTAGTTTTTGTTGACTGGGTAGGGTGCACTGGCCATGGTAATGACTATTTTCAGGCACGACCCGGGAGGTTACAGAAACAATACATAAGAGAAACAAGAGTAGCAGTGTAGACAATAAAACAATCCATACCTGTATAAAAGGAAAACAGTGTAGACAATAAAACTCCATACTTGTACAATTGGATTACCGTGCAGACAGGGGGAAAAAACAACAGGTAATAATTGAGTGTAGCAGCAATGTCTGAAGAAAAATACAAAAGCAATACAATGAACAGGGCACAGAGACAACACAGAAGGACACATGTAGTAGGGTAATACAATAATGACTCAGGTACTATACTAGCAAATGTCTGAAAAAAATACAATAGGCAGGGCAGAGAGGCAACATAGATGGACAAATCTAGTAGGGTAATAAAATAATGACTAAAATACTATAAGGGTCAAAGCAAGGAGGATATTGGAGGATAGGGGAATAAGTAGGAGATAGGGAAAGGGATGGGTTAGATGGCTTAGGAAGTCATAACATGATTGGAGAAAGAGGACCAGGAGAAAATGGTAGGATAGGGCAGAAGGGTGATGGGGGGGAAGTGCCGAGCATAATTATGGGGCAAGATTCTGGTGTAGGTAGTTGGAGGGAGCAGGAAGTAGGGGAGAGAGACGTAAGGGCTAGGGAGGTTTAAAACAAGCACAGGTGTCGGATTCTGTGAGATGTTCCTTTGGCTGCCGAGTGTAGTCCATAGCTGATGTTTGGCTAAGGAATAGACCTGCCAGTGGCTTAGGTGTTTGGGTTCTGATTATGCTGTCAGTGATTGAGCCATATGCATAGGCTCTAGGCAGATGGGGAGAGCCAATGCAGTTCGGAGTAAAGGAGGCAGTGGTGTTTCAACCGGTGTGAAGAGGTAGCATAGCGACAGATATTGTTGTGATATCCCATTTCCGAAGTGTAGATTTACCTGCAGAGGCATAAGTAGCAACTCCATAGGTGAGCAACAGGAGAAGTATACCACATGCTACGGCAAGCCTGGCAGAGGGGGTGAGCACGTAGCTGGAGTGATAGGCAAAGCCAAGTTTCATATTGACCATCTTACTGGTCTGCTGGATGTGGAGATCAAAGGAAAGAGATGATCTAGAGTGACGCCAAGATATTTAGAAGAGGGTACCTCCAAAACAGATGAGCCATTTAAACCAGGGACATTGAACTTAGGTTGAGAGTGTTTGAGTTTAGCCTTGGAGCCGAATAGCATGGCCTGTGTCTTAAGACAAGTTTATGGTTCGACAGCCACTGTTGAATTTGGAGGAAACTTGGGAGAAACCATGATTTATTTCAGATACGGCATTCGCACTAGCGTACAGAACAATGTCGTCGGCATATAACAGGGAGGCAGTCTGGTGTAGGTTAATGGTGGTGATGTTTATAAAGATGGTAAAGAGCAAGGGACCAAGGATAGACCCTTGGGGCACACCGATGTTAATAGTTGTTTCGTCAGATAGGGTGGAGTTATATTTAACTAGTTGTGTCCTGCCCGAAAGGTAGCTACCAAACCAAGCAACGACATTTGGGGAGAAACCTGATTTGAGAGCAGCAAGGAGGAGAAGGGGGTGGTCAACAAGGTAAAAAGCTTTCGTCATGTCAATAAAAATTGCCCCCATTAGAAGACCCGAGTCCATAGCATGTAGGGTATCAGACGTAAACTTAAGTAGTGCACTGGTGGTATTATGACCATTTTGGAATCTGTGCTGCGTGGTTGTAAGAAGGTCATTTTTCTGCAGGAAGTCAATGGTTTGTGTGGCAACGAGCTTCTCGAGAATTTTACTGAGAACAGATAGAATGGCTATGGGCCCATAGTTTGTAGGATTTGAGCGGTCTCCCTTTTTGAAAACTGGGGTGATCCTAGCTGACTTCCAAATTTCGGGAACATGGCTTTGGCATAGGGAGAGGGTGAAGATTTTTGCGAGAGGCACGGAAATATATGGGGCAGCTAGTTTTAGGAACTTAGGTTTCAGATTGTCTGACCCAACAGCAGTGAACTCAGAGATGCTGTTTAGCAGTTTATGTACTTCCCCACTAGATACAGACTTGAAGAGAAATTTGGGCCTGGTGGCATCAGGTTGGTAAGTAAAGCATAGAGTTGTGGGGAAGGAGGAGGTATAAGTGGTAAGGTCAGAAAATTGTTTGTTAAAAAAGTTGGCAATAGTAAGGGGGTTATTGCAGTGAACACCATTAAGGGACACGTTGATAGTAGTGGGGGCTGGATTTGAACTGAGGAAGCACTTTACATGGGACCAGAATTTTCTGCAATCACCATAGGATTTTGTTAGTAGATCCTTGCAACAGACACTCTTCGTCCTTTTAATGTTCTTCTTACAGGAATTTCGTAAGGTTCTATAGGAATTTAGGTTGGCTAGTAGTCCTGAGCTTTTGTAAAGGAGCCAGCTTTTGTCTCTCTGGCAAAGTTTGGAGAGAAGAACTGACTTAAGCCTTCAGGTGTGCTTATTTTTTTACACGTCGGGTTATAAGTGGGCAGTGTTTGTCCTGGAGCAATAAAGTGGGTCAGGAAAAGATTTAGAGGGCATCGCTACAATTGAGCAGGGGAGTTCAATCGATAGAGGCAATGTCTTGTAGGAAGGCCTGGGGGTCGAGGTTCGAGTAATTCCTAAATGTGATAAATCGAGGTTTGGACGGGATGGCCTACCCTTGCCCCATATACGGGGAGTGGTCAGTGATGGCATCAGGTAGTGTGCCAGAGGAGATAATGTTTTCCGGGTGATTGGTCATGATCCATTCTAGCAGAGTGCTCGAGGTGGAGGGCTGGACAGTTCTGGTTGGTTCATTGATCAATTGGTGGAAGTTGAAACATTGGATCTTGTTTAGTAATAAGAATTGTTGGTGTCCCAGTCAGTTTAAATTGAGGTCACCAAGTATGAGGACCTTGTTTCTCCCAGACAGAAGTGAGGATTGGTCATGCAGCTCCTCTAACCCTTTTAGGCCACAGAAAGGGGGGTTGTATGCACAGACAATGTGTAGTTTTTTCGGGCCGAAGGTGAGGAGGGCATGAAGTGTTTCACAATGGGTAAGAGGAGGTGAGCAGATGGCTGAGAGATGGAGGTGGTCTTTGAAGTAGATGGCCGTACCACCCCCTCTTTTGGGGGCTGCTCCATCAAATATGAGGAGGTTGTATGAGGGGAGAGAGCACTGAGAGTCTGGGGTGGAGGGTTTGAGCCAGTTTTCAGTGAGGCAGATGATATCAGGCTTGTGGAGGGAGGTTCAGGTTTCCAGTTCAGTGAAACTGTGCAGGAGGCTCCTAATATTATGGTGCACCACAATGATACCTTTGGTATGAGTGAGGGGGGCTGGTAATAGTACAGGCTGGTCCAGGATTAGGATGAACATTACCTGAGAGCAACAGGGCTAGTAGTAAGAGATGTCAAAGTTTGCGTCGCAAGATGGGACATATAGCACGCGTATGCTGAGGGCAGTTCTTTAAGGCATAGGCAACCATGTGGATCCAGGTTTTATTTAGTAATAGAGGGGTGGCGTTGCAAGTGAGGGCGGGTGGCAAAAGAAGGTTTGAGTAGAGGTAGTCGGGAGGCATATAAGTTGGGGGGATCGAAAATTTCTGAGGATCACTGGGCAGGGATAGGTGGAGCAAGGCAAGTGAGGGCACAACCGAAAACAGCAGTAAGTAAGGTTTCATTTTTAACTGACCTGGGTAGTGGCTCAAAAGCACATAAGATCAGAAAATGCCTGGGGGAGGAGCGGAGGTGGGTGAGAGGGAATCGGGAGATAGATAACGTGCATATAGCTTAGAGTACGGAAAAGGGGACGGCTTAGCTTATCCGGAGCAGGAAGTGAGAGAGGGGGAACAGTATAGGCACAAGAATTGATGCAGGGAACCTAGACTGTCTTAAGTAGTCAGAGTGAAGTTGGCAGAGAGGCAAAGAGCCAATGGGGAGCGAGAACAAAAGGGAGGAGGAGCAGAGCTGTACTTAAAGGAGGCCTGGGGGGGGGGCAGGAAAAAATACAACAGAATAAATTCTGGACTGGCTGGTACAGTAGTGGTGCCTAGACAAAGGAATTTCAATGCTACACTAATGCAAAAAGGTGCACCAATCAGATTAAACTGAGAAGGCGGGCAGACTAATCAGGATCAGCCTGCGAGGGTGCCGCGCCAATCAGATGCACCTGCTTTACAAGCCCATGGTAGCGGCAGTACCTGAGGTAGGGATCCGGGACAGAGAAATATCAACGCATGGGATGGGGCACTACAAGATGCGAGCACACTGCGGCAGAGGATTTGGCAGAAAGGTGCTAAACTGTCACGCTGACTGACCACCCAGAATGGCAGTAAGAAAATTTATAAACGCTGACCTGCCTGGGGTGGGGTGGAAAAAAAACACACACACACACACACACACCACTGCCACTGCTAAAAAATGGCAGTGCACACAGAGAAGAGAAGAATAAATGAAGTACACTCCCTCCTTACACTCTAAGCCCTGTAGCACACTATCCTGGAGGCAAATATAGTAAAAAGATATAGGAAAGGTCCAGAGAATACACTGGGAAGGCACTACTTGGAAAGTTCCTTCAGGGGATGCAGTAACTTTGGGAGGCAGTATAGCTAGTGGTTAAGAGCACTGAGCTACAAACCTGGAGAACCGAGTTTGAATCCCGCAGCCACCACTTGCATACTGTGTGACTATAAGCAATCACTTAACTAACCTGTGCTACCAGGATGCACCTGGAAACAAGCCTCAGCTTAGTGTGTCTTTTCTGGCCAAGAATTGAATATAAAAAAAAACAAAAAAACACTTCTGCCAGTGGCTATCTAGTCCCTACAGACAAACAAGAATTGAAAGGAGGGAGGATCCGTCGCTAGAGAGAATGCTGGGGAGAGAAAAGAAAGAGAAAATTAGTACAGTCTCCTCACAGTGTAACTAACCATGCTTGCCCCCCTCCTTAGTGTAATAACATTCCTGAGGCACCAGGCTGCAATAAATAAAGCAAAGTAAGGCAAGTGGCCCTCAATTCATGCTCTTTAAGCAGTAAAAAGAGTGTTATATGGCAGGTTAAGTCAGTTTGAAAGATGCAGCTTAACAGGCACGATTTCTAAATTTGAGGGTGCTCCTAGTCACCCAGTAACCCCAACCTGCTTCCCAGTTGCACACTCCTAGCCGAAACAAAAAGAACAGGTTACTCACCTGTAACAGTAGTTCTAGGAGTGGCATATGTTGTTCATCCACACTTCTTGGCATGTCCCTTTCCCCTTTAAATCTTGCTGGAAGTCTTCAAGCTGGCTCCTGCCACCCGGGTGGTATAAACCTCGGCTCCGCCCCATGACACCAGATCTTAGCCCGCTGGAAGCCAGGTTGTGCGCCTAAAGTCAGGGAGGTCGTGTGTGTGTGTGTGTGAGGATGAACAACATATACCACTCCTAGAACTACTGTTACAGGTGAGTAACCTGTTTTTCCAGGAGCGTGGATATGTTGTTCATCCACACTTACTAGTAGACGCCTAGCTGTTCTCCGGTTGTTCATCCACACTTCTTGGCAGACTCCAAGCAGTTCTCCGGGAGGAGGGAGGCAAGGCGCACACCCCCTACTTGGGAAATAAAGATTGGGAGAACCGAGGCCCCAAAACCAGCATCCCGGCGTGACTCAAGGTCGATGTGGTAGTGGGTAATAAAGGTGTTTGCTGACTTCCAGGTAGCAGCCCGACAGATTTCCTGGATAGGGATGTCCCTGGAAGCAGCCACAGATGCAGCAGTATGGCGGGTAGAATGAGCTCTTATCCCTCTGGGAGGCTCCTTGCCCACCAACTCATAGCACAGACCTACAGTATGCATGATGTAATCCACCTTGCAGTGGTCCGTTTGGCTGCAGGTCTGCCAGAAATGGCTTCAGCGTGGGTGACAAACAGCTGGCTAACCTCTCCATGAATTTCCGCTGTTCTCTCCTTATAATGGGAGAGAGCACGTCTCAGGTCTAAAGTATGGAGCCTGTACTCGGCGTCCGAGGTGTAGTTAGGGTAGTATACCGGTAGAGTCAATACCTGGTTAAGGTGAAACTCTGATACCACCTTCGGAAGGAATTTTGGGTGGGGGTGCAGGACAACTTTGTCCCTGTGAAAGACCAGATAAGGGGAGTCCACCGACAGCACCTGGAGCTCCCCTGTCCTTCTGGCTGACGTGATAGCCACCAGGAAGGCCGTCCTCCACGACAAGTGTGAGAGTGCACACTTGTGCATAGGTTCGAATGGCTTGCCCATGAGTTTTGCCAAAATCAGCAACAGATCCCACGGAGGTGGAGGTTCACGCACCGGAGGGGATATGTGATCCAGGCCTTTGGAAAAGCGCCCGACCACCATCTCCTGCACCAATGTCGGCTAACTGGCCCATGCCCGTAGCAGAAATGGCTGCCAGGTGCACCCTAAGGGTCGATGACCGCAGACCTCCTTTGGAGAGAGACTAAAGGTAGTCGAGAATGTTAGCCACAGAGCAGGATAAGGGGTCCAGACACTTACCCTGACACCAAATGGAAAATATCATCCATTTAAAGGCATAACATTTCCTGGTCGATTCCTTACGAGATGCCTCCACCACGGTGTAGACATCCTCGGAAAGACCCAGAGCCTGGAACTCTAGCCGCTCAGGTAACAGGCTGTGAGGTGCAAGGATTGAAGGTCTGGATGGAATACCTTCCCCTGGTTCAGCGATATCAGGTCCGGGCATGAACAAAGCCACTCCGGGGGCCTGCAGCTGAGGCTAAGGAGATCTGGATACCAGAACTGGCACGGCCAGTCTGGGGCTACCAGCATCACCTTTGCCTTGTCCCTCCTCACCTTGAGTAACACCTTGTGGATCAAGGGAAATGGAGGGAAGGCGTAGAGGAGGCCTGGGGTCCACGGCCTCGAGAAGGCATCCCCCTGCAGCGAGCCCTGCTGAGGGGGGTGAGCATGGTACAGCCTCAGCTTGTTGTTTTCCCTGGAGGCAAACAGGTCCACCAAAGGTTTGCCCCAGCAGGAGAACAGGCTGTAAGCTACCTCTGGATGGAGAGACCACTCGTGGGATGTCTGGCCTATGCGGCTGAGAGCATCCGCCAGCTGGTTCGAGACTCCTGCCACATGAACGGCTAGGAGATCTGCCTCCAGCCGACTTACGAGGGTCCAGATGCAGAGCGCCTCCTTGCACAGCAGATGGGAGTGCATGCAGCCCTGTTTATTGAGGTAGTACATGGTTGTGGTATTGTCCATCTGGACTTGAACCACTTGACCCCGGAGCTGAGGAGTGAAAGCTGACAGTGCCAGTCTGACTGCTCTGAGCTCCAACAGGTTGATGTGGCATTGGGACTCTTTGGGGGGTCCAGAACCCATGGACCCTGTTGTCCCCCCACGTGGGCTCGCCAGCCCATGAGAGGCACATCAGTCGTAAGGACGACCGTCGACTCAGGGCGGACACACGGGATCCCTTACTGCAACCGTTCTGGGGTGGTCCACCATTGGAGAGTGTCCCACATCTTCTGGGTTACAGGGATCAGCTGGTCGAAATGACTGTGGCGCTGAGTCCAGTGGGTGGCCAACTCCCATTGGAGGGGGCGCATGTGCCACCTCGCCCAATGGACCACTGAGGTGCATGCCGCCATGTACTCCAGAAGGTGCAGAAAGTCCCGGGCAGGGCGCAAGTGTCCAACCAGAAATGATCGGGCAAAGGAGGAGAGAAACTCCGCCCTGTCCGCTGGGAGCCGAGCTCTGGCTTGACAAGAGTCAAGCTCTGCCCCGATGAAGCCCATCACCTGAGCAGGCACGAGTTCCGACTTGGCCTCGTTGATCAGGAGGCCGAGCTGGGAGCAGGTTTGGAGAACCAGTTCCCTGGACTCTCCACCTCCTGAAGGGAGGATCCTGCCAAGAGCCAGTCATCGAGATATGGGTAGATTTGTACTCCTCGACGCCGAAGATGGGCTGCCACCACTGCAATGCACTTGGTGAAGACCCGCGGGGCCAATGACAGGCCGAACGGCATGGCTCAGAACTCGTACAGGGTCCCTTCGACCCTGAAGCGGAGGAACCGCTAATGGGATGGACGGATTGGGACGTGAAAGAACGCGTCTTGTAGATCCAGTAAACCGAATCACATGTTTCACTCCAGGGATGGTATGATCTGGTTCAGAGTTACCATCTGGAAGGTGCGAGACCTGAGGTATTGATTCAGGTCGTGGAGATCTAGGATGGGGCGCCAATCCCCCGTCTGCTTGGGCATCAGGAAGTACCTGTACATGAAGCCTGGGTCTGTAGGAGGATCTGGCACTGGAGCTACCGCCTCCTTGCGGAGGAGCTGAGCTACGTCGTCTGAAAGAGCCAACTGAGTGCAAGCTGAGATCCTTTCCTCCCGAGAGGCGCGGGCTTGGCCGGGAGGGTACTGGTCGAACTCTAGAGGCAGTCCCTGACTGACCACTTCAAGAACCCACCTGTCCGAAGTGATATCGGACCAGGCAGAATGACAGTAGCGGAGCTGGCCCCCACGGGAGGACCCAGAGCTGGTGTGACGGGTACAGGGGTGGCAACCCCCAACCTGTCACTGAGCAGGCTTAGAGGAGGAAGAGGAACCTGGACCTGTGCCTTGGCCTCCTTTATAGGGCTGTTGAGGGCTGTGGGCGCCAAGCTTGAGCCTTCTGCTGGCCTCCTTGATAGGAGGGCTGCCTGACCGCAGGGGAACAATGCCGAAATGGCTTCTTTCTTTTCTGCTGGTTCTTGCCCGAAGAACCTTTTGGAGAGGTAGCATCCAAGGTGGCATTGGACTGCTTGATACGCTGAAGGTGACCGGCCACTCCTGGACCGAACAAGTCGGTACCAAGCAAAGGAACATCAGCTAACTTGTGCTGGGTATCTGCCGGGAAGGAGGATAGCCTCAGCCAGGCCCTGCGGTGAGTGGCCACTGTGGCTGCTAAAGAGCAGGCACAAGAATCCCCGATGTCTAGGGCCATCTGGAGCTGCTGTTTTGCAACAGCACGGCCCTGATCACGGACTTGCTTGACCGTGATCTGCACATCCGCCGGGAGATGAGGAAGGACTTTGTCTAATGACCCAAGGAGGGCATGAGAGAAGTGTGCCATAATGACAGCCGAACTGGCCTGCCAAAGGACTAAGGAAGAGGCCGCGTAGACCATGCGGGCAGAGTGGTCCATTTTTTTGGACTTCTTGTCTGGGGGTCGGTCTGTGTCGGCCGAGCTACCATTACGTCTAAACACAGAAGCGGTCACCAGGCTCTCGGCCGAAGGATGTTCTGTGAATCCCGGCAGGGACCCCATGGGCACTGCATACTTGTGGGCATACGGTGCTGGGCAGGAAGTTGGACACTGCCAGAGCTCAAGGACCGGGCCAGTGTTCGGCCACTGGAAAGGCCTCCGTCTGGGTATCCCCCCTTTTTAGGATGTCCGTAAGGGGGTACTCTGCCTTTTTCTGGATAGACTCCAGGGGCATTCCGGTAGATTTGGAAATCAGGCAGAGAATGCCCTGAAAGGAGGAAGGACCCTCCTCTAAACCTGCCACGGAGGACTCATCCCCAGGATGGGAGTGTAGTCCTGTGACATCCGAGTCCGAGGAGTAGTGGTATAATGGTCTCCCATCTACATCCCCTTCGATCCGCTGGGGGCTGTCAGGGGTAACCGTGATGGACAGACGTCGGGGAAGCCCGGTGTCTGTACGGTCCTCTTTCAAGGGAGCCCCTTCCTGAGGCTGCTTAGGTGGTGGTTCCACCAGAATCGGTGGAGAGACCGAGATGGGCCGAGCCGGGATATGGGCCAGCCCCACGGGCAGGGGAAATCGAAGGATTCGGTTCCAGAGGGGTCGGCGTTGGCCCAGGAGGTGGTAGCCAAGTGATGGCTGGGGTGGACGGCAGAGCCGGCTTCTGCCAGGTCAAAATCAGCTGTTACCACATAAGATCCTCATAGCATCGACAGAGTTTCAGTCGAAGCCTCTTCTCATCCGAGGAGGATGAAGATCTTCGGTGATGCCTCTTTTTAGAATGCGTGTGACTTTTTCGGTCGTTTTACCGAGGGGGTTCTGGACCTCGATCGAGATCAGGCTGGCCAACTCGGTCGATCGGGAGACACCGGGGTCGGTGAAAACAGAGGGTCCGGAACAGTGTCCTCGATGGTGACACCAGCGGGCTGGGTCCCTTCATCGGGAAAGACAAGGACTGGAGTCGGCGAAATAGGGTCGATCAGGTCAAGAGATATATCAACCTCGGTCACTTCCTTGATTTCTTGGCCGGATGGAAGATCCGTGAAGCCGGCGGCCGAGGATGCGATCTCGACCAAGGTCGAGACCACATGTTCCTGGGACTTGGACCTTTCTCAGTCCCAAGAACGTCTCCGTTCAGACGAAGACTTAGGGTCCTTCTCCCTCTTCCGAGAGCGGGAGGAGTGCGAGTCCAAGGGTGCCTCACCCCTGGTGGGGAGAGACTGGCACAACTCGTTGAAGGAGCCCGAAAAGGTGGAACCGAGGTTCAGAGGAACAAAAAAGCTCTGAGTGGCCGAAGCTTGAGCCGCTTCCTCCTCGAAAGCCTTCATTTGCTCCAACTGTTAGGCGGATCCCGCAGCAGCAGAAACCGCCCACCTCGCCTCCTTCAATTTCACCGGTGGGTTCCTTTTCTCTGATCTCGCCAATTTTAGGCGTGACAAACGGTCGTCCAGGACGTTGGGATGGAAGGCCAGGCAGAACGTGCAGGTGGAGGTGTTATGTCCAACACCAAGGTAGTAGATGCACGTTAGGTGGGGATTGGTGCGCGACATATTCTGGCTGCAGGAGCACTTGCGAAATCCAGGAGCAGATTTTTCCTCCATGTCCGATACGCTACTATTGAATTGACAACTCGAACGAGTTTTAAGGTAAGTTGCGTTAAAAAACGACGTTTGAAATCCAGGGCCTACAAATTGCTGTGAAGCACGAGGGAGCCTGTATCTTCCAGCGGAAAGGAAGATCTGGTGTCATGGGGCGGAGCCGAGGAGTATACCACCCGGGTAGGTGGGAGGAGCCAGATTGAAGACTTCCGGCAAGATTTAAAGGGGAAAGGGACATGCCAAAAAGTGTGGATGAACAACCTAGCCATGCTGCTAGAAACAAACACTGTATAAACACACTTTTCTGAGAGGGTTCTATCTATGCTGCCTACCCCTTCTGTGGTACAGCAAAGACTGAGTAATGGAGGCTCTCAGAATCATCATGTACCCAGGGTTCAATGCTGATTGACAGCTTTAGCTGTACCACTACCCAGGGGGTGCTCATTTTCCAAATATATTGACTCCTCATTGACAATGTGGAGTGATACAGACAGAGGAATATGGAGAAGTTGAAGAAAATAACCAAGTTTGCCAGTGGTGCACTTAATTAGGCCCGACAATGCATGGAACTGCGAAGGAGGAGACCGAATTCTTCCAGCAGAAAGAAAGATCTGATGTCTCAGGGCAGTGCTGAGGGATATACCACCAAAGTGATGAAAGGAGCATTGCTTAAAGATGTTCCAGTGAATGAGCTCTTAAGAACTGCCTGTGGAAACCCTCTTTAATGAAATAACTCCAACACCTGACAGCCCCCTCCCCGATTAGGGGTTTCATTTAAAAAAAAAGTTTCATTGGTAATTAGCTTTCAGCACCTTTATTTGAGCTTGTAAAACCCCCCAGTATGTAAACAGTGGCCATGCTAGGTGGCGCCATTTTGCATACTGGCGAGGCTCATTTGTATGCCTTCAGTATGTGAGTGGCACCGTGCAGCCTGGCCATTGTTTACATGTGGAGGTGGGTGGGTTATGAGCTCAAATAAAGCCACGCACTTTGTTCCCTGTCTCTTCATGGGAATTGTCTCCTTGCTGACTTACCAACAGCACAGTCATGTTTTGTACATTGAGCCTAAATTGTGCCTTTTTGCCTGTTTTGTTCCTAGTATAACTTGTGATATGTACCTCCTCTATGTACTATGTAACTTGCACCTCTGTGTAACTGAAACATAGAAGTTGACGGCAGATAAGCACCACAAGGCCCATCCAGTCTGCCCATTTCTTTTTCTGCCTTATGAATGTGCCATCAGCCTTTGCTCTGTCAGTGGCCTATCTATTCATACTCATCTGTATTACTCCCTTATGCCTCTCCCATGCCTGTTTGAAGCCCTGCACTGTATTCGTATCCACCACTTCCTGAGGTAGGCCGTTCTATTTATCCACCACCTTTTCTGTGAAAAAGAACTTCCTCACATTACCCCTTAATTGGCCTCCCTCTGATCTCATGCTGTGTCCTCTTGTTCTGCTGTTTTTCTTATATTGAAACATGTTGGACTCTTTCACCTTGTTAATGCCCTTAAGGTGTTTGAATGTTTCAATCATATCACCTCTCTCCCTCCTTTGCTCAAGGGTATACATATTGAGCTCCGTTAATCTGTCCTCATATGTTTTCTGATGTAGTCCCTGCACCATTTTGGTTGCCCTTCTCTCGACTGCCTCAATTTGGTTAATGTCCTTGTGAAGGTGTGGCCTCCAGTACTGCACACAGTACTCCAGATGGGGCCTAACCAGTGTCTTGTAAAGAGGGATTATTACCTCCCTCTTCTGACTTGTGATACCCCTACTAATACACCCCAACATCCCTCTAGCCTTACCTACTGTTTTAGTGGTCTGCTTGGATGATTTCAGGTCATCGGTGAAGAGGACGTCCAAGTCTCTTTCTTCCCTTGTGACTGCCAGTAACTCCCCTCCCAGCCTATAGGTGGCTTCTGGGTTTCTTTTCCCTATGTGCATGATCTTGCACTTCTTTGCATTAAACTGTCTGGAACGCCTATTGTACAACACTGTATATGTATTTGTTTTTACTTGTTCCTTGATTTGTACTCTCCCGGATCATGCCTGAAAATAGGCAGTTCTGTCTAGTGCACTTACCCGGATACCAAAAGCAAATAAATAAATAAAAATAAATAAAAGGTCATTAAAAAAAGTATTTTTTCAAGTGAAACCCTTAATCGGGGGTTTATCCATCGGGTGGTTGGACAGTTTCATTAAGGCATGTTTTCCTTTAAAGGAAACACCGATAATCTCCTTCAATTTACCCCCAAATAAACAGGGCTGTGGACACAGTTAAATAAAACATCACCGCCCAAAATTCAAAAGTTACAGAAAATGAATTGATTTTATGTTATACAAACCTTAATTTTTTTTTTTATGTTGCAGGGAGACTTCAGACACAAGTCATCTTTTGTTATCTAAAACAATGTACTGATGGTGTCACTGCAAATAAAGTAAATGAAGAACTACATCAAGGAACTCCGAGTGAGAACTACCTGCAGTACTTGGTTTGAGAAGTAACAAAAACGTATAACGAAGTTCATGTGGAAGATATCTGCATTCAAAGCAAAACTTGATT
Source organism: Neoceratodus forsteri (assembly GCA_016271365.2). Lineage (NCBI taxonomy): Eukaryota > Metazoa > Chordata > Ceratodontiformes > Ceratodontidae > Neoceratodus > Neoceratodus forsteri. The sequence goes on along the minus strand of JADMNL010000034.1, from coordinate 26,030,706 downwards.
TTCTTGCCAAAGTTGATAACCACTATTTCCTCAGTATAAATAACGTTACTTGTACTGATTATATGGTATTTAATATACACAAATCTGCTGTAAAGCATTTATCTTTTACAAATGTTCACCAAGGTAATAATTATTTTCCTATTTTGATACAAGTAAGAGCAGTATAACTGTTGTAAACCATAGTCTAAATATCAGTAAATTACACATACTTTTTCCCTGATGCAAGGCATGACAGGCATTATATGCAAATCACTGTGAAAGAATTTTGTCTGGCTTAGCTTTAAACAGGATTGCAAGGTGCTAAATGGCCTCAGACACAATATGCAGTGGCTGAAAGCAGCAAATCAGTCATGCATCTGGTTCTGTCAATGGGACTGATCTGTATTATATATATCTATCTATATATCTATATGTTTCAAACAACATGAAGTCTTGCTGTAATCTGACTATTGCAGTTAGCCCCAGCCTTTAAACTGCCCCAGAGAACAAAGGGTTAACTTTCTATGCAGCTCATAGAATGCTGAGCTCGAGCTCGGTTGAGGTCTGTGTCTGCAACCCTTTGAAATCCAGCCGTCAGATTCTTTACTCTGCCTCACTGAACAGTCGCTCTGGAGATTTCTCCTTCAACTCAGTTCGAAAAAGTGTCGGTAAAAGTGTCGGTTTTAAGCCGAATTTGTTCTGCTTAGTCGGTTCAGCCTCTGTCTGCGGTACCATGAGTACTAGATAGGTTTTACCTGTATCTGTGTGGAAATTGTAAACTTGTTTGATCGGTTCGGCTGAACCGATCACTTTTAGTGAATTTCTGTCTTTTACTTTAGAATGTGGTTACCGGTCCTTATTGGTTCTATAAAAAAAAACAAAAAAAAAACGTGTTTTGAACGTTTTTTTCCAACACCCGTGACACGGTTAGGAACCGATAAGGGAGTCTTGCCTGGCAGTTGCCATAAAAAGGGTAAGTTTGGTTAGGTTGCCCATGTCTGAGAAACCCAAGAAGAAAACCGGGCCCACTGGGTTTCAAGACTGCAGTGAGTGTGGGGAGGTCTTTGCTAAGGCCGATCCCCACACCACCTGTGTTTACTGTCTGGGGTTTGAACACCTCGATACAGACTGCCAAATTTGTAAAAATTTTCCTAAATCTACCCTTGAAGAGAGATTAGGTAGACTGAGGGAAAAGGAGGCCGAGAAGTCCGCTGACCCGGATGGCCAGCCCGGTTCGGTTCCGACCGAACCAGAAGGAGTGCCCTCTGACCAGGGTGATGCTTCTTCGGGCAAAAGGAGAGCCGATCCTGAGGGGTCGGTTCCTACAAAAAGGAAACGCAAAGAGAAATCGGTTTGGATCCAGAGGTTCATGTTCCGACCGCTGAAGAAATAGCCAGAGCGATTCGGATTGTGGAATCGCTTCGCCCGGTTCCGACCGATCCGGCACCATTTGGCAGGGGCTCGGTTCGGTCGGTTCCCCTGGTTCAAGATTATACCCCTGAAGATTTTTATGAACTGGAGTTTGAGGAGGAGGGGGAGTTCGAGGATGATGGTGATGATGGTGAAAGTCTGGATGTGCCTGTGGAACCGGACATCTCCCCAGACAGACCTTCTGGTGTTTCCCCTCCTAGGCTTTCTGAGTCCCCGCCCCACTTTCTGTTTTACAGAAAGGTGGCTGGAACCCTCCAGCTTCCTATGGAGGAGGCCGTGGAGGATCAAGAGGAGCCAGATTATGTAGAAATGATGGACATCCCAGAGTCCAGGAGACTGTCTATTCCCCTCCACAAATCCTTTGGGAAGCAGACACTCAAAATCTTAGTCTCCCAATACTGTACCTCCTGTTGACAGAAGGGTGGACAAGAGGTACACACTATCAGGCTCAGATACGGAGTTTCCATACCAACAATGCAGCCATGTTGGGGTAGTGCAGGCTGCTGCCTGTGACAAGGCAAATATTCCCTTGGCATCACACCCCCAGACAAAGACTCCAGGAAGATTGATGCCATGGCAAAAAAGCAGTACATGGCATCTTCCTTGGGACTCAGGCAGGCAAACTATATGGCCTATACAGCCAGGTACCAGAAGTCCAGGTGGGACACTACTGGCACTGGCTAAACAGGCCTCCCCCCCAGCTAGACAAGGAGCTGGAGGAGGTGGCTGCTGATGGGATTGAGGCATCAAAAGTACAGTTTCATGCTGCTGTGGACTCCAGTGATGTGTCATCAAGAGTCATGGCTACATCTGTGGCTCTTTGGAGAATGGCTTGGCTCAGAAGTACTAGCCTCTCACAGGACACCCAAGCTAAGGCCATGGATTTTCCTGTAGTGGGTAGTTCTTTGGGGAGCAGACAGAGAATTACATGAAGAAAATGGACGAGTACAGGACCACTTATAGGAGTGCTCAGGCCAAGGAGAGGCAAGCAACTCCTCAAAGGCAGCAGTCTAGGGGCAGGGGCAGGCCTTTTCATAGGCCTTTTTACCAAGCACAGGCCTCTTCTCCCTTTTCACAGTGGGGGTTCTTCAGAGGGAGAGGCAGAAGTGGGATGAGCAGGGCTGCATCCACTCCTCAGCCTAAGGTCCCTGCCAAGCAGACACCCTGACGGGCCTGCCCGGGTCGACTCTCCTATTCCAGTAGGGGGCAGGCTGGCTTACTTTGTTCAGGACTGGATGTCTGTTACCTCAGACAGGTGGGTCCTGGAAGTAGTAAGCCAGGGACTGGTTCTCAGCTTCAAAAAATTTCCAGAGATGAGAGCCAGATCTTTTCCACCTGCAGTTCTCTCAGAAATCCTTGCCCTAGAGGCAGAGGTTTCATCTCTTCTGGCCTTAAGAGCCATAGAGAGAGTTCCTACCCTACAGTGGGGCAAAGGTCTGTACTCCAGGTACTTCCTTACCCCAAAAAAGACAGGGGGATGGCGACCCATCCTAGACCTAAGATACCTGAACAAACATCTTTTAAAACCAAAGTTCAAGATGGTAACTCTGGGAATAATTCTTTCCTGTCTAAGGCCAGGGGACTGGCTAGCTTCCCTGGACCTCAAAGATGCCTATTTTCACATTCCCATCAGGTGCTCCCACAGAAAGTACCTCAGGTTCGAGTTGCCCTCAGGCCACTATCAGTTCAAAGCAGTGCCCTTTGGCCTAACATCAGCCCCAAGGGTTTTCACAAAGTGCCTGGCAGTAGTCATTGTCTTTCTAAGAAGACAAAAGATTTCCATTTTTTCATATCTGGACGACTGGCTTATAGTGGGCCAGTCTCCAGACCAAGTCAAGTCAGACCTGCAAGTGACCCAACAAGTGCTCACTTCTCTAGGATTTCTTCTCAACCTTCCCAAGTCAGTTCTCGAGCCAGTGCAGCTCCTTATCTTTATACGGGCGGAGCTGGATACTGAAAGCAAGAGCCTTTCTTCCCCTTGAAAGGGCAAGAGTTCTTATAGAACTGGCTTCTTCCTTCAGCCTTCAGGTGTCCTGACCAGCAAGGCATTTCCTTCAGCTCTTGGGCCACATGGCAGCTTCTACAGCAGTGGTCCAAGGGTCAAGATTCCAGATGAGGGACATTCAGTTCCATCTGAGGGCCTTTTGGTCCCAGAGGAAGGATCCCCTTACCAAACTGATTCCAGTGACTTGGACCCTGATCCTAGCCCTTCAATGGTGACAGGAACAGGACAGTTTAAGGCAAGGGGTCCCATTTGTCACTCAGTCTCATTCAGTGGTCCTTACTACGGATGCTTCCCTTCTGGGCTGGGGAGCCCATCTGGGGGCCCTCACTGCCCAGGGACTGTGGTCCCCTCAGGAATCCCTTCTCCATATCAATCTCCTAGAACTCAGGGCAGTTTTTCTGGCCCTGCAAGCTTTCTCTCAGTCAGTGCAGAACAAGGTGGTTCAGGTCAGAACAGACACCATCACCACCACCATGTGGTACATCAGCAAGCAGGGAGGCACTCTGTCTATGGCCTTGTGCACAGAAGCCATGAAGTTGTGGTCCCTGGCTTATTCCCTGCAAACCTCTCTGATAGCAGTCCACCTTCCAGGGGAGGACAATGTGCTAGCAGAGGCACTGAGCAGGCTCTCACAGGGCCATCACGAATGGTCCCTGGACCCTCTGGTGTTGAAGGTGATTTTTTCAAGGTGGGGCACTCCAGAGATAGATCTTTTTGCAGCCCCAGACAATCACCAACTTTCTCTCTTTTGTTGCAGACCCCCAGTCTTGGGCTCAGTCCCTCTGGATGCTCAGATTCTGAACTGGGAAGGGACATTTCTGTATGCCTTTCCTCTGCTGTTCAAAGTTTTAGTCAAGATAAGGTCACGACCTTGCAAAGTGATTCTGATTGCTCCAGACTGGGCCAGACAGCCATGGTACCCCCTGTTGGTGTCCCTAGCAGTCCATCGTCCCCTGTCTCTTCCCAGGAATTACAAACTGTTAACCTCCTCTCAGGGGAGGATTTGGTACCCCAATCTTCAGTCTCTCAATCTCAAGGCATGGCTCTTGAAGAGTTAGAGTATGCAGATTTGCATCTGTCTCAGGGGTTTCTGGATATTCTTAAAGCCTCTTGAAAGCCCGCCACTAGAAAAACCTATAACTCCAAATGGAAGAGATTCAGCATTTGGTGTTCCAAGAAACATATTTCCCCAGACTCTGCTGAATTGCCTACAGTTCTGGATTATATGGTCCATTTGAATGGCTTAGGCCTCAGACCAGCGACTCTCAAGGTACACTTGTCAGTCGTTTCTGCTCTTCTGTCAGTGGGGAAGTCTTCCTCACTATCATCTCATCCTGTGTTCTGTAAATTTTTTAAGGGATTGCTTCATACCAATCCTCCCTTTAGAGACCCTGCCCCTGCCTGGGACTTAAATGTTTGCATTGCTCAACTTATGCAACCTCCCTTTGAACCTATGTCCTCAGCAGAGCTAAAGTACTTGACTTGGAAAACTGTGTTTTTAGTAGCCATTACCTCTGCCAGACATATCAGTGAATTGCAAGCCCTATCAGTGGAACCTGATTTTATCTCCTTTCATAGGGATAAAGTGGTCCTTATAACCAATAGAAGGTTCTTGCCCAAAGTGGTTTCAGATTTCCACTTGAATCAGTCTGTCTCTCTTCCTGTCTTCTTCACTGATCATTCTTCTTCAGGAAAGAGGAGGCTACCCAGTTTAGATGTTAAAAGGGCCGTTAGCTAGTACATAGAGTGTACCAAGGGTCACTGGTTTGATTCCCTCCAGTTGTTCCTCACTTATGGAGAGTGGGAAAGGGCAAACCTGCCACCAAGAGAACTACTGCCAGGTGGATTTTGTCTTGTATACAATTCTGCTATGAGAAACTAGGAAAGATTCCACCCTCAGGCCTGAGGGCTCACTCTACCAGATGTACAGCTGCTTTCCTGGCTGCTGCCAGGGATATTCCTCTCATAGAAATTTGTCAAGCAGCCACCTGGAAAACAGTCCATACCTTTACCATTAGCATTACTGTCTGGATATCCAGGCTAGGAGTGATGCTCGGTTTGGCACAGCAGTACTTCAGAGCCTATTCCCAAAGTAGGTTCTGTCCCTCCTCCATGGAGGTACTGCTTGGTAGTCTGCAATAGTCAGAATACAGCAAGACTTCATGTTGTTTGAAGAAAAAAATTACCTTAGTAATTATGTTTCTTCTAATGGAGTCTTGCTGTATTCTGACCTCCCTCCCTGCCTCCCCTCTCAGAACCTGTTTTTGGGAAGTGGGTGGGCAGGTGCAGTGTTGCACCTCAGGGGTACTTCTTTTACACCCTCCTCTTTTTCTTTGGGTGTTTGTTTTATTATTCTTATTTGGATTGGTTTTTGGGTTTGGGTTTCCTGACTTAAGTCTTCCTTGGGAATTCAAAACTCTTGTTGCCAGTTGGCTAGTAAAAATTTTACAATTTCCACATAGGATAGTTAGTGAGTTTTTTGCTCGTAAGAATCTGATGGTTGGATTTCAAAACGCTGCAGAGAGACCTCAACCGAGCTCGAGCTCAGCATTCTATGCTCTGCATAGAAAGTTAACCCTTTGTTCTCCGGGGCAGTTTAAAGGCTGGGGCTAACTGCATAGTCAGAATACAGTAAGACTCCATTAGAAGAAACATAATTACTAAGGTGAGTAATTTTTTTCATTACATTGTCTCAGCGCAGCACAAGAGGTCACAGTCAATGCAGTCACTCCTGTGAAGTCTTTTGATGCTGAACAATCCTGCTTTAAAGTCATCCTAGATTCCTTCCTGGTAATTTGTACATCGTACATATGATACTGTGCTTACATGGGTCATGTTTAGTATAATTTTGTGCTTCTTTAATATAAGGCTTTTGCCAACACATTTATTGCATAACCTTTGAATATGCGCTTTTCCATGGCTGCTCATGTCTGTTAATGTGCCTGTGATGCCTTTGGGAACACTTAGGACATTCTACATGATTCTAGGTGCATGTCCTGTTTTTTCTGCTTTCATCTTCCCCTTCTGCATTACTAAGGAAGTTTGTATAAACAGGCTTTGTATCCTTTAGACTTCATCTGCTCTTGCTGCTTGCCTAAGCAAGATGTCAGTCTAATTGTATCATCTTAATGACAACTAATTGTGAATCATGAAAAAAGAATTCTGGCAGCAGCATTAGATGAGGTTGAGGGACAGGGATCCTGTTTTCAAGCAGCTGTCCTTAGTAAGAAAAAGAAAACAAACTCTGGATTCAAGAATGCCTTTTCCATGGAGTGCCCCACTTGGGTCTTAGAGCTGGTGGCAACAGGACTCTGTGGGAACCAGAACTTAGGGGACCGGCGGCGCCAGTGTCTAGCATTGACACACGGCGTGGTCTGTGCTCCTGCAGGATGTATAGTGACACTGGCCTCAACCGCCTCAGTACCATTTTTATTGAGAAGAGATAAAAACAATCCTAATACATGAAGAGCAAAACATAAAAAGGCATAAGATAGCCCATTAAGACAAGTGTCTTCACAGTCTGTACCTATTCAGGGTGTGTGTGTGAGAGACAATAAATTAGACTGAAGTGAATACGTTAGATGTAGGGTGGGAAAGTGGTACTTTATGCAGAAGATATTCTTGAAGATCTAGCGTTAAGTTCAGTAACTTTACCTTCCAAAAATCAATTTTCTTCTTAAGAGTTTCACTCTTTGGTTGAGCAGCAGGCTGTAAAAATGTCTTCAGAGTAGGGAGGCTGGAGACCCAGGACTCGCAAGGAGAGTAGGCCCTGTAACACTGAAACTCGCACGTTTCATGGAGTGAATGGAGAGAGAGTTTTTGTGAATATGTGAACAGTACTCCAGGTAGCAGCCGTGCATATATCTGAAATAGGGACTGAATGAAGTGAAGCCACCGAGGTATCCATTGGTCAGGTAGAATGAACTCTGATGGAGCCTTCCAGTTGCTACCCTAATGTTTAGCAGTGCTGAATGCAACTGTCAGTTCAATTTAAGAGGCTTTGTTTGGAAATAACGGAGCCCCTTTCAATTGGAGGTGAAAGAGACAAACAGTTGAGTGGCTAGTCTATAGTCAGTTCTATCGAGGTAGCTGAAAATTATTCTAATATTGAGAGACTGCCGCAACACTTTCTTCAGGTTTTCTGCCTTGGGAAGAAAGGTTGGAAACACCAATGACTGACTGAGATGAAACTCTCCTAGAAATTTAGGATGTCTTAGGCGTACCACCATATCCTGTAGGAGAACCATGTATAGAGGTCATCTCTAGGGCTTATAACTCAGAAACTCTGCGTGCTGAAGTAATGGCCACTAGAAACACAGTTTTCCAGGTCAGATACTTCATATCACAAGTAATCACTGGTTCAGAGGGCTTGTGAGTGAGCCTGTCAGACACTAGACTGAGGTCCCAGTTGGTTATTGGTACCTTTGTGGGGGGGGGGGGGAGGTCTCAATTGTAGGATCCTCTAAAGGAATCTTTTAAAGTGAGGGAGCTGGACCATAGGAAGAGCCCCAGCCAACATGTGATATGCCGAGATGGCTGACAAGTGGACCTTTATGGAGGAATATTGGAGGTCAGACTCCAAAAGGCCCAGAAGATAGTCAAGAACATGCTCCAGAGGTCAGTGAAAAGGACCTTTGGCCCTTCTCCCCAGTGCTAACCCTGCCCGGAGGTGGTGCCTCATCTCCACATACTTCCTCGTCAGAGGAGGATGACTCATCTGTTTACCTCATGTTTTCTGTTGAGTATACCCCGTACCAGCTCATCTACATGGAGCTGCTACAGGCACTCGACCTTCAGGCATATACCAGCCATGATCCAGTAGCCCTGCCATTGGGACTGCTAGGAGTTCCTAATATTGACAAAGAAGTTGTTCTCCTATGGCCTGTAGCCATGAAGGAGATGTTCAGAGCCTTGTGGAGGTGTCCTGCCATCCACAGGGACCTCCTCATACTGTATTGCGCATCTACAGGGTCTGCAGGTGATGTGCCTCAACACACCTCAGGTCTTCAGGTGCTACAGACCCAGTAGGGGTTGTGGGGTCTCATGATCTTACTTCGAGAGGGCTCTTGCAGTAGGTAATCACATATAGGACTAAGCCATCAGGCATCAGGACCCCACAGAAAAACTTCTAGCTAGCAGTCTCTGGCAGGGGACCGCCCCATTAGGTGACCGGCGTCATATGACGTTGGTATAAAGGGGTGGTCCCCCACGCCCGCCTTCCAGTTCTTTCCTGCTGTCGGCTTGTGAAAGTTCCTCACGGTAGAACAGCACTCGTCAGTCATTCGTTGGTCTCTAAATTTTCAAACTTTTTGACCTAGTTTTTAAAACAATTCACTGTGTATGTTGTCCCCGACGCCCTCCGAATCGCATAAGAATAAGTGCGACATCCACAACTTCCACACAAGGACAGCCACTCCTTGTGCCTCTTCTGTCTGGGCCCAGACCACCCCATGGAGAAGTGCCAGCACTACCAGAAGTTCAACTCCGCTACCTGCAAGAGAAGGCAGCAGTCCCTGGAAGCCCATATCCCAAAGAAGAAAATGGCCTCCATGGAAAAAGAGTTAAAGAAACTTAGGCAGGTGTCTACTTCCCCGAAGGTCATAAGAAAAAGCGTGACAAGGAGAGGCACCGGGAGCGGGAACTGGCTTCCACAGCAGCCGCGACTCCGGTGTTAACATCCCCTCTGGGGGAAATCGCTCCATGATGGCCATCTTGGTGGTTACCAAGAAGGCGTTGCCCCTCCTGTCTGGCTCGCGCTCAGCCCTTTGGGAGCCTCCAAGGCAAAGGAGGCCTCCGCTCTCGTGAAGGCCGCTTTCTCCACGTGGCCCTCCGGTCAGAGCGGGTCCGGTAAGTCAGACGTTGGTCCCACCGACGCTCGCCCAGACAAGGCTAAGTCGCTTACCCCTTCAGGGGAGCGCCCAGCCAAAACACCTCCCGACAAGACTGCATCTCCTTCGTGGCTGTCCTCGGGCAGGGTGCCCGATAAGTCAGATGCCGGCCCCTCAGACATCTGCCCAAGAAGCCTGTGCCAGACCCCATAAAACAGTCTGACGCCCCAGGCTGTCCGCAGCATCTTACCACATTGCCCTCTGAGGTCCCCACGTCTCCTCGACTGACCCCCGGGGATTATAAACCTCCTTCCCCGGTCGTCACCGAGGACACTGTTGTCAGGGAACCCTCCTCCTGGGCTGGACCCCCCCGACGCCAGACACCGGTCCCGATGCCGGCCAACCTAACGCTCATCCGCATTCCTTTACCTGGCGATAGGCCTATTCTCTGGTAGTCCTTCGACCTCTCAAGGATATACCACACTGGGCCCGATGACCTCGGGGCCAGTGTTTCCACCATCTGGTTTGCCAGCAGGCCAGGTCCCTCTGCTCTGTCAGAGCCCCTGGCCCCGCAATACCTGGTGCCATAATACCCGGCTCCTCAGTATTTGGCACCCCAGTACCCGGCGCTGGGCTACTCGCCGTCGGGTTACGGATACTCCTTTTACGGATACCCTCAATATCCATATCCCCCCTTCTCCACCTCCGTCGCCGACTACTCAGCTGCTGGCGGATTTGAAGGAGACCATGGCCTCCCGGTGGGCTGAGGCCAAGGCTTAGCTCACCAGGGAGGTCAAAAGTAGTCTACCGATGCCAGACCCTATACAGGATCCCCTACGTCAGAGACGGGAGACTCCCTCCCCCTTCCCGACACCAGAGGAGAGCCCTCTGGCGCCCGAGGAGGGGAGGATACACACCCCAGGGAACTCCCCAGAGGGGCCGTCCCTCCCCCTTGTAGGGAAGAGTCTTCCTCCTCTTCGTCAGAAACTTCTGACTCAGACTCCAGCCACTCTGACCCCAAAGACAAGCCCCGTACTCCAGAACGCCTCAGGCCGAGGACTTCTCCAAAGTCCGCTCCAGAGGACCCTTCCTTTCTGGAGTTATTGAGGAAAATCCAGGAAGTACATAAGTGGCAGTCAGTGGAGCCAGACCCACAGCGTAAAAAACTTGCTGCCCATCTGGATCTGCCCGAGACCTCTCCTATGCTGATTCCATCCTGGATAGAGCCTCACACAAATCTTGTTTCCACTATTTGGAAACTGCTTTCTGCGTTAGCCCCCCTTCCGAGGAAGGTGGACAAGCTATACCAGGCTCCTGAGGGTGTAGACTTTCTTAGCCTTCACCGCAAGGCAGATGCGGTTGACATCAGCACCATTCACGGCCGCTTTGCCAATCCCAAACACCTCAGCTCATCTCATCTCCACCTGATAAGGAATCCCGGCTTCTGGACCAATACGGGAAGATCATCCATTCCTCTTCTACCCTTGGTATTAGGGCCTTAACTATGTGGCACATATGGGAGATTTCCAGAAGACCATTCTTAGCCAGGTGGAATCCAAATTGGACTCCCCTTTCCTGAATCACAGACTAAGCAGGAAGTGGCTGATCTTGTCCGTTCTGCCCGTTCGGCCAGTTGGCACATGCTTCGTGCCATTTACGACACAGTTGGAAGGAACTCGGCCTATGGCGTCATGCCTGGCTCCACGTGTCAGGTTTGGTCCCTGAAGTGCAATCTGCCATTTAGGATGCTCCCTTCAGGGGTTCAGTGCTGTTCGGGGGTGATGTCAAGGACATTATTACCGAACTGCAGGAGAAGGGCACTGCACTCAACTCTGTCAACTCTATGTACAGGCCCCCTCAAGGGCAGCAGCATCCTTTTCGTCACCAAAACCGACAGAGACAAAAACCACAGGGAAAGTGTGCCAACAAACGTCAGGCCCCTCCAGCAACCAAGACTCCCCTCAGCAAAAAAGCCACGGGAGCCTTGGCTGCTGCGCTGCCCCAAACCTCCTGACTCCCTGCCTCTCGAGGTTCCAGAGGAACCGGTAGGGGGGAGAATCTCCTCCCATCTGCCGGGCTGGGAGAGGATAACTTCAGATGCTTGGGTGCTCCAGTTGATATCAGCAGGACACTCAATAGAGTTTCTGCAGAAACCACCCCGAAGACCCCCCCCTCATCTTACTCCCCGCAACATCTTCCTCTGGTCCTAGGGGAAATCATCTCCCTTCTCTCAAAGGCGGCAATAGAGCCAGTTCCCACCCATCTTTGGGGAACAGGCTACTATTCCCATTTATTCCTAGTTCCAAAGAAGACTGGATATCTGAGGCCTATACTAGACCTCAGCTCTCTGAACATGTTTGTGGAGTATAAACGCTTCAGAATGCTCTCTTTGCAGAGCCTTCTACCTCTTCTTCGGCAGGGACAGTGGCTATGCGCTCTGGACATGCAGGATGCCTACCTGCATATCCCCATATGCCCTTCCCACCGCAAATTCCTTCAGTTTGCTTTCGGGGGGACCACTACTAATTCAAGGCCCTCCCATTTGGTCTTTCTTCGGCCCCCCCACCCCCGAGTGTTTACCAAATGCCTGTCTGTGGTAGCGACTCACTTGCATACCCAGGGGGTACAGGTATTCCCATACCTGGATGACTGGCTCCTGGCGGCCCTGTCCAGGGAGGAACTCCTGCACTCCCTTTCCCTGCAGGTTTTCACCAGCCTGGGTATCACCATCAATCAGGCCAAATCCAATTTGGTCCCATGCCAACGCCTCCAATTTATAGGGGCGATTCTGGACATGACCACAGGCAAAGCCTTGTTGCCCCCAGACAGGGTAGACACCTTTCAGACTCAGGCCTGTCTTGTGTCCGGTCGCAGGAAGGTCGGAGCCAGGTCAGTCCTCCGCCTCCTCAGGCTAATGGCAGGTGCCATTCTGACAGTTCCACTTGCTCAGCTCCATATGAGGATCTCTCAATGGATGCTTCAGTCTCAATGGGACCAAACCAGGGACAACCTAGACCAGGAAGTTCCAGTATCCGATCCCATGATCAGGGACTTGCAATGGTGGATGGTTCAGGAGAACCTGTGCCTGGGAGTTCATTTCTACATCGATCCGCCCTCCCAGACGTTGATGACAGATGTGTCAAGAGAACGTTGGGGTGCCCATCTGGGGTCTCACAGGACTCAGGGCAGCTGGTCCAGGTTCAAACAAAACTTGCACATAAACGTGCTCGAACTGAGAGCAGTCCTTCATGCCCTCTAGGCTCTACTCATTTATCCTCCGCGGTCATCTTCTCATACAATCAGACAACATGTGCATTGTCTGGTACCTCAACAAGCAGGGAGGGACACGGTCCTACCTCTGTGCTAGGAAGCGATGAGAGTCTGGCAGTGGGCAGCCCAATACCATCTTCACTTGACCGCGGTTCACGTTCCAGGAGTGGAAAATACACTAGCAGATCAACTCAGTCGATACTCAGAAAACGACATCTTTCAGCTATAGGGAACACCTCAGACAGACCTCTTTGCCACTCCCCAAAATGCAGAGCTTCCCACCTTCTGCTCGTTCGCTCCAGGGCGAGACATTTTTTGGCAGGACGCTCTCTCGCTTGGAGGGACAGATTCGTTTATGCCTTCCCTCCCATTCCTTTAATTCCGAGGGTCCTGAACAAACTCAGATAGGAGGGAACTTGAATGATTCTCATCGCTCGCTTCTGGCCCAGGCAAGTTTGGTTCTCTGTTTTGTAACAGTTTTCAGAGGAACCTCCACTTCCTCTGTCCCAACAATTATTGACCCAGGATCAGGGGACCCTTGTTTATCCAGGTCTCAAATCCCTTCATTTACATGCGTGGCTCCTGCAGACGTAGCTAAAGCCCGCTTTAGAGTTTCTCCTCTCGTAGTGGACATTTTGATGGAGGCCAGGAAGCCTTCCAGCAGGTCCACCTATGCCATGAAGTGGAAACGGTTTTCTGTTTGGGAAAATTCGAAGGACTTTGAGCCTTTCTCGTGCCCAGCCAGTAATGTCCTGGACTACATGCACCACCTCTTTGACCTGGGTCTCAGCCATTCCTCGTTAAAAGTTCACATGGCCGCTATCTCAGCCTACCACATTCCCTTTGGAGACAGGACTCTTGCGCAGTTGGAAGTCTCCAAGACCTTCCTCAGAGGGGTCCTCCATTTGAGACCCCCGTCCGCATTCCTGCCCCTCCTTGGGACTTGAATTTTATTCTGGAGAAGCTTACTCTGCCTCCTTTCAAGCCGGCAGCTACAGCTGATTTAAAGTTCCTTTCTTGGAAGACCCTCTTCCTAATGGTCATTATGTCTGCTCGGTGCATTTCCACGCTTCAGGTCTCGATGTGCAAAATCCCGTACTTAATATTTCACAAGGAACGAGTGGCTCTATGCACCAACCCTGAGTTTCTCCCTAAGGTAGTGGCTGAGCCTACGCTGAATCAATCCACTGAGCTACCCGCTTTCTTTACACAACACTCCAATCAAGGGGAGTACCTCTTGCATACTTCGGATGTTCACAGAATACTGAGATACACCAATCGGACTAAGGATCTCAGGAAGACTGATCAGCTTTTTGTCTCTTTTGCTTACAAAAGAGAAGGCGATCCGGTTTCTGAACAATGCCTATCAAAATGGTTGGCTCATTGTTTCACTTTCTGTTACGACAAGTACAACAAGCCCTTTCTGGGTCAAGTCAGAAGTCACTCCACCAGAGGAGTAGCTGCCTCTGTGGCTTGTTTCAAGAATGTGTCAGTGGCAGACATCTGTGCAGCCGCAACTTGGACTTCTGTCCATACCTTTACGAAACACTACAGTCTGGACATTGCCTCTCGCCGTAGAGCAGGCTTCAGGTTGGCTGTCCTACAAGGTCTCCTTTCATGAGACTCGTTCAGCCTGAGGTATCATGCTATGGATGACAATCCTCCTCCCGAGTACTTTTCCTTGTTCCAGACTGCTTGGGACTCAGTCCTATATGTGAATACCTACTGCAAGAGCCCTCTCAAAGTAAGATAGTACAGTTACATAAGAACTTACCTTAACAGTAGATCTTCAAGAGGCTCTTACAGTAGGTATTATCCTACCCTCTGTCATTAATCCTATTTGCTCCATTTCCCGGGGAATATCCTCTTCTCCTCTTTTGGAGGGAAAGAACTGGAAGGCGGGAGCGTGGAGGACCGCCCCTTTATACTGACGTCATATGACGCCGGTCACCTGACATGGGGGTGGTCCCCCACCAGAGACTGCTAGTTAGAAGTTTTTCCATGGAGTCCCGACGCCTGGCGGCTTAGTCCTATATGTGAATACCTACTACAAGAGCCTCTCTCGAAGATCTACTGTTACGGTAAGTTCTTACGTAACTGTACTTTACTGACTCACTCCCCAGATGCAGACTGCCTACTCAGATGGCACTGAGAAACAGGGCTGTCAGGGATGCAGATACCCGCATCCTTTATGCACATTTTGGGAGTTGGGACACTCGGAAATTTCAGCAGAAAGTCCCAGAGATGCTCACACTACAAGGCTGCAGGAGTCCCTACACAGAACAGGTTTACATTTTTGGCTTAGGAATGCTGTAAATTTCTTTATGATCAACAAAAACAAACTGTATGACAAGGATTGTCATTGATGTAATCCTCAAAAAGAATATTTAGCATGGTTAAACACAGCAGTAAGTTTAATACATTCAGACTCGTGTTCATTTTAATGGGGACCCTCAAACATTTCTAGGGGACCTCCAAATGTTACCCGAGGACCTCCATTTTTTTCCCCAAAAGTCCAGACCCCTGAAACTAAAAATCCTAGTGAGAGCCCTGGATAGGTTTTCACCTCGGCATGCATCCTTGTGTGTATGTCTGCACACCAGGCCCATATGGCTACCTACATTTGTCGCCTATGGTTCCAGCTGCAATGCCACAAAATGAGGCAGTCAGCAAGCCATAAACCTTCCTTATTGGGGTCTGGAGGTAGCACGGCACCAAGCAAGGGCATCCTGTAATGCCAATGAGGGGCCTCCAGACTGGTGGGAACAGCAGTCTGTATTCAAACAGCATGACTTTGCCTATCTCAGAGGGTACCTTTGGCCCAGCGTAAGGTACTCAACTCACATTTCTGGGGGTTGACTTCTCCCCTAGGGAACTTTAGGGAATCCTCCTGCTCCTGAGCCACAGGAGGCCCCACCTGGCCCTGACCAGTCAGATCTGGTTAAACATGTGAGGAGCCCCTGCCCTCAGGTGGTGTTCTCCTGGCAGAGGGCACAGAGGTACTTTCGGGGTGAGCCGTCCTCTCCTTCACAGAGAGGAAGCTTGGTACTCTGACCCATTAGTGGGACTCAATGGAGAAGATTGATTCAGGGAAGATGGAAAGTTACAAACTTACCGTAACTGAAGATCTTCCTGAATATCCATTGAGTAGCACATCCACCCACCATCCCCTTCTCTACAGAGCCAGGGTCTCTGTGCAGCTTATCTTGTGGCACCGTCCAAAGTTTTAAGATGGAACTTAAGTCATACCTGTTTAGCGTGGCATTCTCAGAAGTAGTGTAATTTTAGCGTGGACCGTCATGTGTTTATAAATTTAACTGCTACTTGAAAAACGTTAAAATTTTTAATGGTTTTAGTGTTGATATTTGGTGGATTATAATTTTTGTACAGGCGCCTTGATCATTGGAAAGGCGCATTTTAAGCAAATAAAGATTGATTTGATTTAATTTGACACCATAAGTGGTGCCATTCCAGTTAGGCCACCCTGGTGGGACTTGTTTCCATAAATAGCCATCCCCGCCCCCGGCTTTTCTGTCCCCATTCCTGGCTGCCCGTGGTATATCCCCTTCATTCAGGATAGAACCCTATTGATTGTTAAATGTGACATGCACCTGCTGGGTGCCACCCAGTTCTGACTCCACATCACAGCAGCCGTCTGTCGATGTGTGCTAAGGATGTGATTGGATCACATTAAACTAGCCCCTTGGCAAAGGTTACTTCGCTGTTTGCAGAGAGGGATGGGTTGGATTTTCTGTTTTTTTTTTCCTCTCCTGACTGTGCCATGCAGTTTTCTCTTTTGCTTGCCTGTATAACATGTTCTGGCCGTCATGTCCGGCAGGCTGGGGAGATGGCCATCTCTCTACTCCTTCAGGTTGGGTAGCCCTGCAGTGTCACATGCATCAACTGTTTTCTTCTTCTCCTTTCTCCCTTGTGGGAGGGCAGTCTGATTTAAAAATGTTAAGTCTTTTCACTAACATGCTTAAGAGTTACTTGCAACTTTGCTGGTTGGCACACTTGTCCCATCCTGTCTGCCCCTTTGTTTTTTCAGCCAGAGCCCACTTGAATACAGGGCTACTGCCTTCTTCCCACTACCCTTCCCATCTCTTCCTTGTTGCCTGGCTAGTGGTAACTTGAGACTCTGGCTCCACACCCAGTTTACCTATCCATGCCACTTTAGTGCACCTCTTTTTCTTCTGTATAGAAGTCAATAGGTTGTATTTTATTTTCTCTTATATCGTTCCCCTATCCTTTTGGGTTAGTAAGTCTCAAGCCATGTCTTGTGTTCCCACTTTCTTTCCTGGCGAACAGAAATGAGGTTGGTGAGGAAGCTGGCAATGGTTATTGGCTAGCACGTGGCATCACATGGGGGAGACCAGTAGCTGCTGCCGGCCCCCTTGCCAAAGATTTGCTCCTGCAGGGTCCTAGTTCTTCCGGCCCAGACCCACTAGGTTTAAATCAGTGGAGAAAATATTCAGGAAACTCTCCAGTTAATAATAAGTATGCAACTTTTTTTTCTTGGGAGATAAATACAGAAAATATATGATATTTAAACGGATTTGTGTGTGAATATTCTGGTTTTCAAAGTTTTCTCAAAGATGTGACAGGCTGTTTAAAGAGCACCAGTCATGGATGGCGTTCGGTATGCCCCCAGACGAAGAAAACTGAGCCTTACTTGCCTATAAGGTATTTAACCAAGAACTCATATTTTTATTGCTGCACATAGGGAAGCAATCTCATTTGGGCTTCATTAAGGCGGTAATCCAGTCATTTCCAGTTCATTTGTTGGCCCTGCCCCCACACTAAGACATTCTTATAAGAACAACAACAGGGGATGAATTTTCAGAGGCTAGAGAATGACGCAAGGTACTTGCTAACCAAAAAAAAAAAAAAAAAACAAATGCTGCAAGAAGCAGGACACGTTAGAACTTGCATCAGTGCTGATTTTCTAATGGTGCTTGCGTTAGTCAGGTCTACATGCGCAGCTTGCACCATGCATGTGCCAAAACAATGGCTGTGCCATATCAGAAAGGTGGCCTACATCCCCAAAAATGATGCCCCGTCTCCTTATCTGGGATTTTCAAAGCATGAAGGTCCTGTCGGTGATTAGACCACCCAGAGCTGGTCTGACTGACGCTAGAGCATAAAGAGGCCCAAAGCAGGTGGGTAGGCCTAACTATGTTACTATGAATGGCATTCTGCTCCAAGAGTCTTGCAGTGTATACATCATAATGCTTTCTCATGTACCGCAGCATGTAAAATGTTGCTTCCGGAGACAAGCCCATGTAGTACCCGTGTCAGTACTGTCATGTGATTAGCGTGGGGAGGGTAAAATCATGTAGAGCCAATACTCCCCTGCATGACTACTTCAGAGCATTTTGGGGGCTTAAAATGCCATTTCTTCCACTGTATTTTTTGACGCAGCTTCAGTCGTTCTCACCCCATGCCTCTCAGTTTTGCTGCAGCTTCTGCCACTTTTCGTCCCATGTGTTATATCTATTTTTTGTTTAACTTTAATTGTTTATGTGAAACAATAAAAGTCAATTTACAAGCATTGATGTATCAGATATTAATAGTACAGGACACATTAAGGTTGCCACTCCTCTTAATAAATTCAGTGGATCCATCTACTACTTTAAGATGCATCTTTGAGGGGTTTACCTATAAATACCAACAGTATCAAAAACGAGTGGGTGTACTATGAGCCCATGAGAGGCATGGTATAGTCCTGCAAAGTCTGTTATTCTGGTTGCTATGTTTTCTCTTCCTCGAATGAGGAACTAGAGAATTTCACCATGCATTTCTCTTGAAAGTATGCTCCTCTGGTGCAGATCCATTTTAGATAGTGCTACTGTATGAATTTAACTAATTTACATGGCGTTAATGAGCTTAAACTTGCTCAAAAGCTTACAGTTTATAAAAGCTTATAACTTTTTATAACTTTAATAGCCTTACAGCTGGTTCAGAGCATTGCTGTTATTGTGCAGTTTAAGATTTTGGAAAGTCTTCGTTCAGTGAACTGGGTCAGCCTGACCTCTGGGATAACAGAAAGTCCGGTATTTTTTTGGCCAAAACTTCATATTGTTAAACAGAAAATGTATATTCTTACCCAAGGGCAGTATTTACCCACCTGTTACCTCCAAATATAGGGTAATCCATTTCTCCATGACTCGTCAATGGAGGATGCTTTCTCCCTGTCCGTGGCTCGTGGTCTGGTTGGGGCCTGTCTTTGAGCCCATTTCATAGCATCCGACGGGTCTGAAAAAAATAAAGATTTACCCTGATAGGCAATTCTAAGGTGAGCCGGAAAGATCATTCCGTGTGGTATCCCTGCTTCCCTATGCAGAGCTCTGGTGCAGTCGAACGTCTTGCTTCTCTGTCTGGTTGTAAAGTGGATATCTGGATACAGTTGTACTTGCTGCCCATCTTCTAACAGTATTCATCGCTGCCTGGCCAGGACCAAGATATAGTCCCTGGTGCCCACGCCATCTGTAACAGCTACCACTGCGCGCAAGGCCTCGGGATTGTCGGTCCTGCCTCGTGGTGTAATCCTGTACACCTTTTGGAGATGCTGCACTCGTGTGGCTGCCACCTCTCCCGATTGCTGTGTCAGCCAATCTTGGATGAACGGCACTAGATGGTCACCCAAGCACACAAACATTTACAGGCTTAGCCAGGTTTTCTAGGGATCCCAGCCTCATTCTTAGGTGCCCATTTTCTTTGATCACATTAGTAACTGCACCCATAACCTCAGTCAGTTTCGTAACCTCCACTGTTGCCTTACCACTGTGACAAAATCCGATAGTTTCAACACTAGCCACTCAATTCGTGAGGCCCTCAAATTTATCAGAGAGCCCTGCTACTGAAGTGATTAACCTGTTGATTTTTAATCCAAGAGATTGGAGCATTTCTTCTCCAGGGCTTTCTACTGCATCCGTCTGACTGGTCTGTACGGACCACGTGACAGGCGCTCAGCTCTGATTTTTCTCTTCAGCTCCCTCTGTTTTTTCCCTTACGAGGATTTCCCATCCTGCTGAGGTATTTTTCCCCACACAGCTACTTATCCTTTTCAGTCTCAAATATTTTGATACTTTGAAAAAACTACTTTTATCAACTCAAAGTCCCAGTAGTATACAGAGCTCTATCTAATTGCAGCCATCTAGCTTGGGCTCCGCAATGCGCCCCGCCCCCCCCAAAATCATATTTTTGATGCAGTGGACCTTAGGCATCATTTTAGGAGACTTTGCCACACTGAACGCTTTTCATGCAAAATACGGCACACAGTATTTGATGCAAGCTAGATGTTTGCTGCACCTTGTGACAGTCCTATGAAAATCCAGCCCCAGGAGTGTCCCCCATTGCACTGAATAGGGCCACTCCTCACTTTCCTTTGTATGCATTTTAGTGTCACAATTGTTGAAAAGTGAAGCCACTGCTCAGCTAAGTTTAGCTGTCTTAGTTGAATGGTGGCATTGATTTTCAACTATTGTGATTCAAAAATGCATAAAAAAGAAAAGTGCCCTGTTCATTTCAGTAGTGTGCACTCCCATGCTGGCCCTCTAGGGATGTCACAGAACGTCTCAGTTTTTTGTTTTTTGGGGGACAGCAACTAATTGGGAAGTGGAAGAGATCGGGCTGCAAACTCCAGAGAGCCCAAATATGAATGATCCCTTCCTTTAATGCAGCAGTAAACAATCTTTTTTGACATTAGATGCCTTCTAATTGTTGTTTAAATCAGTGTTGCTTCTCTTTAAGTATCATGTTGCCAGGAAACTGTAAAAAGATGCCATATGCTTGCAAAATTTATAGATGTTTATAAATGGGTTATGAGGTTATCTTTCTGCACCTGATGCAAACACTATTTTAATATAGTTTCAGAGATCAATAGAGGGTAATAGCTAATTTTTGAAGAAAATAATTAAGCGATAATAGTATAGTGCCTGGGGTTTACATTATAGTAACTGGACCAGAAATGGCTGAGGTGTTTATTAACCCACTGGTCTAGTTATCACAGAGTGAAACCTTCAGTCACCATATCTGTTATCCCTATTGTGCTGAGACAAAGAGAAAACAACAAAAAAAAGCTTTTCAGTTGAAAGTTGTCAAATCACTCTGGCAGGACAGTGGGTCTGTGTGAAAGAAACAGTGTTAAGTAGTTTCTAACAGACACACTGTAGCATTAGCCCATCTGAACACTGGAATTAGTCGTTTCTGGTTATCACAGAATAAAGGGACAGTAGCTCTGTGTTCCGATTGGCTGAGAGGCATCTTTGTCAGTTAAATGACAAATAAATTCCAATATTAAGCCATGTTTACTAACAACAGTTGTTAGTCTAAACAAAAACAGTTTTGAATACATTTTAGCCAAATGTAATTTTTTTTTTTAAACTATTTACAATAAACTAGCAAAACACCACCATTTTGTAGTTTTAAGCCATTGATTTAGAATTTTATACTGGTGAGTAGCCTTATGAAATGGGGGTGAAATGCATTTTGGAGCTGTAAAGTCACTGGAAAATGACTATGGAATCCCTCCCTTTTAAGTGACCTTTTTATGATTAAAAAAAAAAAATCTCAAAAATGTCTGATAGTGTTATCTTCAGTATGACTGTCAGGTATTTTCATTTTTTTTTTTTTTTAGAACTATTAGACACTGTCCATGCCACCACAAAAAAAAAGCAAATATCTTCTTCGAGGATATCTCTTCCCTAAAGCCACGCCTTTGGAACTATACCCACAACAGCGTTAGGACCACACAGAAACTTTTGCTAGCCAGGGGCTGCCCATGACAATGTCATGCATCGTCTTCTACATAAATGTGGGTGACCCCATCTCTTCTCAGGTCTTTTCCTGCTGTCGACTGTACATGTCGGACTGGCTGTAGAAACGACTGTGCCTAGCTGTTGTCATTTATTATTTTCTATAAAGTAATCACTAATAATTTAGTGATACTATATCCCGCTGAAACCAATGACGTTGTTCCGGTACTGACACTGCGGTGAAAAAAATATACAAGGACGACACCTACATTGTGTATGTCTGCTGTTTAGGCCTCTCTCTCACAATGTCAAGACTTGAGATTTGCCAGGGCTTCAATCAAGCAGCAAGGCGATGCAGAAGAAAGGCGCTCGATAAGTTTCTGTTAGAAAAAAACTCTAGCGGCCATGCAAAAAGTCCAGGGTCAGTAGGACACATCGCCAGCCCCATCGACAGAGTCGTGGTCGAAGTCCAAGAAAGAGCGGTTGTCGGGACATAAGTGTAAACATAAGGATAGATCAGCTTCTTCAGCAAGGTCCAGGTCACTGCTGTAGTCTATACCTACTCAACCTGTGTTGTCATCGTCTGCCCCAGCAGCAGTTACGACAGCCCCCCTGACTGTCGACCAGACACCAAGATCAGGGCTTAGGTACTACCATACCTACTACGGATGGTATGTCACCATCGTCAAGAGGAGCAGGCCTGTCGTTGACACCATCAGTCACAACCCTTGGCCAGGGCATCATCGATGAACAGGCAGTGCTGGTGTTGTTCTCACATGTGATAAGGTGCATATTGCCAGGCTTGCCTTTGCAGCCTGCAGTGCCGTTGATGGGGGTAACTGCATCGCAGACCCCGTTAACTCCCTCGACTTGTACACAGCAAGTGCCTATTGAGCATATCCCTGCAGTGTTGTCAGCGAGGTCCTCCATTCCCACCGCCAAGGAGGAGGAATATAATCCTGGCCTCATTATGGAGGAGGATTATGAAGAGGAGACGAGATAAGAAGAGTGTCGTTATGCTCCACATTCCAGCTCCACTGTATCCTCTTACAGTGAGGATTATGTAGTGTACAGACTGAAGACCTCACTTTTCAGTGATGCAGCAGCTGCAAACTGCTATGGGGTTTACAGTAGAAGAAGAGGATTCTTCTAAAAATAACTTGATGGAGTTGCTGGTGGTGCCCTACACTCCCCCTATCATTGTCCCTCCAGTTTATCCTGCCTTAGAGGATGCCACTTTTGCTGCTTGGTATAAGACAAATACCATACCAGCTGTCCCTAGAAAGGCTGATAAGCAGTATTCTGCCTCCCTGCTGCCAAGCCTTATTATGCCAGCCTGCCAGAAACATTCTGTGATTATCATGGCTGCCCATGATAGATCCAGGGCACCAAGGCATACAAGTATCCTGCCACCTGATAAGGAATCCAGGTGGCTGGATGTGATGGGCAAGCGAACATATGCCTCTGTACCACTAGGCCTGCGTATTCAAACAACATGAAGTCTTGCTATATTATGACATATGCAGTTTGACCCAGCCTTCGAACTGCTCCGGAGGTGAAAGAGTTAACTTTCCATGCCAGGCATGGAATCTTGAGCACGAGCTTGGTTGAGAACTCTGTCTGTTGGTCTTCAAACTCAAACTGTCAGATTCTTTACTCCGCCTCACTGAACAGTCGCTCCGGAGATTTCTCCTGCTGCTCGGTTCATTTTGTCAGTTAAAAAGTGTAATTTCTCAGTTTTTAAACCGTATTTTGTATATATTTTAACCGCAACCGGTCGGTTCAAGCTCTGTCTGTGGTATCGTAATAGATAGGTTTTACATTATTTCTGTGTGGAACTTGCAAACGATATTATCGGTTTGGTTTGAACCGATCAGGTTGTTGTTAAACTTTATTAAATTGCATTTAGAGTGCGGTTCCCGGTTCTTATCGGTTCTAAAAAAAACGGATTTCATTACGTTTTTTTCCACGACCTTGACACGTTAAACTGATAAGGTGTCTTGCTTGGCGGATTGCCGTAAATGGGCAAGTTTTTGGTTAGGCTGGCATTATGTCTGAGAAACCCAAAAGAAAAACTGGGCCCACTGGGTTTCAGCACTGTAGTATCTGTGGGGAAGCCTTTGCCAAGGCTGACCCACACACCACATGTGTTTATTGTCTGGGGTTTGACCACCTCAATTTAGACTGCCAGATTTGCAAGAATTTCCCTGCAGCTACCCTGGATAAGAGAGTTGGTAGGCTCAGGGAACGAGAGGCCAAAAAGTCCGCTGACCCGGATGGCCAGCCCGGTTCGGTGCCAACCGAACCGGAGGGAGTGCCCTCTGACCAGGGCGAGACTTCCTCGGGCAAACGGAGGGCTGACTCGGAGGAGTCAGTCCCAGCAAAAAGGACTAGAAAATCAGCAGGTGTGGAGCCAAAATTTCCTCTCAACTGCTGCAGAGATAGCCAAAGCGATCAAAATTGTCCAGTCGCTTCCTGGTTCCGACCGAACCGCACCATCAGGTGTTGCCTGTTTGTCGGTGCCACGTTCAAGAATATGATATAGAGGAATTTTATGAACCGGAGGAGGGGAGGAAGATTATGAAGAGAGTGAATGTGATTTTGAAAGTCTGATGTGCCCATTGAATCGGACATCTCCCAGACAGACCTTCAGGAGTGTCTCCCCTAGGCTTTCTGAGTCCCTTCTCATTTTATGTTTTATAAGAAAGTGGTTGAAACCTCCAGCTCCCTTTGGAGGAAGCTGTGGATGAACAGGAGGAGCCTGACTATGTAGAAATGATGGATATCCCAGAGTCTAGGAGATTGTCTATTCCTTTACATAAATCTTTTAGGAAACAGATAATAAAAATTTTAAAAGTTCCTCACACTATACCTCCTGTGGATAAAAAAATGGACAAGAGGTACACATTGTCAGGCCCTGATACGGAGTTCCTTTCACAATGATGCAGCCATGTTGGGGTAGTGCAGGCTGCAGCCTGTGATAAGGCAAATATTCCCTTGGCTTCACACCCCCCTGACAAGGACTCCAGGAGGATTGATGCCATGGCAAAGAAACAGTACATGGCAGCATCCTTGGGACTCAGACAGGCAAATTATATGGCCTATGTTGCAAGATACCAGAAATCCAGATGGGATACTGTTATGGCCCTAGCGAAACAGGTCCCTGGCCAGCTTGCCAAGGAGCTGGAGCAGGGGCTGCTGATGGTATTGAGGCATCCAAGGTGCAATTCCATGCTGCAGTGGACTCTAATGATGCATCTTCAAGAGTCATGGCTACATCTGTGGCTTTTCGCAGAATGGCTTGGCTCAGGTGTACTAGCCTGTCACAGGATACCCAGGCTAAGGCCATGGATTTTCCTGTTGTGGGTAACTCTCTGTTTGGGGAGCAGACAGAGAATTACATGAAGAAAATGGATGAGTATAGGCCCCTTATAGGAGTGCACAGGCCAAGAAAGGCAGGCCACTCTCAAAGGCAGCTTTCCAGGGCAGGGGCAGCCTTTTCACAGACCTTTACCAAGCCCAGGCCTCCTCTTCAGCTTATGCCCAGAGGGTTTCTTCAGAGGGAGAGGCAGACGGGATCGAGCAGGCCTGCTCCCACCCCTCAGCCTAAAGCCCTGCCAAACAGGCACCCGATGGGAGGGCCAGGGCCGATTCTCCATTACCTGTAGGGGGCAGGCTGGCTTACTTCATCCAGGACTGGGAGTCTTTAACATCAGACAAGTGGGTCCTGGAAGTAGTAAGCCAGGGACTGGTTCTCAGCTTCAAAAAATTTCCAAAGATGAGAACCAGATCCTTTCCACCTGCAAATCCATCAGAGGCTCTCGCTCTGGAAACAGAAGTCTCAACCCTCCTGGCTCTCAGAGCTGTAGAAAGGGTACCTCCCCTACACCAGGGCAAAGGACTGTACTCCAGGTACTTCCTTACCCCAAAAAAGACAGGAGAATGGCTGCCCATCCTGGATCTAAGATACCTAAACAAGCACCTTTTAAAACCAAAATTCAAAATGGTGACTCTGGGAATTATTTTACCTCTCTAGGCCAGGGGACTGGCTAGCATCCCTGGACCTCAAGGATGCCTACTTCCATGTTCTCATCAGAAGCTCCCACCGAAGTACCTCAGATTCGAACTGCCTCAGGCCATTACCAGTTCAGAGCAATGCCCTTCGGCCTCACCTCTGCCCCAAGGGTATTCACAAAATGCCTGGCAGTAGCAGTTGCTCATTTAAGAAGGCAAAGATTGCCATATTTCCTTACCTGGACGACTGGCTCATAGTGGGCCAGTCTCCAGACCAATCAAGTTACACTTTCAGGTTACCCAGCAGCTGCTTACGCCTCTAGGTTTCTCTCAATCTCCCAAAGTCAGTTCTAGAGCCTGTTCAGCTACTCACCTTCATAGGCGCAGAACTGTACACAAGCAGGCCAGAGCTTTCCTCCCTTAGAAAGAGCAAAGACCCTGGTGGCTCTGGCCTCCTCCTTCACTCGCAAGGTCTCTTGACCAGCAAGGCATTTTCTGCAGCTCCTAGGGCACATGGCTGCTTCCACAGCAGTAGTGCAGGGAGCAAGATTTCAGATGAGGGACATTCAGTTCCATTTGAGAGCCTTCTGGTCTCAAAGGAGAGATCCTCTAACCAAATTGATCCCAGTAACTCGAACCCTGATCCAGGCCCTACAGTGGTGGCAGGATCAGAGCAATCTGAGACAAGGGGTTCCTTCATCCCTCAATCTCACTCCTTGACCCTTACTACAGATGCGTCCCTCTTGGGGTGGGGAGCTCACATGGGCAACCTCACCACCCAGGGATTGTGGTCCCCTCAGGAATCTCTGCCCCACATCAATCTGTTGGAACTCAGAGCAGTTTTTCTAGCACTTCAGGTTTTTTCTGCATCTGTTCAGAACAAAGTGGTACAGGTCAGAACGGACAACACCACTAGAATGTGGTACATCATCAAGGGCACTCTGGGTCTTCGGCCTTGTGCACCGAGGCAATGAAGTTGTGGTCTCTGGCTTATTCCCTGAACACCTCCCTCATGGCAGTTCACCTCCCAGGCAAGGACAATGTCCTGGCAGATGCTCTCAGCAGGATTTCCCAGGGCCATCACGAATGGTCTCTGGATCCCCTAGTACTGGAGGTAGTATTTGCCAGGTGGGACACCCCTCAGATAGATCTTTTTGCAGCCCCAGACAATCACCAACTTCTGCTATTTTGCTGCAGGCCTCCAGTGTTGGGCTCAGTCCCTCTGGATGCCTTCCTTTTCAACTGGGAAGGAAGTTTCTTTGCCTCCGCTCAAGGTGCTAGTCAAAATCAGATCTCAACCTTGCAAGATGATTCTGATTGCTCCAGATTGGGCCAGACAGCTCTGGTATCCACTCCTTCTGTCCTTAGCAGTCCACCTTCCCCTGTGTCTTCCCAGGAATCACAATCTGTTAACCTGTGCCTAGGGGAGAGTTTGGTACCCGAATCTCAAATCCCTCAATCTCAAGGCCTGGTTCTTGAAGAGTTAGAGTTTGCTGACCTACACCTTTCTCAAGGTGTACTCGATATTTTGAAAGCTTCTAGGAAGCCTTCCACCAGGGCTACTTATAATTCTAAATGGAAAAGGTTTTCCATATGGTGCTCTGGAAGCATATTTCCCCAGAATCTGCTGATTTGCCCACAGTCCTGGATTATATGGTCCACTTAAATACTTTGGGGCTGAGGCCAGCTACCCTGAAAGTGCACTTGGCAGCTGTCTCTGCTTTTATATCAGCAGGAAAGCCCTCTTCTCTTTCTGCTCACCCTGTATTCTCCAAGTTGTTCAAGGGATTGCTTCACACCAACCCTCCATGCAGGACCCTGCTCCTGCCTGGGATCTTAATGTTTGCATTGCTCAGCTTATGCAACCCCCCTTTGAGCCTTTGTCTTCAGCAGAGCTTAAGTACTTGACTTGGAAAACTGTTTCTGGTAGCCATCACTTCTGCCAGACCGTAAGGAATTACAAGCTTTGTCAGTGGAGTCTGATTTTATCTCTTTCACAGAGATAAGGTGGTCCTCAGGACTAACAGGAAGTTCTTGCCTAAGGTGGTTTCAGATTTCCACCTTAATCAATCTATATCTCTTCCAGTGTACTTCACTGACCATTCCTCCTCTGGCGAGAGGAGGCTGCACAGCTTAGATGTGAAGAGCCCTAGTTACTACATAGAGCGTACCAAGGGTCACAGGTTTGACTCTCTCCAACTGTTCCTCACTTATGGTGAGGTTGGTAAAGGGAAACCTGCCACTAAAAGATCCATTGCCAGGTGGATTGTCTCTTGTATCCAATTTTGTTATCAAAAACTGGGTAAGGTTCTCCCTTCAGGCCTGAGGGCTCACTCTACCAGATGTACAGCTGCGTCCCTGGCTGCAGCCAGGGACATCCCTATCATAGAGATATGTCAAGCAGCTACCTGGAAAACAGTTCACACTTTCACCAAGCATTACTGCCTGGACATCTAGGCTAGGAGTGATGCTCGGTTTGGCACAGCTGTGCTTCAGAGCCTATTTCCTAAGTAGGTTCTGTCCCTCCTCCATGGAGGTACTGCTGTGTAGTCTGCATATGTCATAATATAGCAAGACTTCATGTTGTTTGAAGAAAAAATTACTCACCTTAGTAATGTTGTTTCTTCTAATGGAGTCTTGCTATATTATGACCCCCCCCCGCCTGCCCCTCTCAGAACCTCTGCTTTTTGGGATGTGGGTGGGCAGTGCAGTGTTGGCACTTAGTAGATGCCCACCTTGTTTTTTTCACCCTTTTTGGGGTGTTTGGGTGTTGTGTTTTTATTTTTGGATCCCTGACTTGAGTCTTTGTTTTAGGACCAAAAAATGTGTTAATATTTTATTAGCCAGTTGGCTAGTGTAGGTTTACAGCTTCACACAGAATCTTAGTGAGTTTTGCTCAGAAGATCTGACTTTTGAGTTTGAAGAACAACAGACAGAGTTCTCAACCGAGCTTGCGCTCAAGATTCCATGCCTGGCATGGAAAGTTAACTCTTTCACTTCCGGAGCAGTTCGAAGGCTGGTTCAAACTGCATATGTCATAATATAGCAAGACTCCATTAGAAGAAACAACATTACTAAGGTGAGTAATTTTTTCTTGCCAACTATCAGTCTTACCTGATCAAGTATCTTAGCCTACGGAAGGCTGCCAAAGCAGCTTGAGTCCTTCCAGAAGGCACAGCTATGAACAAATTACTGAAAATTTTAAATGTAGGTGCTCAGGTAGGAAAATACCTACTACGCTCAGTCTATGATGTCTCAGATGCATCTTCCAGGGCAGCTGCAACTGGTATTTGTATAAGAACGAATTATTGGCTCAGAGTGACTGTGTTTGGAACTGATGTGTAAGAAACAGTGTTGAATGCTCCCTTTAGAGACACCGAACTGTTTGGCTACCATGTAGAAGAGGCTTTGAGAGTCCCATAAAAATCAAGAATGACTGAGGTCATTTAAGTTTCTGTACCTTACACCTGGTAGAGGGCCCTTTTGCCAGTCTGCTGCCAAAGGTGGCTGTCAAGCCTACAGTCAGGGCCTAGAGAAGGGTTGTGGAGCCTTGCCACCTCCCTCTCCCCCAGGAGCCCATTCCAAAGCCTCCAAAGCTGGTAGTGCAGGGCCCTCTAGCTCCACATGACTCATGCAAGACTCCCCCAAACCACTTCAGGTGCAGGAGCTGGTGGTAGAGGGTCACTTCCCCCTTCATTTGTCACAGTGGAGGGAGATTACTACAGAAGAGTGGGTCCTGGAGATAACTGCAAAAAGAAACTCTAAAGCGGCTAGACACCCCTCCAGAACATCCTTCATCTCTTTCAACTTATCCTCCAGGACATCTGTCAGTCTTGAAAGAAGAGGTACAAACTTTACTGTCCAAAAGTGCCATTGAACCTGTGCCTTTACACCAGAAAGGCAAAGGGTTTTACTCCAGATACTTTCTGGTCCCCAGATGGACAGGAGATCTCAGGCCTGTGCTAGTTCTGTGAGACCTAAACTTAAACATGGAATACAAGAAGTATTATATGATCTCCCTGCAGAATCTGATTCCCCTGCTGCAAACGGGACTGGATTTGCTCCCTGGACATGAAGGATGCATACCTTCATACTGAAATCAGACAGCATCACAGAAAGTACTTGAGATTTTTCTTGGAAGTGGAGCACTTCCAGTTCAGAGTATTTCCCTTTGGCTTGTCTTCTGCACTTTGGATCTTTATTAGATCCGTAGCTGTGGTGGCAGCAGCCCTTTGCAGGGAAGGTCTCTGTCTTCACATACCTGGACAATTGGCTACTGAAAACCAGATCCAAGAACCAGCTCGAACATACCCTGTCCTGCACAAGGCGATTGTTCGAAGACCTGAGAGTTACAGTCAGTGTACCAAAGTCAGTACTATTCCCTTGCCAGAGGCTGCAGTATATAGGTAGAGTCCTGGACACAGCACAAGGCAAAGCATTCCTACCCCAGGACAGGGCAGAACGTCTCATGGCTTCAAGCACTGCTGGTGTACAGCAGTCACTATGTCTCAGCCAGGATGTTACTGTGTCCACTGGGGTTCATGGCAGCAGTCATTGAGACTGTGCTGCTGGCTTGCTTGCATATGCGGATACCACAGTGAACATGAGAGTGCAGTGGGACCAGCTGACAGACGGCATGGACCAACAGGTGCTTGTCATGTCCCATTTATGCAAAATACTGATGTGGTGGATGGACCACAGCAGCCTTTTGAGAGGTGTTCCATTCTTAATCCCAACTCCTACTTAGATTCTCACCTTGGATGCATCAGGATCTGGGTGGGGAGCACACCTGGGCCCTTATCAGACCCAAAGGTCTTCTCAGGTGGATGCCAAACTACACATAACTGTCCTGGAGCTGAGAGCTTGTTTATAGTCTCCAAGCTTTCCAGAAGCATCCGATTCCAGGTTGTCTGCTTGTACAGATGGACATCAGTGTTATGCATTACATAAATAAACAAGGGGGAACCTCATTCCTATCCCGTGTTGGGAAGCAGTTGGCGTGGTAGTAGGTGCTGGAACATGGCCTGGAGTTATCAGCCATGCGTGCAGCTCCAAGGTGTACAAAACATCTTAGAAGATCAGTTAAGCAGGTCACAGTCCAAAACACATGAATGGGAACTGCTAACTACCATGGTGAATGACCTCTTTGCAAAGTGGAGTCTCCAGAGTTGTACCTTTTGCATCCCCACACAATATAAAACTGCAGTGTTCCTGCTTGCTCGCTCCAGAGCCTGGAGTTCTTTGTAGAGATGCACTGTCCTTTTCTTGGAAAGGGAGTTTTCTGTACACATTCCCTCCCATTCTGTTAATGCAGTGTGTTACTGAAACTGCAGACGGAGGGTGCGACCCTTATTCTCATTGCACCTCTATGGTCTCGATAAATATGGCATGTCAGCTGCTGCAGCAGCTGTTAATGGAGCCTCCAGATCTTCATCAGGGTTATCTCAGTCATCAGGTCACACCGTAGGAACTTCATCGTCAGTGAAGGAGAATCCACACAGAAGATTTTCAGCAGTACAGGTGGGGCTGCCCATGCTATCTACTTCCATCATTGTCACCAACCCTATAAAGGCGTGAGCAACCCCGCTCCCTCCTCAGTTCTTTCCTGCCTTCGACTCCCTGGCATGGGTCTCTGGGGAAGCACTGATGCAGTATTCTCACCATTTTTTCACCTGTGGCTTTTCTTTAATACATTTTTCTGAATCTCATAAGAGATTTCTCCAACTCGTTTATGTGGAGAGTTAATCCTTCTACCTCTCTCTTCTGTCGCTGCGGAAAGATTGCCTCCACAGGCGAACACTCTCTTTGTGTTTGCTGTCTTTGGCTTTAACACGAAGTTTCAAACTGTAAGCTCTGCCAGAAGTTTAACCAAACAACCCTCAGGCGATGCAAAAAGGCTCTTAAAACTTTCCTGATGGATCAGTGGGTATCCAGATCTGGGCAGCGGTCCTCCGGGGTCCCAGCCACTCATTCATTGACCGGATCATTGAGCTCCCAGGCCCAAGACAAATTCTCGAGGAAAAGTCATAAGAAAGGCCGAGATTGCGACCAGTGCCCCTGGCGATGATCTCGTTCCCAGACGGCCTCTTCGCCTTCCTCTGGGGATCCTCATCGGCTGCAGCTGCACCAATGTAGAAAACTGCTGTCCAGGTCTCTGTGTCCACCAGACCCATACCAGCAGCTTCTCCGCCCGATTCTCAGGGTGTCCGGCCATTGACCTCTGGGTCGTCGACGGCCCCTCCATCGACGACAGGTTCATAGACGACTTTCCTGTTGAAGCTTCCCTTGCGGTCCTCATCTGCCGTACACTTCTGTTTACTACAGCAGCTGATGGAGCTCTATGCAGGAACTTACTGACCTAGAATCAGGGGACTCTGGTCCATCCCAACCTCAGGTCTCTGCATCTACATGCTTGGCTCCTGAGGACATAGCCATCGCCAGGTTCGGGGTCTCTAACAGAGTGGCAGACATCCTAGTAGCTGCCTGGAAGTCTTCCACTTGAGCTGCATATGCCATGAAGTGGAAGCGGTTTGCCATCTGGGCTGCCAAACATAGTATGGCCCCTTTCACCTGCCCGGTGAACCACATCCTGGACTACCTGATTTTTTTTTTTTCTTTTTTTAACACGTTAATCCTTTTTCTCTCCTTGGTCCCAAGTCGGCTATACATCATCGGCTATACATCCGCAGCTACCCACCCCGACATTAGGCAGAATCCCCATCTTCCCCCATGGTTTCCCCTCAGTGGCAGGGCGGTGAGGAGCCCCCAACTAAACTCACCTTTAATAGGATCCAGCATCCGGGGAAGTGCCATTCAGGGTCAGGGCCTGTGGTGGGTTGCCGATCACGGTGCTGCGACCTGAGAACTGTTTTTTCCTGGCTTGCACGTGCTCCCTCCAGGCGCCTGCCCATCCCCCAACCCTTTCTTTCAGCATCAGCGCTGCCCCCCAGCCTCCGCTAGGGGCCAGTCTAGGAACGACAACTAAGATCCCCCTTCCCGGAGAGCAGCCCTTCGGACACTCAGTCCTTCTCCCCTACCAACCCCAGTGGCCTGTGCTCGTTCCCGAACATGGGGTCGCCGGCGGTGTGCGAGGTAAGGCGTCTAGCGCCGCAGCCCTCAGCGCCACCGAGCCAGCATTACTACCTGATCTCTTTGATTTGGGTCTCCAGTACTCCTCCCTCAAGGTGCACCCTTAGGATATTTCTGCCTTCCATGAGTGACCACACGATTGCTCAGCTGGATGTCTCCCGTACCTTTCTCAGGAGCATCCTGCATCTGAAACCCACAATCTGCTCTCCAGTCCCGGCTTGGAACTGGAATTTTGCTTTTGAGAAATTGACCCCGTCTCCTTTTGAGCCAATTGCAACCTGCGCTTTCTCTCTTGGAAAACATTATTTTTAGTTGCCACTACTTGTGCTCAAAGAATTTCAGAGCTTCAGGCCCTCTGGTGCAAGAAGCCTTATTTGATTGTTCACAAAGACAGGGTGTCTTTGCGCATGAATCCCAAGTTTCTCCCTAAGGTGGCCTCAGAGTTTACACTCAGTTTATCCACCTTCTTTATTTTCCTGAGCATGTCAATCCAGGGGAAGTACTGCTCCATACGTTAGATGTGTGCAGAGCTTTGAAATACTACTTGCTTTGGACCATGGAAAGTCGAAGCAGTTTGTTTCTTTTGGCCCAGGTAGAGAGGGTGCTTCAGTTTCTAAGCAGTGTTTATCTAAATGGTTGGCTAATTGCATTGTGTTCTGTTACAAGTAACATTAAAAGCAGAGACCCTAGAGTAATAATCCCTCTGTACTCCAGTTTGGTGTGTCTCACCTCGACTATTGCTCTCCCCTATGTGCACCAACAATTGGAAGTAAAAAACTGGTCGGAGGCGGGGTCAAAGAAGAATCACCAAAAAAATAATGAATGTACAAAATCTGAACTATAAACAGAGACTTGAGAATCTAGGTCTGTATTCTGTGCAGTATAGGCAACTAAGGGGAGACCTCTGTTTCACCTACAAAGCCATAAAAGATGAATACTTGATGGAAACCCTAGAGCTGGTGAGATATACCAGCATTATTCTGACCAGAACCCATAATTTAAAATTAAAGGGTGAAGTTAATAGGACCAATAAACTAACAACTGGTACAGTCAAAGAATTGTCTCAGCCTGGAATGCGTTACCTATAGGTGTAGTAAACAGTGGAAGCATGTTGGTGTTTAAAAACAGGCTTGACCTTTTTATGGGATATAAAAAAGCACAATGTATTAATTTAATTCCGTACCCTTTCCACCTGTATACAGCTGGTGAGTTCCAGTAGGCCCATAGTCTCCTGAACTCATAACAACCTATGAAGTATGGCAAAGAATTGCCTGTTGCTGTCAAAGTTCATTCCACCAGAGGAATGGCTACTCCTGTGGCTTGTTTCCTAGGGGTCTCAGCCGCTGCACATCTACGTGGCTGCCACCTGAAGTACAGTCCATACTTTCACCAAGCACTACAGTCTGGACATTGCCTCAAGAGCCTGTGCAGATTTTGGCAGGGCTGCGCTACAGGGACTACTATCTTTTTTTTTTTTTTTATTTATTTAAGAATCAGTTTACAACCTTTGAGCCAGAGGCTCGTTTACAAAGGTACTTCGTCACATAAAGACATACATTGCGTTTCAGAGACATACATTGCGTTTCAGAGAGACATACATTGCATCTTAATTTCATGGAGAACTCTCCTCTCAGACGGTCTCTGTTGGCACCTGTAACTGTTTGGGATTTGTTCCTACGGTGTGACCTGATGACTGAGATAACCCCTGATGAAGATAGAACAGTTACATAAGATCTTACCATAACAGTAGATTTTCGAGGGGATCTCAGTCATCAGGTCTGCTTTCCCTCCCACCATCCCACTTTTTGGGGCTCCTGTCTAGGAATTGGCTTATCTGGTGTATCCAGCCTTTCACATAGATCTGGGCACCTCTGTTCTCTCAGTTCGCCATGGCTGGGGCTATGCTCCCTTCATCTCCAGGGGGAAGAACTGAAGAGGGAGTGGGGCCACTCTCCCCTTTATAGGGTTGATGTTGACAGAAGTCAGTGGCGTGGGCGGCCCCAGTTGTACTGCTGAAAATCTTCCATGTGGATTTCCCTTCACCAACGTGAAGTTTCCTGTGGTGTGTCCTGATGACTGAGATCCCCTCAAAGATCTACTGTTAAGTTGTCTAATTGTGCTTTCCTTGCCTTTGTGCAGATGCCCATTTTCACAGGACAAGGGAGCTCTGGCCCATCCAAACTTGTAAGTCCCTGCACCTGCATGCATGGCTCCTAAATACTAGCCACAGCACAATCTGGGATGTCACCAACAATTGCTGATGTACTGATTGTGGCCAAAAAGCCTTCCACCAGACATACGTACTCTAAAGTGGAAGCGGTTCACTTTATGGGCCACTTCAAAGAATATGGACCCACTTACCTGTCTGGCCAGTGCAGTGTTGTAATACTTGCTGTCACTGTCAGACTCTGGTCTGCAGTATTCCTCACTGAAGGTGCATCTGGTAGCTCTGTCAGCTTTCCATGCCCCATTGATGGGCATATGGTTACCCAGTTGGAGGTCACTCGTACCTTTTTCAGAGGTATTCTGCATGCAAGACCTCCCATTCGCAATCCAGTCTCTCGCCCCCCCCCTCCACGGGACCTAAATTATGTGCTTGAGAAACTTACATTGGCTTCTTTTGAGCCAGCCGAGAGTTGCACCCTCTTAGCGTCGACCCTCCAACCGCCTCAGTCCCCCCACCGCTGTCAAGTGCGCTTCAGTAGCGATGTTGCTCGCCCGGAGTCAGATCTTCTTGTCTATACGACAACAGCACAGTCGTTTAGTATTGATTCTTTTTTAATATATTTATTACAAAAAAAGTTTATATTTGTTCTAACCGACGAAGAAAGGAAGTCTTCTTCAGCCCGCCTTCAACAGAGTCAACCATGAACGGGACCAGTGAATCCTGAATGATCTGGCGGATCCACACGAATGATCTCTCGACTTAAACGTCATGCAGTCGTTTTTCGAAGAGTGGGGCACTCCGGACCTGGACTTTTTTCCATCCCACCTCAATGCAAAACTGCCTCTATTCTGCTCCAGTACTCCAGAACCTGGTGTTTTCTGTCAGGATGCATTCAGACTGCGGTGGACAAGACGCTTTCTGTACGCATTTCCTCCTTTTCCCTTAATTCAGAGGGTGCTGCTCAAGCTGGAGGCACAGGGGGGCAGAATGACTCATCGCCCCATAATGGCCTCGTCAGATATAGTTTCCGTTAAATCAGCAAATTATCGGAGGTTCCACTGAGACAACTACCACTTCAAACAGACCTCCTGACCCAAGGCCCGGTGGTCCATCCCAACCTGCTGTACCTTCATCTCCATGCCTGGCTCCTGAAGGGATAGAAGTGGGTAGGTTCAACGTCTCTCAGAGAATCTCGGACATCCTCCTAGCCGCACGTAAGCCATCCATTAGGAAGACTTATACGGTGAAGTGGAAACGATCTTCCATTTGGTGTGCAAAGTCCGCCCTGGACCCCTTCGCTTGCTCACCAAACAAGGTGTTAGAATACCTTCTAGACCTGTCGAACGCAGGACTGCAATACTTGACAGTAAAGGTACATCTTTGTGAGATTTCGGGCTACCACGAGCCTATCCCCAATATGTCGGCTCAGCTACCCTTGGTAAAGAGATTCCTTAAAGGTATCATGCACACTAGACCACCAGTCAGAAGACTGGTAGCTGCTTGGGATATCAACCTCGTGCTAGACATGCTCACTCGTAAACCTTTTGAGCCTCTAGCAACCTGCGACATGAAGTTTCTGACCTGGAAGGCTGCCTTCCTTGTGGCCATTACCACCGCTCGGAGGGTCTCTGAAATACATGCCCTGGTCACAGACCCCCATACACAGTATTTGACAAGGTGGTTCTCAGAACTCACCCTAAATTCCTTCCCAAAGTAGTCTTGGAATTCCACCTGAACCAGCCCTTAGTCCTTCAGAACTACTT
This sequence comes from Neoceratodus forsteri, assembly GCA_016271365.2. Lineage (NCBI taxonomy): Eukaryota > Metazoa > Chordata > Ceratodontiformes > Ceratodontidae > Neoceratodus > Neoceratodus forsteri. The sequence goes on along the minus strand of JADMNL010000034.1, from coordinate 25,994,404 downwards.
TGCAAATTTTCAGAATGAAGGGGAACACACCCTACATTCTTTGGATGTAAAAAGGGTTTTGTGATTCTACATCGATAGAAAAACAGATTCGCAAATCAAACTCTGTCTCATTCAGCAAGACCCAGCTGGGTCAGCCTGTTGCCATTAGGTACATTTCAGCATGGCTGGTAGCGTGTCTCCACCATTGCTATTCAGTGGAGCGGGCAATGCGGCCACTTGGAGCTCTGTGTAAACTTTTGTGAAGCACTGCGACTTGGATGTCCATGCCAGCCAGCATCCTTTCTTTTGCAGGACAATCCTTAATGGACTTCTGTCCTGAGTGAGATTCTCTGTCCTGCCGCCCTTCTTTTTTTGGGGGGGGGGGGGATTATTCTAGCTCAGTACTTCCCCACTAGTGTGAATGAGCGGTGGAGACTTTATGTCCAGGAAGATATGAAAGTTACATACCTACTGTAATTCTTGATCTTCTTGGACGAAGTCTCCACCACTCATTCACACGCCCACGCACCATCCCCGGAGCTCACTCATCCTGCTTTTGATCTTCACTCCCTCGTTGGCTGGGCTGTGAGACTCTGTTGAGTTGACCCTCCTTACATGGGTCATACAGACCATCTTATGTCCGGCATAGGTTAGTTTTCTAAGTTAGTTTACGCTGCACCTCCTCGGTAAAAAAGTACTGAGGCAGTTTGGAGGGTCGACGCTGAGATAGCCTATGCAGTGTGAATCAGCCATGCATGCAGGGTCAGATGCTAGCCCTCCTTAAGATTTTTGGCTCCTGCTGGGTCCTAGTGCCTCTGGCATAGTCCCACTAGTGTGAATGAGTGGTAGAGACTTTGCCCAGGAAGATCAAGAATTACGATAGGTACGTAATTTTCATTTTTTGCCAAGTGTAGTGTCAGAGTCCACATTAAACCAAACCATCCACCTTCCAGGTTATTATCCTGAGCATACCAATCAAGGTGAAGCATTGCTTCACACTTTGGATGTGCATAGAATCCTGCAATACTATTTGGCATGCACCAAGGATTGCAGAAAGTCCTCTCAGCTTTTTGTTCATTTACCCTGGGAGAAAGAAGGCATACCTGTTTCAGAACAGTGCTTGTCCAAATGGCTAGTGCATTGTATTACGTTCTGTTATAGGAAGTACAGTAAGGAACTTCTGGTGTGGTTTGTGGTCATTCCACAAGGGCATAGCCACATCTGTTGCTCGTTTCAGAAATGTCTCTGCAGCTCACATCTGTGCTGCAGCCACCTGGAGTACTGTCCACAACTTTACTAAATATTACAGTGTGGACATTGTTTCTTGTAGACATGCAGGCTTTGGCCTTGCAGTTCTATAGGGCCTGCTGTTCTGAACAGACTCTGTAGCACCCCCCCCCGTTAGCTTTTGGGACTCATTGCAGAGGTGTGGCCTAAGGGAAGAAATATCCTTGAAGAAGACAGAACAGTGACATACTTGCGTAACAGTAGATCTTCAAGAGAATCTCTTCCCTTAAGCCATGCCGGCCTGCCCTCCTTCCCCTTGTATCAGTTGTAGGGGTATCTGGCATTCATTTCTGCCTTGGGAATTTTCATGGCTGTTTTCTCCAGCACCTGTCTGTCTAATATCAGAGGTGTTGGTAAAATCTGGTTCCTTAAGAAGAAAGTCCTTTGAGCACATTCTCTGGTGGGGACCGGAGGAGAGTGGGGTCGTCCACATTTATATAGACAAAACGGAGGTGTGACATCATCTTGGGCAGCCCCAGGTTAGCAGAAGTTTCCGTGTGGTCCTAGTATTGATGCGGGTATAGCTCCCAAGGTGTAGCCTAAGGGAAGAAATACTCTCTAAGATCTAGTGCTACATTAAGTATGTAACTGTTCTTTCCATTGCGTGGTACTTTATCCTGGTTGTGTTATTTTGTATATTACAGGTTAAACTATTTTTATGTGACACATTGCTTTCTGTGCAAGGGATCAGTAATGTACTTTGTCTTAATGGATGCATTGCTCAATAATTTTTTCATTTTTACTATCACAGTTTTTATGTATGTATTTGCCATCAAGTAATTAATTCAGCAAGTGAATTTGAAGTGTGCAAATAAGATGTCAGAGAACAGGCTAAAATTTTACATTTTTCTCTTCATGGAAATTCCTTTTGTTTGTGATGATCTGTATATTGGCTGCAAATAATGTGGATGTTTCCAAGTGTTTTTTTTGTACCAATTTTTGTGGTAGAGTTTAAAATACAGTGAAATGTAGGATTACAGAACCCATTGAACTAAGTTTTGCCTATTCATATTAAAAATATGGCATAACAGGTTTAAACAACATCTTGAGCACAACAAATGCGTGTATTTATATACAGTACTGCTCTGACATATCTTTACAGGAACTCGCTTGTAAATAATTTTTTAAATTGTAGTTTTGTACTAACTATTGTAACTTACATAGATGTTTTTTATAACAGTAATACGTTTGGTAGAAAGGTGTGAAAACGCTTCTTTACAGTTTACCACACAAACTAACATATCTTGAAATCTGATATTTGTAGTTCAGTAGAATTTTATTTTCAATAAAAGTACTGTGGGAACAATATGTAGTTTGCTTTATGTGTATGAATTCATTTCTGTGAGTGGTTAAATAATGCTTGCATTCTGCTTCAATTTGAAGTTCGTCTTTTAGCTCAACAAATTAAGTACTTTCAAGGTATAGATGCAGGTGTAAAGTAAATGGAGAACAGTGTGCACAAACGATACACATAAAGCTTGTTAACAGCTTAACAGTTAATTCATTTTACTGGGAAACAATTTTAAAAAGCTAGCAAGAACTATTGCCATATATGAGGGTTACTTACCTGTAACCGTATATTTTAGTTTTTGTTGTCTGGGAAAGGAGGACTAGACAATTACGCCTATTTTCAGCCTTGTCCCGGGGGAGGGGGATACCGATGGATGCCAACTGACATTGAACCAGATTAAGCTGTTGGTAGTATTCTTAGTGAATGGGGGAAATTTGGCCAGGACACCGGGGAAGTTCCCCTGCTCTTTTTATTCGTTGGCATATCTGGAATTCCAGGTGCTTGTATACTCTACAGCAAAAGGATTTTGATTATCAAGAATTGGTTACTAAAATTACATCAGATCTTAAAAGGGTATACTGGGTGGAACTGAAAAGCAACCATGAGATGAATATTAGAGCAAAATGGAGGAATCTTCCCTGGGATACTAATTTGGATGTTCCTGTCACTTGAATTTGTTTTATCTTAATCCCTTACAAACAGAAGTTTGATGTTTGTATGTTTATGGTACAGGATCATATTGCAAACAGGTATAGGATCTTTTTCTCTATTAATTTTTGACAATCCTTTTCATTTTATGGGGTTCTTTTTCATAAATATTTAGATGTTTTCATAAATTTGAAGTACTGTATATTGTTTAAGTAACATGGTGACTAGAACCTACTTTTATGTTTCTTTCTTGGAAATTGTTTTGGTTATAATTTGCCCCCCCCCATTTATCTCAGTATATTTTGTTTAAATTTGACAGTTTATATTTGGGTGGTTGTAGGATAGGGTTTCTTCTTTTGTTATTGCACAATGATTGTCCTTTCGTAATTGGTGGTGCATTTTGTTGTATGATTTTCTTTCCCTAATAAGCAGCACTACTCTTCGAGAAGTGCCATGGAATCTTTTACATCCACCTAAACTACCACCAGAACAGGCAGATGGGACCTTGGTCTAACATCTCAACTGAAAGACAGCACCTCAGGAGTGTAGCACCCCCCTCGTGCTGCACTGCAGTGTCAGTATTAGGATTTAACACAAGTGCCTGATGTGGGGATAGAACCCATAGCCTTCTGATCTTCTAGCCTCAGAGGCGAGTGTGCAACCTGAGCCACTGACACTGTGCTCTTCCTGGGCTTACGTCTTCACCATTTATTCATACTGCTGGGTTCAATTTGGAGGCATTGGGACCCTACAGGAGCCAAAAATCTTCAGGAGGGCTGGCGCCGAGATAGGACCGCGCATGTGTGGCACTGCGTGGCTGGCTCGAGCTGTGTGGGCTGTCTTGGCGCCGACCCTCCAACTGCCTCTGTTTCTTTTTTCCCCACCATCAAGTACGCTACAGTGATGACGTTGCTCGCCTGCCGGGAGTCAGATCTTCAAGTCAATACAACAGCAGCATTTAGTTTCATTCAATTTTAGCTCATTTGTTATTTTCTGTAGTAAAATTTTTTTATTATATTTTCTTGTACAGCCCTACTGACTGAAGGAATTGGCCATGAATGGTAGGGAGTCTCTTTTAGAAGGCTGCTCTGGCAGCTGGGCTGTGTCTGGTCCGCTGCCCTCTCGGGGGGGGGGGGAGAAACCAACCATGGGCAGTCCTATGTTCGGGAGGGAGGACACTCCTCCTGAAACACAAAAAGAAGCAAGCCCATTCTTGATCAAGGTTGGGGACCTGGAACCGTTTTCTGGTACGTCTGCCAAGAGGTCAATGGTGTTCGTAGGTGAGAGGCCTTCCCCAGCTCCCCGACAGCCTCTGCCCGTGGTTGTTTTGAATCTTGACACTGGAGCTCTTCTCTGACCTATTCTGGGATTTTCTGTGGGCAGTTTCACCACTAGGCTGCTCTTATAGAGGAGTGTGTACAGCATCTGACCCGTTTGCCCCTCCTGCGGAACCAGGTGCCTCAGACCTGTGACTGGGGTCTCCTGGTAAGGTAGAGTGTTTGGCTCCGGGAACAGAATCCCTTCCCTTGCTAGAGACTGCGCTGCTGACACCGGTTCCACGTGCCTACCCCCTTATTCAGTTTCCTCAAAGGAACTGGCACAGGTACCATCCCGTCCCTTCTAAGCCTGGGTTGGGTGCTAGGGTGGCACCTTCTTCTTGGACAGCACACGTACGGCGCCGGCTCGCATGTCAATTCCGGTGTCGCCTATGTTTCCTCTTCCTAGGCCTGGTCTCAGCCTTTTGGGCTCCACTTCGCTTCTTCCCTCCCCCCTCTGAGAGGGATACAGAGCAGGACAAGTCCGACCCAGACCTCAACATTTCTGAGGAAGGGGGTGAAGACTCTCTTTGATGTGAGACAGAGTTACCATCCTGAAGGTGCGTGGCCTGAGATATTGATTCAGGTCGTGCAGAGCTAGAATGGGGCGCCAGCCTCCCCTTCCGCTTCGGGACCAGGAAGTACCTGGAAACAAACTCTGGATTGACTGGAGTATCTGCCACTCAAACTACTGCCTTCCTGAGAAGGAGCTGGACTATGTCGTCTCTCAGAGCTGACTGAGTGTGGGTTGATTCTCTCTCTCTCCTCCCGTGGGGCGCGGGCTCAGCTGGGAGGGTACTGCTCGGGGATTCCAGAGGCAGACCCTGGCCAACCACTTCTAAGACCCACCTGTCCAAGGCAACAGCGGACCAAGCGGAAAGAAAGTGGTGGAACCAACCCCCATGGGAGGACCCAGAGCTGACGTGACGGAGATAGAGGTGGCAACCCCTATCCTGTCACGGGGCAGGCTTGGAGGAAGAGGGTCCAGGGCCTGAACCCCGACACCTCTGTCTGCGGGCCGGTGGAGGCTCGGACATGAGCCTAGGGCGCCAAATCTGTGCCTGCTGTTGCTGCCTGCCATGAAAGGAGGGCTGCTGTGCCACAGGAGCAGGGTGCCGAAAAGGCTTTTTCTATTTCTGCTGCTTCTTGGCGCCAGGGGCGCTTTGAGTAGAAGTGGCGAAGTCCAAGGTGACACTGGATTGCTCTATTCGCTTAAGGTGACCATCCACACCTGGGCTGAAAAGATTGGTACCCAGGAAAGGAACATCTGAGTTTGTGCTGGGTATCCGCCATAAAGGTGGAAAGCCTCAGCCAAGCCCTGCAACGTGAGGTAACCGCGGCTGCCACCGAATGGGTGTGAGGGTCCCCAAGGTCCAAAGCCATCTGAAGCTGCTGCTTGGCAATGGCACGGCCCTGGTCCCGGACCTACTTGACTGTAGTCTGAAGGTCTGTGGGGAGATGTGGGAGAACTTCATCCAAGGAGCCCAACAGGGTATGAGAGAAGTGCACCATGATATCAGCTGAGCTCGCCTGATGGAGGCCTAAGGAGGAGACTGCATAGACCTTCCTGGCCATGTGGTCCAGTTTTTTTGACTCCTTGTCAGGAGGTCTATCAGTGTCAGTGGAGCTGCCTGTGCGTCTGAACAGTTCAGGGAGATGACGCTGGGCAGGAGGCAGGATGCTGCCAGAGCTCCAAGGCCAGGCCAACAGGCTTCGGCCACTGGAAAGGCTTCCATGGGTGTATCCCCTCTTGTAAGAATATCTGTAAGAGGGTACTCTGCTCTTTTATGGACAGGCTCCAGGGGCATCCCCATGGATTTGGAGATAAGGAGGAGAATCCCTTGAAAAGATGAAGGGCCCTCCTCCATCGACAGACTACCGATAAACTCGTCTCGAGGGTGAGAGTGTAAGTCGGTGTCTTCCGTAACTGAAGAAGCCGGATAGAATCGGATGGCCACCAGGTCCCTTCAACACGCCTGGGGCTAATTGTATGCAGGGTGACAGACAACCCACGTGGAGTCCCAGAACAGTCCGGAGAATCCTTCAGAGTAGCCCTCCCGAAGGCCGTTTAGGTGGTGGCTTCACCACAATCACTGGAGAGATCGATTTTGGCCAAACTGGAGCTGGTTTGGCCAGCTCCACGGGCGGGGGAACCGATATCACTGGTTCCAAAGGAGTTGCCTTCAACCTAGGAAGCGAAAGCCAAGTAATGGCCGGAGTAGAAACCGTGGCCGGATTCTGTCCAAACAGAATCAGCTGCTGCCACACCAAATCCTCGTAGCGTCGACGGAGTGTCCACCGAAGCCTCCCCTCATCCGAGGAGGACAAGGATGACTGATGGCATCACCTCTTTTTAGAGCGCTTATGCGCCTTCCTCGGCTTGTTGGTCGAGGGGGTCCTAGATGTCGACCTCGATCAGGCTGGCTGATTTGGTCGCTCAGGATACACCGGGGGAACCCGTGATTAACCCGGACAAGGGACCGGTTTCTCGATGGGATTCTCAGCTGGCTGGGTCTCCTCATCAGGAAAAGGCAGGACCGGAGTCCTTGTCAAAGAGTTGTCTGCATCGTTGGATGACAGCGGGATCGAGAACGATCTCAACCTCGTCAATCGAGACCTTGGTCGACTGGCCAGATGGCAGGGCCGAGAAGCCAGCGCCTGGGGCAGAGATCGCTCACGATCCCAAGAGCGTCTTCGCTGAGACGAAGAAGAGTTAGGATCCTTTTCACTTTTAGGGGACAGAGAGGAATGCGAGCCCGCAGGTCCCTTGCCTTTAGTGGGGAAGGATTGACACAGCTCTTGTAAGGAACCCGAAAATGTGGAGCCCAGGTTGAGGGGAACAAAATACAACAGAGAAGAGGATTCCACGGCCCGCGCCACTTCTTCAAAGGCCTGCATGTGTTCCAGCTGTTTGGTGGACCCCGCAGTTGCGGAGACCGCCCACCGGGCCTCTTTGGATTTCACAGGAGGATTCCGTTTCTCGAGCCTGCCCAACTTAAGGTGTGCGAGACGATCATCGAGGACGTTCAGGTGGAATGCGAGACACATCTTGCAAGTCTGGGTGTCATGGCCAACACCCAGGCAGTAGACAGGCGCGGTATGCTGATCGGTATGTGACATTTTTTGGCCGCACGGGCACCGGCGAAATCCGGGAGAAGATTTATCTTCCATGACCGAATAACAAAGAGCACAGTCGCTAGCACGAACTAGTTGAAGCTTCAGAATAACCTGTTTTGAAGCCAGGGCCTACAAAAAGCAAGAGCAAAGAGGAGGCAACCCGAATCTTCCAGTGGAAAGGAAGATCTGGCATCATGGGGTGGAGCTGAGGGCTATGCCACCCAGGTGGGTGGGTGGGAGGAGCCAGCTTGAAGACCACCTGGCGATCCTTAAAGGGGAAAGGAACATGCCAAGAAGTGTGGATGAACAACATATCCACGTCCCTAGAAAGTACAGTTACATAAGAACTTAACGTAATAGTAGATCTTCAAGAGGAGCTCTTGCAGCAGGTAATACCATTAGGACTAATACCGCCAGGCATTAGGACCCCAAGGAAAACGTGTAGCTAGCAGTCTATAGCGGGGGACCGCCCCTGACATCGGCTCAGCTCGACGTCAGACATGGTATAAAAGGGGCTGTCCCCTGGCACCATCTCAGTTCTCCCGCCGAAGACCCAGCTGATAAGTACTGGAGAACCGGATAGGAACTCCCCAACCTTACATAAGGGTAACAATACAGATTCCTGGGGGATGGTGGGTTGGAAAGTCCTCTGCTGCAAGAGCTCCTCTTGAAGATCTACTGTTATGGTAACTTCAAGGTGGAGCTCTTGCAGCAGGTAATACCATTAGGACCGAGTCCCAAGCAGTACCCAAGAATAGGCCCAGGTCAATTTGGGAGGTGGAGATAAAGTACAGTTACGTAAGAACTTACCGTAACAGTAGATCTTCGAGAGGAGCTCTTGCAGCAGGCTGCAACAGTCAGGACTATGCCGCAGGCACTAGGACCCTCCGGAAAAACTTCTCAGCCAGCAGTACCAAGCAGGGACCACCCGCCCCGTCAGCCTTGGTGCAAAAGGGGGCGGACCCAACTCCACCTCAGTTCCCCCGACAAGGCCTGCGAACAAGCCCAGACGAGAAGGAGATGAAGCACTAGATGAAGATCTGCACACCTCGGGGGGGAGGCAGGTGGGAAAGTAACATCTGCTGCAAGAGCTCCTCTCGAAGGTCTACAGTTACAGTAAGCTCTTAAGTAACTGTACTATCTTACTTTGAGTGGGCGCTCTTGCAGCAGGCTATAACAGTCAGGACTGAATACCAAGCAGTACCACGCCAAAGAGGTAGTTGTCCCCGGGAGGTGGAAATTGCTGACTCCAGAGGCCTAGGACAAAAGTCGCTGCAAAACAGCCAGACCAAACCAGGCACGGCGTCTGGAGACTATATCCAAGCTGTAATGCTTGACATAGGTATGCACCGAGTTCCAGGTAGCAGCCGCACATATGTCCCTTATGGAGACATTCCTCAGGGCAGCAAAAGATGCAGACACTCCCCTAGTGGAGTGACCCCTAACCGAACCTGGTAGGGGTTCATTGTGCTTTTCATAGCAGGATACGCCGTGGGTGATCCACTTCGAAATCGTCTGCTTGGTCACCGGTTTGCCCAAGCATTGTGGTGCAAAAGCCACAAACAGTTGCTTCGACTGATGGTGCGCAGCCGTCCTTTTGAGGTAATACCTCAGTGTCCTGTGGATGTCCAATGTGTGAAAGGAGAGCTTCCCCTCTATTAGAAGGGGAAGGGAAATAGACTGGAATGTCAACCGACTGGTTGAGGGTCAACTCAGAGACCACTTTTGGAAGAAACTTAGGATTTGTTCTAAGGGAAACCCTTTCCTGGTGAAAAACCAAATGCAGCTCTTTACATATCAGAGCCTGAACCTCAGACTCTTCGAGCTGAGGTAAAAGCAACCAAGAACACACCTTCCAGGAAAGGAAACGCAGCTCACAATCCGCTGCCGGTTCAAAAGGAGTGAGGGTAAGCTTCTCTAACACAAAAAGGAGGTCCCAGGGTGGGATAGTATCCCTAATGGGAGGTCTCATATGCAAAATCCCCCTCAAAAAGGTGCGGGCTACATCTAACTGTACTAGAGCCCTGTCTCCAATCAGAGCATGATAGGCGGAGACAGCCCACATGTGCACCTTAACAGAGGAGTAACTCAGGCCATGTTGGTACAAGGAGAGGAGGTACTGTAACGCTGCGTTCACTGGACAGGTGACTGGGTCCAGATGCTGTGACGAGGCCCATAAACAAAACCGCTTCCATTTCATAGAGTAGGCGGAGGGGGTGGAGGGCTTCCTCGACGACACTAGGACTGCCGCTACCTCTGGGGAGACCCCGTATCTCTGTTGGGCTACATCTGAAGGAGCCAAGCATGCAGATGTAACGAACGGAGGTCCGGATGGACCAGGGATCCCTATTCCTGGGATAGCAACTGCGAGCATATAGGCAGCAGAGTTGGAGGTTCCCTGGAAAACCGCTGCAGAAGCGGGAACCAAATCTGCCGAGGCCACCGGGGGGGCTACTAGAATCATTCGAGCCCCTTCTGCCTCTAACTTCAGCAAGGACTCTGAATGAGAGGGAAGGGCGGGAAGGCGTAGAGAAACCTTCCTGCTCAGCAAAGGGAGAATGCGTCTGGCCAGAAAACTCCGAGCGCGTGCTCTCGCGAGCAAAAAATTGGCAGTTTGGCATTGTGTGGTGACACAAAAAGGTCCAGCTTTGGACGACCCCACCTGTCGAAGAGCTGATCTGCTATGGAATGTAACGGCTCCCACTCGTGTGCTCTGGATCGAGACCTGCTTAAGCTGTCGGCCAGATTGTTTAAGATGCCTGGAACGTGCACCGCTGACAGCAGAATGTGTCATTCCAGTGCCCAGTACCAGACTCGTCGCCTCCCTGCAAAGGGGATACGAATGAGAGCCCCTTTGCTTGTTGATATAAAAGATGACCGCCATATTGTCTGTTTGAATTAGGAGAGAGCACGGCACTAGGTCCTCTTGAAATGCCAGTAAGGCACAGAGGATCGCTCGCATCTCCAATACATTGATATGGAGAGATCGCTCCTCGGGTGTCCAAACCCCTTGTGTTTGAGGAGTACCCAGGTGCGCTCCCCATCCCAGATCTGATGCATCTGTCGTAAGGGTCTGACCTGGTGGCTCCAGACGAAACTGGACCACTTTCTCCAATTTCCGGGGGTCCACCACCAAAGCAAAGATCTTACTTCAAGAGGGCTCTTGCAGTAGGTAATTACATATAGGACTGAAGCCGGCAGGCGTCAGGACCCCACGGAAAATTTTTTAGCTAGCAGTCTCTGGTGAGGGACCACCCCCACGTCAGGCGACCGGCATCAGGCGATGGTATAATGGGGCGGTCCCTCATGCCCGCCTTCCAGTTCTTTCCTGCCGTTTGCTTTTGACAGCGCCTTGCGGTTTAAGTTCCACTGCTCGTCACCAGTAGTTGTACAGTCGTTTTTTTCGATTTTTCTAAATATATTCCTCAGGATTCTCTTACCTGCCATGTATGTCATCCCCTACCATGTCCGAACACAAAAACAAGTGTGGCTCGTGCGGCGCCCAACTCCCGCACGAGGACGGCCATTCTTGGTGTCTCATCTGCCTAGGCCCCGACCACCCCGTGGATTCCTGTCAGCACTACCTGAAGTTCAACGCGGCTACCCGCAGAAGAAGGCAGCAGTCCCTGGAGGCTCACATACTAAAGAAGATGATGTCCTCCATGGAAAAGGAGCTGAAAAAGCTCCAACAGGCTTACCACGGAGCCAAGAAAGAAGAAGGATAACACAGGACCTCATCAGCGGTTGAGGAGACTTGGCTGAGGTCACCGCACTATGCAGGTACCGCCTTCCGGGGACTGTTACCCTGGCCACGCCTTGGTGGTGTCTGAGACGGCGTCGGTTCCCCCGGCTGGTTCCTGCTCGGGCCAGTTGGGAGCCTCCAGGACAAAGGAGGCATCCATTCCCAGTAAGGCCGCCCCTGTGCATCCTTCTGGTTCAAGCCTCTCTGGTAAGTTGGGCGTCTGCTCCTCTGATGTCCGCCTGGAGCAGACTGCTAAGTCGCCCAACCCTCCGGGGCAGTGCACGGTCGTCAAGCCGCCCGTCAAGGTTGCCTCCCCTGCGCAGCCTTCTTCGGGGGCTGGGTCCGATCAGTCTGACGTCGGCTCCTCCGACGCCTGCCGGCCTGTCCAGTGGTCGCTCGGCGACGGAGCCTACACCGGATCCTTTGACCTTATCCGGCGCCGCTGGCTCCCTGCAGTCTTCGCCACTGCAGTCCGAGGCCCCTTCGTCTCCCCAGCTGGACCCAGAGGATCCCTCCGGCCCTCCCCAGGACGCCGCTGGGGACACACTGGCACCCCCGTCAGGCCTCCCTCCCGTAGGTCCGGATGGCCTGATGTCAGACCCTCGGATGCCGGCCCTGACGCCCGCCAGGCCACCTGTCCCTGGCCCGCCTGCAGGTCCTCTTCCAGGACCTTCTACCCCGGTAGAGCCCCTGGTGCTGGATCCTACGTCATCTTTCCTGTGGAATTCTCTACCTCGTCAGATCAGAGAGTGCCTGTCCGTGGAAGCATTTAAGAGATCCCTGAAAAGTTATCTATTTTTGCTGGCATTTGGTTAGTTTATTTTATGGTTATTTTACTGTTCTTATGTTTTTATTTATTAGTGTTGATGTTTTATCTCTGTTTTGTATTAGCGCTTTGATTTCTTGAAAAGCGCTTTATAAATAAATTTTGATTTGATTTTGATCTTATCCAGCACCGCAGTACCTGGTGCCTCAGTACCCGCCGTCGGGCTATGGATACTCGCCCTACGGATAACCGCCAGTATCTGTATCCCCCTCCTCCACTGCCCCCTCAGCCACCGGTGGATCTGAGGGAGACTCTGGCTTCGTGGTGGGCTGAGGCCAAGGCTCAACTCACCAGGGAGGTAGAGAGCTGTCTCCCGACGACGGACCCGGATCCCCGTCACCGGGGGCGAGAGACCCCTCCCCCCAACCCCAGAGACACTGCTACGGGGTCTAAGGCTTGGGGTGGCACCTTCCCCCTAGGGGCCATGTTCCTCCCCCGAGTGGGGAGGGGTCTTAGTCTCCTTCGTCTTCGGACTCATCAGAAAACTCCGATGACAGCTCCAATCCAGACGAGCCTCGCAGGCCTGACAAGCCCAGGCCCAGGACTCCGCTGAAGTCCCCTCCGGAGGATCCCTCATTTAAGGAGTTGCTAAGAAAAATCCAGGCTCTTCATCAGTGGAAATCTCTGGAGCCGGATCCACAGAGGCAGAAGCTAGCTGCCTATCTGGATTTGCCAGAGGTCACTCCCACGTTAGTTCCACCCTGGATTGAGCCTCACGCCGACCTCGTCTCCACTATCTGGAAACAACCGTCTGCTTTAGCCACCCTTCCCTGGAAGACGGACAGGCTGTATCAGGCTCCTGAGGGGATTGACTTTCTTCATCACACCCCAAGACTGATTCGGCTGTGATCAGCACCGCCCATGGCCGTTCGGCTAACCCGAAACACCTGAGCTCGTCCCCACCCGATGAGGAATCCCGCTTTCTGGACCAGTATGGCAAGAAGGTCTTTTCTTCCACTCTGGGTATCAGAGCCTTGAACTATGTGGCTCACGTGGGGGATTACCAGAAGGCTATCCTTAGCGAGGTGGAAGCCAAGTTGGACACCCTTCCTCAGTCCCAGACTACACAGGGCGTGGCAGACCTAGTCTGCTCCGCACATTCAGCCAGTAGGCACATGCTGCGCACTACTTACGATGCGGTGGACGCTTTTGGACAAAGTTCGGCATTCGCCGTGAGTCTGCGGCAACATGCCTGGCTTCGGTGTCAGGTTTGGCCTCGGAAGTACAATCCGCCATCCAGGACGCCCCCCTTCCGAGGTTTGGTGTTGATGTCAAGGACATCATTACCAGACTGAGAGAGAAGGGCACTGCTCTCAAGGAGGTTGACTCCATGTACAGAGCCCCTCAAGCACAGCGTCGTTCCTTCTCAATGATCGCAGCGGCCTAAGGAGAAACCACAAGAAAAGTGGGGCAACAAGCGCTGGGCCCTCTGGCTGCGAGACCCCCACCCACCCAAACGGGCTGGAGCCCAGCCACGCACTGCCACACACCTCCTGACTCCCTCCCTCTCCCACAGCCTCTGGTCGATCCAGAGGAACCGGTAGGCAGGAGATTCTCCCTTCGTCTGCCAGGTTGGGAGAGGATCACTACAGACTCTTGGGTCCTTCAGCTAATAGCAGAGGGCCACTCCATAGAATTTCTTCAGAAACCTCCCATAACCCCCCCCCACCAGGTTGTCTTACTCCCCTGAACATCTTCTCAGGGTTCAGAAAGTAATCTCCCTTCTGTTAAAGGAGGCAATAGAACCCGTTCCTCCCCCTCTTCGGGGGACAGGCTTCTACTCCCATTTCTTCCTGGTCCCCAAGGAGATGTGAAGCCCATTCTGGACCTCAGCTCTCTAAATCTGTTCATGGAGTACAAAAGGTTCAGGATGTTCTCCCTACAGTCTCCTGCCCCTCCGTCGGCCGGGACTGTGTGCTCTGGACATGCAGGACGCATACCTGCATATCCTCATCCACCCTTCCCACCGCAAATACCTCCGGTTTGCTTTCCAGGGGACCACTACCAGTTTAAGGCCCTCCATTTGGTGTTTCTTGGCCTCCCCAAGTATTCACCAAATGCCTATCTGTGGTGGCGGCCCACCTGCGTACTCGGAGAGTGCAGGTCTTCCTATACCTGGACGATTGGCTCCTGGCGGCCCTGTCCAGGGAGGAGCTCCTGCATTCCCTTTACCTTACCAGGCACGTTTTTACCAGCCTGGGTATTACCATCAACCAGGCCAAAGCCCATTTGATCCCATCTCAACACCTCCAGTTCATCGGGGCAATTCTGGACACGACCACCGGTATGGCCTTTCTGCCCTCAGACAGGGTGGCCACACACCAGGCTCAGGCAAGCTTCTTGTCCTCTCTCAGGTGGATTCCAGCCAGGTCGGTCCTTTGCCTACTGGGGCTCACGGCGGCTGCAATTCCGACAGTTCCGCGCGCTCGGCTCCACATGAGAATCTCTCAGTGGACTCTTCGGTCTTAGTGGGATCAATTGGTCGACGACTTGGACCAAGAGGTGCTAGTCTCAACCCCGATGCTTTGGGATTTGCACTGGTGGTTGGTTCAGGAGAACCTTTGTCGGGGAGTTCCCTTCTGCCTTCCTCCCCCCTCCCAAACACTGACAACGGACGTCTCAGGCAAAGGTTGGGGAGCTCATTTGGGATCCCATCGCACCCAGGGCTCATGGTCCATGCTCAAGCAGACACTTCATATCAATGTGCTCGAGGTCAGAGCGGTGTTGTACGCTCTTCAAGCACTACACCCCTTTCTGCTTCCTGGTCACCTGGCTGTCCAGACTGACATGAGTGTAGTCTGGTACCTCAACAAACGGGGGAGGGGGGACTTGTTCCTACCCTTGGGAAGCGGTGCGGGTCTGGGAATGGGCGACCCTACACAACCTTAATCTCAAAGCGGTCCACGTCCCGGGGGTAGAGAATTCGTTGGCAGATCACTTGGGCCGATCCTCGGCACAACCTCACAAATGAGAAGTGGACCAGGAAATAGACGGCATCTTCCTTCGTTGGGGAACCCCTCAGGTCGACCTGTTTGTGTCCCCACTAAACGCAAAACTGCCCATCTTTTGCTCGCTCGCTCCAGGGCACGGGTGACTCTGGAGAGACGCTCTGTCTCTCGACTGGAAGGTCAGATTCGTTTATGCTTTTCCCCCAATTCTGTTGATTCCGAGGATCCTGCACAAGCTCAGCTCAGAAGGGGCCCGTATGATTCTCATCGCTCCCTTGTGGCCCAGGCAAGTTTGGTTCTCTCTTCTGCAACAGTACCCAGAGAAACCTCAGATTCCTCTTCCTCGACTGCTGTTGACCCAGGATCAGGGATCCCTGGTCCATCCGGGCCTCAAGTCCCTTCGGCTGCATGCTTGGTTCCTACAGGCGTAGCGCAAGCCGGTTTTAGGGTTTCTCCTCAAGTGGCAGAGATCTTGGTGGAGGCTAGGAAGTAGTCCACTCGCTCCACCTATGCCATGAAATGGAAACGGTTTTCCATTTGGGCTTTGTCCAAAGACTTGGAGCCTTTCTCCTGTCCTGTCAGGTGGCTACTAGACTACATGTGTTATCTCTTTGACCTGGGTCTCAGTCATTCCTCTTTGAAAGTTCACATGGTGGCTCTGGACGCTTATGTTCCCTTTGGGGACCGAACTTTCGCTCAGCTGGAGGTCGCTAAGACCTTTCTATGAGGGGTTCTACATCTGAGACCCCCCATTCGGGTTCCTGCCCCTCCTTGGGATTTGAATTTCATTCTCGAGAAGCTTACGCTGCCTCCCTTTGAGCCGGCAGCCTCAGCAGAACTTAAGTTCCTTTTGTGGAAGGCTCTATTCCTAGTGGCCATTACTTCCGCTCGAAGAATTTCCGAGCTTCAGGCCTCGATGTGCAAAATTCCATATCTGATTTTCCATAAGGAACGTGTGGCTCTGTGCACCAATCCTAAGTTTCTTCCTAAGGTGGTAGCAGAATCTATGCTGAACCAGTCCATTGAACTGCCTGCCTTTTTCACACAGCACTCCAATTATGGGAAGTATCTTTTACATACCCTGGACGTTCACCGGATTCTGAGATACTACACCAACAGGACGAAGGATCTCAGAAAGACTGACCAAAGTAGTTACGTAAGAACTTACCGTAACAGTAGATCTTCGAGAGAGGCTCTTGCAGTAGGTAATTACATATAGGACTGAAACCGGCCGGCGGCAGGACCCCACGGAAATATTTCTAGCTAGCAGTCCCTGGTGGGGACTGCCCCCACGTCAGGTGACCGGCGTCATATGACGTCGGTATAAAGGGGCGGTCCCAGACGCCCGCCTTCCAGTTCTTTCCCACCACAGGCCCGGAAGAGAGAGAAGCACATATTTCCCTCGATGGAAAAGAAGCTGAAAAATCCTAGGGGGATGGAGGGCGGGAAGGTATTACCTACTACAAGAGCCTCTCTCGAAGATCTACTGTTATGGTAAGTTCTTATGTAACTGTACTATCTTACTTCGAGAGGGCTCTTGCAGTAGGTAATTACATATAGGACAGAATCCCAAGCAGTCTGGAACAAAAGAAAAGGCACCGAGAGGAGGTACTACTCCAAGAAGTAGCAAAGAAAACCTTGCAAGCCTCAAGAAAGGAGGCCTTGCAAGACCGCTAACCTGAAGCCTGCTCTACAGCGAGAGGCAATGTCCAAACTGTAATGTTTAGTAAAGGTATGGACGGAAGTCCAAGTGGCGGCAGCACAGATGTCTGCCGCAGACACGTTCTTGAAACAAGCCGCAGAGGTTGCTACTCCACGAGTGGAGTGACCTTTGACTTGACCCGGTAGGGGCTTGTTGTACTTGTCATAACAGAAAGTGATGCAATGGGCCAACCATTTTGATAGGCAGTGCTTAGAAACAGCATTGCCTTCTCTTTTGTGAGCAAAAGAGACGAACAACTGATCAGTCTCTCTGAGATCCTTCGTCCTATCAGTGCAGTATCTCAGAATCCTGTGAACATCCATGGTATGGAGCAAGTATTCTCCTTGGTTGGAGTACTGGGTGAAAAAGGCAGGTAATTCAATAGACTGATTTAAGGTAGATTCCGCTACCACTGGGAGGAACTTAGGATTCGTGCGAAGAGCTACTCGTTCTTTGTGAAAAATCAGATAAGGGATTTTGCACATCAGGGCCTGGAGCTTGGAAATTCTGCGAGCGAAAGTAATGGCCACCAAGAATAGCGTCTTCCACGATAAAAGCTTCAAGTCTACGGAAGCCGCAGGCTCAAAGGTAGGAAGGGTAAGTTTCTCGAGGACAAAGTTTAAGTCCCAAGGGGGAGCTGGAGTCCGGACAGGGGGCCTGAGATGAAGGATCCCTCTGAGAAAAGTTTTGGATACCTCCAGTTGGGCAAATGCCTTATCAGTGAAAGGGACATGGTAGGCTGAAATAGCCGCCATATGGTCTTTCAAAGAGGAGTGACTGAGACCCAGGTCGAAAAGATGACGCATGTAATCAAGTAGAACGGTCACAGGACAGGAAAAGGGCTCCACGTTCCTGGACGCAGACCAGATGGAAAATCTTTCCATTTCATGGCATAAGGTGGACCTAGTGGAGGGTTTTAGCCTTCACGAGAATCTCGCCACCTTAGGAGAAATGCCAAGCTAGATTGAGCTAGGATCTGCAGGAGCCATGCATGAAGTTGAAGGACTTGAGTCCCGGATGGACCAGGGTCCCCTGATCCTGGGTCAGCAATCCTGGAGATAAAGGAAGAGGAGAGGAGGAACCTCTGAGTATTGTTGTAGAAGAGAGAACCAGATTTGCCTGGGCCAGAAAGGAGCGATCAGAATCATTCTCGCCTTCCAAAGCAAGTTTCTGCAGCACTACGAGGGACCAGAGGAATTGGGGAAAAGCATAGATGAATCTGTCCTTCCAGTTTAGAGACAGAGCTGCCGCTCCAGAAGCCGCCGCTCTGGAGCGAGCAAGCAAAGGTTGGAGCTTTGATGCTTTGAGGAAGCGAACAGGTCTGATCTGAGGAGTCCCCAAATCTGCAAGATGCTTTTAGAACTTTTCGGTCCAGTTCCCACTGTGTGGTAGAGCCGACTGACGACTTAGCCTGTCTGCCAGGACATTGTCGACTCCCAGAACATGGATCGCAGTGAGGTGAAGGTTGTGAAGCGTTGCCCATTCCCAAACCCTCATCGCTTCCCTGCACAACGGGTAGGACTGAGTCCCTCCCTGTTTGTTGATGTACCACACCACGCACATGTTGTCCATTTGGACAGCTAGGTGACCGGGAAGGATGTATTGGTGAAGGGCCTGGAGAGCATACAGCACTGCTCGAAGCTCGAGCATGTTGATGTGGAGAACTAACTCCAATTTTGACCATAAGCCCTGGGTTCGGTGAGGACCCAGATGGGCTCCCCAACCTTCGCCTGAGGCGTCCGTGGTCAGAGGCTGATCAGGGGGGAGGATGAAAAAAGGGGACCCCGGAATAGGTTCTCTCGAACCATCCACCATTGCAAGTCTCTTACCATCGGCGAGGAGATCAGAACCAGATGATCTAGGTCGTCTACCAGTTGATCCCACTGAGAGATTCTCATGTGGAGGCGCGCACGCGGAACCGTCAGGATGGCCGCCGGCATAAGCCCCAGGAGACGGAGCACCGACCTCGCCGGAACCCTCCTGTATTCTGATAGAAGGGAAATCTGGGACTGGAGGGAGGTCCCCCCTGTCCGGAGGCAGGAAGGCCCTGCACATTGTCGTATCGAGGATTGCCACGATGAACTGGAGTCTCTGAGAAGGATCCAGGTGAGACTTGGAATGGTTGATGGTGATAGCCAGGCCAGTGAAAACCTGCTGGGTGAGGGAGAGGAAATGCAGGAGTTCCTCCCTGGACGGGGCTGCCAGGAGCCAGTCGTCCAGGTAGGGAAAAACCTGAACTCCCAAAGTACGCAGGTGGGCCGCTACCACCGCCAGGTATTTGGTTAAAACTCGGGGAGCCGAGGAGAGACCAAAAGGGAGGGTCCGGAATTGGTAGTGGTCCTCCTAGAATGCAAACCTGAGGTACTTTCGGTGCAAAGGGCGAATGGGGATGTGCAGGTACGCATCCTGCATATCCAGTGCACAAAGCCATTGGCCCGGCTGAAGCAGGGACAAAAGGGTCTGAAGGGAGAGCATCCTGAACCTCTTGTATTCCACATATAGATTCAGGGAGCTGAGATCGAGAATTGGTCTGAGATCTCCCGTCTTCTTTGGTACAAGGAAGAAATGGGAATAGTAACCAGTCCCGTGAAGGTGAGGGGGACGGGCTCTATAGTCTGCTTCGCCAGAGGAGGAGCAGAGATTTCTTCCCTGACCAAAGGAAGATGGTCCCTTGGTAAGAGGAGTTCGGGGTGGCGTGGAGGTTTTGCAGAAACTCTATGGAGTGCCCTCTGCTATGATCTGAAGCACCCAAGAATCCGATGTTATCCTCTCCCAGCCCGGAAGGTGGAGGGAGAATCTCCCTTCTACCAGTTCCTCCGGGGAGTCCAGAGGCGGTGGGAGAGGGAAGGAGTCAGGTGGTGTGAGGCAGCGCCGCAGCTCGGGCACCCGCTGCTTTTTTGGGCGGCGGGGGCCTGACGTTTAGAGGCCCGCCTTCCCTGAGGTTTCGCTTGAGGCCGGCTGCGTCTGCGAAAGGGACAGCGCTGTGGGGGATGGGGACGGTACATTGAATCAACGGATTTAAGGGCCATCCCCTTCTCCTGCAAGTCAGTGATGATGTCCTTGACATCACCACTGAAAAGCACAGAACCTCTGAAAGGTGCTTCATGAATTGCTGACTGCACCTCCGGGACCAGACCTGACACACGGAGCCATGCATGACGCCGAAGACTTACAGCGAACGCAGAGCTCCAGGTCCTCGGTGTCCACTGCATCATAGGTCGTCCTCTAGAATATGACGACTGCGAGCAAGCAGAACGGACTAGGTTGGCTAACTCCTGCTTGACTTGAGAGTCAGGCAAGGAGTCAATCTTAGATTCCGCCTGGGTAAGGACAGCCTTCTGGTAATCCCCCATATGTGCTACATAATTTAGGGCCCTAAGCCCAGTGTGGAAGAAGCATAGATCTTCCTTCCATACTGATCCAGAAGGCGAGATTCCTTATCCGGGGGAGATGAGCTCATATATTTCGAGTGTGCTGACTGGCGCTAATCACAACAGAGTCTGCACGGGGGTGAGAGTCTAAAAAGTCTACACCCTCCGGAGCCTGGTATAGCCTGTTAGACTTCCGAGGAAGTGGGGCTAAAGCCGACGGTTGTTTCCAAATAGTGGAAACAAGGTGGGCGTGAGGCTCGATCCAGATGTTCGGTGAGTTTAACCCATTGAGGATCTGGCTCTAAGGAACGCCACTGATCGACTTCCTGGATCTTCCTGAGCAACTCCGTGAAGGAAGGATCCTCCGGAAGAGACTTCGGAGGAGTCCTCGGCTGGGGCTTGGACGGAGAGCGCGGCTCACCGTCTTTCTCAGAACACCCATCGGAGGCATCCAAGGAGTCAGAGAGAGAAGGAGAAGAAGAAGAAGAAGAGTTCGAAGCAGAGTAAGACTCCCTGGCGCTGCCTAGGGGAGGAGCGGGTTCCTTAGGGGATCCCAGACGGCTGTCCTGCCCCTCTCTGGATCCCAAGGCAGAGCCCGGGAATCCGGAGGTGGAGAGGGAGTGTGACGTCTGGGGCGTACGGGAGCCGGGGGGTGGCACCGTTGCCGTAAGACGGCTCTCAACTTCCTTGGTGAGCTGAGCCTTGGCCTCAGCCCACCAGGAGGCCAGAGTCTCCTGGAGATCCACCGGCGGCCCAGGGGGCGGTGGAGGAGGTAGGAGGGGAACAGTTGTACGGATGGAATCCGTAAGGAGAGTATCCGTAACCCAGCTGCGGGAATACTGGAGCAGGGTATTGCGGCGTCGGGTACTGCGGCGTCGGTGGAGTCTGCACCGGGTACTGCGGCGCAGGATACTGTGGACCTGGGAAAACCGACGTTGGATAAGACGGCGGATACCCAGGCATCGGAGGAGCTGCCAGAGCAGACGGCCCAGTCGGGAACTCCACGGGCGGATCAACCGGGATAGGCCCGTGGGGTGGAGGGCCCGATGGAAGAGGAATATCCCCCGCCGGCATCGGAGGGGCCGGTGTCGGGGGAGCCGACGTCAGATCCGGCTCTGTAGGAAGAGGATCGGACGGTGGCCCAGGATCCCGAGCCTCGTCCGAGGATGGAGGAGAAAAATCCCTGGGGTCAGGCAGGGGGGACTCTGGCTCCCCGGACGGCAGCGAGGGCTGCGGGGAACCTGGTACGACAGATGGAGCAGGGTCTGCCGTAGGCTCCGAGGCCCGGCGAACGTCGGAGGAGCCGACGTGCGACTTAGGGGCCGAGTCCCAGCGGACGCCAGAGGAGCCGGCGTCCGACTTCGGGGATCCCTCATCGGAGACGGGCCGAGGATGTGAAGAGGCCCGGTCCGAAGGGGACACTGCCGTGCGCTGCCCCGAAGGGTCGGGCGTCTTAGCGGCCTTCTCCTGGCGGACATCGGAGGAGCCGACGTCCGGCTTATGGGCGCCCGCAGTAGGCTGCAAGCCTGCGCGGTACTGGGGCTAGAGCCCCTTTTTCCCGAAGGCACCGGCGAGCTCGACGCAAACCCGGCGGGTGGCTGACCTCCTCCAAAGCCTTGGAGGCTGCCGGCCGGTCCCGGAGGGACGTTACCTTGGCCGCTCCGGCCGGAGTCGTGGAGGAGGAGGCCTTCTCCCGGTGCCTTTCTTTGTCCTGCTTCTTGTGTCCTTCAGGGGAGGTCGACGCCTGCCGAAGCTTCTTCAACTCCTTCTCCATCGTGGACATCTTCTTGAAGAGATGGGCTTCGAGAGACTGCTGGCGTCGTCTGCGGGTGGCCGCGTTGAAATGAAGGCAGTGCGGACACTTGTCGACCGCGTGGTCGGGGCCTAAACAGAAAAGGCAGAGGGAGTGACCGTCTTTGTGAGGCAGTTGGGCGCTGCACGAGTCACACTTATTTTTTGAAGGGGACGACATATCCCGACATTCACCTGACGAAGAAAATACGAAATACAAAATACTGATACTTTTCGGAAAAAAACCACGAAGCAACAGGACTGAGCGTTATGAACTTCACCGCGAGGCGCTGCACGAGCTGACGGGAAAGAACTGGAAGGCGGGCGTCTGGGACCGCCCCTTTATACCGACGTCATGAGCGCCCGCGTCACCTGACGTGGCGGTCCCGCCAGGACCGCTAGCTAGAAATTTTTCCGTGAGGTCCTGCCGCCAGCCGGCATCAGTCCTATATGTAATTATCTACTGCAAGAGCTCTCTCGAAGTAAGATCTGTTTGTTTCTTTTGCCTGCAAGAGAGACAGCAACACTGTTTCCAAACAATGTTTGTCCAAATGGTTGGCTCACTGTATCACTTTCTGCTACGACAAGTATCACAAGACCTTGCCAGGTCAGGTCAGGGGTCACTCCACCAGGGGTGTCGCGGCCTCTGCTGCCTGTTTCAAGAATGTGTCAGCGGCTGATATTTGCGCCGTCAGAACCTGGACTTCTGTCCACATCTTTACGAAACACTACAGTTTGGACACTGCCTCTTGCCGTAGAGCCGGCTTTGAGTTGACTGTTCTGCACGGACTTCTTTCTTAAGTCCTCTTCAGCAAGAGGATCTCTTATGAGTAGTTTCCTTCTCCCGTGTGCTTCTCTTTGTTCCAGACTGCTTGGGACTCAGTCCTATATGTAATTACCTACTACAAGAGCCCTCTCGAAGTAAGATAGTACAGTTACGTAAGAACTTACCATCACAGTAGATCTTGGAGACAGGCTCTTACAGTAGGTAATACCTTCCCGCCCTCCATCCCCCTTAGTTTTTTCAGCTTCTTTTCCAGGGAAGGAAATCTCCACTTCTCTCTCGTCTCACCTTTTTGGCCTTTGGCAGGAAAGAACTGGAAGGCGGGCGTGAGGGACCGCCCCTTTATACCGACGTCGCCTGACGCCAGTCACTTGACGTGGGGGTGGTCCCTCGCCAGAGACTACTAGCTAAAAAATTTTTCCATGGGACCCTGACGCCTGCTGGCTTCAATCCTATATGTAATTACCTACTGCAAGAGCCTCTCTCGAAGATCTACTGTTACGGTAAGTTCTTACGCAACTGTATTTTCTCCTGACTGGCTCGGTGATCTTGACTAGAAAGTCTAGCTCGTCGGAGCCCTGATCCCACTGCACCCTAAGCATCCACTGTGGGACCCACATGTAGAGACGGGCCAGAGGAGTGACCGGAATGGCCGCCGCCATGTGCCTCAGCAGCCTGAGGAAGTTCCTTGCTGGAACCTGAGGAGTTACTGAGATCCATTCGGCAATCTCCCGAAGGTGATCGCCCCTGTCCGGGGGTAGAAAGGCCATGCCCCGGACAGGATCCAGGATCAATCCAATGAAGACGAGTCTTTGACTGGGCTCGGGGGACGATTTCTGAAGGTTCAGGGTGATCCCCAGCTCTCGGAACAGAGTATATTTGTCTCCGAGAGCCTGAAGCAGGCTTGACCTGGACGGGACCGTAAGTAGCCAATCGTCGAGGTAGGGGAAGACGTAATGCCCCTGACACCTTAGAACCGCAGCCACCACTGCCAAGCACTTTGTGAGAACTCGAGGAGTGGAGGAGAGGCCGAACGGAAGAACTTGGAATTGGTAGTGCTCCCCTTGGAAGTGGAACCTCAGAAACTTCCAGTGGGGAGGGAAGACCCCGATATGCATATATGCGTGCTGCATGTCTAGAGAGCAGAGCCGGTCTCCTTGGTGCAGCAGGGGAAGTAGACATGGAAGGGTCACCATCCTGAACCTTTTGTACTCTATAAGATTGAGAGAGCTGAGGTCCAGAATGGGTCGAAGATCCTGCGTCTTTTTTGGGACCAGTAAGAAGGGGGAATAAAACCCCTTTCCCCGTGGATGCAAAGAGACTACCTCTATTGCCTTTTTCTGCAAGAGGGTCTGAATTTCTCCTTCTATAAGTGGGATGTGAGGAGGAGGAGGATATCGGGAGTACTTTGGTGGAGTATTTGGAGGGAACTCCGTGAACTCTAGCATATGTCCTCTCCTGATAATATCCAGGACTCATTGGTCCGCAGTTATCGAGCTCCACCCTTTGAGATAAAGAGACTGTCTGCCCAGAGTCTTCCTCTGGAGGAGGGGGGCCGGAAGGGAGTCATTGGGCTGTGCTGGGCGTAGGCAGAGAGGCCTGGGAGGACTTGGGCCCACGGTTAGGAGCGCCTCCAGGTTGCTGGTTACCAGCTCTCCTACGGAAGCCACCCCTCTGACTCTGCTGGTTACCACGGGCTTGTCCACCTTGACCACCTAAAAGGCTGTTTCCATTGCTGGTCGCCACGGTACATTTGGTGGACTGACCAGGTAGACTTGCCAGACTCCTGGAGACATGAAATTAGAGAGTCTGTCTCCTGCTCAAAAAACACGGTACCTTGGAATGGCAGATCCTTGATACCAGACTGCAGATCCTGGTGAAAGCCCGAAACTCTTAACCAGGCATGGCGCTGAAGACAGACGCCTGAAACGGCCGCCTGGGCTGCCGTATCTGCAGTGCCGTACGAGGCCCTCAGGACATGAGAACCCACGTCGGAGCCCGATTTAAGTATGTCCTGAAGTTCTGTCTTCTGCTAGAAATCTGGCATGGCTCTCAGTAGCTCGTCCCCCCTCCCACAGAGCATTCTGGTACTGGACCATATGCGTCAGGAAGTTGAGGTACCAGATGGGGCAGGTGGAGGCAGAGTAAACCTTCTTGCCCACCTGGTCCAAATACCGAGACTCCGGATCGGGAGGCTGCCAGCTAAGGTGTTTCGGCTGCCTGGACTTGTCATAGGCAGTCATAATGACCAAAGAGTCCGCCTGAGGGTTTTCTGCTAAAAAGGCTTCTGCCCTCGGGGCCTTATACAGCCTGTCCGATTTATTGGGAACAGCCGGGATGGAGGCCGGATGCTTCCAGGTAGTCCAGGTCACATCCTGGAAAGTATCCACCAAAGGAGGCACCACCAATGGTTTCGGCTCCTTTTACCTCGGGTATTTGGCCAACCTTCGGCCTTCCGGATCCAGGTCCTCTGTTTCCCACTCATTGGAGGCCTGGATATGCCTCATGACGTCCATAAAGGTCGGATCGTCCGGAGGTGAGCGAGGCTGGTCCTTCTTTCCCAGGGATCCCCCGATCCCAAGAGAGGAAGAGGATGCCAATGAAGAAGAGGAGGACCGACTACTAGGTCTGGAATAGTCTGATCTGTCCTTGTGACCAGTCTCCCTCTGTCGTCGGTAGTTGGGTGACCAACATTGGTCCGAGGACAGATGTCAGGAGCGCTCTCACCCAGAGGAACGAGTAGGGCTGCGAGTGCGAGACCTGGGCCAGCGACAGTCTCCAGAGTCCTTGGAGCATTGGCAGTGGTCTTTGGACCGGGAGCGGGAACGAGCCCTGGGTGGAGGTGTAGGCAGCCGCTCGGAGGACTTCCTCAGGAAAGGCTCACCTCCAGGCTGTTTGCCCGCCGGGTCTGGTACCGGTGACTGGGCCAGCTTCGGGGGGGGGAGGAGGGGGGGGCCCGCTTCTGGACCTGCCCCCACCAAAAGGAGAACAACTCCTGCAGCTCGTCCTTCGTGAAAATTTCAGCTGCTCGGCCCTGAAAGGGAGTATCCAGGATGTCAGCTCTTGAAGGGGAGCCCAGGGGGGAGGAGGACTTGGGAGACGGGGACGCCGGCTCTTCCGTGGCCGCACCCGAACCCTTCACCCCTTCAACCGGCGTCAGTGGTGGGACCGACGACGGGGTGCTGACGGAGAGTCCTTTGGCTCCAGAGGCGCGCCTTTAGCAGGCGGCGCCAGTGCCTTAGGGGTGGGACCAAAGCTTTCACCTCCAATGTTTTGGTGGAGACCCTTAGCAGGGTCACCTTTGGCCTGGCTGGCTTCTCCCCCGATGGGCCGGCCTTGGCCTGGGATGACTTCGGACGCTCACCTGGGCCCGGGGGAACACGGGCCTTCTTGGGCGAGAGCCGCGAGCGAGAACGGGACCGCGACCGGGACCTACTATGGTCTTTCCCATGGCACCTGGTCTTCTCTTTGTGCTTCCCCTTTTCCAAAGTGTGCAGATCCCTCTTCTCCAACAAAAAAGCCTTTAGGGCCTTGAGACGTCAGATCCGGGTCCAGCTGGTGAACGCCTGGCAGGCCGCGGTATCGTGTCGGCCCGAGGCAAAAGACGCAGCTCTTGTGCCAGTCTTTGGAAGGGATCTGCCGTCCGCAGTGTCACTTGTTCTGGTGTATCTCTGAAGAGACAGACAGTGAAGACATCCGTTGAGAAGTAATGAAAAACCATCAAAAAACGGCACAAAATTGGGAAAATAACGTTGTTTGCTCTTCCTGGCAAGCTGAGTAGCATAGGCTTCTTCTCACGTGTGAGGGACGTGGCGGTAAAAGAACGGAGGTGGAGCTGGGTCTGCCCCCTTTTGTACCAGGGTTGACGCCGGGGCCGGGCCGACATCAGGGGCGGTCCCTGCTTGGTACTGCTGGCTGAGAAGTTTTTCCAGAGGGTCCTAGTGCCTGCGGCATAGTCCTGACTTTTATAGCCTGCTGCAAGAGCTCCCTCTTGAAATAAGATCCAACTGAAGTCAGTGAGACAGAATAACTTCAAGAAAGCAGGCCTTGCAGGACGGCTAGTCCAAAGCCTGCTCTCCTCCTAGAAGCAATGTCTAGGCTTTAATGCCTGATGAAGGTGTGGACCATGCTCCATGTCGCTGCAGCACAGATGTTTGTTGATGAGACATTTTTTAAAGAGGCAAAAGAGGTAGCCACAGCCCTTGTGGAATGATCCCTGATGGGTCCAAGAAGGGGTCCGTTATGGTTCTGATAACAGAAAGAAATGCAGTGTACGAGCCAACGGGCTAGCGACTGCCTGGAGATAGGAGCCCTGTCATTCTTTTTGCAAAGGAGACTAACAACTGGTCAGTCTTCCTGAAAGGCAGAGTCCTGTGAAGGTACTCTCTCAGTATCCTATCAGCATCCAAGGCGTGCAACAGGGCTTCCCTGGTTAGAAAATTCAGGGTAATAAACTGGAAAGTTGATGTCCTGATTCAGTGTTTGTTGGGACATCACCTTCGGTAAGAACTTAGGGTTTGTACACAGGGTGACCCTATCCCTGGAGCAGCAGATACCAAATTTGGTGGGGCCAGAAAGGAGCTACAAGGATCACCCTGGCTCCTTCCAACTGCAGTTTGAACAGTACTCTCTGGATGAGTGGGAAGGGAGGGCATACAGAAACCTCCCTGTCCAAGAGAGGGACAATGAGTCACCAAAAAACACCAGGCCCTGGAACGAGTGAGCAGAAATTTTGCAGTTTGACGTTGTATGGGGATGCAAAGAGGTCCAACTCTGGGAGGCCCCAGTGACCGAAGAGGTCGTCTGCGACTTCCTCAAGTAGTTCCCATTTGTGGCTTGGAGAGAGAGAGAGCGACTGAGACTGTCAGCGAGAACGTTCTGGACCCCAGGTAGATGAACCGCCGTGAGGTCTAGGAGGTGTTCTACTGCCCAGTCCAACACTCTCATGGCCTCCCTGCAAAGGGGGTAAGAGTGGGTACCCCCTTGTTTGTTGATGTAGAAGACAACTGGTGTGCTGTCTGTGTGACCATCCAAAATCTCTGGTATTTGACAGAGAGATTGAGTTGGCTTTAGTCCAGAATAGGGCGAAGGTCTCCAGTCTTCTTTGGAACCAGGAAGAAGCGGGAGTAATAACCGCTGCCCCTCTTTGCCAGAGGAACAGGCTGGATGGCCTTTTTCTCTAGGAGCTGTTGGATTTCTGCTGCTAAGAATCGAGCATGGGCGGTGGACAATTGACCGGGGTGGGGGTGGAGAGAAACTCTATGGAGTACCTGTGAATGCCGTTGTAATGGTGGACCAGGCGGATTGGTAAAGTGCAGATCTTCCTCCTATCTTCTGGCTTGGCGACTCCTAAGAGGAGAGGCAGCGAGTCAGGTGGTTGGGAGTAACAGGGCCTGGCGCCCGAGAACTTTGGGCTGCCTAGGGCCTTGGGTTGGCCTCCCCGTCCCTTGCAAAAGGGATGGCGACGGGATTCCTGAGGCTGGAACTTGTACATGTGGTGCACGCTGGCTACCGCCTTTCCTGACTCTTGAAGTCCTCTGACCAGAGATTCCACCTCTGGCCCAAAGAGCATCGGTCCCTGAAAAGGGGAGTCCAAAATGAAGTCCTGCAGGTCCAGTTGGAAACCGAGGAGTCTCAGCCATGAATTCCTACGTAAGCATACCCCTGAGGCCGCAGCTTTAGAGGCCATGTCCACTGCATCATAGGAGCAGCGCAAGACATGCTTGTCTACATACAGGCCTGACTGGGCACAGGATAGCACTTCCTCCTTTGTTTCAGATTCAGGCATGGACTTAACCAGTTCCATGGTCTTTTGCCACAGAGATCGCTGATAGGTGACCATGTGGGCCATAAAGTTTAGAGATCGTATGGCCTATGTGGCTGAAGAGAATACTTTCCACCCCCAGCTATCATTTTCTTGGAGGCTGGGTCCGGAGGCTGAGAACTTAAATGTTTAGGCTTGGTGATGCGGCCATGAGTGGCAATGAGCAGGAGTGAGTTGGCTTTGGGTTGCTCTGCCAGAATAGGCTCCGCTCTAGGAGGCTTATAGAGCCTGTCGGCCTTTTTAGGAACCACCAGGATAGAGACAGGCGTACGCCAGGACAGGCAAGTGTCATCCTGGAACGGCTCAACAAGTGGTGGTACGATCAATGGTTTTGGTTCCTTGTCCTCCCAAAATTTTGCCAAACATACGTTCTGGGTCCAGGTCTTCTGTGTCCCATTTGTAAATGGCCTGGATGTGCCTCATGACGTCTAAAAAAGAGGGATCGTCCAGGGGACCTGGGAGAGTTCTTTGGGCCTGGTGAAGGGGGAAAAGAACTCATCCCCAGAGGAGTTGGGAGAAGAAGGATCTGCATCCTACTTGTCTGAGGAATATGTGCGGCCAGTAGAAGAGGGAACAGGAGAACGCTGCCTTTTCCTTTTTCCCCATTGGATCCGGATGAGTGCCTTCGTCCCCACCTGAAACCGGTGGAGTGGGTTGAGGTTCCATAGGTGGAGGAGGTGGGGTGGGGTCTGGGGGTCTATAAAGTAGGTCCCCTTTGACCATATTCCACCACGTAGTAAAGAGTGACCCTATGTCAGCCACTGGGACGACCTGGGCGTTGGGCCTGGCGTCTTGTGGTCCTCGGGGACCGGCATCCGTATCCGGGCGACTATCATCTCCTTCACCTGGAGAGTTGACGTCCGGAGTAGGTGCTGGCTTATCAGGTGTCCTACAACCCGAGGGAGGTGCAGACGTTAGATCCTTTGCAGCGACTGCCCTTATCAGAAGCGTCGAGTGCTGAAGGATGCTGGGGAAAGGCGAATAGCTGGGTCTGCTGTCTTGTTTGGGGGTGGACCTTAGCCGGTGGAGGCGGAGGGGGCGTCCGATGTCTGGTGGCCTCCGGCTCCTTGCGTTCGTCCCTGCGTTTCTCCGCGGGACTGGGCCTGTCCTTATGCCTATCCTTGGACTGGCCACTCTGGGTCAACCCTGAGGATGATTTGTGGGGTCAGTGGGCCAGAGAAGATGAAGTCCCAGAAGGGGCTGAGTCCCTGTGCTTGCCCTGAGAAGAGGCAGAAGCAGACATATCCTTGTGGGAAGGCTCAGTCGCATGGGCCTGGACCAAGCCGGACCTCTGGCCAGAGGTAAAAGAAGAGGAGGCCTTTTTGGAGGGCGACTTAGGGTGCGACTCTGACCAGGGCCCTATCCTTGTGATGGTGCGTCCCTCCCAGTGATTTCCCTGTGGGTGAGGAATCCCTAGCAGGAGAAGATGAGCTGGCCCCAGAACCGAGCTGCATAGCCGCTACTTTGTGCTCCAAAAGGTGCACTTTGAGAGCGTTGGCTCTCCTTACCCTAGTCTTCTGGTTAACTTTTTGCCAGTGCGGGCAAGCGTCGGGCCAATGGTCGGGGCCTAGGCAAATGAGGCAGGCCGCGTGGCCGTCCTTTGCCGGGATCTGCTTCCTGCACACGCACTTAAGATTTTCGTTGCGGAGGTGAAGGCGACAACAAATGGTTATGGGAGATTTTATGAGAGAAAAGACAATTTATTTTATGAATTTTTCTTCAGAGCGGTTGACTGCAAAGAAGGCATTCGTGGAGCCGAACCATGCGGGTCAATGGCGGAAAAAAGAACTAAGGATGGCGCCAGGGCCTTCCTCCTTATACCACGTCTGACGTGGGAGGCGGTGTCAGCGTTGAGGGTGGTCCCCGTTATAGACTACTAGCTACAAGTTTCCGTGGGGCTCTAACACCTGGCGGCATTAGTCCTAATGATATTACCTGCTGCAAGAGCTCCACCTCGAAGTTAGATCATCAATTTACAGTTTAGTATTCAGCAAAGTAGTTACAGGGCAATAAGACTTGAATAAATAACATTTTTATTAATAACGTACAAAAAACACAGAGGAAAAAAGGGGGGATGGGAGGGTGTCGGGGAGGGGGAGGTAGCGAGGACAACTACACAGGAGGGGATAGTGCATGGAAATCAGCCCAGGCAGTGGGCCTCAAAGGGAGATGTATAGCTTGCCTAGGGTGCTGTGAGTTAGTGATGGAGCCAAGCCCAGCAGTAAGAAGCAGGTAATGACTTCCTGGGGGGCCAGGTGTTGGGCTGGAGCAGGACCAATAGTAGGGTACTAGGAGCAAAGAGTTTACAAGAGTAATGAAGAGGAGAGGACTGGTGGGGGGGCAGAAGAGGAAGAACATGGGACAGTTCGGGGGGGGATGTGAAGGAGTAGAGGTGTAGTGGTAGGCGGTGGGTGGTAGGATTACAGTTAGGTTCTTCCTGACAAATTAAAATTTGGAAACCTCCAAAAATTATATTCTGGGGAGGAAGAAGGCATGTAGCTTGCTTATTGGGACCCCCTGGGTGCATTCTGCACTTTACTGCTTGGAAAATGTCCTTAAAATGTGTATCATTTACATTCTTTGCTCGTGTAGGATCTTAGTTCGTATGACTAGCTACTAGGATCTTACTTCGTCAGCCAAAAATAATGAATATTGATTTAATAATACATTTTTCTGCCGACACGGGTGCCCAATCCCTATGTCGGCACTAGACGATCCCCACGCCAGTGTGGGACACTGGGGAGACCACTCCCAGTATTCCCAGCAGAATAAAATTGTCCATATCTGACAACGGAGTACCCAATCCCCATCTCGGCAATAGCCCCCCCCCCCAAGGCGGGACACTGGGTAGCCCACTCCCAGTGTCCCCAGCTATATCATACCTCCCAACATCACCACTGTCACTGTGGGATACTGGGGAGCCCAGCCCACCCCCAGTGTCCTGAAATGTTTATGTAAAATATCTAAAAAAAAATCCGATGTCTTATTTTTTTTTTTTTAATCCTGTAAAATGAAAACAGGTCCCTTATCGTCTGCTCATCCCCCCTCCCGACCCTCCCACTGAGCAAACCATCACCCCACCCCTTGCCCAATACTTACCATCGGAGGTCAGTGGCTGTTATCTTCTGTGGACCGGGACACGTCTGCACTCTTCAAAGCTGAACTGAAACTGAAGAATCGAAGTAAATGTCAAATAATGGCTGTCACTGGCATTTTGAACTTAACGTTAATATCTCAGCCATTTCTAGGTATTTTTGCACCAGATGTTCGCAGAATCACCTTTCGGGACCAATTAACAAAACAACAGTGCCAGTGTTCATGAGGTGGGGTCCCAAAAAGCCCACGTTGAAAATTTGGTGCAAAACTAAAACACGCCTGAGTTATGCACGGTCGTTGAAATTCTTCTACACACTTTCGTAACTCAAATTTTCAACAAACACGTTTTGTCATACCACCTTATGAACAGTCCAGCTGTCAATTCTCAGATCCTGCCCGAAATGCGTTTTCGCTCCTGTGGTGCAGAACAGCACGTACGCTGCATGAAATCACCTTTCGGGACTGATTAATGAAATGACAGTGCCAGTGTTCATGAGGTGGGGACCCCAAAAGGAGATGTTGAAAATTTGGTGACAAAATTCCTAAACATGCCCGAGTTATGTGGTTCCATTGACTTTATTCTACGCACGTACATAACTTTGCTACTTTTCAATCTTTTGACCCCATATTTTCAACATAGCCATTTTTTCACACCACCTCATGAACAGTACAGCTGTCATTTTTCACATCCTGCCCGAAATGGGTTTGTGCATTTGTGGCGCAGAATGGCATTGCTGTTGCGCATAATTAGGTTCTGACTGTCATTTTACAATTTCTCTGTGCCGTGGTACATGATGTGGGGTAATAACATGGCTATGCTGACAATTTGTACTTTTACACCTACATACATATGCACATCTGCAGCGGGATTGGAACACAGGGTTCGAAGGACCCTGCGCTTCCGCAGTAAAATAAGGATAGTATCGTACTATTTCAAAAAGAAGGGAAAATTATTGCAAAAAAACTCTTAATGCATCAGTTAGGGTTTCTATTACAATACCCATTGACAATGTTGGAGCTAACAGAAATACAGTAAGTATGAAGATTTCTTTTTCATTGAACATGAACAAAGTGAACAATTCAATTCCGGCTTGGTGTAATGGATGTGGATCTAGTATAGGGACATTAGAACATGTTTTAGTATTATGTAAGGATATTATTCCACTTTGAAATAAAGCCTTTGATACACTTAATAGAATACCAGGGATAAACATTAGACCGGAGATGGAACTTTGCATGTTAAGCACCAGCTCTACACAGAGTTTGCCATCAGAACATCGTAAACTATTAAATATAGAAGATGATGCATTGCAAGGTGTTGGAAAAATAAGGAACCTCCTACTTCCATTATGTGGAAGAAAGTACAGTTACATAACAACTTACCGTAACAGTAGATCTTCGAGAAAGTACAGTTACGCAAGAACTTACCGTAACAATAGATCTTCGAGAACAGCTCTTGCAGTAGGTTACACCATTAGGACTGAAGCCATCAGGCGTCAGGACCCCACGGAAATTTTCTAGCTAGCAGTCTTCAGCGGGGACCGCCTTCGACGTCGGTCCCGCCCCTGACGTCAGGCGTAGTACATAAGGAGGCGATCCTGCCATAATCCTCAGTTCAGAGGAGACCGAGGATCCGCCATCAGATGGCCAAGACTAGAAAGAAATTGTTCCATCCTGAATGATGGAATTTAGGCTATAACCTATCTCCTCCAAAAAGGGGTGATGGTGGGCGGGAAGGTATCTGCTGCAAGAGCTGTTCTCGAAGATCTACAGTTACGGTAAGTTCTTACGTAACTGTACTATCTTACTTCGAGATACAGCTCTTGCAGCAGGTTACACCATTAGGACTGATTCCCAAGCAATGGCGACAATTTTACGCCATCGGGAGGAGGAAAGACGGAGATTATGACCCTGTCAGAGCCTAGGACAGAAGTCCCTGGAGAATGGCTAGTCCGAAACCTGCCCTTCGCCTTGAAGCGATATCCAGGCTGTAATACCTAATAAAGGTATGCACCGAGCTCCAGGTAGCTTCAGCGCAAATAGCTGAAGTGGAAACATTCTTCAGCGCTGCAAAAGAGGTGGCCACTCCTCTGGTAGAATGACCCTTGATCACGCCTGGCAAGGGTTTGTTCCGCTTGTCATAACAGAAAGAGATACACTGAATGAGCCAACGTGAAAGAGGCTGTTTAGAAACAGGGGCTCCCTTCATCCTCTCAGCAAAGGAGACAAACAGCTGATCCGCTTTCCAGTACTGTTTGGTTCTGGTCAGATAATATCTGAGACACCTGTGAACATCTAGGGTGTGAAGCAGTGCTTCTCCTCGATTGGAGTACTTGGGAAAGTATACTAGTAAATCGATATCCTGATTAACGGTAAGGGCTGAAACCACCTTAGGCAGAAACTTAAGATTTGTCCTCAGGGATACCCTGTCCTGGTGAATCTGCTTGCCGCAGGCACACTTCGACGAATGGCCCTCCAGAGAAGTTGGAGAGGACATCAGACGAAATCCAGTGAAAAAAGAACAGTTGAAGTTTCCTAGTCGTTATGCTAGAAGATGAACCGAGATGCCGATGTTGGAGATGTCGATGGCGGAAAAGAACTGCAGATTATGAGCGGACTTCTCTATGTACTACACCTGACGCTGGGCGCGGATTAATGCCGGAGTAGCGAAATCTCGCTTGAAGATTGCTAGCCAGTAGGGTTTTGTGGGGTTCTGACGCCGATTTGCTTCAGTCCCACGGCGGCTCCACCGCAAGAGCTGTATCTCAAGTAAGATCAGCCTTGCAGCAGGTTTCACCATTAGACCGAAGCCGCCAGTGCCAGGACCCCATAGAAATTTTCTAGCTAGCAGTCTTCAGCAGGGGACCACCTCCAACATCGGTCTCGCCCCCATCAGGCGTAGTACATAAGGAGGCGGTCCCCCCCATAATCCTCAGTTCTCCCGCCGGAGACTCCCGGCCGCTGGATGACATCAGAAGAGGAGACAGAGGATCCGCCACCAGATGGCCAAGACTAAAAAAGAACTTCCCATCTCTAAAGATGGATGTTTGGTTACTACCTACCTCCACAACAAAAAAGGGGAGTGGTGGTGGGAGAGTTTGGTGCAGAGTTGTTCTCGAGATCTACTGTTATGTAAGTTCTTATCGTAACTGTACCATCTTACTGAGATACAGCCTTTGGCAGGTTACACCATTGGGACTGATTTCGCAATAGCGGCAATCTTATGCCACAGGAGGAGTAAAGGTAGGGATCACAACCCTACTCGAGCTTCAAAACAGAAGTCCCTGAAGGACGCTAGGCCAAACCTGCTCTTCTCCTCGATGCAATGTCCAGGCTATAATGCCTATAAAGGTATGCACCGAGCTCCAAGTGGTTGCAGCGCGAATAGCAGAGATGGAGACATTCCCTTAGCTGCAAAGGAAGTGGCCACCTTCGCGGAATGACCTCAACCACGCCTGGTAAGGGTTTACTGCTTTATCATAACAGAAGGAAATACACTGGATGAGCCACCTTGAGAGAGACTGTTTAGAAACAGGAGCTCCTTCCATCCTAACAGCAAAGGAGACAAACAGTTGATCCGACTTCCGAAACTGTTTGGTTCTAGTCAGATAATACCCGAGGCACCTGTGAACATCAAGAGTGTGAAGAAGGGCTTCTCCTCGGTTGGTGTACTTTAGAAAAATACACTGGTAAGTCGATATCCTGATTAAGGGTGAGGGCTGAAAACCACCTTAGGCAGAAACTTAGGATTTGTCCTCAGGGATACCCTATCCTGATGGAAAACTAAATAAGGTTCTTTGCACATCAGTGCATGCAATTCGGAAATCCTTCTTGCTGAAGTAACTGCAACTAATAACAACGTTTTCCACAACAGAAAACGTAGCTCGCAATCCACGGCTGGTTCAAAAGGTGGCAGCGTGCTGCTCCAGGACAAAGGGCAAGTCCCAAGGGAGGATCGATCTCGATAGGCGGCCAAGGTGAGAACTCCCTAAAAGGCGCGAGTAGTGTCCATATTGGGCCACCATCCGATAGCCTGTGGGGCATGGTAAGCAGAAATTCGTACAAAGGTGCACCTTTGATCGAGGAGAGTCAGTCCGACTCGAAAAAGAGAAGCGGCAGGTAATCCAGAACCAGCTGGACAATCTAATGGCGTAGAAACCGCGCGCTTGAGCCCACAAGCAAAATTCTACGCCATTTCATGGTACGCCGAGTGGGTTGCCAGTTTTCAGGGCAGAGAGTATTGCCTGCCACATCTTGCGAGACCCCAGATCGCAACATGGCTATGTCTCTAGGAGCCAAGCGTGCAGGTTCAGAGAACGCAAGTCCTGATGGACTAATGAACCTCCTCCTGAGACAGCAGATGGGAGCTGATCAAGGTAGTGGCGGTTCCTAGATCGCTGATGCAGAAGCGGAACCAAATTTGTCTGGGCCAGAAAGGCGCTATCAAAATGAGCGCCGCCTGCTCCTCGCGAAGTTTTAAGAGGACTCTCTGGATCAACAGGAAAGGAGGGAAGGTATAGAGGAATCGCCCGCCCAGAAGAGGGACAACACGCTCACCAGGAAACACCAGGTCCTGGATCTAGCGAGCAAAAATTGGCAGTTTTGTGCTGATGGGATGCTAAAGGTTCAACTCTGGATGCCCCATCTGTGAAACAGATCCTCTGCCACTTCCTGTAGAAGTTCCCACTGGGACTCTGGCTTGAGAGCGACTCAGGTTGCCTGTAACGTACTGTCCACTCCGGGACATGTACTGCAATTAGATTTGCGCCTGTTGCACTACCCACTCCCACACTCATGGCCTCCTGCAAAGCTGGTAAGAGTGAGTGCCTCCTTGTTTGTTGAGGTAATACATCACTGCAGTATTGTCTGTTTGCAACAGGAGAGTGTCTCATGGAATCTCCGACCGAAGGCTGGAGAGCATAAGAAGAACCGCCTCATCTCCAAAAATGTTTATGTGAGATGAGATTTGGGGCTGTCCATGTGCCCTGAGACCTCACCTGCCGGTGTTGTGCTCCCCACCCGAGCCCTGAGGCTGCCTGGGAGAGAGCCAGTCGGAGATGGCGGCTGCAAAGGAAACCCCACGGAGAGGTTTCCCAGATCTAGCCACTCATTGCCAATCCCGAATCGCTGCATTCGTGATTCGAATCTGGCTGCTGCAGATGGTCTTGCCTATGGTCCCATTGCACCCGTAGCATCCACTGAGTTACCTGCGATGTGGAGCCTGCCATCGACCGCGTAATGGTCAGTAGCTATGTGTCCCAGCAGACGGCGACCAATCTGGCCGGGACGGTCTTCTTTTCACCGACAGGTCCCTGATGAGGGATCTGATGTGTTCTGCTCTGTCCACGGAAGAAAAGCTTTTCCTCTGACGGTGTCCAGTACTGCTCCTATAAATTGCAGTTTCTGGGATGGTACCAAGAGTGACTTCTTGCAGTTGATAAGAATACCCAGTGACTGAAAAAGGGCCTGGGTATAATGAATGGTCAGTCATCAGTGCTTCCTTGGAAGGAGCCATGAGAAGCCAGTCGTCCAGGTGTCGGGACACGAGTGGCCTTGTCTCCTCAGAGACGCTCGCCACGACCGCCATGCACTTTCGTGAAGACGCGAAAAGCCGATGACAGCCTGAAAGGAAGCGCCGAACTGATAATGACGTTTGAAACCTCAAGCGAGGAACCTCCCATGCGCTTTGAGCAATTGGGACGCAGGTAAGCGCCCTGCATGTCCAGATGCCAGAAAGGCGCCCTGTTTCAGCATGGGGATTAGGCCCGAAGGGTGACCATGTGGAAGCCGCTTGTAGAGACGACTCCCGACAGATTGAGGTCGCTGAGGTCCAGAATTGGACGGAGGTCCCCTGTTTTCCTTGGAACCAGGAAGAAGTGTGAATAGCAGCCTAAACCTCTCTGGTTCTCTGAACGTGTTTCAAGGCTTCTTTTTCAAGTTCGAGCACTTCCTGCTGTATAAGCAGGGCATGCTGACCAGAGTAGTGGGAGAGCAGGAGGTCTGTGCGGGTTGCCTACTAATTCCCATATAGTGGCCTTTTCGACTGACTGCAGCACCCACCTGTCGGTGATCGACCCACCCCAGCAGGTGATAAACGTGTGACCCTGACCTTCATTTCCTGTTGATCCTGAGGAGGGGCGGGGCCGAAGGAGTCATGCTGTGGCAGCGTTAGATCCCGGCAGGTTGGGCCGACTATGATTCGTGGCCTCTACATGGGGATGACTTGGCCTAGGCTTTTCGAAAAGGAGCCTCGGCTTTTGACCGGAACGCGGTTGTTGCCTTTGTGTCCGGCCACGAAAGCGACTCTGGTTCCTGTGAAAGGAACTTGGTCGAGATCTGTACATGGCCTGACAGATCTAACTGCCTTCCTGCATCCTGAAGTTTGGTGATCACCTCGGAGGCTTCACCAAAAGGACTTCCCGTTGTAAGGAACGCCTGGTGATGTTCTTCTGGACGTCCGGTAAAACCAGAGTATCTGGAGCCAAGAGCGCCTCCGGAGACGCACGCCTGAGGCTGCAGCTCTGGCTGAAGAGTCCGCAGAATCATGTGTCTTTGAGCACCTGGTTTCCATATCCAACCCTCACGGAGGAGATTCAAAGTTCCTTTGACCACTATCGGGCATTTTCTCAACCAGGTCCTGTTGTCCCTGTTCCCACAATGAGTTCTGGAATTCAACCATGTGGGTGAGGTAATTTAGGGACCTGATAGCGAGGTCGTGTCAAGACATGTGCGCCTACCCAGGACATCCAACTGCTTGACCCGGGTCCGTGGCTGTGTGCTCAAGTGCTGAGGTCTCTGAGACCGCGTCGTAGGCCGTGATGACCAGGGAATCAGCCAGAGGATGGTCTCTTCAGATACTGGTTCTCCCTCGCCTAGTATAGGTGGTCAGCCTTCTCTGCACTGCCGGAGTCGAATGCGGATGCTTCCATGCAGCCTTGGTGACGCCCTGTGAAGGTGTCCACCAAGGGTGGTACTACCAGGCTTTTGGATCGTTTCTGCCGGTAACGGCAAGGCGCTGTCTCTGGTCCAGTTTTGAGATCCCACCCTGTATTCTTCCTGAATGTGCCTCATGATTTCGGGCGATCAAGGGGTCATCCGGAGGAGACCTGGGAAGGTCGGTGGGTCTGGGGAGGAATGCTGATGGAGAAGGAGATCTGAGCTCTTGAGGTGTCAGATCTAGAATCTCCTCATGGACGGTGGTGTACCGGCGCCTTCTGGGTCTCTTAGGGCTGGTGACCCGAAGTGGATCTGATGGAGGTCTTCCCATCTGGAGGATCTACCCCAGGCTGAGTTGTTGGCCCTTGGGAGTCGGTGACCATCCCACAGACCCCTTGGATGGAGGAGGGGCGAGGCGGAAGGAGTAGGAGGAGGTGAGCCAAGTAGGAGGTGTGAGGGTGTGTATACCACATCCTTCCTGATGGTGTCCCACCAGAAGGTGAAGAGCCCTTCACCTCTGTCAAATTCAGGCCCGGACCGACTGGCCGGGTGCCGGGTCCCTGGGGCCTTCCGCCCGGGAGGGTTCCCTGAGCTCGGGTTCCAGAGTCGCCCACCTGGTCCTCGTGCTGAGTGGTGTCCTCCTCTGAAGATACCTTCCGACCGACGTCAGTAGGCGACGGTGGTGCGGTCCTCCCCTCTGGAGTAGCTGACGTCGGTCCCCTGGCCGAAGCCCTGGGAGGCGAATGCCTGGCCGGCGACGGGTGTCTGACTGTAGCCGGCTCCTGGGAGTGTCTGTGATGCTTGGCGACGCCGGGGTCCGTGTCTGCTTAGGACGCCAGTTCTTAGTCTTATGGACCGGGTCCCACCATGAGAGCTGGGACACCACTCAAGGCCAGAGTCTCATGGTGTGAGGGCGACTTGTGGCGCCCCAGACTTGGACAAGGCCTTAGAAGGGGTGGATGAAGCCGATGGCCTGGAAGTCTTAATAGGCTGCAAAGAGAGGTAGGAGCCAGTGGAGGCTCTGACTGTGAACCGGGAGGCTGACATTGAGCTCTGGAGGGAGAGCGGTCTGACCTCGAGCTGGAGCTGTGGAGTCCGAGGCTCGGCGTCGGGGATCTGGGCGCTCCTTCTTCCCGGTGCTTATGGGTCTTCCCGACCACCCCTGGAGGAAGGTTCCCCATCCATAGCCTTGAGTTTCTCCTCCAAGAGAAACGCTTGAAGGGGCTCTTCATGGATCCTGGTGCAACTGTTGAAGCCCTGCAGAAGGAGCAGGCCTGGTGTCGTGTTCGGCCCAGACAACGACACAGGCTGAGGAGGATCCTGAAGGATCTGTTTGGCCGCAGGCACACTTTCGACAGGTGACCTTCCAGAGAGGCGTTTGGAGAGGACATCAGATGAATCCAAGTTCGGAAGGAAGGAGGAGAACGTCGTAGTTCCTAGTCGTCGCACGCTAGAAAGTGACCAAGGCCAATGCTTGCGATGTCGTGGCAGAAAAAGAACTGGGTATTGGTGGGGACCGCCTCCTTATGTACTACCACGCCTGACGCCGGGCGGACCGACGCCGGAGGTCTCGCTGAAGACTGCTAGCTAGAAAATTTCCATGGGGTCCTGGTGCCAGACAGCTTCAGTCCTAATGGTGTAACCTGCTGCAAGAGCTGTATCTCGAAGTAAGTTCTTGTTTGTAGATTGTAAGGTTATGGAACGTCTTCACTATGCTAGTCTGGGTAAAATGAATGCATATCATTAATATGGGATCTGATACAAAAGTTAGTCAAATTAAATAGGTTTTAAAATAGCATTTTTTGAAACACCTGTAAAAAGCTTAGAAAATTAGGTGCTAAATCTAGAATAGAACAGATTTGGCGGGGTTGAAGGTGACTTCATACCATGATATGAAATGAGGGATTTTCTTGAAGTCTTGCATCCTACGGACTGATGGATGTGAGACGCTTGATAACCTAATATAATGTAATGGTATAATCTCTGAACCCCATAAAGGAACAAAACAATTTAAAAAAAAAAAAACCTTGCTCTGGTGGGGGTCCTAGTGCCTCCTGCCCAAGACCCATAACTGGAATCGATGGTGAAGACTGATTCCTGGAAGATCTGGTAAGTCCATGAGAAGGTCAGTAATGGGGCTGGGGGTGCTGTCGGGCAAGGAAAAGCTTATTTGGAGAAGAAAAAGGTCAAGATAATATCTGTTTTATGCAGCATGGAAGTACAGCAGTTTTCAACTTCAAACAAAAGCTTATAGCTTCATAAAAGGGCTTCACATGATTACTTACTAGGGCATCGTATACACTTGAGAAATATGTGATCAGAAAGTATGTTTAAGTATTTCAACTTGATCATGAAGACCACAATTTCTTAAGGAACAGAGTTGTACAAGGTAATTTTAATAACTGACAAACTTTATTATAAATACATTATTCATTACTACTAAATAAATAATTGTTTCCAATCGTAGCAGGTGGTCACAGAGCACAAAATAATATTGCTGAAAAATGCATAACTCTCCTCTGGCTTTGGGTACCATACCCAATTGTCAACAGGATTATTTTTTAAAAGCAGCAGCTTGTTAGTGGACAAAACAGCATCTTTTTTTTTTTTTGTAATAATATATTTCTGGCAAAATAAATATGCCTATTTTTCTTTTAGTTCCTGTAGTGAGATGTACATTTTTGAAGTTTTCTTTTTTGCATTTATAGTTTATGCCCAGAGTCTCTGTGCCGGTCCTCCCAGCCAAGGAGCCACCAGAATTTCCGCAGATTTTCCCTGCCTGTCCCCACGGAGCCTCAGTTTGCCCTCTGGGCAGGGGTAGGCCAACTACACCCATCATCACTCCAGTTGTTGGGCATCTGAACAGTGGCAGCAGGAGCTTGCCCCGGACATCCCCACCAGAGACCGGCACAGGGCCGAGCTGGTCTCCCCCAATTATGTTCTAGTTCGGGGAGGTGTGCCATACAGTGATGCAACGGCGGAACCTGCCAAGTGTCTGACACACCTCCCAGCCTCAGCCTCTGCCCACCCCCCGTAAGCGACCCCTGTGATCACCCAGGAGTGCTATACTAGGAGGCTCAGTCCCTTCCTCCCTGGGGGTGAAAATGAGGCAAATTGTCGCTCGATCCTGGCTGACCCTCCAACCACCCGAGCTTGCTCTCAAACCCGGGTTGCTGGCGCCGCAAGCAGTGACACCACTGCTGCGCCAGTGGGCCAGCCATTTTTTAAGGTTTCTAAAGTTCTGTCCCTTTTGCCACATCAACAGAGGTCGAAACTGCCACCAGCTCACTAGCCAAATGCTGGTAGATTTTGTATTAGGCCAATAAGATTCTCCTT
The DNA here is from genome assembly GCA_016271365.2 of Neoceratodus forsteri. Lineage (NCBI taxonomy): Eukaryota > Metazoa > Chordata > Ceratodontiformes > Ceratodontidae > Neoceratodus > Neoceratodus forsteri. Next base: position 25,952,410 of record JADMNL010000034.1, on the reverse strand, counting down.
TAACTAGCTCTGCAGGCTTGAACTAGAGAAGGTAACTGGGTTAGTGGAAAAAGTCTATGAGGCTAGTAGACTTTTCCAGTCGCTAGCCCTGCTGGCTAGTGGCTGCAAAACTTAATTTCGACCCCTGCATCCACATTAAAAACAAGCATTTGTCAATGCCAAATGTTTGCCACTTGGACAGCTGTTGTACCAGGTTTTGCTCATACACAGTTTCACTATATTTACCCAGGATAGGCCAGATGAAATGCAGTATGTCATTTTTAGCGGTGTCCTGCTCTTACACATTTTTAGATTGTATTTACCCAGGATAGGCTAGCTGAGAAACAATATCTAATTTTCAGTGGGCGCCCACATTTTGACCCCAAATTTCTAACAGTCTTTATGACCTGACATTATAAGCAAGACAGGTGGAATTTTTTAAATCCCATCCGAAAGGTGATTTTGCAGTGTGACTATTAAAGCAAGTTTTGGAGGGAATTTGAAAAATGACACTTGTCATGTTCGGGAGGTGGGGCAGCACAAGGGATATCTTTCACATTAGGGGCCAAAATCTGCAAAAATAAAGTTATGAATAAACACTGGAACAATTCAATGTTTCTCTGTAACTTAGTTGTTTTTTCACATTTTGACCCCAAAATGTCAACATAGTCTTTTTATGACCACTCCTCCTGAACATGACAGGTGCCATTTATAAAACTGTACCCGAAACGTCATTTTGTGCAGCAAATGTGAAGACACATTTTGGCCAGGATTTGAAAAATGCCGGTAATAATGTTCATGATGTTGTATAAAAAAAAAAATGGCTACGTTGAAAATTTGGGGTTCAGATATTGAAAATTGCCAAAGTTACGAGCATGTGTTGAAAAATTTCAACGTATGCTCATAAATTTGTTGTTTTTAATATTTTTTACCCCAAATTTTCAGCATGGCCTTCTTAGGACCCCATTCTCATGAACACGGAGATAGAGAATTTTCAAGTCTTGCCCAAAAGAGGATTTTGTGCAGTGACTAAGAGATCACCTTTTGGGATGGTTCTGCATAATTTCATCATCCTTGTTCATGAGGTGGGGGTCCCAAAAAGGCCATGTTGAAAATTTCTGAAAAGAATATTCAAAAATGATCAAGTTATGAGGATAAATTCAAAACTCACTGAAATACACTGAACCGCATACCTGATTTCCTCAGTTCCCAGTCCAGCATTGAAGAGTGAAGACGTGTCTCCAGTCCAGAGAGGATTACGACTTTGGAGCCTGGTAGTAAAGGGGTTGGTGGAGTGGTGGGTGTGAGTGGGAGGGCTGGGAGAGGGAATGGTAGTGGCAGTAGCGTACTGATGGCAGCAACAGACATTGAGGGATGGTTTTCTTTTGTACAGGGTAAAAAAACTACGAAGGATGGTTTTATTTCAGGTACAGCCACTGGGCACTGGGCACCCCAGTGTTGGTGTTATGTATGGCAGCACCAGAGGTGGTCTCCCCAGTGTTGCACAATGAATTCGGGCAGGGTAGGGGGTACTAGCCAGCTCTGCGGACTGGGCACCCCAGTGTCAGAAACTTAAAAGTAAGGGTGATAGGTGCTGAGTGGGAGGAGGGTAATGGCGGTAGTTTTCCGGTGGCCGCAGCAGATATCAGTGGGGGGAATTCAAGAATGCATAGGACAGACATAAGGCAATTCTGTTGGTGGGTAGGAAGAAGTAGGCTGTTTATTAACTAGGATCTGTAGCTTATCCATTAGGTAGGGAAATGGGCATACTAGGTGGGCAAAACAGTCCTTATCAGCTGTCAAAGTCTGTTTCTATGGATGTTTTCTTTTTTACAGGGTGTAAAGTTAAAAAAATAAAAGACAAGGGATTTTTTATTTCGTGTACCAAACTGGGGATTGGGCACCCCAGTGTCAGTGTTACATTTGGCAGCACTGGGGGTGGGCTCCCTGGTGTCACACAGTGAAAACGGGCGAGGTGGAGGCTACTAGCCAGCACCGGGGATTGGATACCCCGGTGCTGGAAAATTAAGAAGGGGAAAGCTGTGGGAGGGATACTTGGTAAAGGGTGGGACGGATTGCTTTTATGTTTCGGGGATCACAGCAGGCTGATCATGACGGTGACCAGTTCTGCTTGCTGGGCGGCTTATGCACGTTAAAGGAAAAGAGCCACCTTATGATTTAGTTGGCTCTTTTCTTTGAGCTACACAAAGTTTCCACCCAGCAAAACCACAGGAGTGTTAATCAGCCTGAATGATGATTACTGTGACACTGTCAAGCCGCTTGCAGACTGCCCTGCATTGGACCAACAGTGACACACCTCTCAAAGCCCACTATCAAACCCATACATTCGCTCTGTGCAAGGGCAAACATAAAAATGAGACAGCTTGGTTCAGTGTGGTGCTGTTAACCATTAGAAATGTGTGCTAGTACTGTCCATAATATGACTAGTTCATACAGTCAAAACGTAACCTCAGTGGAGAAGATCCGTTTTTCCCTCCTCTCATTCTGCTACCACCACCCTGTCAGTTGTGAGTACCGATTCGGTGGTGCAGTGCCCGAGAATGGGGGGTGGGGGTAGATGCCATTCTGCCACCTGTGCCCCCCAAAGACACTGACTGGCCGGAGCATGTGGCAGGCGCACACTAATGTGCATAAGTTAATCAAGGCTCAATCGGCATCCCCCTCCCAGATTTCAGCTCTGCACGCTACGCCAATTGAGATCATCCAGGTGGTGGTAGTGCTGCAGAGACTGGAGACCCTCCCTCCCTCCCAGAAGAGGTGCGGGTCCTCTCTGGGATGCTCAGTCCTCCTCCACCAGCCCTATGACGACTCGGGCTCACTTCCAAATCTGGGTCCCTGACGTCCTGAGTGTTGGCGTTGCGTTGATGGGCCAGCTATGGATGAGATTCCTGTTACACTGCTAGTTGCAGCCATATTTACTGACTTGAACTATTAATTGACAAACTTTGTACTAATAGCTGTTTTACAAATATCTGAAGGGATTATAAATACCCTGAACATGAACCTAAGGATGACAGCATTACAATATTGTTAAAAAAAACAAAAACTGTATAACAACATTTTGTGCCAGCAAAAAAATACTGCTGCTTTAAACAGCAAACATACTACACCAAATTTCTGAGGCTAATCAAAACTTAGCAGAAAGTCCTTGTATATAATGTATTCTGTATAAGTGGATTTTCAAAAACAATAATTTTGCCGGTTAATTAGATGGCTTTAATGGTGTTTTGCTTCGAGATCCTCGCCTGCTCTGTGATGAGTTACGTTTTCTTGCAACAGGAGATTCCACGTTCCATTGGTTAGGTTGTGGGGTCCTAAATATATGTATGGGAAAAAACGCAGACAAGATGAACTTAATAAATGAAATCAATCCAAATGTAACACTTTTAACAGAAAAGTCAGTTGATCACTTACGGTTTATCTGGTGACATTAAATACAGTACATTTTTCGGCTCTGACTGAGAAGCTTCTTTACCTATAGTAAATCGAAGATATAAAAGAACAGCATAAATAGTGGTGCTGACCCCAACTGTCTCAGTCCCCCCCCCCCACACTTCCATCCGAGAAGGGAGAGAAAAAAAATATCATAACAAAACAGAATACCTAGAACCTTATGACCTAAAAAGGAGAACCCCCAAAAATCGGTTACTCACATGTAACAGTAGTTCTAGGAGTGGTATATATGGTTCACACCACCTGTTGATTGTTTTTTCGGAGGGCAGTCAGTGAATGATTGCGGCGGAGAGACAGGGGAGTTGCTGTTTCTTTAACTCATTTACTTCACTGGGACCGGGAGTTGGGACACTGGAGGGCAGTCAGTGAGAGACTGTTTGCGGCAGAGTGATAGGGGAGATGCAGTTTCTTTAATTCATTACTTCACTGGGACTGGGAGTCGGGCTCCAAGGAATAGAAGCAGGTTCATAGCAAAGCAGCGGGACCAATCAGTGAAGGGGAAAAATGTGCGCCAAGTTTCAAAATCACAGAGCGGTTTATATAAGCCGGGAACAGTAAGCAACAGCCAGTATTAGAAGCCACTAGGGAAGAGTGGACTCTGGAGCAGAGAGTGACAGATGCCACTGGAGGAGAACCACTTAAGGAGCACTTTTTTTTTTGGCCCTCTCTCCCACCCCCCACCTGCCCAATAAGTTAATCGGGAGCAGAGTAAGTGGATGGAAATGGATAGGAGCCATGGCGGCAGTACAGAGGAACAGGAAAGTATCACAGGCAGAGATCGAGGGGGCTGTGATCAACCAGATAAGTGTGATTTTGTGCTGGGAGCTTACTTACTCTGTGCATTGAGGTTTGTTGGGGGATTGTGTGCTAGGGGCTTGCTTTTTTGTTTTGTGCATTGAGGAGTTTTTGATCTTGTGTCGGAGGCTTATGTACTGTATGCATTAAGGGTTTTTTGGGATTGTGTGCTGTGGGCTTACTTTTTGTGTTGGGGGCTTATTGGCTGTACGTTCTGAGGGGGTTGTGTCTTTGAGTAAGGGGCATACAGTGTTTTAGGTACATATCCTATCAGGTTCTAAGTACATATCCTTTCAGAGGAAAAGTAAGCTAGAACAAGCCTCCCCAAAAAGGGGGGGTTCTCACATTAGAACAGTGCTTAAGTCAGAGGGAGAAGATGCTGGGAGTGGTGCAATGCAGTGGCTGTGGGACAGCAGTCTTCAGGAGGGCCTTCTGGATGCTGAGGTGCTGCATCATCTGCAGGCACCTCACTGGGCTGAGGGGGGAGGTTACTAGTCTCTGGGCCGAACTGGCTAGGATTCAGGGAATATCCTCCCCCACCCAAGGGCCACCACGTCTACCTCCGCTACCAAGGTTACCTAGCAGGAGGGGTGGTTGGACTACAGTGGGCACAGGGAGGGTTAGGGCGGTGGAACAGAGGCACATCCCCCATCTGGTGCAACTGAAGAAATCCTACGCTGTGCTGGAGGAGAGGGAAGGTCCCACAGTGACACCCGCAGTTGTGACCAGGGGGATAAGCAGGTCCTAGTGAGGTATCTATAGTCAGGAAAGCAGATTTGGGGACGGATAGAGAGGGGAGAGGCAGGTTAAGTGACTACCTGGAGGTACAGCTCAGATCCGGAGAATCGCTAGGGTGGTAGCAAGGAAGGGGAGCTGGACCTCATTGTCCATTTGGGGACAAATTACCTGGCTAGGGATGAGGCAAGGTTAAAAAGGGTGCAGGAGGAGTATAAGGAGTTAGGAGGGACCTTGGGCAGGTAGCAAGTTCTGTGACCTCCTCGGAGGTGTTGCCTGTTCATGGCAAGGGGGAGGCTAGGGATCTCTGCATCACGGAATTCAATGCATGGCTGAGAATCTGGTGCAGAGAGGAGGATTTTGGCTTCACTGGGGACCCACCTGGAGGGATGAGGAAGGCTACAGCCTACATCCATCCAGAAGGGCGGCTGCAGTCCTCAGTGAACAGTTTATATGCTACATTGGTGAGCATTTAATATAAAAATGGTACATATATGTTCATGGGAACAGTCCCTGTAATACAGCTAGTCCAAATCCTGCTTGTCTGCGAGACACAATGTCCAGACTTCAATACTTAGTGAAGGTGTGGACAGTGCTCCATGTGACAATTGCACAAAAGTCTCAGCAGCAGAAAAATTTTGAAAACAAACAGAAGTAGCCATGCCTCTTCTGGAATGACCACGAACCACTCCACGAAATTCCTTACCGTACTTCCTGTAACAGAACGTAATACAATGTGCCAGCCATTTGGACAGGCACTGTTTAGATACAGGGGCACCCTCTTTCCCAGGGGCAAGTGAAACAAAAAGCTGAGAGGACTTTCTGCTGTCCTTGGTGTGGTTCACATAATATGTGAGAATTCTATGTACACCCAAAATATTGAGCAATGTTTCCCCGGATAGCATGCTCCGGGTAGTATACTAGGAGGAGGATGGTTTGATTCAAAGTAAATTTAAACACCACTTTGGGTAAGGACTTAGGATTCACATGTAAAGACACCATGTCTTTATGAAAAATTACATAGGGATCCTCACACATTAGAACCTGCAGCTCTGAAACCCTTTGAGTAGAAGTGATTGCAACTAAAAATAACACTTTCCATGAAAGGAAGCCTAAACCACAACTTGTGGCCAGTTCAAAAGGAGCCAGAGTAGGCTTCTCAAACAAAGTTCAGGTCCCGAGCCGGGACTGCATTTCTAATGGGAGTTCATATGTAATATATCTCTCCAAAAAGTACGGGATGCCTCTAATTGGGAAACCATACATCCATCCACAGGGGCATGAAAAGCTGAAACAGCGGCCAAATGCACCCTAAGTGAGGAATACTGAAGACTGGAGTCTAATAGGGACAGCACGAATTCTAGCATGTATTGACCAGTCAGGTAACTGGATCCAGTTGCTTGGAAGCAGCCCACAACATAAACTGCTGCCATTTCAAAGAAAAGGTATGTCTGGCGGTAGGTTTTCTGGCACCCACCAGAACATCAGTCATTTTAGGTGATATTCCAAATCAAGTTACGGCTATGTCTTCAGGAGCCATGCATGCAGATGTAGGGACATCAGGTCCCAGAGAACCCTAGTCCTGTGACAATAGACCCCAGCACAGCGGTAGAGGTACTGGGGGGGGGGGGGTCCACTGCCAAGTGTTTTAGCAGTGCATACCATATCTGCTGAGGCCACAGTGGATCAGTAAGGATGAGGGTGTGTACCCTGCATCTTCAGTTTGAGTAGTACTGTCTGTATTAGACGAAAAGGATGGAGGGTGGGTGTAGAGAAACGTCCCTTTCCAGGAGAGGGATAGTGCTTCTTGCCAGAAAACTCCAGGCCCTGGAGCGAGCAAAAATGCAGTTTTATGTGGTGTGGGGATGCAAAAGGGTTTAACTCTGGGCAACCCCACCTTGTGAACAGGTCATCCACTACTGAGGTCAGCAGTTCTCATTTACGCACTCTGGACTGTGACCCGCTTAACTTGCCTGCTAAGACAGTTAAACACCTGGAAGATGCATGGCTGCCAGTTCTAGGCTGTGTTCCAGAGCCCAATACCGTACTCTCACTGCCTCCCTGCATAGCGGATAGGAAGTAGTCCCCCTCGTTTGTTGATGTAATGCATCATATTGACGTCACTCTGTACTAACAGAGGACCTAGAGTCTGTATAAGATAGCTCTCATCTCCAGGATATTTATACTCCATCTTGTAGCCCCTGGGTCCAATTACCTTGTGTCTGATAGGGTCCCAGGTGCGCTCCCCACCTGGATTGTGATGCATCCAAGGTAAGAATTTGTGCTGGGAATGGAACGATCTTTAGAAAGTTCTCATTGTCTATCCTCCACATCAGTGCTTTTGCAAAGAAGATCCGACTAGCACCTGTTTGTCTACATTGTCATTCAGTTAATCCTGCTGGATTCTTAAGGCAAACTGTGGGATTCACACATGAAAGCGGGCCAGTGGCACAGTGAATGGCTGCTGCTCCAAGTGCTAGAATGTGGAGCAAGGTCCTGGCTGGGACATACTGACTGTTGTATACCATTTGTGCTTGAGCAATGAGGCATCCTGCCCTGTTCAGAGGCAAGAACGCACAACCCTGAGCTGTGTCCAAGTCTGCCCTTATGTAGTGCAGTCTGACAGGAGGTCAGTACTTACTTTGCCTGACTGAAACCCCCTAGGTCGAACAACTTCATGGCTTAAGCCAGGGTGTGCAGTAGTTGGTTCCTGGAGTGGGCCTTTAAGAGCCAGTTGTCTAGGTAGGGAAAACATACAGGACTTCCCGGCAGAGGCCTGTTGCTGCTGCCACTGCCAAGCATCCAGTAAAGACCTGTGTCGCATAAGATAAGGCAAAGGGCAACACCCTGAAAGTACAGTTACGTAAGAACTTACCGTAACAGTAGATCTTGCTTCAAGAGGAAGCTCTTGCAGCAGGTAACACATATATAGGACTGACGTCACCTGGCAGCAGATTTCGGCATTTTTCTCTAGTAGTACCGACATGGGACCACTTACCCGGTGTTGACCCCGCCACCAACATCACGCAGTATAAAGGGCGTAGGTGGTCCCCATGTGCTCCAGTTCTTTCCCGCCGTGGCAACTCACTAGTCAGCTCTCTGCTCGCCTACCGTTCCTCAGCTCTAGAACAGTTCCATTTTCATTTTTTCACAGATTTTTCGACGACGCATGTCATCCATTTTGACCGGGCACCATAACAAGTGCTCTTGTGGACGGCAGATCCCTGCCAAGGATGATTACTCAGCCTGACTTTTTTGTCTGGGCCCAGACTACGACACTGGCGCCTGTACCCACTGCCAGGCCTTCAATAGCCAGACCAGGATCCAAAGACAGAAATCGCTCCAGGCCCATCTAGCACAGCAGCAACTGGCCCAGATGTAGTAGGACACGTCCTCTGGGAGGGAGTCTCACTCCCCTACTCCTCAGAAGGGAAAGGAGAAGCACCGCCACCGGGACCGAGACCGCTCGCCTTCCAGGCCCAAGTCTTCCAGCTCTGCTGGTCGTTCAGGCTCCTCCAGACATGAGGCCCGGCTTACCTCCCTCAAGTCTCCCGCCTTGCAGCCCATCAGGATACGGACTTCAGATTCCAGTTCTGCGGCGGCGTCTAAGACCCCAGACGCAGGTGCATCCGCCAAGAAACTGTCCGGCTAGGGCTACTCTGGCCACAAGAGGCACTCCGACTCCAGCTCCACGCCCCCTCCGCAGGTAGGCAATCTTCCGGCTCGGCTTCGGTCGACCCCCGGGAGGCCAAGCAGTCTTCGGGGCATTCTGCTTCTCGGGCCTCTTCTTTGCCGCCAAAACACAGGCACGACCAGCGTCCATCTGTTGAGTTGGACTGACGCCACTCTGATAAACACAAGGCTGATCAGCCTTCTAAGACCTCTTCCTCAGACTGCCCCCCTCTGGCTAAGCTGAGTTCGTTGGACGCAGCTCCAGCACCGACAGCGGTCGCACCTCCGCTTCCTCCACTGGTGCCAGACACGGCTGTTCCACAGCCGTCGTCGGTCCCTCTGACATCACCTCGCAACCGTACGCTGGTCCACCCGATACCGGATCTGCCTGTCACTGAGGAGCTTTCACCGGCGTCACCTGTCCTACCGACGCTGGGCCACCCAGACGCCGGTGTCCCTGCAGGTCGACCGGCGTCACTTTCTAGGCTGGACTCTCCAAGGTTGGGGATGTCCCAGGTCAAGGAACTTTTTGCTCACTGGTGGGATACAGTCAAGCAGGACTTAATAGGCCCTCCGGTTCCTTCTCCAAAAGCTCCTCCTGTCCCTCAGCCTGACGGGCAGGCTACGCCTGTCCCTTCCAGGACTGAGGGGGATAAGTCACCGGCCAGCCCCAGGAAGCACAAGGACAAGCGCAAGAGGACTAGGTCTCCTTCCTCCTCTCACTCTCTTTCTCCTAGACGGCCCAGGCACAAGAGGAGATGTCAACGGGTTTCGTCTTCCTCCGCCTATGGCGAATCAGAGTCCTATCCTGATTTGGACCCGGGCTCGCTCCCTGGTGACACTGAGGTCCAGCCTAAATCTCCTCCCGATGACCCCAGTTTCCTAGAGGTCATGCGGCACATTCAGGAGAACATGGGATAGGATACGGATGCCCTGGACCCTGAATGCTTGCGCTTGGCAAAATACCTGCGCCAGAAGGATCCCAAGCCATTGGTCATCCCTCCCTTGGTGGACACCTTCCAGGACGTTACCTTAGCTACCTGGAGGCATCCACATGGGTCCTCTGCATTGCCCAAGAAGGCCAACTGCTTGTTCCGGGCCCCCAAGGACCATTCTTACTTGGCCGAACACCCCACAGCTGACTCCGTGGTCATTTCGGCCACACATGATCGTTCGCAGAGGCCGAATCATCTAAGTACCCAGCCGCCAGACAGGGAGTCTAAGCAGTTGGATTCTTTAGGTTGCAGGGTGTACTCATCTGCCACCTGCAGTATCCGTAGTCTACTTTTTTTTGACTCAGATGGTCCAATTCCAGAACGCCCGACATTCTGCAAGGTTAGCCTGACTGTCCTCAGAGGACAGAACTTGCTAAACTTTTACAGACTGGCTCGTATGTGGGTACCCACATTCTTCAAGCTGTGTACAACTCTGCGGACACTTCAGCGAGGGCGGCTGCTACTGAAATTTGCCTTCGGCGCCACTCCTGGCTCCGGGTCTCAGGGTTTGACCCAGAGGTACAGACCACACTTCTGGATGCCCCTTTCAAGAGCTCTGTGCTCTTCAGTAAAGACACAGAGAAGATTATTGTTAGATTGCAGGACTCTGGCAAAGTAGTCCGTGCGGTGCAGTCTATGTATCGCCTGAAGCAGGAGCTTTGTCACCCGTCTGTCGTGGCAGAGGGACACCAGGCACAGCAACCCCGTGCTTAGCCTCACGCACAGCGGGGTGGCTCTGGTCGAAGAGGGGGTCACGGAGGTGCTGCCTCTGCCCCCTCTAGACAGTCTAGACCTCTAGCAGCCACCCTCCCGTGCCCTCCTTCCACCTGACTATGTAAACGACCCTCCCCTCCCAGACCTGACGTCAGGAGAGCGGGTGGGAGCTCGTTTTTCTCACCACCATCTTGCATGGAGAGAAGTTATCTCCGACAGATGGGTCCTCAACCTCGTGGAGTTGGGGCACTCCATAACGTTTGAGTCTCTACCCCCGGACAGACCAATCAGGCGGAAGATCCAGTCTCTCCTTGATAAAGACGCCATAGAATGCATCCCAGAGGCAGAAGGGGACTCTGGGTTTTACTCCTGCATCGTCCTGGTTCCCAAGAAGTTGGGAGACCTGCAGCCGATCTTGGACCTCAGCGACCTCAACCAATGGGTCGCTTACTGCAGATTCCGTATGGTGTCACTTCCGAATCTTCTCCCCTTCCTGACGGTCGGGGATTGGCTGGCGTCTCTGGACATGCAGGATGCCTACCTTCACGTTACTATTTGCCATAGTCATCGGAGGTTCCTGAGGTTCAAGTTCGAGGGTCAGGCCTATCTGTTCAAGGTTCTTCCCTTCGGCTTTTCCTTCGCTCCCAGAGTCTTCACCAAGTGCCTCGTCATCGTTGCAGCAGCCCTGCACCGAGACGGCCACTTTTTGTTCCCTTATCTCGACGATTGGCTCCTCTTGGCCCCGTCCAGGTCTCGTCTTTTGGGAAACCATCCTGGCCACGCTCTCCCTTTGTCGGCATCTGGGGATCACAGTAAATCCAGAAAAGTCTCAGCTCTTCCCCTCTCAGCATCTTCAATTTATAGGCACTCTTTTAGACACCACATTGGGGAAAGCCTTTCTCCCTTCAGACAGGGCAGAGAACATCCAGGCTCTGGCATCCCAAAGCTTTTCAGCCTCCGTGGTTCCAGCCAGGTCCATTCTCAGGCTTCTGGGGCACATGGCAGCTGCCATAGTCTCGGTCCCTTTCGCCAGACTGCACATGCGCACCATTCAGTGGGCTCTTCGAGTCCAATAGTCCAGACCAGGGACGACTTGGACTTGCCGGTCATGATTTTGGACACAGTTCATCGCGAACTCCGCTGGTGGGCGTCTCCTCAGCATCTCTGCCGAGGACTCCCCTTCCAGCCGTAAAGTCCTGTCCAAACGCTCACCACAGATGTGTCTGGGACAGGATGGGGGGTCACCTGGGGATCCACAGGACGCAAGGGCTGTGGTCTCCATTAGAGGAGAACTTGCATATCAATGTGCTAGAGCTCAGAGCGGTCCTGTATTCCCTACAGGCTCTGGCTCTTTTTCTAGCACCCGGTCACCTCCTTATTCAGATGAACAACACTTTGGTGGTGTTTTACATCAACAAGCAGGGAGGTACACACTCTTACCCCCTTTGTTGGGAAGCTATGAGAGTGTGGGACTGGGCAGTCGAGCACCACCATCATCTTTCTGCAGTCCACGTTCTGGGCTCCATGACCGTAATCGCGGACGCCCTCAGCAGGGCAAAACCGCTGTCATGAGTGGTCCCTGATACAGTCCGTTGCAGACGAGCTCTTGAGATGGAATGCTGGAATTGGACCTTTTTGCGTTTCGCTGCAATGCAAAACTGCCCAGTTTTTGCTCGCTCGATCCCAAGCCTGGAGCTTTCTGGCAAGACGCATTGTCTCCATCTTGGAGCGGGAGGTTTCTTTACGCCTTCCCTCCCTTTCCCTTCTTGCAGCAGGTCCTCCTCAAAGCCCAATCGGAGAGGGTCACCATGATTCTGATAGCCCCTCTGTGGCCCAGACAGATTTGGTTCCCACTTCTCTGGCGTGTCTTGGTGCAAGCTCCGTGGCCTCTTCCCATTTTGGATCAATTTCTCTCTCAGCAGCAGGGGGACCTTGGTTCATCCCAACCTGCGCTCCCTTCACCTGCATGCTTGGCTCCTGCAGACCTAGCACAGCTTCGCTTTGGAGTTTCTGATGACAATGCCCAAATTTTGGTGGAGGCTCGGAAGTCCAGTACCAGGACCACTAACGCCATGAAGTGGAAACGCTTTTGCCTCTGGGCCACATCCAGGAGGCTTGACCCTCTGGTCTGTCCAGTTAACGCGGTTTTACAATACCTGCTATCCTTGTTGGAGTCAGATCTCAGCTACTCCTCCATTAAGGTACACCTGGCTGCTGTTTCTGCCTATCATCACTGTATTCAGAACAGGACAGTGGCTCAATTGGAGGTGATTAAACTTTTCTGAAGGGGATTTTACTTCTCCGTCGTCCAGTCCGAGACCCTGTTCCTCCTTGGGACTTGTTTGTTCTGGAGAGGCTTACGCTTCCTCCCTTCAAACCGGCCATGTCTTGTGAGCTCTGCTATCTCTCGTGGAAGACTTTGCTTCTGGTGGCGGTCACCTCAGCTCAACACATTTCGAGCTTCTTGCTCTTATATGTTGAGAGGCCTATCTTATTTTTCATAAGGACAGGGTAGACCTCTGCACTAATCCGAAATTTCTTCCGAAGGTAGTGTCGGAGCTCACTCAACCATTCGGTTCAGCTTCCGGTATATTTTCCGGAGCATTCCAATAGGGGTGAAGCGCTCTTGCACACCTTTGATGTGCACCGCGCTCTGCGATGTTTTTTTGTCCAGAACAAAAAGTACCAGGAAATTGGACTGTTTGTCAAAACCTCAAAGGGTGGGGAGTGGTGTTCCATAAGGGTGGGTGTTGGGACCCTTACTGTTTAGCTTATTTATAAGTGATTTGGATATTGACAATGCAAATAAGATGGTGAAATTTGCCAATGATGTGAAAATAGGAGGGATAGTAGATACATTTGATGATAGAGTAACATTTGGAAGAGATGTAATACAAATTTTAGAATGGGCTGATTGAAATGGAATGAACTTTAATGAGGACAAATGTATTATAATGCATATAGGAAGGAAAAATGTTCACCAGAATTATTATATGAAGGGTATAAAACTGAAGGTATCTACATGTGAGAGAGATCTAGGAATCTATATCCACAGTGCCTTAAAGAATAATATACAGTGTAGAAATATCAAATAGAGCAATGTATTTGGTAAACAGTATTAGAAGAGGTTTCCACTCTAGAAGTAGAGAGGTGCTGATGCCATTGTATAGGACTCTGGTCAGGCCCATACTGAATTATTGTTTAACGGTATGGAGTTAGTGAAGGATGTCAAAATGGTTGGAAAGGCCACAACGGACATATACAAGGATGATTTTAGGGTGTGTAGATCTGCATTATGAAGGAAGATTAAAGAAATTGGGATTGTGGACCCTGAGTGATAGGAGAGTAAGGGGGGGATATGCTGTTTCTGTTTAAGATCTTAAAGGATGAGAGTATGAGGATGGAGATGGGAATGGAATTTAAAGATCAAATACATCAGCTAAGAGGGCATAATAGGCAACTGAAGGAAACAGTATGTAGGACGGATATAAGAAACAAGGGATTCAAAAATAGAGCAATCAAATTGTGGAATAGATTACCACTGGAAGTTGTAGATGCAGAAGATGTTGAGGTTTTTAAGACCAGAGTAGATTAGTACCTAAATGAAATTGGTGACTTAGGTTACCGCCACTGAATTGTGGGGAAAGCTTACATGGGCTTCTGCCTTCTTGACTTTCCTACTTTTCCAGTATGAAATCCTTTGCGGACAGGTCCTTGGGGCGCCCGGATACAAAATAAACGCTCTTGCGTTGGCTGGTAAACTGTATATCCTTCTGTTATCAGCAGGCTAACAAGACCGTTCTGGGCTCCGTTAGGGCTCATTCCACCAGAGCGGTGGCTACTTCCTTTGCAACTCAAAGTGTCGGCGGCTGACATTTGTGAGCCACCACCTGCCACTCTGTTCACACTTTCAGACATTACAGTCTGGACATTGTTTCCAGACGTCACGCAGGTTCTGGCCTGGCGGTCCTCCAGGGCCTTATTTCCTGAGAGGGCTTGTCTCCCAAGGGTTTCCTGCCTCTCCTTTCCTTCCCACTTATAGTTGTCTTAAGTTCAGACCTTGAGTGTGGTATGTGTATTTGACTCCCCTTCCCAAGGGTTGTCTTGGGTTTATACCTCTGGGAGATGTTCCTATTTTTTCCTTCCCCCGCCCTTTCCCAGAGGTTGTCTTTAGTTTATACTGCTTGGGAATCAGTCCTATATATGTGTTACCTGCTGTAAGAGCTTCCTCTCGAAGTAAGATAATACAGTTACGTAGGAACTTACCGTATCAGTAGATCTTCGAGAGAAGTTCTTGCAACAGGTATGATTTCCCTCTCTCCTTCCCCCGGGAGTGAGCCTTTCTGCTCTGGGTTTAGTTCAGCTCCCTTTGCGGGCCTAGCTAATTTTGTTCTTTTTCTATGGAATGTTTCCTCCACACTGTTGTTGTTATTTGGCCTGTCTTTGGCGTGCAAGAACTGGAGCACGTGGGGACTGCCTATGCCCTTTACACTAGGTGACGTCAGGGGCAGGGTCGACGCTGGGTAGGTGGTCCCACGTCGGTATGGCTAGAGAAAGAAATGCCGAGATCTGCCGCCAGGTGGCGTCAGTCCTATATATGTGTTACCTGCTGCAAGAGCTTCTCTCGAAGATCTGTTATGGTAAGTTCTTACGTAACTGTACTATCTTCGAAAACAGCCCTTACAGCAGGTTACACCATTAGGATTGAAGCTGGCAGGCAGCAGGACCCCACGGAAAACTTCTAGCTAGCTACATACAGCAGGGGACCACCCCCGACAGCCCTAGCCCCGGCGTCTCATACATCATAAAAGGGGTGGTCTCCCAGCAGCCCTCAGTTCTCCCGCCGGAGACTCCCGGCATAGCAATATGATTCTGATAGGGAGACTGAGGATCCGCTTCCAGAGGAAGACCAATAGAAATTATGGTTATTATTGCTGAAATAGCTGACCTCCTGAGGGGAAGGTGGGTGGGAAAGTACCTGCTACAAGAACTGTTCTCGAAGATCTATTGTTACGGTAAGTTTTTACATAACTGTACAATCTTGCTTCGAGAAACAGCTTTTGTAGCAGGTTACACTATTAGGACCGAGACCCAAGCAGTGACAGGTATTAGCCCTAAATTTGGGAGGAGGAAAGGAGAAAGGTGAAGGTAACCCCTCATGAAAGTAGCCACTGCAGAACAGCAAGGCCAAAGCTCGCTCTGTGCCTAGAGGCAACGTCTGGACTGTAGTGTCTGATGAATGTTTGCACTGTACTCCAAGTAGGTGCTGCACAAATGGTAGGTGCTGAAACATTTTTCAGGAAAGCGAAAGAGGTTGCTACCCCTCTGGTGGAATGACCCTTTACCATTCCCTGTAAGGGTTTGTTTATTTTTATTTAAGTCACGGATTACATATACCTTTGAGCTAAGAGCTCTTTTACAAAGATTCCACATCAGTAGAAAGGACGACAGATTAAACAGGACAGTAAAGTATGGTACAATAACATGTATATAGGAGATACAACACTCATAATGGACAGTCAATGTAAAACAACAGAGACACATTATGGTAATCAGTTTCAGGCACAGGAAAATGCATACAATACATTGACATCAGCCAGCAGGCTTTGTCAAGACAAACAGGGCCCAGTGTGTATGAAGGGATGTGGGAGGGTGAGCTGGGAAGAGAAAGAGAGGGGTGTGGGAGTGGAGGAAGTAAGGAGAGGTGGGGCAATGGGAGGGGGAGGAAGGGTGGACAGGGGGTGGGGAGATGCAGGGGGATGGGTGGGAGGCAAGAGTGCTAAGTTACTATGAAAGAAGTTGAGTGCTAAGGTTGAGTTTTGGGAAAACAGGGTTATGGGAGACAGTCACAGGTGATAGCTGTAGAGAGTAGTGACCAAAGCTTGACTTTGAGCGGGCCCAGCTTAGTTTCGGAGGTGATGTCACTGTTGAGAGCATTCATCCAGAGGGGGGCCCTGAAGGGGAATGATCGTTGACCCTGTTTTGGTTTGTTTCGCTTCTGGTAACAGAACATGATGTAGTTCACCAACCATTTTGAGAGTGCCTGTTTTTACACCAGTGCCCTTAACATCCTGTGGGCAAAGGACAAAAACAACTGGTCAGACTGTCGGTGCTGTCTGGTCCTGGTCAAGTAGAACCTGAGAATCCTGTGTACATCCAATGTGTGTAGGAGGGCTTCTCCTCTGTTGGTATACCTTGGATAGTAGACCAGTAGGTCTATATCCTGTTTAAGGGTTAATTCGGACACTACCTTAGGAAGAAACTTAGGATTGGTTCTTAAGGACACCTGTCCTTGTGGAAAATCAAATAAGGCTCTTTACACATAAGAGTTTGGAGCTCTGAAATTCTTCTTGCTGAAGTAACTGCAACTAAAAATAAAGTCCTTCCAATGGAGAAGGCATAGCTTGCAATCTGTGGCTGGTTCAAAGGGAGGTAGTGTGAGCTGTTCTAAAATGAAGAGAAGATCCCAAGGAGGGGATTGGTTCTCTAATGGGTGGCTTCAAGTGGAGGATGCCATGCAAGAATGTATGACACAAATCTAATTGGGCCAAAGATTTGTCTCCGAATAGTACGCCGATATGGCACAAAGATGCACCTTTATTGAAGAGTAGCTCAGCCCTGCCTGTAACAAAGAAAGGAGGTACCCCAAAACTGGTTTTATCGGGCAAGATAATGGGTCTAGGTCATGGGTCGATGACCAAAGGCAGAACTGGCACCATTTAATGGCGTATGTGGTATGAGCAGAGTGTTCATGAGGCAGTATAGCGCAGTGGTTTAAGGCTCTGAGCTGCAAACCTGGAGAACTGGGTTTGAATCCCACAGCCTCCACTTGTGTATTGTGTGACCCTGAACAAGTCACTTAACTTCCTTGTGCTCCCAGGTCGCACTTGTAAAGAAGTTTTCAACTTGGTGCATCTCTCCTGGTAAAATAAATAAATAAATAAAAAAAGTAGAGGGCTTCTTTGCTGCCACTAGGACGTCCACCACACTGTCCGATAACACCATGGCGAGACATTGCTAGGTACTTAGGAGCCAGGCGTGTAGGTGCAAGGATCTGAAGTTCAGGTGAATCAGAGACCCGGTGTCTTGTGACAGTAAGTGTGAGCTGAATGGAAGAGAGAGTGGTGGTTCGCTTGCTAACCCTTGCAGAAGAGGGAACCATAGCTGCCTGGGCCAATATGGGGCCACCAGAATCATGACTGCTCAGTCGTCCTGCAGTTTCATCAGGACCCTCTGGATCACAGGGAATGGAGAGAAGGAATAGAGGAAACTGCCTGTCCAGGAAAGGGACAACGCATCTCGCCAGAAAACACCAGGCCCTGGATCTAGCGAGCAGAAACTGGGCAGTTTTGTGCTGTGTGGGGAGGCAAACAGATCCAAATCTGGCATTCCCCATTTTCCTAAAAGCATTTCCGCTACTGGTTGTAGGAGCTCCCATTCATGTGTGCTGGATCGAGATCTGCTTAACAGATCCATCACCGTATTCTGTAATCCGGGAACATGTACTGCAGACAGTGTAATGTTGTGCTGTATTGCCAAGTGCCACACTCTCATGGCCTCTCGACAGAGTTGGTAGGAGTGAGTGCCTCCCTGCTTGCTGATGCAGAACACTACTGACATGTTGTCTGTTTGGATCTGTAAGTGTCCTGGGGTTATGTCAGTTTGCAAGGCTTGAAAGGTGTAAAGAACTGCCTTCATCTTGAGGACGTTTATGAGAAGGGTTCCTTCAGTCCCTGACCATAGTCCCAGAGTCTTTTTGCCATCCAAATGGGCACCCCAACCTGATCCTGATGCGTCTGTGGTCAGAATCAGGGAGTGAGTAGGAGATGGGAAGGGAACTCCTACTGAGAGGTGCTCTGGAACCATCCACCATTGCAAGACTTTGAGAATAGAGTTGGGGATCGAGACTAGCTGGTCCAAGCCGTCTTAGCATTGGTCCCACTGGACCATGAGTGTCCACTGAATGGCTCTCATGTGGAGATGTGAAAGGGGTACCATGGCTTTGGTGGCCGCCATATGCCCCAGCAGACACAGTATGGTCCTCGCTGGGAACTGATGTTGAGCTCTGATATGCCTTATCAGGGCTCGTAGACGCGGTGCCCAGTTTTCTGGTAGGAATGCCCTTCCCTTGCTGGTGTCCAGCACTGCACCAATGAACTGAAGCCTTTGGTAGGGTGTGAAGGTCGAGTTGGCCAGGTTGATTGTGACACCTAGGGAGTCAAACAGTGAATAGGAGTCTCGTAGAGCGTTTTTTAACTCTCTCTGGGACGCTGCCATCAGAAGCCAGACATCCAAATAGGGGAAGACATAGCAACCCTTTCTCCTGAGTGCCGCCGCTACCACTGCCAAGCATTTGGTGAATACCCTCAGAGCTGACAGGCCGAAAGGTAGGGCTCGGAATTGGTAGTGGCAACCCTGGAATTCAAATAGCAGGAACCTCTGATGAGGTTTCTCAATTAGAATGTGGAGGTAGGCATCTTCCACGGCCAGCGATGCGAGCCACGTGTCTGGGCATAGCATCGGGCTCAAGCCTGGTAGGGTCACCATCCTGAAGCGTTTGTATGCCACAAAGGTATTGAGATCGCTTAGGTCTAGTATGGAACGTAGGTTTCCTGTCTTCTTTGAAAAAAGTGGGAATAATACCATTTCCCTCTCTGGATCCATGGGACCTTTTTCTATGGCTTCTTTTTTGAGAAGGGAAGCTCTCTCTTCTGGAATTAGTGTGGCATGTTGGCCTGAATACTGGGAATGCAGTGGTGGTCTGGATGGTGGTTGTCCTATGAACTCGATAGAGTGCCCTCTTTGAATGAGTTGAAGCACCCATTGACATGACATGATGTGTTGCCACCCTGGCAGGTGGTTTGTGAAATGACCCTCCGACCTTCTCTTCCCTTTGAACAAGAGGGGGACGAGGAGGGGTCTGCAGTGAGTCAGGCAGTGGAGGCTAGCCTGAGGAGTCTGTGTGTTCCTGGCACCTTGACCTCCAGTAGAGTGAGGTGGGCCTTTGCGATTAAAACCACCTCTCTGCTGTTGTCCAAATCGGGGCTGTTGACTCTGTTTGCCCTTGAACCTATTCTGTTGCCTCTGAAATGGCTTCTGTTTAGATCTGTACATTGCCTGTACTGACCTGACTGCCTTACCGGCATCCCGGAGTTTCGTTATTATCTTCTCGGACTCTTCATGAAACAGAACCAAGCCTTTCAATGGGACGTCTAGGATACCCTTCTAGACGTCAGGTGTAAAACCCAAGACTCTCAGCCAAGAGTGTCTTCTAAGGCAGACTCCTGATGCCACACTTCTGGCCGCTGAGTCTACGGAATCATAAGCCGCTCTGAGTACCCGTGTTCCCACATCAGAGCCTGTCTGGAAAAGTTTTATGAGCTCCGCTTTTTTTGTCTCCCTCCAGCATGTCCTTTACCAGGTCTTGGCCTTGTTCTCACTAAGCATTTTGAAACTGCACCATATGAGTCAAGAAATTAAGTGACCTTATGGAGCAAGTTGCTGATGCATATACCTTTCTCCCCATGGAATTGAGTTGCTTTGATTCTTGATCTGGGGGTTGTGTACTGAGATGCTGTGGTCTTTGAGACCTGTCATGAGTGGCCATTATGACCACAGAGTCTGCCATTGGTTGTTCTCCTAAATAGGGATCCTCAAGAGGGGCCCTGTACAGGCGATCCACCTTCTTGGGGACTGCGGAAGAGGAGAAGAGGTGCCTCCAAGCAGCTTTTGTTACGTCTTGGAAGGAGTCCACTAAAGGTGGGACCACCACTGGTTAGGGGTCCTTTTATCTTAAGTACTTCGCCAGTCGGCATCGTTCGGGATCTAAAGCTTTGGTGTCCCAACCCATATTGTCTTGGCTATGTCACATAATATCCATAAATGTTGGGTCATCCGGGGGTGGGGGTGACCTTGGCAGATTCCAGGAGTCTGGGGAAGGGACACTAAAGGTCGATGCCAACCTGGACGATTCAGAAGATGAGGTGCGAGACTCGTCCAATGATGAAGAGTTATTTCCTATGGTGTCTCTTAGTAAGTCTATATACACTAAGAGAGCGGGAAAAGGTCTGGGAAGGAGACCTCGGCTGCTGCTTATTTTTATAAGAATTTTTTCCTTAGACCGACACCTAGGTGCTGGACTTTTCTCTCTAGATGGTGGCCTGTCCGGGCTCCTCTCTTTAGGAGAAGGTAAGTTCTCCACTGGAGGTTTTGTGGGAACTATGTCCTTCCTAATGGTTTCCTACCAATAGGAAAACAATTCCTTAACTTCATTTATGTTAAGGCCCGATGACTGACCTGGTGTCGCTTCCTCTCTAGGTACCTGCCAGTCGCCTGTACCAGACTTTCTGTGGCCTGACACACCCGTCGGCTGGTCCTGCGGTGGTGTCTGGTCATGTGAGAAGTTTCCTTCCTCCCTGCCTCCTGGTCATCACTGATCTGTTCAACGCAGTCGTCAGTACCGTTGTCGTCCAAACGTCCTGGATGCCCAACGTCCGGTATGAACGAGGTGACGTCCTTCTGGCGAGTGAGGACTTCTGACTCCTTGGGACATCTGACGGCTGTCTGCTCCGACGTCCTCTTTTGGTCTGAGGTCCGCTTGAGGGACGTCAGATCTGCAGTCCGTTTAACAGACATCCCCATGGAACCCCTGGGTTGTTGGAGACCGACCTGCCGTGGTCGGTGTCCCGGTGGTGGTCCAAGGAGTCAGAGACTGCAGTGGTGGCCGACTTAGAATGTGCCTTGGGCGGGCGATCTGTCGATGCAGATCGGCCTGAAGAGCCTGAAGGTTGGCTATGCGACGAGTCCTTGGGCTGGATCTTAAGAGGCTGAAGGGTGAATCTCTTCTCTGTACCATCCGACATCTGGACGGTCACAGGTGGAGGTTGGGTCTTTGCCCGAGATGGAGATCTGGTGTAGCAGGCAGAGTCTGAACTAGCCCTGGAGTCGGATGTCCGTGTGGATGGGGAGTGCTCTTTCTCCTTCTCCCTCCTTTTTTCCTTGTGTTTCCCGATCTGTGGGATGACTCTTCCTGAGAGGAGGAGCTTCTCTGCATGGCTGCTAATCTTCTTTCTAAAAGAAAGGTCTCCAAAACTTTCTGTCTGCGGATCCTCATGCGGCTGTTAAAGTTTTGGCAAATGGAGCCGGACTTGGTGGTGTGTTTTGGGCCTAGGCACCCGACACAAGCTGTGTGTTGGTCCTTAAAAGGAATCTGTTCGCCACATATGCACTTAGAGGAAAGCTTTTTGACAGAGGACATCAGGAAAGACGACATGCGAAGGTAGAAAAGAAAATTGAACTTTGTTCGAGAAAAATAAATATGAAAGAAATACAAGTGATGGCATCGTTTGATAGCTGAAGGCGTCCGTGGAGCCGAAGCTTGCGAGTCGACAGCAGGAAAAGAACCGAGGGATCACCTCTTTTATGATGATGTATGTGACGCCCGGGGAGGGGGTGGGGGTGCAGGGACAATGTCAGGGGCAGTCCCCCCGCTGTATGTAGCTAGCTAGAAGTTTTCCGTGGGATCCTGCTGGCTTCAGTGCCAATGGTGTAACCTGCTGCAAGAGCTGTTTCTTGAAGTAAGATCTGGTAATGATCCCAATCCAGCATAAATCTCAGATATTTTCTGTGACGCTTCCAGATTTTAATATGAAGGTAAGCATCCATCATATCTAGGGAGTACATCCAGTCCCCTGTTTACAACAGGGGAATCGGAGCGTGAAGAGAAAGCCTGTGAAGCTTCTTGTACTCTGTAGAAGTTGAGGGGTCTCAGGTCTAGGACAGGCCTTAGATCCCCTGTCCACTTGTGGACTAGAAAGTATCTGGAGTAGAATCCTATGTTCTGCCTGGAAGGAACAGGTTCTATGGTATGTTTGTTGAGTAAGGCCTGCACCTTTTCATCAACGGGGGCATGTAGCCCAGGGCATAAGTTGAGACGGGTGGCAGATGATCTGGAGGGATATCCAGAAGCTCCAGAGTTTGACCTTTCACAATAATTTCCAGTACACAATCTGTGGTAACCTCCCTCCACTGACTCAGACCAAGGGAGAGATGACCCCCTAACAAACACCCCTGGAGGGGACAATGGTAGTTTGGGGGGGTTGTGTGTACTGCTGCGAGTCAGGCTCAACGGGTGGGAGCAATGCCACCGGCTCCAACACCTTTACCTCTTTCTTGCTGTCTGTAGGCCTGTCAGCCACCTCTGGCAATGAGCCGACAAAACTGATCACCTGCCCTAGCTCTACCTGGTGTGGGGTACAGGGATTTTACAGGGCTCAGTGTCATCCCGGATGACTGCAGGCCTCTTAATACCCCTTCAACAACAAATCCAAACAGTTTGCTACCTCTTAAAGGAGCATTTAAAACTTCTTGCTGGACATCATTTGCAAAATCCGCTACTCTGAGACAAGAACAGCGCCTCATACAAATGCCCAAGGCAGCCACCCTGGCAGATGCATCTGAAGCATCAAAGGCTGAGCAGATTAAATGTTTACCCACCTCAGCCCCTGCAGTCAGGGTTTTAAGTAACTCATTTTTGGCATTACCCTCAGTTAAGTCCCATGCTGCAGCCTCGGCACCTCTCCAAAGGGTATTTTGGTATTGTGGGCCCTGATACTTTGCAATATACAGGCCTAATGAGGCAAAGACATAAGTGCATTTTCTCATGACATCCAACTTCCTGGATTCCTTGTCGGGAGGGAGCTTTAGGATCAATCATGGGCAGTTGTGATCACCAAAGACTCCGTTTCTGGCTGATCTGCATAGTAAGGCTTATAGAATGGTGCAGGGTGCATCTTATCAGCCTTTCTAGGTACATCTGGTGTGGCATTTTGTCTGCACTTGGGTGCATTTGTGGCTGTGAAAGGGCTAGAGTACAGGAGTACCAGGGGATCCTATTCTTGTTCTTTCTTTCTCTTTCTGGCCATAAAGTCTGTTGCAATAGCGTTCTTTTGCACTTTTGTACTGTCCTTGATATGTCTGAAAATGTCTACCTCTCTGTGGGCAGGCCACCCACCCATGTTGTAGTTTACTTGTTCTTTTCTGCTCCCGGATCCTTACAGTTACCACTGAGCTCGAAACCCCCCCTCCCCTTTTCTATATGCAGGTTATATTGTGTACAATAACTAATACATTATGCTGCATTAGAAGGCGCATGGTATTTTGTATTTGTTGAAAGGAAAACAGCCCGTAATTGGGTTATTCACGAACAGTAGCTTTGCACTTCAGCTGCACCTGTATCATGTGAATATACAGGCAACACTTCTGTGCAGTGCTCCGTTGTTGCGAAGTCTGCCTTAGGTGGGCAAAAATAGCCACCGACTGTCCAAAGTGTTCCACGCCGTAGAAGAAAAGAACAGGTTACTCACCTGTAACAGTAGTTCTAGGAGTGGTATATGTTGTTCATCCACACTTCTTGGCATGTTCCTTTCCCTTTAAATCTTGCCGGAAGTCTTCAAGCTGGCTCCTTCCACCCACCTGGGTGGTATATACCTCGGCTGTGCCCCGTGACACCAGATCTTAGCCTGCTGGAAGCCAGGTTGTGTGCTTCTGCAGCCGGGGAGGTCGGGTGGGTCCTTGTGGATGAACAACATATACCACTCCTAGAAATACTGTTACAGGTGAGTAACCTGTTGTTCTAAGATCGTGGATATGTTGTTCATCCACACTTCTTGGCAGACTCCAAGCAGTTCTCCGGGAGGAGGGAGTCAAGGCACACACCACCTACTTAGGGAACAGAGATTGGAGAACTGAGGTCCCAAAACCAGCATCCTGGCGTGACACAAGGTCGATGTGGTAGTGGGTAATGAAGGTGTTTGCTGACTTCCAGGTAACAGCCCAGCAGATTTCCTACATAGTATTGTCCATGGAAGCAACCACTGATGCAGCAGTATGGTGGGTAGAATGAACTCTTATCCCTCTGGGAGGATCCTTGCCCGCCAACTCATAGCACAGACCTATGCATGAAGTAATTCATCTTGCAATGGTCCGTTTGGCTGCAGGTCTGCCAGTAGCGGCTTCAGCGTAGGTGACAAACAGCTGGAGAACCCCTTCACGAATTTCTGTCATCCTCTCCTTGTAATAGGAGAGAGCATGTCTCAGGTCCAAAGTATAGATACCAGAACTGGCGCGGACAGTCTGGAGCTACCAGAATAACCTCGCCTTGTCCCTCCTCACCTTGAGTAACACCTTGTGGATCAGGGGAAATGGAGGGAAGGCGTAGAGGAGGCCTGGGGTCCACGACCTCGAGAAGGCATCCCCCTGCAGCGAGTCCTGCTGAGGGGAGCGGGCATGAAATAGCTTCAGCTTGGTGTTTTCCCTGGAGGCAAACAGGCCCACCATCGCTTTGCGTCAACAGGAGAGCAGGCTGTGACCTCTGGATGGAGAGACCACTCGTGGGATGTCTGGCCTATGTGGCTGAGAGCATCTGCCAGCTGGTTCGAGACCCCTGCCAAATGGATGGCTAGGAGATCCGCCTCCAACCGGCTCACGAGGGTCCAGATGTGGAGCGCATCCTCGCACAGCAGACAGGAGTGCGTGCCGCCCTGTTTGTTGAGGTAGTACATGGTCATGGTATTGTCCGTCTGGACTTGAACCATTTGACCCCGGAGCTGAGGAGCGAAAGCTGACAGTGCCAGTCTCACTGCTCTGAGCTCAAAAAGTTGATGTGGCATCGGGACTCCTCGGGGGTCCAGAGCCAGTGGGCCCTTTTGTTCCCCATGTGGGCACCCCAGCCCATGAGAGGCATCGGTCGTTAGAACGACTGTCGGCTCGGGCGGACAAACGGGATCCCTTCCTGCAAATGGTTTGGGGTGGTCCACCACTGGAGAGCATCCCACATCTTCTGAGTTACAGTGATCAGCTGGTTGAAATGACCGTGGCGCTGAGTCCATTGGGCGGACAGCTCCCATTGGAGGGGGCGCATGTGCAACTGGGCCCAACGAACCACCAAGGTGCACGCCACCATGTAACCCATAAGGCAAAGAAGGTCCCGGGCAGGGCGCAATTGCCCAACCAGAAATGATAGGGCAAAGGAGGAGAGAACCTCCGCCCTGTCTGCCAGGAGCCCAGCTCTGGCTTGACAGGATTTGAGCTCTGCTCCAATGAAGCCCATCACCTGAGAAGGCATGAGTTCCGACTTGGCCTCGTTAATCAGGAGGCCGAGTTGGGAGCAGGTCTAGAGGGCCAGATCCCTGGACCTCTCCACCTCCTGTTGGGTGGAACCTGAAACGAGCCAATCGTCGAGGTAGGGGTAAATTCTGACACCGCCCGACGCCGGAGATGGGCCGCCACCACTGCAATGCATTTAGTGAAGACCCGTGGGGCCGATGATAGGCAGAACGGCATGGCTCGGAACTCATACAGGGTCCCCTTGACCCTGAAGCGCAGGAACCGCTGATGGGACGTGAAAGAACACGTCCTGCAGATCCAGTGAACAGAACCACATGTTTCGCTCCAAGGATGGTATGATCTGGGACAGAGTGACCATCCGAAAGGTGCATGACCCGAGATGTTGATTCAGGTCGTGGACATCTAGAAATGGGCGCCAGCCCCCCCGTCCGCTTGGGCACCAGGAAGTACCTGGAGACAAAGCCTGGGTCTGCTGAAGGATCTGCCACGAGGGCTACTGCCTCCTTGAGGAGGAGCTGAGCGATGTCTGCTCAAAGAGCCGACTGGGTGTGTGCGGAAATCCATTCTTCCCGAGGGGCGCGTGCTCGGCTGGAAGGGTACTGTTCGAATTCTAGAGGCAGTCCCTGACCGACCACTTCATGAACCCACCAGTCCGTGGTGATAGCGAACCAGGCAGAAAGAAAGTGGTGAAGCAGGCCCCCCACGGGAAGACCCAGAGCTGGCATGACGGGAATAGGAGTGGCAACCCCCAACCCATCACTGAGCAGGCTTGGAGGAGAAGGAGGCTCCAGGACCTGAGGCTCGGCCTCCTTTACGGCCCTGTTGGCGTCCAGGCTTGGGCATAGGGCGACAAGCTTGAGCCTGCTGCTGATGCTGATGTTGCTGTCCTTCCTAGAAGAAGGACTGCTGTACCTCAGGAGAAGAGTGCCGAAAGGGCTTCTTCGTTTTCTTCTGCTGGTTCTTGCTCGAAGAACTTTCAGAAGAAGTGGCGTCCAAGGTGGCATTGGACTGCTCTATGCGCTGTAGGTGACCGGCCAGTCCTGGACCGAACAAGTCGGTCCTAAGGAAGGGCACATCAGTTAACTTGTGCTGAGTATCTGCCGGGAAGGAGGAGGGCCTCAGCCAAGCCCTGTGGCGTGGGAGGCAACTGTAGCATGTCAATGGGCACAACACTCTCAATGTCCAGGGTCGCCTGGAGCTGCTGTTTGGCAGCAGCATGGCCCTGATTCCAGACCTGCTTAACCGTGATCTACATGTCCGCGAGGAGATGTGGGAGGACTTCATCTAATGACCCGAGAAGGGCATGAGAGAAGTGTGCCATGATGACGGCCGAACTTGCCTGACGAAGGCCCAAGGAGGAAGCCGCATAGACTTTCTGTGCCAAATGGTCCAAAAGCTTGGACTCTTTATCGAGGGGTCGGGGTGTTGGCAGAGACTACTGAAACACGCCCTAGACACAGAGGTGGTCACCAGGCTCTCGGCCGAAGGGTGCTCCGTGAACCCCGCTAGGGACCCCATGGGGACCGCACACTTGCAGGCCATGCGGGCAAATGGTGCTGGACAAGAGGCAGGACGCTGCCATACTTCAAGAGCCGGACCAACAATGGCCTCGGCCACAGGAAAGGCCTCCGTTCAGGGTATCCCCCCTCTTGAGGATGTCCATGAGGGGGTACTCAGCCTTCTTTTGGATGGGTTCCAGGGGCATCCCGGTGGAATCAGAGATGAGGCGAAGGATCCCTTGGAAGGAGGAAGGGCCTTCCTCCATCAATGTGTCAACGGACGACTCATCATCCCCGGGATGAGAGTGAAGCCCGGTGACAGAGTCCGAAGAGTCAGGGTACAGCGGCCTGCCACCCAAATCACCCTTGACCCGCCGAGGGCGGTCCGGGGTGACCGTCAGACGTCAGGGTAGTCCAGTGTCTGGTCGGTCCTCTTTGGAAGGAGCCCCTCGCACAGGCTGCTTAGACTGCGGCTCTACCACTATCAGTAGAGAGACCGGTATAGGCTGAACAGGCAGTTGTGCCGGGCCCGCGGGCGGGGGAACTGACAGCTTCGCTTCCGAGGGGGTCGGCTTCAACCTAGGAGGTGAAAGCCAAGTAATGGCCAGGGTAAGAGTCGAAGTCGGCTTGTGCCCAGACAATATCAACTATTGCCACATAAGGTCCTCATAGCACCAGAGTTTCCATCGGAGCCTCTCCTCATCCGAGGAGGACGAGGACAACCGGTGGCGTCGCCTCTTTTTGGAGTGCTTATGGCTCTTCCTCGGCCGTCCGGATGAAGGGGTTCTAGACCTCGACCGAGATCGGGCAGCCCGACTCGGCGACTCCGGAGACACAGGTGAAACCTGTGGGTCCGGAACTGGGACCTTGATGGGGACACCAGCGGGCTGGGTCTCCTCATCGGGGAACTCAAGGACTGGAGTCCTCTCCAATGAGTCGTCAACCGGCCTGGCGACAGCGTGTCGATTGGATCAAAAACAATCTCGACCTCATCGGCCACATCCTCGGTCGTCTGGCCAGACGCAAGTTCCGTGAAGCCTGCGGCTGAGGAAACGATCTCGACCAAGGTCGAGACCGCATGCTCCTGGGACTGAAACTTCTCTCAATCCCAAGAGCGCCTTCGCCGAGAGGAAGACGCAGCTGGTTCCTTATCCCGCTTTTGGGATCGGGAGGAGTGCTGGCCATGTGGCCCGGTGGGGAGAAACTGGCACAACTCCTTGAAGGAGCCCGAGAATGTGGAGCCCAGGTTGAGCGGAACGAAGAAGCTTCAAGTGTCCGAGGCGCTGGTGGCTTCTTCTTCGAATGCCTTCATGCGTGCCAGCAGTTCGGCAGAACCCGCAGCCACGGAAACCGTCCACCTAGCCTCCTTGGACTTCACCAGAGGATTCCTTTTCTCCAGTCTCCCCAGTTTGAGATGTGTCAGGTGGTCATCCAGGATGTTGGGATGGAAGGCCATACAGAAACTGCAGGATGAAGTGTCATGGCCGATACCAAGGCAGTAGACGCACGTGAGGTGGGGATCGGTGTGTGACATTTTTTGGCCACAAGGATACCAGCGAAATCCATGGGAATATTTCTCCTCCATGATCGACGATGCGAAGAGAATCGCTAACTCGAACAAGTTTTAATTTCGGTAAAACTGAAGTTTTGAAAGCCAGGGCCTACGGAAATGCTTGAGCACGCAGGAGACAACCTGCATCTTCAGCGAAAGGAAGATTCTGGCGTTATCGGGCGGAGCCTAGTATATCACTCAGGTGGGTGGGAGGAGCCAGCTTGAAGATCTGTTAGGCATTTAGTGGAGAAGGGACATGCCTAGTAGGTGGATAAACAACATATCCATGATCCTAGAAAACAGGTTACTCACCTGTAACAGTAGTTCTAAGAGTGGTATATGTTGTTCATCCACACTGTCTGGCATTGTCCCTTTCCCCTTTAAATCTTGACGGACGTCTTCAAGTTGGCTCCTCCCACCCACCTGGGTGGTAAATACCTCGGCTCCGCCCCATGACGCCAGATCTAGCCCGCTGGAAGCCAAGTTGTGTGCCTTAAGCCAGGGAGGTCGGGTGGGTACATGTGGATGAACAACATATACCACTCCTAGAACTACTGTTACAGGTGAGTAACCTGTTTTTCTAGGAGCGTGGATATGTTGTTCATCCACACTGTCTGGCAGACTCCTAGCAGTTCTCCGGGAGGAGGGAGGCAAGGTACACACCCCTACTTAGCAAAAAGAGATTGGAGAACCGAGGCCCCAAAACCAGCATCACGTTGTGACTCAAGGTCGATGTGGTAATGGGTAATGAAGGTGTTCGCTGACTTCCAGGTAGCAGCCTGACAGATTTCCTGCATTGGGATGTCCCTGGAAGCAGCCACCGAAGCAGCAGTATGGCGGGTAGAATGAGCTCTTATCCCTCTGGGAGGCTCCTTGCCCGCCAATTCATAACACAGACTTATGCATGACGAATCCATCTTGCAATAGTCCGCTCTGGCTGCAGGTCTGCTGAAGCGGCTTCCAGCGAGGTGACAAACAGCTGGTGAACCTCTCCCACTCACTGTCCCTTCCTTATAGTAGGGGAGAGCACGTCTGAGGTCCAGAGTGTGGAGCCTGTACTCGGCATCCGAGGTGTAGTTAGGGTAATATACCGGCAGAGTCAAAACCTGGTTGAGGTGAAACTCTGACACCACCTTCTGAAGGAATTTCGGGTTGGGGCATAGCACAACCTTGTCCCTGTGGAAGACCAGATAAGGGGAGTCCACCGAAAGCACCTGGAGCTCCCCTGTCCTTCTGGCAGACGAGATAGCCACCAGGAAGGCCGTCTTCCACAACAAGTTTGACAACGCACACTTGTGCATTAGTTCGAATGGCTTGCCCATGAGCTTTGCCAGTACCAGCAGTAGATCCCACGGAGGTGGAGGTTCACACACCGGAGGGGATATGTGATCCAGGCCTTTGAAAAGGCGCTGACCACTGTCTCCTGCACCAATGTCAGCTGACTGGCCCGCGCCTTGTAATCAGAGATGGCTGCCAGGTGCACCCTAACGACTGATGACCAAAGACCCCCTTTGGAGAGAGAG
The DNA here is from genome assembly GCA_016271365.2 of Neoceratodus forsteri. NCBI lineage: Eukaryota > Metazoa > Chordata > Ceratodontiformes > Ceratodontidae > Neoceratodus > Neoceratodus forsteri. Next base: position 25,922,346 of record JADMNL010000034.1, on the reverse strand, counting down.
ACCAAAGGTAGTCGAGAATGTTAGCCAAGGGACAGGACAGAGGGTCTAGGCCCTTGCCCTGACACAAAATGGAAAACCTTTTCCATTTGAAGACATAACATTTCCTGGTTGATTCCTTTCTGGATACCTCCACTACAGTGAGGACATCCTCGGAAAGACCCAAAGCATGGAACTCTAGCCGCTCAGGTACTAGGCTGTGAGGTGCAGAGATTGAAGGTCCGGATAGTACACCTTTCCCTGATTGAGAGAGATCAAGTTCGGGCATGCTGCAAGTCACTTCGGGGACCTGCAGCTGAGGCTGAGGAGATCTGGATACAATTGGCGCGGCCAGTCAGGGGCTACCAGAATCACCTTATCCTTGTCCCTCCTCACCTTGAGGAGCACCCTGTGTATCAAGGGAAATGGAGGGAAGGCGTAGAAGAGGCCTGGGATCCATGGCATCGAGAAAGCAACCCCCTGCAGCGAGCCCTGCTGAGGGGGATGGGCATGAAACAACCTCAGCTTGGTGTTTTCCCTGGAGGCAAACAGGTCCACCATCGGTTTGCCCCAGTGGGAGAACAGGCTGTAAGCTATCTCTGGATGGAGAGACCACTTGTGGGATGTATCGCTTAAGTGGCTGAGAGCATCCGCCAGATGGTTTGAGGCTCCTGCCACATGAATGGCTAGGAGATCCACCTCCAGACGGCTGATGAGGGTCCAGATGCGGAGCACCCCCCTGCAAAGCAGACAGGAGTGCATGCCGCACTGTTTGTTGAGGTAGTACACGGTCATGGTATTGTTGATCTGGACTTGAACCACTTGATCCCGGAGCTGAGGCGCGAAAGCTGACAGTGCCAGTCTGACTGCTCTGAGCTCCAACAGGTTGCTATGGTATCGGGACTCCTCGGGGGTCCAGAACCCATGGGCCCTTTTGTCCCCCATGTGGGTTCCCCAGCCCATGAGAGAGGCATCGGTTGTGAGGACGGCTGTCAGCTCTGGGCAGACAAATGGGATCCCTTCCTGCAACCGGTCTTGGGCGGTCCACCATTGGAGAGCGTCCCACATCTTCTGGGTTACAGTGATCAGCTGGTCGAAATGACTGTGGCGCCGAGTCCACTGGGTGGCCAGCTCCCACTGGAAGGGGCGCATGTGTCACCAGGCCCAACGGACTGTGGAGGTGCACGCCGCCACGTAACCCAAAAGGCGCAGAAAGTCCCAGGCAGGGCGTAATTGCCCAACCAGAAATAATTGTGCAGAAGGAGGAGAAAACCTCCGCCCTGTCCGCTGGGAGCTGAGCTCTGCCCCAATGAAGCACATCACCTGAGAAGGCACGAGTTCTGACTTGGCCTTGTTGATCAAGAGGCCGAGTTGGGGCCAGGTGCCTGGACCACTCCACCTCCTGCTGGGTGGGACCTGCTAAGAGCCAATCGTCAAGGTGGGGATAAATTATGACACCCCAAAAGATGGTCTGCCACCACTGCTATGCATTTGGTGATGACCCGTGGCACCGATGACAGGCCAAACGGCATGGCTCGGAACTCGTATAGGATCCCTTCGGCTCTGAAGCAGAGGAACTGCCAGTGAGACGGACGGATTGGGATGTGAAAGAACGCGTCCTGCAGATCCAGAGAACAGAACCACGTTTCGCTCCAAGGATGGTATGATCTGGGACAGAGTGACCATCCAAAAGGTGCGTGACCCAAGATACTGATTTAGGTGGCACAGATCTAGAATGGGGCGCCAGCGCCCTGTCCACTTGGGCACCAGGAAGTACCTGGAGACAAAGCCTGGGTCTGCTGAAGAATCCACCATTGGAGCTACTGCCTCCTTGAGGAAGAGCGGAGCGATGTCCCAGCGAGCCGACTGAGTATGGACGGATACTCTTTCCTCCAGAGGACCGCAGGCTCAGCTTGGAGGGTGCTGCTTGAATTACAGAGGCAGGCCCTGACCGACCACTTCCAAAATCCACCTGTCCATAGTAACAACGGACCAGGTGGAAAGAAAGTGGCGGAGACGGTCCCCCCACAGGAGGACCCAGAGCTGGCATGGCGGGAGCGGGGGTGGCAGCTCCCCGCCCATGAGCAGGCTTGGAGGAGGAGGATCCAGGACCTGAACCTCTGCCTCCTTTATGGGCCTGGGAGGGCCCGGGCTTGGGGCACCAAGCTTGAGCCTGCTGCTGCCCTCCTTGAAAGGAGGGTTGCTGTGCCACAGGAGAAGAGTGCTGAAAAGGCTTCTTCTTCTTCTGCTGTTTCTTGCCCGAAGAACCTTTAGCATAAGTAGCGTCCAAGGTGGTACTGGACTGCTCAATACACTGAAGATGACCTGCCACACCTGGGCCAAAAAGGTCAGTGCCCAGGAAAGGCACATCAGCTAGTTTGTGCTGAGTATCTGCCGGAAAAGAGAAGAGTCTCAGCCAAGCCCTGCTACGAGAGGCAACTGCGGCTGCCATAGAGCGGGCACAAGAATCCCCAATGTCCAGGGCTGTCTAAAGCTTCCATTTGGCAACAGCCTGGCCCTAATCCTGGACCTGCTTGACCGTGGTCTGCATGTCCGTGGGAAGGTGTGGGAGGACTTCATCCAGACCATAAGAGGGCATGGGAGAAGTGTGCCATGATGACTGCCGAACTTGCCTGGCGAAGGCCTAAAGGTGAGGCCGCATAAACCTTTCGAGCCGAATGAGCCAAGTGTTTCTATTCTTTTTCGGGAGGTCGGTCAGTGTCAGCAGAACTGCCAGTATGCCTGAACACAGAAGCGGTCACCAGGCTCTTGGCCGAAGGGTGCTCTATGAACCCCGCAACAGACCCCATGGGCACCGCATACTTGTGGGCTGTGCGGGCAGATGGATCTGGACAGGAGGCAGGGCGCTGCAAAAGTTCTAAGGCTGGGCCAACTATGGCCTCGGCCACAAGAAAGGCCTCCGTGTCTGGGTATCCCCTTTCTTGATGTCCAAGAGAGGGTACGCTGCGTTTTTCTGGAGAGGTTCCAGGGACATCCCTGTAGACTCAGAGAAGAGGCGAAGAATGCTCTGAAAGGACGAAGGACCTTCCTCCGTCTTTAACTCACTGGCCGATTCATCATCCTCGGGATGAGAATGTCAGATGGTCTCATCCGCATCAGACTAATCTAGATACAACAGTTGACCGCCCAGGTCACCTTCAGCCCTCCGAGGGCCGTCCGGGGTGACAGTGACCGAAAGACGCCGGAGAAGCCCAGTCTCTGGTCTATCTTCCTTAGAAGGAGCCCCTCCCACAAGCTGCTTGGGCGGTGGTTCCACCACGATTGATGGAGAGACCGGTTTAGGCCGAACTGGAGGTTTCGCTGGCTTCCGCAGGAGGACCCAACTTAACGGTTCGAAGGAGCTGCCGGCCTGGGAGGCAAAAAGCCAAATAATGGCCGGGGTTGGCTTGTGCCCGGACAAAATCAGCTGTTGCCACATGAGGACCTTGTAGTGCCGGAGTTTCCACCGGAGCCTCTCCTCATCAGAGGACGACCGATGGAGTCACCTCTTTTTTGAGTGCTTGTGGCTCTTCCTCGGCCTGTCAGTCGAGGGGGTCCTAGACCTCGATCGAGATTGGGCAGCCCGATTCAGTCACTTGGGAGACACTGGTGGGACTGGTGATTTCCCAGGGTTGGGGACCACTTCCTCAACAGAATTCCCAGCGGGCTGGGTCTCCTCGTCAGGAAAAGAAAGGACCGGAGTCTGATTGAGAGAATCGTCGACCAGAGTTGGCAACAATGGGTCAATGATTATTTCAACCTTGTTGATCGACACTTCGGTCGACTGGCCAGATGGCAAAGCCGAGAAGCCAGTGGCCGAAGAGGCAATCTCGACCCAAGTCAAGAATGCCGGTTCCTGGGATCGAGATCTCTCCCGATCCCAGGTCCTTTTCCCGCTTATGGGACTGAGAGAAGTGCATGCCTGCAGGATCCTCTCCCATAGTCGGGAGAGACTGGCACAACTCTTGGAAGGAACCAGAGAAGGTGGAGCCCAGGTTGAGCAGAACGAAGAAGCTCCAAGAGGAAGACTGCCCGGCACGAGCCGCTTCCTCCTCGAAGGTTTGCATGCATTCCAATTGCTCAGCGGCTTGCGCGGCCGCGGAAACCACCCAACAAGCCTCCTTTGATTTCACTGAAGGGTTCCGTTTTTCCGACGTCCCTAACTTCAGGCGTGCGAGACGACTGTCGAGGATGTTAGGGTGAAATGCAAGACAAAAATTGCACTTCGAGGTGTCATGGTCGACACCCAGGCAATAGATGCAAGCAGTGTATGAGGATCGGTGCGTGACATTTTCTGCCCGCACTAACACCAGCGAAATCCGGGGAAAGACTTCTCTTCCATAATTGAAGATAAGTAGTCGCGATCGCCAATGCGAACTAGACGAATTTTCGGAATAACCGAAGGTTTTGAAGCCAGGGCCTACAAAATGTGGGAGCATGAAGGAAGCAAACTGAACCTTCCAGAGTAAAGGAAGATCTGGCGTCATGGGACGGAGCTGAGGGTTATACCACCCAGGTGGGTGGAAGGAGCCAGCTTGAAGACTTTTGGTGATTCTTAAAGGGGAAATGGACATGCCAATAAGTGTGGATGAACAACATTTCCACGATCTTAGAACCCTCATTTCAGGGATGTGGATATGGTTCTCTTATCCACACTTAGGAAGACTTCCAGCAGGAGGAGGGGGCAAGGTGTGTACCTCTTTTTGGCGAACAGAGATTGGAGAGCCGAGGTCCCAAAAGCAGCATCCCGACGCATCTCATGGTTGATGCTGTAATGGGAGATGAAGTTGTGTGCTGACCTCAGGCAGCCACCACCGAGGCAGCGGTATGTCTGGTGGAATGAGCCCTAAGCCTTACGGAAGGCTCCCTACCAGCTAACCTATAGCAGAGGTTGATGCAGGAGACAATCCATCTGCCAATCATCTTCTTAGTTGCCAGTCTGCCTGGTTTGGTTTCAGCGTATCTTACAAAGAGCTGGTGAGCCTCACCCCGTACTCCAGCCGTACCCGCTTACAATGAGAACACCATGACGCAGGTTCAGATGCAGGAGCCTATGGTCAGTCACAGAAGGGTGACTGACAGAAGCAGCTTGAGGGTTGTTGACCTCAGCCCCAGCTGGGAGAGGACCACAGATAGTCAGGATGGTAGTCAAAAGGCAGGCAAATGGACCAAGCTCCTTGTCCTTGCACCAAATAGAAAATGTTTTCCGGCTGGCCATGGCTGTGCTTGGAGCGAAGCCGGGTCACGGAGGAGCCAGCCGGGGAGAGAGAGAGAAGGACTGAGCATCCCAGGGACAGCTCTCCTTCTCCAGGGAGGAGTAGGGGACTGGTCCGGTGCCTGCTGGCTCCTAGCGGAGGCTGGGAGTATCTAGGGGCCACAGCCCAATACTAACTAGGGAGGAGCAGGCGTTAGCGTGTGCCCGTGCGTCACTCGCTGCCCCCAACAGAAACCAGGAAAATCACTCGCTGGCCCTCCGGATGACAGCTCTCTGTTCCCGAGGGCCTCCAGCGCCTTCCCGGTGCCTCCTGATCTTACTTCGAGACACAGCTCTTGCAGCAGGTTACACCATTAGGACTGAAGCCGGCAGGCGTCAGGAACTCACGGAAAAATTCTAGCTAGCTATCTTCAGCGGGGACCGCCCCCGATGTCGGTCCCGTCTCCGACGTCAGACGTAGTATATAAGGGGGCGGTCCTGCCAGATTCCCCAGTTCTTTCCTGCCGTCGACTTGCATGTCTCGACCCTTCGGTTCAGTCTCTAGCACGCGACGCGTGTTAAAGTTTCCTACAGGAAATTTGTTCTCTACAATCAAGTTCATCCGCTGATGTCCTCTCCGACCTCCGGTCACTCCTCGAAGAATGTGCTTGTGGAAGCAGATCCCTTTCAAGGATCACTTTTCGGCCGTAATCAGTGTCTAGGCCCGAACCACGACACCCGGTCCTGCTCCTTTTGCAGGAGTTTTAATAGCAGAACCGGATCCGGCGTTGAAGGCCCTTCAGGCATTCCTGCTAGAAGAAACTCAAGACCATGGCTTCTTAGGGGGATTCTTCGCAGAAAGCCCACAAGCATGCTGAGAAGCAGAAGGAGAAGGCCCCTTCCAGGTCCCCGTCTAGGGCCTCCGACTCGCGCAGCTCTGGTTCCAGGTCCGACCGCTCTCCTTCCCGGGCCAGCTCTCAGCCTCCCCCCGCTGCGGTGAGAAAGTCTTCATCCTCTTCCCAGGCCAAGACTCCAAGGCCTTCCTCGTCCTCCAAGGCCCTGGCCAAGTCGGGGGACCGCCACCATCATCATAAGTCGGGTTCCCGCCTTTCTGAACCTGTCAGGTCTGCCTCCTTGCAAGACCAAAGAGCTTACCTCTCTGAAGAGGCCTCACGATCCGACGCCGGTGTGTCCGTCGTCGACCTCTCGCCACAGGTCCCCGGAGCCGCCGTCGGCCAGAAGACCGTCACCGGCCAGGCCAACGCATCACCGGATGCCGGGTAGGGGACCGCGCCCGGGCCCTATAGAGAGAAGAGGACCAGACGCCTCCGACCGACGTCGGTCAGGAGACCATCACTGAGGAGGAGTTGACTCAGCCCCAGGACCAGACGGGCGACCCCGGTCCTGTCGAGACGCCCAGGGAACCCTCGCCACCACCCGAGCCCCCTGTGGAGCCGATGCCGGGACCCGACGACCGTCCACCGGCGCCCGGGCTGTCGTCGGGCCTTTCCTTTTCGGAAGTGAAGGAACTGTTTACTTATTGGTGGGACACCATCAAGAAAGATATGGTCCCCACTCCACCTCCACTTGCTCCTCCTCCTCCATCGGCAAACGGAGACCTCCGTCCAAATCCTCTTCCAGGTCACCCAGCCCTAAGAGACCCAGAAGACGCCGACGATCGCCTTCGACGGAGGAGACGGGATCAGAGTTCTCAACATCCAGATCCCGATCTCCTCTCTCCATCCCTTCTCCGGACCCACGTGAGATGCCAAAGTCTCCTCCGGATGACCCTTCGTTCTCGGATATTATGAGGCACATCCAAGAGAACATGGGATGGGATGTGGAAGAGCTAGACCCCGAAAGGCTACGCCTTGCGAAGTATCTTCGGCAGAAGGACCCCAAGCCTGTGGTGGTGCCACCCTTGGTAGACACTTTTGTGGACATCACCAAGGCAGCATGGAAGCGTCCACACTCTCTCCCGGCGATGCCGAAGAAAGCTGATCGCTTGTACAAGGCTCCCAGGGAAGACCTGTACTTGACTCAGCATCCTCAGGCTGACTCTCTGGTCATAACACCCTCTCATGACCGGTCCCAGCGACCGTAACATTTGAGCACCCTGCCACCCGGACCCAGAGTCCAAGCAGCTGGACGCCATGGGTCGGCGCACGTATGCTTCCGCTACCTGCGCCATCAGATCCCTGAACTATTTGACCCACATGGTGCAGTTCCAAAATGCCCTGTGGGAGCTGGGTCTGGATGCGGCTGAGAAACTGCCGGACGGTGAGCAGAAGGAAGAGATGCTACAGCTCCTTCGTACGGGTTCGGACGTGGGAACCCAAGTGCTACGACCCGCGTATGACTCCGCGGACTCCTCGGCCCGAGCAGCAGCTTCAGGCGTATGTCTCCGGAGACACTCTTGGCTACGCGTCTCCGGTTTTACCCCGGATGTCCAGAAGAATATCATGGACGCCCCATTCGAGGGAGAAGTCTTGTTTGGTAAACCCTCAGAGAAGATAATTACCAAACTCCAAGAGGCCGGGAAGGCGGTGAGGTCGGTTCAGGCCATGTACCGACCCAAGCTTAGTTCCTTTCGTAGGAACCAAAGCCGATTTCGTGGACGGACGCAGAGACAACAGTCCCGCCCCGCTCCACAACAGAGGGGCTCCGGCTTTCGCAGAGCCCAGGGGAAACAACCCGCAGGCCGAAGCCAGCGTACTCCTAAGCCGGTCCAGCCAGCGGGACCCTCAGCCGCCACAGCCTGACTCCTTTCCGGCCCCTGTCCCTCAGGATCAACGGGAAGTCATGGTCGGGGGTCGCATTGGCGAACTTCCTGCAGGGATGGCAGGCTATAACCACCAACAGGTGGGTTCTTCAGTTGGTCGGAAGAGGCCACTTTATCGAATTCGCAGAAAAGCCACCCTCGAGGCCTCCTTTGCTTTCCCGGTAGCCGGGTCAGCAAAAGTCACTGATTGTCAAGAAGTACTTGCGGCTCTTGCACAAGGGAGGCGATAAGTGCGTTCAGAAAACCAGGAGGACAGGATACTATTCCCACTTCTTCCTGGTTCCAAAACAGGGGACCTCCGTCCGATTCTGGACCTCAGCGACCTCAACTTGTCGGTCGTCTACAAGAGATTTCGAATGGTGACTCTTCCGGGTCTCATTCCCATGCTGAAGCGGGACGCCTTCTTAGCGTCTCTAGACATGCAGGACGCATACCTGCACATCCCTATAGCTCAAGTGCACAAGAGGTTCCTGCGCTTCAAGTTTCTCGGCCATCACCTTCAATTCCGAGCCCTTCCATTCAGGCTGTCATCAGCACCCAGGGTCTTTACCAAATGTATGGCAGTCGTTGCGGCGTCTCTAAGGAGACAGGACCATTATGTGTTCCCGTACCTGGACGATTGGCTTCTCATGGCTGCCTCCAGAGAGGCGTTGTTACGGGCGATCCAGAGTACCCAGGACCTGTTTCAAGCTCTGGGCATCCTAATCAACCATGAGAAGTCTCTCCTGGTACCGTCTCAGAAACTGCAATTTATAGGCGCAGTACTGGACACCGTTCAGGGAAGAGCATTTCTTCCAGGCGACAGGCGGGCGCATCAGATCCCTCATCAGGGAGCTTTAGGCCGAACAAGACCGTCCCAGCCAGGTCGGTCCTTCGCTTGCTCGGACACATAGCTGCGGCCATTCCTACCGTCCCTTTCGCAAGGCTCCACATGCGGGTAACTCAGTGGATGCTCAAGGTGCAATGGGATCAAAGGCAAGACCACATGCAGCATCCGGTCAGAATCACGAACACGGTCATTCGAGCCTGGCAGTGGTGGCTAGACCCAGGGACACTCTCTACGGGCGTCCCCTTTATAGCGCCGTCCCCGGAGGTAATCCTCACCACAGACGCTTCAGGTCCAGGGTGGGGAGCACACCTGGACGGGGTGAAGTCCCAGGGATCGTGGACCTCTCAGAAGGCCCACCTCCATATCAACGTCCTAGAAATGAGGGCGGTTCTTTATGCCCTGCAGGCCTTTCAGTCAGAGATCCCGCCGAGTATTCTCCTGCTTCAGACAGACAACACGGTGGTGATGTATTACCTCAACAAACAAGGAGGCGCACCTCTTACTTGCAGGAGGCTATGAGGTGTGGGATTGGAGTAATCCGACACGGCGCGAATCTGATTACAGTACATGTTCCCGGGGTGGACAACACAATTGCAGGCGGCCAGAGTCGCTCCCAGGCCAGAGTCCACGAGTGGGAACTTCTTCAAGAAGTAGCAGAGGATCTGTTTCTTCGATGGGGAACTCCAGAGTTGGACTTGTTCGCTTCCCCATCCAACACAAAACTGCCCAATTTTTGCTCGCTAGATCCAGGGCCTGGTGTTTTCTGGCGAGAGGCGTTGTCCCTCTCCTGGGCGGACAGATTCCTCTACGCTTTCCCTCCCTTCCCGTTGATCCAGAGAGTTCTTCTCAAACTGCGCAGGGAGCAGGCAACAATCATCCTGGTGGCCCCCTTCTGGCCCAGACAGATCTGGTTCCCTTTGCTAATTCAGCTATCCCGGGAACCTCCACTCCCGTTGCCATCCAGCTCCCATCTCTTGTCTCAGGAGGAGGGTTCACTGGTCCACCCGGACTTACACTCACTGAACCTGCATGCATGGCTCCTAGAGACATAACCATCTTGCGTCACGGGGTCTCGCAAGAGGTTGCGGAAGTTCTTTCTGCAGCCAGAAAGCCGACAGCTGCGATGCACGCCATGAAATGGCGCCGTTTTTGTTGTAATTGCATAAGCACACGACCTTTCCTTTAGGTTGCCGGTAAGCGGTATTAGAGTACTCTCCTCCTTTCCGCTCGGGTCTCGCCTACTCTCTATCAAGGAGGCACCTCTGTGCCATTTCAGCTACCACCCGGTGGGACAGCGACAGATGGCACAATTAGATGCCTCTCAGAATTTTTGAGAGGAGTGTTACATCTTAGGCCACCCATTAAGGACCCAGTGCCTCCATGGGATTTGCTCTTTGTCCTGGAACAACTCACGCTCCCCCCCTTCAAACCTGCCGCGGATTGCGAGCTGCATTTTCTGTCGTGGAAAACATTGTTTTTGGTTGCCGTTACATTCTGAGCTTCATGCTCTCATGTGCAAAGAGCCTTATTTAATTTTCCACCGGGACAGAGTATCCCTGAGGACGAATCCTAAATTTTTGCCTAAGGTGGTTTCCACACTCACTCTCAATCAGGATATTGACCTGCCGGTCTACTTCCCAAATTACTCTAATAGAGGAGAGGCACTGCTCCACACCCTGGATGTTCACCGCAGCTTGAGGTATTACCTCAACAGAACTAAACAGCTTCGCAATTCGGAGCAACTTTTCGTCTCCTTTTCCGAAAGGATGATGGGCCAGCCAGTATCCAAACAGTCCCTGTCTCGCTGGCTTGTCCAGTGTATCTCATACTGTTGTGATATCAAACAAAAGCCCCTCCCGGGATCAGTCCGGGGTCATTCCACTAGGGGTGTGGCCACCTCCTTTGCAGCACTCCGAAACATCTCCACTTCTGCCATTTGTGCTGCAGCCAACTTGGAGCTCTGTACATACCTTTATCAGGCATTATAGCCTGGACATCGCTTCACGGCGTAGAGCAGGCTTCGGCCTGGCTGTGCTACAGGGTCTCCTGTCCTAGTTTCAGGACCTGGAATGTTCCTCCTAGTTTTCCTCCTCCCAGAGTGTTTGTTAACACTACTGCTTGGGAATCAGTCCTAATGGTGTAACCTGCTGCAAGAGCTGTGTCTCGAAGTAAGATAGTACAGTTACGTAAGAACTTACCGTAACAGTAGATCTTTGAGAACAGCTCTTGCAGCAGGTACCTTCCCCCCACCTTCCCCTTGGAGGCATGGCTTAAGCCTTGGTTAACAGGGAATTTTACCCTTTTGTCTTCTGACGGTGGATCCTCGGTCTCACATTTCGATGTACCTGCGGCCGGAAGTCTCCGGCGGGAGAACTGGGGAATCTGCCGGGACCGCCCCTTATATACTACGTCTGACGTCGGAGACGGGACCGACGTCGGGGGCGATCCCCGCTGAAGATAGCTAGCTAGAATTTTTCCGTGGGGTCCTGACGCCTGCCGGCTTCAGTCCTAATGGTGTAACCTGCTGCAAGAGCTGTTCTCGAAGATCTACTGTTATGGTAAGTTCTTACGTTAACTGTACTTTCCCCAACAGCACCCCTGGGCCATAGAAGGATGTGCTGGGGCTATCTCCCCCCCCCGGTGAAGGGATACACTGGGATATCCCGGGGCTCAGCTGCGATCTGGGGACTAAAGAAGGGCCGGGCAAGGACAGAACAGGTCAGGGGAAACTTGTCAGAGCCTGAAGGAGTGGAGGACCAGTGAGCACGGAGGCGGAAAAATAGATAATACAAAAAAAAAAAAAAATCTTTTCCATTTGAAGGCATAGCAAGTTGACTCCTTTCGGGATGCCTGCATACTGCGGAGAACATTGTCCGAAAGTCCCAGAGCTTGGAACTCTAGCCGGTCAGGAACCAGGCTGTAAGGTGCAGGATTGAAGAGCCGGGTTAAGGATGTTCCTCTGATGACAGAATAGCAGATCCATGTGCAGGGGCAACCGCCACAGGGGTCTGTTGCTGAGGAGATCCGGTTACCAGACCTGCCGGGGCTATCAGGATCATCCATGCCTTGTCCATCCAAACCTTGAATGCCACCTTGTGAATCTGGGGAAGGGAAGGAAAGGTGTACAGGAGGCCTGGGGTCCAAGACCTTATGAAGGCATCCACCAGCAATGTTCCAGAGTGAGGGGGGATGGCACAAAACAGACTCAGCTTTGTGTTCTCCCTGGAGGCATAAAGGTCCACCAGAGGAAGAATAGGTGGTTCACCACCTCCTGAGGCAGTGACCACTCATGCAGCGTCTTGCTCACCGGACTGAGGGTGTCCACCAGCTGGTTGGCTCCTGCGCCATGAATCACCAGCAGATCTATATCCAAGCTATGCACAAGGGTTCAGGTGCGGAGGGCTTCCCGACACAAAGGAAGGGAATGCGTGCTGCCCCAACTGTTCAGATAGAACATGGTCATGGTGTTGTCTGTTTGGACTTGCATGACCTGACCCCGGACCAATGGAGCGAATTCCGTCGGAGCGAGGCAGACTGCATGGAGCTACACCAGGCTGATAAGGAGACAAGATTCCCTGAGTGTCCAGAGGCCATGGGTTCTGTGGTCTCCCAGGTGCACTCCCAATCCCACCAAGGACACATTTGTTGTCAGGGTGATAGATGGCCCTCAGAAGACAAATGGGACTCCTTCCTCCAGATGTTATAGGGCCAGCCACAACTGGATGGCATCCCACATTGGCTGGGTCACCAAGACTGGCTGGCCCAGTTCCCACTGAAGGTGGTGCATCTGCTAGCAGGGAGTAGGGCCTTGGCCCAGAAGGGGACTAGCTCTTCCCCAACGAAGTGGATCATCTGCAAGGGGTTCCATTAGGATTTGGCTGGATTGACCACAAGGTCTGGTGGGTCAGGTCCCTGGATCACTCCGCTGCCTCCTTGGATGACCTAGCGGTCAGTCGTCCAGGAAAGGGAACACACTAATCCCCTGGTGATACAGGAATGCTACCAACACTGCTATGCACTTGGTGAAGACCCTGGGTCCCAAGGAAAGGCCAAATGACATGACCTGGCACTGATAGAGAACCTCTTTTGCATGGAACCGAAGGTACCTCCAGTGGGACAGATGGACAGGAATGTGGAAGAAAGTGTTCTGAGGTTCCAGAGCACAGAATCACCTGCCCTACTCCAAAGATGGGATGATCTGAGTCAGTGTGACCATTCTGAACTTGCGCTCTCTGAGAAACTGATTCAGATCATGAAGATCCAGTATGGGGTGCCGCCGCCCCCCCCCCAAAATCTGTTTCGGGACCAGGAAGTACATGGACACAAAGCCCTGACCTGCAGCTCCTTTCTCGAGTTACTGAGAAGCATCCTCACTGATGGCAGACAACGTGTCCTGCGACACCACAGACTCCCTTGGCATATGTGGACAGTAACGCAGGAAAGCCTCGAAGTCGAGAGGCAACCCTCCACCCCCAGGACCCACTTGTCCGAGTTAACTACAAACCGAGCACGCCAGCAGTGGCGCAGCCAACCCCCATGGGGAGCTGGGGCAGGGACTGGATGGGTGGGAGGTAGACACTCCCCCAACCTGTCAACGGTCAGTTTTGGAGGGGCACCACTACCAACCCCCCCCCCCACCTTTTCTGGGGCCCTGATCAAGGAAATTGGTCTTTGGGCGCCAAGCTTATGAAGGCTCCTGCTGGGGCTGCTGCTGCTGCTGCTGCTTAGCCTGTTATGCAAGAAAGGGCCAAAACTGAAAAGACTTCTTTGGCTTCCGCCCTTTCGAATCCTTCTGTGAGGAACTCAGAATCCAAGGTGGCATTGAACTTCTCAATTCTGTTGAGGTGGCCCTCCACCCCAAGGCCAAAGAGGTTGGTGCCTAGAAAGAGGATATTAGCCAGCTTGTGCTGGGTGTCCACCGTAAAGGTGGAAATCCACAGCCAGGCCCTGTGACGCATCGTAATGGCCGCTGCCATGGCACAAGCTCAATAAGCATCCACATCCATGGCTGTCTGAAGCTGGTGTTTAGCCAGTGTCTGACCCTGGTTTTGGACCCTTTTTCACCACCAGCTGCATATCGGCAGGGAGATGCGTAAGGACATGATCGTGAATTCTCAACAGGGAATGACCAAAATGGCCATCATCAGGGTTTAGCTTAACTGACGGAGACTGAGTGAAGATGCAACGTAGACCTTCTTTCAAACAACATGAAGTCTTGCTGTATTCTGACATATGCAGTGATCACCAACCTTTGAACTGCCCCGGAGAACAAAGAGTTAACTTTCCATGCAGGGCATGGAACGCTGAGCTCGAGCTCGGTTGAAGCTTCTGTCTGCTGTTGTTTAAACCCCAACCGTCAGATTCTTTACTCCGCCTCACTGAACAGTCGCTCCAGAGATTTCTCCTTCGCTCGGTTCAAAAAAGTCAATTAAAGTGTCGTTTTTTCGCTCGGTTTCGACCGAATTTCTGCTACCGAACCTGTCGGTTTAAGTCTCTGTCTGTGGTACCATGAGTACTAGATAGATTTTTGTATTAGTTTCTGTGTGGAACTTGTAAACATTGGATCGGTTCGGTCTGAACCGATCAAGTTTGTGTTAAAAAAACTTGGTCTTTATTAGAGTGTAGTAACGGTCCGTATCGGTTCTAAAAAAAAAAAAAAAAAAAAAAAAAAAAGATATCATTACGCTTTTTCCAAGACCTGTAACACCGTCAGGAACCGATAGGGTTTGCCAAAAAAAGGGTAAGTTGTGGTTAGGATTGGCCATGTCTGAGAAACCCAAGGAAAAAAACGGGCCCACTGGGTTTCAACACTGTAGTGTGTGTGGGGAAGCCTTTGCTAAGGCTGATCCCCACACCACCTGTGTTTATTGTCTGGGGTCTGACCACCTCAATTCAGACTGCCAAATTTGTAAAAGTTTTCCCAAAGCTACCCTGGATAAGAGAGTAGGTAGACTGAGGGAAACGGAGGCCGAGAAGTCCACTGACCCAGATGGCCAGCCCGGTTCAGTTCCGACCGAACCAGAAGGAGTGCCCTCTGACCAGGGCGAAACTTCTTCGGGCAAAAGGAAAACCGATTCTGAGGAGTCGATTCCGGTTAAAAGAAAGAAAAGGGATAAATCATCCAGTTCGGATCCACAAGTTCTTTCTTCGACCACTGATGAAATAGCCAAAGCGATAAGTATAGTTCAATCGCTAACTTCGGTTCCAGCCGAACCGGCACTATCTGTCAGGGGCTCAGTTCAGTCGGTTCCCCCGGTTCCGGATTATACTTTAGAAGAATTTTATGAACCGGATGAGGAGGGAGAGTATGAAGATAATGGTGATTATAAAAGTCTGGATGTGCCTATTGACCCGGACATCTCCCCAGACAGACCTTCAGGTGTTTCTCCTCCTAGGCTTTCTGAGTCCCCTTCCCACTTTATATTTTACAAGAAAGTGGCTGAAACCCTCAAGCTTCCTATGGAAGAAGCAGTAGAGGATCAGGAGGAGCCTGATTTTGTTGAGATGATGGACATCCCAGAGTCCAGGAGATTGTCTATTCCCCTCCATAAATCTTTTGGGAAACAGACATTTAAAATTCTAAAACTCCTAATTCCATACCTCCTGTGGACAGAAGAATGGACAAGAGGTATACCCTTTCAGGCTCAGACACGGAGTTCCTTTCCCAGCAATGCAGCTATGTTGGGGTAGTGCAGGCTGCTGCCTGTGATAAGGCAAATATTCCCTTGGCTTCACACCCCCCAGATAAGGACTCCAGGAGGATTGATGCCATGGCAAAGAAACAGTACATGGCAGCATCTTTGGGACTCAGGCAGGCAAACTATATGGCCTACACAGCTAGATACCAGAAGTCCAGGTGGGACACTGTGCTGGCTGTAGCTAAACAGGCCCCTGACCAGCTTGCCAAGGAGCTGGAGCGGGTGGCTGCGGATGGGATTGAGGCATCCAAGGTGCAATTTCATGCTGCTGTGGACTCCAATGATGTTTCATCTGGAGTCATGGCTACATCTGTGGCCCTTCGGAGAATGGCTTGGCTCCAGATGTACTAGCCTATCACAGGATACCCAGGCTAAGGCCATGGATTTTCCTGTCATTGGTAATTCTCTGTTTGGAGAGCAGACAGAGAACTACATGAAGAAGATGGACGAGTACAGGACAACCTACAGGAGTGCTCAGGCCAAAGAAAGGCAAGCCACTCCTCAGGGCAGCATTCCAGGGGCAGGCCCTTTCAAAGGCCTTTTTACCAAGCCCAGGCTTCCTATTCTGCTTAAGCTTAGAGGGGGTTCTTTAGGGGGAGAGGCAGACGGGGTATGAGCAGGCCTGCTTCCACCCCTCAGCATAAAGCCCCTGCCAAGCAGACACCCTGATGGGTCTGCCGGGCGATTCTCCAATACCTGTAGGGGCAGGCTGGCTTACTTTGTCCAGGACTGAAGTCTTTAACATCAGACAAGTGGGTCCTAGAAGTAGTAAGCCAGGGACTGGTTCTCAGCTTCAAAAATTTCCCAAGATGAGAACCAGATCCTTTCCACCTGCAAATCCATCAGAGACCCTTGCCCTAGAGGCAGAGGTTTCTTCCCTCTTGGCTCTCAGAGCCATAGAAAGGGTTCCTACCCTACACAGGGGCAAAGGATTGTACTCCAGGTACTTCCTAACCCCCAAAAAGACAGGAGAATGGCGGCCCATCCTGGATCTGAAATATCTAAACAAGCACCTTTTAAAGCCAAAATTCAAAATGGTGACTCGGGGAATAATTCTGCCCTAAGGCCAGGGGACTGGCTAGCCTCCCTGGACCTCAAAGATGCCTATTTTCACATTCCCATCAGGTGCTCCCACAGAAAGTACCTCAGGTTCGAGTTGCCCTCAGGCCACTATCAATTCAGAACAATGCCCTTTGGCCTAACATCAGCCCCAAGGTGTTCACAAAGTGCCTGGCAGTAGTGGTTGCTTTCCTAAGGAGAAAAAAGATCTCCATCTTTCCATACTTGGACGACTGGCTCATAGTGGGTCAGTCTCCAGACCAAGTCAAGTCACATCTTCAGATAACTCAGCAACTGCTCACTTCCTTAGGATTCCTCCTAAACCTTCCACAGTCAGTTCTCGAGCCAGTACAGCTCCTCACCTTTATAGGGGCGAGCTGGATACAATAAGAGCAAAGGCATTCCTTCCCCTGGACAGGGCAAGGACCCTAATAGATCTGGCCTCTTCTTTCACCCTTCAGGTGTCTCGACCAGCAAGGCACTTCTTGCAGCTCCTAGGCCACATGGCAGCCTCTATAGCAGTGGTCCAGGGGGCAAAATTCCAGATGAGGGACATTCAGTTCCACTTAAAAGCCTTCTGGTCCCAAAATACAGGTTACTCACCTGTAACAGGAGTTCTAGGAATGGTATATGTTGTTCATCCACACTCATTGGCAGTATCCTTGCCGCTTTAAATCTCGCCGGAAGGTCTTCAAGCTTGCTCCTCCCACCCACCCGGGTGGTATAACTCTCGGCTCCGCCCCATGACGCCAGATCTGGCCCGCTGGAAGCTCAGGTTGTGCGTCGTCAAGCCGAGGAAACAGGAAAGTCAGGGATTGAACAACATATACCATTCCTAGAACTCCTGTTACAGGTGAGTAACCTGTATTTCTAGGGACATGGATATGTTGTTCCATCCACACTCATTGGCAGACTCCTAGCAGTTCTCCCGGGAGGAGGGAGGCAAGACGCACACCCCCATATACTTACTTGGGAAAGAGAGACTGAGAACCGAGGCTCCAAAACCAGCATCCCGGCGTGACTCAAGGTCGATGTGGTAGTGGGTAATGAGAGGTGTTTGCTGACTTCCAGTAGCAGCCCTGCAGATTTCCTGGATAGGGGCGTCCCTGGAAGCAGCCACCGTTGCAGCAGTATGGCGGGTAGAATGAGCTCTTATCCCTCTGGGAGGCTCCATGCCCGCTAACTTATAGCAGAGATCTATGCAGGAGGTTACCCACCTGCTTATAGATCCGCTGGCTGCAGGTCTGCCAGATGACGTGCAGCTGGGTGACAAAACAGCTGCGAACCTCTCCCCGAATATCAGCCGCGTCTCCTTATAATAAGCGAGCGCCTTCTAGGATCCAGAGTATGGAGCCTCATATTCGCCTCCGGTGTGATTGGGGTAGAACACCGGCAGAGTCAACACCTGGTTAAGGTGAAACTCCGACACCACCTTCGGAAGGAATTTCGGGTGGGGGCGCAGGACAACTTTGTCCCTGTGGAAGACCAGGTAAGGAGACTCGATGGAAGCGCCTGGAGCTCTCCCATCCTTCTGGCTGACGTGATAGCCACCAAGAAGGCGGTCTTCCACGACAGGTGAGAGAGACACACCTGTGCATAGGTTCGAATGGCTTGCCCATGAGCTTTGCCAATACCAGCAGTAGATCCCACGGAGGTGGGGGTTCCCCGCACTGGAGGAAATGTGATCAGGCCTTTGAAAAGCGCCCAGACCACCTTCTCCTCGCCACCGACTGCTTCCCAGCCCGCGCCCGGTAGCAGAGATGGCTGCCAAGGTGCACCCTTAGGTGCGTCGACCTAAGCCCTTGACTAGAAAGGGACCATAAATAGTCCAAGATGCTTGCCAAGGAACAGGAGGAAGGGGTCCAAGCCCTTGCCCTGACACCAAATGGAAAACCTTTCCATTTGAAGGCATAACATTTCTGGTCGACTCTCATACGGGACGCCTCAACTACATTGAGGACCTCGTCGGAAAGACCCAAAGCCTGGAACTCTAGCAGCTCAGGAACCAGGCCGTCAGGTGCAGGGATTGAAGGTCGGATGGAACACCTTCCCTGATTGACTGAGAGCAGGTCCGGGCGAGCTGGAAGCTGCCGCGAGTCCTGGAGCTGAGACTGAGGAGATCTGGTGACCAGAACTGGCGAGGCCAGTCTGGGGCTATCAGAATCACCTCGCCTTGTCCCTCCCTCGCCTTGAGAAGCACCTTGTGGATCCAAGGGGAAAGGCGTAAAGAGGCCCGGGGTCCATTGCCCGAGAAGGCATCCCCCAGCGAGCCCTGCTGAGGGGCGGCATGGAACAGACTCAGCTCTCGCTCTCCATGGAGGCAAACAGGTCCACCTGAGGTGTGCCCCAGTGGGAGAACAGATGCTGTACTACTCTCCGGCTAGGAGAGACTCCATGGGATGCAGCCCCTATCCGGCTCAGGGCATCGGCCAGGGTGTTGGAGGCTCCTGCCACGTGAATGGCTAGGGAGATCCGGCCTCAGGCTGCGCACGAGTGACCAAATGCGGGAGAGCTTCCTTGCATAGAAGCATGGAGCGCGGTCCCGCCTAAGCGGTTTAGATAGTACATGGTGGGTGGTATTGTCCGTCTGGACTCGGACCACTTGACCCCGGAGGAACGGCAAAGGCGGTGAGAGCTGAGGCGGACCGCGCGGAGCTCCAGCAGGCTGATGATGGCATCGGGACTCCCATCGGGACCAGAGGCCATGAGCCCGGTGTTCCCCATAGATGGCACCCAACCCATCAGAGAGGCATCGGTCGACAGAGAGACTGGCCGGTTCCTCAGGCGACGGAACGGGATGCCCTCCTCCGCAAATGATCTGGAACGGTCCACCACTGGAGAGCATCCCACATCCCTGGTGCTCACCGACATGTTGGTCCAAGGGATCGTGAAGTGCCAGACCACTGGCTGGCCAGTCCCCACTGAAGGGGACGATGTTCCAGCGGGCCCAACGGACCACGCCTGGTACAGGCCGCCATGAGACCCAGGAGGCGAGGAGTCCCGGCAGGGCGAATGTCCAATCCAGAAATGATCGGGCAAAGGAGGAAAGTAACTCGCCCTGTCCGCTGAGCCGCCGCCTGCTCGAAGAGAGCTCGAGCTGCGCCTGGCGAATAAAATCCAAGCCGCTCGAAGTTCCGACTTGGCCTCATGGATAAGGAGGCCCAATTGAGAGCAGACCTGGGGGCCAGATCTCTGGACCACCGCCTCCTTTCCTGGAGGAGCTGCTATCAGCCAGTCGCCCAGGTAAGGGTACACCCGACCCTCGGCGCAAGAGGGAATGCTGTCACCACTGCCATGCATTTGGTGAAGACCTCTGGGAGCTGGAGACAAGCCAAGGGCATGGCTTGAACTCGAAGAGGGATCCTTCCGCTCGAAGCGAAGGAATCTCTGTGAAGACGGATTGATAGGGGACGTGGAAAAACGCTGGCCCTGCAAGTCCAGAGAACAGAACCACACGCCGCTCCAAGGATGGTATAATCTCGAGCCAGAGTGACCATCCTGAAGGTTCGAGACCTTAGGAACCTGTTTAGGCTGGGCGGGTTCGAGAATGGGGCACAGCCCCGTCTGCTTCGGAACCAGGAAGTACCTGGACACAAACCCTGGGTCTGAAGGAGGGTCCACCACCTCTCTTACCACCTCCTTCTGGAGGAGGAGAGTGATGCCTGCCTCGACGAGCCACCAGTGAGAGGCTGGGGATCCAAGCCCCCGCGAGGGCGACGGCTCTGAAGGGTGGTGCCTGCTCAAAATTCCAGAGGCAGGCCTTCCTCACCACCTCTAAGACCCACCTGTCCTGGTAACAGCGGACCAAGCCGAACGGAAGTGCCGGAGCCGCCCTCTACGTGGGGGACCCAGGGGTAAGGTGACGGGATGGGGGCGACACCCTCAGCCCGTCACTGGGCAGGCTTGGAGAGGGACCGCCGGGGAACCTCCTGGGCCCTTTCCTCCCTGCCTCCTGTTAGAGGAAGCCGCGGTTTGGGTTTGGGATGCCAAGGCCGAGCCTGCAAGCCCCTGACGTTGGGCTCGGGCGCATGCTGGGGCACAGAAGGACGGAAGGGCTTAGCTGTGGTCTCATGGCCCTTGTCTCTGAGCTGAAGAGACCGAGTCCAAGGTGGCATTGGACTTTCGATCCTCTGCAGGTGACACCTTCCACCCCAGGGTCAAGAGGTCAGTCCCCAAAAGGGAACATCCGCCAACTTGTGCTGGGTATCCGAGCAAAGGTGGATATCTCAGCCAAGCTCACGAATGCGATAGCCACTACGTCACCCCACCGATCTTGGCACATAGAGTCCCCCACATCCAAAAGCAGTCTGGAGCTGCTGTTTGGCCACTGCCCTGCCCTCTGTCCCGCACCTGCTTAACCGTAGTCTGCAGATCGGGCGGGAAGATGAGGGATGACCATCCAGGAGCCCAACAGGCATGAGAAAATGTGCCATGAGGACGGCCGAACTGGCCTGACGAAGGCCGAGAGAGGACGCAGCTGTAGACTCTTTCGCCCGACATAGTCCAATTTCTTGGACCCTTTGTCAGGAGGTTTGTCCACATCCCTGGCGCTAGTCGGGCGCTGGAAAACGCTGTCGGTAACTCAACCCCCAGCAGAGGGTGTTCAAAACCGGACAAGGAACCGGTAGGGGACCGCATACTCTCCTGGGCCATCCTGGCCAAGGCGAGGGCAGGAAGCAGGGCGCTACAAAGTTCCAGTGCCGACTCCACTGCGGCCTCGCCACTGAAAGGCCTCCAGAGAACTCGTCCAGAATCTCCGCGGAGGGGATACCGGGTCTGCTTGGAACGGGTTGTCGAGCTCCATCCCGTAGACTCCTAGATGAGCCAAGCAGTCCTAGGGAAGGACGACGGGCTATCGCCCATTGGCTGACTCCTCCTGAAGACTCCAAGTCCAGTCGCTGGAGAAGAAGGAGGAATCGCCTTCGACTCGGAAGAGTCCTCAAAGAGCTGCCTCTGGCCTGAGCTACCCTTCACCCGCCGAGGTCGGTCGGGTGAGGTAACTGACAGCCGATGGGTGGAAACTCAACCGACCGAGAATCCTTGGTCGGAGCCCCAATTGGTGGCTGTGGAGGCGGAGGTTCCACCGGAATCGTGGGAGCAGCTGGTTTTGGCCGTAACAACCGCCTGGTGTAGGGCCTCGGATGTCGAGGTTGTCGGGTTGCCCAAGACAGTTACTTAATGGTCGCGGGAAGCGCGCCGGAGTCGCTTATTCCCCGCCAGGAGGAGCTGTTGCAACATAAGGCCCCATTACCGTATCGTAATTTACGCCGAAGCCTCATCCGAGGAGGGCGAGGAGCAATGACGCCTAACTGAAACGAAGCACAAACAACTATGACGGTGGGAACGGCTGGACATGAAGAGGTCCGAACCGAGTCCCGGAATTTCCGGGTCGGTGCAGGGAGGTGTCGGCCGAACCGCACTCCTCCGCTCGAAGGTCCATCCGAGGGCTCCGGAACCGGAGGCACAGGCGAGCCCACGGATCCTCAACTCTCCCCGGGGAACCGGAGAGGGGAATCTCGCTGCTAAAGGCGACAGCCTGTCCAATGGGTCGAGAAAAATCACTCATCAGCGGGAGTTCCCCGTCAACTGACCTGACGGGACACCGTGGAGGCCAGTGGCCGAAGCCGAGCGGTCGATCAAGCCGACGAGTCGACGCCCGGGAGAGGGACCTTCCCGCCTCCCAAGAGCGCCACGGAGGGACTTACCCTTGTCCTCTTTTGGACCGAGAAAAGGTCCAGCAGACGCAAGCTCTTCTCCTTTAGTGGAGAGGGACAGACAAAGCTCCTTAAAGGAAGCCGTAGAAGAACCCAGAGAGAGCGGGATAAATGCACGCCGAGGAAGATACGGCCCGCTACCGCTTCCTCTTCGAGGGCGCACCATCCGCCGAAGCTGATCCGCCGAAGCCACGACACAGGATACCGCCAACCGGCCTCCTTGGACTTCACCGAGGGAAACGCTTCTCGACGGCCCAGTTGCATCGGGCAGCACGGCCTTGAGGACGTAGGCAGAGAAAGATGAGCAGGTCGAAGCCTGCGGTCGTGCTGCAAGGCCTGGCAGCAGACACACGGAGTGTGGATCCGTCTGAGACATCTTCACCCGCATGGGCATCTCCAAATCCAGGAGTCGATTTGTCCATCGCGAGGCGAGGATCAAGACAAAGTCTTTTGCAAATATTATTTTTAAACTGCGAAACTGAGAAATAGGAACTAGTCGGAACCGAGAGCTAAGGAGGAACCTGAGCTTCCAAGCGGTAAGGAAGATCTGCGTCCATAGGGGCGGAGCCGAGAGTTATACCACCCGGTGGGTGGGAGGAGCAAGCTTGAAGACCTTCCGCTAGATTTAAAGCGGCAAGGATACTGCCAATGAGTGTGGATGAACAACATATCCATGTCCCTAGAAGAAAGGATTCCCTTACCAAACTAGTCCCAGTGACTCGAACCCTGATCCAGGCTTTGCAATGGTGGCAGGATCAGGACAATTTAAGACAGGGAGTTCCTTTTGTCACTCAGTCTCATTCACTAATTCTCACCAGACACCTCCCTCTTGGGCTGGGGAGCCCACTTGGGGGATCTTACCACCCAAGGGCTGTGGTCACCTCAAGAATCTCTGCTTCACATCAATCTCTTGAAACTCAGAGCAGTGTTTCTGGCACTGCAAGCTTTTTCAAGTCTGTACAGAACAAAGTGGTCCAGATCAGAACAGACAATACCACCACAGTGGTACATCAACAAACAGGGGCACTCTGTCTCACGGCCTTGTGCAAGAAGCAATGAGTTGTGGTCTCTGGCCTATTCCCTGCAAACCTCTCTGATAGCAGTTCACCTCCCAGGGAAGGACAATGTCCTAGCAGATGCTCTCAGCAGGATCTCTCAGGGCCACCACGAATGGTCCCTAGATCCCCTAGTTTTGAAAGTGATTTTCTCCAGATGGGGCACTCCACAGACAGATCTTTTTGCAGCCCCAGACAATCACCAACTTCCTCTCTTTTGTTGCAGACCCCCAGTCTTGGGCTCAGTCCCCCTGGATGCTCTGGTTCTGAATTGGGAAGGGAAGTTCCTGGATGCTGTTCCTCCCTTCCCTTTCCTGTTCAAGGTGCTAGTCAAGATCAGGTCTCAACCATGCAAAATGATTCTGATTGCTCCAGACTGGGCCAGACAGCCCTGGTATCCACTGTTGCTGTCCTTAGCAGTCCACCTTCCCCCGTCTCTTCCCAGGAATTACAACCTGTTGACATCCTCTCAGGGAAGGACTTGGTATCCGAATCTCAAATCTCTCAATCTCAAGGCCTGGCTCTGGAAGAGTTAGAGTTTGCTGATCTGCACCTCTCTCAAGGTGTTCTGGATATTCTTAAGGCATCTTGAAAGCCATCCACCAGAAAGACTTACAACTCCAAATGGAAAAGGTTCACTATTTGGTGCTCTGATAAGCATATTTCTTCAGAATCTGTTGGGTTGCCTACAGTCCTGGACTATATGGTTCATCTCAATGGCTTGGGACTTAGACCAGCTATACTTAAAGTGCACCTGGCAGCGGTTTCTGCCTTTCTGTCAGTAGGCAAGCCCTCTCCTCTATCAGCCCATCCTGTATTTTGTAAATTCTTCAAGGGATTGCTGCACACCAATCCTCCCTTTAGGGACCTTAATGTTTGCATTGCTCAGCTTATGCAACCCCCCTTTGAGCCTTTGTCTCTGCAAAGCTTAGGCCTTGACTTGAAACTGTGTTTTGGCGCGCTCTGCAGGCGCATCAGTGAATTGCAAGCCCTGTCAGTGGAGCCTGATTCATCTCTTTCCATAGAGATAAAGTGGTCCTAGAACTAACAGGAAGTTTTTGCCTAAGGTGGTTTCAGATTTCCACCTTAATCAGTCTATATCTCTCCCTGTTTTCTTCACTGACCATTCCTCCTCTGGAGAGGAGGTTGCACAGCCTGGAGTAAAAAGAGCCCTTAGCTACTACATAGAGCGCACCAAGGGTCACAGGTTTGAGTCCCTCCAGTTGTTCCTCACTTATGGAGAGGTCAGTAAGGGCAAACCTGCCACTAAAAGATCTGTTGCCAGGTGGATTGTCTCTTGTATACAATTCTGCTATGAGAAATTGGGTAGAACCCCACCCTCAGGCCTGAGGGCTCATTCTATTAGAGGTACAGCTGCTTCCCTGGCTGCTGCCAGGGATATTCCTATCTTAGAAATCTGTCAAGCAGCCACCTGGAAAACAGTCCATACATTCACCAAGCATTACTCTCTGGATATCCAGGCTAGGAGTGATGCTCGATTTGGCACAGCAGTACTTCAGAGCCTTTTCCCAAAGTAGGTTCTGTCCCTCCTCCTCCTTGGAGGTACTGCTTGGTAGTCTGCATATATCAGAATACAGCAAAACTTCATGTTGTTTGAAGAAGAAATCACTCACCTTAGTAATGTTTCTTCTAATGGAGTCTTGCTGTATTCTGACCTCCCCCCGCCTCCCCTCTCAGAACCTGTTTTTTGGGATGTGGGTGGGCAGGAGCAGTGTTGGCACCTAGAGGTACCCCTTCCTCACCCTCCTTTATTTTGGGTGTGTGTTGTGTTTTGTTTTTTGGGTTTCCTGACTTGAGTCTTTGCTTTGAAACCAAAAAACCCTTTTTTAACAAATTGAGTTGCCAGTTGGCTAGTGTGAGTTTTACAGTTTCCACACACAACGCCTAGTGAGTATAGCTCGTAAAGATCTGACGGTTGGGGTTTAAACAACAGCAGACAGAGGCTTCAACCGAGCTTAAGCTCAGAGTTCCATGCCCTGCATGGAAAGTTAACTCTTTGTTCTCCGGGGCAGTTCAAAGGTTGGTGATCACTGCATGTGTCAGAATACAGCAAGACTCCATTAGAAGAAACAACATTACTAAGGCGAGTAATTTTTTCTTTCTGCATGGTCAAGCTTCTTGGATTCCTATTTTGGGGGGGGGAGGGCTTCCACGATTCCAGTGTTCCTGGATTTGCGGATGAGAGAGTCGGCAACTAGGCCCTCAGCTGAGGGGTAGTCCGAAAATCCAGATAAGGTGATGGTATCCTTGTGGACCATATGGGCAGAGGGTGCCAGACAAGAAGCTGGGTACTGCCAAAGCTCCAGCACCAGTCCCAAGACAGCCTCAGCCATTGGGAAGGCATCCCCAGAGGATTCGTCCATGTCCAGTATTTCCATTAAGGGGTATTGTGCCCTTTTCTGGACTGACTCCTTATGAACCTCAGCAGCACCCCGAAGGACACTAGCCTGTGCTCAGTAGTCAGTTCTTCAGTTGAATCATGGTCGAAGTCATGGGCTCTCGAAGACTGCATTGAGGACTCATCGGAGGAATCCTCAAATGCGGGCCCTGGCTGTTAGTCGCAGTGCACCACTTGGTGACTTGTCAGAGAGATTTCCATTAACTGGCCTAGCGAGCCAGTAGCCAGATGGGAGTCCTCCGAGGGGGCTCCCTGCATGGGCTGTCGTGGAGGTGGCAAGACTCGAGCTGGGAACAGTATCTCAGTAGGAATGGCACAGGCAGAACTGGCGTTAGTCAGATGACGGCAAGCATCAAGGGTAAAGCCCTACTCTGACCGACTAAGACCCACTGCTGCCACAGGAGCTCCTCATAGCGCTGGCACGTACGACGAAAGTGTCTCTCATTGTCTGAGGACAGAGAGGAATAGGAGCACCTGTGTCAGTGCCTCTCAGTCGAGCAACACCAAGAGCACGAAGAATACCTTGACTTTGGCCTCAACCATCATCAGGGTCGATGGGCGGAAAGGCAGTACAGAGCACAGGGTCTGACCATTTGGAGGGACGCAACTCCTCGAAAGAGAGAGCCAGGTTAATCGACTGCTCCTGGACCCTGTGAGCGAGGCCAGAAAGGATCAGGGTCCTGAAGATTGAATCATCACCAATCCCCTCCGACAGTGGGTCAACAGAGTTGAGAAAAATCCCCATCGTCTGCTCAACCTGTGTAAAGACCAGGAAGCTCAACGGGGACACAGTGAAGCTAGCAGCCTGTCACTTGACTGAAGTGGATTTGGCTGAAGCTGAATGCTCGACAGCCACTGAGTGGTTGAGGGAGTGGTAAGAGCATGCCCTTTCCCAGTACCATGACCGACAGCAGGATTTCTTCAATTTGCCGTGGTGGGCAGGGCTCTCCCCTAAGGTCTGGAGGGTCCTACACATTTCACAGAAGTTACCCAAGAAGGATGCTCCGAAGCTAGACCTCAATAGCAGCAGCACCAAGACCGAGGAGATGCCCACTGTGACGTTAGCCACTGCCACTTGCGTTGCTGACGCCTTACGAGCCTACTTCCAAGTCACGGGAGTGTCCCATTCGGAGGGCCGACCAATGAGAAGATGGGCATAGCAGTCTTCAAAAGCATGGCCTGGCAAAGGCAGCAGGCAGCAACATTTCGCTCTTCCCTGAGGCAACAGACGCATGACACATTCAGATCTGTCTGAGACATCTTCTGGTAGCACTGGAGGTGCGACTTGAAACCAGAAACCAGCTTAGAATCCCTGCAATCTAGGAACTCAACGCTGGAGGCAAAGACATAACTGGGTAAACTGAAAAAAAAAAAAAGGTTTCATGTTAAAAGTTGAGCCAAATGATGTAGTTAAGAGTTTTTTGGCCTACACTGCACGCAGTGCTGCAAATAAGGAGACCTCACTCTTCCAGCGGAAAGCAAGATCTGATGTCATGGGGCTGAGCCAAGGGATAAACCGCCCAGGTGGTGGGAGGAGCTTCTCAGACAGTCCAGCCTAAGTGTGGATAAGTGAAGTATATCCACATCCCTAGAACTATAGACTTTTGTGGAAATTTAAACTTAACTGATACAAAAACAAACACTAGAATATTTTAATCTGTAACCAAAGAACTGAACGCTGTGTTTGCATACACAGTGACGTTCTGGCCCCAATGAGAAGTGTAAGGACACTGCTGTGCACTTGATAGCAAGGAAAAAAAGGAACTGAGGCTTTTAGGGGTTGGTGCCGCTGTATATCAGTGGGCATGTATGGTAAGACCTACTCATGTCACCAGCCCCGACCAGAAAACTTTTGGCTTCCGCGGGGTCCTAGCACCTCTGACTCCGGCCCATTACCTGAATTGGGAATGTATGGAGAAGACGGATTCTTGGAAGATCTTCCATTTGTGCATGAATTTAAGTCGTGCAGATCCAGTGTGGGGCACCAGCCCCCCATCTGCTGTGCACAAGGAAGTTGCAAGGGTGACTGCGAACGGTTTATGTCCTCATGTGCCAGGAGCTGAGCAGTCCCCGCTCATGATCGTGGGCAGTATGCCCTGGACTCCCGAAGATTCTTGTGTCAGTATGGTGGGAGATCCTTGATGTCCAGAGGCAACCCTTTTCCCACTACTTCTAAAACCAACTTTTCTGTAGTAATGGCAGAGGACTGTGCAAGAAGTGGATGAGGGGATCCCCGACTGGGAGCTGGGAATGGGACTAGAAAGGAGGGGGATGGCACCCTGCAACCAGTCACTTAGCAGCCCTGAAGGGGGCTCCGGCCTACTGGGCTCCAGACCCCCCCGCCATTTTTTCATCCTGATCAAACTTCTGATCCAGTTGCCAGTGATGGAGTTGCCGCTGCTGGGGCTATTGTTGAGCCTGCTGTGTCTGAAATCTTTATGACTAAAAGGACTTCTTTTTGGCCTTGGCCAGCTTGGGGTCCTTCTGGGACAAGGCCATGGAATCCAGGGTGGCACTGGACTTCTCGATATGGGTGAGACATCCTTCCATCCCTGGATCAATGAGGTCACTGTCCAAGAATGGCACACTGGCCAGCTTTGTGTCCAGGACAACTACAGCCAGGCCCTATGATGTATGGACACAGCCGAAGCTGAGTTGCCCAGGTCCAAGGCCTTCTGGAGCTAGTGCTTAGCCAGCTGTCCTAGTATCAAACTGCACTAGCAGAGACCTGTTTGTCAGTTAGGAGTTAGGGGAGGAGAGCTCCAATAAGGCCGAACAGGAAATGGTCAAAGCAAGCCATCATGATGGCATAGCTGGCCTGCCAGAGACCATGACAAGGAGGTTGCGTAAACACTCTTGGCCGCATTATCCAATTTCTTGGACTCATTGTCAGGTGGCCTGTCCACATCCCCCCTGGCCCATCGACTTGTGAAAGTCCAACTTGGACACAAGGCCCTCTGCACAAGGATGGTCCGGAAACCTTCAGAGGCTCCCAGTAGGGACTGCACACTTGTGGACCATATGGGGTCGGGGGGCAGGTCCAGGCTGGCCCCAAACTGGCCTGAGCCATAGGGTGGGCTTTGCAAAGTGAACCATCCCTGTTAAGGATGTCAGTGAGCATGTAGTTAGCTTGCTGCTGAACCAGCTCCAGAGAGACCTCCATGGACTCAGACATCAAGTGGAGCAAAGCCCCTAAAAAAGCTCAAACCCAGCTGGGAAGACGGACCGTTGGAGGAGTCACTGTCGAACTGAGGAGTCCCAGTCAGGGCCATTAGGGACTCATCTTCTGAGTCAAACTGTTCTCTAAATACTGCTCTGGTCAGTTTTTCGGGGGTGGGATCCTCCCTAGCTGACCTCAGGGGACAACCTACCAGGGAGACTGGAGGCCTGGCGAGAGACCCATGCAAAGTGTAAGCTGAGCCAGGACCAGCTCTTACGACTCCACAAAGACTATATAAACGGCTCAATGTAATTTTTGTCTCAAGAACAAACGACAGCTGCCACATTTGGCTTAGAAATAGCACTGTACAGACCTGGCAAGGGTTAGGATCAAAACTCATGGAGCGCAGTACAGGAGGTACCATGAAAGGCATATTTGACAGGTATGCTAATATTTTTATGTTAGCTGATACTAGCTTTTTGAAAATACACTTTTCGTTGTGTTGCTACTTATTATGTGGCACCCTACTGGCAGTTTGACTAAGGAGACATTTACATTGCTGCTTTTAAATCCACTTCAGTGAAACTGGACCCACTCTTTCAGTCCTTCTTTTAATTTGTCCTTGACAGACTTCTATGTACAAGATCTTCGTGCACATAAAGTCTCCACCACTCATTCACACTAATGGGAGTTCACCAGAGGCACTAGGACCCAGCAGGAGCAAACTTTTTCAAGAGGGCCAGCGCCTGAGATGGAGCTGCATAGAAGCGGCACTGCGAGCCCCGGCTCATGCGGTAATGACTATCTCGCGCCGACCTCCAGCCGCCTTCAGTTCCTTTTTTCCTCCATCGAGTGTGTTTCAGTGATTTATGTCGCCATTGTTGGAGTCAGAATCTCAAACTAGCAGCTTAGTTTTCAGTTTTTGTTTTGTAATTTATCTTCGATAAGTACTGATTATATTTAATTCTACTTATACAAGAAAGAAGTCGTCATCCCTCCATTGACGGAGTCGACCATGAGCAGGTCAGGTGACGCTAGGGAGACTTTGTATGAAAGCTGTTCAGTCAGCTGCCCTCTCCGGAAGGGGGTCTGACAACGGACGGTCCAATTCTCAGGGAGATGGGCAGTCCACAGAAACTTATAAAAAAGATGGTCCCATTCTCGGCACCGTTCAGCCTTTAGTTCTTCTTCGACACGCCAGGTCGAAGAAGAAAGCGGCATACTAAAGTCGCCTGTGGTATGTCTGCGCGTAGCGATCGGTGATTAGGGACAGACGCCAGCCTCCTCCTCTGTCGGAGTCACCGGTTTCTGTCTCTGGTGACCGACCTCCTTAACACAGGTGCTCCTCCCCGCCTATTGGAGGAGCTTCCGATAAGCAATTTCACCAGTGGGCTTGGAGGCTGGTCCAGTTGCCTGAGCCGGTCATTCAGACACCGGGGCATTCAGGCCATTTGGGTTTGGAGGGATGGGTAGGGCGGTTGGGCCTTCCTAGTTGCGTGGCGCCTTCTTCGGTGCTGTCGACTCCGAGCTCAGGTGTTTATCCCCCTCACATGGCTGCGGCGCAGGGGTCTGCACCTCATGCCTCTATCTTCCTGCCATTTTCCCCCCACTTTTACTTCAAATCGCAGTTTTAGACCCCACTGTGCACTGAGGGCTTCCACAGGCCATGGGCTCTGTCAGCGCCATGGTTGTCGAGCCCGTGTGCTGAGTAGCTTCGATGGCACCTCCTTCCTTGTTCTCGGTGCCGCTTTTCCTCGTGTCTGAGGTTTGGTGAGTTATCGTCCGGTCTTTAGGGTTCTCGACTCCAATTCTTTCTTCTTCTGTTCTTCCTCCTGATTTTCACTCCTTTCCTGTCCATACAGTCCCCCAAGACTATCAGGAGATGATTTTGAGCATGACCCAGATCTTCGCCTGGGTGATGATGTTGATGACACTGCCCTGGAAGCAGGGATCAATCCTTTTGCAGAGTCTGTGGTTGAAGACCTTTTCTTTAAGTCTCTGCTCAAAAATTTAAATTCTACTCTTTCTCTCCAGACTACAGAAATCGATCCTGGGAAGCTTTTACGACTCCAATATCTTCATGTCCTGGAGATCCCTATGGATTTAATACCTCCGGTACAGCCCTCTTTCAAGACCCTCTCACAGATGGTGTGGAAGAATCCGGCTCTCATTCCTTCTGTGGCCAAGTGCATAGATAGGAAGTATGCCCCTCCCAAGGATCGCCCCATATTGGCCTCACAAGCCTTTGCTGATGCCATTGTAGTCTTGGCAGAGAATAATAAGGCTGTCCTTCCTCAGGGATCTACAGCCCGATCTATAAACAAAAATCTAGCAAGATAGACACCTTAGGTAAGAGAGTCTTTGCAGCCTCGACCCTGGGCATGCGCATTGCCAGCTACCAGGGCTATTTCTCTCAATATGAGTATGTACTTTGGCATTCTCTCAAAGAAATGGTAGAAGCTCTGCCAGAATTGGAAGTTAGCTCAGAGCTACTCCAGATCATAACTAGGGGTACTGAATCCAATAACCAACAGGTTAAAGCTGCAATGGATGCCTACGATACCGCCTCCCGGGCAACGGCAGCTGGCATCTGCACCCGCCGCCACTCTTGGCTATGTACTTCAGGCTTCACGAGTGACGCCCAGCAGCAGGTCGTGGCTTTACCTTTTGACGGTATGCATCTGTTCAGGCCTCAGGTAGAGCAAGCCCTGGAGGCCATGCAAAAGACTAGGTCTGCCATTAAGATGACTAGACCTGCACCCACCCCCTCCCGAAGGGGTGCGAACAAGCGTCAGTTTCACAACAGTCAGTCCTTTCAGGGAAGAGGCAAAGCAGGTTTCAACAAAAACCACAACCTTCAGCCACAAAAGAAGGCGCAGCAGAAGGCACAAGGGCCCAAAGTGCCCAGTGCCACCTTCTGAGTTTCTGGCCCAGGTCCCACCTCAGCTGTCCGAGGGGGACTCCTCCTCAGCGGTGGAAGGACGTCTGACTCAGTTCTACAATCAGTGTAAATCTATAACATCAGACAAATGGGCCCTCCAGATAATCCGCGAGGGGCACTCTCTCAATCTTTTGGAAACCCCTCTGGATCATCATCCCAAACAACAGCCCGGGCTGTCAGCAGTACAGTCAGACCTTCTTGCTTCCGAGGTACAAGGCCTTCTGAACAACAGGGCAATGGAAATAGTTCCGCTGGATCAACGAAACAGGTTTCTACTCCCATTACTTTCTGGTCCCAAAGAAAACCGGCCGCATGCACCCCATTCTGGATCTCAGAAAGTTAAACAAGTTCCTTCACAAGGAGATGTTCAAGATGATATCACTACTTACCCTGCTACCTTTGCTTCATTGACACGGTTGGCTAGCCTCCCTGGACATGCAGGATGCCTACCAACACATTCTCATACACCCAAAGCACCACAAATATCCAAGGTTCGTGGCATTGTGTCAACACTATCAGTTCAGAGTCCTGCCATTTGAGCTATCCTCAGCGCCTCAAGTTTTTACAAAGTGTTGTGCAACTCTCGCGCTGCACCTCATAAAAATTGGAATACAAGTGTTCCCATATCTGGACGACTGGCTCCTAGCAAGTCCCTTCAGGCAAGAGACTGTGGAGGCCATGGCCACGGCCTCAGACTTCCTCACATCCATGGGAGTCCTGCTGAATCTCAACAAGTCGCAGTTGCAGTCCTCCCAGAAGTTCCTCTTCATAGGAACTCTTCTGGACACCTCCTGTGTGAAGGGCTTTTCTTCCAGAGGACAGAAGGAGCGATATCTTACAGATGGCCCAATACTTCAAAGAACACAGCTCAGTTTGAGCTATCTCGATGCAATGGATGCTGGGCCTCATGGCATCCTCGGTGTTCACTGTACCCCTAGCTCGTCTCCACATGAGAACCTCTCAGTGGATGCTCAGTACTCAGTGGTCCCCAACCACTCACCCTCAGTCCTTTCTCATCAAGGTGATGGAACCTCTGAAGAGGTCACTTGCCTGGTGGTCACAGGAGGACAATCTTCTAGAAGGATATCCCTTTGCCACTCTGGATCATCAGATCTCCATTACCACGGACGCATCCCTGATGGGTTGGGGAGCCCACTGCCAGGATCTCCACACCCAGGGTACGTGGACTCAGGATGAGTCCCAACTTCACATAAACATCCTGGAAATGAGAGCCGTCCTCCATGCAGTCCGAGCCTTGAAGGACATGCTCTGTCACAAGAACATTCTCCTTCAAACAGACAACAAAGCAGTGATGTGCTAAATCAACAAACAGGGTGGCGCACACTCTTACCCATTATGCAGGGAAGCAATGAGTGTGTGGGAGTGGTGCCTGGAACACAAGGCTCTGGTTCAGGCAGTTTACCTGCCAGGAGTACAAAACGAACTGGCAGACCGTCTCAGCAGAACGGAGATGGATCCTCACGAGTGGTCTCTCGATTTAACCGTTCAGTCACTCTTCAAAGAGTGAGGAACTCCAGACCTGGACCTTTTTGCATCCCCACTCAATGCAAAACTGCCTCTCTTCTGCTCCAGAAATCCAGGACCTAGCGTTTTCTGTCAGGATGCGTTCAGGCTGCAGTGGACAAGATGCTTTCTATACGCCTTTCCTCCTCTTCCCCTAATTTAGAGGGTACTTCTCAAATTGGAGTCTCAGGGGCAGAATGATTCTCATTGCCCCCTTCTGGCCTCGGCAGATATGGTTTCTGCTACTCAACAGTCTATCGGAACCCCCCCCCCCCCCGAAGATGCTTCCCCTTCTGACCCAGGGTCCCGTGGTCCATCCCAACCAGAGGTTGCTTCACCTTCACGCTTGGCTCCTGAAGAGACAGAAGTGAATAGGTTCAATGTTTCTTGTAGATTGTCAGATATTCTTCTGGCTGCGCGTAAACCAGCCACTAGAAAAACCTACACAGCCAAATGGAAGTGTTTCTCTATCTGGTGTGCAAAATCCTCTTGGAACCCTTTTTCCTGCCCACCGAATAATGTCTTAGACTATCTTTTAGACCTCTCAAATACAGGTCTGCAGTACTCCACAGTCAAAGTTCATCTTTGTGCCATTTCGGCATATCGCGAGCCAGTAGTATCCATGTCACTGGCTCAGTTACCTGTAGTTAAGAGGTTTCTTAGGGGTATTCTGCATACTAGACCGCCTATAAGACGTCCAGTCGCAGCCTGGGATATTAACCTTGTGCTAGACATGCTCACTCGAAAACCTTTCAAGCCTCTAGCTACTTGCGACTTGAAGGTCCTCACTTGGAGAACGGCCTTCCTGGTGGCCATTACTTCAAGCCGTAAAGTTTCTGAAATACATGCACTGGTCACAGGACCCCCTCCCCCCGTATTTCACAAGGATAAAGCAGTTCTTAGGACTCATCCTAAGTTTCTCTCTAAGGTTGTCTCAGAATTCCATCTAAACCAACCTTTAGTCCTTCCTACCTACTTTGTGAACTTCCAGAACGAGGGGGAGCGTACACTTCATTCACTGGATGTTAAGAGAGTGCTATGGTTCTATCTAGATAGAACAAAAGAAATTTGCAAGGCTCAACAATTGTTTGTCTCCTTCAGTGAGACCCGGCTGGGTCAACCTGTCGCTATCAGATGCATTTCAGCATGGCTGGTGGCATGCCTTCACCACTGCTATTCTATGGCACAGGTCAAGCTGGAAGGCAGAGTATACACTCACTCTACCAGAGCAGTCGCATCTCTGGAAGAAATCCGTAGCGTGCCCATTGCAGGTATTTGCAATGCGGCTACCTGGAGCTCCATGCATACTTTCGTTAAATACTATGCCTTGGATGTCCATGCCAGATGACATCTGTCATTTGGCAGGACCATTCTTAACGGACTTCTGTCCTAAGCATGTGAGCTCTTTATCTCCTGCCGCCCATCTCGGGGGATTACTTAGCTCGGTACTCTCCCATTAGTGTGAATGAGTGGTGGAGAGTATGTCCAGGAAGATATGGAAATTACATACCTACCGTAATTTTTGATCTTCTTGGACAAAGTCTCCACCACTCATTCACACGCCCACCCACCATCCCTTGAGCTCACTTCTCTGTTTATGGTCTTCACTCCCTCAATGGCTGGGCTGTGAAGACTTTATTGTTAACCCTTCTTACATGGGTCATTTGGACTATCTTATGTCCGATTTTTAGGCTAGTCCTTCTAGGTTATTACGCTG
Source organism: Neoceratodus forsteri (assembly GCA_016271365.2). NCBI lineage: Eukaryota > Metazoa > Chordata > Ceratodontiformes > Ceratodontidae > Neoceratodus > Neoceratodus forsteri. The sequence goes on along the minus strand of JADMNL010000034.1, from coordinate 25,887,278 downwards.
CACCTCCTTGGAAAAAAATGCAGGGGCGGTTGGAGGATAGCCTGAGATAGTCATTACCACGAGCGGGGCTCACGGTGCCGCTTCACCAGGGCTCCATCTCAGGCGCCAGCCCTCTTGAAAAAGTTTGCTCCCGCTAGGTCCTAGTGCCTCCGGTGAACTCCCATTAGTGTGAATGAGTGGTGGAGATTTCGTCCAAGAAGATCAAGAATTATGACAGGTACGTAATTTCCATTTCTCTGTATACCTCCCCTCTTGATGTCAGACGCCTTAGCACTGGGTCCGGTAAGCATGACAACAATAGCGTCAGCATGATGCACACGGTAATAAAGGTGCCATTTTTTTTATGGGCTGTGCCCCGCACCTCCCAAACTAAAGGATTCTAACTCCGGGGAGAGCGGATACTGGAGAAAGTTAAAATTTGTGGGGCTGTGGAATACTGTTTCCACGGCCCCACATATTGAAATGTAAGTCCCGAGTGCAGTAAAATGTATGGAGACCAGGATTAGAACCCTGGTCTCCAATGGCGCTGGCCAAGCTGCTCAATGCCCCAGCCGTCCATACCACGGGAGCAGCTCGGCCAGCCTCCTGGTGCTCTTCTGCATTGTCAGCACCCGGGACAGCGACCAGGGGAGCGCTTACAGCAAGTGCTGTAAATCACCCTTGCTGTCCGAGTGAGTGCTTACCGGACTAGTGCCATATAGTGCGGTGCTATTCTGGTAGCACTCACTTGACAGGGTACCAGGCGCCTTACCCACTGTGCCTCCTTCATCTCCAAATTTTGATTCGGCTCCCTTCCCTCATATCTTGTTTCTTTCCTCTCTTCTCCCGCCTCTGCTCTGCTCTCTTACAACCTTTGCAATGTTTGATCTCATTCTCTTGCTCTCCCAACCTATTAAATCTACTGCTGGCCAAGCTGCCTTCTTGTTCCACTTTCCTAAAAGTACAGTTACGTAAGAACTTACCATAACAGTAGATCTTCGAGAGGAGCTCTTGCAGCAGACTATAACCATTAGTACTAATTCCGCAGGCCTTAGGACCCACCGGAAAAATTCTTAGGTAGCAATACCCAGCAGGGACCGCCCACTGACGTCGGTCGCGGTACAAAAAGAGGGTGGACCCAACTCCACCCCAGTTTCCCCGCCAAGACCCACGAACGGGCCCTAATGAGAGAAAGAAGCGAGGCCTGCAGATGGTGTGCTGAATACATCACTCAGGGGATGGAGGGTGGGAAAGCAGTGCCTGCTTCAAGGGCTCCTCTCGAAGATCTACTGTTATGGTAAGTTCTTGCGTAACTGTACTATCTTATTTAGAGTGGGAGCTCTTGCAGCAGGCTATAACCATTAGGACTGAATCCCAAGCAGTCCCGCGCCAAGGGAGTGCCCAACCCCGGGAAGAGGAAGGATGGGATAATGCTGGAAACACAGCAACTCAGGAAAAAAGTCCCTGAAGGACTGCCAAGCCAAAACCGGTACAGTGTCTTGATGCAATGTCCAGGCTATAGTGCTTCACGACAGTGTGCACAGAATTCCAGGTGGCAGCCGCACATATGTCTCTTATAGAGACATTCTTCAAAGCGGCAAAGGAGGCCGAGACTCCCCCGGTGGAGTGACCCATAAACGGGCCCGGAAGGGGTTTGTTGTGCTTTTCATAGCAAAACACAATACAGTGAACAAGTCACTTAGAAATAGTCTGCTTAGACAGTGGGTTGCCCAAGTGTTGTGGCGCAAAGGCCACAAACAGTTGCTCCGATTTACGGTGTGCAGCTGTGCGCTTGAGGTAGTACTGTACCTCAGCGCCCTGTGAACGTCCAGTGTGGGAAGGAGAGCTTCTTCCCTATTAGGAGAAGAAAAATAAACTGGAAGGTCAACCGACTGGTTGAGGGTCAACTCCAAGATCACTTTATGAAGGAACTTAGGATTTGTTCTGAGGGAAACCCTTTCCCTGTGAAAAAACAAATGAGGCTCTTTACACATTAGAGCCTGGAGCTCGGAAACTCTTCGAGCTGAGTTAACAGCAACTAAAAAACAAACCTTCCAGGAAAGGTAACACAGCTCACAATCAGCCGCTGGTTCAAAAGGGGGGAGAGTGAGCTTCTCCAACACAAACTGGAGGTTCCAGGGAGGGAAAGGATCCCTAATGGGAGGTCTCATATGCAGAATACCCTGTAAAAAGGTGTGGGCCATGCCCAGTTGGGCTAAGGTTCTATCCCCCAGGAGGACATGATATGCAGAAATGGTCCACATGTGCACCTTCATGGAACAGTAGCTCAAGCCTTGTTAGTATAAGGAGAGGAGATACTGCAATGCTGAGTTCACCTGACAGGTAAGGGGGTCCAGACGGTGTGACGACGCCCATAAGCAGAAACGCTTCCACTTCATAGCATAAGTGGAGTGAGTGGAGGGCTTCCTCACCAAGACGAGGACGTCCGCCACCTCCTGGGAGGACCCCATACCTGGATTTTGCTACTGTACGTCTGCAGGAGCCAAGCATGAAGGTGCAAAGACCTGAGATCTGGATGGACCAGTGTGCCCCGATCCTGAAACAGCAACTGCGAGCATATTGGCAGCGGAACTGGAGGTTCCAAGGACAACTGCTGAAGTAGTGGGAACCAAATCTGCCGAGGCCACAATGGGGCGACTAGAATCATCCGAGCCCCCTTGGCCTATATCTTCAATAGTACTCTCTGAATGAGGGGGAAGGTGTAGAGAAACCTCCCTATCCAGCAAAGGGACAACACGTCTGGCCAGAAAGCACCAGGCACGAGCTCTCACGAGCAGAAAATTGGCAGTTTGGCGTTGCGTAGGGACGCAAAGAGGTCCAGTTCTGGTCGACCCCATGTGTTGAAGAGCTGGTCTGCTACTGACTGCAGTATCTCCCACTCATGTGCCTTGGACTGAGACCTGCTTAGGCTGTCTACCAAGTTGTTTAGGATGCCTGAAATACGCACTGTGGACAGAGAGATGCAACGCTCCAGCGCCCAGTACCAGACTCTCATCGCCTCCCTGCATAGGGGGTAGGAGTGCATTCCCCCTAGCTTGTTGATGTAAAAGACAACCGCCATGTCGTCCATCTGAACTAGGAGACAGCCTGAGATATGATCCTCTTGGAAGGCATGCAGCGCATTGAGGACCGCTCGCATCTCCAAGACATTGATGTGGAGGTCACGCTCCTCTGGGGTCCAGGACCCCTTGTGTTTGGCGGGCCCCTAGGTGCGCCCCCATCCCAAATCTGATGCATCCGTTGTTGGGGTCTGATTTGGGGGCTTCTGACAGAAAGGGAACCCTTTCTCTAAATTGAGAGGGTCCAGCCACCAAAGTAGTGTCCTCTTGACCGGCTCTGCGACTCTGACCATGTGGTCTAAGTCGTCTGAGCATTGATCACACTGCACCCCGAGCATCCACTGTGGGACTGTCATGTGGAGGCGGGCCAAAGGAGTGACAGGAATGGCCGCCGCCACGTGCCCCATAAGTCTGAGGAAGGTCCTGGCCTGGACCTAAGGGGTTACTAGGATCAATCCAGCTATCTTTGTAGGCGATCACCCCTTTCTGGAGGAAGAATAGCCATGCCCTGGATTGAGCCCAGGACAGCCCCTATGAAGACGAATCTTTGGCTGGGCTCCAGGGAAGACTTTGGAAGATTCTGGATAATCCCCACCTCTCGGAACAGAGTATAGGTGTCTCCAAGAGCCTGAAGGAGGCACGTCTTTGACGGTGCCGCAAGCAGCCAATCGTCGAGGTAAGGGAAGACGTAATGCCCTTGGTGCCTTAGAGCCACAGCTACCACTGCCAAGCATTTGGTGAAAACTCGATAAGCGGAGGAGAGGCCGAACGGAAGAACCAGAAACTGATAATGCTCCCCTTGGAAGTGGAACCTCAGGTACTTCCTGTGTGTGTGTGTGTGTGTGTGTGGGGACGGACCCCGATGTGCATGTATGCATCTTGCATGTCTAGGGAACAGAGCCAGTCTCCCTGGTGCAGCAGAGGAATAAGACCTGGAAGGGTCACCATCCAGAACCTTCGGTACTCTATATAGTTGTTTAAAGAGTGGAGGTACAGGATGGGCCGAAGATCTTGTGTCTTCTTTGGAATTAGGAAAAAAATTGGAGTAATGTCCTTTTTCCTGCTGCTGCAGAGGAACCGGTTCTACTGCCCTTTTTCGCAAGTGGGCCTGAATCTCTCCTATGAGGTATGCGAGAAGGAGGATATCTCGAGGACCTTGGTAGAGTATCTGGGGGAATTTGGTGAACTCCAGCTGTGTCCCTCCTTATAATGTCTAGGACCCACTGGTCTGCTGTAATAGGCTCAACCCTTCAGGTGAAGGAAGACGACCACCTACTGCCCCTGGTACCTCCTCGAGGACGGGGGGTGTTGGAAGGAGTCATTGGGCAAAGCCAGAAATGGGCAGAGGCTTGGGAGGATTTGGGGCCTCGAAAAGGAGCACCTCCAGGTTGCTGATTGCCGGCATTCCTTTTGAAGCCACCCTTCTGGCCCTGTTGGTTTCCACGGATATGAGCACCTGAGGGCTTCCGAAATGGCAGTCGTCTCGCTCGTTTCTGGTCCCCTCTGTACATTTGCCGGACAAACCAGATAGATTTGCCCGACTCCTGGAGGCGAGAGATAAGAGACCATCTCCTGCCCAAAAAGAACGGAACCCTGGAATGGGAGGTCCCAGATTCCGGACTGCAGATCCTGGTGAAAAACTGAGACTCTCAACCAGGCGTGGTGCCAGAGGCAGACATCTGATGATGCCACTCTGGCTGCGGTATCATATAAGGCATGGAGAACATGCATGCCTATGTCCGAGCCCGATTTTAAAATGTCCAGAAGCTCCGTCTTTTGTGCGGAGTCTGGCAAGGCAATAACTAACTCCTGCCCTCTCTCCCATAACGCATTCTGGTACTGGACCATATGTGTGAGGAAGTTGAGGGACCTAATGGAGCAGGTGGAGGCAGAGTAGACCTTGCCCACCTGGTCCAAGTAGTGGGATTCTGGGTCAGGAGGCTGGGAGCTTAGATGCTTAGGCTGCTTGGACTTGTCGTGGGCAGCCGTAATGTCTGATGAGTCCGCGCCTGAGGGGGTTCCGCCAGGAAAGGCTCATACCTCGGGGCCCTATACAGCCTGTCTGACTTTTTTTCAGAACAGCTGGGACTGAAGCTGGATGCTTCCAAGTTATCCTGGTGAGATCTTGAAAGGTATCCACTAAAGGAGGCACCAGTAGAGGCTTGGGCTCCTTCTGCCTCAGGTAAGAGGACAGTCGGCGGCGTTCCAGATCCAGGTCTTCCGTCTCCCATGCATTGGAGGCCTGGATGTGCCTCATAACATACATGAAGGTCGGATAGTCAGGAGGTGAGCGGGGTTGGTCCTTCTCTCCCGGGGAAACCCCGAGAGGAATGAGACAGTAGAAGGGGTAGATGACCTGCTACTGGGCCTTGAACGGCCTGAGCAGTATACTGAACTTCCCCCACTCGAGCGTCAGTAGCTATCGGACCGACGTCGATCCAAGGACCGGCACCAGCTGTGGGACCGACGGAGCAACGACTGACGTCGGCTTAGGGACCGACATCGGGAATGGACCCACCTAGGAGAGAGGGAACGACTCCTGGACCGGGACCGATGATGGCTGCCCGATCGGGAGGGGTGCCGACGGGTCCTCAGACCAGGAACGAACCTTCGAGGGCGGACGAGGCAGCGGCCGCTAAGGGGTCTTCCGTGGAGAAGGAGCAGGAAGGTCCTCGGGTTCAACGTTGCCTGGCCGGCCAGTATCCGGGCGTCGGGTCTGGCTTCGGCGGAGACCGTTCTTTTTTCACCTGACTCCACCAGAAGGTGAACAGCTCCTGCAGTTCCTCCTTATTGAAGACCGTGGCTGCAGAACCGGGAAAGGGACTCGGGGAAGCTGGAGAATCTGCTAGGGCGTGGGAGGGCGAACCCCCTGCAGAGCCCTGTGAAGTGGAAGACCAGGAAGTCGCTGAGGTCGCCCCTGCCACGGGGGTGTCATCCACTAAGGAAGCCTCCACCGGTGTTGGTACTGGGTCCGATGTCAGTTTAGCAGGAGGTGGAGCCGGGGTAACTTTTTTGCCTGGCAGCTTGTCCGAGTTGGGTAAGATCAAGACCTTCTTAGGCAGGGCCGCAGCTTATGCCGAAGAGGTCTGGGGGGGTAACCCGTAGCGGAGCCACCTTTGGTTTTACAGTTTTTCTCCCCGAAGTTCTCGCCTTGGCTGGCGTCGGCTTTTTGCGGGAGGGCCCAGCACTGTAGAGCCATCTGGACACTTGCGATGGTCCCCCGGGGAGGAGTGGGTGCAGGACCAAGACCGGTGAAGGGACCGGCTACAGTCCTTGTCGCAGGAGTGTTTGCTCTTGTCCCAGTGCTTGCCCCCTCCCCCCCGAAGTGTGCAGGACATCTATCTGTTGCTCCAAGAGATGGGCTTTTAGAGCCGTCAGGCATCTTATCCTTGTCCTGCTGTTGTGAAGCCCTTGCAAATCCTGTAGGTCGCGCTGTCGTGGTCTGGGCCCAGGCAGAAAACGCACTTGGTGTGGCTGTCCTTTGATGGTATCTGGTGGCCACAGTCACACTTACTCCTCTTTGGGCCTGAGGAAGAGACAGACGATGGTGATGACATGCGCCGGAGTGAAGTCGGAGAAGAACGTTGAAAACCGACGAAGGAACAGTTTCTTCTAAAATTTTTCATTTTATTCTTTTTGCTGAGATAGCCAAGAACTTCCCCAGTGTGAACGGGTCATGGTGGGAAAAGGACTGGGATGGAGCTGGGTCTGCCCCTTTTGTACCGTGACAGACGTTGGGGTGGAGCCAACGTCAGGGGCGGTCCCTGCTGGGTATTGCTAGCTGAGAATTTTTCTGGTGGGTCCTAAGGCCTGTGGCATCAGTCCTAATGGTTATAGCCTGCTGCAAGAGCTCCCACTCGAAGTAAGATCTATGTGTCTCTCCCTTTTCATTTGCTCTTCTCCTTCCCAAAGTGCTCTGAAATCTCTCCTCTGTGATTTCTCACTTCACTCCTGCAGTTGCTTCTGATATCAAGGTGGACCTCCGTCAGCTGCCCTCCACCTACACTGACATTAGCACTGCCACTCTCCCCCAGTTATCAGTCACTACTCCCTGCTCCTCATATTATTTTGTTGCTCACTGTTAACTGTCCTTTTGCTTGTTCCGCAGTTTACTGTATGGCAATTTTATTCTTCGGGTGTTTCTTGTAATTTTTTTATTTGGTTGTATTGGCTTCAATATTACTGTATTATATCTGTATATTATAATCTGTAATTTGTATCTGTTCTGCTCTTTGCTCTTCCCCCTAGGACACATGAAAATACATAAATAATGGTTGGAGAATAAACTGGTTGAACAAGGCAGGGCTGAGAGAAAACTGTTGATCTTCTAGGAGTCAGTCTTCACCACTGATTCCCACTTATGGGTCTGGGCCAGAGGCACTAGGACCCCATGGGAACACATTTTTTTAAAGGAGGAAACCGTTGTTGGGTACTGACGGTGCCTTCACATCTCATGTGGTGATGTGTATGCCAGCCAATAACTGTTGCCGGCTCCCTCAGCATCTCCATTTTCTTCCTGCTGTTGAGGCAACACCATGGGAGCAGCAGCACCTTTAGCCTTTCTAACGGCGTCACCGCTGTAAAGTTCCCGATGCCATTATTTCTTTTGTTGATTTACTTTTTTTTCACAATGCCAAAACCTGGCAGAAAGGAGGCAAAGAAGAAACACCGTATGCCGCCACACTGTGCACTGACGCATTTGTGGGAAACAGATGGCAGTAACAGCCTGGCACTGTTCCTGCATGGCCTGCCTTGGCTCATATCACAACATACTGTAGACGAGTGTGACGCGTGCTCCTCCATGGACCGCCGCACACTGAAAATCCACATGATGAAGTGGGGTCGGATAACCACCATCTTTGGAGGTAGGCATCGCACTTGTGATGCCAAGGTAAAGACATTTTATACTGTACTGTTAATTGTTTGCCTAGGCGTGGCTGAAATATGGACAATTGCCCAGTCTACCTTCTGGGCAAGTTAACAAAAATAAAGACTGCTTTGATGGACGAGACTTTCATAACACACATACGGACATAATAAAAATAAATAATTAGATTGCTTTGACGTATGAGAATTTTATAGCACACATACCTTTTAATGAAGATGGTGTTTGAGACATACTGATATAGCTGACTCCTGCCCCAAAGGTTACGTTGCTAATGGTCCCTGAGAAAAAGGAAACACAGCCACTAGGTTATAATATGCTTTTCAATAAGTTCTGCACTACTTTACAATTATGATGTAAAACTTCATGTACTTAAGCAAATACAAGCGAGTTAGTGAATTCTCAGAGGAGCAGCTATGGACACTTTCAGCTGGTGTACCATGCCAAGTCACTCAAACAGTTGCTGCCTAACTTGTTTTCACCTAGGCGGCCAGTTGGTTTCAAGGTTAAGCAAAGGATGGTTCAGACTTACTACTGTGCTACTGAAAGTAATGTTTAAGATATTTGGCCTTCTAGTCGAGTGCTCATTTCGGACATGCCCCGTGCATTACTCTCCCTTCTACAAGTAATGTAAACCCCAGCAGTTTAAAGAGCACCTTTCTCAGTGTAGTGCCAAATCATCAGGAGGCTCCTTTGCCTGACAGAGTTCCTCCATAGTAGTTGGACAGTTTTCTCTTTAGCTCCCTAAGGAAGGGAAAAGATTGTATTTTGCCTCTGAGGGGCTAGCCACTCGATCCCTTCCACTTTCTGATTGCCGACATAGTCCCCGCGCTTCCTTGTTTTGTGATGTAATTATATGCCTAGCGCGGGGATGTGCTCCATGCAAGCCTATGGAGCATTATTTTAAGGTTTTTATTTTACTATTTTAACCTGACTTTTAGTACAAATCTGAGTCAATAATCGAGTAACAAGAGCCTTGTGGTGCCCCTCTGGCTCCAGCGACTGGTGCCCCTTCCAAAGCTTCCCAGTGACAGGTGGTGGTTAGCAACCCGCTTGTTCAGTCCATGACCCAGCATCCTGTGGGGGGTTGGCCTCTCCACTTCTAGCCTCATTGGTCTGTCGTAACTATGGACAAGTGTGTTCTCGAGGTAGTAGGCAAAGGGTTGCCTCTCGATTTTGAAGCTCTCCTGCCATACCGATCTCGCTCTGCAAGGGAACCCTCAGTGTCACAGCTGAACAGCACTGCAGCGTTGCTCCTAAAAGAACAGATTACTCACCTGTAACAGTAGTTCTAGAAGTGGTATATGTTGTTCATCCACACACTCTGGCATGTCCCTTTCCCCTTTAAGGATCACCGGTAGTCTTCAAGCTGGCTCCTCCCACAAACCCTAGAGGTATATACCTCGGCTTCGCCCCATGCTGCCAGATCTTAGCCCGCTGGAAGCCAGGTTGTGTGCGTCCACAGCTGGGGAGTTCCAGTGAGTCCGTGTGGATGAACAATATATACCACTCCTAGAACTACTGGTACAGGTGAGTAACCTGTTCTTCTAGGAGCGTGAATATGTTGTTCATCCACACTCTTTGGCAGACTCCTAGCAGTTCTCCAGGAGGAGAGAGAGACAAGGCACACACCCACTACTTAGGGAACAGAGATTGGAGAACTGAGGTCCCAAAACTAGCATCCCGGCGTGACTCAAGGTCTATGTGGTAGTGGGTGATGAAGGTGTTAGCGGACTTCCAGGAACCAGCCTGACAGATTTCCTGGATAGGGATGTCCCTGGAAGCAGCCACCGATGCAGCAGTATGGTGGGTAGAATGAGTTCTTATCCCTCTGGGAGGCTCCTTGCCCGCCAACTTATAGCACAGACCTATGCAGGATGTAATCCATCTTGCAATAGTCCATTTGGCTGCAGGTCTGCCAGAAGCGGCTTCAGCTGGCGAACCTCTCCCCGAATTTCCGACGTCCTCTCTTTATAATAGGAGAGAGCACGTCTCGGGTCCAAAGTATGGAGCTTGTACCTGGCCTCCGAGGTGTAATTAGAGTAGTACACCAGCAGGGTTGACACCTGGTTAAAGTGAAACTCTGACACCACCTTCGGAAGGAATTTCGGGTGGGGGCATAGGACAACCTTGTCCCTGTGGAAGACCAGATAAGGGGGAGTCCACCGAAAGCACCTGGAGCTCCCCTGTTCTTCTGGCAGATGTGATAGCCACCAGGAAGGCCGTCTTCCATGACAAGTGTGACAATTCACACTTGTGCATTGGTTCGAATGGCTTGCCCATGAGCTTTGCCAGTACCAGCAGTAGATCCCACGGAGGTGGAGGTTCACGCATCGGAGGGGATATGTGAGCCAGGCCTTTGAAAAAGCTCCCAACCACTGTCTCTTGCGCTACAGTCGGCTGACCGGCCCGCACCCGGTAAGCAGAGATGGCTGCCAGGTGCACCCTAATGGTCGATGACCGGAGACCCCCTCTTTGGAGACAGACCAAAGGCAGTCAAGAATGTTAGCCACTGAACAGGATAAAGGGTCCATGCCTTTACCCTGACACCAAATGGAAAAACTCTTCCATTTGAAGGCATAACATTTCCTGGTGGATTCCTTTCTGGATGCCTCCACCACAGTGTAGACATCTTCGGAAAGACCCAAAGCCTGGAACTCTAACCACTCAGATACCAGGCTGTGAGGTGCAAGGACTGAAGGTCTGGATGGAATACCTTCCCCTGATTGAGTGTTATCAGGTCTGAGCATGTACAAAGCTGCTCCAGGTGCCTACAGCTGAGGCTGAGGGGATCTGGATACCAGAACTGGTGCGACCAGTCTGGGGCTACCAGGATCACCTTTGCCTTGTTCCTCCTCACCTTGAGGATCAAGGGAAATGGAGGGAAGGCGCAGAGGTGGCCTGTGGTCCATGGCCTCGAGAAGGCATCCACCTGCTGAGGGGGGCGGGCATGGTGCTTTCCCTGGAGGCTAACAGGTCCCCCATCGGTTTGCCCCAATGGGAGAACAGGCTGTAAGCTACCTCTGGATGGAGAGACCACTCGTGGGATTGTCTGGCCCAAGCGGCTGAGAGCATCTGCCACATGGTTCGAGGCTCCTGCCACATGGATAGCTAGGAGATCCACCTCCAACTGACTCACGAGGGTCCAGATGTGGAGCGCCTCCTTGCACAGCAAACGGGAATGTGTGCAGCCCTGTTTGTTGAGGTAGTACATGGTCGTGGTATTGTCTGTCTGGACTTGAACCACTTGACCCCAGAGCTGAGGAGCGAAAGCTGACAGTGCCAGTCTGACTGCTCTGAGCTCCAGCAGGTTGATGTGGCATCGGGACTTCTCGGGGGTCCAAAGTCCGTGGGCCTTTTCGTCCCCCATGTGGGTTCCCCAGCCCATGAGAGAGGCACTGGTTGTGAGGACGACCGTCGGATTGGGTTGGACAAATGGGATCCCTTCCTGCAACCGGTCTGGGGCGGTCCACCACTGGACAGTGTCCCACATCTTCTGGGTTACAGTGACCAGCTGGTTGAAATGAACATGGCGATGAGTCCACTGGGCGGCCAGCTCCCACTGGAGGAGGCGCATGTGCAACCGGGCCCAACGGACCACTGAGGTGCATGCTGCCATGTAACCCAGAAGGCGCAGAAAGTCCTGGGCAAGGTGCAAGTACCCAACCAGAAATGATTGGGCAAAGGAGGAGAGAACCTCCGCCCTGTCTTCCAGGAGCCGAGCTCTGGCTTGACAAGAGTTGAGCTCTGCCCCGCTGAGGCCCATCACCTGAGAAGGCACGGGTTCTGACTTGGCCTCGTCAATCAGGAGGCAGAGTTGAGAGCAGGTCTGGAGGGCCAGGTCCCTGGACCTCTCCACCTCTTGTTGGGTGGAACCTGCTAGGAGCCAATCGTTGAGGTAGGCGTAAATTCTGACCCCCGACACCAGAGATGGGCCGCCACTACTACAATGCATTTGGTGAAGACTCATGGGGCCGATGACAGGCTGAACGGCATGGCTTGGAACTCGTACAGGGTTCCTTCGACCCTGAAGCGGAGGAACCACTGATGGGGTGGACGGATTGAGGCGTAAAAGAATGCGTCCTGCAGATCCAGTGAACAGAACCACATGGTTCGCTCCAAGGATGGTATGATCTGGGACAGAGTGACCATCCGAAAGGTGCGTGACCTGACATATTGATTCAGGTTGTGCAGATCTAGAATGGGGTGTCAGCCCCCCATCCGCTTGGGCACCAGGAAGTACCTGGAGACAAAGCCTAGGTCTGCTGGAGGATCCGCCACTGGAGCTACTGCCTCCTTGAGGAGGAGCCGAGCGATGTCGGCTCCGAGAGCCGACTGGGTCTGAGCGGAAACACGTTCCTCCCGAAGGGCGCGGACTCGGCTTGGAGAGTACTGCTCAACTTCCAGAGGCAGTCCCTGACCGACCACTTACAGAACCCACCTGTCCGTGGTGACAATGGACCAGGCGGAAAGAAAGTGGTGGAACTGGCCCCCCACGGGAGGACCCAGAGATGGCGTGAGGGGAGCAGGGATGGCAGCCCCCATCCCGTCACTGAAAAGACTTGGAGGAGGATCCAGGACCTGAACCTTGACCTTCTTTACGGGCCTGATGGGGACCCTGCTCGGGCCGAGGGCGCGAAGTGGATTTTTCTTTTTCCTGTGTTGGTTCTTGCCCAAAGAACTCTTGGCAGATGTTGCGTCCAAGGTGGCGTTGGACTGCTCGATACGCTGAAGGTGACTGGCCACTCCCAGGCCGAACAAGTCGGTCCCAAGGAAGGGCATGTCAGCTAACTTATGCTGGGTATCTGCCGGTAAGGAGGAAAGCCTCAGCCAAGCCCTGCGGCGAGTGGCCACTGCGGCTGCTAAGGAGCGGGCACAGGAATCACCGATGTCCAGGGCCGTCTGGACTTGCTGTTTTGCAACAGCATGGCCCTGATCACGGACTTATTTTACTGCGGTCCGCATGTCCGCCGGGAGATGAGGGAGGACTTCGTCTAATGATCCTAGGAGGGCATGAGAGAAGTGTGCCATTATAACAGCTGAGCTGGCCTGACGAAGGCCTAAGGAAGAGGCCGCATAGACCTTATGGGCTGAATGGTCCATATTTTTGGACTCCTTGTCCGGGGGGTCAGTCAGTGTCGGCTGAGCTACCAGTATGCCTGAACACAGAAGCGGTCACCAGGCTCTCGGCCGAAGGATGTTCTGTGAACCCCGCCAGGGACCCCATGGGCACCATGTACTTGTGGGCCATGCGGGCAGACGGTGCTGGGCAGGAAGCTGGGCGCTGCCAACAATGGCTTCGGCCACTGGAAAGGCCTCCATCGGGGTATCCCCCCTTCTTCTGGATGGACTCCAGGGGCATTCCGGTGGATTCGGAGATCAGGCGGAGAATGCCCTGAAGAGAGGAAGGGCCTTCCTCCAAACCCACCACGGACGACTCATCATCCCCAGGATGGGAGTGCAATCCGGTTGCGTCCGAGTCCGAAGAGTCGGGATACAACGGCCTCCCGCCTAGGTCTCCCTCGATACGCCGAGGGCGATCGGGGACGACTGTTATCGACAGACATCGGGGAAGCCCGATGTCTGTTCGGTCCTCTTTCGAGGGAGCCCCTCCCTGAGGCTGCTTAGGCGGTGGCTCCACTAAAATCGGTGGAGAGACTGAGGCAGGCCGAACCGGGATACGGGTCGGCCCCAAGAGTGGGGGAACCGAATACTTCAATTCCGGAGGGGTCAGCGTCGGCCTAGGAGACAGAAGCGATGGCCGGGGTGGCCGGCTTCTGCCCGGATAAATCAGCTGTTGCCACACGAGAGCTTCATAGCGTCGGCGTTCCCGCCAAAGCCTCTCCACGTCAGAGGAGGATGAAGATCTGTGGTGACGCCTCTTCTTAGAGTGTTTATGACTCTTTCTTGGCCGTTCGGCCCGAAGGGGTTCTGGACCTCAATCGAGGAAGTTGACCCATTCGATCGGGAGACACCAGTGTTGGTGAAAACCGAGGGTCCAGAACAGTTTCCTCGATGGGGACACCAGCGGGCTGGGTCTCCTCATCCGGAAAAACAAGGACCGGAGTCCTTTCCAAAGAGTTGTCAACCGGGGTCGGCAACAATGGCTCGATTGGGTCAAGATAAATCTCTGCCTCGTCAGCCATTTCCTCGGTCCCCTGGCCAGATGGGAGATCCGTAAAGCCAGCAGCCGATAATGCAATCTCGACCGAAGCTGAGACTGCGTGCTCTTGGGACTCGGACCTTTCTCGGTCCCAAGAACGTCTTCGCTTGGACGAAGACTTCGGGCCCTTATCCCTTTTGCGAGGGCGGGAGGAGTGCGAGCCCAAGGACGCCTCACCCCTGGTGGGGAGAGACTGGCACAACTTCTTGAAAGAGCCCATAAAGGTGGAGCCAAGGTTGAACGGAACAATAAAGCTTCGATTGGCCGAAGCTTGAGCTGCTTCCTCCTCGAACGCCTTCATTTGCTCCAGCTGCTCGGCGGATCCCACGGCCTCGGAAACCTCCCACCTCGCCTCCTTCGACTTCACCGGCGGGTTCCTTTTCTCTGGTCTCCCCAGTTTTAGGCGCACCTTGCGGTTGTCCAGGACGTTGGGACGGAAGGCCAGGCAGAAAATGCAAGATGAGGTGCCATGTCCAACACATAATAAACGCACGTTAGGTGGGGATCGGTGCATGACATCTTCTGGCCGCAGGTACACCAGCGAAATCCGAGGGACGATTTATCCTCTATGTCCGATGCGCTACAATTGGAATTGCTAACCCGAACAAGTTATGTAACCCCCCCCCTGCAATTGGGGGTTCCCAAAAGCCTTCTAGGAGCTTGCCTAGTGCTCCCAACCTGAATGGAGTTCGGCATTTAAGGCGTTTATTGTGAGTGCTTTTTAGAGCCTCTGGTACGGTCTCTTTAAGAGCTGTCTGCTTGCAGGCATGATTAGTTTACATGGGGGACTGTGTGTTTCTCTGCTCCAGTCCTGCTCGAGTTGCTGACCAATCGCTCCATTAATGCTGTCGCTAAGTGGGCAAAAGGGGGCACTTATTAGAGATGCAACTGTTTGCCCCATATTGTGTAGAGTATTAGTGGAAATGTAATTTGTCTAACCTGCCTTTCTTGCAACTGGGACTGTGTGTGTCTTGCCCCTCCATTTTGGATCTGAACTGCCGAATAGACCCAATCAGGCAGGAGGGGCATCTAAAATGGAGTTTAAGCGGATCAACCAGGATCAGGACTCTCTTGGGAGCTGGCTGGCCATAAGGAATATAGCTGGTAATTCTGGGAAGTGAAGTTCTGGACCGTGGCACCTTTTCTCGCCAATAAGGGGAGTTTTGAGTGATTGACAACTGAAGTCCTCCAAATAGACCAGGTGGTGCCCGATTGGAATACCCTGCCTTGTGTCTGGAAAGGCAGATCCGTTGTAACCGTGACTGGAAAAGGAGATCCGAGCTCCTGCGCTGCAGAGTTTTCGCGCGGGAAGTGCGTGTGAGGCCTAAACTCGGGTGGCGTGTTTGCCTTGGCAATTCGGACTGAATCCGCAGCTACTGAGCAAAGGAGAGGCTGAACACTTGGGTACCAGGCTCACCCTGTAGAGGACTGGAGAAACTGCTTCATCGTGCTCGGTCTGTCAGGAAAGTGAAGCTGCGTTGAGAACTCCTGGATTAGCAGTAAGTGCGATTGGGACCTGAGAGCAGCTGCCTGGTATAGTAATTTATTTTACATATAAATGTGTGGGGTGTTTGGGAAGGACAGCTTAACGAGTCCTCTGGTCCTGGGTGTGCAGACGGGAAGGCGGACTGAATCCGTGGCTGTCTGAAGTTGTGTGCCTGCTTGTAGAACTTCATCCCCCTGCTGTGATAGGGCGTCCGGCAATCCATGACACCCTCAGTGATAGCTTTCAGCATCAAGTTTGGAGTGCAACTCAGGGTAGCTCCCTGCCATCTGTACATTTATTTGCAAGTGTTTCATCTGATTTCCTTTGTGTTTTCATGAACTGAGCCATCCGGCTCCGGATTACAATTTGGGTATTATGCAAGTGTTTTTTCCATCACAGGGCACCAACCAGCTGCACCGATCCTGGCTAGCCCCCTACCATCTTGGGTACCCAGCAAAGTGACATTTTGGGACTCTGAATGTGCGCATAGTACTGTGATTATTATTGTGTCTAACCTCATTAACCTGATTTCCTCCTGTCCTTGTTACAGCCCCTTAAATAAATCAGATCTATTTGTTTCAGCAAAGTTACAGTGACTAAGGTATGTGTTTATGTTAAAGTATTGTACTGTGGCTATTGCACTGCATCATCTTGTTTTACAGGGGGTCCCCAGAGTCAAGTTGGCCAACCCAGTCCTGGGGGTAAGTGTAAACAGTGAAGATACTTATGGTACATTGTGGGGGCCACTAATAGGATCACGAGGGGGTCTCAGTGTCCCAGAGGACTGTGACCAAGTTAGTCTAACTACTGTAAACTGGATGGAGGCACCCGTCATAGAACCTAGGCCCCTCAAACTGTTAGCAGTTAGGAAGGGGTAGTAGCCCTTGGGATAGCACCACCTGGGGGTTACAGTTATAAAGTTAGTTTCGGTATAAACCGACGCTTTGAATCCAGGGCCTACGAATTGCTGTGAGCGCATTTAGGAACTCTGCATCTTCCAGCTGAAAACGTAAGATCTGGCATCATGGGGTGGAGCCGAGGTATTTACCACCTGGGTGGGTGGGAGGAGCCAGCTTGAAGACTTTCCGGCAAGATTTAAAGGGGAAAGGGACATGACAAGAAGTGTGGATGAACAGCATATCCACGCTCCTAGAATATATATTATATATTAGCCCCAAACATGTATAACTGGCAGCAAAGATGCTGTATGTATGTATGTTTAGACAGCCCACTTCCCCTGATCTCACTGATGTCTATAGTACACCTGCAGCCTTGTTCCCTACCTCACATCATCAAAAAGCTTTCTTTTAGGGCCGGGCTGCCACGCTGTTCGGCCGCTTGGCTCATACGCAGAAGTTATGAGCTGGGCATAATAAAAGAAAACTTTCGTTTAATCCTTCGCAAAAAAAAAATCAGTTAAGAGCTAAATTAGCTCCTTGGACAGGCAAGTCCTCAGTACGAGTTGCTTACCCAGAACATGTCAGCAGCTCTTTAAGATCCAGAATTCAGGATCAAATGACAGATTAATTTTTGTTGTATTTACACAAATCTACATTACATGGAAAGTTTTCTTAGGCTTCGTTTTTCTTGTCCTTCTGGGAAGACGTCACAGAACCCAGAATGGCACTGGACTTTGCGATGCAAGACATCCCTCCACCCTAGGGCAGAACAGGTCGGTGCCAAGAAAGGGACATTGGCCAGCTTGTGTTTCATGTCCACCATGAAGGTGGACAGACGCAGCAAGGCCCTGCGAGGCATGGAGACGGCCGCTGCCATGGCATGGACACAAAGAGTTACCCTTATCCAAGACTGTCTGGAGCTAGTGGTTTTTTTTTTAATCCTCTTTATGCTCCTCTGCTCCATCTGGCGAGCACCTCCTTCGGGCTCTCAATGTCCTGCCCCATCTGTCCTCCATCCCCACGACCTACCTCAACCCCAGATTGCAGTCCCCTGGAGGTAGCCCCGCATAATCCTTCGCCGGGCGGGTCCCCCTCCTCCGAGAGGGAAGGCACCAGTGGGGGTCGTCCAGCACACTGCGGCATCAGCTCCAGGTGCTGCTGGGGTGGGAGGTCGCGGGGCCGTGACGGCAGTGAGGGGACCGCAGAGCCGTCATCTGGCTCGCCAGAGAGCAATTTTTCCAGTTTTTTTCCCCACGGAAAGTGACGTACCTGACGTCAAGGCGAACGCCGACGTCTGTCACTCCCCCAGAAATTTGAGCCCCTAACACTCTGCCATGCTCCCGGCCTCCGCCAGGGGCAAGTAGGTGCCCGGCTCACCTCCCCCCCCCCGTAGAAGGCAAGCTGTCTACGGACGCTCCAACCTTCTCCCCCGGCCGGCTCTCCGACGGCCCGCTGGAGCTAGTGTTTAGTTAGCAACTGACCCTGTTCTTTGGTGATCAATACTTCCAATTACTGATCCAAAGTGAGGGAAGGGAGGATTGCGTCAAAGACCCCCCATCAGGGAATGACTTAAGCTGCCCATCATTACAGCATAAGTAGCCTGATGGAGACCCAGAAACACTCAGTATACACCATTTTAGCAGTGTGGCCAATCTTGCGGACTTCCTTGTCTGGAAGCTTGTCCATGTTCCTCCTGGTGTCTGGACCCGCGGAACACCAAATCTGTGATCAGCCTCTCCACTGAGAGGTGGGCTGAGAATCCTGAAAGGGAACCTGTAGGGATTGCGTACTTGCGGACCACATGGGCAGAGGGTGCCAGCCGTGATGCTGGGTACGGCCAAAGATCCAGAGCCAGTCCCATGATGGCCTCAGCTACAGGGAAGGCAAACCCTGGGGATTCGTCTTGGTCCAAAATATCCATGAGGGAGTACTTGGCCCTCTTCTGGACTGACTCAAGCAGGACCAACATGGACTCCGAGATAAGCTGGAGAACCACCCCCCGGAGGATATCACACCATGCTCGGTAGAGAGCTCCTCGACTGAGCTGCTGTTGTAGAGGAGAGTCCCAGAGGAGGCCATGAACTCGTGATCAGAGTCGTCTGAGGACTCCTCAAAACAGCACTTGACCGTTTCTCGCCACGGACCTGCCTGGTACACTCACCCGGGGTTATCTTCACCGGCAACCAGACTAGCAAGCTAATGGCCACACAGGTCTTCTCTTTTGAAATGCCCACCTTGGGCTGCAGTGGTGGCAGCACCACCTGAAGAGGTGGAGAAGCAGGTGCACGGGGCACCTGTATGGTGTGGACCAGTGGGGGTACCACTGGCGAGGGCCAGGTGATCAAAGGTCCAGGAGTAGAGTCCTACCCTGCCCCACAATGGCCCACTGTTGCTAGAGGAGCTGCTCGTAGCACTGGTGCACCTTGGGACTGTGCCTCTCTTCACCAGAGGATGAAGAAGACAAGGAGTGTCGATAGTGAAGCCTCCAGCCAAGCAGGAATGCCTTGACCGTCAACCACTTCAGGTAACACATCATGGGAGACCCAACCACTGGTGAAGGCTGACGGCAGCTTCTGTCAGGGGCCAGACAGGGACACCGACCTGACCATGTCCTCTTGGGCAAGGCCTGTGATAGCAAATCCTCGACCTCATCCAACAACGGGTCGACAGTCTTGAGAAAGATTTCAGTGACCTGCTCAACTGATGTTGACATCAGCTGGCTCCACAAGGGAACAGAGGAGCCCTTGACCAGCGCGACCTACTCTTCAGCAGTGTGTGTTTGATAGCCGTTGAGCAAATCGAAGGACTGTGAGGACCTCAGTCACTCCCAGTACCATGAACTGTGCTGGTGGCACTTGTGCTCAGCACCACGGTGGGCACGCTTTTCCCCAGGGTCTGTAGGGTCAGGCACATTTCCCGGAACTCTCCAGCAAACAAATCTCTGACACTGGCCCCAGGGAACAGCATTGAAACAGAGGAGATGCATGCCATCGCTAGAGCCCTTTCTGCCTCAAGGACTGCAAGCCCTCGAGTCAAGAAGGCTGCAGCCGAGGCCTTCTTACAGCCCTTCAGGTAGTCTTTTGGATCCTGTTCCGAGGGCTGACCCAGCGAGAGCTGGAGCTTCCTGTCCTCAAGGGCCTCAGGAAGCATTCTTAAGCAGTGGCTGCACCAAGCCACTTCGTTTTGCCCACCCAGGCAGTACATGCACGTGTTGTGAAGGCCAGTGACCGCCATCTTCTGCTGGCACCGTATGCAAAATTTAAATTCTGGCTTCTGTTCCTCCTCTGTCATTCATAAAGGGGAGTTGAAGGAACCCAGAGAAAAGAAGTAGCAACTCAAAAAACCTACAAAGGAAAGTTTGCCAATGGCGCACAGAAACCTGAGTGGAAGCCGTGAAGGAAGTGACCTATTCTTCCAGTGGAAAGAAAGCTCTGATGTCGTGAGGTGGAGTCAGAGGATATACCACCCAGGTGGTTGAAGGAGCTTAACTTAAAGATGTCAGGCCAATCAGACAGTTCCAGTGGAGCTGCCAGAGTGCGAACAGTGAACCATACCTACGCCCCCTAGAAAACCAAGTTTTTACCAGGTACTGCATGTCTTTAGGAGACAAAAACATTATGGTACTGAATTTCAAAGAGAATGGTACTTACTGTCAGGAGTGCTAATTGCTCGGCCAATTGCTGTCGCAGATCTCTCAGATGACTGATCTGTGCTGCTGAAGGAAACTGGGCAGGACAAGAAAGAAAAACCTTTTATCAGGACACTCACAAATCTTTTATTTTTTGTTACTTATACCATTTTCTGTTTCCCCATTCCTCAACCCGCAGTTGTGCTTGCAAGGCACATACCTTCCTCTGATCTGGAGCGCAAGTGAGCAGCTGCCTTCACAGCAGACACTAGTGCTGCTCCAGAGCTGGACAATGGGGAAGGGGCTGTACAAATGACATATGGCTTCTCCCACCTTTACTGAGAGATGAAGAACGCCAGCAGATGTGCAACGTGCCCAAGTGCCTGTCAGTGTGGTACTTCCAAGATGTCCATGCAATGCAACTCGGAAGAAATAGACCATTTAGAACTACTTGAATTTATAGAAATGTAGAAACTGGCGCCACAAAAATGCCCCTCTGACCATCTAGTCAGCCCAAACTGGCCCAGTCATGGGACTGTAACCTTGTCAGTCACTTTGTACTCTCCCTTCTTTAACTGCCCCCATGTGCCTGTCTCATCCGATCTGATTTTAAGATTTAGGATCTTTGTAACTGTGTCTGAAAAGAACAGCATACATACTTACTGCAAGAGCAGATCCTCCAGAGAATCTCATCCATTATTCCACACTTTTGGAACTGTAGTGCTATGCACTCAGACCACACAGAAATGGTGGTGGTGGTGGTGGGGGCGTTTCTCATGGCCTGATTAAAAGTGGGCACAGGCCTCGCACTCCTCGACCTTATGGCTAGGCCTGAGACAGAAGAGACACAGAGAATGTTGATCTTTGTGCGGCAGCTGTACTCTGCGCAAACTGTTTTTATGCGGATCTGGAGAGGAAGACATACAAACTACTAGTAAATAAATTGAAACAAATACTCATTGGAAGGTGTTCTATACTGTGGCGACAAGTTTCAGGCGGTCCAATGTTGCACAGGTAGATGGCTGGAAAGAACTGGAGGGCGGATGTTGGCACCGCCCACTATATAGGGTCATGATGACATCAGTCACGTGACGTCCCCATCAAGACTATGCTAGCAAAAGTTTCCGTGTGGTTCTGGTGCCAGTCCAACGTGTTATTACCTATTGCAAGAGCCCTCTCGAAGTAAAATCTATAGTGCTAGGCACTAGGACCACACAGAAACGGGGATTGGGGGGCCATGATGACATCATGTACCAACGTCTATATAAAACGTGGGCGGCTCCACCACTCCTCAGTTCCCTGCTAGAGATTAAACTCTGAAGAACTCCAACTGTGGGGAACCAGGAAATAAGACCAACCCAGGAACACAAGGCGAGGCATAGGGCTGGATATACATTGCATATATTGGGTTCAGTTGCATAGTATCAGATGCAGCAGTCCCTGAAGCAGAAAGGGAATGGAGGGAGGGATGACGGACTAACGTAGGAGATTCTTTGGAAGATCTACTGTTATGGTAAGGACGTAACTGTTCTCAAGCAACACGCTGTGGGGCGCCTCAGGATGTTGTGCCAGTGCACACCAGAACGTAATGTCAAGTTCAGCAATGAAAAATGGAAAGGAGGTGGCACACAAGTGGAAGCCAACGCTTAAATTCCCTGACGAAGACCCACGTGGTCGAAGCGCTGCGGTCAGTCCATTTGTGTTCACTTTTCTAATACACACTCCGGTTTTGCTATATTTAAGCGTTGGTTTCAATTTGTGTGCCACCTCCTCCACTTTTCATGATGCGACTGTTCTGTCCTCTTCGAGGGTATCTTTTTCACTAGTCCACACCTTTGGTATGATTCCCAAACAGTCCCAAAAAACAAGTTACTCACCTGTAACAGTAGTTCTAGGAGTGGTATATGTTGTTCATCCACACTGTTTGGTATGTCCTTTCCTCTTTAAATTTTGCCGGAAGGTCTTAAAGCTGGCACCTTCCACCCACCCGGGTGGTATAACCCTTGGCTCTGCCCCCTACCGCCAAATCTTCGCCCGCTGGAAGCTCAGGTTGTGTGTCACAGCCGAGGAGGTCGGGTGGGTTCGTGTGCATGAACATATACCACTCCTAGAACCACTATTACAGGTGAGTAACCTGTTTTTCTAGGGACGTTGATATGTTGTTCTAGCCACACTGTTTGGCAGACTCCAAGCAGTTTTCTGGGAGGAGGGAGGCACACCCCCTACTTTGGAACCAGAGACTGGTGAACTGAGGCCCCAAAACTAGCATCCCGGCGTGACTCTAGGTCGATGTGGTAGTGAGGAATGAAGGTGTCTGCTGTCTTCCAAGTAGCAGCCAGACATATTTCCTGGATAGGGATGACTCTGGAAGCAGCCAACGACTCAGCGGTATGGTGGGAAGGATGAGTTCTTCTCCCTTTGGGAGGCTCCTTGCCCGCCAACCTGTAACAGATCGATACATGGTGTGATCCATCTACCGATCGTACGCTTTGCTGCAGGTCTGCCAGGTGCGGCTTCAGCTTAGGTGACAAACAGCTGGCAAACCTCTTTCCGAATTTCCACTGTTTTCTCCTTATAATAGGAGAGCACTTGTCTCAGGTCCAGAGTATGGAGCCTGTACTCTGCGTCCGAGGTGTAGTTCAGGTAGAACACAGGCAGAGTCAACACTTGGTTAAGATAGAAATCTGACACCACCTTCAGAAGGAATTTCAGTTGGGGGTGCAGGACAGCCTTGTCCCTGTGGAAGACCAGGTAAGGAGACTCCACCGAAAGCGCCAGGAGCTTCCCAGTCCTTCTGGCTCACTTGATAGCCACCAGGAAGGCGGTCTTCCATGACAAATGTGACATCTCACACTTGTGCATCGTTCAAATGGCTTGCCCATGAGTTTTGCCAAAACCAGGAGTAAATCCCACGGAGGTGGAGGTTCATGCACCGAAGGGGATATGTGATCGAGGCCTTTGAAGAAACACCAGACCACTGTCTCCTGTGCCAATGTCGGCTGACCGGCCCGCGCCCGGTAAGCAGAAATGGCTGCCAGGTGCACCCTAATGGTCGATGACCAGAGACGACCTTTGCAGAGTGACCAAAGGTAGTCAACAATATTAGCCACAGGACAGGATAAGGGGTCCAGACTCTTACCCCGACACCAAAAAGGAAACCTTTCTCCATTTGAAAGCATAACATTTCCTGGTTGATTCCTTTCGAGATGCCTCCACCACGGTAAAGACATCTTCGGAAAGACCCAAAGCCTGGAACTCTAGCCGCTCAGGTACCAGGCTGTGAGGTGCAGGGATTGAAGGTCCGGATGGAATACCTTCCCCTAATTCAGAGATATCAGGTACAGGCATGTACAAGCCGCTCCGGGGGCCTGCAGCTGAGGCTGAGGAGTTCTGGGTACCAGAACTGGCGCGGCCAATCTGGGGCTAGCAGAATCACCGTCGCCTTGTCCCTCCTCACCTTGAGTAACATCTTGTGGATCAAGGGAAATGGAGGAAAGGTGTAGAAGAGGCCTGGGGTCCACAGCCTCGAGAAGGCATCTCCCTGCAGCAAGCCCTGCTGAGGGGGGCCGGCATGATACAGCCTCAGCTTGTTGTTTTCCCTGGAGGCAAACAGGTCCACCATTGGTTTGCCCCAAAAGGAGAACAGACTGTAGGCTACCTCGGGATGGAGAGACCACTTGTGGGATGTCTGGCCTATACGGCTGAGAGCATCCGCCAGCTGGTTCGAGACTCCTGCCACATGGATGACTAGGAGATCCGCCTCCAAACGGATTATGAGGGTCCAGATGCGGAGCGCCTTCTTGCACAGCAGACAGGAATGCGTGCCGCCCTGTTTGTTGAGGTAGTACATGGTCGTGGTATTGTCCATCTGGACTTGAACCACTTGACCCTGGAGCTGAGGCGCGAAAGCTGACAGTGCAAGTCTGACTGCTCTGAGTTTCAACAGGTTGATGTGGCATCGGGACTACTCGGGGGTCCAGAACCCGTGGTCCCTGTTGTCCCCCATGTGGGCTCCCCAGCCCATGAGAGAGGCATCGGTCGTAAGGACGACTGTTGGCTCGGGGCGGACAAATGGGATCCCTTCCTACAACCGGTCTGGGGCAGTCCACCATTGGAGAGTGTCCCACATCTTCTGGGTTAAAGTGATCAGCTGGTCGAAGTGACCATATCGCCGAGTCCACTGGGCGGCCAGCTCCCACTGAAGGGGGCACATGTGCCACCGGGCCCAACGGACCACCGAGGTGCACGCTGCCATGTAACTCAGAGGGCATAGAAAGTCCCAGGCAGGGCGCAAAAACCCAACCAGAAATGATCGGGCCAAGTAGGAGAACCTCCACCCTGTCTGCCGGAAGCCGAGCTCTGGCTTGACAAGAATCAAGCTCTGCCCCGATGAAGCCCATCACCTGAGAAGGGACGAGTTCCAACTTGGCAGAGTTTATCAGGAGGCTGAGTTGGGAAAAAAGTTTTGAGGGCCAGATCCCTGGACCTCTCCATCACCTGTTGGGGGGGACCTGCCAAGAGCCAAATGTCGAGATAAGGGTAGATTCTGACTCCTCGACATCGAAGGTGGGTTGCCACCACTGCAATGCATTTGGTGAAGACCTGTGGGGCCGAAGACAGGCCGAATGGCATGGTTCGGAACTCGTACAGGGTCCCCTCGACTCTGAAGTGGAGGAACCACTGATGGGGCAGACGGATTGGGATGTGAAAGAATGCGTCCTGTAGATCCAGTGAACAGAACCACATGTTTCGCTCCAGGGATGGTATGATCTGGTTCAGAGTGACCATCCGAAAGGTGCGGGACCTGAAATATTGATTCAGGTTGTGGAGATCTAGGATGGGGTGCCAACCTCCCGTCCGCTTCTTCGGCACCAGAAAGTACCTGGAAACAAAGCCTGGGTCTGAGGATCCTGCACTGGAGCTACTGCCTCCTTGTGGAGGAGCTGGGCTATGTCGTCTTGAAGAGCCGACTGGGTGCATGCGGAAATCAGTTCCTTCCGAGGGGCGCAGGCTCAGCTGGGAGGGTACTGCTCGAATTCTAGAGGCAGTCCCTGACCGACCACTTCGAGAACCCACATGTCCGAAGTGATAGCAGACCAGGCGGAAAGGAAGTGGCGGAGCCAACCCCCCACGGGAGGACCTAGAGCTGGCGTCACTCAGCAGGCTTAGAAGAGAAGGAGGAGGCTCCAGGACCTGAGCCTCTGCCTCCTTTATGGGGCTGCTGAGGACCCTGCTTGGGCCGAGGGCACCACGCTTGAGCCTGCTGCTGTTGATGTTGCTGTTCTCCTTGATAGGAGGGCTATCGGACCACTGGGGAAGAGTGCCGAAATGGCTTCTTCTTTCTGTTCTGCAGGTTCTTGCCCGAAGAACCCTTGGCAGAAGTAGAATCCAAGGTGGCACTGGACTGCTCTATATGCTGAAGGTGACCAGCCACTCCTGGATCGAACAAGTCGGTACCCAGGAAGGGCACATCAGCAAGCTTATGCTGAGTATCCGCCGGGAAGGAGGAAAGCCTCAGCCAAGCCCTATGGCGAGAGGCCACTGCAGCTGCCAGCAAGCGGGCACAAGAATCCCTGATATCCAAAGCCGTCTGGAGCTGCTGTTTAGCAACAGCATGGCCCTGGTCACGGACCTGCTTGACCATGGTCTGCATGTCTGGTGGGAAATGAGGGAGGACCTCGTCTAATGACCCAAGAAGGGCACGAGAGAAGTGTGCCATAATGACAGCTGAGCTGGCCTGACGAAGGCCCAAAGAAGAGGCAGCATAGACCTTACGGGCAGTGTGGTCCATATTCTTGGACTCCTTGTCCGGGGGTCGGTCAGTGTCGGCCGAACTACCAGTAAGCCTAAACACAGAGGCAGTGACCAGGCTCTCGGACGAAGGGTGCTCTGTGAACCCCGAAAGGGACCCCATGGGCACCACGTACTTGCGGGCCATGCGGGCAGATGGTGGTGGGCAGAAGGCAGGACGCTGCCAAAGTTCAAGGACCGGGTCAACAATGGCCTCGGTCACCGGAAAAGCCTCCGTCAGGGTATCCCCTCTCTTGAATGTCAGTGAGAGGGTACTTTTTCTGGATAGGCTCCATGGGCATTCCAGTGGAATCGGAGATGAGGTGGAGAATACCCTGGAAAGAGGAAGGGCCTTCCTTCATCCCTGTGCCGACCGACGACTCATCATCCCCAGGATGTGAGTGCAAGCCGGTGACGTCAGAGTCCGATGAGTCATGATACAGCGGTCTACTGCCTAAGTCACCCTAGATCTGCCGAGGGTGGTCTGGGGTGACTTATCGACAGACGTCAGGGAAGCCTGGTGTCCTGCCGGTCCTCTTTCAAGGGCGCCTCTCCCTCAGGCTGTTTAGGCGGTGGTTCCACCCGAATCGGTGGAGAGACCAGAGTAGGCCTAACCAGGAAACGGCCCAGCCCAACGGTTAGAGGAACCGAGGGCTTCGGCTCTGGAGGGGTCAGCTTCGGCCTAGGAAGAGAGAGTCAAGTGATGGCTGGGGTAGGCTGCGGAGCCGGCTTCTGCCTGGTCAAGATAGCTGCTGCCACATAAGGTCTTCGTAACGCTGATAGAGTTTCCGCCAGAGCCTCTCCACGTCCGAGGAGGACCTATGGTGTCGCCTCTTTTTTGAGCGCTTATGGCTCTTCCTCGGTCGATCATCCGAGGGGGTTCTGGACCGAGACAGAGGAGGCTGACTCGGTCGATCGGGAGACACCGGGATCGGTGAGACCTAGGGGCCCGGGACCGGGTCCTTGATGGGGACACCAGCTGGCTGGGTCTCCTCATCCGGAAAGACCAGGACCAGAGTCCTTTCCAATGAGTCATCAGGCACAGCCGGCGACAAGGGGTCAAGGATAATTTCGACCTCGTCGGCCACTTCCTCGGTCCCTTGGCCAGATGGAAGGTCCGAAAACCAGCAGTCAAGGTTGTGATCTCGACCGAGGTTGAGACCGCGTGTTCTTGGGAGTCGGACCTCTCCCGGTCTAAGAGCATCTCCGTCGAGACGAAGACACCAGGTCCCTTCTCCCTCTTCCGAGAGCAGAAGGAGTGCAAGCCCGAGGGCGCCTCACCCCTAGTGGGGAGAGACTGGTACATCTCCCTGAAGGAGCCCGTAAAGGTAGAGCCTAGGTTCAGTGGGATGAAGAAGCTTTGATTGGCTGAAGCACGAGCTGCTTCCTCCTCGAATGCCTTCATCTGTATCAGCAGTTCGGAGGAGCCTGTGGCCACGGAAACCACCCACCCTGGCCTCCTACGATTTCACGGTAGGTTCTCTTTCCGGTCTCCCAGCTTCAAGCGTGCCTTGCATTCGTCCAGGATATTGGGATGGAAGGCCAAGCAAAAACCGCACAACGACGTGTCATATCCGACACCTAGGCAGTAAACGCACGTGAGGTGGGGATCGGTGCGTGATATCCTCTGGCTGCAGGGGCACCGGCGAAATCCTGGGTAAGATATTTCCTCCATAGTCGATGTGTCGATAGTGCAACTGCTAACTCAAACTAGTTTGATTTTCAGTAAAACCGACAAATTGAATGCCAGGGCCTAAGAAATGCTGAGAGCATGAGGGAAACTGTATCTTCCAGCGGAAAGGAAGATCTGGTGTCATGGGGCGGAGACGAGGTATATACCATCCGGGTGGGTGGGAGGAGCCAGCTTGAAGACTTCCGGCAAGATTTAAAGTGGAAGGAGACATGCTAAACAGTGTGGATGAACAACGTATCCAAGCTCCTAGAAAGTTTATTGTGATTCGGTGGCTTTTCAGAACCTAGTGAGAATGGCTGATTTATTGGATTGTTCTACGAATGCTTCTCCCTCAATTACACATACTTTTGTTAAAAATGCTCAGACAACTAAGACAGGTTATATTTTTATATCTAAACAGTTTTCGTTAGGGTCTACTGTGATGATACTGACATAATTTTCAGACCATCTTATGCTAAAAACTTATTTCCACAAAGGGGACCATTTCACCTATCACCACTAGATGGAGACTAAATACTTCCATGCTGAAGGAACAAGTAGTCAGATTGCATGTTGTCTCCATCATTACGGCTCGGATTTCTGTTATGGGTTTGTATGAGGATTTAGGTCTTCGGTGGGTTGAGACTCAGCGAGATTTAACAGTACGGTTTCAAAAATATGGGAAACAGTCTTCAAATGAGAGTTTTTGTCACTATAGTTTAATTAACATATGCATCTAACCAGGATTATTCTGAGCACATTTCAGCCATAAAGCACCAGATGGCGAAGTTGCAGTACGATAGATCAAAACCCTTGCAGGTAGAATTATCCTATGGGACTGAGAAGACCCCCTATTTCGGAGCTCAGGACCTCACAAGGGATAACCCTATCTTCCACGGGAGAGATAAGACGAGAAAAACAGGTTGCTCAACTGTAACAGTAGATCTTACTTCGAGAGGGCTCTTGCAGTAGGTAATTAGATATACGACTAAAGCCGGCAGGCGGCAGGACCACGTAAAAATTTCTAGCTAGCAGTCTCTAGCGGACGCACGTCAGGTGACGGCGTCTGGCGGCGTCGAGTATAAAGAGGTGGTCCCCATGCCCGCCTTCCAGTTCTTTCCTGCCGTTAGCTTGTGAAAGCGCCTCGCGGTTAAGTTTACTCTGCTTCGTCAGTCTATCATTGGTTTTATTACCAAACTTTTTCTCGCAAAAATAAGTCTCATCTGCTGTGTATGTCGTCCCCTACTCCATCCGATTTGCATAAGAATAAGTGCGACTTGTGCGGTGCCCAGCTCCCGCATAAGGATGGTCACTCCCTGTGCCCCTTCTGTCTAGGCCCGGAACACCCCGTGGAGAACTGCCAGCACTGCCAACAATTTAACGCCACCACTTGCAAACGGAGGCAGCAGTCCTTGGAGGCCCATATCCTGAAAAAAATATCCTCCATGGAGAAGGAGCTGAAGAAGCTTCGGCAGGCCTCAACTTCCCCTGAGGGACATTGCAAGAAGAAGGCGCACCGGGACTCCACTTCTACCGCGACTTCGGCCAGAGTCGCCGTGCTAAAGGGAACACCCCCCCCCCCCGGGACCGATCCTTGATGGCCATCTTGGAGGTTTCCAAGACGTCGTCGTCCCTCCCATCGGGCTCGCTCTTGAGCCATCGGGAGCCTCCAGGATAAAGAGGCAGACGCTCCCAGGAAGAGCCGCCACCATTGCAGCCTTCTGGGTTGAGCGGGTCTGGTAAGGCGGACGTCGGTGCAACCGATACCTGCACGGATAAGGCCGCTAAGATGCCCGACCCTCCGGGGCAGCGGACGGCCTCTAAAACACCCGCCAAGACTGCTCCTCCTTTGTGGCCTTCATCGGGCGTCTGTTCAGAAAAGTCGGATGCTGGCGCCTCAGAGGCCCGGATCCTGCCAGTAAGACGGACGTCGGCTCCTTCGACAGATGCATAGCGTTAGAGCCGACGCTGGACCTCATCGACCAGTCCGCCGTCCCCAGCTGACCGAGGCTCCAGCGTCTCCCCTGCTGGACCCCGGGGATTTTAATCCTCCTTCCCTGGGCGACACAGAGGACGCTGGTACGCTCCTGTCAGGTCTCCCTCCCGCTGGGCTGGATGACCTGACATTAGACCCTCGGACGCTGGCTCAGACGCCAGCCTATCTGATGCCAGGCAAAATCCCTTTACCGGACGCCGATCCAACACTGGACCCGAAGCCCACCAGGCCACCTGTTCCTGGACCGCCTGCTGGGCCTCTCCCAGGGCCTTCTGCTCCGTCAGAGCCCCTGGTTCCTGGGTATCTGACCCAGTCTTATCCGACTCCGTCCTACCCGGGACTGCAGTACCCTGCACCTCAGTACCCGACGCCAGGCTTCCCGCCGTCGGGCTACAGATACTTGCATTATGGATACCCTCAATATCCATATACCCCTCCTCCACCCCCCACAAGCTGCAGGTGGATCTGAAGGAGACTCTGGCTTCCTGGTGGGCTGAGGCCAAGGCTCAGCTTACTACGGAGGTGGAGAGCCGTCTGCAGACGCCGGACCCGGATCCAGATGCCTGTCACCGGAGATGAGAGACTCCTTCCCCCTTACCCGACACCAGAGGGGAGCCCTCTGGTGCCAGGGCCTGGGAGGACACGCTTCCCCAAGGGTTTCCCAAGGGGTCCGTTCCTCCCCCGCGCTGGAAGGAGTCTTCATCTTACTCTTCGGAGACCTCAGAATCTGATTCAGATGGGTGCTCCAATCCTGATGACGAGCCACGCACTCCAAACCCAACCCAGGCCAAGGACTCCTCCGCAGTCTCCTCCGGAAGATCCTTCTTTTCTAGAGTTGCTGAGAAAGATCCAGGCAGTCCACCAGTGGCAATCTCTGGAGCCAGATCCAAAGCAGAAGAACCTCGCTGCCCATTTGGATCTGCCCGAAACCGCTCCGACATTGATTCCAGCCTGGATCAAGCGTCACGCAGACTTTGTTTCCACAATTTGGAAACAACCGTCTGCGTTGCCCCCCCCCCCCTCCACAAAAGGCGGAACGGCTATACCAGGCTCCGGAGGGTGTTGGTTCTCTGAATACACACCCCAAAGTTGACTCTGTCGTGATTTGCGCCGCTCACGGCCGGTCGGCGAATCCAAAGCATCTCAGCTCGTCTCCACCGGACAAGGAATCCTGCCTTCTGGACCAGTACGGGAAGAAGGTGTACACTTCTTCCATTATGGAAATAAGGGCCCTGAATTATGTCGCACTTGTGGGGAGTTACCAGAAGGCTATCCTGAGTGACATGGAAGCCAAGTTGGACTCCCTTCATGAGTCTCAGACTAAGCAGGAAGCGGCTGTTCTACTCCGATCTGCTCGTTCGGCCAGTCAGCACATGCTCCATGCCACATACGATGCAGTGGACGCTGCTGGTCGGAGTTCGGCTTTTGCCGTAGGTCTTCGGTGGCATGCCTGGCTCCAGGTGTCAGGTTTGGTCCCTGAAGTGCAGTCCACTATTCAGGACATGCCCTTCAGGGGTTCTGTGCTGTTCGATGGGGATGTCAAAGACATCATCACTGACCTGCAAGATAAAGGCACTGCACTTAAGTCTGTTGACTCTACGTACAGGCCCCCTCAGGGACAGCGCTGCCCTTTTCATAGACGTTCTCGGCCCAAAGCGAAATCTCAGGGAAAGCGAGTCAACAAACGTCGGGCCCCTCCAGCTGCCAACCCTCTGTCGCACAAAAAAGCGGAGGGAGCTTCAGCCGCGGTGTGGCCCCACACCTCCTGACTCCTCTCCCACAGCCTCTGGACCTACCAGAGGAACCAGTAGGAGGGAGGTCCTCCTTCCATCTACTGGGTTGGGACAGGATTACATCAGATGCTTGGGTGCTCCAGCTGATAGCAGCAAGACACTCAATCGAGTTTCTTCAGAAACCACCCAGAAACCCCAAAGGTCATCTTACTCCCTGGAACATCTTCCTCTGGTTCGGGAAGAAATATCCTCCCTTCTTCTGAAGGCGGCGATAGAGCCTGTCCCAACCCACCTTCGGGGACAGGCTACTACTCCCATTTCTTCCTAGTTCCAACGAAGTCGGGAGACGTGAGGCCTATTTTAGACCTCAGCTCTCTGAACATGTTCATGGAGTACAAACGGTTCAGAATGCTCTCCCTGCCGAGCCTTCTGCCCTTTCTTCAGCAAGGACAGTGGCTATGTGCACCGGACATGCAGGATGCCTACCTGCATATCCCTATACGGCCTTCCTACCACAAATTCCTTCAGTTTTTGTTCCAGAGGACCACTACCAGTTCAATGCCCTCCTATCTGGTCTTTCCTCGGCACCCCGAGTGTTCAGCAAATGCCTTTCGGTAGTGGCTCATCTGCGTACCCAGGGAGTACAGGTTCTCCCATACCTGGACGACTGGCTCCTGGCAGCCCCGTGCAGGGAGGATCTCCTGCGCTC
The DNA here is from genome assembly GCA_016271365.2 of Neoceratodus forsteri. NCBI lineage: Eukaryota > Metazoa > Chordata > Ceratodontiformes > Ceratodontidae > Neoceratodus > Neoceratodus forsteri. The sequence continues at coordinate 25,855,258 of JADMNL010000034.1, read as the reverse complement.
TCTTTCCCTTACCCTGCAGGTTTTTAACCAGCCTGGGTATCACCATCAACCAGGACAAGTCCCATCTGGTCCCCTCTCAGAGGCTCCAGTTCATCGGGCGATCCTGGACACGACCACCGGTGTGGCCTTTCTGCCACCGGACAGGATGGACACCCTCCAGGCTCATGCAAGCCTGCTGCCCGGTCACAGGCGGGTCAGCGCCAGGTCAGTCCTTCACCTCTTTGGGCTCATGGCGGCTGCTATTCCGACAGTCCCTCGTGCTCGGCTCCATATGAGGATCTCTCAGTGGACGCTTCGGTCTCAGTGGGACCAGATGTTGGACGACCTAGACCAAGAAGTCCTGGTTTCCAACCCCATGGTTTGGGACTTGCAGTGATGGATGGTACAAGAGAACCTTTGCCGGGGAGCTCCCTTCTGCCTCAAACCTCCCTCCCAAACTTTGACAACAGACGCCTCAGGAGAGGGGTGGGGAGCCCATCTAGGGTCTCACAGGACTCAGGGCTCCTGGTCCAGGCTCGAGCAGACTCTTCATATAAACGTGTTCGAGCTCAGGGCCATTCTGTATGCTGTCCACGTTATGAACTTGTATGTTCTTCCCGGTCATCTGGCTGTCCAGACGGACAACATGTGCGTAGTCTGGTACATCAACAAGCAGGGAGGAACGCGATATGCTAGAAGGGGTAGGGACAAGCCTCATTTAATTATACATCTTGGGACAAATGACCTGGCTGACAAGACAGTAGATACAGTCCAGAGGAGGTTTGAGGAACTAGCACAATTATGTGAGGGGGCAGGAAGATCAGTAACTTTTTCAGAGATGCTTCCTGTGCCAAAGGCAAGCACAACAAAAAAGCTGAGAATAGAGGAATTTAATGGATGGCTAAGAAGCTGGTGTTGTGCTAAAGGGTATGGGCTGTTGGGGGCCTGGAAGGACAGTAGTCTCTATGCAAGGACAGACTACACTTGAGTGAGGAGGAAAGAAAGTGTTGAAACAGAGGATGGAGGAGTACATGGAGGAAGTTGGGACTTTAAACAAGGAGTGGGGGAGGGAGGGTGGCAGTTAGGGGAAGAGATATGCAGAGACACAGGTTGGGAAACCATGACTTACCCCATAACAGTGACAAAGGACAAATGGTAAGTACTGTTGGTGATGCTAGGAAAAGGAGGGGCAGGATGGGGGCCGGGGGTGGAAGGTGCTTACTGTAATGCTAGGAGCCTGGGAGGAAAACTGCAGAGTTACAGGTTCTCATGGCAGAGGAGAGGTGGACATTGCAGCCATCACAGAAACATGGGCTACCCAATACAATGACTGGGACCTGTCTGTACCAGGGTACAGGTTATTTCGTAGGGACAGGGTGATTGGGAAAGGAGGGGGGGGTGGCCCTATATGTGAAGGAAAGACTGAAGTGTGTAAGGGAGGAAGGGGAGGAGGGTAGTACGGAGTTGCTTTGGAAGCAAATCCAGGATTCTTAGAATGGGAGTGGTGTACAGGCCACCATCTCAGACGGAGGAGTTAGACAGGAAACTAGCGGAACAGATCAGAAGGACCTGCGAGAAGGGTAGTGTGGTGATTGTGGGGGACTTCAACATGCCAGGAGTGGACTGGAGCACCCCAACAACCAGGAACAGAAGAGATCAGGTACTGCTGGATGCCTTCCAGTACAGCTTCCTGCTGCAAATAGTCAGTGAACCAACCAGGTTAGGAAATACCCTTGACCTTGTGCTGACAAATGGGGATTTTGTGAGAGAACTTACAGTGGAGGAACCGTTGTCAGGGAGTGCCCACCCTCAGTATGGCTCACATTGGATATGGGCAAGGAAGGAGTGGAATCTGGCACAATAGTGCTGGACTTCAGGAGGGCAGACTTTTGGAGGATGGGGAAGTGGTAAAGGGTACCTGTGCCAGAATTCAGTCTAGTATTGACACTAACCAGAGTGGGAGCTCATAAAGCTGGGGATAGTGGAGGCAATCAAAACCTGCTGCAAGCCCAGGCAGAGGCCTAAGAAACCGATCTGGTTGAGCAAGAGGTCATGGAAGAGGTAAGGAGGAAAGAGCTGCCTTTAAGAGTACAAGAAAACGGGAGGGGAGGACAGGAGGAGTACTTGACAGATCGAAGGGAGGTGACAAGGGCAGTAAGGGAGCCAAAGCATCTCTGAACTCAGGCTGGCACAAGGTATTAAGAAGGGAGAAGGACTTCTTTAAGTACATCAGGAGAAAAGGGCTGTAAGGACCACATAGTAAGGATTAGGGGGAGGGGGTTGGGTGGAAGCAGGGTGCGATAAGGCGGAAGCACTAAATGAGTACTTCTGCTCAGTATTTACTAAAGAAAAGAGGGTGACACCCAAGGTGGGAGAAATGGCAAGCAGGGGAAGTGGTGACAGATGGGGGAACGTGAGGAGAGCAGAGTTCGAGAGGGTTTGAAGGCACTGAGGGTGGACAAGGCGCCAGGCCCAGATGGCATCCACCCCAGGGTGCAGAAGGAGCTGGCAGAGGTCGTTGCAGGACCTTTGGCAGAGCTATTTAATGCCTCACTACATTCGGGTGTGTACCTCAGGACTGGAGGATGGCTCATGTGGTGCCTCCACAGAGTGGCCCCAAGGATGAACCAGGAAACACAGACCAGTGAGCCTCACATCCATCGTGGGTAGCTAATGGAGACTATCCTGAAGGAGGGCTGGTAGCCCTCCAGAGACCAAAGGACTACAGGACAGCAGACAGCATGGCTTCCATCGTGGCAGATCCTGCCAAACCAACCTGGTCGAGTTCTATGACTGGCAATCTGGGCAACTGGACAGGGGTCATGCAGTGGATGTCCTGTATCTGGACTTCAGTAAGGCATTCGACTCAGTGCCACATGGAAGGCTGGGAAGGAAGTTAGTAGGCACAGGGGCGGGTGCAAAGCTGGTGAGATGGGTAGGAAACTGGCTGCAGGAAGGCAACAGAGGGTGGTGATGGGTGGGGAGCTCTCACACCCAAGGGCAGTGACGCCAGCGTTCCCACAGGGCTCCAGTGTTGGGACCAGTGGTGTTTGGGATATTCATTGCAGACATATCATGGGACATCAAGAGCAAGATCAGTCTGTTTTGCTGATGATACCAAGGTAGGCGAGTGGTGGATGACCTAGGGGATGGCAGGGGTTGCAGGATGATCTGGCAAAGCTTGAAACCTGGTCAGACACCTGGCAACTGGGCTTTAATGCCAAAAAGTGCAAGTGCATTTGGGATGAAGAACCCAAGGAGGAGTTACCAGCTAGGGGGTGCAGCTAGTCCAGACAGAGGAGGAGAAGGATCTGGGTGTGCTCATTACAGGGTCAATGAACAACTCGGCATAATGTAGGAAGGCAGCTGCAAAGGCCAACAAAATGCTGGGTTGTATTGCAAGAGGTATATCCTCGAGGAGGGAGGAGGCGATTCTGCCACTGTATAGGTCATTAGTTAGACCACACCTGGAGTACTGCGTGCAGTACTGGCGTCCGTATCTGAAGAGAGACATTAAGTTACTGGAGGGGGTGCATCACAGAACGACAAAGATGATCAAGGGGCTGGGGGACTTATCATACGAGAGGAGGTTGAAGGAGTTGAATATGTACTCACTGGAGGAAAGGAGAGACGGGTGACATATTGAAAACCTTTAAATACATGAAAGGAATAAACAAGACGGGCCAGAGGACTGTTCAAAGTAAGGAGGGAGGCCACCAGGGCCATGATATGAGACTGGAGCGAGGAAGGTTCAGGAGGAGATGAGGAGACTTTTTACAGAGAGGGTGGTGGCTGGGTGGAATGTTACCTGCTGAAGTGGTATGCAGTAGAACAGTGGACTGCTTCAAGCGAGGATGGGACAGGGCGAGGGGAGGTTAATGAAGGGGAAGGGTGGAAGGGAGGGAGGCAGCTACGTGAATGAGGGTGCTAGCTGCACATTGAGAGCAGACTTGATAGACCTCTAGGCCTTTATCTGCTGGCAAATTTCAGTATGTTCATATGTTTCTACCCTCTATGCAGGGAGGCAATGAGAGTTTGGGGTTGGGCTGTGCAGCACAACCTACACCTGACGGTGGGTTCATGTTCCGGTCAAAATATGCTGGCAGACCACCTCAGGCGGTCATCAGCAAAGGCTCACGAATGGGAACTGGATCAGGGGGTAGTAGACAACCTCTTCCTGCGCTGGGGAACACCTCAGGTGAACCTGTTCGCATCTCCTCACAATGGAAAACTTCCGCCTTCTGCTCGCTCGCTCCAGAGGTGAGGCATTTTTGGAGGGCCGGCACAGTCCTAGACTGGAAGGACAGATTCGTCTATGCCTTCCCCCTGATTCCAAGGATCATACACAAACTCAGTTCACAAAGAGCTCGCATGATCCTAATCGCTCCTGCAACAGTATTCAGAGGAACCTCCACTTCCTCTTCCTCTGTCGCAACTTTTGTTGACCCAGGATCAGGGGACCTGGATTCATCCAGGTCTCAAGTCCCTTCAGTTGCATGCGTGGCTCCTGCAGAAGTAGCTCAAGCCAGATTCGGGGTCTCCCCACTTGTGGTTGAGATTCTGGTGGAGGCCAGAAAGCCTTCCACTAGGATCTACCCACGCCATAAAAAGGATATGGTTCTCGATTTGGACTTCTTCCAAGGATTTCGAGCCATTCTCGTGCCCTGTCGGAAGAATTCTGGACTATATAAGTCATCTCTTGACCTGGGTCTCAGACATTCCTCCTTGAAAGTTCACATGGCGGCTATTTCCACTTCCCATGTTCCTTTTAAGGACAGAACTTTTGCATAGCTGGAGGTCTCTAAGACTTTTCTTAGAGGGGTTCTCCATTTGAAACCCCCTTTTCACATTCCTGCACCTCCTTGGGATCTGAATTTTATTCTTGAGAAGCTTACCCTGCCTCCTTTTGAACCAGCAGCCTCAGCAGACTTATTCCTATCCTGGAAGACTCTCTTCCTAGTGGCCATTACATCAGCTCGATGCATCTCCGAGCTTCAGGCCTTGATGCGCAAAATCCCGTATTTGATTTTTCACAAGGAACGTGTGGCTCTGCGTACCAACCCCAAGTTTCTCCCTAAGGTGGTAGCAGAATCTACGTTGAATCAATCCAGTGAGCTACCTGCTTTCTTTACGCAACACTCCAATCAAGGGGAATACCTCTTACATACTTCGGATGTTCATAGAATACTGAGATACTACAGCACTAGGACGAAGGATCTCAGGAAGTCTGATCAACTTTTTGTCTCTTTTGCTCACAAAAAAGAAGGCAATGCTGTTGCCAAGCAATGCCTATCTAAATGGCTGGCTCATTGCATCACTTTCTGTTACAAGTATCACAAGACCCTGCCGGGTCAAGTTAGAGGCCACTCCACTAGGGTGTCGCTGCCTCTGCGGCTTGTTTCAAGAATGTCAGCGACTGGACATTTGTGCAGCTTTCACTTGGACTTCTGTCCATACCTTACAAAACACTACAGTTTGGACATTGCCTCTGGCCATAGAGCAGGCTTCGGGCTGGCTGTTCTGCAAGGTCTCCTTTCTTGAGACCCTTACAGCCAGAGGTTCTATGGTTGTGTAGTTTTCCTCCTCCTGTGTGCTTCTCCTTGTTTCAGACTGCTTGGGACTCAGTCATATATGTAATTACCTACTGCAAGAGCCCTCTCGAAGTAAGATAGTACAGTTACGTAAGAACTTACCATAACAGTAGATCTTCGGGAGAGGCTCTTGCAGTAGGTAATGCCTTCCTTCCCTCCATCCCCCTCAGCTTTTTCAGCTCCTTTTACAGGAAGGGAAATATCCGCTTATCTCTCGTCTTGCCTTTTTTTGGCCTTTGGCAGGAAAGAACTGGAAGGCAGGCATGGGGGACTGCCCCTTTATACTGACGTTGCCTGACGCCAGTTACCTGACGTGGGGGCGGTCCCCCGCCAGAGACTGCTAGCTAGAAATGTTTCCGTGGGGTCCTGACATCTGCCGGTTTCAGTCTTATATGTAATTACCTACTGCAAGAGCCTCTCTCGAAGATCTACTGTTACGGTAAGTTCTTACATAACTGTACTTTCTAGGAGTGGTATATGTTGTTCATCCACACTTCTTGGCATGTCCCTTTCCCCTTTAAGGATTGTTGGAAGGTCTTCAAGCAGGCTCTTCCCACCCACCCGGGTGGTACAGCCCTCGGTTCCACCCCATGACGCCAGATCTTAGCCCACTGGAAGCCAGGTTTGTGCATCGCACCCGGGGAGGTCGGGTAGGTCCGTTTGGATGAACAACATATACCACTCCTAGAACTACTGTTACAGGTGAGTAACCTGTTTTTCTAGGGATGTGGATATGTTGTTCATCCACACTTCTTGGCAGACTGCAAGCAGTTCTCTGGGAGGAGGGAGGCAAGTCGCACACCCCCTACTTTGGGAACAGAGACTGGAGAACTAAGGCCTCAAAACCAGCATCCCAACGTGACTCAAGGTTGATGTGGTAATGGGTGATGAAGGTGTTTGCTGTCTTCTAGGTGGCAGCCCGACAGATTTCCTGGATAGGGATGTCCTGGAAGCAGCCACCAACAGCAGTATGGCGGGTAGAATGAGCTCTTATCCCACTGGGAGGCTCCTTGCCCACCAACCTATAGTGAGATCAATGCAAGATGTAATCCATCTTGCAATCGTCCCACTTTGCTGCAGGTCTGCCAGAAGCGGCTTCAGTGTAGGTGACAAACAGCTAGCAACGCATCTAATTTCACTGTCCTCTCCTTATAACAGGAGAGCTCGCCTCGGGTCCAGAGTATGGAGCCTGTACTCTGCATCGGAGGTGTAGTCTGGTAGAACACAGGCAGAGTCAACACCTGGTTAAGGTGAAACTTTGGCCACCACCTTCGGAAGGAATTTTTGAGGGGCGCAGAACAACCTTGTCCCTGTGGAAGACCAGATAAGGGGAGCCAACCGAGAGCACCTGGAGCTCCCTGTCCTTCTGGCAGACGTGACGGCTTCCAGGAAGGCAGTCTTCCACGGCAAATGTGACATCTCACACTTGTGTATTGGTTCGAATGGCTTGCCCATGAGCTTTGCCAAGACTAGCAGTAAATCCCAAAAAGCGACAGACCAAATTCTCCTGTACCACTGTCTGCTGACCGGCCTGCGCCTGGTAAGCAGAGATGGCTGCCAGGTGCACCTTAAGGGTCAAAGACCTTCTCTGGACAAAGACCAAAGGTAGTTTAAAATGCTCACCACAGTACAGGACAGAGGGTCCAGGCCCTTGCCCTGACAACAAATGGAAAATCTTTTCCATTTGAAGGCACAGCACTTTCTGGATGCTTCTACTACTGTGAGTACATCCTTGGAGAGACCCAAAGCCTGGAACTCCAGCCGCTCAGGTACCAGGCTATGAGGTGCAGGGATTGAAGGTCCGGATGGAGGACGTTCCCCTGATTGACAGAGATCAGGTCCAGGCATGCTGGAAGATGCTTCGGGAGCCTGTTGCTGAGGCTGAGGAGATCTGGATACCAGAACTGGCGTGGCCAGTCTGGGGCTACCAGGATCACCTGCGCCTTGTCCCTCCTCACCTTGAGGAGCACCCTGAGAATCAAGGGAAATGGAGGGCAGGCGTAGAAGAGGCCTGGGGTCCACGGCCTTGAGAAGGCATCCCCCTGTAGCGATCCCTGCTGAGGCGGGCGGGCGTGAAACAGCCTCAGCTTGGTGGTCTTCTTGGAGGCAAACAGATCCACCATCTGTTTGCCCCAGTGGAGAAATACAGTTACGCAAGAACTTACCGTAACAGTAGATGTTGAGAGGAGCTCTTATGGCGAGGGCTATAACAGTTAGGACTATCACTTGAGCTTTTCGACTCGGAGAAAACTTTTCAGCCAGCAGTATACAGCAGGAACTGCCTCCGGTGTCGGCCCCGGCCCATCAGCCCTGGTACAAAAAGGGGTGGACCCAGCTCCACCTCAGTTCCCCCGCCAAGGCCCGCGAACAAGCTCTGACAAGAGAAGGAGACAAAGTGCTCGATGAAGATGTAGATGATGATCTGCACACCTCGAGGGGGAAGGCGGTTGAAAAGTAACACCTAATGCAAGAGCTCCTCTCGAAGATCTACTGTTACGGTAAGTTCTTACGTAACTGTACTATCTTACTTCGAGTGGGAGCTCTTGCAGCAGGCTATAACAGTTAGGACTGAATACCAAGCAGTCCCACGCCAAAGAGGTCATCGACCCCGGGAGGTGGAATATACTGACTCCAGAGGCTTAGGACAAAAGTCCCTGCAAAACAGCCAGACCAAAACCGGCACGGCGTCTGGAGACGATATCCAAGCTGTAATGCTTGACAAAGGTATGCACCGAATTCCAGGTAGCGGCCGCACATATGTCCCTTATAGAGCCATTTCTCAGGGCGGCAAAAGAAGCAGACACTCCTCTAGTAAAGCGACCCCTGACTGGACCCGGTAGGGGTTTATTATGCTTTTCATAGCAGAAGGATACGCAGTGGATGATCCACTTCAAAATAGTCTGCTTGGTCACCGGTTTGCCCAAGCATTGTAGTGCAAAGGCCACAAAGAGTTGCTCCGACTGACAGTGCATAGCCGTCCTTTTGAGGTAATACCTCAAAGTCCTGTGGACGTCCAATGTGTGAAGGAGTGCTTCCCCTCTATTAGATGGGGAAGGAAAATAGACTGGAAGGTTAACCGACTGGTTGAGGGTCAACTCCGAGACCACTTTCGGAAGAAACTTAGGATTTGTTCTAAGGGAAACACTTTCCCTGTGGAAAACCAAATAGGGCTCTTTACACATCAGAGCCTGAAGCTCAGAAACTCTTCGAGCAGAGGTAATAGTAACCAAAAAACACACCTTCCAGGAAAGATAACACAGCTCACAATCCACTGCCGGCTCAAAGGGAGGGAGGGTGAGCTTCTCCAACACAAAAAGGAGATCCCAGGGTGGGATAGGATCCCTAATGGGAGGTCTCATATGCAAAATTCCTCTCAGAAAGGTGCGGGCTACATCCAACTGTGCTAATGCCTTGTCTCCAATCAGAGCATGATAGGTGGAGACAGCCCACACGTGCACCTTAATAGAGGAGTAACTCAGGCCATGTTGGTACAAAGAGAGGAGGTACTGTAACGCTTAGTTCACTGGACAGGTGACGGGGTCCAAAGGCTGTGACGAGGCCCATAAATAAAACCGCTTCCATTTCATAGCATAGGCGGAGGGTGGAGGGCTTCCTCGCTGACACTAGGACTGCTGCCACCTCCAGGGAAACCCTGTATCTCTGTTGAGCTACGTCCTGAAGGAGCCAAGCATGCAAATGTAAGGAACGGAGATCCGAATGGACCACCGACCCCTGTTCCTGGATAGCAACTGCGAGCATATGGGCAGCGGAGTTGGAGGTTCCGTGGATAACCACTGCAGGAGTGGGAACCAAATCTGCCGAGGCCATCAGGGGGGCTACTAGAATCATTCGAGCCCCTTCTGTCTGTAACTTCAGCAGGACTCTCTGAATGAGAGGGAAGGGCAGGAAGGCGTAGAGAAACCTCCCTGCCAGGCAAAGGGATAACGCGTCTGGCCAGAAAACTCCAGGCGAGTGCTCTCGCGAGCTAAAAACTGGCAGTTTGGTGTTGTGTGGTGACGCAAAGAGGTCCAGCTCTAGATGACTCCACTCATCAAAGAGCTGATCTGCTATGGACTGTGACAGCTCCCACTCATGCGCTCTGGAACGAGACCAACTTAAGCTGTCGGCCAGATTGTTCAGGACGCCTGGAATGTGCACTGCGGACAGCAGAATGTGCCGCTCCAGCGCCAGACTGTCATCGCCTTCCTGCAAAAGGGATACGAATGAGTACCCCCTTGCTTGTTGATGTAGAAGACGACTGCCATATTGTCTGTTTGAATTAGAAGAGAGCCCGGCACCAGGTCCTCTTGAAAAGCCTGTAAGGCACAGAGTATCGCTCGCATCTCCAATACACTGATATGGAGAGATCGCTCCTCGCGTGTCCAAACCCCTTGTGTTTGATGAGCACCCAGGTGCGCTCCCCATCCCAGATCCGATGCATCTGTCGTAAGAGTCTGACCTGGTGGCTCCGGACGAAACCTGACCCATTTCTCCAAATTCCGGGGGTCCATCCACCAAAGCAAAGTTCTCCTGACTGGCTCGGTGATACTCACCAGAAAGTTTAGATCGTCGTAGGCCCTGGTCCCACTGTAGCCTAAGCATCCACTGTGGTACCCACATGTGGAGGCGGGCCAGAGGAGTGACTGGAATGGCCGCCGCCATGTGCCCCAGTAGCCTGAGGAAGTTCCACGCTAGAACTCGAGGAATTACTGAGATCCATTCGTCAATCTCTTGCAGATTATCGCCCCTGTCCGGGGGTATGAAAGCCATGCCCTGGATAGAATCCAGGACCGCTCCAGTGAAGACGAGTCTTTGACTGGGCTCGGAGGATGATTTCTGAGGGTTCAGGGTGATCCCCAGCTCTCGGTACAGAGTATAGGTGTCTCCAAGGGCGTGAAGTAGGCTTGACCTGGACGGGGCTGTAAGCAGCCAATCGTCAAGGTAAGGGAAAACGTAGTTCCCCATGCGCCTTAGAGCCGCAGCTGCCACCGCCAAGCATTTTGTAAAGACTCACGGAGCGGAAGAGAGGATGAACGGAAGAACTGAATTGGTAGTGCTCTCTTGGAAGTGGAAACTCAAACTTCCGTGGGGAGGGAAGACCTCGATATGCATATATGCATCTTGCATGTCTAGGGAGCAGAGCCAGTCTCCTTGGTGCAGCAGGGGAGTAGCCCTAGAAGGGTCACCATCCTGAACCTTTGTACTATATAAAGAGATTGAGAGAGCGGAGGTCCAGAATGGGACAAGGTCCTGCATCTTTTGGGATCAGGAAGAAGTGGAAATAAAACCCCTTTCCCACTGATGCAAGGGGACTAGCTCTATTGCCTTTTTCTGCAAGAGGGTCTGAATTTCTCCTTCTGTCAGTGGGATGTGAGAAGGAGGATATCTGGAGTACTTTGGTGGAGTATTTGGAGGGAACTCCGTGAACTCTAGTGTGTGCCCTCTCCTGATAATGTCCAAGACCCATTGGTCCGCAGTTATCGACCTCCACCATTCGAGATGAAGGGAGAAGCAGCCCCCCGACCGTCTCCCCAGAGTCTTCCTTTGGGGGGCGCGGAAGGGAGTCATTGGGCTGAGCTGGGCATAGGCAAAGAGGCCTGGGAGGACTTGGGCCCACGGTTAGGAGTGCCTCCAGGTTGCTGGTTACTGGCTCTCCTACGAAAGCCGCCTCTCTGACCCTGCCAATTACCACGGGCTTGTCCACCTTGACCACCTGAGGGCTTGCAAAATGGCCATTTCCGTCGCTGGTCGCCGCAGTACATTTGGCAGACTGACCAGATGGACTTGCCAGACTCCTGGAGAAGAGAAATCAAAGCTTCCGCCTCTTGCCCAAACACCATGGTACCCTGGAATGGCAAACCTGATATCGGACTGCAGATCCTGATGAAAACCTGAAACTCAACCAGGCGTGGCACCAAAGCACACTCCAGAAGCTGCCGTATCAGCAGTGTCGCACGAGGTCTCAGGACATGAGAACCCACGTCGGAGCCCGATTTAACAATGTCCAGAAGTTCAGTTTCTGCTGAATCTGGCATGGCTCTTGTCCCCTCTCCCACAGAGCATTCTGGTACTGGACCATATGCATCAGGAAGTTAAGGGACCGGATGGAGCAGGTGGAGGCAGAATAAACTTTCTTGCCCACCTGGCCCAAATACCGAGACTCCGGATCGGGAGGCTGTGAGCTAAGGTGCTTCAGCTGCCTGGACTTGTCACGGGCAGCCGTGATAACCGAACAGTCCGCCTGAGGGTTCTCTGCTAAAAAGGCTTCTGCCCTCATTGCCTTATACAGCCTGTCCGATTTTTTTGGGAACAGCCAGGATGGAAGCCGGATGCTTCCAGGTAGTCCGAGTCAGGTCCTGGAAAGTGTCCACTAAAGGAGGGACCACCAATGGTTTCAGCTCCTTTTGCCTCAGGTATTTGGCCAACCTTCAGCATTCAGATCAGGTCCTCATTTCCCACTCATTGGAGGCCTGATATGCCTCATGATGTCCATAAGCGCCGGATCGTCTGAGGCGGGTGAGGCTAGTCCTTCTCTCCCGGGACTGCTCCATGTCGAGAGAGGAAGAAGATGTCGACAAAGCAGAGGGAGATTGATTACTAGGTCTGGAATAGTCAGATCTCTCCTCATGACCAGACTCCCTCGGTCGTTGGTAGCCAGGGGACCGACGTTGGGAGCGCTCTCGTCTAGGAGACTGAGAAGGGCTGCTAGTGTGAGACCTGGACCGGCGATGGTCTCCAGAGTCTTTGGAGCATCGGCGGTGGGCTTTGGACTGGGAGCAGGAACGAGCCCTGGATGGAGGTGTAGGCGGCCGCTCTGGGGACTTCCTCGGAAGGCTCACCTCAGGCTGTGGTTTGCCCGCTGGTCCGTGTGTCTGGCTCGAGACAGGGGGGCTTCGGGACCTGTCCCCACCAAAATGAGAACTCCTCCTGCAGCTCGTCCTTGAAAATCTCAGCAGCGCAGCTCGAAAGGAGTGTCTGGGACATCAGTTGAAGAAGAACCTCTTGGGAGCCCGGGGGAGAGAGGCAGACTTGGGAGACGGGACGCCAGCTCTTCTGTGGCCATGCCCGCACCCTACGCCTTCAACTGGCGTCGGTGGTGGGACCGATGGACGGGTGCCGCCAGAGAGTCCTTCTGCTCAGAGGTGCGCTTTAGCAGGCGGCGCCGGTGCCTTGAGATGTGGGGCAGAAGCTTTTACCTCCAAGGGTTTGGTGGTAACCCTTAGCGGGTTTACCTTAGGCTTGGCTGGCTTCTCCCCCGAAGGGCCGGCCTTGGAAGATTTTAGATGCTCACCTGAGCCCGGGGAAACACGGCCTTCTTAGGAGAGGGCAGCGAGCGAGAACGGGACTGTGACTGGGACCGTGCCGGAACAGACTACGGTCTTTCCCGTGGTGCTTGGTCTTCTCCTTGCACTCCCCCTCTGAGGAGTGCAGATCCATCTTCTTTTCTAAAAGGAACACCTTCAGGGCCTTGAAACGTCGGATCTGGGTCCGGCCGGTGAATGCCTGGCAGGCTGAGCACGCCGCAGTGTCGTGGTCTGGCCCGAGGCAAAAGATGCAGCACTTGTGCCCGTCCTTAGCACGGATCTGCCTCCCACAGTCGCAGTTGTTCTGGTGTGGCTCTGGAGAGACCGACGACGGCGAAGACATCCGTCGAAAACACTGAAAAACCATCGAAAACGATACAAAAACGGGTTGAAAAAATACAGTTATTTAGCTGTTTCTGGCAAGCTGGAAATGAAGGCTTCTTCTCACATGTGCGGGATGCGGCGGGAAAAGAACTGAGGTGGAGCTGGGTCCGCCCCTTTGTACCAGGGCTGACGTCGGGGCGTCCCTGCTGTATACCGCTGGCTGAAAAGTTTTTCCTGAGGGTCCTAGTGCTCATGCATAGTCCTAACTGTTATAGCCTGGCTGCAAGAGCCCCCATTCAAAGGTAAGATCAAGCTGTAAGCTACCTCTGGATGGAGAGACCACTTGTGGGATGTCTCGCCTATGTGGCTGAGGGCATCTGCCCGTTGATTTGAGGCTCCTGCCACATGGATGGCTAGGAGATCCACCTCCAGTCGGCTCTCGAGTGTCCAGATGTGGAGTGCTTCCCTGCACAGCAGCCGGGAGTGTGTGCCGCCCTGCTTGCTGAGGTAGTACATGGTCGTGGTAGTGTCCATCTGGACTTGAACCACTTGACCCCGAAGCTGTTGAGCGAATGCGGTCAGTGCCAGTCTGACCGCTCTGAGCCCAACAGGTTGATGTGGTAAAGGGACTCCTCGGGGTCCAGAACCCGGGGCCCTGCTGTCCCCATGTGGGCTCCCAGCCCATGAGAGAGGCATCGATCATGAGGGACGACTGTTGGCTCAGGGCAGACAAATGGGATCCATTCCTGCAACCAGTCTAGGACGATCCACCACTGAAGAGCATCCCACATCTTCTGGGTCACAGTGATCAGCTGGTCGAAACGACCTACGTGTATGGATTCCACTGAGCGGCTAGCTCCCATTGAAGGGGCGATATGCCACCTGGCCCAACGGACCACGGTGGTGCAGGCTGCCATGTAACCCAGAAGGCGCAGAAAGTCCCAAGCAGGGCGCAATTGCCCAACCAGAAATGATTGGGCAAAGGAGGAGAGAACCTCCACCCTGTCTGCCGGGAGCCGAGCTCTGCCCCGATGAAGCACATCATCTGAGAAGGCACGAGCTCCGACTTGGTCTCATTGATCAGCAGGCCAAGATGAGAGCAGGTCTGGAGGGCCAGGTCCCTGGACCTCTCCACCTCTTGCTGGGTGGAACCTGCTAAGAGCCAATCGTAGAGGTAAGGGTATACCCTGACCCCCTCGATGCCTGAGGTGGGCTGCCACCATTGCCATGCATTTGAAGACCTGTTGGGCCGATGACAGGCCGAATGGCATGGCTCGGAACTCGAAAAGGGTTCCCTCTGCTCTGAAGTGGAGGAACCATTGGTGAGACGGATGGATTGGGATGTGAAAGAATGCGTCCTGAAGATCCCGTGAGCAGAACCAAGTTTTGCTCCAGGGATGGTATGATCTGAGACAGAGTTACCATCTGAAAGGTACACGGCCTGATATACTGATTTAGGTCATGCAGATCTAGAATGGGGTGCCAGACCCCCATCTGCTTCAGGACCAGGAAGTACCTAGAAACAAACCCTGGGTGGACTGGAGGATCTGCCACTCGGACCACTGCCTCCCTGAGGAGGAGCTGGGCTATGTAGTCTCTCAGAGCCGACTGAGTGTTGGCTGATACTCTCTCCTCCTGTGAGGCGTGGGCTCGGCTGGGTGGGCACTGCTCAAATTTAGAGGCAGACCCTGGCCAACCACTTAAGACCCACCTGTCCATGGTAGCAGCGACCAGATGGAAAGAAAGTGGCATGCCGACTTCCCACTGGAGGACCCAGAGCTAGTGTGACGGGAATGGGGTGGCCACCCTTATCCCGTCACTGGGCAGGCTTGGAGGAAGAGGTCCAGGGCCTGAACCTGACCTTCTCTGCAGGCCTTGGGCCGGGGGTGCCAAGCCTGTGCCTACTGATGCTGTCCTCCCTGAAAGGAGAACTGCTGGGCCGCAGGAGCAGAGTGTCAAAAAGGTTTCTTCTTAGGCCCAGAAGCGCTTTGAGCAGAAGTAGCAGAGTCCAAGGTGGCATTAGACTGTTCGATTTACTGAAGGTGACCATCCATACCTGGACCGAAGAGATCGGTGCCCAGGAAAGAAATATCAGCAAGTTTGTGCTGGGTATCCGCCGTGAAGGTGGAAAGACTCAGCCAAGTCCTGTGGCATGAGGCAACTGCGGCTGCCACTGAACAGGCACATGAGTCCCCAATGTCCAGAGCCGTCTGAAGCTGCTGCTTGACAACGGCATGGCTTTGGTTCCGGACCTGCCTGACGATAGGCTGAAGGTCCGTGGGGAGATGTGGGGAACACCGTCCAAGAACCCTAGAAGGGCATGGGAGAAGTGCACCATGACGGCGAGCTGAGCTTGCCTGACAGAGGCCTTAAGAGGAGGCCGCACAGACCTTCCTGGCAGAGTGGTCCAGTTTCTTGGACTCCTTGTCTGGGGTCTATCGTGTCCGCAGAACTGCCTGTACGCCTGAACACAAAGGCGGTCCAAGGCTCCCAGCTGAGGGATGTTCTGTGAACCCGAGAGGGACCCCATGGGCACACATATACTTGTGGGCCATCCGGCAGATGGCACTGGGCAGGAAACAGGATGCTGCCAAAGCTCCAAGGCCTGGCCAACAATGACTTCAGCCACAGTAAAGGCTTCCGTCAGGTATCCCTCTCTTGAGAATGTCAGTGAGAGGATACTCCGCCCATTTCTGGATTGGTTCAGGGACATCCCCTGGATTCGAGATAAGGGCGGAGAATCCTTTGAAAGGATGAAGGGCCTTCCTCCATCGACAGATCACCGCGCACTTGTCATCCCAAGGGTGAGAGTGAAGATCGGAGTCATCTGAATCCGAGGAACCGGATATAACGGGTCGGCAGCCAAGGTCGCCCTCAACGTGCCTGGGGCAATCAGCATGAGGGTGACCGAGATCCTGTCAGGAAGAACTGGGGTTGACCGAGCATCCTTCATAGGAGCCCCTCCTAAAGGTTGTTTAGGCAGCGGCTCCACCACAATCGGTGGAGACCCGCTACTCGGCGGAACCGAGCGGGTTTAGCCAGCTCCATGGGTGGAAACCAATTTCTCAGTTCCAAAGGTCAGCTTCAGCCTAGGAGGCGAAGCTAGTAATGGCATGAGTAGAGACCGTGGTCGGCTTCTGCCTCGGCCAGGATTAGCTGCTGCCACTTAGATCCTTGTATCACCGGCAGAGCTTCCGCCAAAGCTTCTCCTCATCCGGACCAATGGCATACCTCTTTGGAGTGCTATGCACCTTCCTCGCCTGTCGGGTTGAGGGGGTCAGAGATTCGACCGGGATCGGACTGGCTTTAGCCGGTCACTGGAGATCAGTTGGGACCGTGACTCTCCGGGATCAGGGACCGGTTCCTTGATGATCCCCAGCTGGCTGAGTCACCTCATTGGGAAAAAGACAGGACCGGGTATTATTAGAGAGTCGCCGACCAGAACGGGCGATAATGGATCGATGGGATCGAGAACGATCTCAACCTCGTCGATTGAGACCTCGGTCGACTAGTCAGATGGCAAGACCCGAGAAGCCAGTCACCGAGGAGGCAACTTGACCGAGTCGAAACTGACGGCTCCTGGGAATGAGATCGCCCATGATCCCAAGAGTGTCTTCATTGAGACGAAGACTGATTCAGATCCTTATCCCTCTTACAGGACCGAGAGGAGTGAGAGCCTGCAGGTCCCTGGTCCTTGGTGGGGAGAGAGTGGCACAACTCTCGGAAGGAACCCGAAAAGGTAGAGCCCAAGTTGAGAGGAACGAAAAACGACAGACAGGAAGACTCTGCGGCCCGCGATGCTTCTTCTTCAAAGGCCTGCATTTGCTCCAGCTGTTCGTGGATCCCGCAGCCATGAGACCGCCAACCTGGCCTCTTTAGATTTCACTGAGGATTCCGTCTTTTGGGCCTGCCCAATTTGAGGCGTGTGAGACTATCGTTGAGGAAGTTCGGGTGAAAAGGAAGACACATCTTGCAAGTCTTTGAGTCACGGACGACACCTAGACAGTAAACGTACGTGGCAGGCGGATCAGTGTGCAACATTTTTTGGCCACTCGGGCACCGGTGAAATCCGGGGGACGATTTATCTTCCATGATGGAATGATGAGAATCACCGTCGCTAACTCGAACGAGCCAAAGTTTCAGAATAACCGAAGGTTTTGAAGCCAGGGCCTACAAAAAGCGAGAGCAAAGAGGAAGAAACCTGAATTTTCCAGCGGAAAGGAAGATTTGGCATCATGGGGCAGAGCCGAGGGCTATACCACCCTAGTGGGTGGGAGGAGCCAGCTTGAAGACCTTCCGGCGATCCTTAAAGGGGAAAGGGACATGCCAAGAAGTGTGGATGAACAACAGATCCACGTCCCTAGAAGTAGAATGATATTTAACATCTATGTATCATTCCTGGGAGATAGATCAGGTAGAGGTGCAACGTTATTTGGAAGGGATTCCAGTTTCGACTCCGGATAGTGGGGATATGGAGAATTTAATGGCCATTATAACTCTGCAGGAAATATTAGAGACTATAAGTACTTTGAAAGAAGGTACCTCCCCTGGGAGGGATGGGATTTCAAATTATTTTTATAAGACATACAGTATGGAGACATTATAGCTCCCTGTTTGACCAAAGTGTTTTATTTTTGTTTGACACAAAATTTAATACACTCGGATTTTTCTAAAGTTTTGGTTATTTTTCTACATAAAAAGGGGGATAGGAGAGATTTAGAAAATTGGAGACCCATTTGTCTCAAACTCTGATTTTAAGATCTTTACTAGTATTTTACAAAAGAGGCTTAGGAGGGTTGCACAGCATCTGATTCATCCTGTGCAGACCTGCTATACCCTGAAAGGAATATAAAGGAAAATTTATCAATAATTAGAGATGTGGTGGATTTCAGTAACAGAAGGAGTCAGCCGGGATATGTGCTGTCCTTGGATCAGCATAAAGCATTTGATAAAGTGAGTCATGATTTTTTGTTCTTCATTTTAAGGGTTTATGGGATTCCTGTACCTTTCATGCAATGGTTACAACTGGTGTATAAATATGCTGAGGTTACACCTCTAATTGCAGGCAAGGAGGGGAACTGGATCCCGGTAAAACTTGGTGTGAGGCAAGGGTGTCCCCTGAGCCTGCTGTTATATACCTTTGTTCTGGATTGTTTAATTAGACACATCTTGCTGAATTCGACTATACAGAATATTCTGGGTGTGCACAGGCCCTAGGAGATAAAACTGGTGGCCTATGCGATGATTTATGTTTATTTCTCAGAAATGAGGACAGTATTTTTGCCATGGTGCAAGAGATTACCATATATAGTAAACTTTCAGGGGCTAGTTTGAATTTTCAGAAGTGCAGGGGACTAAGGGTCGGGTCTGCAGATGTAGGGGCTTCTAGTATAGGAGAAATTGCCATTTCAAGGGACCCTATTAAGATACTTGGTGTGTTATTGGGGAAGGGGATATGGCCAGTAAAACTGGAAAGTAATCTCATCTGTGAAAGGAAAGGAACAGGTGGAAAAATTGGAAATTTTCAAAAACGAAACAGGTTTTTATCATAAACAATTGTTAGCACCCTGCTTGTTATGTCAGCTTCGGTATTCCACTGCCCCTTAAGTGGGAAACAAAACTGCTGAGAGTCTTTTTCAAATGTTATGGGGGTCAAGGCTTAATCCAATTCCTCCTATACTAGAAGCCCCTACATCTGTAGACTAGACCCTTAGTCCCCTGCACTTCTGAAAATTCAAACTAGCCCCTGAAAGCTTACTATATCTGGTAATCTCTTGCACCAACTGTAGGTTAAGCTGGAAAGGAAAATGGGGCCAGCCATCCGCACAGGTGTGGTTTACAGACCACCAGCCCAGGAGGAAGAAACAGATAGGGAGCTGATGCTAGCCATCCAAAGGATGGCAGACAAGGGTGAGGTAGTGCTGGTTGGAGACCTCAATATTCCAGACATGGACTGGAGCATCCCAGCAGCAGCAACCAGGAGCAGATTTATCCTGGACTCCCTTCAAGGTGCCTTCCTCACGCAACTGGTCATGGAACCAACTCAGCAGAAGGCAATACTGGATCTTGTGCTCACAAACAGGGACAGTGGGGGAGCACCTGGGGAACAGTGACCACCAGTCATTGTGGTTTGAAAATCACAGAAGCAGCAGAACCAAATCACACAAAAACACGTATCCTGGATTTTAGGGGAGCAGACTTTGGGAAAATGGGGAGATGCTTGAAAGAGGCATTAAGGAGAATGGGGCGGTAATCAGGGGTTGAGGAACACTGCGTAGTATTTAAAATGGGGATTACAAGAGCAACAGAATTATGCATTAAGCAGTTTAGCAAGGGGAAGAAGAGACCATTATGGTTTTCCAAGAAGGTAGTGGAGAAAGCGAAAGCCAAAAAGATTGCATTCAGGCAATACAAAAAACACAGACGGAAGGGGATAGGGAGAAGTACCAGGAGAAGCAAAGGGAGGCATGGAGGTCAATAAGGGAAGCCAAAGCTCAGACAGAAGAGCACATTTCAAAGTCAGTGGGTAGAGGGAACAAAACCTTTTACAGGTACATAAGTGAAAAAAGAAAGGCAAAGGGAGGGATAGTGAGACTGAAGGGGCAGGATGGAGGCCAGATGGAGGATCAGAACAGTAAAGCTGACATATTGAACAGGTATCTGCTCAGTCTTTACTGAAGAAGAGGAGGGTAATGGGCCTGAAGGGAGTACAAGGGGTGGGAATGATGCAGAAATGGACACAAGTCCCTTTACATGAGAAAGGTTCCTTGAGGAACTGGAAGGAATAAGAGTTGATAAAACAAGGGGGCCAGATGGGGTGCACCCCAGGGTCCTTAAAGAACTAAGAGAGGTGGTGGCTGAACCTCTGGCTATCCTGTTTAGCCAATCACTGGAAACAGGGGAGGTACCCAAAGACTGGAGGACAGCAGATGTAGTCCCCTTATGCAAAAGTGGGAACAAAGAGGAAGCGGGGAATTACAGACCAGTCAGCCTCACCTTGGTAGTGGGGAAGATCATGGAAGCACCACTGAAGGAGAGATTGGTGGAACATCTGGTTGTCAACAAACTACAGGACCCAAGGCAGCATGGTATCACCATGGGAAGGTCATGTCAGACCAACTTCGTTGAATTTTTCGACTCTGTGACAAGGGAGGTGGATCGGGGAGGGCAGTGCATGTGGCCTATCTGGACTTCAGCAAGGCCTTTGACACTGTGCCACATAGAAGGCTATTACACAAACTGGGGAATATGGGTATGGGCAGGACAGTAGTGCGGTAGGTAGGTAACTGGCTGGGAGGCAGGACACAGAGGGTGGTGGTAAATGGCTGTCACTCCACAGAGGGAAGAGTGACCAGTGGTGTACCACAGGGATCAGTGCTGGGACCGGTCCTATTCAACATCTTCATCAGTGACACTGCGCAGGATCTAGAAGGCAGAATTTCCCTTTTCGCTGATGACACAAAGCTCTGTAACAGAGTGGACACACCAGAAGGTGTACACAGAATGAGAAGGGACCTGCAGAAACCTGAAGAATGGTCAGGGGTTTGGCAGTTGAAATTCAATGCAAAGAAGTGCAAGATAATGCATATGGGGCACAAAAACACTGGCACAATATAATCAGTTTGGGGGTGAGGATATAGCAAGCACCAAGCAGGAAAGGGATCTTGGAGTTATCTCTGATGACCTCAAGGTAGGGAAACAGTGTGACAAGGCAGCACGTAAAGCAAATAGGATGCTGGGATGCATAGGCAGGGGCATCACCAGCAGGAAAAGGGAGGTCAATATTCCACTATACAAGACACTAGTGAGGCCCCACCTGGAGTAGTGTACAGTTCTGAAGATCTTACCTACGAAAGGACATAGACAAGAGAAGGTTCAGAGGAGGGCAACAAAGATGGTACATGGATTGCATCACAAGTCCTATGAGGACAGGTTGAAGGACTTGAATATGTACTCCCTGGAGGAGAGGAGGAGAGGAATATGATAGAGACATACAAGTATCTTATGGGGAGGAACAGGGTACATGAATACACTATTTTTAGCGAAAAAGATGTTCCAGGACTAGAAGGCATGGGATGAAGCTGGAGGGAGAAACGATTCAGAGGAAGCGTGAGGAAGAATTTTTCACAGATCGCGTGGTGGACAAGTGGAACACCCTGCCAGAGGAAGTGGTGGGGGCTGAAAACAATCACGGATTTAGAATGCATTGGATAGACATAAAAGAATTCTGGAGGTCAGGGGTGAGGGGCAACAGACTTCTAGGAAAACAAAGTGAACTTACAAGCTCAAATGGGCATACTGGGTGGGCCATAGGCCCCTATCTGCAGACACTGTCTATATATTTATGTATCTAAGTAACATACCTTCCTAAAAATAAAGGTGGTCTGAATATGATAAAGCCAGTGTGTTTTTTTTCACACCATATTTTGGACAGGGTCTCTTCAAGTGGCTGTCCGAGATACGGATTCTTTGGTTAAGACGTAGCTTCTCAATAATCTAGGTCCGGTTTTGGATATTTGGAGTGAGGCACCTTTGTGATTTAATCATAGATGGAAGATTTCTGACTGTTTTAGATCTTCTTTAGAGAAATTGCATAAATGGGGGGTTTACAGGTCTCACCTGATAGGGAAGACACGGAAGGCTTTGTATAATCAGATTTTAGCAAATACCGGGTCAGTATCGGCAGAATTTAAAGGGTGCCCAACTACTAAAGTGGGGTTGGTTTTGAATCAATTAATGAAGAAAACAATTCCTAAAAGAATGCGGGACGTGATGTGGCTAGTTTCGCATGGAAGGTTAGGTGTTAAGGGTAACAGTAAGCATAAAATCCTGGAGGAGAGAAATTTTCCATATCCAGAATTTACTAATCAAACGGAGACGATGGAGCATTTTCTATTATCATGTCAGTTTTCTAGTGGCTTATGGCTGTATTTAGCTAGAAGATGGAGACTGTCTTAGCTCAGGACAATCACCTATGAGTAGATTGCTTTAGGAAACAATTCTGGCCTTATGTCAGGTGGTTTGGACTCCACTTTGAATGCGTTTTTAATTTTTTTTTTTTTTAATTTTAAACTTTTATCTCTGGCAGGCTAGAAGCCAGTTAATATTTCAACAGAAAAGAATGTCATACCTTTCCTTTAGTAGGTTATGTGAAGCTGCCTTGAAGGAGGTGTACGAGGTAGATATACTGGTTACATCCTAGAACAAGGTACAGGCTTGATGGAAGGGATTCATTTTTTCAGAAATATGGTTAATTGGGATATGGTGGACTAGGGGGTTTAAGATTGGGGGGGCCCTGCTTGTAATATCTAACATCTAATATGTACCTCGAGTGTGCATTAAGGATTCAGGAGTGATGTGGGATGTAGTATAAGATGACTTTTCGTTTACAGGTTGGGAAATGACAGGTTGGTTCCCTGCTTTATGGTTCTGCATTACAAAGTATTTGGCCTCGTGTGTTACAAATGCTTTTAGAGATATGCCTGGTACACTGATTGGTTTCCAGGCACAAGACTGATTTCTGGTACTTAAAAAAATATGACTTAACATGGTGGGGTATGAAACTTTGCTTTATGATTACTGATATACGAACTCCCTACTCTCTAGGAGGGAGAAGGGGGGATTTGCCAGATTTGTATGTAAGATGACACTTTAAGTTTCAATGTTTTTTGTTCAGAATTGATGATGGGTTTGGGGGTTGATAAATTTTTAGAAGGTATGGTCTGCCTTCAACATGTTTGGGTATAGTTTTAGTTGCATTATGTATAGACTGTTTCAGGAGGAAGTTACAAGATTTGGAACAGGAAAGTTCCTCACGCTTTTGAGTGGTGGTGGGGGGCGGGGAGACCTGTTTTTTACATTCTTATTTGGATTTAGAATTAATGTTTGATGCAATATTTATTTCTGTTCTGTAAATGTTTATACCACTTGTGCTGGATTTAATTTATTTTGGTAGTATTAGGTGTGTGATAACACTATTTTAGAATATCAATTTTGAAAGGATTAATGAAAAATAATTCCCCCACTTCTAGTTGGGGTGGGAGGGAGTTGGTTTTTCAACATGACTGTTAGATACAATTTGGAGGCACGAGAAGATGCTTATCTAGTTTCAATTATGATTTAGTGTGAAGCAACACTGCTTTGTCTGTTTTGATGCATTTTTTTTCTCTCTCTTTATAGGTCTAACAAGTGGGGGTATGTTGGTACTACGCATGTTCAGGATGTTATTTTGTTTTATTTTGATTTTGTGTGTGATGTAACACTGTTTAACAATACATACTTCTCTTTTGAGAAGTGTCATGGGATCTTTAACGCCTACCTGAACCACCAGAACAGGCACACGGGACCACGGTTTAATGTCTCATCCGAAAGAAAGCACCTCACAAGTGCAGCATCCCCCTCATGATGCACTACAGTGTCAGTATTGGGATTTAACCTCCGTGTCCCATGTGGGCTAGAACCCACAATCTTATGATCTGCTGGCCTCAGAGGCAAGTGTGCAACCTGCTGAACCACTGACACTGCATGGGAGGTGATTACGCTCTGATAGATATTCAGGATAGCAGGCCTTGCAGTACAGCTAGAACATCTATGAGAGACTTTCTCCAGACTGTAATGTTTAGTGAAGGTGTGGACAGTGCTCCATAAGGCTGCAGCACAAATGGCAGCCACAGAAACATTTCTGAAACAAGCAACACAAGTGGCTTTTGCCCAGTGGAGTGATCACGAACAGCACCAGGAAGTTCCTTACTATACTTCCTATACCAGGACATGATGTAATGTGCCAGCCGTTTGACCAGGCACTGTTTAGACACAGGAGCACCCTTTTAACCAGGGCTGAACAAAACAAAATGATGAGAGGACTTTCTGCAGTTCTTGCTACGTATTCACACAGTTTGAGTATTCTGTGCACATCTAAAGCATGGAGAAGTGCCTCATCTTGACTGGCATGTTCACGGTAATAAACAGGAAGCTGTATCCTTTTTTCCCCCCTTTTCCATTTACTACTTAGTACTCCTGTTACGCCCCAGAAGGCTCCCTTCCAATCGACTTCCCCAGCCCAGTTACTTGGCTTCTCCGGAACTTACCTTCACCATCATCCTCTGCCACAGGACTGTAGTTGTGCCCGGTTGCCAGTGAGGGGCCTGTGGATGGTCGGGCTTCATCCTGCCGCCCTGGGTAGTTTTCCACCATTTTTCTCCCCAGGGCCCCCGAACGTGCAATGTATGTGCTCCACTTCTGTGGAAACGTCTCCCGGCGACCTGAACACGGGTCTCAGGATACATACATGGCGCTGCATGTGCTGCCACTGAGACACCACTGGGTGGTAGCCACAACGAGCCACATCGCCCCTCCCCAAGAAAGGACAGCTGTCCTGGGGCACTCGATCCTTCCTCTCCCCACCAGCCTCCCAGCAACCTGAGTCTGACCCCGGGTCGCCAGTGTGGCAGGAGATAAGGCACCCAGCACCTCAGCCCTACACGCCACTGGGCCGGCCTCGGAAGGTGTATAGTTTGATTCAGTGTAAATTCAGATACCACCTTCAGTAGAAACTTCACACATGACGCAAAGAGACTCTGTCCACATTACAGACTGAAGCTCTGAAATCCTTCATGCAGAAGTGATTGCAACTAAAAGAACAGGTTACTCACCTGTAACAGTAGTTCTAGGAGTGGTATATGTTGTTCATCCACACTTCTCGGCATGTCCCCTTCCACTTTAAATCTTGCCGGAAGTCTTCAAGCTGGCTCCTCCAACCCACCCGGGTGGTATATATCTCGGCTCCGCCCCATGACGCCAGATCTTAGCCCGCCGGAAGCAAGGTTGTGCGCCCAAAGCTGGGTGGCTGCATGTGGATGAACATATACCACTCCTAGAACTACTGTTACAGGTGAGTAACCTGTTCTTCTAGGAGCATGGATATGTT
The DNA here is from genome assembly GCA_016271365.2 of Neoceratodus forsteri. Taxonomy (NCBI): domain Eukaryota; kingdom Metazoa; phylum Chordata; order Ceratodontiformes; family Ceratodontidae; genus Neoceratodus; species Neoceratodus forsteri. The sequence goes on along the minus strand of JADMNL010000034.1, from coordinate 25,830,134 downwards.
GTTCATCCACACTTCTTGGCAGACTCCAAGCAGTTCTCCGGGAGGAGGGAGGCAAGGCGCACACCCCCTACCTTAGGAAATAAAGACTGGAGAACTGAGGCCTGAAAACCAGCATCCCGGTGTGACTCAAGGTCAGTGTGGTAGTGGGTAGTGAAGGTGTTTGCTGACTTCCAGGTAGCAGCCCAACAGATTTCCTGGACAGGGATGTCCCTGGAAGCAGCCACCGATGCAGCGGTATGGTGGGTAGAATGAGTTCTTATCCCTCTGGGAGGCTCCTTGCCCGCCAATTCACAGCACAGACCTATGCATGATGTAATCCATCTTGCTATGGTCCGTTTGGCTGCAGGTCTGCCAGAAGCAGCTTCAGCGTAGGTGACAAACAGCTGGTGAACCTCTCCACGAATTTCCGCCGTCCTCTCCTTGTAGCAGGAAAGAGCACGTCTCAGGTCCAAGGTATGGAGCCTGTACTCGGTGTCCGAGGTGTAGTTAGGGTAGTAAACCAGAAGAGTCAACACCTGGTTAAGGTGAAACTCTGACACCACCTTCGGAAGGAATTTCGGGTGCGGGCGCAGGACAACTTTGTCCCTGTGAAAGACCAGATAAGGGGAGTCCACCGAGAGCGCCTGGAGCTCCGCTGTCCTCCTGGCAGACGCGATAGCCACCAGGAAGGCCATTTTCCACAAGTGTGAAAGCTCACATTTGTGCATGGGTTTGAATGGCTTGCCCATGAGCTTTGCCAGTACCAGCAGTAGATCCCACGGAGGTGGAGGTTCACGCACCGGAAGGGATATGTGATCCAGGCCTTTGAAAAAAACGCCCGACCACTGTTTCCTGTGCCAATGTCGGCTGACCGGCCCACGCCTGGTAAGCAGAAATGGCTGCCAAGTGCACACTAATGGTCGATGACCGTAGACTCCTTTGAAAGAGACCAAAGGTAGTCGAGAATGTCAGCCACAGAACAGGAAAAGGACTCCAGACCCTTCCTGACACCAAATGGAGAACCTTTTCCATTTGAAGGCATAACATTTCCTGGTTGATTCCTTTCTGGATGCCTCCACCACGGTGTAGACATCTTTGGAAAAACCCAAAGCCTGGAACTCTAGCCGCTTAGCTAACAGGCAGTGAGGTGCAGGGATTGAAAGTCCAGATGGAATATCTTCCCCTGGTTCAGAGATATCAGGTCCGGGCGAGTACAAAGCCGCTCCAGAGGTCTGAGGCTGAGGAGATCTGGGTACCAGAACTGGCGCGGCCAGTCTGGGGCTACCAGAATCACCTTCCCCTTGTTCCTCCTCACCTTGAGTAACACCTTGTGGATTAAGGGAAATGGAGGGAAGGCGTAGAGGAGGCCTGGGGTCCACAGCCTCAAGAAGGCATCCCCCTGCAGTGAGCCCTGCTAAGGGGGGCGGGCATGATACAGCCTCAGCTTGGTGTTTTCCCTGGAGGCAAACAGGTCCACCAGCGGTTTGCCCCAACGGGAGAACAGGCTGTAAGTTACCTCTGGATGGAGAGACCACTCATGGGATGACTGCTCTAAACAGCCAAGTGCATCCGCCAGCTGGTTCGAGACGCCTGGCACACGGATGGCTAGAAGATCCACCTCCAACCGGCTTACGAGGGTCCAGATGCGAAGCACTTCCTTGCAGTGTAGACGGGACTGCGTGCTGCCCTGTTTGTTGAGGTAGTACATGGTCGTGGTATTGTCCGTCTGGACTTGAACCACTTGACCCCGGAGCTGAGGAGCGAAAGCTGACTGTGCCAGTCTGACTGTTCTGAGCTCCAACAGGTTGATGTGGCATCGGGATTCCGCGGGGGGGGTCCAGAACTCATGGACCCTGTTGTTCCCTTTGTGGGCTCCCCAGCCCATGAGAGAGAGGCACTGGTCGTGAGGACGACCGTCGGCTCGGGGCGGACAAATGGGATCCCTTCCCACAGATGACTTGGGATGGTCCACCATTGGAGAGTGTCCCAAATCCTCTGGGTGACAGTGACCAGCTGGTCGAAAAGACCCTGACGCTGAGACCACTGAGCGGCCAGCTCCCACTGGAAGGGGCGCATGTGCAACCTGGCCCAACAGACCACTGAGGTGCACGCCGCCATGTAACCCAGAAGGCGCAGGAAGTCCCGGGCAGGGCGCAAGTGCCCAACCAGAAATGATTGGGCAAAGGAGGAAAGAACCTCCGCTCTGTCCGCTGGAAGCTGAGCTCTGGCTTGACAAGAGTCGAGCTCTGCCCCGATAAAGCCCATCACCTGAGAGGGCACGAGTTCTGACTTGGCCTTTTGGATCAGGAGGCCTAAATGGGAACAGGTTCGGAGGGTCAGGTCCCTGGACCTCTCCACCTCCTGCAGGGAGGAACCCGCCAGGAGCCACTCGTCGAGGTAGGGGTATATCCGAACCCCTTGACGCCGTAAATGGGCTGCCACCACTGCAATGCATTTGGTGAAGACCCAAGGGGCCAATGGCAGGCCGAACGGCATGGCTCGGAACTCGTACAGGGTCCCTTCGACCCTGAAGCGGAGGAACCGCTGGTGGGACGGACAGATTGGGACGTGAAAGAACGCATCCTGTAGATCCAGTGAACAGAACCACATGTTTCGCTCCAGGGATGGTATGATCTGGTTCAGAGTTACCATCTGGAAGGTGCAAGACCGGAGATATTGATTCAGGTTGTGGAGATCTAGGATGGGGCGCCAACCCCCCGTCCGCTTGGGCATTAGGAAGTACCTGGACACGAAGCCTGGGCCTGTAGGAGGATTCGGCACTGGCGCTACCGCCTCTTTGCAGAGGAGCTGAGCAATGTCGTCCCAAAGGGCTGACTGAGCGCCAACTGAGATCCTTTCCTCCGTGGGGCACGGCCTCGGCTGGGGGGGGGTACTGCTCGAACTCTAGAGGCAGTCCCTGACCCGACCACTTCCAGAACTGGTCCCCCACGGAGGACCCAGAACTGATGTGACGGGTGTAGGGGAGGCCACCCCGACCCGTCACTGTGCAGGCTTAGAGGAGGAGGAGGAGGCTCCTGGACCAGCACCTCAGCCTCCTTTGCAGGGCTGTTTGGGACCCTGCTTGGGCCTAGGGCGCCTAGCTTGAGCCTGCTGTTGCTGCTGACCTCCTTGGAAGGAGGGGCTGCCTAACCCGCAGGGAAGGCGCCAAAAAGTTTCTTCTTGCGCGTTTCTTGCCTGAAGAACCCTTTAGCAGAAGTGGCATCTAAGGTGGCATTAGACTGCTCAATGCGCTGGAGATGACCTGCCACTCCGGACTGAAAAGGTCAGTGCCAAGGATGAGCACGTCAGCTAGCTTGTGCTGAGTATCTGCTGGAAGGAGGATAATCTCAGCCAGGCCCTACAGCAGTGGCCACTGCAGTAGCTAGTGAATGGGCACAGGAATCTCCAATGTCCAGAGCCGTCTGGAGCTGCTGTTTTGCAACAGTACGTGCCCTGGTCACGGACCTGCTTGACCGTGGTCTGCATGTCTGCTGGGAGATGAGGGAGGACTTCATCAAGCGATCCTAATAGGCCGTGGAGAGAAGTGTGCCATGATCACTGCCAAGCTTGCCTGATGAAGGCCCAGGGATGAGGCCGCATATACCTTCCGGCAGAGTGGTCCATATTTTTGGACTCCTTGTCCAGAGGGTGGTCAGTATCTGCAGAGCTACCAGCGCAAACACTGAGGCAGTCACAAGGCTCTCGGCGAGGGATGCTCAGTGAAACCCGCCAAGGACCACACGGGTACGGTGTACTGGCGAGCCATGCGCGGCAGACGGGAGCCGGGCAAGAGGCAGGGCGCCAGGATAGCTCGAGGGCCGGCCCACAATGGCTTCGCCACTGGGAAGGCCTCCGTTGGGGTATCCCCCCTCTTAAGGATATCCGTGAGTGGATATTCCGCCTTCTTTTGGACAGGCTGTAAAGGCATACCCGTGGACTCAGAAATGAGTCAAAGGATGCCCTGGAAGGAGGAAGGCCCTTCCTCCAGGCCTGTCACTGACAGCTCATCGTCAGGGTGTGAGTGAAGGCCAGTGGTATCAGAGTCCGAAGAATCGGGATACAAGGGTCTCCCGCCCATGTCCCCTTCAATATGCCTAGGGCGATCAGGAACGACAGTGATGGACAGAGGACGGGGCAAGCCCGTATCTGTCCGATCCTCCTTCGAGGAGCACCTCCCTGAGGCTGCTTGGGCAGTGGTTCCACCAAAATGGTCGCGGAGACCGGAACAGGCCGAGCAGGAATATGTGCCGGTCCCACGGAGGGAGAATCAAAGTCCTCGGTACTGGAGGGTCGGTGTTGGCGAAGAGGCTGGGGCCAAGTAATGGCCCGTGCAGCCGGAGTAGATGGCTTTCGACCGGTCAAAATTAGCTGCTGCCACTGAGGTCCTCATAACGCGACAGAGCTTCTGTCTAAGTCTCTCCTCGTCCGAGAAGGATGAGGAACGGCGGCGGCACCTTTTGCGGGAGTGTTTGTGGCCCTTTCTCGTTTTTTCGACCAACTGGGTCCTATTCCTCGATCAAGACCGACTGCGTCGGCTCTGTCGATCGGGAGAAGCCGGATCCGGCGAAAACCGAGGTTCCGGCTCTTGTCCCTCAATCGGAATGCCCGAAGGACGGGTCTCCTTGTCGGGGAAGGAAAGGATGGGTGTCCTCTCCAAGGAGTCTTCGACAACAGCTCGATCAGGTCGAGAGAAATCTCGGCTGGTTCTGCTGTATCCTCGGCTTCGGTGAGTTGGCCTGACGGAAGGTCCGAGAAGCCGGCAGCCGAGGAAGTGATCTTGACTGAGGCCGAGACCGCCTGATCCTGTGTATCGGGCCACTCTCTGTCCCAGGAACGTCTTCGACTAGAAGATGATGATTTGGGTCCTCGTCCTTTTCTGGAGTGGAGGAGTGCAAGCCCAGGGCGCCTCCCACCTACTAGGGAATTGACTGGTACAGCTCCCGAAGGACCCAGTAAAGTGGAGCCCAGGTTGAGTGGCACGAAAAACTTCAGCTGGCTGAAGCTTGGGCAGCTTCCTCCTCGAAAGCCGCCATCTGTTCGAGCTGCTTGTCTGATCCCACGGCTGCAGAAACCTCCCACCTGGCCTCCTTCAATTTCACCGGTGGATTGCGAAGCTCCGGTCTCCCTAGCTGAAGGCGCGCCTTGCGGTCGTCCAGGACGTTGGGATGGGAGGCCAGACAGATAGTCCAAGCCGAGTTATCGTGCACAGCGCCTAAGCAGTAAACGCACGAGAGGTGGGGATCGGTGCAAGACATTTTTTGTCCGCAAGGACACTGGCGAAACCCGGGGGATGACTTGTCCTCCATGTCTGAAGCGTTCGGATCCAAGTCAAACTCTTACGAGTTTTAAAAAGCAAATGCTGCAAAAACCGTCGATTAGACTCCAGGGCCTACGGTACTTGAAAAGTAACACGAGGGAACCTGTATCTTCCAGTGGAAAGGAAGATCTGGCGTCATGGGGCGAAGCCGAGGTATATAGCACCCAGGTGGGTGGGAGGAGCCAGCTTGAAGACTTCCGGCAAGATTTAAAGGGGAAAGGGACATGCCAGACAGTGTGGATGAGCAACATATCCACGCTCCTAGAAATAACATTTTCCATGACAGGAAGAGTAGGCCACAATTCACAGCCAGCTCAAAAGGAGCCAGTGTTAGTTTATGAAGCACATAATTCAAGTCCAAAGGGTGGGACTGGATTGAGGCTAGATTTCATATGAAGAATACCTCTCAGAAACATGGAACACCTTTAACTGGGCCAACGTACTGTATGATCACCAATATGGCGTGAAAAGCTGACATAGCGGCCAGATGCACCTTAAGTGAGGAATACTGTAGACCAGAGTCTAACAGTGACAGTATGTACTCCAGCACTGCATCTACAGGACATGTAAATGGGTCCAAATTCTTGGAAGCAGCCCACAAAGTGGACTGCTTCCATTTCAAGGAATAGTTATGTCTGGTAGAAGGCTTTCTAGCTGTAATCAACACATCGGCAATTTTTGGGGATGCCAGAAAACATGCAATGTTCTATGCGAGCCCAAGCCATATCTGCCTCCCTCCCCCTGCCTGCTGCCTCTTGCCACACCCTCAACGCCCTGGACTGCTGTGCCACTTCTGCCACTGCTGTCCACCAGTCGAATGGATTAGGTGGTGGGACACCAGCATAGGCACGATTTTCAAATAAGCACCATTGTTCTTTTGAACCCTCAGACTGCAGAAAGGTTCCCAGAGTGAGCCCACGCCATCTTTGCCTCCCTCCCCTGCCTGCTGCCTCTCACTGCACCCTGGAACCCTGGACTGTTTGTGTCACTTCTGCTAGTGCAGTACATCAACGGAGATTTGGAAATGGGACCCCACCTTCTCTTCCTCGCTACTTAAACATATCACTGAAAGCAGCCTGTCCACAGTGTCCCGTTCGCTAAGGACATCGAGAAGTCTGCCTGGAGTCAGCTGGCCACGCTGCTGTACAGACCCCCTACACATCTACCTACTCCTATCTGTTGCAAGTTCCTTTAAACTGTGACCGCACCCATAATTCAAACTACAGTCGCATTACTGTTTTCAAGTTGCTGTGTACTTATGTAGCAGTCTGCACCATCATATTACCAACCTCTGAGTATCTACTTTAAGCGTGTTTAGCTAGCTATCTAGCCTAGTCTTGCTGCTGTACCTGTACAAGTGTTTTGAACAATTTGCAACTCTTCTATCTGCATACCTGCTGTTTCTATTTCATATGCATGCTTATTGCCCACTGCTCTGTTTAGCCAACTGCTCTCAAGCCTAGGGTTGCTTCTGCCCCAGTATTAGGTTGCTGCACTAATGTTACTGTTCCTAACTACATAACTGCTGGGTCTGTTTGCATTTAATTGTCTATTCACCTGTCCTCGGCTTCTTACTCTTATCCAGAAATTATTTGTGCTCGCTCGTCTAGTTTCTTTTAACTCTCTACTCCTAAACTAGTCTATTTGTAGCTGCGACTGCTTACTCTTACGTATTTCCTTTCCTGTTACACCCTTACCCTATTCCGGGTCAGTTTCTACTTGAGTCTAATCACCCTCTACCCTCCCTTCCATTAGAACCCTTGCACCATGCTCCTTTTGCTACCTGTCTACCTCATCTTTCTCCCCCTTCATCCCCCCCTCCACCAGGTCCTCTCACGTTCCCCTTACCCTCTCCTCCTCACTTCCCTTTCCCTCCTCTTCCCTGTCTTCACCTTCCATCTCCCTTTCCATCCTCCCCCCAATACCTCACCAACCCCTCCTCCACATCAACCTGGTCTTCAAACACACTCTCGTTAAACCTTGACTTTCCACCCCTCTCCTTCCTGCCTCCCATCCCTCCACTCTCCCCCTCTCATCATAAAGGTGGAAACGTCCTTGTTTCTCTTCTCCTTCATATCCTCCTCCTTCTGGCTGGTGATGTGGAACAAAACCTTGCCCCCTTCTCTTCCCTTCCTTAAAGCCTTAGCTTCTTTTATGTCAGTGCAAGAAGCCCTCACCCAAAGCTAGACTCCCTCAAAGTAATGGTTTCCCTGCACTCTTGTGACATCTTGTGCATCTCTGAAACCGGGCTCTCCTCCAGAGTCCCAGATTCACACCTACCCTCTTAGACTTCCACCTCTTTCACCAGGACAGAGGCAAGCGTTCAGGAGTTGTTACCATACATGTCTGTCAAACCCTCTCCTGTTCGTTCTCTTTCAAGGAGGTCCTCCCGACCTCTCACGAGCTCCTGCTAGTACTGCTTTCCCCCTCCTTTTCACCCTCTCTGGCAGTGTCCTACACGCCTTGTCCAAGATCTCTCACTCCTCTCTCAACTCCTTCACTTCACTTGTCTCCCTTTCTGCCTCCGGTGAACTCATCCTCCTCAGGGTCTTCAATGTCAACTAGCTCTCCCCCTCCTCCACACTTTGGGTCCTTGACTTTCACAAAGTTAATCTGAACCCACCAGACTAAACCTCACTCCTCCAACCACTTCCTCCTGGATTGGGTGCTGTCCTCCCACCCCATCGCATCATGGCTGCAGGTGTTTTTCTGATGCAGTCAGTGACCACCCTTAACCTACTCTGTTGGAAAGTGCATCCTCTTCAGTCCACCCCAGATACACCAGGCACGAGTCTCTCAGGCCACTTGACACACTGATGCCCTCGTAAAAGGACCTTGCCTATTCATGGTGACCTCCTGTATACTCTGCCCAAGACACAGACACTGCCCTTTCACTTTTCACGGACATCTTAACCAACACCTAGAACATACGCATGCCATCCTTTGAAAGACCAGAGTGAAACGCTCCCACCACCCATGGTGGCATCATCCCAAAGCTGCAGCCAGAAGACTTAGGAAACCTGTATACCAGCTGTTCTGAGGCAATCAGGTAGTCTGCCCTGTCCCACAGCAGAAAAGCATAACCCTTCTCTGTATCCAAAACTGCTCCTATGTATGGTAGTCACTGACAGGGAGCCAGCACAGATTTTGCTACATGTGCTGTGACTCCCAAAGACTCGAACAAGTGCCTTGTCCAAAACAATTTATGTAGGAAAATTTCCCTGGTGCTAGCTTTCAACAATCAGTCATCCGGGTAGAGAAAGACATGGAGGCCTTCCCTGTGAAGGGCGGCTGCTGCCACTACTGCCGAGCAGATGGCAAAATCTGAGGCGCAGAAGCCAAGACAAATGCCAAGACTGTGAACTGGTAGTATTCCTCCTCCAGGACAAAGCGAATGTACTGCCAGTGAGCTTTTCTGATCCTGACATGACAGTATGCCTCCTTCGTTTCCAGGAAACAAAGCCAGTCCCCTGTTAGCGATAAGGGAATGACAGCTTGCAATGCTGTAATCTCCCTTTACTGTTTCAGATAAAGGGAGAGTCTATCCCCCCCCCCCAAAACACTCCTTAATGTAACCTTTGGAGTGGGGGTTTATCCTGCAAATAGTAATGCGGAACCAGTGGTGCTAGTGCCACCAGTACCAACTGCTTTGATTTATTTTGTAAGGGGGACTGGCAGGGCACCACCTCCCCTACCTTTGCCTTGCTGATGGTAGGCGTGGCTACCTCTGGCAGCAGGCTGGTGGTAGAAGCCCCTCCCATGACCCCCTAGTTGGAGTGGGACACATTCAGAGCTTAGCGAGTTATTTTTGAAGTCTGAAGACCTCTTAGGGCTTCTTGCACATCATAACCAAACAGTTTCATCCCTCTAAAAGGGACATTTAAAACTGTTTGTGGCAAATCATTTGCACAGCCAGCAACCCAGAGCCAACAATATTGCCACATATAAATGCCAGAAGCAGCAGCCTTGCCTGAGGCATCAGACATCACAGGCTGAACGGAGCAAATCTTTGCCAACTTCAGCACCAGATGCTACAGTTTTAAGTAACTCATTCTTGGAAGAGCTCTCAGGCAAAGCCTAGGCTGCAGCTTTTGCAGTTTTCCACTGGCTATTTTTGACACTTGATCACACTTACCTGGCAGTTTGCAATTCTAAGGCCTAGTGAGACATAAGCATACATATGCTTGCCCCTCACATCCAGCCTCCTACATTCTTTACCAGGAGGCTAAGTACCCGTGTGTCTCGGTGTTTTAGACCTATCATGAGCAGTCATTATGACTACAGAGTCAGTTTGTGGCTGATTAGCATAATATGGCTTAGGAAATGAGGCTGGATACTGCTGATCAGCCTTTCTGGGTATTGTAGGCAGAGAGTTTAGTCTGCACCATGCAACAAAGGTAGCATTCTCTAATGCAGGATCTACAGATAGCATTATAATGGATGGGGAGCAGGGCACCTCCAAAAAATCCCATTATGTTTTTTTGTGTAGATTCCCTTCCACAGCAAAGCCCATGGTAGTTTGCATTTGCTTCAACATGGCTTGAAAAGTAGGAACCTCAGGAGGAGACCACAGGGTATATACCACTGAGTCCTTACTTCAGGATGAAAGGATAGAGCAAGATTGAGGTGGCATATACTGTTCTCCCTCTACTTTCATTCTAACTCCCCCTAACATCACGAGGTCAGGATGACATTCTATCTTCTCTTCAATGTCCCTACTGATGACAGCAGTAAGTGTGCACCAGTGACACTGGTGGTTGCTGAGAAGGAGTGCACTATGATGTGCTGTTAGTAGGTATCAACGGTATCTGAGAGCTCTGGAACCCTTTGACGGATAGCTGCCTGCACAGGTAAGCTTGTCAGAATGTGTTGTATCATCTCTTAAAATGAAGCCAGCACAAATACAGTCGACAACACCCTGGACTGGGGCCGGGACTATCTGTGCCGATGATGGGCCTTGGCTTGATGACGATGGTATCCTACCATTCACAGTATGTACGGCAGTGCCTAAGCCCGGCCAGACCTTGATATCTTATCGGTGGTCGGGGGAGGGAGGGATGGTTGATGACACACTAGAATTATCTTGTCTATAGCGCTATCGCTCGTGACACCGGCAACCCGAGTTCTGGAACGCGCTCCGGTTATCAGGAGCCAGCTGGGGGAGGAAAACGAACATCCCAGAGGATGCCCTCCTCCCTCAGGGTGGGAGGGTGCCATCTTCTGCCACAATACTGCCACCTGGGTGACTCCAGGTGGCAGCGTGGATGGAAGGGCAGTGAGAGGAGGAGACACTGATGATGTAGCGACCAGATGCATGTGAGCAAGGTCACCTTGACGTTCGTGAACACGTCTTCTGGGAGCAGGTGAAACCATGGAAAATGGACCCAACACCTCAATGACAGTCTGTGGGAGCTGCCTGGGCCTCTACTTCTCCGGATCACGGCACCTGCCTGACTACGTATGCAATTTCGGGGGAATCCTCCCACCCTGACCCTGCCGGGGGGTGGGAGGGTTGCTTTCTTGCTGGTCCTGAAGGCTTAAGAAGGCGGTAAGAAGGGGGCATAAACAGAATTAAAAAACAAAAATACCTTGTCTCACCAGTGACCGGGACCTCGCCAGCAAAGCAGAGTTCTCTTTATCTCTATGCTTATGCTTCTGGCCAGACAATGAGGAGGGCTGCGATGCAGACCATTCCGTGCCCCGGTCCTTTAACCCTGACAGCCGCTTTTCGGTCGACGGCGAGCCTGCAACAGATTCTGAGACCTGTTCCTTCTCCATGTCTGTTAAAGTTTAAGGAGAAGGTAATTTTCTACAGCTTTCTTGCAGCATTTCTCTTGCAGACTGACTGAAGCTCTGGCAAGTCTCATAAGTCCTCACATTGTAAGAACAGTCCAAGCAACACATATACTAGGAGTGTGTCTTCTCTGTAAATTTTCTCTCCACATTTACAATACTGAAATAAAGGATCTTTTGACTTCGGCGGCATGCAGAGACAATGAAATACACTTATAATAAAAGTGAAAGAATAAACAGAAAATACAGGTTACTCACCTGTAACAGGAGTTCTAGGAATGGTATATGTTGTTCATCCACACTTATTGGCAGGTTCCTTGCCGCTTTAAATCTTGCCGGAAGGTCTTCAAGTTGGCTCCTCCACCCACCTGGATGGTAAACTCACTCAGCTCCATGACGCCAGATCTGGCCCGCTGGAAGCTCACAGGTTGTAATGTCAAGCCGGGAGGTTGGTGGGTCGTAGATGAACAACATATACCATTCCTAAACTCCTGTTACAGGTGAGTAACCTGTATTTCTAGGGACATGGATATGTTGTTCATCCACACTTATTGGCAGACTCCTAGCAGTTCTCCGGGAGGAGGAGGCAAGGCGCACTTCCGATACTTACTTGGGAAATAAAGACTGAGATCCGAGGCCCCAAAACCAGCATCCCTGGATTGACTCAAGGTCGATGTGGTAATGGGTAATAAAGGTGTGTGCTGACTTCGGGTAACAGCCCTGCAGATTTCCTGGATAGGGGCGTCCCTGAAGCAGCCATCGATGCAGCAGTATGACGGGTAGAATGAGCTCTTATCCTCTGGGAGCTCCATGCCCGCCAACTTATAACAGCGATCTATGCAGGAGGTGACCCACCTGCCTATCAGGTCCGCTTGGCTGCAGGTCTGCCAGGTGCGCTTCAGCGTAGGTGACAAACAGCTGGTGAACTCTCCCGATTTCAGCCGTGCCCTTATAATAAGCGAGCGCCTCTAGGGTCCAGAGTATGGAGCCTGGCTTCGCCTCCGAGGTGTGATTGGGGTAGAACACCGCAGGGTCAGCACCTGGTTAAGGTGAAACTCCCGCACCACCTTCGGAAGGAATTTCGGGTGGGGGCGCAGGACAACCTTGTCCCTGTGGAAGACCAGGTAAGGAGACTCGATGCAAAGCGCCTGGAGCTCTCCCATCCTTCTGGCTGACGTGATAGCCACCAAGAAGGCGGTCTTCCACGACAGGCGAGAGTTCACACCTGTGCATTGGTTCGAATGGCTTGCCCATGAGCTTTGCCAGTACCAGCAGTAGATCCCACGGAGGTGGAGGTTCTCGCACCGGAGGGGAAATGTGATCAAGGCCTTTGAAAAAGCGCCCACCACCTTTCCTGCACCACCAACTGCCTCCCCGCCCATGCCCGTAAGCAGAGATGGCTGCCAGGTGCACCCCTTTAGGTCATCGACCTAAGCCCTTGACTAGAAGGGACCATAAATAGTCCAAAATGCTTGCCACAGAACAGGAGGAAGGGTCCAGGCCCTTGTCCTGACACCAAATGGAGAATCTCTTCCATTTGAAGGCATAGCATTTTCTGGTCGACTCTTACGGACGCCTCAACAACATTGAGGACCTCGTCGGAAAGACCCAAGGCCTGGAACCTAGCGCTCAGGAACCAGGCCGTCAGGGATTGAAGGTCCGGATGGAACACCTTCCCCTGATTGACTGAAAGCAGGTCCGGGAGAGCTGGAAGCTGCCTCGGGAGCCTGGAGCTGAGGCTGAGGAGATCTGGGTACCAGAACTGGCGGGGCCAGTCTGGGGCTATCAGGATCACCTGCGCCTTGTCCCTCCTTGCTTTGAGAAGCACCTTGTGAATCAAGGGAAATGGGGAAAGGCGAGAAGAGGCCCAGGTCCACAGCCTCAAGAAGGCATCCCCTGCAGCGAGCCCTGCTGGGAGGGGGGCGGGCATGAAACAGCTCAGCTTCTCGCTCTCCTGGAGGCAAACAGGTCTACCTGAGGTGTGCCCCAGTGGGAGAACAGATCTTGTACTACCTCCAGCAGGAGAGACCCACTGTGAGATGCAGCCCCTATCCGCTCAGGGCATCGGCCAGGGTGTTGGAGGCCCTGCCACATGAATGGCTAGGAGATCCACCTCCAGGCTGCGCACGCAGTGACCAAATGCGGAGAGCTCTTGCATAGAAGCATGGAGCGGCCCCGCCCTGGCGGTTCAGGTAGTACATGGTCGTGGTATTGTCCATCTGACTCGGACCACTTGACCCCGAGAAACGGAGCAAAGGCGGTGAGAGCTAGGCGGACCGCTCGGAGCTCCAGCAGGTTGATGTGGCATCGGGACTTCCGCGGGGACCAGAGGCCGTGCACTCGGTGTTCCCCCAGATGGGCACCCCAACCCATCAGAGAGGCGTCTGTCGATAGAGAGACCGTCGGCTTGGGGCGGACAAACGGGATGCCCTCCTGCAGATGAAATGGAACGGTCCACCACTGGAGAGCGTTCCACATCTCCTGGGTCACTATCACTAGCTGGTCCAAAGGATCGCAGCGTTGTGACCACTGGCTGGCCAGTCCCCACTGAAGGGGGCGCATGTGCCAGCGGCCCAACGGACCACGCTGGTACAGGCCGCCATGAGACCCAGAAGGCGCAGGAAGTCCCGGGCAGGGCGCGATTGCCCAACCAGAAATGATTGGGCAAAGGAGGTAAGAACTTCGGCCCTGTCCGCCGGGAGCCGTGCTCTGGCTCGAAGAGAGTCGAGCTCTGCCCCGATGAACAGGATCACCTGCTTCGGCTCGAGTTCCGACTTGGCCTCGTTGATGAGAAGGCCAACTTGAGAGCAAACCTGGAGGGCCAGATCTCTGGACCGCTCCACCTCCTGTCTGGAGGGGGCTGCTATCAGCCAATCGTCCAGGTAAGGGTACACCCGGACCCCTCGGCGCCGCAGGAATGCTGTCACCACTGCCATGCATTTGGTGAAGACCCTGGAGCTGGAGATAAGCCGAAGGGCATGGCTGAACTGAAGAGGGATCCCTCCGCCAAAGCGGAGGAATCTCCATGTGACGGACGGATAGGGACGGAAAGAACGCGTCCTGTAGGTCCAGAGAGCAGAACCACACGCCGTGTTCCAGAGATGGTATTATCTGCGCCAGAGTGACCATCCTGAAGGTTCGAGACCTTAGGAACTTGTTCAGGTCGTGTAGGTCGAGAATGGGGCGCCAGCCCCCGTCTGCTTGAAACCAGGAAATACCTGGACACGAATCCCGGTCTGAAGGGGGTCCTCCACTCCGTGATCATCTCCTTTGAGGAGGAGAGCGATGTTGGCTCGGCGCGAGCCGCCCAGTGAGGCTGTGGACTTCGAGGCCCCGAGGTGCGACGGCTCTGAAGGGCGGGGCCTGCCTGAACTCAGAGGTAGGCCTTTCCCACCACCTCCAGTACCCACCCGTCCGTGGTAACAGCGGACCAGGCGGAAAGGAAGTGTCTGAGCCGTCCCCCCATGGGGGGAACCAGGGGTGAGGTGACAGGGATGGGGGCGACACCCCTCAGCCCGTCACTGGGCAGGCTTGGAGGAGGGACCGGCCGAGGGACCTCCTGGGCCTTTACCTCCCTGCTTCCTGTTGGAGGAAGCCGACGGCTTGGGATACAAAGGTCGAGCCTGCTGGCCCTGACGTTGCTGGGGCGGGCGCAGAAGGACAAAAGGGCTTAGGCTGTGGCTTGGGGCCTTTGTCCTTCTGAGCGGAAGAGACAGAGTCCAAGGTAGCATTGGACTTCTCGATCCTCTGCAGGTGACCTTCCACCCCAGGGCCGAAGAGGTCAGTCCCCAAAAAGGGAACATCCGCCAACTTGTGCTGGGTATCCGAGGTAAAGGTGGATATCCTCAGCCAAGCTCGACAATGCATGGCCACTGCGGCCGCCACAGACCTGGCACATGAGTCCCCGATGTCTAACGCAGTCTGGAGCTGCTGTTTAGCCACTGCCCTGCCCTGGTCCCGCACCTGCCTGACCGTAGTCTGCAGATCTGTGGGAAGATGAGGGACAACCTCATCCAGGGAGCCCAACAGGGCATGAGAAAAATGTGCCATGAGGACGGACGAACTGGCCTGACGAAGGCCGAGAGAGGACGCAGCATAGACTTTTCAGCCCGCATAATCCAATTTCTTGATTCCTTTGTCGGGAGGTTTGTCACATCCCTATGCCTCTGGCACGCTTGAAAACGCTGTCGGTAACCAACCCCTCGCTCGTGGGGTGTTCAAAACCGACAGGGAACTGTGGGGACCGCGATACTTCCTGGCCAACCTGGCCGGGCGCAGGGCAGGAAGCAGGACGCTGCCAAAGCCCAAGGCCGGACCCACTATGGCTTCGCCACCGGAAAGGCCTCCGAGGAGAATCCCCGTCCAGAATCTCCGTGAGGGATACCTGGCCTGTTTAGAAACGGGTTCAGCTTCATCCCGTGGACTCCGAGATGAGTCGGGCAATCCTAAGAAGGACGAAGGGCTATCGTCCATTGACTGCCCTCCCGAGGACTCCAAGTCCATGCGCTTGGAGAAGAGGAGGACCATCATCGACTCAGAAGAGTCCTCAAAGAGCTGCCCTGCCCTGAGCCACCCTCCACCTGCCGAGGTTTATCGGGTGAGGGTGACAGACAGCCTATGGGGCAAACCCAAAGCCGACCGAGAATTTTTGGTCGGAGCCCCAACTAATGGCTGTGGAGGGCGGAGGTTCCACCAGAATCGGTGGGGCAGCTGGAAGTGGCAGCAACCGCCTGAGAACAGGCTCCCCGACTACAACGAGGGTTGTTTCGCTACTCCAGTGACAGCCACTTAATGGCCAGGGAAGTCACTGACTCGGTCTTATTCCCGGTCAAAAAGGAGTGCTGCATGTTCTCGACCTCCGACGCAACTGGCCGCCGGGCCTCCCTCGTCCGAGGGAACAGCGCGCGCCGCTTGCCGCGGTGCTGAGACCGCCTATGGCGGCGGGATCGGTTGGACCGCGAGGATGTCCGAGACCGAGAGTCTCAACTAGGCCGAGGGAGGCGAGGAGAAGTGTCGGAAATCGGCACTCCCCTCGGCTCGGACGATCCCACCGAAGGCTCCGGAACTGAGGCACAGACGAGCCGACGGGATCCTCAACTCCCACCGGGGAAACCGGGGAGAGGGGATTCTCAGCTTCTCCAGCCGACAACCCATCTAACGGGTCGAGAAAAATCTCGACAGCGTCCACAGGAGTCTCGGTCAACTGGCCTGACGGGTACACCGTGAAGCCACTGTCGACAAGGGGAGGGGGATCTTTCCCACTCCCAAGAGCGTAGGAGAGATTTACTGTTTGCTCTTTTTGGACCTGGAAAAAGGTCCCGAAGAAGTTGGACCCTCACCTTTGGTCGAGAGGGTCAGACAAAGCTCCTTAAAAGAAGCCGAGTACGAGGCACCGAGAGAGAGCGGGACAAATGCCGCAGCCGAGGTAGAAGCGGCCTGCGCCGCCTCCTCTTCGAGGGCGATCATCCGCTCTAGCTGATCCGCCGAGCCCGCCGCGGACACCGCCAATCGGGCCTCTTTAGATTTCACCGGTGGAATTCTTTTCTTGGGGCGCCCCAGTTGTAATCGGGCAGCACGGTCTTCAAGGACGAGGTCAAAAGGAAGAGCACAAGTCGCAGGCTCGTGGTCGTGCTCATTGCCCAGGCAGTAGACGACGTGAGTGCGGATCCGCCCTAGACATCTTTCAGTTCGCAAGGGCACCTCAAAACCGGAGTCGATTTGTCCATCGAGCCGTGAGGAGAAGAAGACCAAGTCTTTAGCAAAACTTTTAATTTCAACTTTTCGAAGAATTAGGAACCAGTCTTAATCGCAACGCGTTAAGGAGGGAACCTGAGCTTCCAAGCGGTAAGGAAGATCTGGCGTCATGGGGCGGAGCCGAGAGTTTTACCACCCGGGTGGGTGGGAGGAGCCAGCTTGAAAACCTTCCGGCAAGATTTAAAACGGCAAGGAACCTGCCAATAAGTGTGGATGAACAACATATCCATGTCCCTAGAACAGCTACTTGACGTTTCCTTCACCAGCTCCAATGAGGATGTTCGATGGTAGGAAAAGAATGGAGGAGCAAATGGTGCTGCCCACATTTCTACAGATGCTGACGCATGACATCGTCACAGGGAGTCCCTAGCTAGCAAAATGTTTCTGTGCAGTCCTAGTGCTTGGTGGCTACTGTTCCCAAGGTGTGCACTAATGGAAGGGATATCCTCGAAGAAGATAATCCTAATTCCAAAACAGAATCCTAAAACATATTTTTTAGATAGGAATTCATGATTTCAAATCCAAATCAGACTTTGAGGTCCTTTCAGGATTTGAATCATAATCAGATTAGGATTCGGAAAATTCTCAATGCATAAATCCAAAAATCCAAGTGGAATTGTCAGATTCTGAGTACTGCTATGCTGAATTCAGATTTCCTGGCTCAAATGGGCTGAATCCATGCTTCCCTAAGGACAAACATCAATGTGTACCAGACCAGAATAAGAAATATTGAAAGCAGGACCTCATATTTCAGCAAAAAAGTATCTAAAGCATGGAGAGGGTGGCATGCCCAGGAAGGGAAGGAGTCATGGAGCATCCAACCAATTACTTTCAAGGAATCTATACATGCTCAGAGGGGCTGCACTAGTGTGAATTAAATGGCAGAAATCAAGACAACATTAAATTTCCTACTGCAGTACTTTCACTGCGTACATAAAAGTGACCCTTAGTAGTAATAAGAATATACATCAGGAGACTGGGTTTATAGGTCTTTTCTTCTGAGGGGTGTAGCACCAACATAAGTGACGATTGTAGTGAGCAGCAGCACGTCTCAGACCGCCCTACGATCTGGGCTGCAGAACTTCTCCACACTCGAGGACTGGTTCTGTAGTCATCAGTTGGTACTAAACTACAAGACGACCAAGGCCATGCTTATGTCCAGCCCCCACAACAAAAATAAGCACCACCCCTCATCATCTCCAACTCGTGCAGTGAGCAGCTGAACCAAATTCACTTGTTCAAGTATGTGGGGGTCATAAATACAGGTTACTCACCTGTAACAGGAGTTCTAGGAGTGGTATATGTTGTTCAGCAACATTGTCTGGCAGGTTCCTTGCTGCCTTAAATCTTGCCGGAAGGTCTTCAAGCTGGCTCCTCCCACCCACACAGGTGGTAAAACCCTTGGCTCCGTCCCATGACACCAGATCTAGCCCGCTGAAAGCTTGTGTGATGCGCGAAGTCGGGAGGTTAGGTCAGGGATGAATATGTTTTCACCCCTAGAACTCCTGTTACAGGTGAGTAAATACAGGTTACTCACCTGTAACAGGAGTTCTAGAAATTGTATATGTTGTTCATCCACACTTACTGGCAGGTTCCTTGCGCTTAAATCTTGCTGGAAGGTCTTCAAGCTGGCTCCTCCCACCCACCAGGTGATACAACTCTCGGCTCCGCCCCATGACGACAGATCTAGCCCGCTGGAAGCGAGGTTGTGCGTCGAGGTCGGGTGGGTTGTGTGGATGAACAACATACACCATTCCTAGAACTCCTGTTACAGGTGAGTAACCTGTATTTCTAGGGACATGGATATGTTGTTCAATCCACACTTCATGACAGACTCCTAGCAGTTCTCCAGGTGGAGAGAGGCAAGGCGCACACCCACTACTTGGGAAATAATGACTGGAAAACAGAAGTCCCAAAACCAGCATCCCGGCGTGACTCAAGGTCGATGTGGTAGTGGGTAATTAAGGTGTGTGCCGACTTCCAGGTAGCAGCCCTGCACATTTCCTGGATAGGGACATCCCTGGAAGCAGTCACCGAAGCAGCGGTATGGCGGGTAGAATGAGCTCTTATCCCTATGGGAGGCTCCATGCCCGCCAACCTATAGCAGAGATCTATGCAGGAGGTGACCCACCTGCCGATCGCCTGCTTGCCTGCAGGTCTGCCAGGTGCAGCATCAGCATAGGTGACAAACAGCTGGCGAACCTCTCCCAAACTTCAGCCGTCCCTCTCCTTATAGTAAGAGAGCGCTCTTCTAGGGTCCAAAGTATGGAGCCTATATTCGGCCTCCGAGGTGTGATTGGGGTAGAACACCGGCAGAGTCAACACCTGGTTGAGGTGAAACTCCGACACCATCTTCGGAAGGAATTTTGGGTGGGGGCGCAGGACAACCTTGTCCCTGTGGAAGACCAGATAAGGAGACTCTATGTAAAGCGCCTGGAACTCTCCCATCCTTCTGGCTGATGTGATAGCCACCAAGAAGGCGATCTTCCATGACAGGTGAGAGATGTCACACCTGTGCATCGGTTCGAATGGCTTGCCCATGAGCTTAGCCAATACTCAGCAGTAGATCCCACGGTGGAGGTGGAAGTTCTCGCGACTAGAGGGGATATGTGATCAAGGCCTTTGAAAAGCACCCGACCACCTTCTCCTGCGCCACCGACTGCTTCCCCAGCCCATGCCCGTAAACAGAGATGGCTGCAAGGTGCACCTTAAGGGTCGCCGACCAAAGCCCTAGCTAAGAAAGGGACCACAGGCAGTCCAAAATGCTGGCCAAGGAGCAGGAGGAAGAGTCCAACCCCTTACCCTGACACCAAATGGAGAATCTCTTCCATTTGAAGGCATAGCATTTCCTGAGTCGACTCACAGGATGCCTCAATCACGCTTGAGGACCTCGTCGAAATACCCAAGGCTGGAACTCTAGCCACTCAGGAACCAGGACGCCAGGTGCAGGGATTGAAGGTCCAGGTGAAGAACCTTCCCTGGTTGGATTGATTAGGTCCGGCGGCTGGGAGCCGCCTCGGAGCCTTGGAGCTGAGGCTGAGGGAGATCTGATACCAGAATTGGCGGGCCAGTCTGGGGCTACCAGAATCACCTGAGCCTTGTCCCTCCTCACCTTGAGAAGCACCTTGTGGGTCAAGGAAAATGGGGGAAGAGGCCCGGGATCCACGGCCTCGAAAAGGCATCCCCCTGCAGCGAGCCCTGCTGAGAGGGGCGGGCATGAAACAGCCTCAGCTTCGCATTCTCCCTGGAGGCAAACAGGTCCACCTGAGGGATGCCTCAATGGGAGAACAGATCTTGTACTACTCTCCGCAGGGAGAGACCACTCATGAGATGCAGCGCCTATCTGGCTGAGGGTATTGGCCAGACTGTTGGAGGCTCCTGCCACATGGATGGCTAGGAGATCCGCCTCCAGGCTGATCATGAGAGACCAAATGCGGAGAGCCTCCTTGCACAGAGGCAATGAGTGTGTTCCGCCCTGAGGTGTGCCCCAGTGGGAGACGAGATCATGTACAACCTCTAGCAGGAGTGACCGCTCATGAGACGCAGTCCCTATCCAGCTTAGGGCATCGAGTGTTGGAGGCTCCTGCCACATGGATGGCTAGGAGATCTGCCTTCAGACTGCTCACGAGGGACCAAGTGCGGACAGCTTCCTTGCACAGGGGCAAGGAGCGCGTCCTGCCCTGGCGGTTTAGGTAGTACATGGTCATGGTATTGTCAGTCTGGACCTGGACCACTTGACCCCGTACAAACAGAGCGAAGGTGGTGAGGGCCAGTCAGACCGCTCGAAGCTCCAGCAGGTTGATGTGGCATCGAGACTCCCGAGGGGACCACAGGCCGTGCGTTCTGTGCTCCCCCAGATGGGTACCCCAACCCAGCAGAGAGGCGTCGGTCGTTAGAGTGACCATCGGCTTGGGGCGGACAAACGGGATGCCCTCCTGCAGATGAGCTGGAACGACCCACCACTGGAGAGCGTTCCACATCTCCTGAGTCGCTGCCACTGGCTGGTCCAGAGGACCGGAGCGCTGTGAACACTGGCTGGCCAGTCCCCATTGAAGGGGACGCATGTGCCAACGGACCCAATGGACCACACTGGTGCAGGCCACCATGAGGCCCAGGAGGCGCAGGAAGTCCCGGGCAGGGCGCAATTGCCCAACCAGAAATGATTGGGCAAAGGAGGAAAGAACCTCGGCCCTGTTCGCCAGGAGCCGTGCTCTGGCTCGAAGAGAATCGAGTTCTCCCCCGATGAACTGAATCACCTGCGTTGGCACGAGTTCCGATTTGGCCTCGTAGATGAGGACGCCAATCTGAGAGCGGACCTGGAGGGCCAGATCCCTGGACCACTCCACCTCTGGCCTGGAGAGGGCTGCAATCAGCCAGTTGTCCAGGTAAGGGTACACCCAGACCCTTCGGCGCCGCAGGAATGCTGTCACCACTGCCATGCATTTGGTAAAGACCCTGGGAGCTGGAGAGATGCCAAAGGGCATGGCCCAGAACTCAGAAGGACCCTTTCTCGGGAGCGTAAGATGCAGGAGGGCTAGACGCACTACCAAGGCCCAGCAGGTTGATGTAGCATCGAGATTCCTGAGGGGCCAGAGGCCATGCGCTCTGAGCTCCCCAGATGGGCACCCCAACCCAGAGAGGCGCGGTCATTAGAGTGACCGTCGGCTCAGGGCGGACGAATGGGATACCCTCCTGCAGATGAGCTGGGACGAACCACCACTGCAGGCCATCCCACATCTCCTGGGTCACAGTCACCGGCTGGTCCAGAGGACCGAAGCGTAGTAACCACTGGCTGGCCAGCCCCCATTGCAGGGGACGCATATGCCAGCGGGCCCAATGGACCACACTGGTGCAGGCCGCCATGAGGCCCAGAAGGCACAGAAAGTCCCAGGCAGGGTGCAATTGCCCAACCAGCAATGACTGGGTAAAGGAGGAAAGGACTCGGCCCTGTCCACGGGAGCCGGGCTCTGCCCCGATGAACTGAATCACCTGTGATGGCGCGAATTCCGATTTGGCCTCATTGATGAGGAGGCCAATCTGAGAGCAGACCTGGAGGGCCAGATCCCTGGACCGCTCCACCTGCAACCTGGAGGGGGCTGCAATCAGACAGTCATCCAGGTAAGGGTACACCCGACCCTCGGCACCGCACTCACTGCCATGCATTTGGTGAAGACCCTGGGAGCTGGAGAGAGGCCGAAGGGCATGGCCCGGAACTCATAAAGAGATCCCTCTGCTCTGAAGTGGAGGAATCGCTGATGAGACGGACGGATTGGGACGTGAAAGAACGTGTCCTGAAGGTCCAGAGAACAGAACCACACGCCTAGTTCCAAGGATGGAATGATCTGAGCCAGAGTGACCATCCTGAAGGTGCGCGGCCTTAGGAACTTGTACAGGTCGTGCAGGTCGAGAATGGGGCGCCAGCCCCCCCCGTCCGTTTTGGAACCAGGAAGTACCTGGACACAAACCTGGATCTGCCACCGCTGATCACCACCTTCTGGAGGAGCAAGGCAGTGTTGGCTCGATGAGCCGACAGAGGCGCTGCGGAACCCACTGCTCTCTGTGGGGAGACAGCTTGTTAGGGAGGGAACTGCTTGAATTCCAGAGGCAGACCCTGCCGACCACTTCTAGCACCCAGCGGTCCGTGGTGATAGCGGACCAGGAGGAAAAGAAGTGGTGGGGCCGTCCCCCCACCAGGGGAGGGGGGGGGAACCCGGGAGCTAGCCTGTCGAAGGCTTAAGGAGGAAGCAGCATAAACCTTCCGCCCAGAGTAGTCCGGCTTTTTGGATTCCTTGTCGGGCGGTTTTTCCATATCCCTAGCATTCCTGGAACTCCAGAAAACGCCATCTATTACTAACCCCTCCGCAGAGGGGTGCTCTGAGAAACGTGACAGTGAACCGGTGGGGACTGCGTACTTGCAAGCCATCCTGGCCAAAGGCGTGGGACAAGATGCTGGTCGCTGCTATAACTCCAGGGCCGGGCCCACAATGGCTTCGGCCACCAGAAAGGCCTCCGTAAGGGAATCCCCTCAGTCCAGTATCTCTGTAAGGGGATACTTGGCCCGTTTTTGAACGGGTTCGAGCTGCATCCCAGTAGATTCTGAGATGAGTCGAAGTATACCCAAAAACGAGGATGGTCTCTTGTCCACCGACTGGCCCCCTGCAGATTCCAGGTTAAGCGGCCTGGAGAATAGGGAGGAGTCGTCGTCAGACTCCGAGGAGTCTGCGAACAGCTGCCGAGCGCCTGAGCCACCCTCCACCTGCCGAGGTCGATCGGGAGCGAGGGTGACCGACAACCTGTGGGGCAAGCCTGGACTCTACCGAGAATCCTTTTTCGGGGCCCCAGTCTTCGGTTGTGGAGGCGGAGGTTCTACCACAATGGGTGGAGCAGCCAGTTTCGACGAGCAACTGGCACCAGGGTTGGCTCCTCGACTACCACGAGGTTTTTTTTCGGTCGCTCTGGTGACAGCCACTTAATGGCCGGAGAAGGCGATGGAGTCGGCTTCTTACTGGTCAACAAAAGTTGCTGCCAAATCAACTCCTCATAGCGCAGACGTAATTTACACCAGAGCCTATCCTCCGAAGAGGACGAGCGGCGATACCACTTTCCATGGTGCCGAGACAGAGACCGCCATGTCAGCGGGACCAGCTGGACCTGGAAGAGGACCAAGACCTTCGGGGTTGCTGAGGGTGGGTCAGAGAGGGGACGGGGGAAACCCACCCCTACCTCGGTTCAAGTAACCTTAACCGGGGACTTCGGCACAGGCAAGTCCTTGGTAACCACCGGGGGAACCGGTGAAGAAGGGTTGTCGGCTTCTCCAGTCGACAGACCGCCTAATGAGTCGAGAAAAATCTGGACTGCGTTGATGGGTGTCTCGCCGGCTGACCTGACAGCAGGACACCGTGAAGCCAGCGACTGCACGCCAACCTCGACCAAGTAGAAGTCGACGGTCCGGGTGAAGAGGATCTCTCCTCCCACCAACATCATGGTGGGACTTACCTTTGGCTCTTTCTTCTTGGACCGACTGGTATGTCCCGATGGCCCTTCTCCCTTAGTGGAGAGGGACTGACAAAGCTCCTTAAAAGACACAGTGTTAGGGAGCCCAAGGAGAGAGGATAAATGCGCAGCCAAGGAGAAGAAGATGCAGCCTGAGCTGCCTCCTCCTCGAGGGCTTATCAACTGCTCTAGCTGCTCCTGCTGAGCCCGCCGAAAGTGCACCGCCTCAACTGGCCTCCTTAGACTTCACCCAGCAGGTACCGTTTCTCGGGTTGCCCGAGTTGTAATCTGGCAGCGCAGTCCTCTAAGACCGAAGCCGAAAAGGATTGGCACAAGTTGCAGGCTTGCGAATCATGGCCAAGCCCCAGGCAGTAAACCCACGTGGAGTGCGGATCGGTCCAGGACATCATCTTCCACAAGGGCACCGATGGAATCCGGGAGTCGATTGTCCATCGCGGCGAGGAAGATGAAGACCTCACTCTTGAAATTTTAAAAATTAGTTTTGGAAAACCCAAAGAGTTTGGATCCAGGCCTAAAACGAGCGTAAGGAGGGAACCTGACCTTCCAAGTGATAAGGAAGATCTACGGCCATGGGGCGGAGCCGAGCCGAGGGGTTTTACCACCCCAGTGGGTTGGAGAAGCCAGCTTGAAGACCTTCCGGCAAGATTTAAAGTGGCAAGGAACCTGTCAGACAGTGTGGATAGAACATATCCACTCCGTAGAATAGATCATACACTCACATTTGCGCACCATATTGACTCTCTGGTCAAGACAGTCAATGCCAAGATTGGTGTTCTGTACAGGCACAGGCAATACCTCCCTGAATGAACGTGCAAACTGGCTGTCATTAAGAAACAGGGTCAAATTCCAGACTTGCATCCTAGGGAAGAAGGCTCTATTAGGTAAAACACCACCTTGTGTAGGCAATTTGATCAAGGCGGCCAACTCATTACAGGTCACCAGAGGGAGGACTAGAGGGGCCTTGGCTATCCCCTTCCATCGCACCTCACTTGGGCAACGTGCATTTGCCTACCGGGCCCTCTGTGGATGAATAAACTCCTGGGCATCTCTTGACCACCAATTGTCTAGCTGGTCAAAACTGACCTCATACAGCACCTAATAACACTAAAAGTGCAACTGCCCTGAGTCCAGCCACACCTGCTCTCTCTGCCCCCAGCAAGCACTAGGCAGGCCTCAGGTACCCCCCGATCCATTATCATGACTTGCCCCAGCAATCAGTTTGAGTCATGCCTTTGGCACGCTGCCACTCCCCTCAATCGTCCTGAATTTCCCTAACAGTCACTCACTACTAATGAGGCTGCCTGACCATGCCACCTCACACCCCACCATTTTACTCTAGCATGTCCTCTCCGCTCAGCTCTCCTCACACCACAATTTCTCCCTACCTTATAGCCCTTCTCTCCCCACCCTTCACCTCCACCGCAGTACATACCTCCTCTCGCAGACTTTCTTCACCCCACTGCCAGCTATCCCTGTCCCTCTGAACTACTGACAAGGCGTCTGTCTGCTTATCCCCCCATAAAGTGTTTTTCTTGTTATTTAACTTGTACCTATGTTTTGAGTTATTCTGTAAGTTCTGAATCCAATCTGTATCGCTCATTGTAATGTACCTTTGCTTTCTCCTATTGTGCTTTGTTTTGCAATCTATAACGTGGAACCTTTGTAAAAGAGCTTGCGCTCAAAGGTCTTTCCGAATCAACTAAATAAATAAATAAATAAAAATGGCCCATCAAAAACTTGCTCCAGCCTTTTTCAAGGCCAAAATGGACAAAAAGTACAAAGATTGTTTTTGCTACCTTGCTTAATCGGAGTAGTACTTCCTGGAGAAGGTGATATCCTTGCCCCAAGGCTCTTGCTTCTGCTTTTGTTACTAGATTCCACTGCCTTCTTCGCGGAGTTCAGGATGGCTATGGTGCTCAGCGACAAGCGCCTGTAATCAGAATGGAACACATCAAAATTATGTATTCTGCATAGATGAGTTCTGAAATATCAGCTACAATATGCTGGTTACTGATTATTTTGTTGAACAGCAGTGACTACATCAAATTGGACTATGGACATTATCTGCTGGCATGCAATCCTTACATATGTTGACATTCTCACAGAGGAAAATACCTAGCCTTACATTTAACACCTGAATAATCCAAGCTTCCACGACCTCACTGAGATGGCTATTCCACATGTTAGCCACCCTCTGTGTGGAGTAATGCTTTCAAATGTTTTCCCCTTAACACCATTTCAGTTTAAATGCATGTTTTCTAGTTCTGCTTGAACCTACCTCAGACATCGGTGTAAACTCTGCCCTGTCCTGGGAATAAAGCCACCAGCCGAGGCGTCCAGACAGGTTCACCTGGGCTCCTGCCTTTGACAGGGAAACTATTTATAAAACACTATTTTAAAATGGTCCAATTTGCTTCAAACTTTCTATCCAAGGTCTCCTTACTATTTGCAACAACCTACTGCAATTAAGAGCAGTTTAGAAATGTGTAAAACCATGAAATGCAGCCATAGGCCTATAGGCTTTCTAAGCCAAAGCCATCGGCAAAAGATGCGGAAAAATCAGCTGAACCACTGCCGGAGTGAATCGGAGGCAACCCTCACTTCACTGCAGCAAACGATGCACAGAATACATCAGTCCAGAGAGTTTTTAAACTCTAAATTTGACAGTTTTATGCAAAGACTCCAGGACATGGAACAGTGGGGGATGAGACCAACAACATCGCGGTCATGGGGGTGGTGAATGTTGCGGCTTGGACGCACTGTCTCTGCTGGTCTAGTGGAAGGAAACACAAAAATGAAGCTGAAGCACACAGAAAAACAGGTTACTCACCTGTAACATCAGTTCAAGGAGTGGTATATGTTGTTCATCCACACTCTTTGGCATGTCCTTTTCCCCTATAAATCTTGCCGGAAGTCTTCATGCTGGCTCCTCCCACCCACCTGGGTGGTATATAACTCGGCTCTGCCCCATGATGACAGATCTTAGCCCGCTGGAAGAAAGGTGATGGGCCTGAAGCAGGGGAGGTCAGGTGGGTGCGTGTGGATGAACATATACCACTCCTAGAACTACTGTTACAGGTGAGTAACCTGTTTTTCTAGGAGCGCGGATATGTTGTTCATCCACATTCTTTAGCAGACTCTAGCAGTTCTCTGGGAGGAGGGAGGCAGGCTCACCTATTTGAGAAACAGAGATTGGAGAACCGAGGCCCCAAAACCAGCATCCCGATGTGACTCAAGGTCAATGTGGTAATGGGCAATGAAAGTGTTTGCTGACTTCCAGGTAGCAGCCAGACAGATTTCCTGGATAGGGATATCCCTGGAAGCAGCCACCGATGCAGCAGTATGGCTGGTAGAATGAGTTCTTCTCCCTCTGGGAGGCTCCTTGGACGCCAACTTATAGCACAGACCTATGTACGATGTAATCCATCTCGCAATAGTCCGTTTGGCTGCAGGTCTGCCAGAAGTGGCTTCAGCGTAGGTGACAAACAGCTGGCGAACCTCTCCCCGAATTTCCGCTGCCCTCTCCTTGTAGTAGGAGAGAGCACGTCTAAGGTCTAGGGTATGGAGCCTGTACTCTGCGACCGAGGTGTAGTTAGGGTAATACACCGGCAGAGTCAACACCTTGTTAAGGTGAAACTCTGACACCACCTTCTGAAGGAATTCGGTGGGAAGAGGACAACTTTGTCCCTGTGAAAGACCAGATAAGGGAGTCCAACCAGCGCTGAGCTCCCCTGTCCTCCTGGCTGACGTGATAGCCACCAGGAAGGCAGTCTTCCACGACAAGTGTGAGAGCTCACACTTGTGCACGGGTTCGAATGGCTTGCCCATGAGCTTTGCCAAAACCAGCAGAAGATCCCATGGAGGTGGAGGTTCACGCACCAGAGAGGATATGTGATACAGACCTTTGAAAAAGCGCCCGACCTCTGTCTCCTGTGCCAATGTCGACTGACCGGCCCGCGCCCGGTAAGCAGAGATGGCTGCCAGGTACACCCTAAGGGTCGATGACTGAAGACCCCCTTTGGAGAGAGACCAAAGGTAGTCTAAAATGTGAGCCACAGTGCAGGATAAGGGATCCAGACTCTTACCCCGACACCAAATAGAAAACCTTTTCCATTTGAAGGCATAACATTTCCTGGTCGATTCCATATGAGATGCCTCCACCACGGTGTAGATCATCCTCGGAAAGACCCAAAGCCTAGAACTCTAGCCACTGAGGTACCAGGCTGTCAGGTGCAGGGACTGAAGGTCTGGATGGAAAACCTTCCCCTGGTTCAGAGATATCAGGTCCGGGCATGTACAAAGCTGCTCCAGGGGCCTGCAGCTGAGGCTGAGGAGATCTGGGTACCAGAACTGGCGCAGCCAGTCTGGGGCTACCAGGATCACCTTCGACTTGTCCCCCCTCACCTTGAGTAACACCTTGTGGATCAAGGGAAATGGAGGGATGGTGTAGAGGAGGCCTGGGGTCCATGGCCTTGAGAAGGCATCCCCCTGCAGTGAGCCCTGCTGAGGGGGGCCGGATTGATACGGTCTCATCTTGTTGTTTTCCCTGGAGGCAGACGGGTCCACCATCGGTTTGTCCCAATGGGAGAAAAAGTTGTAAGCTACCTCTGGATGGAGTGACCACTCGTGGGATGTCTGGCCTATACGGCTGACAGCATCCGCCAGCTGGTTCGAAACTCCTGCCACATGAATGGCTAGGAGATCCGTCTCCAACCGGCTGACGAGGGTCCAGATGCGAAGCGCCTCCTTGCAAAGCAGACGGGAGTGCATGCCGCCCTGTTTGTTGAGGTAGTACATGGTCATGGTATTGTCCATCTGGACTTGAACCACTTGACCGGAAGCTGAGGAGCGGAAGCAACACTAGTCTGATTGCTCTGAGCTCCAACAGGCTGATGTGTCATCGGACTCCTCGGGGTCCAGAACCCATAGGCTCTGCTGTCCCCATGTGGGCTCCACAGCCATGAGAGACATCGAGAGAAACCACGGTTGGCTCGCTGGATCAACGTCCTTCCTGCAACTGTTCTGGGGCGGTCCACCATTGGAGAGCGTCCCACATCTTCTGGGTGTCAGTGATCAGCTGGTCGAAATGACCGTGGCACTAATTCCACTGAGCAGCCAGCTCCCATTGGAGGGGCACATTTGCCATCTGGCCCAGCAGACCACTGAGGTGCACCGCCATGTAACCCAGAAGGCGCAGGAAGTCCCAGGAAGGGCGCAAGTGCCCAACCAGAAATGATTGGGCAAAGGAGGAAAGAACCTCTGCCCTGTACGCCAGGAGCTGAGCTCTGGCTTGACAAGAGTCCAGCTCTGCCCCAATGAAGCCCATCACCTGAGAGGGCACGAGTTCGGTTGGCCTCGTTGATCAGGAGGCCTAGCTGGGAGCAGATTGAAGAGCCAGATCCCTGGATCTCTCACCTCCTGAAGGAGGAACCTGCCAAGAGCCAGTCATTGAGATAAGGGTTGATTAGAACTCCTCGACGCCCGAGATGGGCTGCCACCACTGCGATGTACTTGAAGACCCTCTGGGCCGATGACAGGCCAAATGGCATGGCTCGGAACTCGTACAGGGTCCCCTCGACCCTGAAGGGGAGGAACCGCTGATGGGATGGATGGATTGGGACGTGGAAGAACGCATCCTGCAGATCCAGTAAACAGAACCACATGTTTCGCTCCAGGGATGGTATGATCTGGTTCAGAGTTACCATCCGGAAGGTGCGAGACCTGAGATATTGATTCAGGTCATGGAGATCTAGGATGGGGCACCAACCCCCCGTCCACTGGGCACCAGGAAGTACCTGGACATGAAGCCTGGGTCTGTAGGAGGATCCAGCACTGGAGCTACCACCTCCTTGCGGAGGAGCTGAGCAATGTCGTCTCGAAGAGCTGACTGAGTGCAAACTGAGATCCTTTCCTCCCAAGGGGCGCGGGCTCGGCTGGGAGGGTACTGCTCGAATTCCAGAGGCAGTCCCTGGCCGACCACTTCTAGGACCCACCTGTCCAAGGTGAAATCAGACCAGGCGGAAAGAAAGTGGCTGAGCTGGCCCCCCATGGGAGGACCCAGAGCTGGCGTGATGGGTGTAGGGGTGGCAACCCTCAACCTGTCACTGAGCAGGCTTAGAGAAGGAGGCTCCTGGACCAGCACCTCGGCCTCCTTTACGGGGCTGTTGGGGACCCTGCTTCGGTCTGGGGTGCCAAGCTTGAGCCTGATGCTGCTGCTGCTGGCCTCCTTGATAGGAGGGCTGCCTGACCGCAGGGAAAGAGTGCCGAAAAAGCTTCTTCTTGCGCTTCTGCTGGTTCTTGCCCGAAGACCCTTCGCAGAGGTAGCATCCAAGGTGGCATTGGACTGCTCAATGCGCTGGAGGTGACCAGCCACTCCTGGACCAACGAGGTTGGTGCCTAGGAAGGGCATGTCAGCTAACTTTTGCTGGGTATCCGCCGGGAAGGAGGATAGCCTCAGCCAAGCCCTGCGGCGAGTGCCCACTGCGGCTGCTAAAGAGCGGGCACAGGAATCTCCAATGTCCAGGGCCATCTGGTGCTGCTGTTTTGCAACAGCACAGCCCTGATCACGGCCCTGCTTCACTGTGGTCTGCATGTCCGCCGGGAGATGAGGGAAGACTTCATCTAATGACCCTAGGAGGGCATGAGAGAAGTGTGCCATAATAACAGCCGAGCTAGCCTGATGAAGGCCTAAGGATGAGACCGCATAGACCTTATGGGCAGAATGGTCCATATTCTTGGACTCCTTGTCCGGAGGTCGGTCAGTGTCGGCTGAGCTACCAGTATGTCTGAACACAGAAGCAGTCACTAGGCTTTCAGCCGAGGGATGTTCTGTGAACCCCGCCAGGGACCCCTGATGGCACTGTGTCTTCTGGCCTGCACGGGCAGGCGGAGCTGGGCAGGAAGCAGGATGCTGCCAAAGCTCAAGGACCAGGCCAACGATGGCTTCGGCCACTGGAAAGGCCTCCGTCGGGGTAGCCCCCCTTTTGAGAATATCCGTAAGGGGGTACTCCGCCTTTTTCTGGATGGGCTCCAGGGGCATTCCGGTGTATTTGGAGATCAGGCGGAGGATGCCCTGAAAGGAGGAAGGGCCTTCCTCCAATCCCGCCACGGATGACTCATCATCCCCAGGATGAGAGTGTAATCCAGTGTTGTCAGAGTCCAAGAGTCAGGATACAACTGTCTCCCGCCTAGGGTGATGGGGACTACCGTGATCGAAGACATCGGGAAGCCGGTGTCTGGTCAGTCCTCTTTCGAGAGCCCTCCTGATGCTACTTAGGCGGTGGCTCCACCAAAATCGGTGGAGAGACCGGAATAGGCCGAGCCGGGTTACGGGCCGGCCTCACGGGCGGTGGAACAGAGGCCTTCGATTCCACAGGGGTTGGCCTTGGAGTCGGGAGCCAAGTGACGGCCGGGGCCGGCTTCTGCCCGGTCAAAATCAGCTGTTGCCACATAAGATCCTCATAGCGTAGACGGAGTTTCGATCAAAGCCTCTCATCGTCCGAGGAGGATGAAGATCTGTGGTGGCGCCTCTTCTTAGAGTGTTTGTGGCCCTTTTCGGCCGTTAGACCAAAGGG
This sequence comes from Neoceratodus forsteri, assembly GCA_016271365.2. Lineage (NCBI taxonomy): Eukaryota > Metazoa > Chordata > Ceratodontiformes > Ceratodontidae > Neoceratodus > Neoceratodus forsteri. The sequence continues at coordinate 25,798,703 of JADMNL010000034.1, read as the reverse complement.
GTCCTGGTCCTCGATCGAGACCAACAGGGTGGGTTCGGTCGATCAGGAGTCACCGGAGACGGTGAAAACAGAGGTTCAGGTACAGTTTCCTCGATCGGGACACCCGAGGGCAATGTCTCCTCATTGGGAAAGGAAAGGACCGGAGTCCTTTCTAAAGATTCGTCGACCGGAGTTGGCAATAAAGGCTCGATCGGGTCGAGAGTAATCTCGGCTGGTTCATCCGTTTCCTCGGTCTCGGTTCCTTGGCCAGATGGAAGGTCCGTAAAGCCGGCGGCAGAGGAAGCGATCTCGACCCAAGTCGAGACCGTGTGTTACTGGGACTCGGACCTCTCTCGGTCCCAGGAGCGTCTCCATTTAGTAGAAGACTTAGGGTCCTTATCCCTCTTCTGAGGGCGGGAGGAGTGCGAGCCAGAGGGCGCCTCACCCCTGGTGGGGAGATACTGTCATGACTCCCTGAAGGAGCCCGTAAAAGTAGAGCCACTGTTGAGTGGAACAAAAAGCTTCAACTGGTCAAGCTTGAGCTGCTTCTTCCTCAAATGCCTTCATCTGCGCCAGCTGCTCGGTGGATCCGTGGCGCATGAAAGCGCACACCTGCCTCTTTCGATTTCACAGGTGGGTTCCTTTATCTGGTCTCCCAATTTTAGGCGTGCCTGGCGGTCATCCAGAATGTTGGGATGGAAGGCCAGGCAAAAGTACAAGACGTTGTGTCATGTCCAACATCTAGGCAATAGACACACGAGAGGTGGGGATCGGTGCGTGACATCTTCTGGCTGAAGGTACACCGGCGAAACTGGGACGCATTTGTCCTCCATGTCCCGATGTGCTGTAATCGGAGTCGTTAACTCTGATGAGTTTTAGAATGATTTATGTAAAAACGATGTTGCGTAATCCAGGGCCTACGAATTGCTAAAGTAGACGAGGGAACCTGAATCTTCCAGCGAAAGGAAGATCTGGCTTCATGGGGCAGAGCTGAGGTATTTACCACCCGGTGGGTGGGAGGAGCCAGCTTGAAGACTGCTGGCAAGATTTAAAGGGAAAGGACATGCCAGAGAGTGTGGATGAACAACATATCCACGCTCTAAAAGTGGCGGCATCGTTCGGAGGAGGTCCCCTGAACGTTGCTGATTTTGGGGCAGGGGAGAAAACTTTATTTTTACGCTTTACCTTTGGCAACGACCTGAGCATTTTTCTGCTGCCTCCCGTCCTTTTCTGAAAGGGCTGCTGTTGCTGAGTGCCCGATCGGCACATGGACCTAACGGATCTAAGGCCCACATTTGTCCTGTAGATCCGCTATGATGTCTGTGATATCTCCACCAAAAGGACTGAGCCCCTGAAGGGGTCCTGAGTTGCCGACTGGACTTCGTTGGCAAGCCCAGAGAGATGAAGCCAGGAATGCCTAAGGGCAACGGCAGTTGCCAAGGCACGGCCACTGAATCGACAGAGTCGTAAGTGGCTCAAGAGCATGCCTACAGGAGATCTTGGAGAGGTGGAGATCCTTGGCAAGTTCCTCCTTGAGGGGCAAAGGGTCAATAGATTGGACCTTCGCCTCTAATCTGGCCATAGTCTGTTTCTGGTGGGATACCATGTGGGCCATGTAACTAAGGGCGAAGAAGGCATGCGTGGCCGGCAGTGAACCCCGCTCTCAACTGGTCCATCAGCCTCGACTCTTTGTCTGGAGGTGTCGTGCTCGTACTAAGAGCTGTGGAGCGGTCATAAGCGCGAGACAACCACAGAGTCTGCCTTGGGATGAGCCTTTAAAAAGGTCGTCCTTTGGTACCAGTGAGAGCCTGTCCGCCTCTTGTGGACAGCCAGGATTGAATGAGGCATCTGCCAGATGGTGGTGGTGAGGTCTTGATGAGGACCCATCCATGGAGGGACTGGAATAGAGGGCAGAGACTCAGTCCAGGTGCTTTGCTAGTCTCTGCGAATAGGATCCTGGTCCTCTGACTCCCAGTCAAGTGGCTCTTAAGGCCCTCAAGAGGTCCGAAAAGGAAGGATCCTCCAGAGGGAATTTAGGGGAGGTCCTTCCTTTCATATCTTCAGGGTCCTCCACAAGTTCCTCCTCTGAGGCGTCCTCCCTCCCATCGGAACGGTCTTCTGCCTCCTCAACAGGACAACGACTGAAATACCGCAGGGGAACATCCTGTGGAGTCTTCCCCGAGATGTGGATGGTAGAGACAGAACTGCTCGGGGAAGGGGACCTAGGAAGCGGCGGTTGTGGGAGTCTAGCTTCCAGATCCGTGACCAGCTCTGACCTGGCCCCCTGCCACCAAGACTGAATCATGGTCTTGAAGTCCGGAAACACCAGAGGAGGGGGAGGGGGCCGGCTGAGGCTGGGGGGGGAGGTGCGACCGGAGAGGGATAGTACCCCTGGAAACCCATATAAGGAAAATATGGGTTGAATCCATGGTGGAACTGCCCAAAATGGCTCCAATCAGGATTGGAACCCCCTGGTTAGGGGTCCCCAGGATATCCAAAGGGGTAATGGGGGACAGTTCGGGGTCTAGAATAAATCCCAGATGACTGATCTGGCATCGGAGACCCACATTGAACCCGCCGTTGTGTAGATTGGAGGAGGTCTGGCGTCGGGACAGCCCATGTTGGAAGGACAGGCGGCACCGGCGCTGGTAAGGATCAGCGTGGGGACCAGAACGAGGAGCTCAGTGTTGGAGCCAGAGGTGAGCCCTTCGGCCGGTTCGGCTGAGGGGACTGTGTTGGGATCACCAGCGTGGGGAGGTGCTGGTGTCCTCACCGGAAGGCGGAGGGGCCTCCACAGATAGGCCGGACGGCCGTGAAGGAGCCTCTGATCCGGGACCCCCGCAGGGCGTGGAGATGTTCCCACAACATCGTGTGGTTTGATGGGGTCTCAATACCATTGCCAGGCGTGTCCGAGGCAGAATGCGGGCGATGAGCGTGAAGGAGAAGCTTTCTCCCTCTCGTCCCGCCGGATGTCGGGTGAGGCGATGTTAGGCCCCGATGGGGGAACCGAGCCCGTGCAGTCGTCAGAGACGGATGGCTTAGCGGGCAAGGTCGGGCGGTCAGGGATGGAACCCTTGGCTGACTTATCGACCGTGGCCGGGCAACTGCCCCCTAGTCGGGGGAGTCGACTAAGCAGCCGCCGCGCAGTCCCCGGAGGAGCCGGGGGCTGACTCATCTGCAAGAGCCTTGTCTGACTTACCGTCCGACTGCTTCTTTGGCGGCAGCTGGGCCTTGCTTGTCAACGGCCTGGCGTCGTCCGCGGAGCGAGCCCGCTCCCTAGACTTCTTGTATTTTTTCGAAGGGGAAGATTTTTCAGACGAGTCCCTGAGGCGCTCCATCTTTTTCTCCAAGGAGACCAAACGAGATTTGAGAAGGTGGGCCTCCAATGCCTGCTGCCTCCGTTTTTTGGTGGCCTGGCTGAATGACTGGCTCTCTGGGCAGGAGGAGATAGGATGGTCTGAGCCTAGGCAGAGAACGCACTTCTGGTGACCGCTCTTTGTGTGGGATCTATGCGCTGCGCTAATTTTTCTTTTGGAGAAGACATCAATAGAATTACTGAAAACATTTGAAAATTGCAAGGAATAGAAAACCAACGTGATAGAAACCTTCCGCGGCGATCGCTAATGGAAGTCTGCGATGCTGACTGACACGGCGATGGCAGGAAAGTACACTGGAGGCGGGCGTGGGACGCCCACTATATACGATCACGCTGACGTCGGGTGGGCGGTCCCCCGTCAGGTATTGCTAGAAAAGTCTGCTGTGCGGCCCGACATCAGGTGGTGCAAGTCCTATATGTGATGACCTACTGAAGGAACCCTCTCGAAGTAACATCTGCCTTGGCCAGTATGGAGCCATCAGCATCATCAGCACCTTGTCTTTCATGACCCTGACCAGAACCCTGTGGATCAAGGGGAGGAAAGGCTTACACAAGGCCCGGGGTCCAGGGCCTCACAAAGGCATCCCTCATCAGTGTCCTGGACTGCTGGGGGCAGGCAGAAAACAGCCTCAAATTGGCATTCTCCCAGGAGGCAAACAGAACCACTGAGGGTGAGCCCCACAGGGGGAGCAGGTGTCTTACTACCTCCTGATTCAGAGACCACTCGTGCAACGGCTCTCTTACATAGCTGAGAGCATCTTCCACCTGATTATTCTCTCCTGTGACGTGAATCACCAGGAGATTGGTACCAAGAGATGCAGAGTGCCTCCCGACACAACAGAAGGGAGTTTGTAACACAGCCTTGTCTGTTCAGGTAAAACATGGTTGTGGCATTGTCTGTCAGGGCTTGAATGACCTGACCCCTAACTAGTGGTGCAAACTCTGTCAGAGTCAAGCACACTGCACGGAGCTCTTGCAGGTTTATGGGTGGCGCGACTCCCTGGGGGACCAGAACCCATGAGCCATGTGGTCTCCCAGGTGTGCTCCCCGCAATACCACAAACGTGTCTGTCATCAGCATGACAGTCAGCTCTGGGCAGACAAATGGGATACCTTCCTCCAGATGTTCCCAGATCAGCCACCACTGGATGGAGTCCCATATCGGTTGGGTCACTGTGACCAGTTGATCCAAGTTACCTAGGCACTGAGACCAGTGACAGCCCAGATCCCACTGAAGGAGGTGCTTCTGCCAGCAAGCCCAGCGGACTATGCTGGTGCAGGATGCCATGTACCCCAGCAACCGCAGGAAACCCCAGGCAGGGTGCAAGAGGCCAACCTGAAATGATAGGGCAAAGGAGGTAAGATCTTGTGCCCGGTCCACTGGGAGGTGGACCTTGGCCCGCAGGGAGTCTAGTTCTGCCCCAATCAACTTGGTCACCTGCTCTTATACCAGTTCAGACCTGTCCAGATTGACCAATAGGCCCAAGTCTCAACAGGTCTGAAAAGCCAGGTCTGTTGATTTCACCACAGCCAGCTGTCCATGAAGGAGTGCACTCTGACTCCTAGGCACCGCAGGAGGGCCGCCACCATAGCCATGCACGTGAAGACCCCTGGAGCTGAGGAGAGACAATACGGCATGGCCTGGAACTGGTGCAGAACCTTCTCTGCTTAGAACCAGAGATACTGGCGGTGGGACCTGCGGACGGGAATGTGGAAGAACGCATCCTGGAGTCAAGGGAGCAGAACCAGCCATCCAGCTCCAGGGATGGTATAATCTGGCTCACAGTGACCATCTAAGACCTTGCGCTTTGGTACTACTGGTTGAGATTTTTTATTTTTTTTCATTTTTTTTAACTATTTTATCCTCCTAGTGGCAGGTCGACCTCGTTGTCCACTGACCTACCGAGCTCGGGATCTTTAGGGGCTTCTAGCGCCATGCCTGCCCGGCAGATCCCGAGTCAGTCCGGGGCATCATCCATGCCGGCCTCCACTGTTTCTCCGTTTTCTCCATGGAACTACCCAGGACCCCAGAAGAGGTGGCGCATGCATGTGGAGGCGAACCTGAGCACCACAGCTCGGACTGGGTCCCTCAAACCTCCCATCCACCTATGTCAGTTTTCTCGTGGCACCATCCCTCGGCCTCCACCAGAGGCGGCCAAGCTCGAGAGGGTGGATACTTGCTTGCTCCCGAGGCTGAGTGCTGCCTGCCAGCAGCCGTACTTCCTCCCCCTCCGCTGACCTCCGACCCTGACTCATTACCGAACCTGGGTCGGCGGCATGGCACGAGGTGTGGCGTCCAGCGCCTCAACCCTCAGCGCCACCGGGCCGGCTGGTTGAGATTGTTAAGATCCAGTATGGGGTTTCAGTACCAGGAAGTACCTGGACATATAACCCTGACTGGTCAGGGTGTCTGGGACATGGGCTATGTCTCCTTTTGCAGGAAACTGAGCAATGTCCTCTCTGAAGGTGAACAGCATGTACTGAGATACCCAGACTCTCGAGGTGTGTGAAGCCTAAAACTCGAGACACAATCCATACTCTGCCCACCACATCCAACACCCACTTGCCCACTTGTCTGTTGTGATAGCGGCCCAACATGGAAAGAAGAGATGTAGCCTGCCTCCAACTGGGAGAGCAGTTGAGGACAGACCAGGTGGAGGGGATAACACCCTCCAACCTGTCACCGGGCAGCTTTTGCAGGAGCACTGACAGCTGCTACCAGAGGGCACCCAGTACCCCGCCCTCTGCTTTGGACCCCGATCCCGACTTCTTGGGCCATCAGGTCTGAAATTGCGGGGAGGCTGTGACTGAAAGGCTGGTTTCTTAAGCTTTTTCTTCAGTTCCTTCTGGGACAAAGTCACCAAATCCAGGGTGGCATTGTACTACTTGATCCTTGTGAGATGTCTTTCCACACCAGAGCCAAATAGGTTGATGCCCCGAAACGGGGCATCTGTCAACCTCTGTTGGGTGTCCACAGTGAAGGTGGACAAGCACGACACATGGAGACAGCTGCCACCCCTGCACAGGTGAAAGTCGCCCATGTCCAAAGCTGTCTGGAGCTGGTGTTTAGCCAGTGATTGATCATGGTCCATCCTGACTGAGTTCCACCCCTAGCGCTGCCCTGGGTGGGGAGGACAATGTCCAACATTTCCAGTATGGGTGCCCAAAACAGCAGCGTATCTAGCCTGCCTGAGACCCAGGATACATAAAAGAGCCGGCAGAAGAAGGCCATCAGGTTTATAGAGTTTCGCATATTGCAGGATCTCTAGCTTCGCCACTGACCCGCTCCCCGGTCTTTCCTGCCTCCCCATCCACCCTCCCAGGCCCCATGGTTCCCCTTATGACTATCCCAGGCCCTCTTAAAGATGCCAAGTCTTCGCTGAGACCACTACCTTTGGCAGAACATTCCAACTGGTCGTCACCCTCGCCATGAAGAAGTGCTTCCTAACATCCCTCCTAAACCCCTCCCCAGTCTCAAACTGTGCCCCCTCGTTGTACAGCTGTCCGTTAACTTGAAAAAGACTCTCCCTATTCACCCTATTTATCCCTTTCAACGTAGCTGCAGTGTACACCTTCTTAGTGGCATGATAAGTCTTACAGGACTCCTTGTCCAGGGGTTGTCCACGTTCCCCTGGTGTCATGACTTACAGGACACGGAGTTGGAAACCAGACCTTTGGCCGAAGGGTGCTTGGAAAACCCTGAAAGGGAGACAGTAGGGCCCCTGCACTTGTGGACCATACAGACAGAGGGTGCCAGGCAGGATGCTGGATACTGCCAAAGCTCCAGGGCCGGTCCCAAGCCTCAGTCACAAGGAAGGCAATACCCAGGGACTCGTCCCAGTTCAAAATACCCATAAGAGGATACTTGGCCCTCTTCTGGACTGGTTCCAGTGGGACGGCCGTAGACTCCACAATCAGGCAGAACAGCGCCCAGAATAAGACCAAACCCTGACCAGTGGAGTTTGTTGACTGCGCTGCAGTCGAAGAGTGGAGCCCCAGAGGAGGCCATGGACTCCTGATCTGAATCGTCTAATGACTCGCTGAAGACTGATTTTTGACATATTTCACTAGGGACCTCCTGAGACTTGTCACCGGTGGGATCCTCAACGACAACCAGCCTGGCAAGCCGGAGTCGAATAGCCAGCCTCCTTGGTTGGAACACCAACCTATGGCTGTTGGGGTGGAGGCTCCATGTGATCAGAGGAGAAGCAGGTGCTGGAAGCACCCACTGAACTTAAGCCAGCAGGGGAATCACTGGTGGTTCCCAAGAGCCTGTTGGTCCATAGGGTAGCCCCTACCCTGCCCCACAATGGCCCACTGCTGCCAGAGAACTCCTCGTAGTATCAGCATATTTTTCAATGGTGTCTCTCCATATCCGAGGATGAGGGCGACAGTAGCGCAGATGGAGGTGCCTCCCAGTCAAGTGGGATCGAGGTGTAAACACCTCAACCGTCAACTGCCCAGTCTCAGCAAGTGAAGTCTCCCTGGTGCTGGATGTAAATAACGTGCCGGCCCACATTCAATAACAAAAGCGATGACCCAACCTTTGTTGGAGGCTTGTCTCGAACAGGGTCAACCAGGGAAATTGAAAATGTCCTCCTGGGTAACGCCCGGGACGACTGAGGTCTGCGATACCGAATACTTGGCCTTGTCCAACAGTGGTCGACCAGATTGAGTAAGATCTCGGCAGAATAGTAGCCAGCTCACCAGCAGAGCCCATGAGCCATCGGCGTGCCCGACCTGTGCCTCGGCCGAGGGATGCTCAACAGCCACCGAGTGGTCAGTCGAGTCAAAGGAATGGGAGGGCACAGATCTCTCTCTCTGCATCCCACATCTGGCGATGGTGGTGAGAAAATTTTTTTGACTTGCTCTTAAGAGTTATGGCAGGTTGGGTTCTCTCCACACTGTCTGGAGGGACTGGCACAAATCATGGAACTGATCCAAGAGGGCTCCTTTGATGCTGGCCCCAGGTAGGAACAGCCCCGAAGCCAAGGAGGTGCCCACTGCGGCTCCCGCCATTTTCGCTTCAAGAGCCACAAGCTGTGCCGCACACCCGACAGCCGCCAATACCTTTTTTCCACCTTTGAAACGGAAGCCTTTTTTCTAACCCAAGCTGGAGCTTCCAGTCCTCAAGGGACTCGGGAATCATGGAGAGGGAAAAGCCACACTCAGCCATGTCGTGTTGCCCACTAGCAGCACACACGCGCCACGCAGATCGGAGACAGACATCTTCTGGTGGCACTGAATGCAAAATTTGAATCCAGGTTTATTGCAATCCATCGTAAATCTGGAGACTGAGTGGAGGAAACCACGAGAAAAATCACTAGTTTAACTTCAACATAATGGTTTATCAATCATGCAGAAAATCCTAAGAGAAGTGCAATGGATGTGACTTATTTTTCCAGCTGAAAGAAAGATCTGACATCATGGGGTGGAGTCAGGGATATATCCGCCTGGGTGGTGGGAGGAGTTTAGTTTAAAGATGGCCAGCCAGTCATTGTATTCCAGAGGAACTGCCAGAGTGTGGAAAAGTGAACCATATCCACGCTCCTAGAAGAACAGGTTACTCACCTGTAACAGTAGTTCTAGGAGTGGTATATGTTGTTCATCCGTACTTCTTGGCATGTCCCTTTCCCCTTTAAATCTGGCCGGAAGTCTTCAAGCTAGTTCCTCCCACCCACCTGGGTGGTAAATACCTCGTCTCTGCCCCATGGCGCCAGCTCTTAGCCCACTGGAAGCAAGGTTGTGCGCCTAAAGCCGGGGAGGTCGGGTGAGTGCGTGTGGATGAACATATACCACTCCTAGAACTACTGTTACAGGTGAATAACCTGTTCTTCTAAGAGCGTGGACATATTCATCCACTCTCTGGCAGACTCAAGCAGTTCTCCGGGAGGAGGGAGGCAAGGTGCACATCCCCTACTTGGGAAATAGAGATTGGAGAACCGAGGCCCCAAAACCAGCATCCCGGCGTGACTCAAGGTCGATGTGGCAGTGGGTAATAAAGGTGTTTGCTGACTTCCAGGTAGCAGCCAGACAGATTTCCTGGATAGGGATGTCCCTGGAAGCAGCCACCGATGCATCAGTATGGTGGGTAGAATGAGCTCTTATCCCTCTGGGAGACTCCTTGCCCGCCAACTCGTAGCACAGACCTATGCATAATGTAATCCACCTTGCAATGGTCCGTTTGGCTGCAGGTCTGCCAGAAGCGGCTTCAGCGTAGGTGACAAACAGCTGGCAACCCTCTCCCAATTTCCGCCTTTCTGTCCTTATAATAGGAGAGACCGTCTCAGGTCAAGGTATGGAGCCTGTACTCTGCATCCGGGGTTTAATTAGGGTAGTATACGGCAGAGTCAACATCTGGTTAAGGTGAAACTCTGACACCACCTTGGAAGGAATTTCAGGTGGGGGCGCAGGAAAACTTTGTCCCTGTGAAAGACCAGATAAGGGGAGTCCACCGAGAGCGCCTGGAGCTCCCCTGTCCTTCTGGCTGACATGATAGCCACCATGAAAGCCGTCTTCGACAAGCGTGAGAGCTCACACTTGTGCATGGGTTCAAACGGCTTGCCCATAAGCTTTGCCAAAACCAGCAACAGATCCCACGGAGGTGGAGGTTCACGCACCGGAGGGGATATGTGATCCAGGCCTTTGAAGAAGCGCCCGACCACTGTCTCCTGTGCTAATGTCGGCTGACCGGCCCGCACCCGGTAAGCAGAAATGGCTGCCAGGTGCACCCTAAGGGTCGATGACCATAGACCCCCTTTGGAGAGAGACCAAAGGTAGTCGAGAATGTTAGCCACAGAGCAGGGTAAGGGGTCCAGACACTTACCCTGACACCAAATGGAAAATCTCTTCCATATGAAGGCATATCATTTCCTGGTCAGTTCCTCACGAGAAGCCTCCACCATGGTGTAAACATCCTCAGAAAGACCCAGAGCCTGGAACTCTAGCCAACCAGGTTGTGAGGTGCAGGGATTGAAGATCCGGATGGAATACCTTCCCCTGGTTCAGAGATATCAGGTCCGGGTGTGTACAAAGCTGCTCCGGGGGCCTGCAGCTGAAGCTGAGGAGAACTGGGTACCAGAACTGTCGCGGCCAATCTGGAGCTACCAGGATCACCTTCGCCTTGTCCCTCCTCACCTTGAGTAACACCTTGTGGATCAAGGGAAACGGAGGGAAGGCGTTGAGGAGGCCTGGGGTCTACGGCCTCGAGAAGGCATCCCCCTGCTTAGGGGGGGTGGGCATGGTGAAGCCTCAGCTTGGTGTTTTCCTTGGAGGCAGACTGGTCCACCAACAGTTTGCCCCAACGGGAGAACAGACTGTAAACTACCTCTGGATGGAGAAACCACTCGTCGGATGTCTGGCCTATGCGGCTGAGAGCATCTGCCAGCTGGTTCGAGACTCCTGCCACATGGATAGCTAAGAGATCCGCCTCCAACCAGCTTATGAGGGTCCAGATGCGGAGCGCCTCCTTACACAACAGACGGGACTGCGTGCCGCCCTGTTTGTTGAGGTAGTACATGGTCGTGGTATTGCCTATCTGGACTTGAACCACCTGACCCCGGAGCTGAGGATCGAAAGCTGATAGTGCCAGTCTGACTGCTCTGAGCTCCAACAGGTTGATGTGGCATCAGGACTCCTTGGGGGTCCAGAACCCGTGGGCTTTGCTGTCCCCCACGTGGGCTCCCCAGCCCATGAGAGAGGCATCGGTCATGAGAATGACTGTCGGCTCGGGGCGGACAAACGGGATCACCTCCTGCAACCAGTCTGGGATGGTCCACCACTGGACAGCGTCCCACATCTTCTGGGTCACAGTGATCAGCTGGCCGAAGTGACCATGGCGCTGAGTCCACTGAGCGGCCAGCTCCCATTGGAGGGGGGCGCTTGTGCCATCTGGCCCAACAGACCACTGAGGTGCACGCCACCATGTAGCCCAGAAGGCACAGGAAGTCTCGGGCAGGGCGCAAGTGCCCAACCAGAAATGATTGGGCAAAGGAGGAAAGAACCTCGGCCCTGTCCGGCGGGAGCTGAGCTCTGGCTTGATGAGAGTCAAGCTCTGCCTTGATGAAGCCCGCCATCACCTGAGAGGACACAAGTTCCGACTTGGCCTCGCTCATCAAGAGGCCGAGTTGGGAGCAGGTTCGGAGGGCCAGATCCCTGGACCTCTCCACCTCCTGAAGGGAGGAACCTGCCAAGAGCTAGTTGTTGAGATAAGGGTATATCTGAACTCCTCGACGCCGAGGTTGGGCCTCCACCACTGTAATGCACTTGGTGAAGACCCGAGGGGCCGATGACAGGCCGAACGGCATGGCTCGGAACTCGTACTGGGTCCCCTCGACCCTGAAGCGGAGGAACCGCTGGTGGGACGGACGGATTGGGACGTGAAAGAACATGTCCTGTAAATCCAGTGAACAGAACCACATGTTTCGCTCCAGGGATGGTATGATCTGGTTCAGAGTTACCATCTGGAAGGTGCGAAACCTGAGATATTGATTCAGGTTATGGAGAGCTAACATGGGGCGCCAACCCCCCCATTCGCTTGGGCACTAGGAAATACCTGGACACGAAGCCTGGGTCTGTAGGAGGATCCGGCACCGGAGCTACAGCCTCCTTGTGGAGGAGCTGAGCGATGTCGTCTCGAAGGGCCGACTGAGTGCGAGCTAAGATTCTTTCCTCTCGAGGGGCTTGGCTTGGCTGGGAGGGTACTGCTCGAATTCCAGAGGCAATCCCTGGCCGACCACTTCCAGAATCCACCTGTCTGAAATGACCAGACCAGGGGGAAAGAAAGTGGCGGAGCTGGACCCCCACGGGGGACCCAGAGCTGGCGTCACGGGTGTAGGGGTGGCAACCCCCAACCCGTCACTGAGCAAGCTTAGAGTAGGCAGCTCCTGGACAAGCACCTTGGCCTCCTTTACGGGGCTGTTGGTGACCCTGCTTGGGCCTGCTGCTGCTGCTGCTGGCCTCCTTGAAAGGAAGGCTGTTTAACCGCAGGGAAAGAGTGCCAAAAAGGCTTCTTGCGCTTCTGCTGGTTCTTGCCCGAAGAACCCTTCGCAGAGGTAGCATCCAAGGTGGCACTGGACTGCTCTATGTGCTGGAGGTGAACAGTTACTCCTGGACCGAAGAGCTCGGTGCCTAGGAAGGCCATGTCAGCTAACTTATGCTCAGTATCCGCCGGAAAGGAGGATAATGTCAGCCACACCCTGCGGCGAGTGGCCACTGCGGCTGGTATGAAGCGGGCACAGGAGTCTCCAATGTCCAGAGCCGTCTGGAGCTGCTGTTTTACAACAGCACAGCCCTAGTCACGGACTTGCTTCACAGTGGTCTGCATGTCTGCTGGGAGATGAGGGAGGACTTCATCTAATGACCCTAAGAGGGTGTGAGAGAAGTTTGCCATAATAACGGCCGAACTGGCTGACGAAGGCTTAAGGAGGAGGCCGCATAGACCTTCCGGGCAGAATGGTCCATATTCTTGGACTCCTTGTCCAGGGGGCGGTCAGTGTCGGCTGACCTACCAGTGCGTCTGAACACAGAAGCAGTCACAAGGCTTTCAGCCGAGGGATGCTCTGTGAACCCCGCCAGGGACCCCATGGGTACTGTATACTTGCGGGCCATGCAGGCAGATGGAGCTGGACTGGAGGCAGGACGTTGCCAGAGCTCAAGGGCCGAGCCAACAATGGCTTCTACCAATGGAAAGGCCTCCGTCGGGGTATCCCCCCCTTTTGAGGATATCCGTAAGGGGGTATTCCGCCTTCTTTTGGATAGGCTCCAGGGGCATTCCAGTCGATTCGGAAATCAGGCGGAGGATGCCCTGAAAAGAGGAAGGACCTTCCTCCAAACCTGCCACTGATGACTCGTCATCCCCCGGATGAGAGTGCAAACCAGTGGCATCCGAGTCCGAAGAGTCGGGATATAATGGTCTCCCGCTTATGTCTTCCTCGATGCGCTGAGGGCGATTGGGGACAACAGTGATCGACAGACGGTGGGGCAGTCCAGCCTCTGTCCGGTCCTCTTTCGATGGAGCCCCTCCCTGAGGCTGCTTAGGCGGCTCCACCAAAATCGGTGGGGAGACCGTAATAGGCCGAGCCGGAATACCGGCCAGCCCCAAGGGTGGGGGAACTGAAGTCTTCAGTTCCGGAGGGGTTGGCGTCGGCCTGGGAGGCGGGAACCAAGTAATGGCTGATGCTGCCGGCTTTTGACCGGTCAGAATCAGCTGTTGCCACATGAGATCCTCATGACATCAGAGTTCCTGTCGAATTCTCTCCTCGTCCGAGGAGGATGAGGATCGATGGCGATGCCTCTTTTTGGAGTGTTTGTGACCTTTCTTCTGTTTTTCGTCTGAAGGGGTCCTGGTCCTCAATAGAGACCGACGGGGTCGGCTGGTTCGATCAGGGGACACCAGAGTCAGGGAAAACCGACACTCCAGAACGGTTTCCTCGAAGAGATTACCCGAAGCTACAGTCTCCTCAATGGGGAAAAGAAAGAACCGGGGTCCTAAGGAATCATAGACAGGAGTCGGTGATAAGGGCTCGATGGGATCGAGCATAATCTCGGCCGGTTCAGCAGTTTCCTTGGTCTCGGTGCCTTGGCCCGACGGAAGATACGTGAAGCCGGCAGCTGAAGATGCGATCTCGACCGAAGTCGAGACTGCGTGTTCCTGGGACTCTGACCTCTCTCGGTCCCAAGAGTGTCTTCTTCTGGAGGAAGAAGACTTGGGGTTCTTGTCCCTCTTCCGAGGGTGGGAGGAGTGCGAGCCCGAGGGTGCCTCACCCCTCGTGGGGAGAGACTGGCACAACTGGGCGGCCAGCTCCCACTGGAGGGAGCGCATGTGCCACCGGGCCCAACGGACCACTGAGATGCACACCGCCATGTAACTCAGAAGGCGCAGAAAGTCCCGGGCAGAGTGCAAGTGCCCAACCAGAAATGATCGGGCAAAGAAGGGGAGAGAACCTCCACCCTGTCCGCCAGAAGTTGAGCTCTGGCTTGACAAGAAACATAGACAAGCGTCTAGCTCTGCCCCAATGAAGCCCATCACGTGAGAGGGCATGAGTTCTGACTTGGCCTCGTTGATCAGGAGGCCGAGTTGGTAGCAGGTTTTGGAGGACGAGATCCCTGGACCTCTCCACCTCCTGAAGGGAGGAACCTGCCAAGAGCCAGTCATCGAGATAAGGGTAGATTCTGACTCTTCGACATCGAAGGCAGGCCGCCACCACTGCTATACATTTGGTGAAGACCCGAGGGGCCGATGACAAGCCGAACAGCATGGCTCTGAACTTGTACAGGGTCCCTTCGACCCTGAAGTGGAGGAACCGTTGGTGGGACAGACGGATTGGGACTTGAAGAATGTGTCCTATAAATCCAATGAACAGAACCACATGTTTTGCTCCAAGGATGGTATGATCTGGGACAGAGTGACCCTCCAAAAGTGCAGGACCTGAGATATTGATTCGGGTCGTGAAGATCTGGAATGGGGTGCCAACCCCTTGTCCACTTGGGCACAAGGAAGTACCTGGAAACAAAGCCTGGGTCTGTTGGAGGATCCCGCACTGGGACTACTGCCTCCTTGTGGAGGAGCTGAGCCACGTCGTCTCGAAGAGCCGACTGGGTGCATGTGGAAATCTGTTCCTCTCGAGGGGCGCGGGCTCGGATGGGAGGGTACTGCTCGAATTCTAGAGGCAGTCCCTGACCGACCATTTCGAGAACCCACCTGTCCGAAGTGAAAGCGGACCAGGCGGAAAGAAGTGGCGGAGCCGACCCCCACAGTAGGATCCAGAGCTGGCGTGACGGGTGTAGGGGTAGAGACCCCCAACCTGTCACTTAGCAGGCTTAGAGGAGGCGGAGGCTCCAGGGCCTGTGCCTCGGCCTCCCTTATGGGGCTGTTGAGGACCCTGTTTGGGTCGCGGGAGCCAAGCTTGAGCCTGCTGCTGCTGCTGACCTCCTTGATAGGAGGGCTGCCTGACCGCAGGGGAAGAATGCCGAAATGGCTTCTCTTTCCTCTTCTGCTGGTTCTTGCCTGAAGAACCCTTAGCAGAAGTAGCATCCAAGGTGGCATTGGACTGTTCTATATGCTGAAGGTGACCGGCCACTCCTGGACCGAACAAGTCGGTCCCCAGGAAGGGCACGTCAGCAAGCTTATGCTGAGTATCTGCCGGGAATGAGGAAAGCCTCATCTAAGCCCTACGGTGAGAGGCCACTGCGGCTGCCAACGAACGGGCACAAGAATCTCCAATGTCCAAGGCTGTCTGGAGCTGCTGTTTGGCGACAGCACGACCTTGGTCACAGACCTGCTTGACGGTAGTCTGCATGTCCGGTGTGAGATGAGGGAGGACCTCGTCCAATGACCCCAGGAGGGCATGGGAGAAGTGTGCCATAATAACAGCCGAGCTGGCCTGATGAAGGCCCAGATAAGAGACAACGTAGACCTTTGAGGCAGGTGGTCCATATTTTTGGACTCCTTGTCCGGGGTCCATCAGTATTGGCCGAACTACCCGTGCGCCTTAACACCAAGGCAGTCACCAGGATCTCAGCCGAAGGGTGTTCAGTGAATCCTGCAAGGGACCCCATGCACACTGCATACTTGCAGGCAGATGGTGCTGGGCAGGAGGCAGGACACTGCCAAAGCTCAAGGGCCGGTCCAAGGATGGCCTTGGCCACTGGAAAGGCCTACTTCGGGGTATCCCTTCTCTTAAGGATGCCCGTGAGAGGGTACTCCGCCTTTTTCTGGATGGGCTTCAGGGCCATTCAGGTGGAGTCGGAGATGAGGTGGAGAATGCCCTGGAAGAAAGAAGGACCTTCCTCCAACCCTGTGCAGACCGTAGACTCATCATCCCCGGAATGTGAGTGCAAGCCCGTGACGTTCGAATCAGAGGAGTCATGGTAGAGCGGTCTACCACCTAAGTCACCCTCGATGTGCTGAGGGTGGTCCGGGGTGACTTATCGACAGACGTCGGGGAAGCCCGGTGTCTTGTCGGTCCTCTTTATAGGGCGCCCCTCCCTCGGGCTGTTTAGGCGGTGGTTCCACCAGAATCGGTGGAGAGACCGGAACAGGCCGAGCCGAGGAACGGGCCGGCCCCATAGGCAGAGGAGCCGGTGGCTTCGGTTCCGGAGGGGTCAGCGTCGGCCTAGGAGGCGGCCGGGGAGGACGGCGGAGCCGGCTTCTGCCCTGTCAGAATCAGCTGTTGCCACATGAGATCTTCATAGCGCCAGAGTTTCCGCCGGAGTCTCTCCTCGTCCAAGGAGGATGAGGACCTGTGGCAACACCTCTTTTTAGAGCACTTATGGCTCTTTTTCGGCTGTTCAGCCAAGGGGGTTCTGGACCTCGTTCGAGATCGGGGAGGCCGACTTGGTCGATCAGGAGACACTGGGGTCGGTGAAAACCGAGGGTCCAGAACTGAGTCCTTGATGGGGACACCAGCGGGCTGGGTCTCCTCATCAGGGAAGACAAGGACCAGAGTCCTTTCCAAAGAGTCGGCGGCCACGGCCAGTGACAAAGGGTCGAGAATAATTTCGACATCGTCCACTTCCTCAGTCCCCTGACCAGACGGAAGATCTGAGAAGCCGGTGGCAGAGGATGCGATCTCAACCGAAGTAGAGACCGAGTGTTCCTGGGACTCTGACCTCTCTCGGTCCCAGGAACGTCTTCGCCGAGACAAAGACCCAGGGTCCTTCTCTCTCTCTCTTCCAAGAGCAGGAGGAATGCAAGCCTGAGGGTGCCTCTCCCCGGGTGGCGAGAGACTGGCACAACTCCTTGAAGGAGCCCGTAAAGGTGGAGCCAAGGTTCAGAGGAAAAAAGAAGCTTCGATTGGCCAAAGCTCGAGCTGCTTCCTCCTCAAATGCTTTCATTTGTTCCAGCTGCTCGGAGGATCCCGTGGCTGCGGAAACTGCCCACTTCCATCTCCTTCGATTTCACCGGCGGGTTGCTTTTCTCCGGTCTCCCCAGCTTCAAACGCGTCTCGCGGTCGTCCAGGACGTTGGGAATGGCAGGCCAGGCAAAAACCACACGACGAGGTGTCATGTCCGGACACCTAGGCAGTAAACACACATTAGGTGGAGGATCAGTGCAAGACATCTTCTGGCTGCAGGGGAACCGGCAAAATCCGGTGGGAAATTTTTCCTCCATGGCTGATGCGGTGAAAGCGCAATCGCTAACTCGAATGAGTTTAAGTTTCAGTAAAAAACGACAATTAGAATCCAGGGCCTATGATATGCTCTGAGACCACAAGGGAACCTGTATCTTCCAGCGGAAAGGAAGATCTGGCGTCATGAGGCAGAGCAGAGGTATATAACCACCCGGGTGGGTGGGAGCAGCCAGCTTCAAGACTTCCGGCAAGATTTAATGTGGAAGGGGGCATGCCAAGAAGTGTGGATGAACAACATATCCACGCTCCTAGAACTCATATTTTCTGTGATTCTTCCTGATCTTGATATGAAGGTAAGCATCCTCCATACCTAGAGAACATATCCAGTCCCGTTTGTAACAGGTGAATCAGAGTCTGTAGAGAGACCAAATAGTACTTTTTGTACTCTCTGCAGAAGTTGAGGTCTCTCGGGTCTAGAACAGACCTCAGATCAGAAAATACTCTGAGGAACGATCTGCGGCCCAAGCCGCCTCTTCCTTAAAAAGCCTGAATTTGTTTGAGTTGCTCAGCAGACCCTGCAGTCGCAGAAACTGCCCATCGGGCCTCTTTAGATTTGACTTGCGGGTCCCATTTCTCTAGCCTGACCAATTTCGGCCATGTGAGATGATTGTCCAAGATGTTTGGGTGAAATGAGACATTTCACAGGCCTGAGTGTCATGGCCGACACCCAAGCAATATATGCACATGGCACGCAGGTCTGTGCGAGACATCTTTTTCCCGCACGGGCAGCGGCGGAAACTGGGAGAAGAGTTATCTTCCATGACGGTCGAAATCACGACGCGATTGAAGATCTGGTGTCACAGGGCAGAGCTGAGGGTTATATCACCTGGGTGGGTGGGAGGAGCCAGCTTGAAGACCTTCCGGCAAGATTCTTAAAGGGAAAGTATATGCCAAACAGTGTGGGTAGAACATCACATCCACGATCCTAGAAACAAAAATTCTCATCGTTTACAGCAGTATAGTTGTTTGTATCAGGCTAATACTGCCGACTCCAAAGTGACATTTGCTGAAGCTAGAAATCCCAGG
The DNA here is from genome assembly GCA_016271365.2 of Neoceratodus forsteri. Taxonomy (NCBI): domain Eukaryota; kingdom Metazoa; phylum Chordata; order Ceratodontiformes; family Ceratodontidae; genus Neoceratodus; species Neoceratodus forsteri. Next base: position 25,780,191 of record JADMNL010000034.1, on the reverse strand, counting down.
CTTCCCAGCAGCGGATGTCAGAGCTGGGCTGCAGCAGGGAAGGACTCAACAGCCTGCAGTGCACAGTAGAGCTTTTATAAGCTCAGATCAGTTTACCAGACCCGCTGTTCGCTTAGGGCTAAGTACTGTCCTCTGTGACTGTTACAGATGCAAAAGAGGAACAGTGTACCATAATGGGATGTGATGCAGATGATTACTGTGATTATTCCCTAGCAAATGTTGTATTGATTGTATCTTCATCAATTTACTATAACTGCATTTCAAACTGTCAGGGTCATTACTGTGAATGCATTCGGTTACTGTTGTACTGTGTTGTGAGTCATTGTAACTGTTGAGAAAAGTCAATAAACTATTAATCACACAAAAAAAGAAAACAAAAGATTTCAAGTCCTTAAGAGCGTACAACTGTTAGGCTTGATACCCTCCTTTTCTATGTGGCAAAGACTTTTACAGATACAGTCAGTGTGATCCTCCAAGAGTAAGTGGAGTCTCCTGACCCATAGTCTAACTGAACCAGGGTTGGGGGTTTAACAATACAGAAAGAACGGGATGAGGAGTAGGGACTAGAGGCACTCAACCTGGCAGCACTAGGCAGCCCTCCAGGACAGGACTGGGAATCAACCATGAGGCGGCTCAGGCAGAGCAGCGACTTGGGGAGTTGAAGTAATCAAGAGCCGTGTCCCTGAATGGGTCAGACGAAATGAGGGCAGGGCTAGGTTCACTAGCTAAGGAACCAGTGGTGTCTGCTATCGAGGGATGAGACACCTATCACAAGCCCACAGGCTCTTGGGTGAATATTTCTGACATTTCTTCTGTTAATATTGAGAGTAAAAGAAGAGAATGAGGTCAGCTCAGGGTGTACAATACTTTACTGCTAAATGTAACTTAAATATTGGCAGGTCTTCTGTTTCTTACAGGGAGCTGCACTGTGGAACAAAATCCCGTTAAGTTTCCGTGGAATTAACCAAATGACTCCTCTGTCACATCTGAACAACTGGTGCCTGAATTGGTCTAACAGTATTTCTCATTGCAATGAATGTGATGTTTGCTGATTCCCACTGTTTGTATGTTTCACATCTTATACTGTATTATTTACAAATTATTGATTTGTGTATTTTTCTACACTGCAACTGATGTTTGCTGCTTCAAATCCTGGGACTTCATTGAAAATGAGCTATGCTCAACTGAATGTTTTTCCCTTATTGTGATGAATAAAAAATATTTACTACTACTACTACTACTACTACTACGACTACTACAACAACAACCTCTTTTTTAAGCATTCGAGATCTTAAGAAATGTTGAGACCTCAATCAAGAATGTGATCTCAATCAGGACTGGGGTATCAGCTTTCTAAGGACCAACTCTGGTGGATCCCTCAAAAGCCTAATTGGTGTCTACATGGCAGCAAGGCCAGAGTCCCTTGACAGGGTGTTGGACTGCACCGTTTTACATAATGGCAGCCTTATTCTAACTCCTGTCGAGAATTGTAAGCTGTCTTTAATCCCAGGTCAATCAGAGGGGTACGCCATGGATAGGAGTGGAACGACACATCCAAATAGTGCCAACACTTCTGAGATTAAGGTGTTTTAATCCCAAATTACACGCTCTGATGAGGAGCACTTCTTTGAAAACTCTGATATGTCAATGAAGGGCTACTTGCCATCACTAACAGAGAAATCTATAATCTGCTGCTCAAGTTTACATTCCTCGAAGCTGAGAATTGATATATCTTTGGTGAAAAACTAAGCCTTGGTTGACCACATGGCCAAACCTTTTCTAGTCCTCTTGAGACAATCCTAGACGTATTTTGGCTGCATTTGCTGGCTGCCAGTCATACTGTGGTCCACATCTAGCCAACAGACACACAGGTCATTCCTGGTGACCAACGCCTTAAGTGTACATAGAAACTGATGGCAGAAGGAGACTCTAAGATCCATCTAGTCTGCCCATAGCCATACCCCCCTTCCCGAACTGTGACTCAGTGTTATGATTCCTTTGTATTTATCCCAAACATGTTTGTAGGTTCTAACAGTTTTTGCCTCCACCACTCCCTGGGGAGGCTGTTCCATGCATAGACTACCCTCTCAGTGAAAGAGAATTTATGTGTGTTGCTCCTCAGCTCCCCCCAGTTTCATACCATGACCTCTGGTCCTTATATAACTGTTGACCTGGAACAGGTCCTGATCCTGCATTTTATTTACTCCCTTCAGGTATTTGAAGGATTCAGTCCTGCGCCCCCTCCCCTTTCCCTCTGTTGTTTTAATGAATAGATGCTGAGTTTGCTCAACCTTTCTCCATAATTTTTTGGTGTAGAGCTTGTATCATTTTAGTAACTTTTCTCTGCACCGTCTCCAACCTATCTATGTCCTTTCTGAGGTGTGGTCTCCAGAACTGCACACAGTATTCCAGGTGTGGTCTCACCAGTGATCTATACAGTGGCAGTATCACTTCCCTTTCCTGCTGGTAATTCCCCTTCCTATGCACCCAAACATTCCATTTGCCTTTAATGTTGCTTCCTCATACTGCTTGGTCATGCTCAGGTCATCCGTTATAATTACCCCCAAATCTCTTTCCTGCTTGCTGGTTTCCAGTTTCACATCCCACATGTGGTATTTCCTCTCCTGGGTTGCTCTTCCCTAGGTGCATGACCTTTCACTTTTTTGCACTGAAACTAAGCTGCCATGTTTTTGACCACAATTCAAACTTTCTTAGGTCCAGCTTCATCTTATCCACTCCGCCAGAGATGTCAACTATATTGCACAGCTTCATGTCATCGGCAAACAGGCACACCTTGCCCTCCAATACTTCAGATATATCACTAATGAAAACACTGAAGAGGATGGGACCCAATACTAACCCTTGGGGCACGCCACTAGTCACTCCATTTTCTTCCGATAAGATGCCGTTAACCAGCACTCTCTGGGTCCTACCACTCAGCCAGTTCTGTATCCAGTTTACCATTTTCCTTCCAACTCTCATGCTGTCTTGCTTGTTCAGCAGCCTCCTGTATGGAATGGAGTTGAAGGCCTTGCTAAAGTCCAGGTATACTATGTCCACAGCACCGCCCTGATCCACTATTTTGGTTACCCAGTTGAAGTCTATTAGGTGTGTCTGGCATGATCTTCCTGTGGTAAAAGCGTGCTGTTTTGGGTCCAGTCTACCATTTTCCTTGAGAAAGGCTACAATCCTCTCCTTGAGTAGGGCTTCCATCGTTTTCCCCATAATCGAGGTGAGGCTAACTGAACGATAGTTTCCCGCATTTTCCCTACTCCCATTTCTATGCAGAAGGACAACAGTAGCCCTTTTCCAATTCCCAGGGACCTCCCCAAGTTCAAGTGACAGATTGAAAAGTTCAGCCAGGGTAGCCTTCTAGTTCCTTTCTTAGTTCCTTCAGAATCTTAGGGTGAATTTCATCCGGGCCCATGACTTTACCTACCTTGAATCTCGCCAGTTCATCAAGGACTCGCGCTAATGAATGGTTTTGAATCAACTCCGCTGCCGACTGTACTTCTCCCAGTTAAGGTGGGTCCACAACCAACCACTTCCTTGGTAAATACAGAGCAGAAGTACTGTATCTGTTGAGGATTTCCGCTTTCTCCCTGTCATCTTCTGCGTGTCCTCTATCATCTCTTGTGATTCCGACTACACACCTACTTGTCTTCCTCTTCTCTCTGATATATCTAAAAAAGGTCTTGTCTCCCCTTTTGACCTCCATAGCTATCTTCTCTTCTGTTGATGTCTTCGCTGACCTAACTGCCTTGCTTGCTTCCCTTAGTTTCTCTCCGTAAGTATCCCTGTCCTTGTCGCATCTAGTTTCATTGTATCTTCTGAAAGCAACCCATATTTCCCTGACCTTGGTGGCCACCTCCATAGAGAACCAGAGCGGTTTTGTTTTCTTTGCCTTGCTCACCCCCTTCAGGTAGACTGGAGGCTTCCATTATAGCCATCTTGAGGTGTGCCCAGTATCGTTCTACACCCTCTCCTATTGCTGTGCGTACTAGGTTATTTTTAAGACACTCCATTTTTGCAAAATTTGTCTTTCTAAAATCCAGAACTTTAATTTTTGAGTAACTTGTTTCCACTACCATATTTACCTGGAACCACACCATGTGGTGGTCGCTGGACCCCAAGGGCTCCCAACTACAACCCCTGACATAGTATCTTAGTTGGTGAGTATCAGGTTAAGGACAGCCTCCCATCTAGTTGGGCCCCTCACAAGCTGCCTTAGGCCCGATCCTCACAAAGCTTCCAGGAAGTCTCTGCTCCTAGCTGATGCAGCTGTGTAGGTATCCCATTTACGTCAGGTAAATTTAAATTACCCACCACTATCACCTCTCCCTTGTCATACATCCTGTGCATGGTTCCGATGATCTCTGTTACCCTCCACATCTTGTGACGGGGGTCTGTAAATCACTCCGACCAGAGTTACCGCGCCATTTCCAGCCTCCAGTGTAACCCAGAGTGCTTCTGATTCAGTCAAATCATTCTGGATCTTTCTAGCTTTTATTCCCTTCCTTATATACACTGCCACCCCTCCAACTTTTCTCCCTTTTCTATCCTTCCAGAAGAGGCTGAAATCCAGGATCGTTGTTTCCCAGCAGTGATTATCATTGTACCAGGTTTCAGTAATGGCAACCTAGCCTAGCTCTGCCTCCGCAATGATAGCAGTGAGGTCAACTACTTTGTTAGCTAGACACCATGAGTTAGTGTACATGGCTTTCCAAACCTGGCTTAACACACTTCTAATGCCATGTCCAACCTTCAAGCCCTCTAGTTCTCTACCATTTAATTCCTTGCATAAATGATATTCCCTCCATTCTGCTTTATTTACCCAGAAATGGTTGAGTTCTGGGGGAGAGGTAGCAGGTCCCTGAAATGTTGTTGCCATCTCCCCAGTACCTAGTTTAAATGTCCCACTTCTGCCCTAGTGCTCTTGCACCTTTTTTACATAGGTGAACACCATTGTGCCTAAAGAGACCACTGTCCCAGAAGTCCCTCCAATTTTCGATGACGAGGTGACCCCTTTCCAGGCACCGGCTGTGAAGCAATGCGTTTATCCCCTCTGTACAGGTCACCAATCTCTTAGGTATGATCTTATGCTTATCCACCACATTCATCAACAGAATAGAGACAGAAAACGAGGACTTAGGTTTCAGCTGGAATATAATAACTGGTTAGCAATGTTTTCCATAGGCTGACTTGAGTTATAATTTTCCATTATAACCTGCGGGTTATAACAGCGAGCACACGCTGAGTCACTCAAGAAAAATCACTCCCTGATTAGCTGTTCATCTCCTCCTGGGCAGGCTTTCACAGTTTACCAAACATGGCAGCTCCACCCAGCGTGGCAGGAGCTGCCAGACGTCTAAGTCATTGCTTTTTTTTTTTTTTTTTTTTTAAAACAATACCTAGGTTCAACATATGAAAAAAATCTATCTGGTTGATCCTACCATTTGGAAGCCGCGAGCGGACAACTGCCACTAAAACGGCTCCAAAGTCGCTCATTAAGGTAAGCGTGATTGTGATCTAAATGCACAGCTCTGCAAAAAGTAAAATCAAAATTAAACAAAAAAAAAAAAAAAAAAAAAAATGCAAAAAATAAGCCCGCAACTATACAAAAAAAAAAATGGCTGTTGCAGAAAGACTGTGTGTGTGTGTGTGTCTGCATGAATGAGCCACATCACCAGAAAAGTCAGTGTGGCAAAAAATTGCAGACCGGCAATTATAAAAAAGTGAGTCTCAAACTCAAATTTAATGGTTGCCCTTGGTGCGGGATCCTTTAATAAACCCAGAGTCATGTAGCATACCGCACCTCAGACAACCATTAGACTCTTGTTAAGCAGACTTCCACATTCGTTAGTGTACATATATCAAACTCCATATAAAAACACATTTGGTATAATTCGTCACACATACTGGGAATTCTGCAGGAATTTAAGTGGAAAGAAAGAGCTTGGGGGGAGTCACCGAGGATGCATGGTTGGGTGGTAGGACAGAACAGCTTGGAATCCTTTCCAAGGCACTTACGCTGGATGACACCATTTGTTATACGTTGTGCTTGTCTTTGTTTAATAAACCTTCTATAAAATATACTTATTAAAAAAAGTGTTTAATAAGTAATAAGAGACACAGCAAACTAAATTTGCAGTTTTTTTTTTTCTTTTGCAAATATTCTGTCTACTTACAGAAAAGGACAAACTTGATTTGCAACAATGGCATTTAATGTGAATGAACAGTAAATAACCACTTACCTTTCCCTGGATGCTGTTTTCAGTATTCCTTGCCTGGGTGTAGCAAATATAACAGCTGGTATGCGACTTCTCTGCTGTGGGGTAACAGCTACTTCCGACCGTCTTGTAGCCACAGGAGACTGGGCTGCATTTCCACCTTGGGCAGACGGAGAGGATGCCAGAGATCGCCGAGGGGATGGCTAAAAAGTCAAATAAAAATTCAAAAAAATGCCATAATTGAGGATTTTAAAGCATAAATAATTTCCACTCGAAAGATGAAATTGCTGCCAACTGCTGAAAGTTGGCCAAGAAACAGTCTCCTTTACAAAAAAACACAATGGTCTTAAGCATGCACGCATGGGACTCTGGAGTCTCTGTCTTACTCCCAGCATGTGCCAAGTGGGTGCAGTGCAAAACAGCAGAGTTATCAGATCTTTCTCAACCTAAGACGGCAGTAAGCCAACTCTGGGGACAGATGGGAGGATCAGGGTGTATTGCATGAAACATATTTCTTCCAAGTGAGCAAGTAATAAAACTGCACTGCATACATACACAACAATTTGTTCTAGCACTTGTGATTTTCCCTCAGAGTAGGGGAGGGTGACCGGTTGGGAGTCTCAGGGATGAACGATGGGACTGACCCTCTTTAGTGTCTTTATAACTGACACTGTAGAGGACCTGTAAGAGAAGGTCTGCCTCTTTGCGGATGACACCAAACTCTGCAATAGAGTGGACATCATGGGAATGGGTGGGGGTGGAGAAGATAAGCAGAGATTCAATGCAAAACAGTGCACTTTGGACACAGAAACCCAGAGCAGAGTACAAAATGAGGGTGGGAGGGTGGTAATGATGACCACCAAGCAGGAATGAGACCTGGGGGTAATCATACCGGATGACCTAATGGTGGCCAAGCTATGTGACAAGGCAAGTGGGATGCTGGGGTACACAGCCAAGGGTATCACCAGAAGAAAGAGGAAGCTGGTGTCACCTCTGTATACATTGCTGGTAAGACCCCCACCTAAAGTACTGTGCCCAGTTCTGGAGACCACATCTCAGTAAAGACAAATAGTGGAAGTGGCTCAGAGGAGGGCAACTAAAATGGTGCAGAATGTGCATCAGGGGCCCAACAAGGCAAGATGAAAGGACCGACGCATGTACACCCTGGATTGGGGGGGGGGGGATAGAGACCTAGATGCTCTCCTCCTCTGAGAAGGGTGGGCAGACTGCTCCGATGCATCACTGCCACCTAGGTGATCACGAGTGGCAGCATGGCTTGGGCAGCAGTTGTGGGTGGGGGACGCTCCCTGATAGTGGATGTTCATACAACATGCAAACGTCAGACTGCCACTTCCACAGAGCACCCATGGGTTGGGATCCCGAACAGTGGAAAACATCGCCAACAGCAGGATGACACTCCACGGTGCCTCATAGACCATACTCCATGGGGACAGACAAGGTAAAAGAGGGAAGTATTTTTCAGACAAAAAGCTGCTCAAGGATGTGGGGGCATGATAAGAAGCTGCAGGGGGTAGATTCAGGAGAGATTTGTACTTCACAGAAAGAGTGATGGATTCCCGAAACAGTCTTCCAGCGGAGGTGGTGGGGCGACAACAGTGGTGGGGCTCAAGAATGCATGGGACAGGCACAAGGGAATCTAAGGGAAACGGGGTGGGTGAATGGGCCAGAGATCAAGTAGGATCTGTGGTGATACTATAGGCAGGAAAAATGGACAAACTAGGTGGGCCAAGCGGTCCTTATCTGCCTGCAAATCCTATGTTTCTATCAGACACCTTTATTTTTCTTTCTTTTAGCTCCAATGTTGTCAACGGGAATTGCTTGCAAGGTGGATAATGTGCATGCAGACCAGGGAATCACTGGCACAGCTATAAAGAACAGTCACATACAGACTTACCGTAACAGTAGATCTTCGAGTGGATCTCAGTCATCAGGTTACACCGTAGGAACCCTCGCTGTTGGTGAGGGGGCATCCACACGGAAGATTTTCAGCAGTACAACTGGGGCCGCCCATGCCCTCACCAACCCTATATAGGCGTGGGCGACCTCACTCCCTCCAAAGTCCCCCACACAAAGGGAGCAAGGCTTTGGCCCTGGGGAACCAAGGAGAGAAAGAGATACCCAGATCTAAGTAAAAAGACTGGATACACCAGATAGCCAGTTCCTAGATAGAAGCCCGGGAAGGGTGATGGTAGGAAGGAAAAATATACCTGATGATTAAGATCTACTGTTACGGTAAGTTCTTACGTTAACTGTTCTATCTTCTTCAGGGGTATCTCAGTCATTAGGTTACACCATAGGAATGAATACCAAGCAGTGACACGTGGAAACAGTCTTGGAGGCTGGATCTACACAAACTTAAGCCCGGAGTCCTTATAACACAGCCCTGCCAAATACTGCACGTGCTTTAGAGGCAATGTCCAGACTGTAATGCTTGGTGGAAGTGTGGCCTGTACTCCAGGTGGCAGCCGCACAAATGTCAGCGTCTGAGACCCCTTTGAAACAAGCCACTGAGGTAGCCATGCCTCTGGTGGAATGAGTTTTGACAGCACCAGGCAACTCTTTGATGTACTTATTGTAGCAGAACACAATGCAATTAGCCAACCATTTGGATAAACATCGCTTAGAAACTGAAGTGCCCTCTCTACCTGGGGCGAAGGAAACAAACAACTGCTTAGACTTTCTGGACTCTTTAGTTTGGAGCAGATAGTACTTTAAAGTTCTGCGCACATCTAACGCATGGAGCAGTGCTTCCCCTAGATTGCCAGGCTCAGGAAAATAAACAAGAAAGTGGACAGACTGATTTAGTGTGAACTCAGAAACCACCTTGGGTAGAAACCTAGGATTTGTGCGCAAATATATCCTGACTTTGTGAAAAATCAAATAAGACTCCTCACACCAGAGGGCCTGAAGCTCTGAAATTCTTCAAACACATGTAATTGAAACTAAAAAGAGCGCTTTCCAAGAGAGAAAACGCAAATCACAAGTCGTGATTGACTCAAAAGGAGACAGGGTCAGCTTCTCCAAAATAAAATGCAAGTCCCAAGCCGGGACAGGAGAACGGACTGGGGGTTTCAAGTGCAGGATGCCTCTAAGAAACGTTTGAGAGACATCCAGCTGAGCAATCGTGCGGTCACCCACCGGCTCATGAAAGGCAGAAATAGTCGAAAGGTGGACCCTGAGTGAGGAATACTGGAGCCCTGAGTTGGACAGAGAGATCAAGTAGTCCAGGATATGATTCACTGAGCAGGTGAAAGGGTTCAGGGAGTGTTTGGCAGCACAGATAGCAAACCGCTTCCACTTCATGGCATATGTGGCGCGAGTGGAAGGCTTCCAGGTAGCCACCAGGATGTTCACCACCGTGTTAGAGACCCTGAACCTGGTGATGGCTATGTTCTCAGAAGCCGGGCATGCAGAGGAGGTACCAGAGGTTGGAATGGACCAGGGTTCCCTGATCCTGGGTCAGCAGATTCCTGCAAAGAGGATCCTCTGCCAACTGCTGAAGTACAGGGGGAACATATCTGGCAAGGCCAGAATGGAGCCACCAGAAGCATGCTTGCCCCCTCCATCTGCAACTTGATTAGCATCCTCTGTATCAGTGGAAAAGTACAGTTACATAGGAACTTACCGTAACAGTAGATCTTCTAGACAGGTTCCTTCGGTAGGTCATTACATATAGGACTGGCGCCACATGGCAGACTTTTCTAGATATGCCCGACGGGGGACCCCTCCCACCTGACCATCATGACCCAGCGTCAGGCGTGGCCTATATAGTGGGCCGGTCCACGTAGCCCTCCAGTTCTCCGCGCAGCCAAGAAGAGGCCTGACAGCAGGAAACAAACAGGATTTGGAGTCCCTGTGTAAGAAATAAAATGATGGGAAGGAGGGAGGGAGGGTAAAATATGACCTACTGAAGGAACCTCTCGAAGAGCTACTGTTACGGTAAGTTCCTACGTAACGTACTATCTTACTTTGAGAGGGTTCCTTCAGTAGGTCATTACATATAGGACTGAGTCTCAAGCAGTCCTTCCAAAGAGAGACCAAGAGAAACAAGGGAGGAGGAGAAAATAACTCCAAGAGAACTGGGAACAAGAATGGACCCAGCTTAGGACAGAAGGCCCTGCAAGACAGCTAGGCTGAAGCCTGCCCTCTGTCCAGAAGCAATGTCCAGACTGTAGTGTTTAGTAAAGGTGTGGACAAAACTGCAACGCGCAGATCGCGCCGCAGGAGACGCCCGCCAAATAGCGGAGCAGCCATGCCCCTAGTAGAATGACCTCTGATGGGACTAGGCAGAGTTTTTTGTTCTTTTGGTAACAATACCGAATACAGTTGCCTAACCAGTTCGAAAGGCAGTGTTTCGAAACCTCTTTGCCCTTCGACCTGGGTGCAAAGGAAACAAAAAGTTGATCGCAGCTACGGAAATCCTTTGTTCGGTGTGTGTAGCACCAAAGGATCTGATGGATGTCCATGGTGTGCAGGAGTGCCTCACCTCTGTTCGTAGGGGACGGAAAGTAAAAGTACAGTTAAGCAAGAACTTACCGTAATAGTAGATCTTCAGCATATCCAGGCCTCCAATGAGTGGGAAATGGAGGACCTAGATCCGGAACGCCGAAGGTTAGCCAAATACCTGAGGCAAAAGGAGTTGAAACCATTGGTGGTACCTCTTTTAGTGGATACTTTCCAGGACCTGACCTGGACTACCAGGAAGCATCCGGCCTCCATCTCAGCTGTTCAAGAAATTGGACAGGCTGTATAAGGCCCCGAGGGTAGAAGCCTTTTTAGCAGAAAACCCTCAGGTGGACTGTTCGGTCATTACGGCTGCTCATGACAAGTCCAGACAGCCGAAACACCTTAGCTCGCAGCCTCCCGATCCGGAGTCTTGGTATTTGGACCAGGTGGGCAAGAAGGTTTACTCTGCCTTCACCTGCTCCATCCGGTCCCTCAACTTCCTGACGCATATGGTCCAGTACCAGAATACTCTGTAGGAGAGAGGACAAGAGTTACTGAGAGCCATGCCAGATTCTAAACAGAAGAAGGAACTTCTGGACATACTTAAATCGGGCTCCGACGTGGGTTCTCATGTCCCGAGGGCCTCGTACGACTCTGCAGATATGGCGGCCGCTTCAGGGGTCTGCCTTCGGCGCCATGCCTGGGCTTTCACCAGGATCTGCAGTTCGGTATCAAGGATCTGTCATTACAAGGTACAGTGTTGTTTGGGCAGGAGACGTAATCTCTAATTTCACGTCTCCAGGAGTCGGGCAAGTCCATCTGGTCAGTCTGCCAAATGTACCACGACGACAAGCAACAGCAACGGAAACTGCCTTTTTGCAAGCCCTCAGGTGGTCAAGCCTGTGGTAACAGCAGAGTCAGAGAGGCGCCTTCCTTAACCTGGAGGAGCTCCTAACCATGGCCCCAAGTCCTTCCAGGCCTCTCTGCCTATGCCCGGCTCAGCCCAATGACTCCCTTCCGTACACGCCTCCTCCAAAGGAAGAGTCCGAGGAGACGGTCAGCGGTCGCTTCTCCCTTCATCTCGAAGGGTGGAGCTCGATAACTGCAGACCAATGGGTCCTGGATATTATCAGAAGAGGACATACGCTAAAGTTCATGGAGTTCCCTCCAAATTCTCCAAAGTACTCCCGATATCCTCCTTCTCACACCCCACTTATAAAAGGAGAAATTCAGACCCTCTTGCAGAAAAAGGCAATAGAGGTACAGTAGTCCCCTTACATCAGCAGGGAAAGGGATTTTATTCCCATTTCTTCCTGGTCCCAAAAAAGACGCAGGATCTTCGACCCATTCTGGACCTTGGCTCTCTCAATCTCTTTATAGAGTACCAAAGCTTCAGGATGGTGACCCTTCCAGGTCTACTTTCCCTGCTGCACCAAGGAGACTGGCTCTGCTCCCTAGACATGCAGGATACATATATGCATACTGGGGTCTTCCCTCCCCAACGGAAGTTTCTGAGGTTCCACTTCCAAGGGGAGCACTACCAATTCTGAGTTCTTCCATTCGGCCTTTCCACTGCCCCTCAGGTCTTCACAAAGTGCTTGGCAGTGCTGGCTGCGGTTCTAAGGCCTCAGGGGCATTATGTCGTTCCCTGCATCGACAATTGGCTACTTACGGCCCCGTCCAGGTCAAGCCTGCTTCAGGCTCTCGGAGACACCTATACTCTGTTCCGAGAGCTGGGAATCATCATGAACCTTCACAAATCGTCCCCCGAGCCCAGTCAAAGACTCATCTTCATTGGCGCGATCCTGGATTCTGTCCAGGGCATGGCCTTTCTACCCCCGGACAGGGGCGATCGCCTACGGGAGATTGCCGAATGGATCTCAGTAACTCCTTAGGTTCCAGCAAGAAACTTCCTCAGGCTACTGGGGCACATGGCGGCGGCCATTCCGGTCACTCCTCTGGCCCGTCTCCACATGCTCGTCCCACAGTGGATGCTCAGGGTGCAGTGGGACCAAGGCTCCAACGATCTAGCCTTTCTAGTCAGGATCACCGAGCCAGTCAGGAGAACTTTGCTCTGGTGGATGGACGCCAGACGCATCGGATCTGGGATGGGGAGCACACCTGGGTACTCGTCAAACGTAAGGGGTTTGGACACTCGAGGAGCGATCTTTCCATATCAATGTACTGGAGGAGATGCGAGCGATCCTCTATGCCTTAAAGGCATTACAAGAGGACCTACTACCGGTCTCTCTCCTAATTCGAAAAGAAAATATGGCGATCGTCTTTTACAACAACAAGCAAGGGGGCACTCATTCGTATCCCCTTTGCAGGGAGGCGATGATAGTCTTGTACTGGGCACTGAAATGACACACACTGCTGTCAGCGGTGCACGTTCCAGGCATCTTAAAAAATCTGGCCGACAAGTCTCGATCCAGAGTACAGGAGTGGGAGCTGTTAGTCTGTAGCAGATCAGCTCTTCAACAAGTGGGGTCATCCAGAGCTGGACCTTTTTGCATCACCAAGCAACGCCAAACTGCCAATTTTTTGCTCGCAATAGCACGTGCCTGGAGTTTTCTGGCCAGATGCGTTATCCCTTTGCTAGGCAGGGAGGTTTCTCTATGCCTTATTGCCCTTTCCTCACATTCAGAGAGTCTTGATAAAGTTGCAGGCAGAAGAGGCTCGAATGATTCTAGTAGCCCCCCCCGGTGGCCTCGGCAGATTTGGTTCCCACTCCCGCAGCGGTTATCCAGGGAACCTCCAACTCCACTGCCCACATGCTCACAGTTGCTATCCCAGGAACAGGGATCGCTGGTCCATCCGGACCTCTGTTCCTTACATCTGCATGCTTCGCTCCTTCAGACATAGCCCAACAGAGATAGGGGGTCTCCCCGGAGGTAGTGGCAGTCCTAATGTCAGCGAGAAAGCCCTCCACCCACTCCACCTATGCTATGAAATGGAAGCGGTTTTGTTTAGGGGCCTCGTCACAGCATTTGGACCCCGTCACCTGTCCAGTGACCTCAGCGTTACAGTACCTCCTCTCCTTGTACCAACCTGGCCTGAGTTACTCCTCTATTAAGGTGCACATGTGGGCTGTCTCCGCCTATCATGCTCTGATTGGAGACAGGGCTCTAGCACAGTAAGATGTAGCCCACACCTTTTTGAGGGAGATTTTGCATACGAGACTCCCATTAGGGATCCTATCACACCCTGGGACCTCCTTTTTGTGTTGGAGAAGCTTACCCTCCCTCCTTTTGAACCGGCAGCGGGTTGTGAGCTGCGTTTCCTTTCCTGGAAGGTGTGTTTTTTGGTTGCTATTACCTCAGCTCGAAGAGTCTCCGAGCTTCAGGCTCTGACGTGTAAAGAGCCGTATTTGGTTTTTCACAGGGAAAGGGTTTCCCTTAGAACAAATATACAGGTTACTCACCTGTAACAGGAGTTCTAGGAATGGTATGTGTCGCTTCATCCACACTGTCTGGCAGGTATCCTTGCCGCTTTAAATCTTGCGGAAGGTCTTCAAGCTGGCTCCTCCCACCCACCAGGTGGTACAACCTAAGCTCCACCCCATGGCCCAGATCTGGCCCGCTGGAGAAGCTCAGGTTGTGCGTTGAAGCCGGGGAGGTCAGGTGGATCGTGTGGATGAACAACATATACCATTCCTAGAACTCCTGTTACAGGTGAGTAACCTGTATTTCTAGGGACATGGATATGTTGTTCATCCACACTGTCTGGCAGACTCCTAGCAGTTCTCCGGGAGGAGGGAGGCAAGGCGCACACCCCCTACTTACGGAATAGAGACTGGAGAACCGAGGCCCCAAAACCAGCATCCCTGCATGACTCAAGGTCAATGTGGTAATGGGTGATGAAGGTGTTGCTGACTTCAGGTAGCAGCCCTGCAGATTTCCTGGATAGGGACGCCCTGGAAGCAGCCACCGATGCAGCAGTATGGCGGGTAGAATGAGCTCTTATCCCTCTGGGAGGCTCCATGCCCGCCAACTTATGGCAGAGATCTATGCAGGAGGTGACCCACCTGCTTATCGTCCGCTTGGCTGCAGGTCTGCCAGGTGCGGTTTCAGCGTAGGTGACAAACAGCTGGTGAACCTCTCCCCAAATTTCAGCCGTGCGCTCCTTATAGTAAGCGAGCGCCCTTCTAGGGTCCAGAGTATGGAGCCTATATTCGGCCTCCGAGGTGTGATTGGGGTAGAACACCGGCAGAGTCAACACCTGGTTAAGGTGAAACTCCGACACCACCTTCGGAAGGAATTTCGGTGGGGCACAGGACAACCTTGTCCCTGTGGAAGACCAGGTAAGGAGACTCATGGAAAGCACCTGAGCTCTCCCATCCTTCTGGCTGACGTGATAGCCACCAAGAAGGTGGTCTTCCACAACAGGTGAGAAGATCACACTGTGCATTGGTTCGAATGGCTTGCCCATGAGCTCTGCCAGTACCAGCAGTAGATCCCACGGAGGTGGAGGTTCTCGATCGAGGGGAAATGGTCAAGGCCTTGAAAAACGCCAGACCACCTTCTCCTGCGCCACCGACTGCTCCCTGGCCCACGCCTGTAAGCAGAGATGGCTGCCAGGTGCACCTTAAGGGTCGTCGACCTAAGCCCTTGCTGAGAAAGGGACCACAGGTAGTCCAATATGCTCGCCAGGGAACAGGAGGAAGAGTCAAGGCCCTTACCCTGACACCAAATGGAAAATCTCTTCCATTTGAAGGTGTAGCATTTCCTGGTCGACTCCTTACGGGACGCCTCAACTACATTGAGGACCTCGTCGAAAGACCAAAGGCCTGAACCTAGTCACCAGGAACCAGGCCGGCCAGGTGCAGGGATTGAAGGTCCGGATGGAACACCTTCCCTGATTGACTGAGAGCAGGTCCAGGCGAGCTGGAAGCTGTCTCGGGAGCCTGGAGCTGAGGCTGAGGAGATCTGGTACCAGAACTGGCAGGGGCCAGTCTGGGGCTATCAGAATCACCTGCGCCTTTGTCCTCCTCTTGCTTTGAGAGAAGCACCTTGTGTATCAAGGGGAATGGGAGAAAGGCGGAAGAGGCCGGGGTCCACTGCCTCGAGAAGGCATCCCCTGCAGCGAGCCCTGCTGAGGGGTGGGCATGGAACAGCCTCAGCCGCTCTCCCTGGAGGCAAACAGGTCCACCTGAGGTGTGCCCCAATGGGAGAACAGATCTTGTACTACCTCCGCAAGAGAGACCACTCAAGGGACGCAGCCCCATCCGGCTTAGGCATCGGCGGGTGTTGGAGGCCCTGCCACGTGAATGGCTAGAGATCCGCCTCCAGGCTGCGCGAGTGACCAACTGCGGAGAGCCTTGCATACAGAAGCATGGAGCACATCCCGCCCTGGCGGTTTAGATAGCACACGGTCGCGGTATTGTCCGTCTGGACTCGACCACTTGACCCCGGAGAAACGGAGCAAAGGCAGTGAGAGCTAGGCGACCGCCGAGCTCCAGCAGGCTGATGTGACATCGACTCCCCAGGGACCAGAGGCCGCGGCGCGTGTTCCCCAGATGGGCACCCCAACCCATCAGAGAGGCATCGGTCGATAGAGAGACCATCGCTCGAGGCGGACAAACGGGATGCCCTCCTGCAGATGAACTGGAACGTCCACCACTGGAGAGCGTTCCACATCCCCTGGTCACTGTCACTAGCTGGTCCAATGGATCGCAGCTGCTGAGACCACTGGCTGGCCAGCCCCCATTGAAGGGGCGATGTTCCAGCGGGCCCAGCGGACCACGCTGGTACAGGCCGCCATGAGACCCAGGAGGCACAGGAAGTCCCGGGCAGGGCGCGATTGCCCAACCAGAAATGATTGGGCAAAGGAGGAAAGAACCTCGGCCCTGTCCGCCGGGAGCCGTGCTCTGGCTCGAGAGTCGAGCTCTGCCCCGATGAAAAGAATCACCTGCTTCGGCTCGAGTTCCGACTTGGCCTCGATGAGAAGGACGACTTGAGAGCAAACCTGGAGGGCCAGATCTCTGGACCGCTCCACCTCCTGCCTGGAGGGGGCTGCTATCAGCCAGTCGTCCAGGTAAGGGTACACCTGGACCCATCGGCGCCGCAGGAATGCTGTCACCACTGCCATGCATTTGGTGAAGACCCTGGAGCTGGAGACAAGCTCGAAGGGCATGGCTGGAACTCGAAAGGGATCCCTCCGCCGAAGCAAAGGGAATCTCTGATGTGACGGACGGATAGGGACGTGAAAGAACGCGGCCTTGCAGGTCCAGAGAGCAGAACCACACGCCGCGCTCCAAGGATGGTACCATATCTGAGCCAGAGTGACCATCCTGAAGGTCCGAGACCTTAGAACTTGTTCAGGTCGCAGGTCGAGAATGGGCGCCAGCCCCCCGCCTGCTTCGAACCAGGAAGTACCTGGACACAAACCCGGGTCTGAGGGAGGGTCCGCTACTCTCTGATCACCTCCTTCTCCAGGAGGGATATGCGGCTCGGCGAGCTGACAGTGAAGCTGCGGACCCCAAGGCCCCCTGAGGTGCGACGGCTCTGAAGGGCGGGGCCTGCTCGAACTCCAGAGACAGGCCCTTTCCGACCACTTCCAACACCCACCGGTCTGTGGTAATAACGGACCAGGTGGAAAGAAAGTGGTGGAGCCGCCTTCAAGGGGGAACCTGGGAGTGAAGTGACGGGTTGGGGAGACACCTCAACCCGCCACTGGGCAGGCTTGGAGGAGGGACCGCCGAGGGACCTCCAGGGCCTTCCTCCCTGCTTCCTGGAGGAGGAAGCCGAGGGCTTGGGTTTGGGATGCCAAGCTTCGTGCCTGCTGGCCCTGACGCTGCTGGGCGGACGTGTTGCTAGGCGCAGAGGGACGAAAGGGCGAGTCTGTGGTCTGCGGCCTTTGTCCTTCTGCAGCGGATGAGACCGAGTCCAAGGTAGCATTGGACTTCTCGATCCTCTGCAGGTGACCTTCCACCCCAGGGCCGAAAGGTCGGTCCCCAGGAAGGGGACATCCGCCAACTTGTGCTGGGTATCCGAAGTGAAGGTGGATATCCTCAGCCATGCCCGACGGCACAAAGCCACTGCGGCCGCTACTGACCTGGCACATGAGTCTCCAATGTCCAGAGCAGTCTGAAGCTGCTGTTTGGCCACTGCCCTGCCCTGGTCCCGCACCTGCCTAACCGTGGTCTGCAGGTCGGCGGAAGATGAGGAACTACCTCGTCCAGGGAGCCCAACAGGGCATGAGAGAAATGTGCCATGAGTACGGCCGAACTGGCCTGACGAAGGCCGAGGGAGGACGCAGCGTAGACTTTGCACCCAGCATAGTCCAATTTCTTGGACTCCTTGTCGGGAGGTTTGTCCACGTCCCTAGCATTCCCGGCGCACCGGAAAACGCTGTCGGTAACTAGCCCCTCGGCTGAGGGGTGTTCCGAAAAACTGGACAAGGAACCAGTAGGGACTGCATACTTCCTGGCCATCCTGGCCGAGGGCGCAGGACAGGAAGCAGGCCTGCCAGAGCTCCAAGGCCGGGCCCACTATGGCCTCGGCCACCGAAAGGCCTCCGTGGGGATCTCCTCGGTCCAGTATCTCCGTGAGGGATACCTGCCCGCTTAGACACAGGTTCGAGCTTCATCCCGGTGGACTCCGAGATGAGCCGAAGCAATCTCAGATAGGATGAAGGGCTATCGTCCATCGACTGACCTCCAGAGGACTCCAAGTCTACTCGCCTGGAGAAAAGGGAGGAATCGTCATCAGACTCGGAAGAGTCCGCAAAGAGCTGCCTCGGGCCTGAGCCACCCTCCATCTGCCGAGGTCGATCGGGAGTGAGGGTAACAGACAGCCTATGGGGCAGGCCCTGAGCCGACCGAGAATTCTTGATCGGAACCCCAAATAACGGCTGTGGAGGCGGAGGTTCCACCAGAATCGGTGGGGCAGCTGGTTTTGGCCGAACAACGGCCTGGGAACAGGCTCCTCGGGTAAGTCGAGGGTTGTTTGCCGCTCCGGTGTACAACCACTTAATGGCCGAGGAAAGGCGGCGGCGTCTGCTTGTTCGGTCAGAAAGGAGCTGTTGCCACATGAATCCTAAATATCGTCGGCGTAACTCGTGAAGCCTCCCTCAAATCGAGGGCGAGATGGCGGTGCAGCTTCTGTGATGCCGAGACCGCCCTATGACCGAGATCGGCTGGACCTTAAGTCGAACCGAGGGCCAGTGCGGGGAGGGACAGGTGGAACTGGCTCTCCCCTCGGCTCGGAGGATTCACCCGAGGCTCCGGAACCGGAGGCACTGGCAAGCCCACGGGATCCTCAACTCCCACCGGGGGAACCGGGGAGAGAGGATTCTCGGCTTCGCCTGGCGACAACCCGTCCAACGGGTCGAGAAAAATCTCGACTGCGTCGAAAGGAGTCTCGGTCAGCTGACCTGACGGGGACACCGTGAGACCAGTGGCCGAAGCCGAACGATCGACCGAAGTTGATGGCCGACAACTCGGGGAGAGGGACCTTTCCCGCTCCCAAGAGCGTCGACGGAGGGACTTACCCGTGTCTTTCTTTTTGGACCGAGAAGAAGGTCCAGCAGACATTGGTCTCTCTCCCTTAGTGGAGAGGGACAGACAAAGCTCCTTAAAGGAAGCTGTATAAGAGGAACCCAGGGAGAGCGGGATAAATGCTGCGGTCGAGGAAGATGCAGCCCGCGCCGCCTCCTCTTCGAGGGCAATCATCTGCTCTAGCTGATCCGATGAGCCCGCCGCCGTGGAAACCGCCGACCGGGCCTCTTTTGACTTCACGGAGGCGTTTCTTGGGACGCCCCAGTTGTAAGCAGGCAGACGGTCGAGGGGCGTAGGCCGAAAGGAAACGAAGTAAGGCAAGCCCGCGGTCGTGCTCAAGGCCTAAACAGTAGACACATGTGGAGTGCGGATCCGTCCGAGACATCTTCTGCCCGCAAGGGCATCTCCGAAAACCGGGAGTCGATTTGTCCATCGCAGCCGCAAGGGATAGAAGACCGAAGTCTAGAAATGCAAAAACTTTTAATTCGCAAAACCGAAGAATTAGGAACCAGTCTTATATGCAGCGTTAAGAAGGGAACCTGAGCTTCCAAGCGGTAAGGAAGATCTGGCGTCATGGGGCGGAGCCGAGAGTTTTACTACCCGGGTGGGTGGGAGGAGCCAGCTTGAAGACCTTCCGGCAAGATTTAAAGTGGCAAGGATACCTGGCAGACAGTGTGGATGAACAACATATCCATGTCCCTAGAACCTAAGTTTCTTCCAAAAGTGGTCTCGGAGTTGACCCTCAACCAGTCGGTTGACCTTCCAGTCTATTTCCCTTCCCCTTCTAATAGAGGAGAAGCTCTCCTTCACACATTGGATGTCCACAGGACACTGAAGTATTACCTCAAAAGGATGGCTGTGCACTGTCAATCGGAGCAACTCTTTGTGGCCTTTGCACCACAATGCTTGGGCAAACCGGTGACCAAGCAGACAATTTCGAAGTGAATCGTCCACTGCGTATCCTTCTGCTATGAAAAGCACAATGAACCCCTACCAGGTCTTGTTAGGGGTCACTCCACTAGGGGAGTGTCTGCATCTTCTGCTGCGCTGAGGAATGTCTCCACAAGGGACATATGTGCGGCCGCTACCTAGAACTCGGTGCACATCTTTGTCAAGCATTACAGCTTAGATATAGTCTCTAGACACCGTGCCGGGATTGGTCTGGCTGTTCTGCAGGGACTTTTGTCCTAGGCCTCTGGAGTCAGTAATTTCCACCTCCCAGGATCAGGTACCTATTTTTTGTGGGACTGCTTGGCATTCAGTCCTAACTGTTATAGCATGCTGCAAGAGCTCCCACTCAAAGTAAGATAGTACAGTTACGTAAGAACTTAGCACAACAGTAGATCTTCGAGAGGAGCTCTTGCAGCAGACGTTACTTTACCACCCGCCTGCCTCCCCCCTCCAAAGGTGTGCAGATCTTCATCTAGTGCTTCATCTCCTTCTCTTGTCAGGGCTTGTTCACGGGCCTTGGCGGGGGAGCTGAGGTGGAGCTGGGTCCACCCCCTTTTGTACCAGGGCTGACATGGGGGCGGGGCCAATGTCAGGGGCGGTCCCTGCTTGGTACTGCTGACTGAGAAGTTTTTCTGGAGGGTCCTAGTGCCTGCAGCATAGTCCTAATTGTTATAGCCTGCTGCAAGAGCTCCCATTCGAAGTAAGATCTGGAAGCTCTAATATAGTCAAATTAACCAGCCTCGGAGTGGATCCCAGGGTGGTAGCCTGGGTAAAATATTGGTTGGACAACAGGACACAGAAGGTAATTGTAAATGGAGTCCACTCTAAAGAAAGAGGGGTTACTAGTGGGGTACCGCAGGGTTCAGTACTGGGTCCAGTCCTTTTTAATGTCTTTATAAGTGACATTACAGAGAGACTGAAGGAAAGTATGCCTCTGCAGATGATACAAGATCTGCAACACGGTTGACACAAGGAGGCATGAAAGGATGAGAAGGACTTGGCAAGGTTGAAGGAATGGTCGAAGGAAGGCAGCTTGGATTCAATGCAAAGAAGTGCAAAATAATGCACCTGGGAAACAAAAACCCAGGGGAAGATTACACAATGGGGGGCTTAGTAACAACAACAAAAATGGAAAGGGATCCGGGGGTAATCATATCAAATGACCTTAAGGTTAGCAAGCAATGTGAGAAGGCAGTAGGGAGGGCTTGGGGGGGTACAGGAATGTATAGGGAGAGGCATCACCAGCAGAAAACAGGAAGTTGTGATTCCTCTGTACAGACAGACAGTGGGACCCCATCTGGAGTACTGCATCCAGTTCTGGAGAATCATCTCCACAAGGACAGACAGGATAGAGGCAGTCTAGAGAAGGGCAACTAAAATGGTGCAGGGTCTGCAAGAGAAGCCATACGAGGAGAGACTAAAGAAGCTTAATATGTATACCCTTGAGGAAAAGAGGGAGAGGGGTGACATGATAGAAACTTTTATGTACCTCAATGGAATCAACAAAGTCTAAGAGGGTAGCATCTTTCAGAAAAAGATGTGCAAAAACAAGGGGACACAATTTGAAGAGGGGGAGGGGGTTGGGGCGGTTCAGGGGCAAGATGAAGAAGTATTTTTTCACAGAGAGGGTGGTTGCCGTATGAAACAAGCCTTCCTGAGGAGGTTGTGGGGTCTAAAACTGAGAGAATTCAAGAATGCATGGGATAGACATAAGGCAATTTTTGGTGGTGGGGGGTAGGAATAAATAGGCTCTTGGTTAACTAAGATCTGCAGCTTATCCTGTAGGTAGGGAAATGGGCAGATTAGGTGGGCCAAGCAGTCCTTATCTGCTGTCAAAGTCTTATGTTTCTATGTTTATGTTTCTCTACTGATTGGTTCAGTGTGGCTTCTGACACCATCATGGGTAAAAACTTAGGGTTTGACCTGAGGACCACCCTGTCCTTGTGAAAAATAAGATAAGGGTCTTTACAAACTAGAGCTTGAAGCTCCGAAATCCTTCGAGCTGACATGACGACAACTAAAAATAATGTCTTCCAGTAAAGGAAGCGTAAATCGCAGCTCATCGCTGGTTCGAATTGGGGGGGAGTGAGTTTCTCCAATACAAAGTTCAAATCCCAAGGTCAGGTTGGGCTGCGGATGGGGGTTTTCAGATGGAGGATCCCTTTCAGAAAGGTTTTTAAGACCTCCAGCTGAGCCACGGGTTTACCATCCAAAAGCTCGCTGTACACCGAAATTGCCAAAAGGTGGACCTTCAAGGAAGAATACGACAGACCCGAGTCTGACAGATGGAGGTGGTATTCCATGGCTTGTGGGGCAAACAAGTAAAGGGTTTCCAATTCCTGGAAGTTGCCCAGATGGAAAAACATTTCAATTCATGGTGTAAGTGAAACAAGTAGAGGGTTTTCTAGCCTCTAAAAGAACCTGAGCTACTCGAGAGGAGACCCCAAAGAAAGAAATTGCTATGTCTGCAGGAGCCATACATGAAGATGCAGAGTCCTGAGCCCCGGATGGAGAAGGCGACCTTTATCCTGAGTCAAGAGGTCATGAGTCACTGGAAGTGGAAATGGTGGTTCCCTCATTAGCTGCTGTAGCAGCGGGAACCAAATTTGTCTCGGCCAGAGAGAGGCGATGAGGATCATCCTCACCTTCTCTGCCTGAAGCTTGAGAAGGACCCTCTGGAGAATGGAAAATGGAGGGAAGGTATACAAAAATGTCCCTGTCCAGGAGAGAGAGAGCGCGCATCATGCCAGAAAGCATCATGTCCTGGAACAAGCTAGCAAAAACTGGGACGTTTTGTGTTGTATTGGATGGTGGAAAGGTCAATTTCTGGACGCCCCCATCTTAGGCAGAGAGATTCTGCCATTTCCCGATTTAATTCCCATTCATGAGTTAGGGTCTGAGACCTGCTGAGACTGTCCACCAGGACATTTTGATTGCCTGGAACATGCACGGCCACTAGGGCCAGATCGTGCAGAACTGCCCAGTTCCACACTCACATCACCTCCCTCCACAGGGGGTACGAGCAAGTTCCTCCTTGTTTGTTGAGGTACCAAACTACCGACATACTGTCCGTTTGAACCAGCAGTGATCCCTTAAGAAGGAGAGTCTGTAAGGTCTATAAGGCACACAAGACCACCCTCATCTCCAGAATGTTGATGTGTAATGATGCTGCCCCCCAGATGTGCTCCCCATCCCATGTTCAATACATCTGTAGTTAGGGATGCCGAGGGAGCCAGGCTCCTGAAAGGAAGGCCCAAGGAAAGTTTGCAGGGGTCCCTCCACCATACCAATTGTTTCTGAACTGCTGAGGAGACTAGGACTGGATGGTCTCGGCCATCCAGGAGTTGGTCCCACTGCACCCGCAAGGACCACTGAATGATTCATGTGGAGCCTCGCCAGAACAGTAGTGATGGAGGCTGCCATTAGGCAAATAAGCCAGAGGACCTCCCGGGCCGGGATGGTCCTGGATAAAGCTACCAAAGAAGCCTGATCGACCAGGGTCTCCGTCCTGTCTGGAGGAAGGAAGGCTCTGCATTAGATTGTATCCAAAACCACCCTGATGAATTGTAGTCTCTGGGATGGGGTCATGGACGACTTGGAAATATTGACAGTAATTCCCAGTCTGCCAAAGAGGTTCAGAGTAAAGGACAGAGTCTCCAGTAAAGGAGTCCTGGAAGGGCTGAGAGATCAGCCAATTGTCCAGTAAGGAAAATCAGTAATACCCTGACGGCGCAGAAAGGCCGCCACCACCACCAGGCATTTGTAAACACTCAAAGTGAGGACAGACCAGAGGGAGGCCCCAAAATTGAAGTCCTCCTTGAAAAGGAACCACAGGAACGTGCGGTGGTGGGAAGACCGATGTACAGGAAAGCATCCTGCATGTCCAGAGCGCACAACCAATGATTCTCCAAAAGGGGTGGAAGAAGGCTCTGGAACATTAGCATCCAGAACTTTCTGTACCCGACGAACAGATTGAGACTGCTCAAGTCAAGAATGGGTCTCAAGTCGCAAGTCTTTTTTGGAACTAGGAAAAAAATGGGAGTAAACCCCCTGCCCCTTTGCTGGAGGGGAACTCGATCTATTGCCTCCTTGAGAAAAAGGCTTTGAATTTCTTCCCGAACAAGAAGAGCCTTATCCCTGGAGTAGGAAGACGTTTTTGGCGGAGATTCTGGGGAAATTTCTAGAAACTCTACAGTGTGTCCAATGGACACCAGACGCAGGGCCCATGCGTCTGAGATTATTGCCTGCCATTCCTGTGCATGGCGGGTGAACTTTCCCCTCACCTGCTCCTTGTTGTGAAACGGAGGAGGAGATAGTGGGGATACTGAGTCAGGAAGTGGCAGGACATTCAGGGGGAAGGCCCCCTGAACATCTCTGTTTTTTGGAGACAGGAGGAGTGGCAGAACCTGTGGCCTCACATTTGCCCTGGTATCGAGCCGGGGCATGCTTCCAGGTCCTTTTCTGAAAGGGCTGCTGCGTGCCCGATCGGTACATGGACCTCACTGATCTGAGGGTGAAGCCTCTGTCCTGGAGATCAGTAATATCATCTTTGATGTTCCCACCAAAAAGCACCAAGCACTGGGAAAGGGCATCCTGAATCGCAGACTGTACCTCATTGGCGAGGCCAGAGATGCAAAGCCAGGAATGCTGTCTTTAAGGTGATGGCAGTAGCGAGCTACAGAATCGACAGAGTCATATGCAGCCTGCAAAGCATGCCTACAGGAGAAGCGAGACAGGCGAAGATCCTTGGCAAGTTCCTCCTTGAGGCTCGAGGAGTCCATCGCTTGGAATCGGGCTTCTAACATGACCAAGGTAGCTTTTTGGTGACACACCATGTGGGCCACATAGTGTGGCCGAAGCATAAACTTTCCTGCCGAACTGGTCCATCTGCTTCGACTTTTTCTGGAGCAGAGGTGCTCGCGCTTAGGTGCAGACGAGTGATCATGAGCAGCTGAAATAATGACAGAGTCGGCCTTGGGATGCGTCTTGAGAAAGGGAGCTTCAATCAGCACCCGGTACACACTGTCCACCCTCTAAGGGACAGCCGGGAGAGAATGAGGCATCTGCCAGACCATAGAGGTGAGGTTCGATCTAAGGAGGAATCGCGACCAGGAACAGAGACTCTAAGTCCAGGTGTTCAGCTAGTCTCGGTCTCATGGGGTCCTGGATCCTCTGACTCCTAGTCGAAAAAAATCTTTCCTGGACCTCAATAGGTCCGAAAAGGCAGGGTCTCCTGGGAGGGGGGCACCTTGCCCTTTGGACCCTCGGGTTCCTCCAAAACATTGTCCACCAACTCGTCGGAATCCTTGTCACCATCACCATCATCATCATCTGCCCTCTTGTCCGGGAGACCACGAATGTCCAAAAGAACAATGATTTGACGTGTCATCCCCGAAACAAGGAAGGAGAGGAGCTCCTCGGGGACGGAGATCTCGGAGAGTGTGGGGTGGGAGTCTACTCTCCAGATCTGAGACCAACTCTGAGCACGCCCTCTGCCACCAAGACTGGATTAATGTCTTGAAGTCCAGCACAGCCAGACACAGTGGAGGGGGAGGAGGAGGAGGTGGAAGTACCGGTGGAGGGGGGTATTGATACCCCTGATAACCCAGGAAGTGGTAACCCTGGTAGGGATTGTACCCAGGGTAATACTGTCCCAAGGAACTCCAATCAAGGGGAGGGTCAGCCGGTTAGTGGACCCCAAGATACCCCGGTGGGTAGTGAGAAACAGTCCTGGGTCTAGAAAAAATCCCAGTCTTCAGGGTATCTGAGAGCAGGGACCCACGTCGGATCCGCCTTTGTATAAATCTGTGGCAGATCCGGTGTCGGGATAGCCAACATCAGAGGTACCGGCACTGGGACCTGCACCACCCGATCCGGCACCAGAACGAGATCCAACGTCGGGGCCAGACAAAGGGGACCCGACGGAGGGACCATGTCTGGCACCGGAGCCAAAGGCTGGGGCAGACCACTGGGCCCAGGCTGAGGAATAGTTGTCGGATGTTACGGTGTTGGGTTGGGAGTCACCGGATCTGACGGTGGGATCGGGACCAGGATATTCACCAGATCTAAAGGGATCCCACCCGATGAGGGAGGAGGGGCCTCCACCGTACCACCAGATGGCTGAGGAGGAGCCTCCTTCCCCGTGCCCCATCAGGGAGCGCAGGACAGACTCTGAGGAATGGTCTTCGATGTCGACGGGTCCCGCACTCTCCTTGCCTGAGAAGGGGAGGGTACTGGCGGGGGAGAACTGCAGTCTCCTCCTGATTTCTGCCAGGTGTCAGGGGTGGTGCCGTTAGGCCCCAACGGGAGAACCACACGTGAGCGACCATCACAGACCGGCGTCTTACCAGACAGAGCTGGACGGGGGAGAAGCCCCCCTGTCGGCTTATCGACTGTAGCTAGGTGGGTCCCCGAGGTTTGGGGAGCCCACTTGCCGGGGGGACTTATCGGTCGTGGTGGTGCGGCATTCGGAGGAGCCTACGGACAACTGACAAGCGGAAGTTTTATCAGACTTACCATCCGAAGTCATCTTAGGCGGCTGTAAGGCGGCCTTGTTTGTTGAGGGCCTAGAGGCCTCAGGCTGGGCCTCCTTGGAGCACTCCCACTACTGAGATTTCTCCATTGTGCTTCTTCGAGGAAGAAGATTTTTCTGAAGAGGATTCGAGGATCTAGTCCATTTGCTTTTCAAGAGAAGCAAGACAGACTTTTAAAAGGTGGGCCTCCAAAGCCTGCTGTCTCCGGTTTTGGTGGCCTGATTGAAATTTTGGCACTCTGAGCAGGATGAGACAGGGTGGTCTGGGCCCAGACGGATCACGCACTTCAGATGACTTTCCTTATGAGGTATTTGTGTGCCGCAGGATGAGCACTTCTTGGGTGAAACATAAAAAAAAGTTTGAAAAGGAATGGCGAAGGAAAAAATCCAGCATGAAGAATTAACACGATGATCGCTACTGGAAGTGTGCTATACAGCAACTGACACGAGGCGAGCGGGGAAAGAACTGGAGGGCAGGCGTGGGGACCGCCCACTATATATGGCCACGCTGACATCTGTCAAGTGACATCGGGTGGGCGGTCCCCCGTTAGGGACTGCTAGAAATGTCTGCTGTGCAGCCAGACGCCAGGTGGCACCGGTCCTATATGTAATGACCTACTGAAGGAACCTCTCGAAGTAAGATCAGAGGGAATACATACAGAAACCTCACACTTCAAGAAAGAGACAACGTGCCTCACCAGAAAACTCCAGGCCCCGGATCTAGCAAGCAGAAATCGTGCAGGTTAGCGTGGAGTAGGGACGAAAAAAGGTCCAACTCTGGATGACCCTATCTGTCAAACAAGTCTTCTGCAATGGATGAGAGAAGTTCCTATTCGTCCATGCTGGACTGAGTCCTGCTGAGACTGTCCGCCGCCTGGCACATGGACTGCAGAGTTTCAGACTATGCTCTAGCACCCAGTACCACACTCTCATGGCCTCCCGACACAGGAGATAATAGTGAGATCCGCCCGGCTTGGTGATGTAGTGTACTGCACTCAGATTGTCCAACTGCACCATTGTTGGCACAGGCCATCCCCCACAATCCTGTACTTAGTCAACATAAGGCATATATGTAGGCCTGCCTGACCTACAGTCCCTCATGTGAACTATTATGATGTCATTAGTTAGTAATTGTTGTATGTATAGTCAGGATAGTTGGGATGTATTGTATGATATGTAAAGTTAGAATATACTGTGTTATACGTATTGTCTTGTTTTACTACTGAGATATGATCCATTAAGGAACCCCTATGAGCTGCATTTACCGTAAGAGACAAACGTTAGGCAGCACTGATTTCTGTCTAGCTGAACCAAAGAGGATATAACTAATCATGTTTTATTTGCGGTCTACAGTGCCACCTGCTGCTATAACAATATTACTATAATTCTTAGTATATTTCTGCTAAGAGCTATAATATTATATAATGCTTGTGATAAATTTGTAATCCTAGGTCACCCTCTACTGACCAAGTCCACATTGTTTTATTGTGAAGCCCCTGCATAATACCGACTACTCTACTGTTCCAGTATAAAACATAATGTATACTACAACATAGAACTGTTGCAGCCGAAAGGGCAAATTAGAGACGAGTAAGCTGCCCACCAAACCAACCAATCAGGCTAATGCAGAATATGCACTTCGTGTGCACATAAGCACATTGCTATGGCAACGGGACGTGATCTCATCAGGGTGCAAGTATGATTGTTTACTGTAAACCCACTCAGAATGCAGATTTCCGGTACGTGCTGCAGTGAGGAGAGTTTTGTGCTCCTGGTTCGAATAGTTTGTATCTACTATCCTCTTGGACTTACTTCTAATAAACCCTTCGTTTGCTACATTTATTTTACATCTACAATTTACTCTCTGGTTAGAACTTGCTGGATACCTTTCAGAATCCTACACCAGCAGCTGTCCTGGAGCAAGATGCTCCCGAAAGGTCTGCATGGCATATAACACCACTCATCTCCAAGACACTGATATGCAAGGCAGCTTCTCACTGGGACCAGGAGACCTGGGTTTGGAAGGGACCCAGGTGTGCTCCCCAGTCCAGACCTGAAGAATCTGAGATTAAGATGTGATGCGGGGAAGAAATCTGGAAGGGAAGGCCCTGAAGCAGATTCAAGGGATCCATCCACCACTGCAGTACCTTGCGTTCTAGAGAAGAGACCAGGACTGGTTGGCTCAGCTCATCCGTGCACTGGTCCCATTCTACCCCAAGGGTCCACTGAAAGGTATGCATATGAAGCCTTGCCAGCGGAGCGGTGGAAACAGCCGCTGCCATTAGGCCCAACCATCTGAGGTACACCCTGGCAGGGATGTACCGACTCTGAGTGACCTCCTGAGTTTGGGTGATGAGGAATTCCGTCCTGTTTTAGGGCAGGAAGGCCTTCCCCCCTGCACAGAATCTAGAACTGCCCCTATATACTGCAGTCTTTGAGACGGTACCAGAACAGACTTCAGCAGGCTGACAGTAATGCCAGGGAGTGGAAAAGCTAAAGAGTGTGCTCCAGAGTCAAGAAATACAGGTTACTCACCTGTAACAGGAGTTCTAGGAATGATATATGTTGTTCATCCACACTGTCTGGCAGGTACCTTGCCGCTTTAAATCTTGCCGGAAGGTCTTCAAGCTGGCTCCTCCCACCCACCCGGGTGATAAAACTCTCGGCTCCACCCTATGACACCAGATCTAGCCCGCTGGAAGCCAGGTTGTACGTCAAAGCCGGGGAGGCCGGGTGGGTCGTGTGGATGAATGACATTTACCATTCCTAGAACTCCTGTTACAGGTAAGTAACCTGTATTTCTAGAGACATGGATATGTTGTTCATCCACACTGTCTGGCAGACTCCTAGCAGTTCTCCGGGAGGAGGGAGGCAAGGCGCACACCCCCTACTTAGGGAATAAAGACTGGAGAACCGAGGCCCCAAAACCAGCATCCGGCATGACTCCAGGTCGATGTGATAGTGGGTAATGAAGGTGTGTGCTGACTTCTAGGTAGCAGCCCTGCAGATTTCCTGGATAGGGACGTCCCTGGTAGCAGCCATTGAAGCAGCGGTATGGGGGGGGGGTAGAATGAGCTCTTATCTCTTTGGGAGGCTCCACGCCCACCAACCTATAGCAGAGATCTATGCAGGAGGTGACCCACCTGCATATCGTCCGCTGGGCTGCAGGTCTGCCAGGTGCGACTTCAGCATAGGTGACAAACAGCTGGCGAACCTCTCCCCGAACTTCAGCCGTCCACTCTTTATAGTAAGAGAGCGCTCTTCTAGGGTCCAAAGTATGGAGCCTATATTCGGCCTCCGAGGTGTGACTGGGGTAGAACACCGGCAGAGTCAACACCTGGTTAAGGTGAAACTCCGACACCACCTTGGGAAGGAATTTCGGGTGGGGGCGCAGGACAACCTTGTCACTGAGGAAGACCAGATAAGGAGACTCGATGGAAAGCTCCTGGAGCTCTCCCATCCTTCTGGCTGACGCGATGGCCACTAAGAAGTCGGTCTTCCACGACAGGTGAGAGATGCCACACCTGTGCATCGGTTTGAATGGCTTGCCCAGGAGCTTAGCCAATACCAGCAGTAGATCCCACGGAGGTGGGGTTCTCGCACCAGAGGGGACATATGATCAAGGCCTTTGAAAAAGCACCCGACCACCTTCTCCTGCGCCTCCGACTGCTTCCTGGCCCGTGCCTGGTAAGCAGAGATGGCTGCCAGGTGCACCTTAAAGGTCGTCGACTGAAGCCCTACCTGAGAAAGGGACCACAGGCAGTCCAAAATGCTGGCCAAGGAGCAGGAGGAAGGATCCAACCCCTTAACCTGACACCAAATGGAAAATCTCTTCCATTTGAAGGCGTAGCATTTCCTGGTTGACTCCTTATGGGATGCCTCAACCATGCTGAGGACCTCGTCGGAAAGACCCAAGGCCTGGAATTCTAGCCGCTCAGGAACCAGGCCGTCAGGTGCAGGGATTGAAGGCCCGGATGGAGAACCTTCCCCTGGTTGACTGAGAACTGGTCCGGGCGGACTGGGGGCAGCCTGGAGCTGAGGCTGAGGAGATCTGGATACCAGAACTGTCAGGGCCAGTCTGGGGCTACAAGAATCACCTGTGCCTTGTCCCTCCTCGCGTTGAGAAGCACCATGTGGATCAAGGGAAACAGTGGAAAGGCGTAGAAAAGGCCCGGGGTCCACGGCCTAGAGAAAGTATCCTTCTGCAGCGAGCCCTGCTGAGGGGGGCGGGAATGAAACAGCCTCAGCTTCGCATTCTGCCTGGAGGCAAACAGGTCCACCTGAGGTGTGCCCCAGTGGGAGAAGAGATCGTGTACTACCTCCGGCAGGAGTGACCACTTGTCAGATGCAGCCCCTATCTGGCTTAGGGCATCGGCCAGGGTGTTGGAGGCTCCTGCCACATGGATGGCTAAGAGATCCGCCTCCAGACTGCGCACGAGGGACCAAGTGCAGAGAGCTCCTGCACAGGGCAAGGGCGTGGTCCCGCCTGGCGGTTTAGGTAGTACATGGTCGGTGGCCTGTCTGCCTGGACCTGGACCACTTGACCCCATAAACGGAGCAAAGGCGGTGAGGGCTAGTTGGACTGCTCGAAGCTCCAGCAGGTTGATGTGGCACAGAGAGACTCCCGAGGGGACCAGAGGCCGTGCGCTCTGTGCTCCCCCAGATGGGCACCCCAACACATCAGAGGCATGTCGGTCATTAGAGTGACCATCGGCTCAGGTGAACAAACGGGATACCTTCCTGCAGATGAGCTGGAATGATCCACCACTGGAGAGCGTTCCACTTCTCCTGGGTCACTGCGCTTGAAGGGGATGCATGTGCCAATGGGTCCAATGAACCACGCTGGTGCAGGCCGCCATGAGGCCCAGGAGAAGCAGGAAGTCCAGGGCAGGGCGCAATTGCCCAACTAGAAATGATTGGGCAAAGGAGGAAAGAACCTCGGCCCTGTCCACAGGGAGCCGTGCTCTGGCTCGGAGAGACTAGAGTTCTGCCCCGATGAATTGAATCACCTGCGTTGCCACGAGTTCCGATCTGGCCTCGTTGATGAGGAGGCCAATCTGAGAGCAGACCTGGAGGGCCAGATCCCTGGACCACTCCACCTCCAACCCGGAGGGGGCTGCAATCAGCCAGTCATCCAGGTAAGGGTACACCCAGACCCTTCAGCGCTGCAGGAATGCTGTCACCACTGCTATGCATTTGGTGAAGACCCCAGGAGCTGGAGAGAGGCCGAAGGGCATGGCCCGGAACTCGTAAAGGGACCTCTCCACTCTGAAGCGGAGGAATCGCTGATGAGGCAGAAGGATTGGGACATGAAAGAATGTGTCCCGGAGGTCCAGAGAACAGAACCACACGCCTCATTCCAAGGATGGAATGATCTGTGCCAGAGTGACCATCCTGAAGGTTAGAGACCTTAGGAACCTGTTCAGGTCGTGTAGGTCTAGAATGGGGCACCAGCCCCCCGTCCATTTTGAGACCAGGAAATACCTGGACAAAAACCCTGGGTTTGGTGGAGGATCCGCCACCTCCCTGATCACCTCCTTCTGGAGGAGCAGGGCAATGTTGGCTCGACCAGCAGACAGAGAGGCCGTTGTCCCTGTAGCCCACCGTGGGGCGACGGCGCAATAGGGTGAGGCCCTGCTCAATTCCAGAGGCAGACTCTTTCCTACCACTTCTCCAAAACCCTGCGGTCCGTGGTGATAGTGGACCAGGCGGAAAGGAAGTGGTGGAGTGACAAGGCTGGGGGCGACATCCCTGAACCCATCACTGGGCAGGCTTAGAGGAAGGACCGCCGAGGGACCTCCTGGCCCTTTCCCTCCTGGCTTCCTGCTGGAGGAAGCTGCAGGCTTGGTTTTGGGGTGCCAAGTGCAACCCAGCTGGCCCTGATGCTGGTGTTGCTGGGCCGGACGTGCAGCAGGGGCAGAATGCCGAAAGGGCTCACGCTGCTGCAGGTGGCCTTTGTCCTTCTGGGCAGATGTGATGGAGTCCAAGGTGGCACTGGACTTCTCTATCCTCTGCAGATGACCCTCCACCCCGGGACTAAACAAATCGGTACCCAGGAAGGGAACGTCTGCTAGCTTGTGCTGGGTATCCACCGTGAAGGTGGAGATCCGCAGCCAAGCTCTGCGGCGCATGGCCACTGTGGCTGCTACTAACCGGGCACAAGAGTCTCCAATCTCAAGAGCAGTTTGGAGCTGTTGCTTTGCCACCGCCCTTCCCCGATCCCGCACCTGCTTGACCGTAGTCCAAAAGGACATGGGAAAAGTGTGCCATCAGTACAGCCAAACTGGCCTGACGAAGGCCTAAGGAGGACGCAGCGTAGACTTTACACCCGGCGTAGTCCAGTTTCTTGGACTCTTTATTGGGAGGCTTGTCCACATCCCTAGCGTTTCCGAAATGCTAGAAAACACTGTCGGTCACAAGCCCCTCCACAGCGGGGTGCTCCAAAAAACTGGAGAGTGAGCTGGTGGGGACGCATAATTCCTGGCCATCCTTGCCGAAGGAGCAGGACAAGAAGCTGGCTGCTGCCATAACTCCAGAGTTGGGCCAACAATTGCCTCAGCCACCGGAAAGGCCTCCATGGGAGAATCCCCTCGGTCCAGTATCTCCGTGAGGGGATACTTGGCCCGCTTTGACACGGGTTCGAGCTTCATCCTGGTAGATTCCGAGATGAGCCGAAGCATTCCCATGAATGAGGACGGGCTCTCATCTACTGACTGTCCCCCAGTGGACTCCAGGTCAAGGAGCCTGGAGAAAAGGGAAGAGTCATCATCAGACTCCGAGGAGTCTGCGAACAGCTGCCGAGGCCCTGAGCCACCCCCCTCCTGCCGAGGCCGATCGGGAGTGAGGGTGACCGACAACCGATTGGGCAACCCCTGACCCGACCGAGAATCCTTGGTTGGAGCCCCAGTTTTAGGTTGTGGATGTGGGGGTTCCACCACAATGGGTGGTGCAGCTGGTTTCGGCCGAACAACCGGCGCCGGCTCCTCATTGACCATGAGGGGTTGTTTCGGCCGCTCAGGTGACAGCCACTTAATGGCCGGGGAAGGCGATGGGGTTGGCTTATTCCCGGTCAGAAGGAGCTGCTGCCACATCAAGTCCTTGTAGCGCCGACGCGAATTTGCGCCAGAGCCATCCTCTGAGAAGCACGAAGACGAGGATGAGTGCCGCCCGCTTCCCTCGGTGCAGAGACTGAGAGACTGCCGATGTCGGGGATCGGGTTGGACCGAGACCTTGATGTTCAAGGCCTGGGGCTCTGGGAGGGAGCAAGGGAAACCCGCTCCTCCCTCAGTTCGGGAACCTTAACAGGGACTCGGCCACACAGGAGGCACAGGCAAGTCCTCGGTTTCCACGGGGAACCCGTGAAGAAGGGTTGTCTGCTTCTTCCAGTTGACAGCCTCGTCCGACACGGTCGGAAAATTCGACTCGCGCCGATGGGTGTCTCAGCCGCTGACCTGACGGGACACTGGAGCCAGCGCCTTTAGCCGCAACCTTGACAAGCAGAGTGTCGACTTTCCGAACGGACCTCTCCGGCCCCCATCGATAGTCGACGGTGGGATCTACTCCTTTCGTCCTCCTTCTTGGACCGAGAGGAATGTCCCGATGGACCTCACCTTCTGTAGAGAGGGATAGACAAAGCCCTTGAAAGAAGCCGTAGGAGGAGCCCAAGGAGAGTGGGATAAATGCCTCGACTGAGGAAGAAGAGATGCTGCTCAATACCTCCCCAGGGCGAATATCCATGCTCGGGTTGCTCAGCCGAGCCTGCCGCAGCGGACACCACCCAACGGGCCTCCTTCGACTTTACCAGAGGAATACGTCTCTCCTTGTTCCCAAGTTGAAGTCTGGCAGCACGGTCTTCAAGGACATTGACCGAAAAGGACTTGCACAATTCGCAGGCATGCGGCTCGTGATCAAGCCCAAGGCAGTAAACGCACGTGTAGTGCAAATCAGTCTGATACATCTTCTGCCCGCAAGGGCACCGCTGAAATCCAGGAGTCGATTTGTCCATTGCAGCCGTGAAGGAAGAAACAGAGCAAAGTCTAGAAAATTTAAGAATAAGTTTCGGTTTAACCGACGAGTTTGGATCCATGCCTAAAACGCAGAGCACTAAGGAGGGAACCTGAGCTTCCAAGCGGTAAGGAAGATCTGGCGTCATAGAGCGGAGCCAAAAGTTTTATCACCCGGGTGGGTGGGAGGAGCCAGCTTGAAGACCTTCCGGCATGATTTAAAGCGGCAAGGAACCTGCCAAGAAGTGTGGATTGAACAACATATCCATGTCCCTAGAAATACAGGTTACTCACCTGTAACAGGAGTTCTATGAGTGGTATATGTTGTTCATCCACACGGTCTGGCAGGTACCCAGCCGCTTAAGATGGGGCGGAAAGTCTTCAAGCTGGCTCCTCCCACCCAACTGTGTGATGAAACTCTCGGCTCCACCTCATGACGCCTGATCTAGCCCGCTGGAAACCAGGCTGTGCGCCGAAGCCGGTGAGGTCGTGAGGGTCAGTGTGGATGAACAACATATACTACTCCTAGAACTCCTGTTACAGGTGAGTAACCTGTATTTCTAGGGGAGTGGATATGTTCTATCCACACTGTCTGGCAGACTCCTAGAAGTTTTCCGGGAGGAAGGAGGAAAGGCACACACCCCCTACATAGGGAACAGAGGCTCCGAAACCAATATCCCGGCATGACTCAAGGTCGATGTGGCAATGGGTAATGAAGGCATTTGCTGACTTCCAGGTAGCAGCCCGGCAGATTTCCTGGCTAGGGATGTCCCTGGAAGCAGCCATCGATGCAGCGGTATGGCGGGTAGAATGAGCTCTTATTCCTCTGGGAGGCTCCTTGCCCGCCAACCCGTAACACAGACCTACGCATGAGGTAATCCACCTTGCAATGGTCCACTTTGCTGCAGGTCTGCCAGAAGCAGCTTCAGCGTAGGTGACAAACAGCTGGCGAACCTCTCCCCGAATTTCCGCCGTCCTCTTCTTATAGTAGGAGAGTGCACGTCTCGGGTCCAAAGTATGGAGCTTGTACTCTGCCTTCGAGGTGTGATTAGGGTAGTATACTTGCAGAGTTAACACGTGGTTAAGGTGAAACTCTGACACCACCTTCGGAAGTAATTTTGGGTGGGGACGTAGAACAACCTTGTCCCTGTGGAAGATCAGCTAAGGGGAGTCCACCGAAAGCACCTGGAGCTCCGCTGTCCTTCTGGCAGATGTGATAGCCACCAGTAAGGCTATTTTCCATGACAAGCGTGACAAGGCACACTTGTGCACTGCTTCAAATGGCTTGCCCATGAGCCTTGCCAGAATAAGCAGTAGATCCCACGGAGGTGGAGGTTCATGCACCGGAAGGGATATGTGATCCAGGCCTTTGAAAAAGTGCTCGACCACTGTCTCCTGCACCACCGTCGGCTGACCGGCCCACGCCCGACAAGCAGAGATGGCTGCTAGGTGCACACTAAGGATCAATGACTGAAGATACCCTTTGGAGAAAGAGAGAGACCAAAGGTAGTCAAGAATGTTAGCCACTGGACAGGATAAAGGGTCCAGGCCCTTGCTCTGACACCTAATGGAAAAGCTTTTCCATTTGAAGGCATAACATTTCCTGGTCGATTCCTTTCTGGATGCCTCCACCATAGTGTAGACATCTTCAGAAAAACCCAAAGTCTAGAACTCTAGCCGCTCACGTACCGGGCTGTGAGGTACATGGATTGAAGGTCCAGATGGAATACCTTCTTCCCTGATTGAGTGATATCAGGTCCAGGTGTGCTGGAAGCCGCTCCGGGGGCCTGCAGCTGAGGCCGAGGAGATCTGGATACCAGAACTGGCGCAGCCAGTCTGGGACTACCAGCATCACCTTTGCCTTGTCCCTCCTCACTTTGAGGAGCACCGTGTGCATCAAGGGAAATGGAAGGAAGGCAGAGAGGAGGCCTGGGGTCCACAGTCTCGAGAAAGCATCCCCCTGCAGTGAGCCCTGCTGAGGGGGGGCCGGCATGAAACAGCCTCAGCTTGGTGTTTTCCCTAGAGGCAAACAGGTCCACCATTGGTTTGCCCCAGTGGGAGTGCTACCTCTGGATGGCAAAACCACTCGTGGGATGTCTGGCCTAAGCGGCTGAGAGCATCCGCCATATGGTTTCAGGCTCCTGCCACATGGATGGCTAGGAGATCTTCCTCTAATCGGATCATGAGAGTCCAGATGCGGAGCACCTCCCTGCACAGCAGATGGGAGTGCGTGCCGCCCTGTTTGTTGAGGTAGTACATGGTCGTGGTATTGTCCGTCTGGACTTGAATCACTTGACCCTGAAACTGAGGAGCGAAAGCTGACAGTGCCAGTCTGACTGCTCTGAACTCCAACAGGTTGATGTGGCATTGGGACTCCTTGGGGGGGGGTTCACATCCCGTGGGCCCTTCTGTCCCCCATGTAGGCTCCTCAGCCCATGATAGAGGCATCAGTCGTGAGGACAACCATCAGCTTAAGGCGGACAAACGGGATCCCTTCCTGCAACCAGTCTGAGGCGGTCCACCATTGGAGCATCCCACATATTCTGGGTTACAGTGATCAGATGGTCGAAATGACCATGGTGCTGAGTCCACTGGGCAGCCAGCTCCCATTGTAGGGGGCGCATGCGTAACCTGGCCCAATGGACCACTGAGGTGCATGCCACCATGTAACCCAGAAGGCGCAGAAAGTCCCAGGCAGGGCACAAATGCCCAACCAGAAATGATTGGGCAAAGGAGGAAAGAACCTCCGCCCTGTCCGCCGGGAGCCGAGCTCTGGCTTTACAACAGTCAAGCTCTACCCCGATGAAGCCGATCACCTGAGAAGGCACAAGTTCCGACTTGGCCTCGTTGATCAGGAGGCTGAGTTGGGAGCAGGTCTGGAGGGCCAGGTCCTTGGACCTCTCCACCTCCTGTTGGGTGGAACCTGCTAGGAGCCAACCGTGTGAGGCAAGAATAAATCCTGCCCCGAAATGGGCAGTCACCACTGCAATGCATTGGTGAAGACCCGTGGGGCCAAGACAGGTCGAAATGCATGGCTCGGAACTCATATAGGGTCCCTTCGACCCTGAAGCAGAGAAACCGCTGATGGAGCGGACAGATTGGGACGTGAAAGAACGCATCCTGCAGATTCAGTGAACAGAAGCACATGTTTTGCTCCAAGGGTGTTATGACCTAGGGCAGAGTGACCATCCGAAAGGTGCATGGCCTGAGATATTGATACGGGTTGTGCAGATCTAGAATGGGGTGCCAGCCACCCATCCGCTTGGGCACCAGAAAGTACCTAGAGACAAAGACTGGGTCTGCTGGAGGATCCACCACTGGAGCTACTGCCTCCTTGAGGAGGAAATGAGTGATGTCTCAGAGAGCTGACTGGGTCTGAGTGGATTCTCTTTCCTCCCAAGGGGTGCGGGTTCGGCTTGGCAGGCACTGCTCGAACTCCAGAGGCAGTCCCCTGACCAACCACTTCGAGAACCCACCTCTCTGAAATGACAACAGACCAGGCGGAAAGGAAGTGGCGGAGCTGGCCCCCCACGGGAGGACCCAGAGCTGAGGTGATGGGAGAGGGGTTGACAGCCCCCGCCCGAGCAGACTTGGAGGAGGAGGCTGCAGGATCTGAACCTCTGCCTCCTTTACGGGCCTGATGGGAGTCCGGGTTTCGGCCGGGGTAGCCAAGCTCGAGCCTGCTGCTGTTGCTGGTGCTGCTGTCCACCTTGAAAGGGGAAGAATGTTGAAAAGGCTTCTTCTTTCTCTCCTGCTGGTTCTTGCCGGAAGAACCCTTGGCAGAAGTAGCATCCAAGGTGGCGCTGGACTGCTGAATGCGCTGAAGGTGACTGGCCCCTCCTGGGCTGAACAAATCGGTCCCGAGGAAGGGAACATCAGCTAGTTTGTGCTGGGTATCCACTGGGAACAAGAAGAGCCACAGTCAAGCCCTGCAACAAGAGGCAACCGCAGCAGCCATCAAGCAGGCACAAGAGTCCCCAATGTCCAGGACGTCGGAAGCTGCTGTTTGGCAACAGCTCAGCCATGATCCCGGTCCTGCTTGACCGTGGTCAGCATGTCCACGGGCAGATGTGGGAGGACTTAATCCAGAGACCTTATATGGGCGTGAGAGAAGTGTGCCATGATGACTGCCAAACTTGCCTGACGAAGGCCCAAGGAGGAAGCCACAAAGACCTTCCTGGCTGAATGGTCCAAAAGCTTGGACTCTTTTTCGGAAGGTCGGTCAGTGTCACCAGCCTCTCAGCCGAAGGTTGCTCTGTGAACCCCACAAGGGACTCCATGGGCACCGCATACTTGTAGATCATGCGGGCAGATGGAGCTGGACAAGAGGCAGGGCACTGTCAAAGTTCTAGAGCGGGCCAACAATAGTATCAGTCACAGGAAAAGCCTCCATTGGGGTATCCCCTCTCTTAAGGATGCCCGTAAGAGGGTACACCGCCTTTTTCCTGATTGACTCCAAGGGCATCCCTGTAGATTCAGAGATGAGGCAAAGAATCCCTTGAAAAGACGAGGGACCTTCATCCGTCTCTAAGCCAACGGTTGATTCATCACCACATGGATGAGAATGCAAGCTGGTGACATTCGAATTCGAGGAATCTGGGTATAACGGCCAACCACCCAGGTCACCTTCGACCCACCAATGGCGGTCTGGGATGACCATGACCAAAAACCACCAAGGAAGTCCGGTGCCTTGTCTATCTTCCTTGGAAGGAGCCCCTCCCACAGGCTGTTTGAGCGGTGGTTCCACCACAATCGGTGGAGACCGTTTTGGGCTGAACTGGTGGTTTTGCCGGCACCGAGGGCGGAGGAACCGATTTAATCAGCTCTGGAGTCTTCTTCGGCCTAGGAGGCGAAGGCCACCTAATGGCCGGTGTAGAAGCCAGAGCCGGCTTGTGCCCAGCCAAAATTAGCTGTTGCCACATGAGGTCCTTGTAGTACTGATGGAGTTTCCGCTGGAGCCTCTCCTCATCTGAGGAGTACGAGGACGATCGATGGTGTCACCTCTTTTTAGGTGTTTATGGTTCTTCCTTGGCCTGTCGGTCGAGGGGGTCCAAGACCTCGATCGAGATCGGACGGGCCGGCTCGGTCACTTGGGAGACACCGGCAGAACCAGTGATTTCCCAGGATCAGGGACCACTTCTTCGATGGGAGACCCAGCAGGCTGGGTCTAGTCATCTGGAAAGACCAGATTAGGGGTTCGATCAAGGGAATCGTCGACCAGAGTTGGTGAGATCGGATAGATCACGATTTCAACATCGATGAGCGATAATTCAGTCGACTGACCAGACGGCAAAGCCGAAAAGCCAGCAACCAGAGAAGCGATCTTTACCGAGGTTGAGACCACATATTCCTGAGATCGAGATCTCTCCCACTCCCAAGAATGTCTCCTTCAAGACAAAGACAATCCTGGATCCTTCTCCCGCTTATGGGATCGAGAGGAGAGACTGGCATAACTCTCAGAAGGAACCCGAGAAGGTGGAGCCCAGGTTGAACGGAATGAAGAGGCTCCGAGAAGTCTCTGCAACACGAGCCACTTCCTCCTCAAACGCTTGCATGCATTCCAGTTGCTCGGCAGATCCTGCAGCCGTAGAAACCACCCACCAAGCTTCCTTGGATTTCACCGGCGGGTTCCTCTTCTCCAGCCTCCCCAGCTTCAGAAGTGCGAGACGGTCGTCAAGAACGTTGGGATGAAAGGCGAGACGCATATCGTATTTTGAGGTGTCATGGTTGACACCGAGGCAATACCCGCATGTGGTATGGGGAACGGTGTGCAACATTTTCTTGCTGCAAGTGCACAGACGAAATCCGGAGGAAGACTTGTCTTCCTTAACTGAAGCAGCAAACTTGCAATCGCTAACACAATGTGAATTTATGGAATAACCAAAGGTTTGAAGGCCAGCGCCTACAAGATGCGAGAACACGAGGGAAGCAACCTGAATCTTCCAGCGGAAAGGAAAATCTGGTGTCATGGGGCGGAGCCGAGGTATATACCACCCGGGTGGGTGGGAGAGGCCAGCTTGAAGACTTCCAGTTCATCTTAAAGTGGAAGGGGACATGCCAAAGAGTGTGGATGAACAACATATCCACACTCCTAGAACTGACGTTCCAAAACCAGCATCCAGGCATGACTCGAGGTCGATGTGGTAATGGGAAATGAAGGTGCGTGTTGACCTCCAGGTAGCAGCCCTGCAGATTTCCTGGATAGGGACATCCCTAGAAGCAGCCACCGACGCAGCGGTATGACAGGTGGAATGAGCCCTAAGCCCTATGGGAGGCTCCCTACCCACCAATCTATAGCAGAGATCAATGCAGGAAGTGATCCACCTGCCAATCATCCGCTTTGCTGCAGGTCTGTCAGGTGCGGCTTCAGCATAGGTGATAAACAGCTGGCGAACCTCTCCTCGAACTTCTGCGGTACACTCTTTGTAGTAAGCGAGCGCTCTTTTCAGGTCCAAAGTATGGAGCCTGTACTCGGCCTCCAAGGTAATGACTGGGGTAGAACACCGGCAGAGTCAACACCTGGTTCAGGTGAAACTCCGACACCACCTTTGGGAGAAATTTCAGGTGGGGGCGCAGGACAACCTTGCCCCTGTGGAAGACCAGGTAGGGAGCTTCGATGGAAAGCACCTGGAGCTCCCCAATCCTTCTGGCTGACGTGACAGCCACCAAGAAGGCTGTCTTCAACGACAGGTGAGAGATGTCACACACCTGTGCATCGGTTCGAATGGCTTGCCCACGAGCTTGGCCAATACCAACAGTAAATCCCACGGAGGTGGTGGTTCACGCGCCGGAGGGGATATGTAATCTAGGTCCTTGAAAAAGCACCAGACCACCTTCTCCTTTGCCATCGACTGCTTGCTGGCCCGTGCCTGGTAAGCAGAGATGTCTGCCAGGTGCACCTTGAGGCTCGTCGACTAAAGCCGTTGCTGGGAAAGGGACCACAGGAAGTCCAGAATGCTAGCCACTGGACAGGACAAGGGGTCCGACGCCTTGCCCTGACACCAAATGGGGAATCTCTTCCATTTGAAGGCATAGCATTTTCTGGTCGACTCCTTGCGGGACACCTCAACGACGTTGAGGACCTCATCGAAAAGACCCAAGGTCTGCAACTCTAGCCGCTCAGGAACCAGGTCGTCAGGTGCAGAGATTGAAGGTCTGGATGGAGTACCTTCCCCTTGTTGATGGAGAGCAGGTCCGGGCAGGCTGGAAGTCGCCTCGGGAGCCTGGAGCGAAGGCTGAGGAGATCTGGAAACCAGAACTGGCGAGGCCAATCTGGGGATACCAGGATCACCTGTGCCTTGTCCCTCCTGATCTTGAGGAGCAATCTGTGGATCAAGAGCAGAGGAGGGAAGGTGTAGAAGAGGCCCACGGCCTGGAGAAGGCATCCCCTGCAGTGAGCCCTGCTTTGGGGGGGGGCATGGTACAGCCTCAGCTTGGCATCCTACCTGGAGGCGAACAGGTCTTGTACCATCTCCGGCAAGAGAGACCACTCGTGAGATGCATCGCCTATCCGACTGAGGGCATCAGCCAGACTGTTCAACGCTCCTGCCACATGAATGGCTAGGAGATCCACCTCCAGACTGAGCACGAGACCAAATGTGAAGAGCTTCCTTGCACAGAGGCAAGGAGTGCATCCTGCCCTGTCTGTCGAGATAGTACATGGTTGTAGTGTTGTCCGTCTGGACCTAGACCACTTGACCACGAACAAATGGAGCAAAGGCGGTCAGGGCTAGCCGGACCACTCAGAGCTCCAGCAAGCTGATGTGGCATCAGGACTCCTGAGGGGACCAACCCATCAGAGAGGCGTCGCTCACTGGGATGACGATTGGCTCGGAACGGATAAATGGTGTTCCCTCCCGCTGATGAGCTGGGACAAGCCACCACTGCAGGCCGTCCCACATCTCCTGGATCACAGAAACTGGCTGGTCTAAATGACCCGAGTGCTGAGACCACTTGCAGGCGGTTGGATCATCCAGCAAGCATCCCACGGCGCTCAGAAGCTCCACAAGGCCAGCATCAGGCCTCCGGTAGCCCCATCAGGTACGGTGAGCAGCGCTCCAGCACCGGTTTCCTCTGGGAGTTTTCAGGACTGATTATTTGCACTTCAGATTTTCAGCACCACTCTGAGATCGGTGCTCATTGGCTACCTTGTCAAGCAGTGTTCCCTGATTGGTCCGCTCCCTTGCCTGAAAATTTCAATGCAAATCTGCTTCTCCTTTACTGTACTGAATTATCACTTGCTCAGATGGTAGCACTTCCTGCTTAAAAGTACAGTTACGTAAGAACTTAACGTAACAGTAGATCTTTGAGAGAGGCTCTTGCAGTAGATAATTACATATAGGACTGACGCCGGTTGGCGGCAGAGGACACAAGGAAAAATTTCTAGCTAGCAGTCCCTGGCGGGACACCCCGTCAGTTGAAGGCTGGGACTAGCTACACGACGTTGGTATAAAGGGGGCGGCCCATACGCTTCTACCTTCCAGTTCTTTTCCGCCACAGGCCCGGACGAGAAGCAGATATTTCCATTCCTGGAAAAAGAGCTGAAAAGCCTAGGGGATGGAAGGAGAGTTGACTTATTGGTAAGAGCTCTCTCAAGATCTACTGTTACAGTAAGTTCTTACTGACAACTGTACTATCTTATCGAGAGGGCTCTTGCATAGGTAATTACATATAGGACTGAATCCCAAGCAGTCTGGAACAAATAAGAGGCACCGGGGAGGAAAACTACTCCAGAAAGTAGTAGTAGCCTTGAAGGCCTCAAGACAGGAGGCCTTGCAAAACAGCTAGCCCAAAGCCTGCTCTACAGTGAGAGGCAATGTCCAAACTGTAGTTTTTCATAAAGGTATGGACGGAGGTCCAGGTGGCGGCAGCGCAGATGTCTGCCGCAGACACATTCTTGAAACAAGCCGCAGAGGCCGCTACTCCACGTGTTTGAGTGACCTCTGACCTGACCGAGAAGGGTCTTGTTGTACTTGTCATAACAGAAAGTGATGCAATGAGCCAACCACTTTGACAGGCATTGCTTGGAAACAGCATTGCCTTCCCTTTTGTGAGCAAGAGAGATGAACAACTGATCAGTCTTTCTGAGATCCTTCGTCCTGTCGGTGTAGTATCTCAGAATCCGGTAAACATCCATGGTATGGAGTAAATATTCTCCTTGGTTGGAGAACTGCATGAAAAAGGCAGGTAACTCTATAGACTAATTTAAGGTAGACTCTGCTACCACTTTAAGTATAAACTTAGGGTTCGTGAGAAGAGCCACTGCTCTTTGTGAAAAATCAAATAGGAATTTTACACATAAGGCCTGAGTCTTGAAATTCTTCGAGTGGAAGTAGTGGCCACCAAGAAGAGTGCTTCTATGAAAGAAACTTCAGATCTATGGTTGCTGCAGGTTCAAGGAGGAAGGGTAAGTTTCTCGAGAACAAAGTTCAAGTCCAAAGGGGGAGCAGGAGTTCAGATGGGGGGCCTCAGATGAAGGATCCCTCTACGAAAGGTCTTACAGACCTCTAATTGGGCAAACACTTTATCTGCGAAAGGAACATGGTAGGCTGAAATAGCAACCATGTGCACCTTCAAGGAGGA
Organism: Neoceratodus forsteri; assembly: GCA_016271365.2. Lineage (NCBI taxonomy): Eukaryota > Metazoa > Chordata > Ceratodontiformes > Ceratodontidae > Neoceratodus > Neoceratodus forsteri. The sequence continues at coordinate 25,735,926 of JADMNL010000034.1, read as the reverse complement.
ATGAGTGAGACCCAGGTCGAAGACATGACGTAAATATTCCAGCAGAACAGCCACTGAACAGGAGAAAGGCTCCACATTCCTAGAGGCGGCCCAAATAGAAAATCTCTTCCATTTCATGGCATAAGTGGACCTAGTGGAGGGTTTCTAGCCTCCACAAGAATCTCCGCCACTTTTGGAGAGATGCCAAAACGAGATTGAGCTAGGTCTGCAGGAGCCATGCATGAAGTTGTAGGGACTTGAGGCCGGATGGACCAGGGTCCCCTGATCCTGGGTCAGCAAACCTCTAGATAAAGGAAGAGGAAGAGGAGGAACCTCTGAGTATTGTTGTAGAAGAGAGAACCAGATTTGCCTGGGCCAGAAAGGAGCAATCAGAATCATTCTCGCTCCTTCTGTGGATAGTTTCTGCAATACACAATGAACCAGAGGAATTAGGGGAAAAGCATATACGAATTTGCCCTTCCAGTCTAGAGACAGAGCGTCACTCCAGTAAGCGCCTCGCTCTGGAACGAGCGAGCAAAAGATGGGAAGTTTTGCGTTTTGAGAAGAGGCGAACAGGTCTACCTGAGGAGTCCCCCAAAGCTGAAAGATATCTTCTAGCACCTTTTGGTCCAATTCCCACTCATGCGGCAGGGCAGAGGAGCGGCTAAGCTCGTCTGCCAGGGTGTTGTCGACTCCTGGAACATGAATCGCAGTGAGGTGAAGGTTGTGTCGAGTTGCCCAGTCCCAAACCCTCATTGCTTCCCTGCATAGAGGATAGGATCGAGTCCCTCCTGCTTGTTGATTTACCACACCACGCACATGTTGTCTGTCTGGACGGCCAGGGTGACCGGAAGAATGTATTGGTGAAGGGCTTGAGAGCATATTGTACTGCTTTGAAGCTTGAGCACATTGATGTGGAGAGCTAGTTCCAATCTGGACCATAATCCTGGGTTGGTGAGGACCCAGATGGGCTCCCCAACCTTTGCCTGATGCGTCTGTGGTCAGAGTCTGGGAGGGGGAGGATGACAGAAGGGTCCCCCCGAAACAAGTTTCTCTCGAACCATCCACCACTGCAAGTCTCGTGCCATCGGCGAGGAGATCAGAACTAGATGATCTAGGTCGTCTACGAGTTGATCCCACTGGGAGCGAAGAGTCCATTGAGAGATCCTCATGTGGAGTCTAGCTCGAGGGACCGTCGGAATAGCGGCCGCCATGAGTCCCAGGAGATGGAGAACCGACCTCGCCGGAACCCTCCTGCGTTCTGATGATAGGGAAATCTGTGACTGAAGGGAGGCCGCCCTGTCTGGAGGCAGGAAAGCCTTGCTCACCGTCGTATCGAGGATAGCCCCGATGAACTGTAGTCTCTGGGAGGGATCCAGATGAGACTTGGAATGGTTGATGGTAATACCCAGGCAAGTAAAAACCTGCTGGGTGAGGGAAAGAAAATGCAGGAGCTCCTCCCTGGACGAGGCCGCCAGGAGCCAGTTGTCCAAGTAAGGGAACACCTGTACTCCCATCATACGCAGGTGGGCAGCTACCACAGCCAGGCATTTGGTAAATATTCGGGGTGCCGAGGAAAGACCAAACGGGAGCACCCGGAATTGGTACTGGTCCCCCTGAAACGAAAACCAAAGATACTTGCAGTGAGAAGGGCGTATGGGAATGTGCAGATATGCATCCTGCATATCCAGCGCACAAAGCCATTGACCCGGCCAAAGGAGGGGCAGAAGGGTCTGTAGGGAGAGCATCCTGAACCTTTTGTATGCCACGTAAAGGTTCAAGGAACTGAGATCGAGAATAGGTCTGAGATCTCCCATCTTCTTTGGAACCAGGAAGAAATGTGAATAGTAACCCGCCCCTTGAAGATGAAGGGGAATGGGTTCAATGGCCCTCTTCGCGAGGAGGGCAGAGATTTCTTCCCGGACCAAAGGAAGATGATCCCTTGCGTAGGACGATTTAAGGGGTGGGTGGCGTCGTGGTTTCTGTAGAACCTCTATAGAGTGCCCTTTCACTATAATCTGGAGCACCCAAGATTCCGTTGTTATCCTCTCCCAACCCGGAAGGTGGAGGGAGAACCTCCCTCCTACCAGTTCCTCCGGTGTGTCCGGAGGCGGTGGGAGAGGGGAGGAGTCAGGTGGTGTGGGGCAGTGCCGCAGCTGGGTCACCCGCTGCTTTTTTGGGCAGGGGGGCCTGGCAGCTGCGGGGGCCTGACGTTTAGTTGGCCGCCTTCCTTGGGGTTTCGCTTGTGGCCGACTGCGTCTGCGAAAAAGAACGGCGCTGCGGGTGTTGGGGACAGTACATGGAATCCACGGATTTCAGAGCCGTCCCCTTCTCCTACAACTTGGTGATGATGTCCTTGACATCACCACCGAAAAGCACCGACCCTCTGAAAGGTGCTTCCTGGATCGCAGATTGCACCTCCGGGACCAAACCTGACACACGGAGCCAGGCATAACGCCGTAGACTCACGGCGAAAGCGGAGCTCCACCCGGCAGTATCCACTGCATCGTATGTCGTCCACAGAATGTGACGACTGGCCAAATGAGCAGAACGGACTAGATCGGCTAACTCCTACTTGACTTGAGAGTCAGGTAAGGAGTCTATCTTAGATTCCGCCTGGGTAAGGATGGCCTTCTGGTAATCCCCCATATGTGCGACGTAATTCAGGGCCCGAATTCCCAGTGTGCAAGAGGCATAAATCTTTCTTCCATACTGGTCCAGGGAGGAGATTCCTTATCCGGGGAGGCAAGACTTAGATGTTGGGGTGCACTGACCGGCCGTGAGCGGCACTAATCATAACCGAATCTGCACGAGGGTGGGAGTCCAGATAGTCTACACCCTCTGGAGCCTGGTATAGCCTATTAGACTTCCTAGGAAGTGGGGCTAACACCGACGGTTGTTTCCAAATCGTGGAAACAAAGTGGGCGTGAGGCTCAATCCAGGGTGGCACAAAAGTTTGAGCTGTCAGGGGCAGGTCCAGATGTTCGGCGAGTTTAAGTCGCTGAGGATCTGGTTCCAAGGAGCGCCACTGATGAACTTCCTGGATTTTTCTGAGCAACTCTGTGAAGGAAGGATCCTCCGGAGGAGACTCGAAGGGTCCTCGGCTGGGGCTTAGACGGAGAGCGAGGCTCATTGTCTCTCTCGGAGCATCCTTCGGAAGAATCCGAGAGGGAAGAAGAATCGGAAGCAGAATAAGACTCCCTAACACGGCTTGGGGCAGGAACGGGTTCCTTGGGGGGTACCCCTGGACGTGTGTCCTGCCCCTCTCGAGATCCAGAGGGAAGGGCTCTGGAGTCTGGAGGAGCTGAGGGAGTGTGCCGCCTCAGGCGCATGGGAGCCGGGGGTGGCATCATCGCCGTAGGGTGGCTCTCTACCTCCTTCGTGAGCTGAGCCTTGGCCTCAGCCCACCATGTGGCCAGAGTCTCCTGCAGATCCACCCCTAGCCGTAGGGGCGGTAGAGGAAGAGGAGGAGGGGGAAAGGCGTACGGGTTGTACCCGTAAGGAGAGTATCCGAAACCCGGCTGCGGAAAAAACGGCGTTAGGTACTGCGGAGCTGGATACTGCTGTCCCGGGTACGACGGTGTCTGATAAGACGACGGGTACCCGGTCGCCGGAAGAGCTGCCGCAGCAAACGGCCCGGATGGAGACCCCACGGGCAGATCAACATTGAGAGGCCCGGAGGGTGCAGGGCCCGACGGACGAGGGAAAATCCCCTGACGGTGTCAGCAGGGCGGCGATCCAGATCCGGTTCGCCTAGGAGGGTCTGGCGAGTGGAAGATCCCCGCATGGCCCGAGGATGGGGGAGAAATCTGAGGTCAGGCTGGGGTGACTCGGGCTCCCCAGGCGGTGGCGAGCTCACGGGGACAGGTCTGACGGGCATGGGGGTCCGTCACAGTGGGTTCTGTGCCGGCTGCGTCGGGGAGCAGGCGTGTGGCTTAGGGGCTAGTTCGGTGGGCGCTGGAGAAGCGGAGTCCGACTTCTGGGTCCCTCATCAGAGGTGGGCTGAGGTGGAGAAGGGCCCGTCGGAAGGGGACGTGGTCGTGCGCCGCCCGAAGGTCGGGCTTCTTGTCGACCCTCTCCCGGCAGGCGTCGGAAGAGCTGCGTCCGACTTATAGGAGTCGCCCCAGCCATAGCCACAAGCCTGCGGCCAAACCGGGCGGAAGCCTCCTTTGCCCGGAGGCGCCTGCAAGGCCAACAGCGAGCCAGACGGGCGGGTCGACACCTCCTCAAACCCTTGGAGGCTGCCATCAGACGGTCCCCTGGAGGATATTACCTGGGCCGCGACTCCGGCCGGAGTCACGGAAGAGGAGGCCTTCTCCCGGTGCCTCTCCTTGTCCGCTTTTTCGCTGTCCTTCAAGAGAAGTAGACGCCTGCCTCAGCTTCTTCAACTCTTTCTCCATGGAAGACATCTTTTCTTGAGAAGATGAGCTTCCGCAGGGACTGTTAAGCGTGTCGTTTGCGGGTAGCCGCTGAAGTTGAGACAATGCTGCTTGTCAAACTCGAATGGTGGGGCCTAGGCAGAAAAGGCAGAGAGAATGGCCGTCCTTGTGTGGCAGTTAGGCGCCCTACGAGTCGCACTTGTTTTTGTGCTCTGAGGGTGTGGGGACGACATACACAGGCGTTGACCTGGCGACAGAAGGAAAATAAATTCAATTTCCGGTAAAACCGACGAAAAGGGTAGGGCTGATGAAGCACAAACTTTCGCAGTGCTGCCAGGCCAGCGGTGGGAAAGAACTGGAAGGCGGGATACGCCTTATACCGATGTCATATGACGCCGGTCACCTGATGTGGGGCGGTCCCACGCCCAGGGACTGCTAGCTAGAAATTTTTACGTGGGGTCCTGCCAAGCGTCAGTCCTATATGTAATTGCCTACTGCAAGAGCCCTCTCAAAGTAAGATCTACTGTTTTCCACTTAAAGAGTGAGGTCTTGACAGTGTTGTAAGCTGTCTGAATTTGCGCTGGCATCCCCTGTGCCAAAGTAATTCACAGCTGCATCTATCTCAAGCCCCCTTACTCCTGGGAAGCAGCGGTCCTTGCTTGGACCCCTTGCCATCAGCATAGCTAATATTATTAAGTTGATTCTGTGACAGTTTGACCACACGCTTAAATTCCTCGGCAAGCCTGCCATTATTCTGTTTGGGGGTTAAAAAAGGCCAGCTTTGCAGACCCTGCCCACCCCAATGTGATTTTTGCTTTTCTTCCCTTTTATTTCACAAACCAAGGCTTTCAGACTTAGCTGGGCCTTGCTGTTGTCTAACCGCCCCGATCTAACAGCACAATTAAGTGCTCAGCTCTATTTTGCCCCTTTGTTTCGCCTTTTGTTTGTACTGCTCTCCTTTTCTGAGCTTTATTTAATTTCATGTCTGCTTTCCCTTCAGGCCTCCGGTAGCCTCATCAGGCTGTGACCGCAGCCATGGTCAAATCATCCAGCAAGTGTCCCATGGCGCTTGGAAGCTCCACAAGGCCAGCATCAGATACGGTGAGCAGCGCTCCACCACCGTTTCCCTCGGGGAGTTTTCTGCCCCCCAAAGCCTTCCTAGGCCACCTTAAATCCTCTCTTCTCCCCTCCCATCTTACTAAATCCCTCCTCATTGGCGCTCTCCTTCCTGCTAAATCTCTCCTCCTTGGCTCATTACCAAGTCTACCCATATTTTTACTCCTACTCTCTTTGCTCCTCCTCGCTATGTTGTAGCTCTCTATAATCCCTGCCTTATCAGGTGACCAAGCCGCTATCACCTCATTTGTCATCTGCTCAGTACACCCTGGCCATGGATACAGGCCTGCTACTGCAGAGTGTGTGGGTGTTCTTTTGTCTGTCTCTGCTGTTGCACTTTCACCCCTTAAATCCTTACTCCTCACCAGATACACCACCACCTGTGATATGGGGTCCCAACCATATGCCTGTTCAGGCCGATATCTTAAAGTTACTAGACTCTCTGTTACGCGTCCTCGATACTCCATATTTGCTACTGGACCCCTACTCACCACGGCAAACTGGTAACTTAGATGTGCCCTCATTAAAGATCTTCAATGTGTTTCCTCACCTCGCTCTCCCCATATTTTCCTTTGCTGGCAAGGTTCTGTTCTATGTAACACTAATGCAGCTTGGTACTAGCCTCAAGGACCCTTCCCGCCATAACAATATCCCCCTGCAAATGCAGGCGGACTAAGTTCGTATAAGTGCTCTCAGAAACAATCAAGAAGATCCTGCTTCTCTTACTGCTGTGCTCTGGCAATGTCGATCTTAACCCTGGCCCTCCAGCACCCATTGGATCGCCTGCAGACCTACCTAATCTTAAAGGGTTAAGCTTCATGCACGTTAATGCATGCAGCTTGTTAAAAAAATTCTCACCTATCCAGGCCTGGATTTGTCACACTACCCAGGTATCTTGGGTGTCACAGAGTCTTGGCTTCACCTGGCAACAAGGAACGATGAAATAAACCTCCCTTCCTATTCCTTGTTCCAAACTGACTAGACTGACCAGAGGTGGAGGAGTGGCTATTTATGTTAAGGACAAATTCACAGTCTCCATCTCAGATTCAACCTCAATTCCACATGAGTTTGAAAGTCTCTCCCTGCAGGTCGAGATTGCACCTGGTGCATCACTTTGTGTGATAGGTTGTTATAGGCCCCGTCTGCTGGTTTGCAGCTGCTGAACCATTTAAGCATTATCCCAGGACAAACATCCATTAAGACCATATCACTTGGCAACCTCAATCTAGATTGGCTATCTAGTGCATCTTCTCCACTAAAAATCAAGGTCCAACCGCACCGCCTCCTCAGGAGCCAAATTCTCCACTACTAGGTGCTTACGCAATTTCAACCCCTATGCATTCATCTCTAAGTTAAAACATTCTGTATACTGGCCAGAATTTTATCTAGCAAAGTCTGTGACTACTGCTTACAATATCTTTCAAGACATTATCCTAGCTGCTCTCAATAAACACGCACTATTAGCGAAAACTCGGATCAGGAAAAAACACTGTCCTTGGTTCTCTTATTAACTGAAGAACGACTTGCATAATAGAGACCTGCTGTGGAAGAAAGCCCGCAAGTCAAAATCCGGGAACGACAGGAATCTATTCAGGAGGGCGAGGAACCGGTGCACCAAACTGGTTAGAGAAGCAAAGGCTAGTTTCTATCGCTCCCAACTTGATCTTTCATCCAACTGCTCCTCCAAATTCTGGAAACTAATCAAGGATATTGAAGGCCATTCCCCCGGTGTCTCACTGCCAACTAAAATCTCGATTGGCACTACTACATTCACTGATAAATATTCAGTCCTTGATTCCTTCAACAACCATTTTGCCACCGCAGGGTTAGCATTCGATACCTCCGCAGCTAACACACTATGCACTCAGCTTGGACTCAATGATCAAGGATCCCCATCCCCAAATCCATCCTTCTCCCTTCAACCTACAATTTTGAAGGAAGTCAAAGATATCTTACTCCAGCTGGATGCTAGAAACAGCACAGGAGCAGATCACATTGGTCCTTATTTCTTAAAGCTGGGCTATTGTGCCCTGACAGTGTCCATTACCCACCTGTTTAACCTCTCCCTCTCTCAGGCCCATGTTATCCCACTGTTCAAATCTGGAGATCCAAGTGACTTGAACAATTACAGGCCAATCTCCCTTCTACCAACCCTGTCTAAGATGCTGGAAAAAGTTGTGAACATCCAGATAAAGAATCACCTTGAATCGGCAAAACTGCTAAACCCTTTACAATCAGGTTTCAGAGCACAGCACAGCACAATATCGGCTCTAGCCAAAGCTACCAATCACTGGCAGCTTGAGTTGGACAACAAGAACTTTGTCGGAGCTGTGTTCTTGGACCTAAGCAAGGCCTTTGATACAGATCATAGCCTGCTCCTCACGTCCCTCTAACAAACTGGCCTAGCGCTTTATCCACCACATGATTCGAGAATTACCTCGTAGGCCGATCACAGCAAGTAAAATCAGAAGGTGAAGTCTCTCCCTTAAAGCCTCTCCTGAGAGGAGTTCCTCAAGATTCCATCTTCAGACCCCCGTTATTCGCAATCTACATCAACAGGTTAGACAACATCATCAAAAAGGCCCAAATACTCCTTTTTGCGGACAATACAGTGCTTTATGTCAGTGGACCCTCCCCGACATATCGTACTCAGTCCTCCAGGATGAATTTAATCTTCTGCAACATCAGCTCCTAAACCAGAAGTTGCTTTTGAACGACAAGAAAACAAAAGCAATGTTCTTCTCGCCTTTTCCCAACCTACCTAACTCAGCTTCAGTTGGGACTCTCCCCTGGTCACTACCATACTTGGTGAGCAGTTGGAGTATGTAACCAAATTCAAATACTTGGTGGCATGGCTAAAAAGAAAAAATTACTCACCTTAGTAATGTTTCTTCTAATGGAGTCTTGCTGTATTCTGACTATTGCAGTTAGGTCCTGCCTTTCAAATGCCCCGGAGAACAAAGAGTTAACTTTCCATGGCCAGCACGGAATGTTCAGCGCAAGCTCGGTTGAAGCCCTTGTCTGCTGTTGTGTAAACTCCAACCGTCAGATCTTTACGAGCAATACTCACTAGAAGTTCTGTGTGGAAACTATAAAACTCACACTAGCCAACTGGCAACTAAATTTATTAAAAAAGGGTTTTTTGGTTTCAAAGCAAAGACTCAAGTCAGGAAACCCAAAAAACAAAACACAACAGACACCCAAAGTAAAGGAGGGTGGAAAAGGGGGCACCCCTAGGTGCCAACACTGCTCCTGCCCACCCACATCCCAAAAACTAAGTTCTGAGAGGGGAGGCGGGAGTTCAGAATACAGCAAGACTCCATTAGAAGAAACAACATTACTAAGGTAAGTAATTTTTTCTTCAAACAACATGAAGTCTTGCTGTATTCTGACTATTGCAGACTACCAAACAGTACCTCCATGGAGGAGGGACAGAACCTACTTTGGGAAAAGGCTCTGAAGTACTGCTGTGCCAAACCGAGCATCACTCCGAGCCTGGATATCCAAAGAGTAATGCTAGGTGAATGTATAGACTGTTTTCCAGGTGGCTGCTCGACAAATTTCTAAGATAGGAATATCCCTGGCAGCAGCCAGGGAAGCAGCTGTACCTCTAGTAGAGTCCGCCCTCAGGCCTGAGGGTGGGGTTCTACCCAGTTTTTCATAGCAGAATGTATACAAGAGACAATCCATCTGCAATAGTTCTCTTAGTAGTAGGTTTGCCCTTACCGCCCTCTCCATATGTGAGGAACAACTGGATGAACTCAAACCTGTGACCCTTGGTGTGCTCTATGTAGTAGTTGAGGGCCCTCTTAACATCCAAGCTGTGCAGCCTCCTCTCTCCAGAGGAGGAATGGTCAGAGAAGAAAACAGGGAGAGACACAGACTGATTAAGGTGGAAATCTGAAACCACCTTAGGCAAAAACTTCCTGTTAGTTCTTAGGACCACTTTGTCTCTATGGAAAGAGATGAAATCAGGCTCCACTGACAGGGCTTGCAATTCACTGATACGCCTGGCAGAGGTAATGGCTACCAAAAACACAGTTTTCCAAGTCAAGTACTTAAGCTCTGCAGAGGACAAAGGCTCAAAGGGTGGTTGCATAAGCTGAGCAATGCAAACATTAAGGTCTCAAGCAGGAGCAGGGTCCCTAAAGGGGGGATTGGTGTGCAGCAATCCCTTGAACTTACAAAACACAGGATGGGCTGACAGAGGAGAGGGCTTGCCTACTGACAAGAAGGCAGAAACAGCTGACAGATGCACTTTAAGTGTAGCTGGCCTAAGTCCTAAGCCATTAAGATGGACCATATAGTACAGAATTGTGGGCAACCCAGCAGATTCTGGAGAAATATGCTTATTAGAGCACCAAATAGTGAACCTTTTCCATTTGGAGTTGTAAGTCTTTCTGGTGGAAGGCTTTCGAGAAGCCTTAAGGATATCCAGAACCCCTTGAGAAAGGTGCAGATCAGCAAACTCTAACTCTTCAAGAGCCATGCCTTGAGATTGAGAGATTTGAGATTCGGATACCAAATCCTCCCCTGAGAGGATGTCAACAGGTTGTAATTCCTGGGAAGAGACAGGGGAAAGTGGACTGCTAAGGACAGCAACAGTGGGTACCAGGGCTGTCTGGCCCAGTCTGGAGCAATCAGAATCACTTTGCATGGTTGAGACCTGATCTTGACTAACACTTTGAACAGGAGAGGGAAGGGGGAAAAGCATACAGAACTTTCCCTTCCCAATTCAGAATCAGAGCATCCAGGGGGACTGAGCCCAAGACTGGCAGTCTGCAACAAAAGAGAGGAAGTTGGTGATTGTCTGGGGCTGCAAAAAGATCCATCTGTGGAGTGCCCCAACTCGAGAAAATCGCCTTCAAAACTAGGGGATCTAGGGTCCATTGGTGATGGCCCTGGGATATCCTGCTGAGAGCATCTGCTAGGACATTGTCCTTCCCTGGGAGGTGAACTGCTATCAGAGAAGTTTGCAGGGAATAGGCCAGGGACCACAACTTCATTGCCTCTGTGCACAAGGCCGTAGACCGAGTGCCTCCCTGCTTGTTGATGTACCACGTGGTGGTGGTGTCTGTTCTGATCTGGACCACTTTGTTCTGTACAGATTTGGAAAAGGCTTGCAATGCCAGAGACACTGCTCTGAGTTCCAAGAGATTGATGTGAAGCAGAGATTCTTGAGGTGACCACAGTCCCTGGGTGGTAAGATCCCCCAGGTGGGCTCCCCAGCAGAGCAGGGAAGCATCTGTGGTGAGTATCACTGAATGAGACTGAGTGACAAAGGGAACTCCTTGTCTCAAATTGTCCTGATCCTGCCACCACTGCCAAGCCTGGATCAGGGTTTGGGTCACAGAGACTAGTTTGGTAAGGGAATCCTTTCTTTGGGACCAGAAGGCTCTTAAATGGAACTGAATGTCCCTCATCTGGAATCTTGCTCCCTGGACCACTGCTGTGGAAGCTGCCATGTGGCCCAGAAGCTGAAGGAAATGCCTTGCTTGTTGAGACACCTATAGGGTGAAAGAAGAGGCCAGTTCCATAAGGGTCCTTGCCCTGTCCAGGGGAAGGAAGGCTCTTGCCCTTACTGTATCCAGTTCCACCCCTATGAAGGTGAGGAGCTGTACTGGCTCGAGAACTGACTTTGGAAGGCTGAGGAGGAATCCTAAGGAAGTGAGCACTTGCTGAGCTACTTGCAGATGTGAATTGACTTGGTCTGGGGACTGACCCACTATGAGCCAGTCATCCAGATATGGGAAGATGGAAATCTTTTTTCTCCTTAGGAAGGCAACCACTACTGCCAGGCACTTTGGGAATACCCTTGGGGTTGATGTTAGGCCAAAGGGCATTGCTCTGAATTGATAGTGGCGTGAGGGCAACTCGAACCTTAGGTACTTTCTGTGGGAGCACCTGATGGGAATGTGAAAGTAGGCATCTTTGAGGTCCAGGGAGGCTAGCCAGTCCCCTGTCCTTAGAGAGGGCAGAATTATTCCCAGAATCACCATTTTTAACCTTTGGTTTTAAAAGGCGCTTGTTCAGGTATCTTAGATCCAGGATGGGTCGCCATTCTCCTGTTTTTTGAGGGGTTAGGAAGTACCTGGAGTACAATCCTTTGCCCTTGTGTAGGGTAGGAACCCTTTCTATGGCTCTGAGAGCCAGGAGGGAAGAAACCTCTGCCTCTAGGGCAAGGGTCTCTGATGGATTTGCAGGTGGAAAGGATCTGGTTCTCATCTTGGGAAATTTTTTGAAGCTGAAAACCAGTCCCTGGCTTACTACTTCCAGGACCCACTTGTCTGATGTCAGAGACTTCCAGTTCTGGACAAAGTAAGCCAGCCTCCCCCCTACAGGTATTGAAGAATCGGCCCGGTCAGACCTATCAGGGTGTCTGCTTGGCAGGGGCTTTAGGTTGAGGGGTGGAAGCAGGCCTGCTTATTCCCCGTCTGCCTCTCTTTCTGAAGAACCCCCTCTGAGCACAAGCAGAAGAGGAGGCCTGGGCTAGGTAGAAAGGCCTTTGACAGGGCCTGTCCCTGCCCCTGGAGTGCTGCCTTTGAGAAGTGGCTTGCCTTTCTTTGGCCTGAGTACTCCTGTAGGCGGTCCTGTACTCATCCGTCTTTTTCATGTAGTTCTCTGTCTGCTCCCCAAACAAAGAATTACCAATGACTGGGAAATCCATGGCCTTAGCTTGGGTATCTTGTGATAGACTAGTACATCTGAACCAAGCCACCCTCTGAAGGGCCACAGATGTAGCCATGACTCTTGATGAAACATCATTGGAGTCCACAGCAGCATGAAATTGCACCTTGGATGCCTCAAGCCCATCTGCAGCCACCTGCTCCAGCTCCTTGGCAAGCTGGTCAGATGCCTGTTTAGCCAGAGCCAGCACAGTGTCCCACCTGGACTTCTGGTATCTAGCTGTGTAGGCCATATAGTTAGCCTGCCTGAGTCCCAAAGATGCTGCCATGTACTGCTTTTTTGCCATGGCATCACTCCTCCTATAGTCCTTCTCTGGGGGGTGTGGTGCCAAGGGAATATTTGCCTTATCACAGGCAGCAGCCTGCACTACCCCAACATGGCTGCATTGCTGAGAAAGGAAGTCCATGTCCGAGCCTGAAAGGGTATACCTCTTGTCCATTCGTCTGTCCACAGGAGGTATGGAGTTAGGAGTCTTTAGAATTTTAAATGTCTGTTTCCCAAAAGATTTATGGAGGGGAATAGACAATCTCCTGGACTCTGGGATGTCCATCATCTCAACAAAATCAGGCTCCTCCTGATCCTCTACTGCTTCTTCCATTGGAAGCTGGAGGGTTTCAGCCATTTTCTTGTTAAACATAAAGTGGGAAAGTGACTCAGACAGCCTAGGAGGAGAAACACTTGAAGGTCTGTCCGGGGAGATGTCCGGGTCAATAAGCACATCCAGACTTTCATAATCATCATCATCCTCATCCTCATATTCTCCCTCCTCCTCCTCCGGTTCATAAAATTCTTCTAAAGTATAATCCGGAACCGGGGGAACCGACTGAACCGAGCCCCTGCCAGATGGTACTGGTTCGGCCGGAACCGAAGTTAGCGACTGCATTATCCTTATCGCTTTGGCTATTTCATCAGCGGTCGGAGAAAGAACTTGTGGATCCAAACCGGATGATTTTTCTCTTCTTTCTTTTAACTGGAACAGACTCCTCAGAATCGGCTCTCCTTTTGCCTGAAGAAGTTTCGCCCTGGTCAGAGGGCACTCCTTCTGGTTTTGTCGGAACCAAACCGGGCTGGCCATCCGGGTCAGCGGACTTCTCGGCCTCCCTTTCCCTCAGTCTACCTACTCTCTTATCCAGGGTTGCTTTGGGAAAACTCTTACAAAATTGGCAGTCTGAATCAAGGTGGTCAAACCCCAGACAAACACAGGTGGAGTGGGGATCAGCCTTAGCAAAGGCTTCCCCACACACACTGCAGTGTTGAAACCCAGTGGGCCCTTTTTTTTTTTCTTGGGTTTCTCAGACATGGCCAATCCTATCCAAACGCACTATTTGCAATCCTAGGCAAGACTTCTATCGGGTTCCTGACCGTGTTATAGGTCGTGAAAACGAATTAAACTGCTTTTTTTCTTTTAAGAATCGGTATGGACCGTTACCACTCTAAACAAATTCAAAAACTCTTTTAGACCAAACTGATCGGTTCAAACCGAACCGAAATTTACAAGTTCCACACAGAAACTAAATGTAAAACCTATCTAGTACTCACGGTACCACAGACAGAGACTTAAACCGACAGATTCAGTAGCAGAAATTCGGTAGAAACCGAGCAAAAAATGAAATTTCAACAGACTTTTTTTGAACCGAGCAAAGGAGAAATCTCCGGGCGACTGTTCGGTGAGGCGGAGTAAAGAATCTGATGGTTGAAGTTTAAACAGCAGCAGACAGGGGCTTCAACCGAGCTTGCGCTGAACGTTCCATGCTGGCCATGGAAAGTTAACACTTTGTTCTCCGGGGCAGTTGAAAGGCAGGACCTAACTGCAATAGTTAGAATACAGCAAGACTTCATGTTGTTTGAATAGGCCGAGTCAGTAGACAGGCCAGCCCCATGGGTGGAGGAACCAGAGATTTCGGTTCCAGAAGGGTCGGCCTGGGAGGCGAAAGACAAGGAATGGCCGGGGTGGGTGGCGGAGCTGGCTTCTGTCCGGTCAGGATCAGCTGTTGCCACATAAGGTCTTCATAGCGACGGAGTTCCGTCGGAGCCTCTTCTCATCAGAGGATGATGAGGACGACCTGTAGGGTCGCCTCTTCTTCGAGCACTTATGGCTCTTCCTCGGTTGTTCGTCCGAGGGGGTCCCGGACCTGGACCGAGATCGGGGAGGTCGACTCGGTCAACGGGAAACACCGGTGGAATCGGTGAAACCAGAGGGTCCAGATCAGAGTCCTTGATGGGGATGCCAGCGGGCTGGGTCTCCTGATCAGGGAATACTAGGACCGGAGTCCGTTCTAAGGGGTCGTCGGCCATGGCCAGCGATAAAGGGTCGATCAGGTCGAGGATTACCTCAACCTCGTTGGCCACCTCCTCGGTCCCTTGGCCAGATGGAAGATCCGTAAAGACGGCGGTCGAGATCGCATGCTCTTGGGACTCAGACCTCTCTCAGTCCCAAGATCGTTTAGTCGGAATGAAGACAAAGGTTCTTTTTCTCTCTTCCGAGAGCGAGAGGACTGCGAGCCCAAGGGCGCCTCACCCCGGGTGGGGAGAGATTGGCACAACTCTTTAAAAGAACCAGTAAAGGTGGAGCCTAGGTTGAGAGGAACAAAGAAGCTTCGATTGGCTGAAGCACGAGCAGCTTCCTCCTAGAATGCCTTCATGTGTTCCAGCTGCTCGGCGGAGCCCGCAACCGTGGAAACTGCCCACCTAGCCTCCTTGGACTTCACTGGAAGGTTCCTTTTTTCCAGTCTCCCCAGCTTCAGGCATGCCTTGTTGTCCTCCAGGACATTGGGAAGTAAGGCCAAGCAATAACTACAGGATGAAGTGCCATGGCCGACAACTAAGCAGTAGAAGCACGTGAGGTGGAGATCGGTGCACGACATCTTTTGGCCGCAGGGACACCAGTGAAATCCAGGAAAAGATTTCTCCTCCATGATCGATGCTGCAAAAGTACGATCGCTAACTCGAACAAGTTTCAATTTCGGTAAAACCGATGATTTGAAAGTCAGGGCCTACAAAATGCGAGCATGAGGGAGACAACCTGTATCTTCCAGCGGAAAGGAAGATCTGGCGTCATGGGGTGGAGCAGAGGTATATACCACCCGGGTGGGTGGGAGGAGCGAGCTTGAAGACTTCCAGCAGATTTAAAGTGGAAGGGGGCAATGCCAAACAGTGTGGATGAACAACATATCCACGCGTCTAGAATTTTTGCTCCCTCTACTCTGCCCTATGCCAGTCTCCCCAAGCCACATCATGACCCCCTGCAACCCCCAACCCCACTTCCCTCCCTCAGCTGGATAGCCCAAGAGGTGGGGCTGGGTGAAATACCCTCGCAGCAGTGGTCTGTGTCAAGTGATGGAGGTGCAGGAGCCCATATATGTTGGGGTCCGGTACCTCTGGACAGCAGGAGTAATTTTCCTTCCATGTTTGTTCTGACCCTCCCTCTAGGATGCCGGCGCCATGACAACTGAATGCACACAGAGTGCTCAGCTGCACAGTGAGGTCTAGCATTCCCTCCCAAATGCAAGCATGACTCAGACAGTTACCTGAGCACAGAGCCTCCTTCACTGAGGGACAGCATCCTCCGAGTGACCATCCTTCTCCCATGGCCAGCACTCCAAACAACCTTGTTTGGAGTGCCGGCCATGGTAGAGGAATTGAACATCTCGGAGGATGCTGTCCCTCTCCAGTGAAGGAGGCTCTGTGACCTCAGGTGGCATTACGGCTCCTGAACCCCACTCGTCAGTGCCAGAAGCGAAAATCCTACCGCTGCGCTGACAGGTCGTCCGATGACTTCTCTTTATGGATCCCACTATCCAGTTTGCCTTCCCGTACACTTTACTGGATTGTGAGGTGGTTTCTCAACTGTTGCTAATTATCACCCCCAGGATCTTTTCCTTCGTTAAGTGTTCCACCCCTACTCCACTGATGTAGGAATTGGCATGTAGATTTCTGCTACCAATGTGCATTATTTTAAACTTCTTGGCAATGAATTTCACTTGACAAACACTAGACCCCTTTCACCAGCCTCTCTATATTCTTCTTCATGCTACCTGTCCCCTCCACCTGGTTCACTCTTTTTCAGAGTTTTGTTTCATCTGCAAGCTGACTTTCTTTCTCCTGCAATCCTACCCCTCTATCACTTCTAAACAAGGTAAAGAATAGCGCCCCAGGACAGACCCCCTAAGGAACCCCATTAGCTACCTTTCTGACACCAGAGCATTTTCCCAGTCTCAGAGAGTCCTATATGTAAGACAATTCACTATCCACCTCACCAAGTCCTAGATCCCCAACCTTCTTTCACTAGTCTCCTCTGCTGTACTGAATCAAGGGGCTTGCTGAAATTCAGGTACAGGATGTTGACTGCCTGGCCTCTGCTGGAGCGAGATGACAGCAGTTTGGGCCTTATGGAGAGAGAGAGAGTGAGAAATTAGACAAGAACTTGCGTGCTACCTTGGAAAGTGAAATATATTTAAAATGATTATAATGGCTCACTGGGTGTCTAGGGACTGTGAGTGAATGGTGGTGGGGCTCAGATGGGTGAGAGGGTGGGTTTTACCATATGCAATTAGGTGAGAAAGGGAGGGGACTGGCTGTTGTAATCATGCATCTCGGGAATGCACTTTAGGGAGATGCTTGTGTCCTGGACTACCCACACTGCATAAAGGATATTGGAGAGCCCTTTGTTCCACTTCATGAGAATGCTGACCTTACTATGGTATCACAGCCAACCACTGGGGCACCATGAACCACAGAATTAGAGACGAAAGGCAGAAACTGACCTATTGGATGCAAGAGTGAAAGAAAATTGCAGAAAGTGTGAGGGGCGGGGGGCCCTAAAGCTTAAATTGACACCTAGAGCATTTGTTGAGGGGCTGGACTGAAAAAAGGTAGTTTGAAATACTTAAAGGGCACAAGTGTAAAACAGTGGGTGGGAGGAGGGTCCTCTCGTGGCCCTGTCATCCCAGCACCTGTACTCCACCCTTCTACTGTACCTCTTCATACCTGTGGTGTTCTTGGAACATCTGGTGCGTCAGGTGGCAGCTCAGGGCTCTGGTTTTCTTGTTCTCTCTCTTTCTCCAGCTGTTCTTCATATTTCCTCATATCATACTCAAGTTCTGCTGCCAGCTGCTTATCAGCAGCAAAGAAGTCCTTAATTTCATTCCGATAGTCCTGCATCATTTCCTGGGAGAAAGGAGAAAACATTCACACCATAAAGTCACATTTTACAGTCATGGTTTGTCTATCTTCAAAAGTGGAATTCTACAGTATTAACTTTGAGGGAAACAAAAAGGAGAGCAAGCACAGGCAAGTGAAGGTCGAGCAGTAAATTACTGGATGATGTAGTTCATGCCAACTTCACCTTTATTCCATAAATGCCCAAGTGCAAAGGCAGAATGGCAGGAACAGGAAGTAGCCACTCAACGTGTCATTGTCATGCAAGATGGCTTTGTGGGGTTTGCATGCTTCTGCTGTGGATTACTGTCTGAGGTGTGACAAGTGTCTGTAAAACCCACTAAAATGGCCACTGTCCAGTGTGAGCTACAGTAATAGTTACTATTCACTGCTGACTTCAAGGCGTATAGGAGCCGTCCAACAGGACGGAAGTTACGTAAGAACTTACTGTTAACTGTAGATCTTCAAATCTCCTCCATTAGGTCACACTTTTCGAACTATAAGCCATCAGTGTCAGGACAACTTGGAACTTTTTGCTAGCCAAGGGCTACCCACAATAACATGCAACATCTACACATACATAACGTGGGGGGCATCACTCTCCAGTTCCCTACTGGAGAAAAGCCTCGACTACCACGAGGCGTACTAGAAGACAGGAAGCATGGAGTAAGGTTTTTGGCACAGCATCTAATATGACCTTCCCTGAAAGCGAGGAGGAGGAGGAGGGTGGGTATGGCATGGCCTAAAGGAGGAGATTCTCTGGAAGATCTACTGTTATGGTTAAGTTTTTACACATAACTGTTCTATCTTCTTCAAGGAAATCTCCTCCATTAGGCCACACCTTTGGAACGATTCCCAAGCAGTACAAAGTAAACTGGGAAGACGGCAGTCTAATATGTAATCGGTACAGAAGGTCTTGCATACAGCAAGCTCAAAGGCAGCATGTCTACGAGAGACCATGTCCAGACTGCAATATTTAGTGAAAGTATGAACAGTGCTCCACATGACTACAGCACATATGTCAGCATCAGGGATATTTTTGAAATACGCAACAGAAAGTAGTTACGCAAGAACTTATAACAATATACCTTCAAGAGAATCTCTTGCATCAGGCCACACCTATGGAACTATAGCTGACAGGGACTAGGACCACACGGAAACTTTACCTTCCCTCATCAGATCTTCACCACGGACACTTTGGGGGTGGGCTAGGTAGCACACTGGGGCCCTCGCCAAGCCCCAAGGTATCTGGACTGCAGTGAAGAGCTCCCTGCACATAAATGTCCTATAGAGGAGGGCCATCCAAAATGGCCTGCAAGCATTCCAGCACTACCTGTCCCCAGGGCCTCTGCTACTGCAGACAGACTTCAGTGTAGTGCACTATGTCAACAAACAAGGAGGGACCCATTCTTACCCCCTGTGCAGGGAGGCAATGAGAGTCTGGTACTGGTGTCTAGACCATGGTCTAGAACTGTTGGCAATCCATGTTCCAGGCACCCAAAACGTCTTGGCTGACAAACTAAGCAGGTTGCAGTTCAAGATTCACAAGTGGGAACTGCTGACCTTTGTTGTCGAAGATCTGTTCAACAGGTGGGATTGTCCAGACCTGGACCTTTTTGTGTCCCCACACAATGTAGAAGAACAGGTTACTCACCTGTAACAGTAGTTCTAGGAGTGGTATATGTTGTTCATCCACACTTCTTGGCATGTCCCTTTCCCTTTAAATCTTGCCAGAAGTCTTCAAGCTGACTCCTCCCACCCACCCGGGTGATATAAACCTAGGCTCCATCCCATGACGCCAGATCTTAGCCTGTTGGAAGCCAGGTTGTGAGCCTAAAGCCGGGGAGGTCGGGTGGGTGCATGTGGATGAACAACATATAGCACTCCTAGAAAGTACAGTTACGCAAGAACTTACCGTAACAGCAGATCTTCGAGAGAGGCTCTTGCAGTAGGTAATTACATATAGGATCAACGCCGGCAGGCGGCAGGACCCCATGGAAAAATTTCTAGCTAGCAGTGCCTGGTGAGGGACCGCCACCACGTCAGGTGACCGGCGTAAGGAGACGTCGGTATAAAGGGGCGGTCCCTCACGCCCGCCTTCCAGTTCTTTCCCGCCAAAGGCCAATGGAGGCCGGACGAGAGAGAGGCGGAGATTTCCTTCACAGGAAAAGGAGCCGAAAAAGCTTAGGGGGATGGAGGGCAGGAAGGTATTACCTACTGCAAGAGCCTCTCTCCAAGTTCTACTGTTGCGGTAAGTTCTTATGTAACTGTACTATCCTACTTCCAGAGGGCTCTTGCAATAGGTAATTACATACAGGATTGAGTCCCAAGCAGTCTGGAACAAGAAGAAGCACACAGAAGGAGGAAAGCTACTCAGAGTAGAACCCCTAGCTGTGAAGGCCTTAAGAAAGGAGGCCTTGCAAGACAGCCAGCCCGAAGCCTGCTCTATGGCGAGAGGCAATATCCAAACTGTAATGCTTTGTAAAGGTATGGACGGAAGTGCAAGTGGCGGCAGCACATGTCTGCCACTGACACATTCTTGAAACAAGCCGCTGAGGCAGCGACTCCTCTGGTGGAGTGGCCTCTTACTTGAACTGGAAGGGTCTTGTTGTACTTGTCATAACAGAAAGTGATGCAATGAGCCAACCATTTGGATAGGCATTGCTTAGAAACAGCATTGCCTTCTCTTTTGAGAGCAAAAGAGACAAACAGTTGATCTGTCTTTCTGAGATCCTTTGTCTTGCTAGTGTAGTATCTCAGAATCCGGTGAACATCCATAGTATGTAACAAATACTCCCCTTGACTGGAGTACTGCGTAAAGAAAGCGGGTAACTCTATGGACTGGTTCAGAGTACACTCTGCTACCACCTTGGGGAGAAACTTAGGATTGGTACGCAAAGCCACACGTTCCTTGTGGAAAATTAAGTATGGAATTTTACACATCAAGGCCTGGAGCTCGGAAATCCTCCGAGCAGAGGTAATGGCCACAAGAAAGAGTGTCTTCCAAGAAAGGAACTTTAAGTCTGTGGAAGCCGCTGGTTCAGAAGGAGGCAGAGTTAGTTTCTCAAGAACAAAATTCAAATCCCAAGGAGGGGCGGGGACTCTGATAGGAGGTCTCAGGTGGAGAACCCCCTCTGAGGAAAGTCTTAGAGACTTCCAGCTGAGCAAACATTCTGTCTGCAAAGGAAGCATGATAGAACAAAATGGCCACCATCTGGACTTTTAGGGAGGAGTGACTAACACCCAGGTCAAAGAGATGGCGCAGGTACTCCAGCAGACATCCAACTGGGCAGGAAAAAGGCTCAACTTCTTTCGAAGCAGCCCAGATTGTGAACCTTTTCCACTTCATGGCATAGGTAGACCAAGTGGAGGGTTTCCTGGCCTCCACCAGAATCTCCGCCACCTGGGGAGAAACTCCAAAGCAGGCTTGAGCTATGTCTGCAAGCGCCATGCATGAAGCTGAAGGGACTTGAGACCTGGATGGACCAGGGTCCCCTGATCCTGGGTCAGCAAACATCGCGACAGAGGAAGTGGAGGTTCCTCCGAGAATTGTTGCAGAAGAGAGAACCAAATTTGTCCGGGCCAAAAGGAAGCAATCAGAATCATTAACGCTCCTTCTGAACCTAGTTTCTGAAAGACCTGTGGGATCAAAGGAATTGGGGGAAAGGCACAGACAAATCTGTCCTTCCAATCTAGAGACAGAGCATCCCTCCAGAAAATGCCTCGCTTTTGAACGAGCTAGCAGAATTGTGGAAGCTTTGTGTTTTGAGGGGAAGCGAACAGATCGACCTGTGGTGTTCCCCAACACAGAAAGAGATTGTCTAGGACCCCTTGATCAAGTTCCCACTCGTGGGCCAGGGCGGACGAGCGACTCAGCTTGTCTGCCAAGGTGTTCTCGACTCCCGGAACATGAACTGCCGTAAGGTGAAGGTTGCATTGTGCTGCCCAGTCCCACACTCTCATTGCTTCCCTGCAAAGAGGGTAGGACAGAGTCCCTCCCTGTTTGTTGATGTACCATACCACACACATATTGTCCGCCTGGACGGCTAGGTGGCCTGGAAGGAGATACAGATGGAGAGCTTGTAGAGCATAAAGCACTGCCCAAAGCTCAAGCACATTGATGTAAAGTGATTGTCTGAGCTTGGACCAAGAGCCCTGGGTCAGATGAGGACCGAGATGGGCTCCCTAACTTTCGCCCGAGGCATCTGTGGTCAAAGTCTGGGGGAAGGAAGAATGGAACCCCCCGAAACAGGTTCTCTCTGACCATCCACCACTGCAAGTCTCGAACCATGGGAGAGGAGACCAGGACCAGCTGATCCAGGTCGTCCACCAATTGATCCCATTGGGAGCAAAGCATCCACTGAGAAACCCTCACATGGAGACGAGCGCTAGGAACTATCGGGATAGCAGCCGCCATGAGTCAGAGGAGGAGAAGAACCAACCTTGCAGTGACTCGCCTGCGGCCGGACAACAGGCTTACCTGAGTCTGAACAGTGGCTGCCCTGTCCGGTGGCAAGAAGGCCCTGCCCAGGGTCGTGTCCAGTATCGCCCCCGATAAACTGGAGTCTCTGGGATGGGATCAAATGAGACTTGGAAAGGCTGATTGTAATACCCAGGCAGACAAAGACCTGTTGGGTAAGGGAGAGGAAGTGCAGGAGTTCCTCTCTGGATGAGGGATGAGGCCGCCAGGAGCCAGTCGTCCAGGTACGGGAAAACCTGCACTCCCCAGGTACGCAGGTAGGCCGCCACCACTGCAAGGCATTTGGTAAATACTCGGGGAGGCGAGGAGAGGCCAAATGGAAGTGCCTTGAACTAGTAGTGGTCCTCCTGGAAAGCAAAACGGAGATATTTGCGGTGGGACGGGCGAATGGATATATGCAGGTAGGCATCCTGCATATCCAGAGCGCACAGCAACTGACCCGATTGGAGGAGAAGCAGAAGACTCTGCAGTGAGAGCATTCTGAACCTCTTGTATTCCACAAACAGGTTCAGGGAACTGAGATCTAGGATAGGTCTTACATCACCTGTCTTCTTCGGGACCAGGAAGAAGTGGGAATAGTAACCCGTTTCTCGAAGGGGAAGGGGGACAGGTTCTATGGCCTCTTTCACCGACAGTGCTGAAATCTCTTCCTGGACCAGAAGAAGATGTTCCCGAGAGTACAAAGCCCTTTGGAGAGGGTGACAAGGTGGTTTCTGTAGAAACTCTATTAAGTGTCCTTCTGCGATTAGCTGGAGCACCCATGAATCTGTTGTTATCCTCTCCCAGCCCGGGAAGGTGGAGGGAGAATCTCCCTCCTACCGGTTCCTCTGGGAAATCCGGAGGCTGTGGGAGAGGGAAGGAGTCAGGTGGTGCGGAGCAGCGCCGCAGCTGAAGCACCTGGTGCTTTTTTTGGCAGAGGGGGCTTGGCAGCTGTGGGGGCCCAGCGTTTAGTGGCCCGCTTTCCTGGAGGTTTCGCTTTTGGCAGATTCCATCTGTGAAAGGAACAGCGCTGCTGTTGATGGGGATGGCACATACAGCCGACGGACTTTAGTGCCGTCCCCTTCTCCTGCAGATTGGTGATGATGTCCTTGACATCACCCCAGAAGAGCACCGACCCCCAGAAGGGCGCTTCCTGTATAGCGGACTGCACTTCCGGGACCAACCCTGACACACGGAGCCAAGCATGACGTCGTAAGCCTACGGCAAAAGCTGAGCTCCGTCCAGCAGTGTCCACTGCATCGTAAGTTGCACGAAGCATGTGTTGACTGGCTGAACGTGCAGAGTGGACAAGGTCAGACAGTTCCTGCTTGACTTGAGAGTCCGGCACAGAGTCCAATTTGGTTTCCACCTTAGTAAGAACTGCCTTCTGGTAATCCCCCATCTGACCGACATAGTTCAAGGCCCGAAGCCCCAGTGTGGAAGAAGCGAAAATCTTCTTGCCATACTGGTCTAGAAGGCGAAATTCTTTATCAGGTGGCGACGAGCTAAGATGTTTTGGATTAGCTGTCCAGCCGTGAGCGGCGCTAATCACGACAGAGTCAGCTCGAGTGTGAGAATCTAAAAAAATCAACACCCTCAGGAGCCTGGTATAGCCTGTTCGACTTCCGAGGAAGAGGGGCTAATGCAGACGGTTGTTTCCAAATAGTGGTAACAAGGTGGGAATGAGGCTCGATCAAGGATGGCACCAAGGTGAGAGCTGTCACGGGCAGATCCAGATGCTCAGTGAGTTTCAGCTGCTGTGGGTCTGGCTCCAAGGATTGCCACTTATGCACTGCCTGGAGTTTACGTAGCAGCTCCGTGAAAGAAGGATTCTCCGAAGGAGATTTCGGAGGAGTCCTTGGCCTGGGCTTTGACAGAGAGCGAGGCTCGTCATCCTTCTCGGAGCAGCCATCGAAGGCGTCCGAGGAAGAAGAGGAAAAAAAAGAAGACAACTCCCCCCCTCGTCTAAGGGGAGAACGGACCCTATGGGAAGCCCTCAGGGAAGAGTGTCCTGCCCCTCTCTGGACCCAGAGGGTTTAGCCCTGGTGTCTGGGAGAGGAGAGGAAGTTTGTCGTCGAGGACGTACGGGTACCGGCACCGTCGTCTGAAGACTACTCTCCACTTCTCTGGTGAGCTGAGCCTTGGCCTCAGCCCACCAGGAGGCCAGAGTCTCCTGCAAATCCACCGGCGGCTGGGGGGTGGTGGAGGAAGAGGAGGAGGGTATGGGTTATACCCATAAGGCGAGTATCCATAACCTGACGGTGGGAAGCCTGGCGTTGGGTACTGCGGCGTCGGATACGACGGGTTCGGGTACCCGGGAGGCGCCGGAGCAGAAGGCCCAGCGGGCGGATCTGGGGCAGAAGGCGCGGAGGGTGGAGAGGCGGCATCCGGGAGCGGGATGTCGCCTGGAATTGACAATATCGGCGTCGGGGCCGGCGGCCGAGGTGCCGGTGTCGGGGCCGGCGTCCAGGGAGCCGACGTCAGATCCGCAGGATGATGGTCTGACGGAGGTTGAACAGGACCTCAGCTGCCGCCCGAATGGAGGGAGGAAATCCCCTGGGTCGGGCTGAGGCGACACCGGGTCCCTGGAGGGCAACGAAGGCTGCTGGGAGCCGGGAACGACGGACATGGGGGGGGGGTCTGGCGTTGGTTCTTCCGCTGTGCAGACATCTGGTGTACCGACGTGCGACTTAGCAGCGGGATCCTGGCGGGCACCAGAGGAGTCGGCATCCGGCTTACCAGACCCTTCGCTGGAGGCAGGCCGTGAAGGTGGGGCGGCCTGGTCTGGCAGAAGAGGGGCCCCGCGATTTGCTGACCTTCTCCGTGCGGACGTCGGGGGAGCCGATGTCCGGCTTATAGGAGCTGCCCGCACTAGAGGTCAAGCCACGGCTTTACCAGGGCTGAGGCTCCAACAGCCTAGAGGCCGACTTGAAGGTCAGGAGCACAAGCCAGATGGAGGGCCGATGCCGACTTAGAAGCCTCTAAGGCGGCCGTTCAGGAGCGGTCCCCGGGAGGGGATGTTACCTTTAACATGGCGACTCCCAAGGAAGTTGCAGTGTGAGGAGCCCTTGTCCCGGTGCTTTTCTTTGTCCTTTTTCTTGCGATGGCCTTCAGAGGAAGTTGACGCCTGCCGAAGCTTTTTGAGTTCTTTCTCCATGGAGCTCATCATCTTTTTGAGAATGTGGGCTTCCAGGGACTGCTGACGCCTTCGCCGGGTGGTCGCGTTGAAACTCAAGCAGTGCTGGCACTTCTCTCCTGGATGGTCAGGGCCTCCAGACAAAAAGCACAGGGAGGGGCCGTTCCAGCGGGAGTTGGGGTGCGCAGGAGTCGACTTGTTTTTGTGCTCAGAGGGTGTAGGGGACTACATACAACCGACGAATGAGTGACGCTTATTTAAGAAAAGTGAAAATACCCGATAAAAGAACCAAAGGAGCCTGACTTAGCAAGGAAATCCTTCCACGAGGCGCTGGCATGAGCTAACGGAGGAAAAGAACTGGAAGGCGGGCGCGAGGGACCGCCCCTTTATACCGACATCTCCTGACGCCGGTCACCTGATGTGGGGCTGTCCCTCGCCAGGGACTGCTAGCTAGAAATTTTTCCGTGGTGTTCTGCCGCCTGCCGGCGTCAGTCCTATATATAATTACCTACTGTAAGAGCCCTCTCGAAGTAAGATCTAAGTTACAAGTGAGTAACCTGTTCATCTAGGAGCGTGGATATGTTCATCCACGCTTCTTGGCAGACTCCAAGCAGTTCTCGGGGAGGAGGTCCTGCCCCCGTCAGGCGTAGTACATAAGGAGGCGGTCCCGCCACAATCCCCAGTTCTCTGCCAGAGACTCCTGGCCGATTGATGACATCAGAAGAGGAGACTGAGGATCCACCATCAACATGGCCAAGACTAAAACAAATCACTCCATCCCGGAAGATGGATGTTAGGCTATAACCTACCTCCTCCAAGGGAGGATGGTGGGCAGGAAGGTACCTGCTGCAAAAGCTGTTCTTGAAGATCTACTGTTACGGTAAGTTCTTAAGTAACTGTACTATTTTCTTCGAGATACAGCTCTTGCAGCAGGTTACACCATTAGGACTGATTCCCAAGCAATAGCGATAATCTAACACCATCGGGAGGAAGGAGAACAGCGATTACCACCTTGCTCGAGCCTAGGACAGAAGTCCCCGAAGGACGGCTAGGCTCAAACCTGCCCTTCGCCTTGAAGCGATGTCCAGGCTGTAATGCCTAATAAAGGTATGCATCGAGCTCCAGGTAGCTGCAGCACAAATAGTTGAAGTGGAAACATTCTTCAGCGCTGCAAAGGAGGTGGCCACTCCTCTAGTAGAATAGCCCTTGACCACTCCAGGCAAGGGTTTGTTGCGCATGTCATAACAGAAAGAGATACACTGAATGAGCCAACGTGAAAGGGTTTGCTTTGAAACAGGGGCCTCTTTCATCCTCTCAGCAAAGGATACGAACAGCTGATCCGCTTCCGGTACTGTCTGGTTCTGGTCAGGTAATATGTGACACACCTGTGGACATCCAGGGTGTGAAGCAGTGCTTCTTCTCGATTGGTGTACTTGGGAAAGTACACTGGTAAGTCAATATCCTGATTAAGGGTAAGGGCTGAAACCACCTTAGGCAGAAACGTAGGATTTGTCCTCAGGGACACCCTATCCTGGTGAAAAACTAAATAGGGCTCTTTGCACATGAGCGCATGTATTTCGGAGATTCTTGTCGCCGAAGGAACAGGATCCTTGACAGATGGCCTAAGGTGGAGGACCCCCCTTAAAAAGGCACGAGTAGTGTCCAATTGAGCCACCATATGATGGCCGATGGGGGCATAAGCCGAAATTGCACACAAGTGGACCTTAATCGAGAACAAGTGCACCTTAATCGAGGAGTAAGCTAGTCCAGAGTGAAAAAGCGAAAGCAGGTATTCCAGGACCAGCTTATCAGGACAGTCTAAGGGTGAGAGACCATGCATTTGAGCCCACAAGCAAAACCTGCACGACTTCATGGCATATGTCGCATGGATGGTCGGCTTTCTTGCAGCGGAAAGTACTTCCGCCACTTCCTGCGCGACCCCGTGCCGCATCATGGCTATGTCCCTAGGAGCCAGGCATGTAGGTTCAGTGAACGTAAGACCGGGTGGACTAGTGAACCCTGCTCCTGAGACAACAGATGGGAGCCGATTGGCAAAGGAAGCGGAGGTTCCCGGGATAGCTGATGTGGAAGCGGGAAAGTACAGTTACGCAAGAACTTACTGTAACAGTAGATCTTCGAGAACAGCTCTTGCAGCAGGTAACACCATTAGGACTGAAGCCGGCAGGCGTCAGGACCCCATGGCAATCTTCTAGCTAGCAGTCTTCAGCGAGGACCGCCTCCAACGTCAGTCCCGTCCCTGACGTCAGGCGTAGTACATAAGGAGGCGGTCCCGCCAGAATCCCCAGTTCTCTCGCCGGAGACTCCCGGCCGCTGGATGACATCAGAAGAGGAGACTGAGAATCCACCATCAGAAGAAAAAGAAAGAAAGAACGTTAGCTCCTGCCAAGGCCTGGATAGGCCATACCTCCTTCAAGGGGGAATGGTGGGCGGGAAGGTACCTGCTGCAAGAGCTGTTCTCGAAGATCTACTGTTATGGTAAGTTCTTACGTAACTGTACTATCTTACTTCGAGATACAGCTGTTGCAGCAGGTTACACCATTAGGACTGATTACCAAGCAATAGCGCCTCTAAGCATTCTGGGAGGATACAAAAACAGAGAGATCTTGAGCAAATCCTGACTCTAGGACAGGAGACCATGTAGAACGGCAAGGCCGAAACCAGCTCTCCGCCATGAGGTAATGTCCAGGCTATAGTGCCTAATAAATGCATGCACTGAGCTCCAAGTAGCCGCGGCACAAATGGCTGAGGTGGAGACATTGCGCAGTGCTGCAAAGGAGGTAGCCACCCCCCTTGTTGAGTGGCCCCGGACTGTGTCCGGAAGGGGCTTCTGTTTGTTGTCGTAGCAAAAGGAAATACACTGGACGAGCCAGCGAGAAAGGGTCTGCTTTCAGACTGGTTGGTCCAGCATCCTCTCAGTGAAGGATACGAACAGCTGCTCAGACGTGCGAAGCTGTTTAGTCCTGTTCAAGTAGTACCTTAAGGAGTAGTGAACATCCAGGGTGTGAAGCAATGCCTCTCCTCTATTAGAGTACTTGGGAAAGTACACAGGCAGATCGATGTCCTGGTTAAGAGTAAGGGCAGAGACCACCTTAGGCAGGAATTTAGGATTCGTCCTCAAAGACACTGTCCTGGTGGAAAATTAAATAAGGTTCCTTACACATGAGAGCATGAAGCTCGGAAATTCTCCTTGCTGACATGACAGCAACTAAAAATCTCGCTTTCCCACGACAACAAGCACGCTTAATCTGCAGCAAGTTCAAAGGGGAAGCGTGAGCTGTTCCAGGGCGAAGAGTAGCTCCCAAGGAGGGACGGGATCCTTGATGGGTGGCCTAAGGTGTAACACCCCCCTCAGGAAGTCCCGAGAGGCATCGAGTTGTGTTACTGTGCGCTGACCTACCGGGAAGTGGTAGGCCGAAATCGCACAGAGGTGAAATTTAATAGAGGAGTAGGCAAGACCTGAGTGGAAGAGGGAAAGCAGGTATTCCAGAACTGAGTTCACTGGGCATTCTAAAGGGGAGAGACCGCATGCCTGAGACCACAGGCAAAATCGAGCCACTTCATGGCGACGCGCAGCGCTTCCTGGCAGCAGAGAGTACTTACGCACTTCAAGGGACCCCATGTCGCATGACGGCTATGTCTCGAGGATTCAGGCATGCAGGTTCAGTGAGCGTAAGTCCGGGTGGACTAGAGAACCCTCCTCCTGAGACAGTAGATGGGAGCCGAAAGACAACGGGACTGAAGGTTCCCGGGACAATTGCGTCAGCATGGGGAACCAGATCTGCCTGGGCCAGAAAGGCGCTACCAGGATCATTGTTGCATACTCCCTGCAAAGTTTGAGAAGAACTCTCTGGATCAACGGGAAGGGAGGGAAAGCGTAGAGGAATCTGTCCACCCAGGAGAGGGACAACGTGTCTCGCCAGAAAACACCGGGCCCTGGATCTAGCAAGCAAAAATAGGGCAGTTTTGCATTGGATGGGGAAGTTAACAGTCCAACTCTGGAGTTTCTCATCACGAAGAAACAGATCCTCCAGCTACCTCCTGAAAGGAGTTCCCATTGGTGGACTCTGGCCTGGGGCGACTCCAGGCCGATCTGCGATTGTTGTCCACGCCAGGAACATGAACTGCAATCAGGCTCGCATCGTGTCGGATTACCGCAATCCCACACTCCAGCTTCCCCGCAAGGGGGTAAGAGTGTGCCTCCCTTGTTTGCTGAGGTATTACATCACCGCATTGTCTGTCTGAAGCAGAAGAGTACTCGACGGGATTTCTGACTGAAAGGTCTGCAGGGCATAAGGACCGCCCTCATCTCCAGAAACGTTGATGTGGAGGTGAGCTTCCTGAGGGGTCCACGTTCCCTGGAACCTCACCCCGTTCAGGTGGTGCTCCCATCCAGCCCTGGAGCATCTGTGGAGGGATTACCTCTGGGGACGGTGTTGTAAACTGAACACCCGCAGAGTGTCTCCCTGGGTCTAGCCACCATTGCCAGTCTCGGAATCACTGGATTAGGTGATTCTGACCAGATGCTGCATGTGGTACCTTGGTCCCCTGCACTTGAGCATCCACTGAGTTACCCGCATGTGGAGCCTGCCAAGGGATGGTTGGAATGGCACGGCTTCATGTCCGAGCAGCGAAGGACCAGCCTGGCGGGGACAGTCCTTCTTAGCTGAGAGATCCCTGATGGGGATCTGATGTATTCAGCTCTTTCCACGGGAAGAAAACTTTCCATTGGACGGTGTTCAGAACTGCGCCTATGAACTGCAGCTTCTGAGGGCGGTGAAGGACAGACTCTCGTAGTTGATAAGACCTTCAAGACTGGAACAGATCTTGGGTTGTTCTGAATAGCCAGCAACAGTGCCTCTTTGGAGGCGGCCATGAGAAGCCAGTCGTCCAGGTACGGGAACACATAGTGGCCCTGTCTCCTTAGAGACGCTGCCACGACAGCCATACACTTGGTAAAGACCCTGGGGGCCGATGACAGTCCGAAGGGAAGAGCCTGGAACTGAAAGTGGTGGCCGAGAAACTCGAGGCGCAGGAACCTCCTGTGCGCTCGAACTACGGGGATGTGCAGGCAGGTGTCCTGCATGTCCAAGGACACTAGGAAGGCGTCCTTTTTCAGCATGGGAATGAGTCCTTGGAGGATCACCATGCGAAAACGTTTGTAGGCAACCGACATGTTGAGGTCGCTGAGGTCCAGTAATGGACGGAGGTCCCCTGTTTTCTCTGGAACCAGAAAGAGTGGAATAGTATCCAGATTTTTCTGGTTCTCCAGACACTCACTCCACGCTCCAGTTTGAAGAAGCGCAGTACTTCTTGCCTGATGAGCAATCTCTACTGACCCGAAATACTTGGAGAGCAGAGGAGGCCTTATGGGTGGCTTGTCCCACGAATTCTATAAAGTGGCCTTGTTTGACCAATTGAAGAACACACCTGTCGGTGGTTATAGACTGCCACCCTGGCAGGTGGTCCGAATACGACCCCGACCTTGGTGTCCGTTGATCCTGAGGCGGGGCGCGGAAGGAGTCATGCTGTGGCTGAGGTCCCTGTAGGCTGGGCGACTTTGCAGGACAGTGGCTTCGCCTGCAGACGACTTCCCTGGGCTCTCAGGAGAAGGACCCCTCTGTTGCGCAGGTGCGGGACTGCTGTTCTGCATCCGCCCTCGAAAACGGCTTTGGTTCCTCAAGTGAAAGCGAACTGAGCAAGGTCTGTACATGGCTGACAGACCGCACATCCTCCGACCTCTTTGAAGTTTGGTGACCTTCTCCGACGACTCACCGAAAAGAACTACTCCGTGGAAAGAGGCGTCCAGAATGTTCTTCTGGACGTCCGGGGTAAATCCAGAGACACGGAGCCAAAAGTGTCTCCAGATGCATACACCTGAGGCTGCCCCTCTGGCTGAGGAGTCCGCGGAATCGTACACGGCTCGCAGCACCTGGGTTCCCACGTCCGAACCCGTGCGGAGGAGTTGCAGCAACTCCTCCTTCTGCTCACCTTCTGGCATCTTTTCCGCCAGATCCAGTCCCTGCTCCCACAAGGCATTCTGAAACTGGACCTTGTGGGTTAGATAGTTGAAGGACCTATAGGCGCAGGTAGCGGATGTATCGTAGCCTGCCCGACAGCGATCAGTTGCTTGGACTCTGGGTTCAGTGGAAGGGTGCTCAAATGTTGCAAGCCTCTTGGACCGGTCATGTGTGAGGCGCTGTAATGACCAGAGAATCAGCCAGGATGTGATAATAGTACTGGTCCTCCAGGGGCCTTGCACAGCGGTCCAGCACTTGACATCGCCCGGGAGCAAATGTGGAGCGTTTCCACGCTGACATGGTGAAACGATCACAAAAATT
Organism: Neoceratodus forsteri; assembly: GCA_016271365.2. NCBI lineage: Eukaryota > Metazoa > Chordata > Ceratodontiformes > Ceratodontidae > Neoceratodus > Neoceratodus forsteri. The sequence goes on along the minus strand of JADMNL010000034.1, from coordinate 25,704,654 downwards.
GTCCACAAAGGGTGGCACCACCACAGGCTTTGGATCTTTTGCTGAAGATATCTGGCAGGCGTAGTCTCTGGGAGTTAAGTTCCTCTCGTCCCAGCCATATTCTCCTGGATATGCCTCATAATCTCAGAAACGATAGATCAATCGGAGAGATCTTGGGAGCTCACATGGGTCCAGGAGGGGCATGAATTGGAGAAGGGAACTGGATCCGTCAGAGAAGTCGATCCCATGTCCTCCAACCGAGCAAATGGCCGAAATCTTCTGGGTCTCTGGGGCTGGAGTGACCCTGAAGAGATCTGAATGGAGATCTCCTCTTGTCTGGTCTGCCCCTGGAGGTTCCTCAGGCTCCTGGGGAAGGTACTCAGGCCTGCACCCCGGATGGAGTGGGGCGCTGGGGCGGTGGAGTCACAGGTGAAGGAGGAGGAGGATGAGGTGGTGTGGGAACCACAGTGCTATGGTATCCACCAGTGGTGAACAGCTCACTAACCTCTGAAATACTGATGCCGACAGCGGACCAGGCACTGGTGGTCCGTCAAGTAAGCCCCAAGATCTCTGGTTCAGGAGAGGTTCCTTGGGATCGACAGGACTGGATTGCCCGTCTGGTCCCTCGAGATGAGGTCAGCTCCTCCTCCATAAGCGCCTCCTGACCAGCATCAGTGGGGCGTGGGGTTCTCCTCTCTACAGGAACAGGCGTGGTCCCGGCCAGCGTCCATGGTGGCAAAGGCTAAATGGCGAAGGATCTGGTGATCGTGGTCTCCAGGACATGGTGCTTGGCCGGCCCGGGTGAGCAGGCGTTCTTTTAACCAGTCAGCTCATGGTCTTCCGCAGGGGTGGAGGGCAAGGAGACTGACTGAACACCCCGAGGTCTGGTGGCGGGGCGGACTTGTGGTGGTGGTGGCGGTCCCTGACCTGGCCGGACATGGAGCAGAGGGGAGGAAGGCCTGGAGGTCTTGGCGGGTAGAAGAACCGAAGAAGTCTTCACCGCAGCCGGGAGGCTGAGGCCAGGCCAAGGGAAGGGTGGTCGGATCGGGAGCGGAAGCCTAGAAGGATTTTTAGTACCTCCTTACACTTCAAAGGGTGTCTCGGGCTTTCTCAGGCGTTTCCACTTGGGCGAATCCATGGCATACTTTTCCTCAGAAGGGCACACAGGGCCTTCTGGCGACGGATCAGACACGTATTGAATCCTGACAGAGGTACAGGCCAGGTGTAGTGATCTGGGCCTAGGCACGGACATGGGCAATGTGGGTCTTTAAAGAGATTTGTTTCCCACAAGACGCACTTGATGGATGGCCTTCCACAGAGGTTGGAGAGGACATCAGATGGCAGACTTAGTAGAAAAAATTGAGTTTTCAATAGGAAGAACTTTGCAAATGCATACTAAGAAACAGACCGAAGGGTGGAACATGCAAGTCGACCAGGGAAAACTTCAGGCGGGACTGCCTCGCCTGTGCTAAGCCTTACAGCGTGAGGTGGGACCCGGCGTCGAAGCCCGTCCACTGAAGACTGCTAGCTAGAAGATTTCCGTGGGGTCCCAGCGCCTACTGGCTTCAGTCTAATGGTGTTACCTGCTGCAAGCTGTATCTGATAAGATCCATACTTGTCTGGGCCAAAAGGGCTACAAGATAAACTTTGCGTGCTCCCCTATGAAGTTTGAAAGAGCTCTCTGGATCAGGAAGGAGGGAAGGCACAGAGAATCTACCCATATTGGCGCCAACTGAGATCCTTTCTCCTGTGGGGCGCGGGCCCGGCTTAGGGGTGCTGCTACAGAGCCTAGAGGCAGTCTTTCCCCGACCACTTCCAGAACCCACCTGTCTGGAAGTCATACCGACCAGGCGGAAAGAGTGATATCACCTCCGCCAGGGGACCTTAGAACTGGTGTGACGGGTGAGGCCACCCCACCGTCACTGTGCAGGCTTGGAGAGGAGGAGGCACCTGGACCAGCACCTCGGCCTCCTTTGCTGGGCTGTTGGGGACCTTGCTTAGGCCTAGGGCGCCAAGCTTGAGCCTACTGCTGTTGCTGACCTCCCTGGAAGGAGGGCTGTCTAGCCGCAGGAGAAGAATGCCGAAAGGACTTCTTGCGCTTCTGCTGGTTCTTACCCGAAGAACCCTTAGCAGAGGTGGCATCTAAGGTGACATTAGACTGCTCAATGCACTGTAGATGACCTGCCACCCTGGACCGGAAGAGGTCGGGTGCCAAGTGAAGGCACCGCCAGCCAGCTTGTGCTGAGTATCCGTGGGAAGCGGAGGATAACCTCAGTCAAGCTCCTGCGGCGAGTGGCCACTGCGGCAGCTAGTGAACGGGCACAGGAATCTCCAATGTCTCGAGCTGTCTGGAGCTGTTTAGCAACAGTACGACCCTGGTCACGGACCTGCTTGACCGTGGTCTGCATGTCTGCTGGATGATGATGGAGGACTTCATCAAGCAACCGCAGAAAAGCGTGAGACAAGTGTGTCAATCACTGCCGAGCTGGCCTGACGAAGGCCATGGGATGATGCCGCATAAACTTTCCAGGCCAAGTGGTCCATATTTTTGGACTCCTTGTCCAGAGGGCAGTCAGTATCACAGAGCTGCCTGTGCGCCTAAACACTGAGGAGTCGCGCGCTCTCGGCCGAGGGATGCCCAGTGAAGCCTGTCAAGGACCCCATACGGGCACAGAGTACTTTATGTACCATACGGGCAGACGGAGTGGGCAAGAACCAGGGTAGCTGCAAAGCTCAAGTGTTAGGCCAACTATGACGGTCGCCCCGGAAAGGCCCTCGGCCGGGTATCCCCTCTTAAGAATATCCGTGAGAGGATTTCCTGCCTTCTTTTATAGGCTGCAAAGGCATACCTGTGGACTCAGAAATGAGTCGAAGGATGCCCTGGAAGGAAGAAGGACCTTCCTCCAGGCCTGTCACTGACAGCTCATCATGTGAGTGAAGGCCAGTAGTATCAGAGTCCAAGGAATCTGGATGCAGGGGTCTCCCACCTAAGTGCACCTCTATGCACCTTGGGCCATCAGGGGTGACTGTAATGAACAACCTATGGGGCAAGCCCGTAGTTGTCCGATCCTCCTTAAAGGGAGCCCCTCCCTGAGGCTGTTTGGGTGGTGGTTCCACCAAAATCGGTGGGGAGCCCGTAACAGGCCGACCAGAAATACGTACCGGTCCCACCGGAGTCCTCGGAACCGAGGGAGTCTGTGTCGGCCAAAGTGGCTGGGGCCAAGTAATGGCGGTACGGCCAGAGTAGACGGCTTTTGACTGGTCAAAAGGAGTTGCTGCCACATGAGGTCCTCATAACGTCGACGGAGTTTCTGTCTAAGTCTCTCCTCGTCCGAGAAGGATAAGGAACGGTGGCCGTGCCTCTTCCGGAGTGTTTGGGACCCTTTCTGGTTTTCAACCGACGGGTCCTACTCCTCGATCGGACCGACGGCGTCGAAGCTCTGTTGGAGTCGGGCTTGGATTCGGTAAAGAGGTTCCGTCTCTTGTCCCTCGATCGGGATGCCCGAAGGATGGGTCTCCTCGTCGGGGAAGGACAGAATGGGAGTCCTCTCCAAGGAGTCGACAGGCGTCGGCGACAACGGCTCGATCGGGTCGAGAGAAATCTCGGTCGGTTCTGCCGTATTCTCGGCTTCGGTGCCCTGGCCTGACGGAAGGTCTGAAAAGCCGGCAGCCGAGGAAGCGATCTCGACCGTGGCTGAGACCGCCTGCTCCCGAGTGTCAGACCACTCTCGGTCCCAGGAACGTCTTCTTCGAGTAGAAGAAGATGATTTAGTATCCTTATCCTTTTTCATGGATCGGGAGGAGTACGAGCCCGAAAGCGAATCACCCTTGGTGGGGAGACACTGGCACAACTCCCGAAAGGATCCCGTGAAGGTCGAGCCCAGGTTGAGCAGGACGAAGAAACTTCAGTTGGCAGAAGCTTGGGCAGCTTCCTCTTCGAAAGCCGCCATCTGTTCGAGCTGCTCAGCGGGTCCCGCAGCCGCGGAAACCACCCACCTGGCCTCCTTCGATTTCACTGGTGGATTGCGAAGCTCCTGTTTCTCCAGCTTTATGCGCCCGCGATCCTCCAGGATGGCGGGACGGAAGGCCAACAGATGGTGCAGGCCGAAGTGCCATGCATGGCTTAGGATACACGCACAAGAGGTGGGGATCGGTGCAAGACATTTTCTGTCCACAAGGACACCAGCGGAACCCAGGAGACGACTTGTCCTCCATATCCGAAATGTTCGGATCTGGATTGTAAACTCTGACGAGTTTTAAGGCGAGTAAGTGCAACGAAAACCGTCGATTAGACTCCAGGGCCTACAGTACTTGCAAAGTAACACGAGGGAACCTGTATCTTCCAGCGGAAAGGAAGATATGGCATCATGGGGTGAAGTCGAGGTATTTACCACCCGGGTGGGTGGGAAGAGCCAGCTTGAAGACTTCCGGCAAGATTTAAAGGGGAAAGGGACAATGCCAGACAGTGTGGATGAACAACATATCCACGCTCCTAGAAACAGTAATATAAAAACTGTTAACACTTCTAGAAGTGTTATGCTTGTTAAACACAGTGAGGCAAGTGCTATGTATTTTCAAAATGTTTTAGCACTTTTATGAGCAAAATGCTAATCAATTTTTAGAGTTAAATAAAACCCTGAGCTATGCGGTCAGTGTGTCTCCATGCTGAGGTACCTGGGAGACATCCGACCATTACCCCTGGCTGGAGGTATCAACTCCCCGAATCATGGAGACTCCTATGATCAGAAGTGTTTTGGATTTCCTTTTTTTGTTTTGGGCGAGTTTTGTTGCACTAGCTCCTGTGCTACAGCGTCCCGCTCTGCAGTGTCCTCTGCCCCTTTGATTTCAGAGATAGAGGCAGATACCCGTTTGTAGTTTTCATATGGTTTGTGGAGGTGATACGTTGAAGAGCACTGAGTGATAGGGCACCCGATTTGCCCCTCCTAACCACCTGCCAACCTACCGAACCAACTACCCTCTGCGGTCGAGGTGCTTTAGTTGGGTGTTGGGAAAATGGTGGGCGGTTCTTGTACATTTCCTCCTGAATATGCAATTTGAGGCATGCAATCTCTGCCCACGCTGCCTGAAGCTGAGCCCTTAGGCCTCCAACAGTCCAGCATGTAGGACAGCGTCCTAAATCCTGTATAACTGCCCATTTCAACAGTGTCCCGCAGTTAATATCCATACCAGTTGAGGTGCTGGGTTTATAACCTGGTCCACGTAATTAGGAGGAGGTAAATGAAAGCAAAAGTTTTATTTTTTGCTTTGTTTGTTTTTGTATAACTTGTTATAACAAGTTAAATTACTTGTGCCATTGTAAGTGAGGTCACTGTGTGGATACCCCTCTGAGCCTCCCCTTCCTGCTTTGCTACAGGAAATGTCACGACTGTGCTACTCTATAAAAGGAGTGTACCATGGGTTGCTTGGGGATGGGGAGGGTGGTTGGACCTTTCCTCTGCTGAAAAAGAACCACAGATGAAGGAAACAAGGAGGTAAGAGCAGAAACAATCAAACAACAACAAATGCAGTAGCCCTGAAAGTTTAACCTAATGATAGACAAAACGGTAAAACCTGTAAAGCACCACCTGTAATAATTTCACAGAAGATATACCCTGCAAAAAAACACTTTCCTACAGAGAAAAATAAAGCAGTAACAGAAGCTATACCTTGCAAACTATTTGCATTAGAGAAGATTACAGCAGTAATCTGTAAACACAAAACAGTAACAAACCTGTAGGCACACCCTGTAATAATGCAGCAGAAAGTATACTCTGCATAGCAATTTGAATCAGAGAACAATAAAGCAGTAAAATGTTAGCAAAAACCAGTAATAAACCCTGTGAGCACAAAAGAAAATAGTAACACAGTAAATTTGCCTAGCAAAAAGAAGCCTTAATCTTTTTCCTTGCTCTGTCCTTACAAACAAACTTAGAAAAAAAGAGCTCAGGTGAAGCTAGGCGGCAACAAACCTAGTCTTCCACCTCTGCTCATTTACTTAATTCAACCTTCAGTCCCCTGTTCAACATGGTTTCAGGGTTAGACATAGCACCACCACTGCTCTCACCCTATTCACCACTGATGTTAAGACCAACATGGATAAAGGCTTATTTCCTGGCTCTGTGTTCATAGACCTAACCAAAGCTTTCGACTTTAGTCACCCCCCTGCTGTTAGATAAGCTGAATTCTCTCGGTGCCTCTGAATCTACCCAAGCCTGGTTCAGCAGCTAGCTTGAAAACTGTTCCCAATCAATCTCCTTCTGCAAGGTTCTTTCTTCTCCTGCCCCCATCTCCAGAGGCGAACTGCAAGCGTCCATTCTTGAGCCCCTGCTCTTCTCCATCTTTGTAAACTATTCCTAACTCCACACCCCACTGTTTCTCCATCATGTATGCTGATGACTTAGTGCTATATACTGCCTCTCGTTCCATCGCTAAACTTAATGATCATCTGTCATCAACGTTACAACAGCTTCAGACCTGGTTCTCCATTAACTCCCTAATCCTCAACCTTCCTAAAACTCAGGTCATCCTCTTTGGGTCTTCTAGAAAAGTTCAGGCCTTGTCCCCCAAGCTTTGTGTGCTATGTAGCGATGGGTCAGTTGTTCTGACCACGGGCTCCTTCAAGTACCCCGGAGTGACTCTGGATCCTGCATGTGATTCCTCCTCTCATATTAACGAGGTATGCAGATCTGTTAACATGAAGATCAGGGCAGCCTACCGCGAGCGCCACTCCTTAACCCCTGCAGCCAGGATCTCTGTGGCTAGAGGTGTCCTGCTCCCGAGGCTTTGTTATGCTCTACCTATCCTTTCCCATGCTACCGTGGGTAATCTCCATCAGTGGGACACCACTTACAACATTTATAGGTTTGCCTTATTGGACCCGCACCTCACTCACCATTGCTTTCTCTACTCTGCCCTGCACTGGCTGTCTCCCAGATCCCATCATCTCTACTCAGTGGGTTGTTTCATAGATGCTATGACCAGAAAACCTCACCCTAATTCTCCCGGAGCTATGTTTAACCCTGTGCTTCCCTCCTGCCCTCTGAGGTCCTCAAATTCTCCATTGCTCTCTGTCCCATGCTGCTCAACTAAAATGGGCGAGCAAGCATTCACTCATTTTGGCCCCAAATTCTGGAATACCCTTCTCCCAAGTTTAAAGTGCCCTTTATCCCACCCCATCTTCAAAACTGCACTTTTTCCCTCAGCTTTTTACACTTCATACTTGCGACTGTTCCTAACTTTGCTTGTCCTAACTGCCTTGACTTTTGGGTTCACCGTATTCCTTAGGTATCTCCTAGTTTGGCTTAACCTGCCTAGCTCATCCCTCCATGGATGGTCCTGCTTGTTGTATAATACCTGTCTATCCCTGTGAGGATATCTGTTATAAATGTTATAAGACTGTATTTATGTACCCGAGTTTGTTTGTAATTACTGTATTTTGTACTCTCCCGGGTTGGGTCTAAATATTGGCAGGGCTATTGCCCAATGCACTTACCTGGTCATCAAAAGCCAATTAAAAAAAAAAAAAAAATGACAGAACATAGGGGAATCAGTAAATCTCATACCTTTATTTTGACTTTTTTATGCAAGTACAACAGCATTTCAGTGTATTAAAATTTCAGTTTTTTGGCTGACCCAGTGGCAGGAAGCAGCGAACAGTGCTTCCAGCTGGGACTCAGGCGCTCCCATGCAAGCCTCAGAATCCCCCACTGGGGCCCAGGAGAACTGCAGAGGTGAGATACAAAACTCTTACTTCAAGATACAGGTCTTGCAGCAGGTTACACCATTAGGACTGAAGCAGTCAGGTGTCAGGACCCCACGGAAATTTTCTAGCTAGCAGTCTTCAGTGGGGACCACTTCTGACGTCGGTCCTGCCCCCGATGTCAGGCGTAGTACATAAGGAGGCGGTCCCGCCACAATCCCCAGTTCTTTTCCCGCCATCAACATTGCAGCATCGGCCTCACGGTCACTCTCTAGCGTGCGACGACTAGGAAACTCCAAAGTTTTTCTCCCTTTTTCTCACTGGACTCGTCTGATGTCCTCACCACACACCTCTTTGGAGAGTCATCCATCCAAGTGTGCCTGTGGCAAGCAGATCCCTTTTAAGGATCCTCACCCGGCCTGTGTGCGCTGCCTGGGCCCAGACCACAACACCCAGGCCTGCTCCTTCTGCCAGGGCTTCAACAGCCGAACTAGGATCCACCGCCAGAAGGCCCTTCAGGCTTTTCTTCTTGAGGAGCGACTCAAGCGATGGATAGGAGAAGCCTTCCTCGAAGGGGGAGTCGTCTGGAAGTACCACAATTTGTCAGCTTGCCCGGGGAGAAGGCCAGGCCCAGATCCTTCTAGGACCTCAGATTCCCGCAGCTCTGGCTCCAGGTGTGACCGCTCCCCTTCCAGGGCCTGCTCTCAGCCTCCCCCAGTTTTGGTTAGGTCGTCCAGCGGTTCCTCCTCTCTGCAGCCTGTCAAGACCTCCAGGCCTGTGACTTCATCCACTCCGTCCAAGGCCTCGTCCAGATTCGGGGAGCGCCACAAGTCATCCTCCCGTCTTCAGGAATCCGACATCAGGTCAATCTCCCAACCGCCGCCTCCCCAGCGCAAGACCAAGGAGCTGACCTCACTGAAGCGGACGTTGGTTCACCCGACGTCAGTTCATCTCCATGGGCACTCCCGGGAACCGGCTACAGTACGACACCCGTCGCCGGTCAGGCGTTTGCCCCCAAGGATGTCGGCCAGGGGACCGACGTCCGCTATTGTAGAGGGAAGGACCACGCCACCGCCTACCGACGTCGGTCGGAAGGTGGAGGAGGAGGACACTACCCAGCCCGAAGACCAGGCGGGTGACTCCGGTACCATCGGGCTCCCACGGGAACCCTCCCAGGAGCAGGAGACCCCCGAGGACCCGATGCCCGACCCCAGCAACAGACCACCTGCTCCCGGCCCGTTGTCGGGCTTGAATCTGACGGAGGTGAATGAGCTCTTCACCTTCTGGTGGGACACCATCAAGAAGGATGTGGTCACCGCACAACCTCCTCCCTACACGGCTACCTCTTCGCGCCTGCTTCCCACCCCCCACCCTCACCCAGGGTCCAGCAGGGGCGGTCGCCGACCCCTAATGGGCCAGCATCCCTCCTAGAGGCAGATCTTCCAGACAGGAGAAGGCCTCCTTCAAAGATCACTTCAGGGTCCCCAGCCTCAAAGAGACCCAGGCAGCGTCGAGTACCACCCTGTCTGAGGAGGACTCCAGATCTGACACCTCTGGGTGCTCCAGATCGCTTCTCCAATCAGCGTCCCTTCTCCGGACCCACGTGACCTTCCCAGGTCCCCTCCGGATGACCCCTCATTCGCCGAGATCATGCGACATATCCAGGAGAATATGGGGTGGGACGCTGAAGAGCTGGACCCCGAAAGACAACGCCTTGCGCCCTACCTTCGGCAGAAAGATCCAAAGCCTGTGGTAGTGCCACCCTTGGTGGACACCTTTGTGGACGTCACCAAGGCCGCGTGGAAGTGTCCGCATTCGACTCCGGCAGTGCCGAAGGCTGACCACCTGTACAAGGCCCAAGGAAGGACCAGTACCTGGCGAACAATCCTCTGGCCGATTCCCTGGTCATTACAGCCTCACATGACCGGTCTCAAAAACCCCAGCACTTGAGCACACAGCCACCAGACCCGGAGTCCAAACAGCTGGACGTTCTGGGTAGGCGCACGTACGCGGCCGCGACTTGCGCCATCAGGTCGTTAAACTACCTCACCCACATGGTTCAATTCCAGAACGCATTGTGGGAGCAGGGACAGGACCTGGTTGAAAAAATGCCAGACGGTGGTCAAAAGGAGGAGCTGTTAACCCTCCTCCGTATGGGTTCGGACGTGGGAACCCAAGTGCTTAGAGCTGCATATGACTCTGTGGCCAGAGCTGCAGCCTCAGGCATGTGTCTCCGGGTTTACCCCAGACGTCCAGAAGAATATCATGGACGTCCCTTACCATGGCAAAGTTTTGTTTGGTGAGGTCTAGGAGAAGGTGATCACCAAACTGCAGGATGCCGGGAAGGCGGTTAGATCTGTGCAGGCTATGTACAGGTCTCGACTCAGTTCCTTTCACGGGTACCAGAGTCGTTTTCGCAGCCGGACCCAGAGGCAATAAAAACGTTCCGGCCAGCAACAAAGGGGCTCCTTCACCCGAAAAGCCCAAGCTAAGACATCTTCAGGCAGAGGCCAACGAGTTACAAAGTCGGCCCAGCCTGCAGGATTCAATGCTGCCACAGCATGACTCCTTCCCGGCCCCCGGCCCTCCTCAGGATCAACGGGAAATGAAGGTAGGAGGTCGCATTGCATGCCACCTGCCAGGGTGGCGGTCGATCACCACTGACAGGTGGGTGCTACAGTTGGTCAAAAAAGGCCATTATATAGAATTCGTAGACAACCCCACCCATAAGGCCTCCTCTGCTTTCCCGCAACTCAGGTCAGCATGCCCTGCTCATACAGCAGGAAGTGCTCACGCTTCTAGAAGAAGAGGAAGCTTTGGAGCACGTTACAGGGAACCAGAGAGGGTTAGGATATTATTCACACTTCTTCCTGGTTCCAAAGAAAACAGGGGACCTCCGTCCAATTTTGAACCTCAGCGACCTCAATCTGTCGGTCATCTACAAACGCTTCCGCATGGTGACCCTTCTGGGTCTAATCCCCATGCTGAAGAAGGACGCCTTCTTGGCGTCTTTGGACATGCAGGACGCTTACCTGCACATCCCTATTGCTCAAGCGCACAGGAGGTTCCTGCGCTTCGAGTTCCAGGGCCACCATTATCAGTTCCGAGCACTTCCCTTCCGGCTGCCATCGGCACCCCGAGTAGTTACCAAGTGAATGGCAGTCGTGGCAGCGTCTTAGAGAAGACAGGGCCACTATGTGTTCCCGTACCTGGACGACTGGCTTCTTATGGCTCCCTCCAAAGAAGCATTGTTGATGGCCATTCAGCGTACACAGGCCCTTTTTCAGTCCCTGGGCATCCTCATCAACTACGAGAAGTCTCTCCTGGTACCGTCTCAGAAACTGCAGTTTATAGGGGCAGTTCTGGACACCGTCAAGGGGAAAGCCTTTCTTCCCATGGACAGAGCAGAACACATTCGGTCCCTCATCAGGGACCTGTCAGCGAAGAAGACCGTTCCGGCCAGACTGGTCCTTCGCCTGCTAGGACACATGGCTGCGGCCATTCCAACAGTCCCGATGGCAAGACTCCACATGCGGGTAACCCAGTGGATGTTAAGGGTGCAGTGGGACCAAAGGCAAGACCATCTGCAGCAGCCAGTCAGAATCACGAAGGCTGTAATTCAAGACTGGCAATGGTGGCTAGATCCAGGAAACCTCGCTGTGGGGGTTCCCTTCACAGCACCGTCTCCGATGGTAACTCTCTCCACAGACACCTCAGGGCTGGGGTGGGGAGCACACCTCAACAGGGTGAGGTCTCAGGGTACATGGACAATCCAGGAATCTCATCTCCACATCAATATACTGGAGATGAGGGTGGTCCTCTATGCCCTGCAAGCCTTCAGTCGGAGATCCCACAGAGTACTCTCCTGTTACAGACAGACAATACTGCGATGATGTATTACCTCAACAAACAAGGAGGCATACGCTCTTACCCTCTTTGCAGGATGCCATGAGAGAGTGTGGGAATGGTGTCTGACGGCACGGCGCAAACCTTATTGCAGTTCACGTCCCTGGGGTGGATAATACCGTTGCAGACAGCCTGAGTCGCGCTCGGGCCAGAGTCCACGAGTGGGAGCTTCTACAGGAGGTGGCAGAGGATCTGTTCCACAGATGGGGCACTCCAGAATTAGACCTTTTCGCGTCCCCATCCAATGCAAAACTGCCGAATTTTTGCTCGCTAGATCCAGGGCTTGGTGCTTTCTGGCAAGACGCGTTGTCCCTCTCCTGGGCGGGCAGATTCCTCTACACCTTCCCTCCTTTCCCATTGATCCAGAGAGTTCTCCTCAAACTTCGCAAGGAACATGCAACGCTTATCTTGATAGCGCCTTTCTGGCCCAGGCAAATCTGGTTCCTGCTCCTGCATCAGCTACCCCGGGAACCCCCGCTTCCTTTACCGATCAGCTCCCATCCGTTGTCTCAGGAGGAAGGTTCACTAGTCCATCCGGACTTGCGTTCATTGAACCTACATGTCTGTCTCCTACAGACATAGCCATGATGCGACACGGGGTCTTGCAGGAAGTGGCGGAAGTACTTTCCGCTGCTAGAAAGCCGGCAACACAAGCAACATACGCCATGAAGTGGTGCAGGTTTTGCTTGTGGGCTCAAACGTATGGTTTCTCGCCCTTAAACTGTCCCGAGAAGCTGGTTCTGGAATACCTGCTTTCGCTTTTTCAATCTGGACTAGCTTACTCCTCGATTAAGGTGCACTTCTGCGCAATCTCGGCTTATCATGCCCCCACAGGCCATCGTAAGGTGGCCCAATTGGACACTACTCTTGTCTTTTTAAGGGGAGGTCCTCCACTTTAGGCCACCTATCAAGGACGAGGTTCCTCCTTGGGACTTGCCCTTTGTCCTGGAGCAGCTTACACTGCCACCTTTCGAACCAGCCATGGATTGCGAGCTAAATTTTCTGTCATGGAAAACGTTTTTAGTTGCAGTTACTTCGGCGAGAAGAATCTCTGAATTACATGCACTCGTGCAAAGAGCCCTATTTAATTTTCCACCAGGATAGGGTATCCCTGAGGACAAATCCTAAGTTTCTGCCTAAAGTGGTTTCAGCCCTTACCCTTAATCAGGATATCGACTTACCAGTGTACTTACCCAAGTACACCAATCAAGAAGAAGCACTGCTTCACACCCTGGATGTTCACAGGTGTCTCAGATATTATCTGACCAGAACCAAACAGTACCGGAAAGCGGATCAGCTGTTTGTCTCCTTTGCTGAGAGGATGAAAGGGGCTCCTGTTTCTAAACAGTCCCTTTCATGTTGGCTCATCCAGTGTATCTCTTTCTGTTATGACAAGCGCAGCAAACCCTTGCCAGGCACGGTCAAGGGTCATTCTACCAGAGGAGTGGCCACCTCCTTTGCAGCACTGAAGAATGTTCCACTTCACCTATTTGTGCTGCAGCTACCTGGAGCTCAGTGCATACCTTTATTAGGCATTACAGCCTGAATATCGCTTCAAGGCGGAGGGCAGGTTTCGGCCTAGCCAACCCCCAGGGACTTCTGTCCTAGGCTCGAGCAGGGTGGTAATCTCGGTCTTTCCTCCTCCAGATGGCGTAAGATTGTTGCTATTGCTTGGGAATCAGTCCTAATGGTGCAACCTGCTGCAAGAGCTGTATCTCGAAGTAAGATAGTACAGTTACGTAAGAACTTACCGTAACAGTAGATCTTCGAGAACAGCTCTCGCAGCAGGTACCTTCCCCCCCACCATTCCCCCTTGGAGGAGGTAGGTTATAACCCAACATCCATCTTTCGGGATGGAACGATTTGTTTTTAGTCTTGGCCATCTGATGGTGGATCCTCAGTCTCCTCATCTGATGTCATTCAGCGTCCGGGAGTCTCCGGCGGGAGAACTGGGGATTGTGGCGGGACCGCCTCCTTATGTACTACGCCTGACGTTGGGGGCGGGACCGTTGTCGGAGGCGGTCCCCACTGAAGACTGCTAGCTAGAAAATTTCCGTGGGGTCCTGACGCCTGACGGCTTCAGTCCTAATGGTGTAACCTGCTGCAAGAGCTGTTCTCGAAGATCTACTGTTACGGTAAGTTCTTACATAACTGTACTTTCCAGGTCTGCCAAACTGAAACACAAGTGGAAAATGCTAATAACCATGTCATTGTCATAGAAGATACCAAAAATGATGGAATTTTTATAAATTTCAAAAATCATGGTATCCACAACTTCTGTGACAAAAGATACAGCCTGTAATATAAATACACTACAGTATAAAAATCTGCACGTGCACAAATATAACTATTGTTAGCAAGCAATAAACCATGACAGAGTGTGCACTGAAAGACTTTAATGCACACGCCAGGTGAGTGAGGCAAGAGGCTGAAGGAAGAGTGTCCTTAAGCACCTGGGGACTGCATTCAAATCCTTTAAGTCATCCTGAACTGCCTTACTGCGCTTATAAATAGCTCTCTGCTCTTTCGTCCTATGAAACATTTTTTATACGGAAAATAATTTCTTTAAATACTTTTAAAATAAAACAGTCTGACTTTATAGGTAATGATTTTTTTTTTGCCTTGGTAATAAGATCCAGCACTAGACCTTGCATCACTAGCCTTTTCATGCACAGTCACAGTATGTCTCTCGGCCAATAAGGTTTCAGGATTCTACTTTACCATTTAAGGCAATAAACTAACCCATCCCTGTACCATTCTAATCAGCTTTTTTGGTTCATTACAAGGCCTAAGAGGTCTGTCCCATAAATAATTCCAAGAACGTCTTGTAATTTGTTATATTATACCTCATACAGAATTTTTGCTAAAATGAGGGTATTTCATTTCTCCAAGATATTAATGGAAGTCAGATATTTTGGAATGTGAATATAGCAAAATATAGTGGTGCAAAAAAGGGATAGATGTTTTCAATGTGAATGACTTGTCTTACCCGAAGATAGTTCATAAGATCCCTCAAGGCTGGTATTTTCTTCTGTTCTAGCATGCACTTCAGCGATGTGATGATGGGAATGACATTTTCAATGAAATTCTTCTTTTGGACCTGTAATGGGATAAAACAGAAATTACATAGAAACATAGAAGTTGTTGGCAGATAACGACCTCTTGGCACACCTAGTCTGTCCTAACTTCCCTACCTACTCTGCTACCACAGACCCTACTTGATCTCTGGCCTTACCCCCCCCCGCCCCCATTACTATGGTCCCTTTGTGTCTATCCCATGCATGCTTGAATCCTGCTATGATTTTAGTGTCCACCACCTCTGCTGGAAGGCTGTTCCAGACGTCTACCACCCTTTTTGTGCAAACAAATTTCCTCAAATCACCTCCGACTCTCCCCCCTTCAGATTTACGTCTTGACCACTTGTCTTTCAGCATCTCTTTCTATGTAAAATGCTACCCTTCTGTATCTTATACCTTTGAGATATCCGAATGTTTCTATCATGTCCCCATTTTCTGTAGAGAGTACATGTATAATTCCTTGACTCTTTCGTAGTAGGGCTTTTGATGCAGGCCAAGCACCATTTTGGTTGCCCTCTTCTGTATCGCCTCTACCTGATCTATGTCTTTCTGGAGATGGAGCCTCCAGTAGTGGACACAGTACTCGAGCTGGGGCCTCACCATTGATCTATAAAGGGGTAACACTACCTACACAGAAACATAGAATTTCATGGCAGATAAGAACAGGTTACTCACCTGTAACAGTAGTTCTAGGAGTGGTGTACGTTGTTAATCCACACTTCTTGGCATGTCCCTTTCCACTTTAAATCTTGCTGGAAGTCTTCAAGATGGATCCTCCCACCCACCCGGGTGGTATATATCTCAGCTCCGCCCCATGATGCCATATCTTAGCCCGCTAGAACCAAGGTTGTGCACCCGAAGCCGGGGAGCTCAGGTGTGTGTGTGTGTGTGTGAGAACAACATATACCACTCCTACAACTACCGTTACAGGTGAGTAACCTGTTCTTCTAGGAGTGTGGATATGTTGTTCATCCACATTTCTTGGCAGACTCCATGCAGTTCTCCGGGAGGAGGGAGGCAAGGCGCACACCCCCTATTTAGGAAATAAAGATTGGAGAACCAAGACCCCAAAAATCAGCATCCCGGCGTGACTCAAGGTCGATGTGGTAGTGGGTAATAAAGGTGTTTGCTGACTTCCAAGTAGCAGCCTGGCAGATTTCCTGGATAGGGATGTTCCTGGAAGCAGCCACTGATGCAGCAGTATGGCGGGTAGAATAAGCTCTTATCCCTCTGGGAGACTCCGTCCCCGTCAACTCATAGCACAGACCTATGTATGACGTAACCCATCTTGCTATGGTCTATTTGGCTGTAGGTCTGCCAGAAGCGGCTTCAGCGTAGGTGACAAACAGCTGGCAAACCTCTCCACGAATTTCCACCGTCCTCTCCTTGTAGTAGGAGAGACCACGTCTCAGGTCCAAGGTATGGAGCCTGTACTTGGCGTCCGAGGTGTAATTAGGGTAGTAAACCGGCAGAGTCAACACCTGGCTAAGGTGAAACTCTGACACCACCTTCGGACGGAATTTCGGGTGGGGGCACAGGACAACTTTGTCCCTGTGAAAGAACAGATAAAGGCAGTCCACTGAAAGTGCCTGGAGCTCCCCTGTCCTTCTGGCTGAAGTGATAGCCACCAGGAAGGCTGTCTTCCACAAGTGTGAAAGCTCACATTTGTGCATGATTTCGAATGGCTTGTCCAAGAGCTTTGCCAAAACCAGCAACAGATTCCACGGAGGTGGAAGTTCATGCACCGGAGGGGATATATGATACAGGCCTTTGAAAAAGTACCCGAATACTGTCTCCTGCATGTGTCTGCTGACCCGGCTCGCCCGGCAAGCTGAAATGGCTGCCAGGTGCACTCTAAGGGTCGATGACCGTAGACCCACTTTGGAGAGAGACCAAAGGTAGTTGAGAATGTTAGCCACAGAACAGGATAACTGCTCCAGACCCTTACTCTGACACCAAATGGAAAAACGTTTCCATTTGAAGGCATAACATTTCCTGGTCTATTCCTTTCTGGATGCCTCCACCATTGTGTAGACATCTTCGGAAAGACCCAAAGCCTAGAACTCTCACCGCTCAGATAGCAGGCTGTGAGGTGCAGGGATTGAAGGTCCAGATGGAAGACCTTCCCCTGGTTCAGAGACATCAGGTCCGGGCGTGTACAAAGCTGCTCCAGGGGCCTGCAGCTGAGGTTGAGGAGATATGGGTACCAAAACTGGCACGGCCAGTCTTGGGCTACCAGAATCACCTTCGCTTTGTCCCTCCTCACCTTGAGTAACACCTTGAGGATCAAGGGAAATGGAGGGAAGACGTAGAGGAGGCCTGGGGTTCACAGCCTCGAGAAGGCATCCCCCTGCAGCGAGCCCTGCTGAAGGGGGCAGGCATGATACAGTCTCAGCATGGTGTTTTCTCTGGAGGCAAACGGGTCCACCAGTGGACTGCCCCAACGGGAGAACAGGCTGTAAGCTACCTCTAGATGAACAGACCACCCGTGGGATGTCTAGCCTATGTGGCTGAGAGCATCTGCCACATGGTTTGAGGCTCCTGCTACATGGATGGCTAGGAGATCTGCCTCCAATCGACTCACGAGGGTCCAGATGCAGAGCACCTCCTTACAGAGCAGATGGGAGTACATGCCGCCCTGTTTGTTAGTACATGGTCATGGTATTGTCCGTCTGGACTTGAACCACTTAACCCCGGAGCTGAGGAGCAAAAGCGGACAGTGCCAGTCTGACTGCTCTGAGCTCAAACAGGTTGATGTGGCATTGGAACTCCTCAGGGGCCCAGAGCCCGTGAGCCCATCTGTCCCCCATGTGGGCTCCCCAGCCCATGAGAGAGGCATCGGTCGTGTGGAGGACCGTCAGCTCGGGGCGGACAAACGGGATCCCTTCCTGCAACCGGTATGGGGCGGTCCACTATTGGAGAGCGTCCAATATCTTCTGAGTTACAGCGATCAGCTGGTTGAAATTACCGTGGTGCTGAGTCCATCGGGCGGCTAGCTCCCTATGCAACCAAGCCCAACGGACCACTGATGTGCACGCCGCCATGTAGCCAAGAAGGCGCAGAAAGTCTCGGGCAGGGCATAATTTCTCAACCAGAAATGATTGGGCAAAGGAGGAAAGAACCTCCGCCCTGTCCACCGGGAGCCGAGCTCTGCCCCGATGAAGCCATCACTTGAGAAGGCACGAGTTCCAACTTGGCCTCGTTGATGAGGAGGCAGAGTTGGAAGCAGGTCTGGAGGGCCAGGTCCCTGGACCTCTCCCACCTCCTGTTGGATGGATCCTGCTAGGAGCCAATCGTCAAGTAAAGATAAATCCTGCCCCGAGATGGGCCGCCACCACTGCAATGCATTTGGTGAAGACCTGTGGGGCCAATAACAAGCCGAACAGCACGGCGCGGAACTCGTACAGGGTCCCTTCGACCCTGAAGCGGAGGAACTGCTGATGGGACAGACGGATTGGGACATGAAAGAACACATCTTGTAGATCCAGTGAACAGAACCACATGTTTCACTCCAAGGATGGTACGATCTGGGACAGAGTGAGCATCCAAAAGGTGAGTAACACGAGATATTGATTCAGGGCAGATCTAGAATGGGGCACCAGCCCTCCGTGCGCTTGGGCACCAGGAAGTACCTGGAGACAAAGCCGGAGTCTGCTGGAGGATTAGCCACTGGAGCTACTGCCTCCATGAGGAGGAACTGAGCGGATACTCTTTCCTCCCGAGGGACACGGGCTCGGCTTGGAGGGTACTGCTCGAATTGCAGAGGCAGTCCCTGACCGACCACTTTGAGAACCCACCTGTCCAGAGTGACAACGGACCAGGCGGAAAGGAAGTGGCGGAGCTGACCCTCCACAGAAGGACCCAGAGCTAAGGTGACGGGAGAGGGGTTGACAGCCCCCGTCCCATCACTGATCAGGCTTGGAGGTGGCGGCTCCAGGACCTGAACCTTGGCCTCCTTTGCGGACCTGTTGGGGTCTTGGCTTGGGCCAAGGGCACCACGCTTGAGCCTGCTGATGGCTACCCTGGAAGGAGGACTGCTGAGCCGCAGGGGAAGAATGCCAAAAGGACTTCTTTTTCTTCTTCTGCTGGTTTTTGGCCGAAGAACCCCTGGCAGAAGTAGCTTCCAAGGTGGCACTGGACTGCTCAATGTGCTGAAGGTGACCAGCCACTCCTGTGCCGAACGAGTCGGTCCCTAGGAAGGGCACATCAGCTAATTTGTGCTGGGTATCCGCCGGGAAGGAGGAGAGCCTCAGCCAAGCCCTGCGACGAGAGGCAACTGTGGCAGCCATCAAACGGGCACAAGAATCCCCAATGTCCAGGGCCATCTGAAGCTGCTGTTTGGCAACAGCTTGCCCTGATCCCCGACTTGCTTGACCATGGTCTGCATGTCCACGAGGAGATGTGGGAGGACTTCATCCAGCAACCCAAGAAGAGCGGGAGAGAAGTGTGCCATGATGAAGGCCAAACTTGCCTGACGAAGGCCCAAGCCACACAGACCTTCCTGGCTGAATGGCCCAGAAGCTTGGACTCTATCAGGAGGTCCGTCAGTGTCGGCAGAACTGCCAGTACACCTGAACACAGAGGCGGTCACCAGGCTCTCGGCTGCAGGGTGCTCTGTGAACCCCACAAGGGACCCCATGGGCACCACGTACTTGTGGGCCATGTGGGTAGATGGAGCTGGACAAGAGGAAGGGCGCTAAAGCTGGGCCAACAATAACCTTGGCCACAGGAAAGGCCTCCATCGGGGTATCCCCTCTCTTAAGGATGTCCATAAGAGGATACTCCGCCTTTGAGATGAGACGAAGAATCCCTTGAAAATACAAGGGACCTTCCTCTGTCTCTAGGCCAACGGTTGACTCATCATCCTCTGGATGAGAATGTAAGCCATTGACGTCTGAATCTGAGGAATCCGGGTATAACGGCCGACCACCCAGGTCACCTTCGACTCGCTGAGGGCAGTCCGGGGTGACCGTGACAGACAATCGCTGGGGAAGCCCAGTGTCAGGTCTATCTTCCTTGGAAGGAGCCCCTCCCACAGGCTGTTTGGGCAGTGGTTCCACCACAAATCGGTGGAGAGACCATTCTGGGCTGAACTGGTGGTTTTGCCGGCTCCGCGGGCTGAGGGGCGATTTAATTGGCTCAGGCTTAGGAGGCGGAAGATAGGTAATGGCCAGTGTAGAAGCTGGGATCGGCTTGTGCCCGGTCAAAATTAGCTGTTGCCACACGAGGTCCTCATAGCACCAGAGTTTCCGCCTCAGCCTCTCTTCATCCGAGGACGACGACTGATGGAGTCACCGCTTTTTAGAGCATTTATGGCTCTTCCTCAGCCTGTCAGTCGAGGGGTCCAAGACCTCGATCGAGATCGGTCCGGGGGACTCTGTCGCTCAGGACACACCTGTGGGACCGATGATTTCCCGTGATCAGGGACCACTTTTTCGATGGGAGTCCCAGCAGGCAGGGTGTCATCATCTGGAAAGACCAGATTAGGGGTCCGATCGAGGGAATCGACGACCGGAGTCTGAGATATCGGATCAATCACAATTTCAACATCATCGATCAATAATTCAGTCGACTGACCTGACGGCAAAGCCGAAAAGCCAGCGGCCGAAGACATGATCTCTACCAAAATCGAGACCGCATGTTCCTGGGATCGAGATCTCTCCTGCTCCCAAAAACGGCTCCGTCGAGACGAAGATGATCCCAGGATCCTTCTCCTGTTTACGGGATTGAGAGGAGTGTGAGCCCGCAGGCGCCTCTTCCTTGGTTAGGGAGTGACTGGCAGAACTCTTGGAAGGAACCCGAGAAGGTAGAGCCCAGGGTGAATGGAATGAAGAAGCTCCAAGAGGAATCCGCAGCATGTGCTGCTTCCTCCTCGAACGCATCCAAGCATTCCAACTGCTTGGCGGATCCCGCAGCCGTGGAAACTGCCCACCGAGCCTCCTTGGATTTCACCGGATGGTTCCTCTTCTCCGTCCTTCCCAGCTTCAGGCGTGCGAGACGGTCGTCGAGGACGTTGGGCTAAAAGGCAAGACAGATTGCATTTCGAGGTGTCATGGTCGACACCGAGGCAATAACCGCAACTGGTGTGGGGATCAGTGTGTGACATTTTCTGGCCGCAAGGGCACCGATGAAATCCGGGGGAAGACTTGTCTTCCATAATCTAAGCAGCGAACTTGCAATTGCTAACGCAAACAATGTGAATTTTCGGTAAAACCGAAGATTTGAAAGCCAAGGCCAACAAAATGCATGAACACGAGGGGAGGCAACCTGAATCTTCCAGCGGAAAGGAAGATCTGGTATCATGGGGCAGAGCTGAGGTATATACCACCCAGGTGGGTGGGAGGAGCCAGCTTGAAGACTTCTGGTGAGATTTAAAGCAGAAGGGGACATGCCAAAGAGTGTGGATGCACGTCCGCGACCTGGGTTCGGGAACGAGCCTGGGTTGCTGGGGGTCAGCAGGGGAAGGAGAGGATCGAGCATCTGGAGGACAGCTCTTCTCTCCCGCGAGGGACAGGGGTCCCTGTTCGGTGCTTGGCGGGCCTTTGGCGGAAGCCGGAGATACAGCAAACACTGACAAGGTAGAGGAGGGTGCTGGGAAAATGCCCTTCGGCTCCGGCAGAGACAGAGCACCAGAGCTTGCCCTCGATTTGCGGCTGCCCAAGTGGCAGCCTCCCGACCAATGCTACAGACTGCTCGGGATTTTGGGGCCCCTCCTCGTCCCTGCCCAAGGGGGTAATCCAAGGCTACATGGGCGACAGAGGACTGACCAGGAAGGGCGGACCGCAGAGGGATAACTCCTGGGTGCTCCCGAGGAGACCAGAGCTGGGGGAGGGGGAGGAATCAATACGAAAATAAAAAAATAAAAAAAACAGTGTGGATGAACAACAGATCCACGCTCCTAGAAGGACCACTTGGCCTACCTACTCTGGCCATTTTCCCTACCTATTTCTTATACTACAGATCCTAAATGATCGGCAGCTTACCCTCTCTTTCCTGTCGCTAAAGTTTCATTATGTCTGCCCCATGCGTTTTTGAACTCCCCTACCATTTTTGCCCCTACAACCTCTGTCGGGAGGCTGTTCCATGGATCCACCATTCTTTCCATGAAAAAAATATTTTCTCCTAATACCCCAACGTGTACCCGATCTATCCTCATATCACGGCCCCTTGTTCTTGACTATCTTTTATTTTTTTTTTTTTACAGATTGGACCTTACTTACACCCTTGAGGTATCTGAAAGTTTCTATCATATCTCCCCCCTTCCAGGAAAAACGTATTGAGTTCCTCCAGTCTCCCCTCAAGACTTTTGGTGCAGCCCCTGCACCATTTTTGTCGCCCTTCTCTGAACCACTTCTACTCTGTCTGTGTACTTCCAGAGATGCGGCCTCCAGAACTGGACACAGTACTCTGGACGAGGTCTCACCGATGTTCTATACAGTGGCATCACCATCTCCTTCCTTTTGGCTGGAGATACCTCTACCTATGCACCCCAGCATTCCACTGGCTCTCCTCACAGTCTTTGCACATTGTTTGGTAACCTTCAGATATGATTACTCCAGATTCCCTTCCTGTTTGGTGGCCGCCCCCCACACACAAAATCTGTACTTTTATGCTAAACTAGCTGCCACGCCTGACCACCTCAAATTTGCTTAGGTCCCTTCTCATTTCTTACTCCTCCTTGAGTGTCAACCCTGTTGCAGATCTTCATGTCTGCAGAGACGCACACCTTCCCCTCCAGCCCTTCTGCAATGTCACTTATTAAGACATTAAAGAGGACTGGTTCAAGCACTGATCCTTGCGGGACCTCGCTGCTCACCCTTCTCTTTGGATTGAACTCTGATCACCACCACCCTCTATATCAGATCGGTCAGCCAATTTTTGACCCAGTTTACCACCTTGGGACCCGCCTCCAAGGCTGCCCAGCTTGTTTACTAGACTCCTATGTGGGACGGTGCCAAAAGCCTTCCTGAAATCTAGGTAGGCCACATCCACTGCCCCTCAATCCATCTCCCTAGTCACCCAGTCAAAGAAATCCATCAGATTTGTTTGACAAGATCTTCCCACTGTAAATCTATGCTGCCTTGGATCCTATGCTGATTCGAGATATATCACAAACCTTTCCTTTAGTAGTGATTCCATTAGGTCCCCCACCAGCGAGGTCAGACTGACTGGCATGTAATTGCCAGTCTCTTCCCACTTTTGTGAACAGGGACTACATTCGCCCTCCTCCATTCCTTTGGCACCACACCTGTTTCCAGCAAACTGTTGAACAGGGCTGTCAGTGATGCTGCCAGCACCTCCCCGAGTTCGCTTAATACTCTGGGATGTATCCCGTCTGGCCCCATTGCCTTGTCCACTTTCAGATTAGTGAGTTCCTTTAAGACTCTCTCCTCCTTTAAGGGACTGGTGTCCATCTCCCTCACGTGGTGCTTCCATTGCCTAACTTTGGTCCCTCCCCTTCCCCTTCTTCTGTGAATACTTAACAAAACTACTTGTTAAGGATTTCTGCTTTTTCTTGGTCCCCCCTCTGCACACTTCCTTTTTCTTTCACTTACGTACCTGAAAAAGTTCTTGTCCCCTTTTGTTATTGCCTAGGCTGTTTTTTCTTCTGTTTGTGCCTTTGTGCTCCCAACTGCTTTCCCCACCTCCCTCTGCTTTTTCAGATAAGTTACCTATCTTCTTCACGCTGTGTTTCCTTGTACCTCCTGAGTGCCACCCTTTTTGCCCTTACCTTCTCAGCCACTTCCTTTGAGAACCATAGTGGTTCTTTCTTTTCGTTTCGCTTACTTGGCTAATGCAATGGCTTGTTGCCTCCGTTATGGCTCCCTTAAGATTTTCCCATTGTTTCTTCACCTTCCTTCTTCTACGAGAGTGGTTTCCCAAGACATTCCCCCATCTTTGCAAAGTCAGCCCACCTGAAATCCAGGACCCTTGCATTTGTGTGGTTTGACTCTTCTGCTGTTCTCACATTGAATCACACTGTATTGTGATCGCTAGATCCCAAATGGCTCCCTACTTTTATGTCTCAAATTCTGTCCTCATTGGTGAGTATCAGGTCCAAAGTCACTCCCTCTTGAGTGGGCTCAGTCACTAGCTGTCTTAGACACATTCCCTGCAGGGCTTCCAAGATGTCTCTATTCCTGGCTGAGACTGCGGCCTGATTGCTCTAATCCACATCTGGCAGATTGAAGTACCCTACCAGCAGCACCTCCCCTTTAGCTGTCATTCTATGGTTGGCTTCTACAAGTACCCTGTCCAGCTCTTCTCCTTGTGCGGGAGGTCTGTAGATCACACCAGTGCGAAGGCAGTGCATTTCCCATCTCCAGGGTGATCTACAGCGCCGCCGCCTCTCCCTCCATTCCATGTAACTCAGCTGCCTTAATTCCTTCCCCAACATAGATGGCCACTCCTCCTCCCATTTTACCCACCCTGTCCCTCCTGAATAGAGTGTAACCTGGTATTGTCATATCCCAGTCATGGTTCCCCGTGAACCATGTTTCAGTAACAGCGACAATGTCCAGGTCTCTCTTCCTCTTTCTGCTGCTGATACCCCTCCCTATGCACCCGAGTATTCTGCTAGCTTTCCCATTGTCTTATCACACTGTTTTGCTACCTTCAAGTAATCAGACAGGATGACCGCCAGGTCCCATTACTGTTCTGTGGTTGCCAATACCTCCCCCACCCAAGTGGTATATTGCCCTCCGGTTTCTGTGCCCCATGTGCCAAACTCTTGGCCAGTCTTCCAGCTTTTTGAGATTGTCCCTTATTTTCTTCTACTCTTCCCTTCCCCTGCAGATTTCTGTATTATCCACGAACAGGCACACTTTCCCTTCCAGCCTTCCTGCAATACGCTAATATAATAAAGACAATGAAGAGGACCAGCCCAGTACTGACCCCTGTGGCACCCTGCTGGTTACAGTGCCTTTTTCAGAGTGAACCCCACTTACCATCACCCTCTGACTCCTGTTTCTTAGCCAACTTAGTACTCATTTTACTACTTTTGGACACACTCCCAGGTTTCCCAGCTTGTTTACCAGTCTTCTGTGTGGAATGGTGCCGAAGGCCTTACTGAAATCCAGGTAGGCCACATTCACCGCTCTGCCTTGATCCACTTCCCCTGGTCACCCAATCAAAGAACTTGATCAGGTTTGTTTGGTAAGCTCTACACCCTGTGAAGCCATGCTGCTTTGGATCCTGTAATCCGGTATACCTTTTCACATAAATCAAGTTGGCCCAGAAACATGGATACTGTCAGCAGAAGACCTTGCTGACACTAGCATCGACTCTGACACCAGCACCACACATGGCACCTATGCTGTAACTGGCATGGCCATAACGGAAGTCAGGGCTAAAGACCACTCCATGCTGCCACCTGAGGCTCTGTAACAGCACCATCTCAGTGGGGGCTGGAAGAGTTCAGTATCTCAACCAGTTCTGAAGAGTGGGGAGAGGACAGGGAATTGGGGGGGGGGTGGTTAGGAAGTGGGCATCCCCGTCTCGGAGCCTTAAGCGCCACAGTTCAACAGTAAAAAGTGAGCACAGGCATCCATGCCCTGGTCAGGTCTCACACAGTTGAAGCAATGAGCAAAACTATCAAGAAAGGGGGACGTTCTTTGCGCACCTAAAATGTCGATAAGCCGGGCCCTGAAAGCAGTTTTTTTTTTTGGGGGTCTTTTCTTACCGGCAATACTTGGAGAGAAAACAAGAAAAAGCTAGTTATACATAAAATCTGAGGTGAACAAAGTTTCCTTGACAGCAGGAAAAACAGAAACAAGACAGTTAGAGCATCGACTATAGTCACCTGCTCCAGCACACAGTGTTACGCACGCACTGGTGCCAAAAGTGCTGTCAGGGCACTGAGTGAAACGTTTTATTCTTGCAGGGTCCTAGCTCTTCAAGCTAAGACAAAAAAGAGTGGGGCTCAACAGGGAAGATTGCTTCTTGGCAGATTATATTAATGCATCTAAGGAGACCGCTGATATGGTTGGAAGGGTGATATCACCTACATTCCAAGGGTATCAGAATCGCTCACCGCTTCATGGTTCTCAGCCTAAGGACGCATACTAGGCCACTTTTACAACCGTAACAGTGGTCTCCTAGAACGCATTAACATACAGCATCAAAATCAAACCTGTGTTTGGGCCTGCCACATCCCTATGGGACTGTTTACAAATAGATTAGGTTGCGTAACATTTCTCAAATGCTAAGGATACTCACTTGTGAAATTAGTTTCTTCTGGGCTACTTGCATGACTGCATTAGCCATGGCCATTTCATCATCTTCCACCACAGCCTCCTCTCCGGGTTTGGATCTCATTGCTGACAGTTTAATCTCCTTACAGCTCAAGACTTCAAAAGTATCCGAAAGCAAGTCATTGGCTTCCATATCCAAGGGAAGAATTCCATCAACAAAACATGCTTAAGGAGGAAAAAAAACAAGCAAAATAAGTTTAATTAAATATGGCTTGAATCAAGAAAGCAGTCTGCTTGGTAAAAAAAAAAATGTTTTTATGAAATCCCATCTTTTGTTTCCTTAACAGCTGCAATTTATGATTTTTGTTTTTGGAAATTAAGGAGACCATGACATATCTCAGTGTTATTTGGAGAATAATATGCGATAAGCTCATTTCACTTTAAACTGATTATGCTTCCTGACAACTATAAGGCACAAAAAAAGAGCAGTTACATATTAACTTCCTGTAACAGTACATCTTCGAAAGAATCTCCATTTGGTCACACCTTTGGATCAGTAGCCAGCAGCGCTAGGACCACACAGAAACTTTTGCTAGCTGAGGGCTGCCCATGATAATGTGCCACATCTACGTGTATATACGTGTGGGAAGGCCCATTACTCCTCAGTTCCCTGCCAGAGATTAAGCCTTGGGAAACCTCCAGTTCTTACCCCAGGAGTCCTTTAGCATCAGTAACTTTAGCAGTTAGCTTGCTAGGTGTAACTGACCCGGAGGTATGTCTTTAAGAGAATTTTATTTAAATGAGTTTTGGGCAATAGCCAATCAAAAACAGGAGAGGGAGTGAGCTGAGTGAGAGCAGCCTGAAGGCTTCAGAATTTTTCCTCCACTGGACTAAATAACATTGCCCCTGAAGTGCCTCTCAACATTCCTTGTTGACAGCCTCCTAGGTTTTATCTGGGTAAAGTTTTCCTCAGAAAATCATTTTTATTGTGTGCTGAGTGACAGTTTTAAGTTTTGCTTAGTGCCGCTCTAATTTTATATTTTTAGCGGAATCACACTATTTTGACTTATTTTACCGCAGCTGTTCAGTTCTCGTGCTATTTTTACCGAGGGTGCTTAATTTTGACAGTTCCTCCCGTTTTAAACTTAATTCTTGCAGGAACAGTCAATTTAGTGTCAGTTGCCTTGTTTTTCTACCTCAGACCTCATGGGCTTTACCACAAGGCACCAATTGGGACTTCACTGACAGTTGCCCGGGGGTTCTCCAAGGATTGGCAATTACAGAGAAAGCCATATACAATACAAAACTGGACCCAAGCTCTCTGTCACAGGACTGGCTGGTGGCATTTCAACAGAAACCTGTGCACAACTGACCAGTATTACTGGGCTTTCTATTAAGACTGGCAATGGTATAGATACCAGTACCAAAAAAAGGCACTTTTAAATTAGAGTTATTTAACTGGGGTAGGATTGGCCAGTGGCATTTCACAGAAACTTGCACTCAGTTCGTCAGCTCCACAACTTGGTTTGTTTTGTTTAAATTAGCACATAGCAAAGAAAAAAAACAGGTTACTCACCAGTAACAGTAGTTCTAGGAGTGGTATATGTTATTCATCCACACTGTCTGGCATTGTCCCTTTCCCCTTTAAATCTTGCCGGAAGTCTTCAAGCTGGCTCCTCCCACCCACCTGGATGGTAAAAAACCTCGGCTCCGCCCCCATGGACGCCAGATCTTAGCCCGCTGAGGCACAGCGCCCTGTTGGGAGGTTTGGGTGGTGCGGTGGATTAACAACAGCATACCACTCCGAGAACTACTGTTACAGGTGAGTAACCTGTTTTTCTAGGAGCGTGGATATGTTCTTCATCCACACTCTTTGGCAGACTCCAAGCAGTTCTCCGGGAGGAGGGAGGCAAGGCGCACACCCCCTACTTAGGAAAAAGACTGGAGAACCGAGGCCCCAAAACCAGCATTTCAGCGTGACTCAAGGTCGATGTGGTAATGGGTAATGAAGGTGTTTGCTGACTTCCAGGTAACAGCCCGACAGATTTCCTGGATAGGGATGTCCCTGGAAGCAGCCACCGATGCAGCAGTATGGCAGGTAGAATGAACTCTTAACCCACTGGGAGGCTCCTTGCCTGCCAACTCATAACACAGACCTATGCATGATGTGATCCATCTTGCAATAGTCCGCTTGATTGCAGGTCTGCCAGAAGCGGCTTCAGCGTAGGTGACAAACAGCTGCAATAACCCTCCCGACCTCCGCCTGCCCTCCCTTATACTAGGAGAGAGCACGCCTCAGGTCCAGAGTATGGAGCCTGTACTCGGCATCCGAGGTGTAGTTAGGGTAATATACTGGCAGGGTCAACACCTGCTTAAGGTGAAGCTCTGACACCACCTTCGGAAGGAATTTCAGGTGGGGCGCAGGGCAGCTTTGTCCCTGTGAAAGACCAGATAAGGGGAGTCCACCGAAAGCACCTGGAGCTCCACTGTCCTTCTGGCTGACGTGATAGCCACCAGTAAGGCAGTCTTCCACAAGTGTGAGAGCTCACACTTGTGCATGGGTTCGAATGGCTTGCCCATCAGCTTTGCCAAAACCAGCAAGAGATCCCACGGAGATTTAGGTTCACGCATCGGAGGGGATATGTGATCCAGGCCTTTGAAAAAGCGCCAGACCACTGTCTCCTGTGCCAATGTCGGCTGACTGGACCATGCCCAGTAAGCAGAGATGGCTGCCAGGTGCACCCTAAAGGTCGATGACCGAAGACCCCCTTTGGAGAGGACCAAAGGTAGACTACAATGTTAGCCACAGAGCAGGATAAGGGGTCCAGGCTCTTTCCCTAACACCAAATGGAAAACCTTTTCCATTTGAAGGCATAACATTTCCTGGTCGCTTCCTTTCGAAATGCTTCCACCACGGTATAGACATCCTCGGAAAGACCCAGAGCCTGGAACTCTAGCCGCTCAGGAACCAGGTTGTGAGGTGCAGGGATTGAAGGTTCGAGTGGAATACCTTCCCCTGGTTCAATGATATCAGGTCTGGGCATGTACAAAGCCGCTCCAGGTTCCTGCAATTGAGGCTGAGGAGATCTGGATACCAGAACTGGCGTGGTCAATCTCAGGCCACCAGGATCACCTTTGCCTTGTCCCGCCTCACCTTGAGTAACACACCTTGCAGATCAAGGGAAATGGAGGGAAGGCGTAAAGGAGGCCTGGGGTCCATGGCCTCGAGAAGGCATCCCCCTTCAGCGAGCCCTGCTGAGGGGGGTGGGCATGGTACAGCCGCAGCTTGGTGTCCTCCCTGGAGGCGAACAGGTCCACCAACGGTTTGCCCCAACGGGAGAACAGACTGTAAGCTACCTCTGGATGGAGAGACCACTTGTGCGATGTCTGGCCTATGCGGCTGAGAGCATCCGCTAGTTGGTTCGAGACTCCTGCCACATGGATGGCCAGGAGATCCGCCTCCAGCCGGCTGACAAAGGTCCAGATCCGGAGTGCTTCCCTGCATAGCAGACGGGAGTGCATGCCACCCTGTTTGTTGAGGTAGTACATGGTCGTGGTATTGTCCGTTTGGACTTGAACCACTTGACCCCGGAGCTGAGGAGCGAATGCCGACAGTGCCAGTCTGACTGCTCTGAGCTCCAACAGGTTGATATGGCATCGGGACTCCTCAGGGGTCCAGAGCCTGTGAGCTCTGTCGTCCTCCATGTGGGCTCCCCAGCCCATGAGAGAGGCATCAGTCGTAAGGACGACCGTCAGTTCGGGGCGGACAAACGGGATCCCTTCCCGCAGATGACTTGGGATGGTCCACCATTGGAGAGCGTCCCAAATCCTCTGGGTGACAGTGACCAGCTGGTCGAAAAGACCCTGACGCTGAGACCACTGAGTGGCCAGTTCCCACTGAAGGGGGCGCATGTGCAATCTGGCCCAATGGACCACTGAGGTGCACGCCGCCATGTAACCCAGGAGGAGCAGGAAGTCCCGGGCAGGGCGCAAGTGCCCAACCAGCAATGATTGGGCAAAGGAGGAAAGAACCTCTGCCCTGCCTGCCGGGAGCCGAGCTATGGCTTGACAAGAGTCGAGCTCTGCCCCGATAAAGCCCATCACCTGAGAGGGCACAAGTTCTGACTTGGCCTCATTGATTAGGAGGCCCAGGTGGGAACAAGTTCGGAGGGTCAGGTCCCTGGACCTCTCCACCTCCTGTAGGGAGGAACCCGCCAGGAGCCAATCATCTAGATAGGGGTAAATATGAACCCCTTGATGCCGTAGATGGGCTGCCACCACTGCAATGCAATACCAGATCCTTTGAATGTATCCTGGGAGAGGGTGTAGGTTGTGGGATTCTCCTCATTTACTGTCCACCAGGTGACGGTGGAGAATTCTTGCAGGAGATAGCAGACTTCATCGTCGTCTTCATTTTGAGGTTCCCCAGACTAATAGTTCTGGGTGACTTCAATGCCTGGGTCGACTACTCTCACATTTTGGTCAAAATCTCTTCCAGCTGATGACAATGCTGGGCCTACCACAGGTGACTACCTCCTCGACCCATGTAGGGGGTCATTCATTGGATCTGATCTTTCTTTTGGGTATGGAGATCGCGGATCTGGGGGTGGAACCAGTCAGCTGGTCTGAACATCACACCATAAGGTTCAGCTTCAGGGCCCCCCAATAGGTCTGCCCCTACGCAGATGGTTCGATACTGCCCTTTAAGGGGTATTCACCCCAGTGACCTAATGGCGGTACTGGATCTATCGGGCTTGTCGGGTGAATGCATGAGTCCAGATGATCTCGCACAGCCTATAATAAGGCTGTGGGAGATGCTCTGGACAAAATTGTTCCTGTTTAGACACCGCCTTCGCTCTCTGTCCAAGGAGCCCTTGGTTTGATGGCTCCTTGAAGGACTTAAGGCGAATTGGCCAAAGGCTGGAGAGAGCCTGGCGGAAGTCCAGCAATGATGTTGACAGGCTTAGGTTGATGGCACATTATGATGGCTATCAATCAGAAATCACCCGTAAGAAGGCAGAATTCCTGTCCAGGGAGATTTCTGCTGCACAGAACCAACTGGCTCAGCTTTTTCGGACTGTGGACAGATTGTGCAATCCAATCTGTCTCCAGCCCAGAGAAGCTTTTTCTCAGCTAAGATGCGAGGAGTTTGCTCAGTTTTTTGCAGATAAGGTTGCCAGCATAAGGTCTGGCATCGGTCTGACCTCTCCTATGGGGGACTGCGGTGATCGACGGGAAGTGGCATGTACTCGGTCTGTCTGGTCAGACTTTTGCCGGCTGGAGTTCAATGACATTGTTAAGATCATCCAGATATTGTGACCAACTAGTTGTAGTTTGGATCCGGGCCCCTACACCCCTCTTAGTAGGATGTGTAGAACTTATCTGCCCAATCCTTGCTGACATTGTCTTGAAGTCCTTGGAGAGAGGGGTCTTTCCCGACACCCTAAAGGAGGCGATCGTTTGACCACTCCTTAAAAAACCCTCCTTGGATCCAGATTGTCTAGCTAACTACCGGCCTATCTCTAACCTGCCATTTATTGGTAAGGTTACTGAAAAGGCGGTTGCGTTGCAACTGGATGATCATCTTATGACTCACAATGTCTATGATACTCTCCAGTCTGGTTTTAGGAAGAAGCACAGCATGGAGACTGCCCATGTATTGAGTGATCTCCTAATGGCTAGACATCGAAAGGCATGTACCATTCTGGTCCTTCTCAATCTCTCTGCTGCATTTGACACTGTAGACCATGGTGTGCTGCTGGAATGCCTGCGGGATTATTGTGGGCTGTCTGGTACAGTCCTCAAATGGTTTCATTCTTACCTCACAGACAGGTCTCAGAGAGTTGCCATCGGAATTTATTCCTCTGGCGCTCATTCCCTGCCTTGTGGGGTACCGCAGGGCTCCATTTTAGCTCCCATGTTGTTTGCAGTGTATATGTTGCCATTGGGAGAAATCATCAGGCGACAGTCTGGGTTTTCACTGCTATGCAGATGATACCCAGCTGTATCTGTCTTTTCTCCCCGGCTAGGATGATGCATTCTCCGTGCTAAACAACTGACTTGCTGAGATCAGACTTTGGATGAGTTCCAGCTGACAGACTGAATCCGGATAAGACTGAGGTACTGGTAGTGGACCCATGTCATCCGAGGGCGGGTTTGGGAGCTGGACAACCATCAGGTTTGTTACTTGGTGGTATGCCTCTCCCTACCGCCGATCAGGTGCGTAGTCTGGGCGTTATTTTTGATGACGGATTGACCTTAAAATCTCAGGTATCAGCTGTCGTCAAATCCTCTTTTTACCATCTGAGGAATATCACCCGGGTGAAACACCTGGTTCCATCGGGTGACCTTCCAACAGAGGTCCATGCCTTTGTCACTACCAGTCTTGATTACTGCAATTCCCTTTACCTAGGGCTACCTGCAGTTGATCTCCACCGCCTGCAGCTGGTGCAGAACGCAGTGGCCAGGCTTTTGACTGGGACGTCTAGAACTAGTCATATTACACCGGTGCTCCACGATCTGCACTGGCTGCCTGTTAGGTGGCGGATCACCTTTAAGGTTGGTTTACTAACCTTTAAGGCCCTAAATGACCAGGGACCCGGTTACCTGAAAGATCTCCTGATTCCCTATTGCCCCCTCCATCCTCTCCGTTCCGCCGAGGGATTGTTAGAGATTCCCAGGGTTCGATTGAAGACATCAGGTTCACGTGCTTTTGCCTTTTCAGCACCAACCCTGTGGAATTCTCTACCTCGTTGGTTGAGAGAATGCCCAACCGTCGACAGTTTTAAAACTGGTTTAAAAACATTTATTTAGTCTAGCTTTTATTTGATTATGGCTGACATATTTTAAAGTTGTTTTAATTTATATTATGTACATGTTTTTATGTACATCACCTTGGCTCTAAAAGGCGGTATATACAGTGGTGTGAAAAAGTATTTGCCCCCTTCCTGATTTTCTCTATTATTGCATATTTGTCACACTGGATGTTTTCAGGTCTTTAGACAAAATGTAATATTAGATAAAGGGAACCTGAGTGAACAAATAACACTTTTTTTTTTTTTATTTCACTTATTTAATGAAAAAAAGTTAACCAACACCAACTGGCACTGTGTGAAAAAGTAATTGCCCCCTTACACTTAATAACTGGTTACGCCACATTTAGCTGCAATGACTGCAACCAAACACTTCCTATAATTCAATATCAGTCTTTCACATCACTGTGGAGGAATTTTAACCCACTCTTCCTCGCAGAACTGCTTTGATTCAGTAACATTTGGTAGGTTTTCAAGCATGAACTGCTCGTTTCAGGTCCTGCCACAGTATCTCTATTGGGTTTAAGTCTGGACTTTGACTAGCCACCCAAAACTTTAATTTTACTTCTTTTAGCCATTCTGATGTGGACTTGCTTTTGTGTTTTGGATCATTGTCTTGCTGCATGACCCAACTACGCTTCAGCTTCAGCTGACGGAAGGATGACTGGACATTCTCTCTTAAGAATTTTCTGGTACAGAGCAGAATTCATGGTTCCTTTAATTATGGCAAGTCATCCAGGTCCTTAGGGCAGCAAAAGCATCCCCACACCATCACACTACCACCACCATGTTTGACTGTTGGTATGGTGTTCTTACTGTGGAATGCTGTGTTTGCTTTTACACGAGACATTATGGGATCCATGTTGTCCAAAAGTTCCACTTTGGACTCATCTGTCCATAGAACATTTTCCCAAAAGGCTTGTGGATCATCCAGGTGTTTAGGCAAATGAGAGACGAGCATTTATGTTCTTCTTGGTTAGCAGTGTTTCTCGCCTTTGCTACCTCACATGAAGTCCATTTTGCCCAGTCTCTTTCTGATTGTGGAGTCATGAACACTGACCTTAGCTGAGGCAAGAGAAGCCTGCAGTTCTTGGATGTTGTTTTAGGATCCTTTGACTCTTTGGATGATTTTTACACTGTGCCCCTTGAGTACTTTTGGCAGGCCTACCCTGGGAAGGTTCACTACTGTTCCAAGTGTTCTCCATTTGAGATTATGGCTCCACTGTGGTTCGATGGAGTCCCAGAGCCTTAGAAATAGCTTTGTAACACTTTCCAGATTGATAGAGGGCAACAAAATGTTTTTCTGATCTTTTCAGGAACTTCTTTGATCATGGCATAATGTGCTTGTTGAATCTTTGTGCTGGCAATGTGACTTGATGGTAAGGCCAAAATAAGTGAGGTTTATATTGAGCAGGGCTGGCTGTAATCAAGCCTGGCTGTGTTCAATCAGCTGACTCTAATTATCCCTTTAATTGGGTTGATTTAACTAGGGGCAATTACTTTTTCACACAGTGCCAGTTGGTGTTGGTT
This sequence comes from Neoceratodus forsteri, assembly GCA_016271365.2. Classification (NCBI taxonomy): domain Eukaryota; kingdom Metazoa; phylum Chordata; order Ceratodontiformes; family Ceratodontidae; genus Neoceratodus; species Neoceratodus forsteri. The sequence goes on along the minus strand of JADMNL010000034.1, from coordinate 25,670,459 downwards.
AACTTTTTTCATTAAATAAAATAAGTAAAAAAAAAAAAAAAAAAAAAGTGTTATTTGTCCACTCAGGTTCCCTTTATCTAATATTATATTTTGTCTAAAGACCTGAAAACATCCAGTGTGACAAATATGCAATAATAGAGAAAATCAGGAAGGGGGCAAATACTTTTTCACGCCACTGTAAATAAAGTTGATGATGATGAAGACCCATGGGGCCGATGACGGCCAAACGGCATGGCTCTGAACTGTACAGGGTACCTTCCACCCCGAAGTGGAGGAACCGCTGGTGGGACGGACGGATAGGGATGTGGTAGAACGCGTCCTGAAGATCCAGTGAACAGAACCACATGTTTCACTCCAGAGATGGTAGGATCTGGTTCAGAGTTACCATCCGGAAGGTGCGGGACCCGAGATATTGATTCAGGTCGTGGAGATCTAGGATGGGGCGCCAACCCCCTGTCCGCTTAGGCACCAGGAAATACCTGGACACAAAGCCTGGGTCTGTAGGAGGATCTGGGCACTGAAGCTACCACCTCCTTGTGGAGGAGCTGAGCAACGTCGTCCCGAAGGGCCGACTGAGCACCAACTGAGATCCTTTTCCTCGGGGGGCACGGCCAGGGCTGGGGGGTACTGCTCAACTCTAGAGGCAGTCCTGCCCGACCACTTCTGTAAACCCACCTGTCCGAGGTGATACTGGACCAGGCGGAAAGAAAGTGGCGGAGCCGGCCCCCCACGGGAGGACCCAGAACTGGCGTGACAGGTGTAGGGGAGGCCACCCCTGACCTGTCACTGTGCAGGCTTAGAGGAGGAGGAGGAGGAGGAGGAGGCACCTGGTCCAGCACCTTGGCCTCCTTTACGGGGCTGTTGAGGACCTTGCTTGGGCCTAGGGCGCCAAGCTTGACCCTGCTGTTGTTGCTGACCTCCCTGGAAAGAGGACTGTCTAACCGCAGGGGAGGAATGCCGAAAGGACTACTTCTTGCCCGAAGAACCCTTAGTAGAGGTGGCAGACTGCTCAATGCGTTGGAGATGACCTGCCACTCCCGGACCGAAGAGGTCTGTGCCAAGGAAGGGCACATCAGCTAGCTTGTGCTGAGCATCCGCTGGAAAGGAGGATAACCTCAGCCAAGCCCTTCGGCGAGTGTCCACTGCAGCAGCTAGTGAACGGGCACAGGAATCTCCAGTGTCCAGAGCCATCTGGAGCTGTTGTTTAGCAACAGCAAGGACCTGCTTGACCGTGGTCTGCATGTCTGCTGGGAGATGAGGGAGGACTTCATCAAGCAACCCCAGTAGGGCGTGAGAGAAGTGTGCCATAATCACTGCCGAGCTGGCCTGACGAAGGCCCAAGGATGCTGCATAAACTTTCCAGGCCGAGTGGTCCATATTTTTGGACTCCTTGTCCGGAGGGCGGTCAGTATCCGCAGAGCTGCCCATGTGCCAAAACACTGATGCAGTCAAAAGGCTGTCGGCCGAGGGATGCTCAGTGAAGCCCGCCAAGGACCCCACGGGCACTGCGTAGTTGCGGGCCATACGGGCAGACAGAGCAGGGCAAAAGGCACGGTGCCGCCAAAGCTCCAATACCGGGCCAACTATGGCTTCGGCCACTGGAAAGGCCTCTGTTGGGGTATCCCCCTTCTTAAGGATATCCGTGAGAGGATATTCCACCTTCTTTTGTATAGGCTGCAAAGGCATACCCGTGGACTCAGAAATGAGTCGAAGGATGCCCTGGAAGGAAGAAGGACCTTCCTCCAGGCCTGTCACTGACAGCTCATCATGTTAGTGAAGGCCAGTAGTATCAGAGTCCGAGGAATCAGGATACAGGGGTCTCCCACCTATGTCCCCCCGATGCGCTCTTAGGGCGATCAAGAGTACGCACGACAACCTATGGGCACGCCTGTAGTTGTCCTGATCCTCCTTAGAGGGAGCTCCTCCCTGAGGCTGTTTAGGTGGTGGTTCCACTAAAATTGGTGGGGAGCCCTAACAGGCCAACCAGAAATACGTGCCGGTCCCACCGGAGTCCTCGGAACCGAGGGAGACGGTGTCAGCCCGAAGAGGCTGGGGCCAAGTAATGGCCGGTACAGCCGGAGTAGACGGCTTTTGACCGGTCAAAAGAAGTTGGTACCATATGAGGTCCTCAGAACGCCGACGGAGTTTCCGCCCAAGTCTCACCGTCCGGTAGGATGAGGGAACGGCGCGGCGCCTCTCCGGGAGTGTTTATGACCCATTCTGGTTTGACTGACGGGTCCTACTCGGTCAAGACCGACTCGCGCCAGCTCTGTCGGTCGGGAGAAGCCGGATTCGTGAAACCGGTTCTGGCTCTGTCCGATCGGGATGTCCAAGGATGGGTCTCCTCGTCAGGAAGGAGAGAACGGAGTCCTTCTCCAAGGAGTCGCTTAGGCGCCAGCGATAATGGCTCGATCGGTCGAGAGACATCTCGTCCGGTTCTGCTGTATCTGCGTCAGTGCCCTGGCTCGACGGAAGGTCTGAACAGCCGGTAGGCATAAGCGATCTCGACCATACGAGACCGCTGCTCCTGAGTATCGGACCGCCTCGTCCCAGGAACGCCTTCTTCAGCTAGAAGATGATTTGGGTCCTTGTCCTTTTCTTAGATCGGGAGGAGTAGAGAGTCTGGGCGCCCACCTTGAAGGGAGAGACTGGCACAACTCCCAAAGGACCCCGTGAAGGTGGAGCCCAGGTTGAGCGGGACAAGAAACTTCAGTTGGCTAAAGCTTGGGCAGCTTCTTCAAGGCCGCCATCTGTTCGAGCTGCTCGGTGATCCTGCAGCCGGGAAACCGCCCCACCTGGCCTCCTTCGATTTCACCAGTGGATTGCGAAGCTCCGGTCTCCCCAGCTTCAGGCACGCCTTGCACTCCTCCAGGACGGTGGGATGGAAGGCCAAACAGATGGTGCAAGCCTAAGTATCGTGCACAGTGCCTAGGCAATAAACGCACGAGAGGTGGGGATCGGTGTGAGACATTTTCTGTCCACAAGGACACCAGTGAAACCTAGGGACCGACTTTGTCTCCATATCCAAGTATTCGATTCGAATCGTGAAACTCTGACCGAGTTTTAAAATGAGTAAGTGCGGCGAAAACCGTCGATTAGACTCCAGGGCCTACGGTACTTGGAAAGTAGCACAAGGGAACCTGTATCTTCCAGCAGAAAGGAAGATCTGGCGTCATGGGGCAGAGCCGAGGTATTTATCACCCGGGTGGGTGGGAGGAGCCAGCTTGAAGACTTCCGGCAAGATTTAAAGGGTAAAGGGAAAATGTCCGACAGTGTGGATGAACAACATATCCACTCTCCTAGAAGTACAGTTATGCAACAACTTACCGTAACAGTAGATCTTCGAGAACAGCTCTTGCAGCAGGTTACACCATTAGGACTGAAGCCGGCAGGTGCCAGGGCCCCACGGAAATCTTTGAGCTAGCAGTATTTAGTGGGGACCACCTCCGACATCGGTCCCACTCCCGACGTCAGGCGTAATACATATGGAGGTGGTCCCCCATAATCCTCAGTTCTTCCGCCGGAGACTCCCGGCCGCTGAGACATCAGAAGAGGAGACCGGGATCCGCATCAGATGGCAAAACAAGGCGTCAGTAAAATGCCCTATCCTAGAGAAGGATGCTTTGATTACTACCTACCTCCACCGGGATGGTAGGAGTACTCAAGGTAAAGAGCTGTTCTCAAGATCTACTGTTATGGTAAGTTCATGTTAACTGTACTATCTTACTCGAAACAGCTTTTGCAGCAGGTTACACCATTAGGACCGATTCCTGCGCAATACTGGCAATCACACACCATCGGGAAAGAAAGGTAAAAATCCTGGAATTACCTCGAGCCTAGGACAGAAGTCCTTGAAGGACTGCTAGACCGAACCCTGCTCTTCGCCTCGATGCGATGTCCAGGCTGTAATGCCTGATGAAGGTGTGTACGGAGCTCCAAGTAGCTGCAGCACAAATAGCTGAGGTAGATACATTCTTTAAAGCCGCAAAAGAGGTAGCCACCCCTCTGGTGGAATGACCCTTAACCACGGCTGGTAAAGGTTTGTTGCGCTTCTGGTAACAGAACGTAATGCACTGAATAAGCCACTTGGACAGCGACTGCTTCGAGACAGGAGCTCCCTTCATCCTATGGGCAAAGGAGACGAAAAGTTGGTCCAACTTTGGGTGTTTGGTTCTGGTCAGGTAGTATCTGAGACACCTATGCACATCAAGAGTATGCAGAAGGGCTTCTCCTCGATTAGAGTATTTCGGGAAATACACTGGCAGATCGACATCCTGATTAAGGTGAGCACCGAGACCACCTTTAGGGCAAAAATTTAGATTAGTCCTTAGGATAAATTCTGCCTTGGTGGAAAACCAAATAAGGCTCTTTGCACATAAGTGCGTGCATTTCAGAAATTCTTCTGGCTGAAGTAACGGCAACTGAAAATAACGTCTTCCAAGAGAGAAAACTTAGCTTGCAATCCACAGCTGGTTCAAAGGGTGGCAACGTGAGCTGCTCCAGGACAAAGGGTAAATCCCATGGTGGGATTGGAGCCTTAATCAGTGGCCTAAGGTGGAGGACACCCCTCAAAAAGGCATGTGTCATTTCTAGTTGAGCTACAGTGCGTTGGCCTACGGGGAACGTGGTAGGCTGAAATGGCACAAAGGTGTACCTTAATCGAGGAGTAAGCCAGTCCGGAGTGGAAAAGGGACAGCAGGTAATCCAGTACCAACTTTTCTGGACAGTCCAAAGGCGAAAAACCGCGGGCTTGAACCCATAAGCAAAACCTGCACCACTTCATGGCGTAGGTCGCATGGGTAGCCGGTTTCCTAGTGGCAGTAAGAACGTCTGAAACCTCTTGCGAGACCCCATATCTATTCATGGCTATGTCTCTAGGAGCCAAGCATGCAGGTTCAGGGAACGTAGGTCCAGATGGACTAAGAAACCCGCCTCCTGAGACAGCAAGTGGGAGCTGATTGGTAGAGGCACTGGAGGTTCCCAGGATAGCTGATGCAAGAGAGGGAACCAGATCTGTCTGGGCCAAAAGGGTGCGATTACTAAGAGCTGCCGTTTGCTCATGGAAGTTTTAGAAGAACTCTGATCAATCCTAAAAGGTGGAAAGGCATAGAGGAATCTGCCCACCCAGAAGAGGGACTAATGCCCGCCAGAAAACACCAGGCCCTGGATCTAGCGTAGGTAAAACTGGGCAGTTTTGCCAGGCTGGGACACGAAGAGGTCAACTCTGGAGTACCCCATCATGTAAACAGATCCTCTGCCACCTCCTGCAGTAATTCCCATTCGTGGACTCTGACCTGAGAGCTGCTCAGGTTGTTCATGCATGACGTTGTCCACCCCAGAGCATGAATGCAATAAGTAAGGCCCTAGAATTCTGTGGTTTCAGAATTTTAAGCTAGAACTTGCATCTATCATAGAACTTGCGGTGCCGCAGAATTCACCCTTCTTGGTGATTTTTCATTAATATTTGTTTATACATAGAATCTGGTTCCCTTCCCCCCTTTTTACATTCAAACGCCCCCTATATATTCATACATCATACATTAGCTAATGAAATGGCTGCATTCTGCAACAGAAATGAACAGTCACTTATCTACCACAGCTCCCACTGCCAGAGACTGTGGCACAGCTCATCAGTCATGGTGATATTTGCTCAACCTGCACTACAGCCTAATACAATTTTCAGTCTTACATTGTTGCACTAGGGCTAACAAACAAAACCTTTTCAATAGCACAGATCTGTTAAGTCCATACCTCACTTTGTACAAACCTATTTGTGCCTTTAAGGTATAGAAACGCTATCTGAAATGAATAACTGGTCAAATGAATTTAACTGTCTAAATTTTTAAGAAAAATAAAGTATTATGCCCAGAAAAGTAAAATATAATAATGTGTAGACTTGTTGAAAGAATAGACCTGTTAAAAAATGTAATTGCACACATTTTTGCCAGGGTTATTGATTACATATTGTCATTGGTTGATAGAATCACCTAAAAGTTATTGAGAAATGCTTGTGCAGGGACAGCTTTTGGGCCAGAGGGTAGCATGCTGTGCTCGTGCCAGCAACCTCGGTTCAGAGATTAGCTCTGGGAGCTGGCTGCAGTGTAAGGATTGGTGGAACACATCACTGCTCAGAGCCTGGGAAGGTATGGTGCAGTGTTCTGTCACATGGTGGACATATCAGATGGGTCCTCACAGCTGTATTTCTCACAATTGGTTCACATGCATGTCATGTCCTGATGGTGTTACTTATGTGTCAGGGAAAGCAGGCTGGATATGAAAAATGAGTTTTGCACTAACTCCTCTATTCCATTTCCAATGGGACCTGTATGAATGAAGTATGCAAGTTCATGGAAATAAAAAAAAATACACACACACACACACACACACACACACACACACACACACACACACACACAGAGTATCTCTGTCTCTCTCCACACACACACACTATTCTTTGTATGTTACAGATTGTATGTAAATATACAAGGATATACAGTGGGAACCTCATGAGTGGTGTAGAAAGCACATGCAAATATATAAGTGATAGACAGTGGAAACCTCATTAGTGGGCTAGATAGCATGCATATAGAAATACCTTATTTATCACATAAGATCCCCTCTGCATATGTCATTTATGCAACAGGCTAGGACCTTAAGGGAGAGACATTTGTTTTGCTTTTTTAGGCATAAAAATATTTTCATAAGTCTGTTATTTTTTGAACTAGTGTTACTGTGTTTTCCACCATCCTAACTGCTATAACCACTGCCATGAAGGTGAAGTCAGGATGACAAGCTGACACTGTGATGTGGTAGTTTGTTAGTGCCACAGAACTTCCGCAGAAATTACAAACCACTGCCACAGAAGTTCTGGCGGCAAATGGTAGTCTGCCTGCAGAATCCTGGTCCCACAGCCAAGTAGAAAGTGCTAGGGGCCCTGGTAATAAGGTGAGTGTTGTAAGACCCAATCCCACACTCTCATGGCCTCCCTGCAAAGTGGTAGGAGTGGGTACCTCCTGTTTGTTGGGGTAATACATCACCGCAGTACTGTCTGTTTGTACCAGGAGAGTAACTTCGTGGAATCTCCCGGCTGGAAGGCCTGCAGGGCGGAAGAACTGCCCTCATTTCCAGCATGTTTATGTGGAGATGAGACCTCTGGGCTGTCCACAGGCCCTGAGACCGACACCATCGAGGTGTGCTCCCCAACTGAGCCCTGAGGCATCTGTGGAGAGTGTCACAGTCTGGGACTAGCATGAAGGGACTCCCGCCAAGAGGTTCCCTGAATCTAGTCAATTACCATGCCAATCTCGAATTACGGTCTCTGTGATTCGATTGATGCTGCAGATGGTCTTGCCTTTGGTCCCATTTTCACATTGTAATATCCACTTGTTAGCAGCATGTTGAGACGGCTAGCGGGACTGTTGCAATGGCTTGTTTGTGCCCGAGCAGGCAGCACCAGTCTGGCCGGGACGGTCTTCACGACAAGTCCTGGATGAGGGATCTGATGTGTTCCGCCTGTCCAGGGGAGGAAAGCTTTCCTTGATGATGTCCAGAATTGCCCTATGAATTGCAGAGTCTGGGACGGAACCAGGAGGACTCGAATTGATGAGAATGCCCACCGCCTTAACAGAGTTGAGTGCAGGAATGTGACATCAGGCTTCCCGGAGGGCACCATGAAAGTCAGTCGTTCAGGTAGGGGAACACGTGTTACCCTGTCTCCTCAGAGATGCAGCTCGACTGCCATGTGCCCTGCTGTGAAGTGCGATGACGGCCCTAAGGAAGAGCCTGAACTGATAATGGCGGCCCTGAAACTCGGGCTAGGAACCCCAGCGCTTGAGCTTATAGGAATGCAGGCATCTCACTGTCCAGGACGCTTAGAAAGCCTGCTCAGCATGGAATCAGACCCAGGAGGGTCACCATGCAGCGCTTTTACACGACAGACACTGAGGTCGCTGAGGTCCAGTGTTGGACGGAGGTCCCTGCTTTTGGAACCTGGTGGTAGCTAGACAATATCCAGTCCTCTGTTCCTTGGTACATGCTCTAGCTTTTTTCCAGAAGTGCAGACCTCCTGCGTATGAGCCGGCATGCTGACCCAAATAACGGGAGAGCAGGAGGCTTGTGGGCTGCCTAGGAACCTATGCAATGGCCTTTCTTGACCAACTGGAAACTCGACCTGTCGGTGTAATCACTACACCCTAAAAGTGACGAACGATGCCCTGAATTTTGCCTGATCCAGGAGGGGGGGCGGAAGGAGTCATGCTGGCGGTGTTTGTCCTGTGGCTGGGCTGACTTTGTAAGGTTTCCTGGGTAGAAATCCATTTGACTGGGCTCATGCTAAAAAGTGCCCCTCTGCTGCTGGCCGGAACGCTGTTGCTGCCTTGTAGCCGGTCACGAAAACTGCTCTGGTTCCTACGAAGGAACTAGGCCTAGATCTGTACATGGCCTGTACAGATCGGACTGCCTCCTCATGCGTCTAGGAGCTTGGTGATGACCTACTCTGAGGATTCACCAAAAAGAGTACCTCGCCGTTATATAGGACGTCTAGAATATTATTCTGTACATCCGGGGTGAAGCCAGAGACACGGAGCCAGAAGTGTCTCCAGAGACAGATGCCTAAAGCTGCAGCTCTGGCCGAAGAGTCCGAGGAATCGTATGCGGCTCTAAGCACTTGGGTCCCCACATCTGACCCAGTGCAGAGGAGGTTTAGGAGCTCCACTTTCTGGTCGCCATCGGGAAGCTTTTCAACCAGGTCCTGGCCCTGTTCCCATAGGGCATTCTGGAACTGAACCATATGGGTAAGGTAGTTCAGAGACCTGATGGCGCAAGTAGCAGCCACGTACGTGCGCCTCCCCAGGGCATCCAATTGCTTGGATTCCTGGTCCGGTGGCTGAGCGCTCATATGCTGGGACCTTTGAGACCGGTCATGTGAGGCAGTGATGATCAGGGAATCTGCCAGAGGTTGCTTCGCCAAGTACTGGTCCTCTCTAGGAGCCTTGTACAGGCGGTCAGCCTTCTTCGGCACCACAGGAGTGGAGTGTGGACGCTTCCACGCAGCCTTGGTGACGTCAGAGAAGGTGTCCACCAAGGATGGCACTACCACAGGGTCTTTTTGCCGAAGGTAGCAGGCAAGGCGTTGTCATTCGTGGTCAAGGTCCTCAGCATCCCACCCCAGGTTGTCCTGGATGTGCCTCATAATCTCGGCAAAAGAGGGATCCATCCGGTAGAGATCTGGGGAGGTCATGTGGGTCAGAAGGGGAGATGCTGAGCTGAGAAGATGATCTGGAGTATTCTGAAGTATCCAATCTTGAATTCTCCCCCGGAGTATACCGGCATCATTTGGGGCAGGGTGACCCTGAAGGGGATCTGGAGGGAGGCCTTCTCCTGTCTATAGATCTGCCCCTAGGAGGTGGAGTCTGCTCCTTCGGGGATGGTGGTCGTCCTAGTGGCCCCTTAGGTGGAGGAGGGGAAGTAGGCTGTGAAGGGGTAGGAGTAGGAGGACGACGGGCGGGGACCACATCCTTCTGGATGGTGTCCCACCAAAAGGTAAAGAGCTCCTTTACCTCTGTGATGTTCATACCAGACGATGGGCCTGGCACCGGTGGTCTGTCACCGGGGTCGGGCATCGGGTCCCCGGGGGTCTCCCGGGCCGGGGAGGGTTCCTGTGGGAGCCCGGCATCCTCGGTGTCGCCACCCCTGGTCTTCGGGCTCTGGGGTGTCCTCCTCTGTGGAATCCCTACGACCGGCGTCCGCCGGCGACGGGGGTTGGGTCTTCCGCTCCAGAGTAGCAGACGTCGGTCCCCTGGCTGACGTCTTCGGACCTGGCGAACGCCTGGCCGGCAACGGGTGTCTAGCCAGTGTCATCGGCTCCTGTGAGCGCCGAGCCGATTTTGAATGTTTGGCCGACGTCGGGTCCGATGTCCGTTTTAGGGACATCAGGTCCTTGGTCTTCCTGGGTGCTGGATCAGGACCTCTGGGCAGTTGGGAGACTGACCTGGAGTCGGTGTCCCGACGTCGGGTGGATGAAGAAGACTTATGGCGCTCACCAGACTTCGAAGAGGCCTTGGATGGGGGTTGAAGCTGAGGGCCTCGATGTCTTAAGAGGCTGGAGCGAGGAAGAGCCGCCTGAAGACCTGACCTGAACCGTGGGAGGTTGCAACCGAGCCCTGGAGGGAGAGCGGTCCGATCTGAAGCCGGAGCTATGAGAGTCCGAGGCCCGAGTTGTGAACCTAGACCTCACCTTCTCCCGGTGCTGGTCCCGGTGTTTGTGGGATTTTGCTGAAGATTCTCCCCTGGAGGAAGGTTCTTGGTCGATCCTTTTAAGCATTTCCTCGAGAAGATATGCCTGACGTGCCTTCTGGCGGCGGATACCAGTGCAGCTATTGAAACCCTGGCAAAAGGTGCAGGCCTTGGTGTCGTGGTACGGGCCTAAGCAACGCACACAGGACGAGTGGGTATCCTTGAAAGGGATCTGTTTTCCTCAGGCACACTTCGAAAGGTGACCCTCAAGAGATGGAGTTGGAGAGGACATCAGTTGTGCACAGAAAAAGTTAGTCGAAAGTTCTGTAGTCGTCGTGCGCTAGAAAGAGACCGAGAGGCCGATGCTGGCGAGTCGACGGCAGGTAAAGAACTGAGGATTATGGGGGACCACCTCCATATGTACTACGCTTGACGTCGGGGGCGGTCCCCACTGAATACTGCTAGTTAGAAGATTTACGCGTGGTCCTGGCGCCTGCTGGAAGCAGTCCTAATGGTGTAACCTGCTGCAAGAGCTGTTTCTCAAAGTAAGATCCTTAATTATTATGGCTGAGGATAAATCAAAAGCTTCCAATGAGGGGCCATCTAAAAGTACTAACAATAAAAATGTAAGCAGAGGTGCTGAGGAACCCTCCAGATCCTAGCCAAAAAAATAAAGCTTCTAAAGATGAAGTTCCTCACAAATTAAAAAATAATAAAAGTGAAGAAAAAAGGAAGCCTATCAAGCCGCTGATGAAGTGGCTAAAAAGAAACTGTCAAGAAAAAAATGCCCCTGTTGCTCCTGGGAAAGCCAACAGCGAGACAACAGGCAGCTTAAAGCATTAAGAAAAAACAAACAAAAAGCATACAACCAACGCCTGCGCAGGATCTTCCATCTGTGCAAGACATGTCAAAAGCATAGCAACTGTTTCAGACCCCTACAAAAGATGGGTCCTATATTTACTGGCGCTGACAAGCACTCTTCCACGGTTCTCTCCTCCGTAGACTGTGAGGGTGACACATACGACTAAGAATATTTTTATGATGCCCCTGACGTGGATTTTGAGGACCTTGAACCCCATGAGTCCCCAGACCCTCTATTCGAGGACCCCCCATGTCACCAGGAGGACCCCCTCCTCCATGTTTACATTTTTACAAAATATGCTATTTGGACCTCCCTATGCAGGAGACCAACCAGGAAATCGATGAAGACGAAGAATATACGGAGATGAAAGGTCTTTCAACCCTCAAGACCCTGGTTGTCCCTATCTATAATGCGTTCAGAAGAAATACCATGAAAGTGCTTCAAAATCCCACTTTGGTGACAGGGGTTGACAAGTGGATTGAGAGAAAGAACAGGTTACTCACCTGTAACAGTAGTTTTTGGAGTGTTATATGTTGTTCATCCACAGTCTTTGGCATGTCCATTTCCCCTTTAAATCTTCCTGGAAGTCTTCAAGCTGGCTCTTCTCACCCACCCGGGGGGTATATACCTCGGCTCTGCCTGATGACGCCAGATCTTAGCCCGCTGGAAGCAAGGTTGTGCACCAAGCTGGGGATGTAGGTGTGTGGATGAACATATACCACTCCTAGAACTACTGTTACAGGTGAATAACCTGTTCTTCTAGGAGTGTGGATATGTTGTTCATCCACACTTCTTGGAAGACTCAAGCAGCTCTCTGGGAGCAGGAGGCAAGGGCCCCCCATAAAGGTGTTTGCTGACTTCCAGGTAGCAGCCCGACAGATCTCCTGGATAAGGATGTCCCTGGAAGCAGCCACCGATGCAGCAGTATGATGGGTAAAATGAGCTCTTATCCCTCTAGGAGGCTCTTTGCCCGTCAACTCATAGCACAGACCTATGCATGATGTAATCCATCTTGCTATGATCCATTTGGCTGCAGGTCTGCCAGAAGCGGCTTCAGCGTAGGTGACAAACAGCTGGTGAACCTCTCCATGAATTTCCACCATCCTCTCCTTGTGGTAGGAGAGAGCACGTCTCAGGTCCAGAGTACGGAGCCTGTACTCGGCGTCAGAGGTGTAATTAGGGTAGTAAACCAGAAGAGTCAACACCTGGTTCAGGTGAAACTCTGATATCACCTTCGGAAGGAATTTCGGGTGGAGGCGCAGGACACCTTTGTCCCTGTGAAAGACCAGATAAAGGGAGTCCACCGAAAGCGCCTGGAGCTCCCCTGTCCTTCTGGCAGACATGATACCCACCAAGAAGGCCATCTTCCACGACAAGTGAGACAGCTCGCACTTCTGCATAGGTTTGAATGGCTTGTACATAAGCTTTGCCGATACCAGCAGTAGATCCCATGAAGGTGGAGGTTCACGCATCGGAAGGGATATGTGATCCAGGCCTTTGAAAAAGCACCCGACCACTGTCTCCTGCACCAATGTCGGCTGACCGGCTCGTGCCGATTAAGTAGAAATGGCTGCCAGGTGCACCATAAGGGTCGATGGCCGTACACCCCCTTTGGAGACAGACCAAACGTAGTCGAGAATATAAGCCACAGAACAGGATAAGTGGTCTAGACCCTTACCCGGACACCAAATGGAAAACCTTTTTTCTACATGCCTTCACCACGGTGTAGACATCTTCGGAAAGACCCAAAGCCTGGAACTCTAGCCGCTCAGGTACCAGGCTGTGAGGTACAGGGATTGAAGGTCCGGATGGAAGACCTTCCCCTGGTTGAGAGAGATCTGGTCTGGTCTGGTCGTGTACCAAGCCGCTCCTGGGGCCTGCAGCTGAGGCTGAGGAGATCTGGACACCAGAACTGGCACGGCCAGTCTGGGGCTACCAGAATCACCTTCATCTTGTCCCTCCTCACCTTGGGTAACACCTTGTGGATCAAGGGAACTGGAGGGAAGGCATGGAGGAGGCCTGGGGTCCATGGCCTCGAAAAAGCACCCCCCCTGCAGTAAGCCCTGCTGAGGGGGGCGGGCAGGAAACAGCCTCAGCTTGGAGTTTTCCCTGGAGGCAAACCGGTTCACCATCGATTTGCCCCAACGGGACAATAGGCTGTAAGCTACATCTGGATGGAGAGACCACTCGTGGGATGTCTGGCCTAAGCGGCTGAGAGCATCCACCAGCTGGTTCAAGGTTCCTGCCACATGGATGGCTAGGAGATCCGTCTCCAGCTGGCTCACAAGTGTCCAGATGCGGAGCGCCTCCTTGCAAAGCAGACGGGAGTGCGTGCCACCCTGTTTGTTGAGGTAGTACACAGTCGTGGTATTGTCCGTCTGAACTTGAACCACTTGACCCCAGAGCTGAGGAGCGAAAGCTGACAGTGCCAGTCTGACTGCTCTGAGCTCCAACAGGTTGATGTGGCATCGGGACTCCTCGGGGGTCCAGACCCCATGGGCCCTATTGTACCCCATGTGGGCCCCCCAGCCCATGAGAGAGGCATCGGTCGTAAGGACGACTGTCAGCTCGGGGCAGACAAACGGGAATCCTTCCTGCAACCGGTCTGGGACAGTCCTCCACTGGAGAGCATCCCACATCTTCTGGGTTACAATGATCAGTGGGTTGAAACGACCGTGGCGCTGAGTCCACTGGGTGACCACCTCCCATTGGAGGGGGCTCATGTGCAACCGGGCCCATGTGCAACCGGGCCCAACGGACCGCTGAGGTGCACGCTGCCATGTAACTCAGAAGGCGCAGAAAGTCCCAGGCAGGGCGCAAGTGCCCAACCAGAAATGACTGGGCGAAGGAGTAGAGAACCTTCACCCTGTCCGCTGGGAGCCGAACCCTGGCTTGACAAGAGTTAAGCTCTGCCCCGATGAAGCCTATCACCTGAGAAAGCACAAGTTCCGACATGGAGGCCGAGCTAGGAGCAGGTCTTGAGGGCCAGATCCCTGGACCTCTCCACCTTCTATTGGGTGGAACCTGCAAGGAGCCAATTGTCGAAGTAGGGGTAAATTCTGACATCCCCCGACGCCGTAGATGGGCCGCCACCACTGCAATGCATTTGGTGAAGACCTGTGGGGCCAATGACAGGCCGAATGGCATGGCTCGGAACTTGTACGAGGTCTCTTCGACCCTGAAGCAGAAGAACCGCTGATGGGACAGACGGATTAGGATGTTAAAGAACCACATGTTTCACTCCAAGGATGGTATGATGTGGGACAGAGTGACCATCCGAAAGGTGTGTGACCTAGGATATTGATTCAGGTCGTGGAGATCTAGAATGGGGCGCTGGCCCCCCATCCGCTTGAGCAAAAGGAAGTACCTGGAAACAAAGCCTGGGTCTGCAGATGGATCCGCCACAACAGCAACTGCCTCCTCGAGGAGCAGCTGAGTGATGTCGTCTCGAAGAGCCGATTGAGTGCATGCGGAAATCCGTTCTTCCCGAGGGGCGCAGGCTCGGCTGGGAGGGTACTGCTTGAATTCTAAAAGTAGTCCCTGACCGACTACTTTGAGAACCCACCTGTCCGTAGTGATAGCAGACCAGGCAAAAAAGGAAGTGGCGGAGCCCACCCCCCACGGGAAGACCCAGAGCTGGCGTGACGAGAATAGGGGTGGCAACCCCCACCCCGTCACTGAGCAGGCTTGGAGGAGGAGGAAGCTCCAGGACCTGAGCCTCGGCCTCCTCTGCGGGCCTGTTGGGGTCCAGGTTTGGGCCGAGGGTGCCAAGCTTCAGCCTGCTGCTGGTGCTGCTGTCCTCCCTGGAAAGACGACTGCTGAACCGCAGGGGAAGAGTGCCAAAAGGGCTTCTTTTTTGTCTGTTGGTTCTTGCCCGAAGAACTCATGGCAGAAATGGCGTCCAGGGTGACACTGGACTGCTCTATGCGCTGTAGGTGACCGGCCACTTCCTGGGCCGAGCAAGTCAGTCCCAAGGAAAGGCACATAAGCTAACTTGTGCTGAGTATCCGCCGGGAAGGACGAGAGCCTCAGCCAAGCCCTGCAGCAAGACGCAACTGCGGCAGCCATCAAGCGGGCACAAGAGTCCCCAATGTCCAGGGCCATCTGGAGCTGCTGTTTGGCAACAGTACGGCCCTGATCTCAGACCTGCTTAACTCTGGTCTGCATGTCCGTAGGGAGATGTGGAAGGACTTCGTCCAATGACCCAAGAAGGGCATGGGAGAAGTGTGCCATAATGACGGCTGAACTTGCCTGACGAAGGCCCAAAGAAGACGCTTCGTAGACCTTCCGCCCCAAATGATCCAAATGCTTGGACTCTCTGCCAGAAGGTCAGTCAGTGTCGGCAGAACTGCCAGTACGCCTGAACACAGAGGTGGTCACCAGGTTCTTTGCCGAAGGGTGCTCTGTGAACCCCGCAAGGGACCCCACGGGCACCGCATACTTGCGGGCCATGCGGGCAGACTGTGCTGGACAAGAGGCGGGACACTGCAACAGTCCGAGTGCCGGACCAACAATGGCCTCGTCTACAGGAAAGGCCTCCGTCGGGGTATCCCCTCTCTTGAGGATGTCCGTGAGAGGGTACTCTGCCTTTTTCTGGATGGGTTCCAGGGACATCCCTGTGGAATCAGAGATGAGATGAAGGAGGAAGGAACTTACTCCATCCCTGTGCCAACAGACAACTCATCATCCCCGGATGAGAGTGGAGCCTGGTGACATCTGAGTCCGAAGAGTCAGGGTACAGTGGCCTGCTGATTAAATCACCTTCGACCCACCGAGGGCAGTCCGGGGTGACCGTGACCAACAGACATCAGGAAAGCCCAGTGTCTGGTCAGTCTTCTTTGGAAAGAGACCCTCCCATAGGCTGCTTAGGCGGTGGCTCTACCACTATCGGTGGTGAGACCGGTATAGGCCGAACCGGAGGAACCAAAGGCTTCGGTTCCAAAGGGGTCGGCTTCAGCCTAGGAGGCGAAAGCCAAGTAACGGCCGCGGTAGGAGTCGAAGTCGGCTTATGCCCGGACAAAATCAGCTGTTGCCATGAGGTCTTCGCAGCGCCGGAGTTTCTGTCGGAGTCTCTCCTCATCCGAGGATGACCAGTGGCGTCGCCTCTTTTAGGAGCACTTGTGGCTCTTCCTTGGCAGCCGGACGAGGGGGTTCTAGACCTCGATTGAGATCGGACAGGCAGACTCGGTCACTCGTGAGACACCGGCGGGACTGGTGATACCTGGGGAGCCGGAACCAGGTCCTCAATGGGGACACTAGCAAGCTGGGTATCCTCATCGGGGAAGACAAGGACCGGAGTCCTTTCCAGGAGTCATCGACAGGGCCCGGCGACAATGGGTCGAGAACAATCTCGACCCCATCGGCCACCTACTCAAGGAAGCGATCTCAACCGAGGTCGAGACCACATGCTCCTGGGACTGAGATCTCTCTCGGTCCCAAGAGAGTCTTCGCCGAAACAAAGACGTGCTCGATTCCTTATCTCTTATGAGATCGAGAGGAGTGCGACCCCGCAGGCGCCTCTCCCTAGGTGGGGAGAGACTGGCACAACTCCTTGAAGGAACCTGAAAAGGTGGAGCCCAGGCTGAGTGAAACGAAAAGCTTCGATTGTCCAAAGTGTGGGCGGCTTCTTCTTCGAACGTCTTCATGTGTTCCAGCTGCTTGGTGGAACCCACGGCCGCAGAAACCGCCCACCTAGCCTCCTTGACTTCACTGAAAATCTTTTCTCTGGTCCCCCCCCCAACTTCAAATGTGCCAGGTGGTCGTCCAGAATGTTGAGATGGAAGGCTAAGCAAAAGCTGCAGGATGAGGTGTCATGGCCGACACCTAGGCAGTAGACGCATATGAGATGGGGATCAGTGCGCGACATCTTCTGGCCGAAAGGACACCGGTGAAATCCTGGAAAAGATTTCACTTCCATGATCGAGGATGCAAAAGCACGATCGCTAACCCGAACGAGTTTTAGTTTCGGTAAAACAAAGGGTTTGAAAGCCAGGGCCTACAACATGCGTGAGCATGAGTGAGGCAACTTACATCTTCCAGCAGAAAGGAAGATGTGGCATCATGGGGCGGAGCCGTGGTACATACCACCCAGGTCGGTGGGAGGAGCCAGTTTGAAGATTTCCAGCTGATCTTAAAGGGGAAAGGGACATGGCAAACAGTGTGGATGAACAACATATCCACGATTCTAGAAACTACCTGCTGCAAGAGCTGTTCTCGAAGATCTACTGTTATGGTAAGTTCTTACGTAACTGTACTATCTTACTACGAGAAACAGCTCTTCCAGCAGGTTACAACATTAGGACGGATTCCCATGCAGTTAGGGAACTACTTCCTCATCAACAGGAGAATAGGAGAGATTCTGGTCTGAACCAGATTCAAGACAAAAGTCTTTTGAAGGACTGCCAAGTCGAAACCTGCTCTCTGCCTAGAGGCAATATCCAAACTGTAATGCTTGATGAAGGTGTGTACAGTGCTCCAGGTCGCTGCTGCACAGAGATCGCAGACGCAGAAACGTTCTTGAGCGCCGCGAAGGAGGTAGCCACACACCTTGTGGAGTAACCTTTTTCCAGACCCGATAAAGGCTTGTTACCCTTCTGGTAACAGAAAGAAATGCATTTGACAAGCCATCTGGACAGAGAGTGCTTTGACACAAGTGCGCCCTGCATCCTGTGTGCAAAAGAAACAAAGAGCTGGTCTGACTTGCGATGGGATCTGGTTCTAGCCAGATAGTATCTGAGATCCCTGTGTACATCTAGGATGTGCAACAGGGCTTCTCCTCTGTTAGAATGATTGGCATAGTACCGGAAGGTCGATATCCTGGTTGAGTGTTACAGCCAAGACCACTTTGGGAAGAAACTTAGGATTTGTCCTTAAGGACACACACTCCTTATGAAAAACCAAATAAGGATCTTTGCACATAAGTGCATCAAGCTCAGAAATTCTTCTGGCGGAAGTAAAGGCAACTAAAAATAGCGTCTTCCAGGTGAGGAGACGCAGCTCGCAATCCGCGGCTGGTTCAAAAGGGGGTAGCGTAAGCTGCTCTAGGACAAAGGGGAGATCCCAAGGTGGAATCAAGTCTTTGATGGTTGGTCTCAAGTGGAGAATACCGCGTAAGAAAGCATGGGAAGCCTCTAGCTGTGCTAGAGATCTGTGACCTACCGGTGAATGGTATGCCGACATGGCACAGAGGTGTACCTTAATGGAGGAGTAGACAAGTCCTGCTTCATAGAAGGATAGGAGGTAATCCAAGACTGACCTCTCCGAACAGTCCAATGGGGTCAGTCCATGAGCCTGAGCCCAAATGCAAAATCTGCGCCATTTCATGGCATAGGTGGCGTGAGTGTATGGCTTTCTTACTGACACCAAAACGTCTGCAACATCATGCTAGACCCCGTATCGCATGACTGCTATGTCCTTAGGAGCCAGGCATGCAGGTTCAGCGACCGAAGATCCAGATGGACCACTGAGCCTGCCTCCTGGGACAGTAGGTGAGAGTTGAGTGGCAGAGGTACTGGAGCTTCCTGGGCCGGCTGGTACAGTAGAGGTAACCATATTTGCCTGGGCCAAAAGGGTGCTACAAGAATGAGAGATGCCCGCTCTTGTCGGAGCTTCAAAAGAACCATCTGGATCAAAGGGAAGGGTGGGAAAGCCTAGAGGAACCTGCTCGTCCAGGAGAGGGACAACGCGTCTCACCAGAAAATACCAGGCACAGGATCTAGCGAGCAAAAACTGGGCAGCTTTGCGTTGGATGGGGACACGAAGAGATCTAATTCTGGTGTCCCCCATCTGCTAAACAGGTCCTCTACGACTTCATGTAGCAGCTCCCATTCGTGGACTCTGGCCTGCGATCAGCTCAGACTGTCCGTGAATGTGTTGTCCACTCCAGGAACATACACTGCAATAATTTCTGCGCCATGCTGTAATACCCAATCCCATACCCTCTTTGCCTCCCTGCAAAGGAGGTAGGAATGAGTGCCTCCTTGTTTGCTGAAATAGTACATCACCGCGGTGTTGGCTGTTTGTAACAGGAGGGTACCCGGTTGAATCTCAGACTGAAAAGCCTGTAAGGCGTACAGGACTGCCCTCATCTCTAGGATGTTTATGTGGAGACGAGATTCCAGAGACATCCAGAAGCCTTGGGCCCTGACACCGTTCAGGTGAGCTTCCCATCTGGACCCCGAAGCGTCCGTGGAGAGAGTCATCGGTGGAGGCGGCACAAACGAAGGGGACTCCTATAGAAAGGTGCTCTGGGACTAGCCACCACTGCCAGTCTCGGATGACCGCACTTGTAAGCCGGACTGGATGCTGCAGTTGGTCTCATTTTTGGTACCATTGGGCTCGTAACATCCATTGGGTGACCCGCGATATGGAGTCTAGATAGGGGAATCGTGCCGCCATGGGAGCCGCAGAACCAACAGGCAAAGAATGGTCCTGGCTGGGACCGTTTTCTTTTCCATTATGCCCCTTATGAGGGACCTGATGTGTTCCGCCCTGTCCTGAGGTAGGAATGCCCTCCCTTGATTGGTGTCTAGAATTGCACCCATCAACTGCAAGTTCTGAGATGGAAGGAGACACGACTTCTCCTGATAGATGATGATGCCCAGCAATTCCAAGAGGGAACGGATGTCCTGAATCTCTGTCATCAAAGCCTCCTGAGAGGGGGCCATGAGGAACCAGTCGTCTAAGTACGGAAACACATAATGGCTCTGTCTCCTGAGAGCTGCTGCCACGACTGCCACACACTTCGTGAACATCTGAGGTGCCGGGGACAGCCCGAAGGAGAAAGTTCGGAACTGGTAGTGGCGTCCAAGAAACTCGAAGCGCAGAAATTTTCTGTGCGCTCCAGAGTGATCGGGAGGTGGAGGTAAGCGTCCTGTATGACCAGCGACACAAGCCATAAGCCCTCTTTGAGCATGGGAATGAGACCCAGAACGGTAACCATGCCACAGCGTTTGTATAACACGAAGGTGTTGAGATCGTGGAGGTCTAAGATCGGGCACAAGTCCCCAGTCTTTGTTGGAACCAGGAAGAAGTGAGAATAGTACCCTCTTCCTCTCAGATTCTGTGGTACTGATTCTATGGCCTCCTTGTCCAGGAGTGCCAAGATCTTCTGCCGAATGAGCAGGGCATGCTGACCCAAATACTGGGAAAGCAGGGGAGGCCTTGAAGGTGGGTGGTCGAGGAACTCAATAAAGTGCCGTTGACGTACTAGCTGAAGCACACACCGGTCGGACGTTTTCCTCTGCCATCCCTGAAGATGATGAGAGATGCGACCCCCGACCTTCTCTTCCCTTAGATCCAGAGAAGGGGTGGGGGCTAGGAAGGAGTCATGTTGTGGCGGTATTTATCCCTGCGGGCTGGACGGTCTTTTGATATTTCTGGCCCTGGCCTGTGGGGAACCTAGCTTGACCATTTCTACCAGAATTGACCCTTGGCTGCTGGCCAGAATGTGGCTGCTGCCTTTGAAGCCGGCCGAGAAAGCGATTCTGGTTCCTATGAAAGGAACCGGATTTGGGCCTGTACAGTCCTGTCTGTCTTCCCGGAGTCCTGTAGCCTGGTGATCACTCTTTCTGATTCCTCACTGAACAGGACCGCTCCGTTATAGGGGATGTCCAAGATGTTCTTTTGGACATCCGGATTAAAACCGGAGACTCTCAACCAGGAGTGTCTCCTGAGACAAACGCCTGTGGCTGCTCCCCTGGCCGACGAGTCCGCTGAATCTTAAGCGGCTCGGAGAACTAGGGTCCCCACGTCTGACCCAGTTTGAAGGAGATTAAGAAGTTTGTCCTTTTTGCCATTTGGGAAATCTTTCATAAGGTTTTGGCCCTGTTCCCCATTGGGCATTCTGAAACTGCACCATGTGCGTTAAGTAGTTCAAAGACCTTATAAAGCATGTAGCAGCTGCATACATGCGTCTTCCCAGTGAATCTAATTGCTTAGATTCCTGGTCCGGTGGCTGGGTACTCAGATGCTGAGGCCGTTGGGATCATTCATGAGAAGCTGTTATGACCACAGAATCGGCCAGGGGTTGTTGTGCCAAATACGGGTCCTCCAGTGGAGCCCTGTAGAGGCGGTCAGCCTTCTTCAGAAATGCCGGAATAGAGTGAGGACGTTTCCAAGCAGCCTTGGTGATGTATGTAAAGATGTCCACCAATGGTGGGACCACCACAGGCTTTGGATCTTTTTGCCTGAGATATCTGGCGAAGCGTTCTCTCTCTCAGGGTCTAAGTCCTCTGTCTCCCACCCCATGTTTTCTTGGATGTGCCTCATGATTTCTGAGAATGAAGGATCATCCGGTGGTGACCTGGGGAGGTCTCGTGGGTCAGGCGATGGGAGACTGATAGGAGAAGCAGACCTGGAAGTGTCGGATGAATTTGGCCTTGAGTCGTCCCCAGAGAGGATTGTCTGCGTATGGGTCTTTTAGGCCTGGGAGACCCTGAGAGAGACATTGATGGGAATCTTCTCCATTCACGTGATCGGCCCTCGGAGGTGATGTAGGCTCCTTGGGGGTCGGAGGTCTGTCATCCACACAGCCTCGAGGAGGTGGTGGTGGTGGAGGTGGTTTAGTGAGCACCACATCCTTCTTAATGGTGTCCCATCAGAAAGTAAATAGGTCTTTGACCTCCTGTAAATTCATACCAGACGGGCCTGGTGTTGGTGTTGGCCTGTCGGCAGGGTCAGCGTCGGGCCTTGGGGAACGACCGGGTCTGGTGACAGTTCCCTGAGCAATAGACGTCCTCCGTGGTGCCTGTCAAGTCGTCAGGCAAAACAGTGACCTCCTCCTCTTCTGAAGACCCCTGTCAATCAGCGTCAGTGGGGCAAGTGTCAGTTTCTTTACCCGTATGGCGGGTGTTGGGTCGGTCGCTTGTTTGGACTCAGTCCTTTTAAGGGACGGCAGCTCCGTAGTCTTCCTGGGAAGGAAGTCTGGTCCTTTTGGGGGTCGGGAGACCGATCAGTGATCAGGGTCCCGGCATCAGTCCGACACCGCTGTGCTCTGCTTCAAAGACGACTTCGACTTATGCCGGTCTGAAGTCCCCTGCTTGGTAGCAGAGTCGGGCATCCAGGAACCTTTAGTCTTCAACGGGTGAAGGGAGGCTGATGAGCCTCCTGCAGACCTTATCTTCACTGGCGGTGGGGAGGGGGCTGAGAGCGGGCAATCTATGTGATCATGTAGAGCTGGAACTGGCTCTAGACTCAGAGGCCCGACTTGGAGATCAAGACCTACCCTTGTCCCGATGCTTCCCTGATTTATGGGAGGACTCCCCCCTGGAGGTAGGGCCTTTCTCCATTTGTTTAAGTTTTTCTTCTAGAAGAAACCCCTGGAGGGCCTTGTGACGGCAGATCCTGGTCCTGCTATTGAGTTGTTGGCAGACAGGACAGACCTGAATATCAGCATGATATTCAGGCCTGTCCTACCTGCCAACTCAATTGCAGGACCAGGATCTGCCGTCAAAAGGCCCTCCAGGGGTTCCTTCTAGAAGAAAAACAAACAAATGGCCGAGGCACCGCATGCAGGCCGTATGGCGGTCTGTAAATTGAAGCTGCTTCCCGCAGGCGCACTTGAAGGGGTGTCCTTTGGTAGAAGGAGAAGGAAAAGTAGACATGGATTTCGAAGATTTCATGCGGGAAAATAACTGGGGATGCTGGGAGACCACCCCCTTTTATATGATGCATGACGTCGGGCCCCCCAACATCGGGGGGCAGTCCCCCGCTGGATACTACTAGCTAGAATTTTTCCGTGGGGTCCTGGCATCTGCCAGTTTCAGTCCTAATGGTGTAACCTGCCGCAAGATCTACTGCTACAGGTGAGTAATTTGTTCTTCTAGGAGCGTGGATATGCTGTTCATCAACACACTCTGGCAGACTCCTAGCAGTTCTCCGGGAGGAGGGAGGCAAGGCGCACACCTCCTACTTAGGGAACAGAGATAGGAGAACTGAGGTCCCAAAACCAGCATCCCGGCATGACTCAAGGTCGATGTGGTAGTGGGTAATGAAGGTGCTGACTTCCAGGTAGCAGCCCGATAGATTTCCTGGATAGGAATGACCCTGGAAGCAGCCACCGATGCAGCAGTATGGCAGGTAGAATGAGCTCTTATCCCTCTGGGAGGCTCCTTGCTTGCCAACTCATAGCACAGACCTATGCACGATGTAATCCATCTTGCAATGGTCCGTTTGGCTGCAGGTCTGCCAGAAGCGGCTTCAGCGTAAGTAACAAAACAGCTGGTGAACCTCTCCACGAATTTCTGCCATCCTCTCCTTATAATAGGAGAGAGCACATCTCAGGTCCAAAGTATGGAGCCTGTACTCGGTGTCCAAGGTGTAATTAGGGTAGTACACCAGCAAAGTCAACACCTGGTTAAGGTGAAACTCTGACACCACCTTTGGAAGGAATTTCGGGTGGGAGCGCAGGACAACTTTGTCCCTGTGAAAGACCAGATATGGGGAGTCCACCGAAAGCGTCAGGAGCTACCCTATCCTTCTGGCTGACATGATAGCCACCAGGAAGGCCATCTTCCATGACAAGTGTGACAGCTCACACTTGTGCATGGGTTCGAATGACTTGCCTGTGAGCTCTGCCAAAACCAGCAGCAGATCTCACGGAGGTAGAGGTTCACGCACCGGAGGGGATATGTGATCCAGGCCTTTGAAAAAATGCCCAGTCACTGTCTCCTGTGCCAGTGTCGACTGATCGGCCCTTGTCCGGTAAGCAGAAATGGCTGCCAGGTGCACCCTAAGGGTCGATGACTGTAGACACCCTTCGCAGAGAGACCAAAGGTAGTCGAGAATGTTAGCCACAGAGCAGGATAAGAGGTCCAGACCCTTACTCTGGCACCAAATGGAAAACTTTTTCCATTTGAAGGCATAACATTCCCTGGTAGATTCCTTTCTAGATGCCTGCACCACGGTGTAGACATCTTCGGAAAGACCCAAAGCCTGGAACTCTAGCCGCTCAGGTAAAAAGCTGTGAGGTGCAAGGACTGAAGGTCCGGATGGAAAACCTTCCCATGAATGAGAGAGATCAGGTCCAGGCATGCTGGAAGCCGTTTCGGGGGCCTGCAGCCAAGGAGATCTGGATACCAGAACTGGCGCGGCCAGTCTGGGGCTACCAAGATCACCTTCGCCTTGTCCCTCCTCACCTTGAGGAGCACCTTTTGGATCAATGGAAATGGAGGGAAGGCATAGAGGGGGCCTGGGGTCCACGGCCTCGAGAAGGCATCCCTCTGCAGTAAGCCCTGCTGAGGGGGGCAGGCATGATACAGCCTCAGCTCTGTGTTTTCCCTGGAGGCAAACAGGTCAATCATCGGTTTGCCCCAACAGGAGAACAGGCTGTAATCTACC
This sequence comes from Neoceratodus forsteri, assembly GCA_016271365.2. Lineage (NCBI taxonomy): Eukaryota > Metazoa > Chordata > Ceratodontiformes > Ceratodontidae > Neoceratodus > Neoceratodus forsteri. The sequence continues at coordinate 25,646,026 of JADMNL010000034.1, read as the reverse complement.
TCTGGATGGAGAGACCACTCGTGGGATGTCTGGCCTATGCGGCTGAGAGCATCCACCAGCTGGTTCAAGGCTCCTGCCACAAGGATGGCTAGGAGATCCGCCTCCAACCGGCTTACAAGGGTCTAGATGCGGAGCACCTCCTTGCACAGCAGACGGGAGTGTATGCCGCCCTGTTTGTTGAGGTAGTATATGGTCGTGGTATTGTCAGTCTGGACTTGAACCACTTGACCCCAGAGCTGAGGAGCGAAAGCTGACAGTGCCAGTCTGACCGCTCTGAGTTCCAACAGGTTGATGTGGCATCGGGACTACTTGGGGGTCCAGAACCCATGGGCCCTGCTGTCCCCCATATGGGCTACCCAGCCCATGAGAGAGGCATCAGTCGTGAGGATGATCGTCGGCTTGGGGTGGACAAATGGGATCCCTTCCTGCAACCGGTCTGGAGCGGTCCACCATTGAAGAGCGTCCCACATCTTATGGGTTACAGTGATCAGCTGGTCGAAATGACCATGGCACTGAGTCCACTGGGCGGCCAGCTCCTATTGGAGGGGGCACATGTGCCACTGGGACCAATGGACCACTGAGGTGCACGCCGGCATGTAACCCAGAAGGCGCAGAAAGTCCCGGGCAGGGCGCAAGTGCCCAACCAGAAATGATCGGGCAAAGAAGGAGACAACCTCTGCCCTGTCTGCCGGGAACCAAGTTCTGGCTTGACAAGAATCTAGCTCTGCCACCGTGAAGCCCATCACCTGAGTGTGCACGAGTTCCGACTTGGCCTCGTTGATCAGGAGGCCGAGATGGGAGCAGGTTCGGACAGCCAAATCCCTGGACCTCTCCACCTCCTGAAGGGAGGAACCTGTCAAGAGCCAGTCATCGAGGTATGGGTGAATTTGGACTCCTCGATGCCGAAGGTGGGCTGCCGCCACTGCAATGCACTTGGTGAAGACCCGTGGTGCCGATGACAGGCTGAATGGCATGGCTCGGAACTCGGACAGGGTCCTTTGACCCTGAAGCGGAGGAACCGCTGATGGGACGGACAGATTGGGACATGAAAGAATGTGTCCTCTAGATCCAGTGAACAGAACCACATGTTTCGCTCCAGGGATGGTATGATCTGGTTCAGAGTTACCATCCGGAAGGAGTGGGACCTGAGATATTGATTCACATCGTGGAGATCTAGGATAGGGCACCAGCCCCCTGTCCGCTTGGGCAGCAGGAAGTACCTGGATATGAAGCCTGGGTCTGTAGGGGGATCCGGCACTGGAGCTACTGCCTCCTTGCCGAGGAGCTGAGCTATGTCGTCTCGAAGAGCCGACTGAGTGCAAGCTGAGATCCTTTACTCCAGAGGGGCACGGGCTCAGCTGGGAGGGTACTGCTCGAACTCTATGGGCAGTCCCTGACCGACCACTTCGAGAACCCACCTGTCTGAGGTGATATCAGACCTGGTGGAAAGAAAGTGGCAGAGCCGGCCCTCCATGGGAGGACCCAGAACTGGCGTGACAAGTGTAGGGATGGCAACCCCGAACCCGTCACTGAGCAGGCTTAGAGGAGGAGGAGGCCCCTGGACCTGTGCCTTGGCCTCCTTTACGGGACTGTTGAGGACCCTGCTTGAGCTGTGGGTGCTAAGCTTGAGCCTGCTGCGGTTGCTGCTGACCTCCTTGATAGGAGGGCTGTCCGACCGCAGGGGAAGAGTGCCGAAATAGCTTCTTTCTCTTCTGCTGGTTCTTGAAAAACCTTTACATGAAAGTGGTATCCAAGGTGGTGTTGGACTGCTCTATGCGCTGAGAAGTGACCAGCCACTCCTGGACCCAACAAGTCCGTGCCTAGGAAGGGCACGTCCGCTAACTCATGCCGGGTATCCGCCGGAAAGGAGGAAAGCCTCAGCCAAGCACTGCAGCGAGTGGCCACTGCGGCTGCTAAAGGGCGGGCACAGGAATCACCTGCAGTATGTCCAGGGTCGTCTGGAGCTACTATTTTGCAACAGCATGGCCCTGATCACAGACCTGGTTGATCATGGTCTGCATGTCCATGGGAAGGTGAGGGAGGACCTCGTCTAATTACCCCAGGAGGGCATGAGAGAAGTATGCCATGACAACAACCGAGCTGGCCTGATGAAGACCTAAAGAAGAGGCCACGTAGACCTTATGGGCAGAGTGGTCCATATTCTTGGACTCTCTGTCCGTGAGTCGGTCAGTGTTGGACGAGCTTCCAATACGCCTGAACACAGAAGCAGTCACCAGGCTCTCAGCCGAAGGGTGTTCTGTAAATCCCACCACGGACCCCATGGGCACCGCGTACTTGCGGGCCATGTGGGTAGATGGTGCTGGACAGGAAACCGGATACTGCCAAAGCTCAAGGGCCGGGCAAATAATGGCTTCAGCCACTGGAAAGGCCTCTGTCGGGGTATCCCCCCTTTTGAGGATATCCATAAGGGGGTACTCCGCCTTTTTCTGGATGGACTCCAGGGGCATTCTGGTACATTCGGAGATCAAGCAGAGAAAGCCCTGAAAGGAGGAAGGGCCTTCCTCCAATCCCGCCATGGACGACTCATCATCCCTGGGATGGGAGTGCAATCCGGTGACGTCAGAGTCCGAAGAGTCGGGATTTAATGGCCTCCTGCGTAGGGCTCCCTCGATATGCCGAGGGCGATCGGGGGTGACCATTATCGACAGACGTCTGAGAAGCCCGTTGTCTGTTCGGTCCTCTTTCGAGGAAGCCCCTCCCTGAGGCTGCTTAGGCGGTGCTTCCACCAGAATCAGTGGAGAGGCCAAGGCAGGCCAAACCGGGATGTGGACCAGCCCCACGGGCGGGTGAACAGAAGGCTTCGGTTTCCAGAGGGGTTGGCATCTGCCTAGGAGGACGGAGCCAAGTGATGGCCGGGGTAGACGGTGGAGCCAGCTTCTGCCCGGACAAAAACAGTTGTTGCCACATGACGTCTTCATAGCGCTGGTGGTTTCTGTCAAAGCCTCTCCTCGTCCGAGGAGGATGAAGGACTGTGGCATCTCTTTTTTGAATGTTTGCGTTTCCTTGGCCGATGGGTCGAGGGGGTTCTGGACCTCAACCGAGATCAAACGGGCCGACCCAGTCGATCGGTGAAAACCAAGGGTCCAGAACCGGGTCCTGAATGGGGACGCCAGCAGGCTGGGTCTCCGCATCAAGAAAGACAAGGACCGGAGTCCTTTCCAAACAGTTGTCGACCACGGTCGGCGACAAAGGGTCGATTGGGTCGAGGATAATCTCAGCCTCATCGGCCACTTCCTCGGTCCCCTGGCCAGAGGGAAGATCCATGAAGCCGGCAGCTGAGGATGCAATCTCGACCGAAGTAGAGACTGCGTGTTCCTGGGACTCTGACCTTTCTCGGTCCAAAGAACATCTTTGCATGGACAAAGACTCAGGGTCCTTATCCCTCTTCCGAGGGCAGGAGGAATGCAAGCCCAAGGGCGCCTCATCCCTGGTGGGGATAGACTGGCACAACTCCCTGAAGGAACCCAAAAAGGTGGAACAAAAAAGCTTCAATTGGCTGAAGCTTGAGCTGCTTCCTCCTCAAATGCCTTCATTTGTTCCAGCTGCTCAGCAGATCCCGCAGCCGCGGAAACCGCCCACCTCGCCTCCTTCGATTTCACCAGCAGAATCCTCTTCTCCGGTCTCCCCAGCTTTAAACGCACCACGCGGTCATCCAGGACATGGGGATGCAAGGCCAGGCAAAAAGTGCATGACGAGGTGTCATGTCAGAGTGAGGACGGAGGAGTGCAAGCCCAAAGGCGCCTCACCCCTGGTGGGGAGAGACTGGCACAACTCCCTGAAGAAGCCCGAAAAGGTGGAACCAAGGTTAAGTGGAACAAAAAAGCTTCAATTGGCCGAAGCTTGAGCTGCTTCCTCCTCAAATGCCTTCATTTGTTCCAGCTGCTCGGCGGATCCCGCAGCCGTGGAAACCGCCCACCTCGCCTCCCTCAATTTCACCGGCAGAATCCTCTTCTCCGGTCTCCCCAGCTTTAAACGCACCACGCGTCATCCAGGACGTGGGGATGGAAGGCCAGGCAAAAAGTACATGGCGAGGTGTCATGTCCGATACCTAGGCAATAAACGCACGTTAGGTAGGGATCGGTGCACAACATCTTTTGGCCACGGGGCACCGGCGAAATCCGGGGGAAGATTTTTCCTCCATGTCTGATGTGGTAAAATCGGAATCGCTAACGCGGCCGAGTTTTAAAGAAAGTTTCGGCACAAACCGACACTTTGAATCCATTGGCCTACGAACTGCTGCCAGAGCACGAGGGAACCTATATCATCCAGCGGAAAGGAAGATCTGGCGTCATGGGGTGGAGCCGAAGACTTCCGGCAAGATTCAAAGGGGAAAGGAACATGCCAAGAAGTGTGGATGAAAAATATATCCACGCTCCTAAAACAGCTGTTGCCACGAGGTCCTCATAGCGCCAGAGTTTCCGTCGGAGCCTCTCCTCATCCGAGGAGGACGAGGACGACCGATGGCGCTGCCTCTTTTTGGAGCGCTTATGGCTCTTCCTCAGCCGTTCGGACGAGGAGGTTCTAGATCTCAACCAAGATTGGGCAGGTCAACTTGGTCGCACGGGAGACACCAGCAGGACTGGTGATACCCAGGGGTCCGGAACCGGGTCCTCGATGGGGACACCGGCGGGCTGGGTCTCCTCATTGAGGAAGACAAGGACTGGAGTCTTTTCCAAAGAGTCATCGACCGGGGCCAGCGACAGCGGGTCAACTGGATCGAGAACAATCTCAACCTCATCAGCCATATCCTCGGTCAGCTGGCCCAACGGAAGATCCGTGATGCCTGCGGCAGAGACCACATGCTCCTGGACTGACACCTCTCTCGGTCCCAAGAGTGCCTCTGCCAAGATGAAGGCTTGCTCGGTTCCTTCTCCCGCTTGCAGGATCGGGAGGAGTGCGAGCCCATGGGCGCCTCTTCTTGGGTGGGGAGAGACTGGCACAACTCCTTGAAGAAGCCCGAGAATGTGGAGCCCAGGTTGAGCGCAACGAAGAAGCTTAGTGTCTCCGAAGCATGAGCAGCATCTTCCTCGAATGCCTGCATGCATTCCAGCAGCTCGGCGGAAACCGCAGCTCCGGAACCCACCCAACTAGCCTCCTTGGACTTCACCGGAGGGTTCCTCTTCTCTGGTCTCCCCAGTTTGAGACATGCAAGGCAATCGTCCAGGATGTTGGGATGGAAGGCCAAACAGAAGCTGCAGGACGAGGTGTCATGGCCGACACCAAGGGAGTAGACGCACTTAGGTGGGGATCGGTGCATGACATTTTTTGACCGCAAGGACACCTGCGAAATCCAGGGGAAGATTTCTCCTCCATGATCGATGACGCGAAAAGGCAATCGCTAACTTGAACCAATTTTAATTTCGGTAAAGCCGAAGTTTTGAAAGCCAGGGCCTATGAAATGCGTGAGCATGAGGGAGGTAACCTGTGTCTTCCAGCGGAAAGGAAGATCTGGCGACACGGGGCGGAGCCGAGATTTATACCACCCAGGTGGGTGGGAGGAGCAAGCTTGAAGACGTCCGGCAAGATTTAAAGTGGAAGGGAACATGCCAAACAGTGTGGATGAACAACATATCCATGCTCCTAGAATGTGTATTACCTCTTGTTGGAGACACCACTTGTGAGATGCCTCGCCTACAAGGCTGAGAGCACCTGCCAGCTGGTTGGAGACACCGGCCACATGAATGGCCAGATCATCAGCCTCCAGGCTGTGCACGAGGGTCCACACACAGACAGCTTCCCTGCACAGAGGAAGGGTGCGCGTCCCACCCTGCTTGTTGAGGTAGTACATGGTCATGGTGTTGTCCATCTGGACCTGAACCACCAGACCTCGAATGTGTGGAGCAAAAGCAGTCCACGCCAGCCAAACTGCCCGGAGCTCCAGCAGGTTGATGTGGCACAGAGACCCCTCGAGGGTCCAGAGCCCATGGATTCAGTGTTTCCCCAGGTGGGCACCCCAGCGTATGAGTTGAGGCATCAGTCATCATGATGACCGGCAGCTCTGGACAGACAAATGGGATACCTTCCTGCAGATGTTCTGGGACTAACCACCACTGGAGGGTGTCCCACATCAGCCGGGGCACAGTGACCGGCTGGTCGAAGTGGCCCTTGCGCCAAGACCATTGGCATTCCAGCTCCCACTGCAAACAGCACATTCTCCAGCAGGCCCAACGGACCACGCTGGTGCAGGCTGCCATGTATCCCAGGATGTGCAGAAAGTCCCGGGAAGGGCGCAGCTGCCCAATCTGAAATGATTGGGCAAAGGAGGAGAGAGAGCCTCCACTCTGTCCACCAGGAGCCGAGCCTTGACTCTACAAGAGTTGAGCTCTGCCCCAATGAAACGATCACCTGCAAGGCCACAAGTTCCAACTCGGCCTCACTGACGGAGACCAAGAGAGACGCAGGTCTGGAAGGCCAGGTCCCTGGACTGCTCCACCTCCTGCCTGGAGAGACTTGCAATTAGCCAATCATCCAGGTAAGGATAACCTCAGACCCCTCGGTGCCTCAGGTAGGCTGCCACCACTGCAATGTATTGCTTGGTGAAGACCCTGGGGGCAGATGACAGGCCGACTGACATGGCTTGGAACTCATAAAGAGTTCTCTCCACTTGGAAACGGCGGAACTGCCGGTGTGACGAATGGATCAGTACATGAAAGAACGCGTCCTGTGTAGCTCCAGACAGCAGAACCACATTTTGCTCAAGAGATGGTATGATCCAAGATTGAGTGACCATCCTGAAGGTGCACGGCCTCATTAACCTGTTCAGACCATGCAGATCTAAGATGAGGTGCCAGCCCCCCGTCCGTATTGGCACCAGGAAGTACCTGAAGACAAACCCTGGGTGTTCCGAAGCGTCAGAGATAGGGAGCCACAACATCCTTGTGGAGGAGCTGGTCAATATGATCCTGAAGGGCCAACAGAATGTCGATAGACACTATGCCCTTCCATGGGGCTCGGGCTCAGCAAGGCGGGTACACCTTGAACTCTAGAGGCAGACCTTGACTGGCCACCTCGAGAAACCACCTGTCCATGGTGACAGCTGAAAAGGTGGAAAGGAAGTGGTGGAGCCGGCCCCCACAGGAGGCCCCAGGGGAGGCGTGACAGGCATGAGGGAGGCACCCATCTTCATTTCACTGGGCATGCTTGGAGGCGGAGGAGGGCAAGGCTGAGGAGCCACCGGGGCCTCGTCTTCCAGTCTTGCGAACAACCGTGACCACTGACTTCGGCCGAGGTCTCCAAGGCTGAGCCAGCTGCCCAGCTTGGGGCTGGGCTGGTTTGGTCACAGGAGTGGAAGGGGATTGAAAGGGCTTCTTTATCTGCTGCTTGGAGCCCTTGGGGTCCCTCTGGGCAGACGTTATGGAGTTCGGGGTAGCACTGGACTTCTCAATGTAGGTGAGGTGCCCCTCGACCCTGGGCCCGAACAGGTTGGTGCCCAGGAAGGGAACACCCCCCCCCAGCTTGTGCTGAGTATCCGCCATAAAGCTCGAGATCTGCAGCTAAGCCCTGTGGCGCATGGCCACTGCGGCCACCATGGACCAGGCGCAGGAGTCAGCAATGCCCATGGCTGTCTGTAGCTGTCTGGCTACAGCCTGGCCCTGGTCTGAGACCTGCTTGACTGTAGTCTGAAGGTCTGCTGAGAGATGAATAACCCCATCGAGAGTGCCCAACAGGGCATGGGAAAAATGAGACATTAGGAGGGCCATGTGAAAAGGCAACATAGACCTTTTTGGCCGAATGGTCCAATTTCTTGGGACTCCTTATCAGGAGGTTTGTCAATGTTTCTCACGTTGCCAAAGTGCCGAAACAAAGAATCAGCCACCAAACCCTCAGCCGGGGGATGTTACATGAACCCTGAAAGGGAGCCGATGGGCACTGCAGACATGTGGCCCATCCTGGCCAATGGCGCAGGGCAGGAGGCGAGATGCTGCCACAGCTCCAAGGCAGGGCCCAGGATACCCTCTGCCACCGGGAAGGCTTCCCCAGGGGAATCACCCTAGTCCGAAATCTTGGTATGTGGGTAGAGAGTCCACTTCTGAATGGGTTCCGTCTGGAGACCCGTAGACTCTGAGATGAGACAGAGGCGGCCCATAAAAGAGGTAGGGCTCTCCTCCGTCGAGAGATCCCCTGCTGACTCAGTGTCCACTGGACGACAGAGAGTGTAAGGAGGTACCCTCTGATTATGAAGAGTCGTCAAAGAGCGGTTGGCCGCCCGAATCCCCTCTGACCCTCCGCAGACGGTCCGGGGTGACAATGACCCATAGCCGATGGGGAAAGACCCAAGGCCAGCCGAGCCTCCTTAGTCGGAGCGCCAGTGGTTGACTGTTTTGGAGGTGGCTCCACCAGAATCTGTGGTGAGGCCTGAGAAGGCAGAGCCGGGAACGTTTTACAGGTCTGCTCCTGCAGAGGTAGAGAAGGCGTTGGCCTCTGCAGAGAAAGCCAAGTGATGCCGGGGTAGAAGCCAGCACAGGCTTCATCCCGGCAAACACCAGCTGTTGCCACATTATGTCCTTGTAGCAATGACGCAACTTGTGCTGAAGCCTCTCCTCACCAGAGGAGGATGAGGACAAAGAATAGCGGCAGCTCCCCTTGCCTGAATGTCGAGAGAGGGAGCACCGATGTCTACGAAAGCCGTGCAACCCACGAGACCGAGACCTCAACCGTCTGCGGGCCTGAGAGGGGGCCGTCAAGAGCTGGGGCACCTCCAGTTCCTGCTCTTCGATGAGAGGTGGTGGGTCAGCGGAATGAACTGTCCATCCCTGGTTCTGAGTGAGGACCGGAGTCCTCGACAAGGAGGTATCAGCCTCTGTGGGGAGACAACAGGTCAACCAGCTTGAGAAAATTCTTCGCCAGCAAATCGACCCGTGTCTTGGCCAGCTGGGGATACTGTGGAGTCGGCAGCCTGGCTGAGGATTCAACCAAAGTCGGAACCCCCGGAAAAGTGCGGGAATTGGAAGTCAGAGCGTTCTCGATCCCACAATCGATGGTGAGACCATTCTTTAGACTCTTTTTTGGATTCTGACTCGTGCATCGGGGGCCTTCCTATGAGTAGGAAGAGCCTGGCACAAGTCCTTAAATGCCCCTGTAAAGGAGGTGCCCAAAGAGAGTGGCAAAAAGGCAGAAGCCGAGAAGGACTGAGCCGCGGTCCTGGGTCGCTGCCTCCTCAAATGTCACAAGTTGCTTGGCGGACCCTGCAGCCACAGAGACTACCCAACGCTCATCTTTAGATTTGACTGGTGGGTACCGATCACTCGAATGCCCTAGAAGTAAGCAGGCTTGATGTTCATCTAAAATGGACAGCTCAAAGGTGCAACAAATGTCACAGGCCTGGGGATCATGCTCGTGGACCAGGCAATAAACGCACAAGGTGTGCGGATCCGTCCGGGACATCATCTGCCCACAGGCACATTTCTGAAACCCCGGAGTAGATTTCATGTCGTCCATGTCAGTGGAGTGAAGAAAGAGCCCGAAGACAAAGGTTTTCTTCGTTTTTGAAGAAATCTGAAGATTAAGCAAAGGGCCTTCTCAGTGAGAGAGCAGAAAGGAGGGAACCTTCTTCTTCCAATGGAAAGGAAGATCTGATGGCAGGAGGCAGTGCCGAGGGAGTTATCACCCGGGTAGGTGGGAAGGGCCAGCCTGAAGACATTCTGGATGAATTTGAAGGCGAAAGGACACTGCCTCAGTGTAGACAGCACACCATATCCATGCCCCTAGAACCTCACGGTCAATAAACGTGCAGGCAAAGAGCGCATCACGTGAACACCAAAAAATGGGCACCGTGAAAAAACATGCAAAAACAGATTTATATATCTCAACATACTCCAAAACCACACGCTGTTTTGCCTGTGGGGCTTTCTACCATGCGTTTATTCCAACCTGGCCTTGACAATACACCCCTGCGTCAGGAGGTCTGTCCAGAGAGGGAGGGCTCTCAGAGGGCTGACTTGACAATTTGTTGAGCAGCAGAAAACCTATCCATCGAGGCCAGCCTGGGGCGACCAGAATAATTTTGGCCCCTTGTGCCTCCAGCTTGAGCAGTGTCCTCTGAACTAGAGGAATAGGAGGAAAAGTGTACAGAAAGCAATTTGTCCATCGCAGCTTGAGGGCATCCTGACAGAAAGTGCCACGTTCTGAATTTCTGGTGCAGAATTGAGGCAGTTTGGTGTTAAGTGGGGCCTCAAAACGGTCCACATCTGAGGTTCCCCACTCGTGCAATTTACACAATGTCTGCTGCTAATGACCACTTGTGAAGATCTGCTTCTGTCCGGTTCAGTCCGCCCACTAGACTGTTCTGAGCCCCTGGTAGATAAATCGCCTGGATCAGAACATTCAGTTCTAGACACCATTCCCACACTCTCACTGCCTCCCTGTAGAGAGGATAATAGTGTGTTCCTCCCTGTTTGCTGATGTAGTACATGACAGACTTGCCTATCTGGAGGACAACTATCCCGAGGCGGATGAAGTCCTCCAGGGCACTGACGGCGCAAGGGATTGCTCTCCTCTCCAGCGCACTGATGTGGAGGTGGGACTCCGTAGAATTCCAGACTCCCCAAGTGTCGTGGCCCTAACAATGGGCCCCCCATCCCAGCAGAGACAAGTCCGTGGTAAGGGTTACCTGAGGCTCTGGTTGAGAAAAAGGGAGACCTTGGAGGAGATTGTCCTGTGTCCACCATGCAAGTGACTGAAGCAGAGGCTTTGTCACCTTGATGGGATAAGACTGAAGATGCATTGCCAGGGACCACTGTGCGCTGAGCATCCACTATGTAGTTCTCTTGTGTAGCTGGTCCAGAGGTACTGTGAAAACAGAAGAAGCTATGAGGCCTAATGTTTGCTGCATGAGGCGAACCTGAACCGACTTGTGCTCAATGAAGAACTGAGCCATCTGAAGGATGACTTTTCTTATGTCCTCTGGATGATAAGCCTTTGCCCTGGTGGTGTCCAGGAAGGTTTCAATGAAAATGAGCTGCTGGAAGGGTTAAAGCTGCAACTTCTCCAGATTTAGCAGGACTCCCATGGAGATTAGGAATTAAGGGGCTGTAGCCACTGCTTGTTCCATGTCCTGCTTGGATGGGCTGGCTAACAACCAGCCATTTAGATAAGGAAAAACTTGGAGTTCGAGGTTTCGAAGGTTCACTGAAAGAACTACAAAGAACTTTGTAAAGACTTGAGGCGCAAAGGATAGCCCAAAGGGCAGGACTTGGAATTGGTAATGCTGACCCAAAGCCACAAAGCGGAAAAATTTGTAGTGGCTGGGGTGGACCAGGATATGCTGTTAGGCATCATGCATGTCCAGGGAAGCCATCCAATCCTGCAGCTTGAGTGGCAGCAGGGTCCCTAGGAAGATCATTTTGAACTTCTCCCACTGTATGAACTTGTTTAGTTTACTGAGGTCGAGAATGGGGCGCATGCCCCTTGACTTTTTCGGAATGAGGAAGTAGAAGCCTGAGTTGCACTCTGCCTCCAGCACTACTTCCCCTGCCCTGCTGTTCAAGAAGCACGCAATCTATTTCGCGAGAAGGTCCAACATGGGTGTTGGGGAGCTGATTTCTGGGTGGATAATCCGGAGGGAACTCTGACCGCAGCAAATATTCCTCCCGGATGATCCTGAGGACCCACTTGCCCGTGGTGGATTCCCACGGACAGTAAAATTGAATCAGACCCCTCCCCCCCCAGGAGAGGAGAGGTCTGCCCCGGGAAGCTGAGGCAAGACTGTAGCCAGAATTTCAGAGAGTGGCACTGGGCACTTTTGGGGCCTGTGACTTCGGCTGCTCTTTCTTTTGTGGCTGGGATTTGACTTGAGCTCTCTTGCCTTTGCCTCAAAAGGACTGCTTAGTGTGATAAAAACTCACCCCTTTCCCTTCTGGGGGTGAGACAGGGCAGGTCGAGAAGTCTCGATGGTCAGTCTGGTCTTCTGAGAGGACTCAAGGGACTGTTCTAACTGTTGAGCGAACAGAGAGGAGCCACTGAAAGGAACATTCATAACCTGCTGTTGGATGTCATTGGAGAAACCAGACGTCCAAAGCCAGGAGTGTCTTCTAATGCAGATTCCTGCAGCAGAACAGCGCGAGGCAGTCAAAGGCAACTATAGCTGCCTTCAACTGGTAACTGTTCGACTCAGTACCATGGGTAACAGTCTGAAGTATCTTATGCTTAGTTTCTGACTCAGGCAAGGTCTCCACAAGAGACTTGAGAAAGGTCCAAAGGTCATACTTGTACTTGAGGAAATGCCCCGGTAGCTTGCTATCTGCATGCTAATGGTAGTCCCAGCAAATGCCCTTTTTGCCCATTGTATTTATCTTGCATGACTCCTTGTTGATGGGCTGTGTTGTGACCTCCTGAGGGAGAATGGCCTTGTCATTGCCAGCTGGAATGACAACCTTGTCAGCAACAGGCTGGAAAGTAAGGATAGGCCTGTCCTTAGGGGCAGTATACTTATGGTCTAACGACAGACAGAAGGGATAGACACAAGACTAGCCTACACTGCATCTGAGTGTGTCTCAAATGCAGGGAGAATAGGAGGTATTAGGCTGACTGGCATGGTGGAAACGTTAAGCCACTCCAGACGGAGACGTTTCCCTCGGTTAATGGCAGAAAAGCGAGAGTTGTATACGAGTTGCAAAGAAGAGCCTGAAAAGAAAAATCTTCCTGTGGTACAGGGGACGAACCCAGGGTTGAATTATTTAGGCTGCAAAAAAAGTCTTCATCGACACCCTCAGAAATAATGAGGTCAGGGTCAGACTCATCCCCCTCCAGCTTCGCTCTGGGAAGAGGGGCTGAGAAAGGGGGGGAGCCGGCATTAGAGGTGATGGCGCCAAAGAAACTGGGCCTAGCACGGAGGGATCTCTTGGTACCAGGGCAGCACTGGGTGTGGCACCTGGCACAGCACCAGAACAGGCCCTAAATGGCCTGATCCCGGCGCAAAGCCCGTACTGCCCATGACGTCAAAGGTCCAGCTGGCACAGGCATGACTGTCAGAGGTAGCTGAGCTGGTCCTAAGACAGTGACACTGCAAGGGGATGTGGCAGGTGGAATAGGCGTCTGTGGTGCAGTCACCGGCATGGACCCCAGAGGCCATTACCGGAGCCAAACACTCTACCCGGTTGGAGTATCCCAACTCCAGGTTCCATGCCCCCGGCCTCGTGGTGCCTGGGGCTGGCTCCACAAGAAGGGGTAAACGAGCCAGACACTGTACCCACTGCTCCATAAGAGCTACCCAGTCTTGAAATTGCCCACCAGAGTCCTCACAGGAAGACAGGGAGGGGCTCCAGGCCCAGGACCTGAAACGCCCATGAGCAGGAACTGTCAGATACCAACGGCACCGGATAAGGCCTCCTGCTCCCAGACACCGAGGACCTCATGGCAGGCTTACCAGTGGGTGACCTCAGGCAGTACGGATTCTTCTCCTTCCAATGGGAAGAGGAATAACTCTAGGACAAGCAGCACTGGGTCCCCAACTGGAATCAGGAACAGGCATGCTTCTTTTTGTGTTTATGGGAGGGCTGTCCTCCCTCCTGAACATAGGATAGCCTGTCGTCAGAACCCTCCCCAACTGAGGGAAGTGGACTGGACATGGCCCCACTGCCAGAGCAACATGCCTGAAGAGGCTTCCTACTGTCACCATCCACGGTTCTCCACCACTGTTTCGTAAAGCTGAGGGAAAGTGATAGAAACACTTTTTTCTTCTTCTTCTTTTCAAAAGTTACTAAACTGATAAAAAAATAAACGCTAGCTTTAAACAGGTAAAACTGATAAGAACTGAATGCTGCCGTCATACAGACATGAAGTAATGACTCCCGGCGGGCAAGCAACATAGTCCCTGAATAGCACACGACAGCAGGAAAAAAGGAGCTGAGGCAGTTTGACTATATTCGATGAGCAATAATGATGTATTTATATATACCCTCCAAGCTGCCGTTCATGGTCTCTAGTTCCTAGCTTAGAAAAAGGTTTATTCTATACTGTCTGTTCTTGTATATGTCTAACTGTACTTGTCTGTACTTGCAACCTTTGCTGCCACCCACCTTGTGGGACCCTCTTATGAAATATTTTTCTATCTAAATGAAGCCATCCCAGCATGAACATTTTAAATAAAGATCCAAGATACTCACAGTGTAGAAGCAATGCAAAACAATAAATTAAATTTGAAGCCGATATATAAATATTACAGTGTACATTGTAGCAAAGATGTCTCTTCTAACAGTTGCTTTGAGCTCATCTTCGAATCATTTTGCTATGGAAGCTCTATGCAAGTTATGAGGTAGTGCATTTCAGCAGTACTGTTGTAAGTTTAATTGTTTCTAATAAAAAATACTATGGCAAAATGACACAGTACACACAAATTTCAGCAAACAGGACCATTCATGAAGAATACTTGGTCTCCTGTTTTTAGTTTAGCTCTTGCAACGCCTTCAAAAAAATATAAGGATTGTGAGAGATGTAGGGATACAGAATGTTGCACAAATGAGGGGGCTCCTCTGTTCGTAGCACTGTATATCAAAATACAGACCTCAGATGCCAGTCTGGTAGCATGGAGGGCTGAGGCACTGGGTGCCCTACCTCCTGCCACACTAGCAACATGAGTTCAGGAACAAGCTCGGGTTGCCAAGGGTCGGAGAGGATCAAACATCTGTAGGCCTGCTCTCATCTCCCGGGGAGGGAAAGAATGCCGTGTTGGACCTGGTGGCAATGCACACATGATAGACAGAGACCAGGGAAGGGGCAGCGGGTCCGTAGTACGTATGTGTGTCCATACATACATGCTTATGCCATGGCCAGGGTCATGGGATATACGACTAGGAAATAGGAATGTGTGAGCTACATGAAACCCTGTGCATCTCCTCTGGAGTTACCATGGTGGGGGAGGGGGGTTGGCTCCAGGTAGGAGGCAGCCAGGGGGAGGTGAGGACACAACTGAAGAGTCACCTGTCACAGTAAAAAGCTGAACTGGGGGGAAGGGCATCAAGACTTCACAGTTAATCTTTCATAGCACCAGCAGCCAGTACATTTCAAGAAGCACAGGTATTCTATACACAAGCATCTTAGACAATGTCAAAAGACTAGCTGTCATACTGTACCAACAGCAGGAAATTCACCTGACGTGCAGGTACAACCATCTAGGACTTGTTCCAGCAGTTAAGGCATGACAAGACTATTGCAGACCTGGGATCAACTTTCTTTAGAGAAATTCTGCTCACACTAACGAACAGAATAAAAATAAAAACAACTTCAAAAACAGCAGCTAATATAAAAGACTTATTCCGCTATTGGGACTTCTATTCAACATACCCAAAATATTCTGACTGATTTTAGTGGTAATATTAAATCTTTGCTCATCAGTGAAATGATCCAAAAGGAATTTGTAGATCTTTGTTCGCTTTTCTTTATTCGTACTTCCTTTTAGCGAAAACAGCTTCTTCTCTCTGTCAAAATGAAAAATGTTCTAGTCAGATATACAAGAAGCCAACACAAGTGTTTTTCCCCCTCACATGTAAATCGTTTTTAGACTTGAGTTTCTGCTAGAGAAGGGACAAATAAAGGAAAAACACCACACAGTAGGTTAGCTCATACCACTGAGCAGAGAGCTACAGCACACGGCAGACAGTAATATGCTACGCTAAACTTTATCAGAGACATACAGATGAACACAACAGTACTAATTTCATTTTAACTTAGACTTATGAACAAACCCTGAGTTTTGCCAAGGCATTGAAGGGACACTTCATTGTTTTTGCTGTGGGGTCTGTGAATAAACAATAGTAAGGAAATAAGATCGGGTGATGAGAAACTCTGAGATAACCATAGGCTAAAACCTTGGATGAGTCCTAATGACTACCTTGTTCATGTGAAAGACCAGATTGTCAGGAATAATACAGAGAACCTGCAGCAATCTTACTCTAATGGCGGAAATCATAGTGATTAAAAATAGGTTACTCGCGGCCGGCCCGCCGGCACAGCGGTAGGGTTACCGCTTGCGGTGCCAGCGACCTGGGTTCGGGAACGGAGTTGGGTTGCTGGAGGTTCGGCTGGGGGGAGGAAGATTGAGCGCCCAGAGGCTGCTCTCTTCCTCCTGGGTGGGGTGAGATGCATGTCCTGCCACTCTACTGCCACCTGGGTGACCACGGGTGGAGGAGCAGTGGGACTGCAGAAAGAAGGGAGGGGGGACGTCGGCCAGGAGCTGGAGCGCTCGCACGTCTCGAGGTGCGCCGCCCCCTTGGCTCCCCTAGCATGCCAACACCCTGTGGGAGGGGACAGAAAAAGCAGAAAACCCTGCAGTGCTCCCTGTAGACGGAGCTCCAAGGCCCTGATCCCAGTGCCCCAGCTGGCGCCTGATGACAGCATCCCCCCCCGACGAAATAGACATGTCGGGATGGGACCCCATCATGTACCCACCTGGGGGGTACAACCAAGGCTCCATGGGGGGGGGGACTGCACCGACGCCTGGCAGGGACATACAAGGCCAATACAGGAGTCTCCTGAAGAAAGAAGTACTGCGGTGAGGGGAGGGCATAAAGAGAAAATAAAAAAAAAAAATTGGTTATTCATCTGTAAGCATAGTTCGTGGAGTGGTATATGGTTCACATCCACACACTGGCAGTCCTTCCATAACAGCAGTATCACCAGAACGTCTAAGTAAAGCTTCTCCCACCACCAGGGAGGTATATCCCTCGGCTCTGCCCTAGGACGTCAGATCTTCCACGCTGGAAGCAGGGATCCATGTGCCACTTGCCAGTGGAGGGCAGTTCTGTGGTGTGAATGTGAACCACACAGCACTCCTAGAACTACAGTTACAGGCGAATAAAAACAGGTTACTCACCTGTAAAAGTAGTTCTAGGAGTAGAATATGTTCATCCACACTTATTGACAGAGTAACTTTCCCTTCAAATCAGCCGGAAAGTCTTCAAGCTGGCTCCTCCTACCAACCCGGGTGGTATATACCTCAGCTCCGCCCCATCATGCCAGATCTTAGCCAAGTTTTGTGCATTTGCAGCCGGGGAGGACGGATGGGTCCGTGTAGATGAACAAAATATACCACTCCTAGAACTACTGTTACAGGTGAGTAACCTGTTTTTCTAGGATTGTGAATATGTTGTTCATCCACACTCTTTGGCAGACATCTAGCACTTCTCCGAGAGGAGGGAGGCAAGGCACACACACCCTACTTAGGGAACAGAGATAGGAGAACTGAGGCCCCTAAACCAGCATCCCGGCGTGACTCAAGGTCGATGAGGTAGTGGGTGATAAAGGCGTTTGCTGACTTCCAGGTAGCAGCCACGGATGAAGCAGTATAGCAGGTAGAATGAGCTCTTATCCCTCTGGGAGGCTGCTTGCCCGCCAACTCATAACACAGACCTATGCATGATGTAATCCATCTTGCTGTAGTCCGCTTTACATAGATACATAGACAGTGTCGGCAGATAAGGGCCTATGGCCCACCCAGTCTGCCCATTTGAGCTTGTAAGTTCAGTTTGTTTTCCTAGAAGTCTGTTGCACCTTACCCCTGACCTCCAGAATTCCTTTATGTCTATCCCATGCATTCTTAAATCCCGTGATTGTTTCAGCCCCCACCACTTCCTCTGGCAGGGTGTTCCACTTGTACACCACCCGTTCTGTGAAGAAATTCTTTCTCATGTTTCCTCTGAATCGTCCTCCCTCCAACTTCATCCCATGCCCTCTAGTCCTGGAACATCTTTTTCACTTAAAAATAGTGTTTTCCTGCACCCTGTTCCTCCCTGTAAGATACTTGTATGTCTCTATCATATCCCCTCTCTCCCTCCTCTCCTCCAGGGAGTACATGTTCAGTTCCTTCAACCTGTCTTCATAGGACATGTGAAGCAATCCATGCACCATCTTTGTTGCCCTCCTCTGAACCTTCTCTACCCTGTCTATGTCCTTACGTAGGTATGGTCTCCAGAACTGTACACTGTACTCCAGGTGGGGCCTCACTAGTGTCTTGTATAGTGGAATTATGACCTCCCTTTTCCTGCTGGTAATGCCCCTGCCTATACATCCCAGCATCCTATTTGCTTTACCTGCTGCCTTGTCACACTGTTTCCCTACCTTGAGGTCATCAGAGATGATAACCCCAAGATCCCTTTCCTGCTTGGTGCATGCTATATCTCACCCCCCAACTGATATACATTGTGCCAGGGTTTTTGTGCCCCATATGCATTATCTTGCACTTCTTTGCATTGAATTTCAACTGCCAAACCCCTGACCATTCTTCAAGTTTCTGCAGGTCGCTTCTCATTCTGTCTACACCCTCTGGTGTGTCTACTCTGTTACAGAGCTTTGTGTCATCAGCTAACAGTGAAATTCTGCCTTCTAGGTCCCAGCGCCATGTCACTGATGAAGATGTTGAATAGGACTGGTCCCAGCACTGATCCCTGTGGTACCCCACTGGTCACTCTTCCTCTGTGGAGTGACAGCCATTTACCACCACTCTGTGTCCTGCCACCCAGCCAGTTACCTACCCACCACACTACTGTCCTGCCCACACCCATATTCCCCAGTTTGTGTAATAGTCTTCTATGTGGCACAGTGTCAAAGGCCTTGCTGAAGTCCAGATAGGCCATGTCCACTGCCCTCCCCTGATCCACCTCCCTAGTCACCCAGTCAAAAAATTCAATGAGGTTGGTCTGAAATGACCTCCCCTTGGTGAAACCATGCTGCCTTGGGTCCTGTAGTCCATTGACAACCAGATGTTCCACCAATCTCCTCAGTAGTGCTTCCATGATTTTCCCCACTACCGAGGTGAGGCTGACTGGTCTGTAGTTCCCTGCTTCCTCCTTGTTCCCACCTTTGTATAAGGGACTACATCTGCTGTCCTCCAGTCTTTGGGTACCTCCCTGTTTCCAGTGATCGGCTAAACAGGATAGCCAGAGGTTCAGCCACCACCTCTCTTAGTTCTTTAAGGACCCTGGGTGCACCCCATCTGGCCCCATTGCTGTATCAACTCTTATTACTTCCAGTTCCTTCAGGACCTTTTCGTGTAAAGGGACTTGTGTCCATTTCTGCACCATTCTCACCCTTGTACTCCTTCAGACCCATTATCCTCCTCTTCCTCAGTAAAGACTGAGCAGAAATACCTGTTCAGTATGTCAGCTTTACTGTTGTCATCCTCCACCGCCCCCATCCTCCCCTTCAGTCTCACTATCCCTCCCTTTGTCTTTCTTTTTCACTTATGTACCTGTAAAGGTTTTGTTCCTCTACCCACTGATTTTGCAATGTGTTCTTCTGTCTGAGCTTTGGCTTCCTTACTGACCTCCTGCCTCCCTTGCTTCTCCTGGTACTTCTCCTATCCCTTCTGCCTGTGTCTTTTTGTATTGCCTGAATGCAATCTTTTGCTTTCTACTCTTTGCTACCTCTTTGGAAAACCATAATGGTCTCCTCTTACTTTTCCTCTTCTAACCTGCTTAATACATAATTCTGTTGTTCTTGTAATCCCCAATTTAAATACTGCCCACTGTTCCTCAACCCCCGAATCCTGTCCCATTCCCCTTAATGCCTCTTTCAAGTATCTCCCCATTTTTCCAAAGTCTGCCCCCCTAAAATCCAGGATACGTGTTTTTGTGTGGTTTGGTTCTGCTCTTTCTGTGATTTCAAACCACAATGACTGGTGGTTTGCTGCAGGTCTCCCAAAAGCAGCTTCAGCATACGTGACAAACAGCTGACGAACCTCTCCCCGGATTTCCGACATCCTCTCCTTGAAATAGGAGAGAGCACATCTCAGGTCCAAAGTATGGAGCCTGTACTCAGCCTCCGAGGTGTAGTTGGGGTAGTAAACCGGCAGAGTTAACACGTGGTTAAGGTGAAACTCTGACAACACCTTCGGAAGGAATTTCGGGTGGGGACGTAGGGCAAGCTTGTCCCTGTGGAAAACCAAATAAGAGGAGTCCAACAAAAGCGCCTGGAGCTCCCCTGTCCTTCTGGTAGACATGACAGCAACCAGGAGGGTCATCTTCCACGACAAGTGTGACAAGGCACACTTGTGCATTGGTTCGAATGGCTTGCCCATGAGCTTTGCCAGGACCAGCAGAAGATCCCACAGAGGTGGAGGTTCACGCACTGGAAGGGATATGTGATCCATGCCTTTGAAAAAGCACCAGACCACTATCTCCTGCGCCGTCGACTCACCGGCCCACGCCCAGTAAGCAAAGATGGCTACCAGGTGCGCACTAAGGGTCGATGACCGTAGACCCCCTTTGGAGAGAGACCAAAGGTAGTCGAGAATGTTAGCCACTGGACAGGACAAAGGCTCCAGGCCCTTCCCCCTACACCAAATGGAAAACCTTTTCCATTTAAAGGCATAACATTTCCTGGTTGATTCCTTTCTGGATGCCTCCACCATGGTGAAGACATCCTCGGAAAGACCCAAAGCCTGGAACACTAGCCACTCAGGTACCAGGCAGTGAGGTGCAGGGATTGAAGGTCCGGATGGAATACTTTCCCCTGATTGAGAGATATTGGGTCTGGGCGCGCTGGAAGCCGCTCTGGGGGCCTGCAGCTGAGGCTGAGGAGATCTGGATACCTGAACTGCCACAGCCAATCTGGGGCTACCAGGATCACCTTCACCTTGTCTCTCTTCACCTTGAAGAGCACCTTGTGGATCAAGGGAAATGGAGGGAAGGCATAGAGGAGGCCTGGGGTCCACGGCCTCGGGAAGGCATCCCCCTGCAGCGAGCCCTGCTGAGGGGGGTGGGCACGGAACAGCCTCAGCTTGGTATTGTCCTGGAGGCAAACAGATCCACTATCGGTTTGCCCCAGTGAGAGAACAGGCTGTAGCTATCTCTGGATGGAGAGACCACTCGTGGTATGTCTCACCTAAGCGGCTGAGAGAAACCACCAGATGGTTTGAGGCTCCTGCCACATGGATGGCTAGGAGATCTGCCTCCAATCGTCTCACGAGGGACCAGATGCGGAGCACCTCCCCACATAGCAGGCGGGAGTGCGTGCCACCCTGCTTGTTGAGGTAGTACATGGTCATGGTATTGTCTGTCTGAACTTGAACCACTTGACCCCAGAGCGAAAGCTGACAGTGCCAGTCTGACTGCTCTGAGCTCCAACAGACTGATGTGGTATCAGGACTCCCCGGGGTTCAAGAACCTGTGGGCCCTGTTTTCCCACATGTCGACACCCCAACCCAAGAGAGGTATCGGTCGTAGGGACGCCAGTCGGCTCGGGCGGACAAACTGGATCCCTTCCTGCAACCGGTCTGGGGCAGTCCACCATTGGAGAGCATCCCACATCTTCTGGGTTACAGTGATCAGCTAGTCGGAATCACCGTGGCGCTGAGTCCACTGGGTGGCCAGTTCCCATTGCAGGGGGCGCATATGCAACTGGGCCGAACAGACCACTGAGGTGAACACCACCATGTAACATAGAGGCGTAGAAAGTCCCAGGCAGGATGCAATTGCCCAACCAGAAATAATTGGACAACGAAGGAGAGAACCTCTGCCCTGTCCGCTGGGAGCCGAGCACTGCCTTCACAAGAGTCAAGCTCTGCCCCAATGAAGCCCATCACCTGAGAAGGCACGAGTTCCAACTTGGCCTCGTTGATCAGGAGGCCGAGTTGGGAACAGGTCTGGAGGGCCAGGTCCCTGGACCTCTCCACCTCCTGTTGGGTGGAACCTGCTAGGAGCCAATCGTCGAGGTAAGGATAAATACGGACACCACCACACCCCTCGGAGCTGGGTCGCCATCACTGCAATGCATTTGGTGAAGACCCATGGCGCCAATGACAGACAGAACGGCATGGCTCAGAACTCATACAGGCTCCCTTTGACCCTGAAGCAGAGGAACCGCTGATGGGATGGATGGATTGGGACGTGAAAGAACGCGT
Source organism: Neoceratodus forsteri (assembly GCA_016271365.2). Lineage (NCBI taxonomy): Eukaryota > Metazoa > Chordata > Ceratodontiformes > Ceratodontidae > Neoceratodus > Neoceratodus forsteri. The sequence continues at coordinate 25,624,173 of JADMNL010000034.1, read as the reverse complement.
CCTGCAGATCCAGTGAACAGAACCACATGTTTCACTCCAAGGATGGTATGATCTGAGACAGAGTGACCATGTGAAAGGTGCGTGACCTGAGATATTGAATCAGGTTGTGCAGATCTACAATGGGGCACAAGCCCCCCATCCACTTGGGTATCAGGAAGTACCTGGAGACAAAGTCTGGGTCTGCTGGAGCATCCGCCACTGGAGCTACTACCTCCTTGAGGAGGAGCTAAGCGATGTCGTCTCTGAGAGCCGACTGACACTGAGCGGATACTGTTTCCTCCCGAGGGACACGGACTTGGCTTGGAAGATACTGCTCGAATTCCAGAGGCAGTCCCTGGCCAGCCACTTAGAGAATCCACCTGTCCGGCGACACGGACCAGGTGGAAAGGAAGTGGGCGGAGCAGGCCCCCAGGAGAACCCAAAGCTGGCGTGATGGGCGAGGGGTTGGCAGCCCCCAACCCGTCACTGAGGAGGCATGGAGGAGGAGGATCCAGGACCGGAACCATTGCCTCCTTTACGGGCCTGGAAGGGCCCAGGCTTGGACCGAGTGGCTCCAAGATTAAGCCTCCTGCTGTTGCCGATGCTGCTGTTCCTCCTTGAAAAGAGGACTGCTGAGCGACAGGGGAAGAATGCCGAAAAGGCTTCTTTTTCTTCTGCTGGCTGTTGCTCAAAGAACCCTTGGCAGAAGTAGCGTCCCAGGTGGCACTGGACTGGTCAATGCGTTGAAGGTGACCAGGCACTCCTGAGCCAAACAGGTCAGTCCCTAGGAAGGGCACATTAGCTAGTTTGTGATGAGTGTCTGCTGGGAAGGAGGAGTCTCAGCCAATTTCTGTGACTGCCATCAAACAGGCACAAGAATCCTCAATGTCCATGGAGGGCGTGAGGAAAATGTGCCATGACAGCCGAACACGCATGACGAAGGCCCAAGGAAGAAGCCACATAGACCTTCCTGGCTGCATGGTCCAAAAGCTTGGATTCTATCAGCAGGTCGGTCAGCATCAGCAGAACTGCCAGTACGCCTGAACACAGAAGCGGTCACCAGGCTCTCGTCAGATGGGTGCTCTGTGAACCCCGCAAGGGACCCCATAGGCACCGTGTACTTGCGGGCCATGTGGGCAGATGGAGCTGGACAAGAGGTAGGGCACCGCCAGAGTTCTAAGGCCGGGCTAACAATGGCCTCGGCCACATGAAAGGCCTCTGTCGGGGTATCCCCTCTCTTGAGGATGTCCATAAGAGGGTACTCCGCCTTTTTCTGGATTGGCTCCAGGGGCGTCCCTGTGGACTCAGAGATGAGGCGAAGATTGCCCTGAAAAGTGAGATACTTCCACCGTCTCTAGTCCAATGGCTGAATCACCATCCCCGGGATAACAATGCAGGCTGGTGACATCCGAATCCGAATAGTCCAGATACAATGGTCAACCGCCCAGGTCACCTTCAACTCGCGGAGGGCTGTCTGGGCTGACAGTGACCGACAAACGCCGGGGAAGCCCGGTGTCCGGCCTGTCTTCCTTGGAAGGAGCACCTCCCACAGCCTGCTTGGGCGGTGGTTCCACCATGATCGGTGGAGAGGCCGTTTTAGGCCAGGCTGGAGTTTTCACCAGTTCTGCGGGCGAGGAAACCAACGATCGGCTCCGAAGGAGTCGGCTTCGGCCTAGGAGGCGAAAGCCAAGTAATGGCCGGGGTGGAAGCTGGAGTCGGCTTCTGCCCGGACAAAATCACCTGTTGCAGCCAGTCTGGTGGAACTGAGGGTTGAGGAGCTGGACGCCACACCTCACGTCTTGCTAGCGATCCGAGTTAGGGAGCGAGTTCTGGTGCCAGGGTTCGGCAGGGAAGGGATGGGATTGAGCGCCCCACAGGGCTGCTCTCCTATCCTGGGGAGAGGACACTGGAGAGCTCGGTGCTCTGGCGGCTCCTGGTGGAAATCGGGGGTGCTGCAGAAGCACGGGCAGCATGTAACAGCATGCCCAACGGTGGCAGGGCTGCTGTGAGCCAAGCATCGGGGGTGCGCACGCAGGGGGTTGGAGGTGCAAAACAGAACAAGGAAAACCCCAGCTCACAGGGATAGGTGACAGCACCTATCCTCCATACCCAGCGCTGGGTTCGTGTCGGCTGGCCTCACTAGACCTGCAAGTCAGAGTCTGCCTTTCAAAGAGAGCCCAAGGTAAGGAGTCGGACTACCCTCCCTGGGCGGGTCAGGGTGCTGGCTGTGGGGCAGATCGCAGAGAAACTCAGGCGGGCAGGCACAGGGATACGGTTGCCTGACAGAGTTCCCACGAGCCGCGACCAGAGGGAAAAAGTTAAAAAAAAAAAAAAAAAAAAAAGCTCAGCTGTTGCCACATGAGGTCCTCGTAGCACTGACGGAGTTTCCGCAAGAGCCTCTCCTCATCAGAGGATGACCGATTGCGTTGCCTCTTTTTACAGCGTTTATGGCTCTTCCTCGGCCTTTCAGTCGAGGGGATCTGAAACCTCGATCGAGATCAGAAAGGCCAAATCGGACGCTCAGGAGACACCAGCGAAACCGGTGATTTCCTGTAGTCAGGGACCACTTCCTCGATGGGAGTCTCAGCTGGCTGGGTCTCCTCGTCTGGGAAAGTCAGAAAGTACAGTTATGTAAGAACTTACCTTAACAGTAGATCTTCAAGAACAGCTCTTGCAGCAGGTTACACCATTAGGACTGAAGCCAGCAGGCGTCAGGACGACACGGAAAAATTCTAGCTAGCTACTTCAAGCGGGGACCTCACCCACGCCAGTCCAGCAGCGTCCAGGCGTGGTACATAAGGGCGGTCCCGCCAGATTCCCCAGTTCTCCGCCGGAGACTCCGGCCACAGGATGACATCAGAATGGGAGACCGAGGATCCATCGTCAGAAGATAATAAGGAGAAAATCCCTAAAGGAAAGGCAAAGCCATGCCTCCTCAAGGGGAAGGAGGGCGGGAAGGTACCTGCTGCAAGAGCTGTTCTCGAAGATCTACTGTTACGGTAAGTTCTTGCGTAACTGTACTATCTTACTTCGAGACACAGCTCTTGCAGCAGGTTACACCATTAGGACTGATTCCCAAGCAGTAACGCTGCCAGAAATTCCGGGAGGAGGAAAATAGGAAGTACCTTCCAGGTCCTGAACCTAGGACAGGAGACCCTGTAGCACAGCTAGGCCAAAACCGGCTCTTCGCCGAGAGGCGATGTCCAGGCTATAATGCCTGATAAAGGTATGCACAGAGCTCTAAGTGGCTGCAGCACAAATAGCAGAGGTGGAGACGTTTCTGAGTGCTGCAAAGGAGGTGGCCACACCCCTAGTAGAATGACCCCGGACTGTTCCCGGGAGGGGCTTTTGTTTGATATTATAACAGTATGAAATACACTGGACAAGCCAGCGAGACAGGGACTGTTTAGATACAGATTGGCCCACCATCCTCTCAGAGAAGGAAACGAAAAGCTGCTCAGAACTACAAAAAGGTTTAGTTCTGTTGAGGTAATACCTCAGGCTGCGGTGAACATCCAGGGTGTGAAACAGAGCCTCTCCTCTATTCGAGTAACTCGGGAAGTGGACTGGTAGATCAATGTCCTGATTTAGAGTGAGTGAAGAGACCACCTTACGCAAAAATTTAGGGTTCGTCCTCAGGGATACTCTGTCCCGGTGGAAAACTAAATAAGGCTCTTTGCACATGAGAGCGTGAAGCTCAGAAATTCTTCTCGCTGAAGTAACAGCAACCAAAAATAACGTTTTCCACGACAGAAAACGTAGCTCGCAATTCGCGGCAGGTTCGAAGGGGGGAAGCGTGAGTTGTTCCAGTACAAAGAGCAAATCCCATGGAGGCACAGGGTCCTTAATGGGTGGCCTAAGGTGTAACACCCCTCTCAGAAATTCCCGAGAGGCATCTAATTGTGCCACTGTACGATGTCCCACCGGAAGGTGGTAGGCAGAGATGGCACAAAGGTGCACCTTGATAGAGGAGTAGGCTAAACCTGAACGAAAGAGGGAGAGCAGGTAGTCCAACACCACTCCCACTGGGCAACCTAAAGGGGAAAAATCGCGTGCTCGCGACCATAAACAAAAACAGCGCCATTTCATGGCATACGTCGCATGCATTGCCGGCTTTCTGGCTGCAGAAAGAACTTCTGCAACCTCTTGCGAGACCCCGTGACGCAAGATGGCTATGTCTCTAGGAGCCATACATGCAGGTTCAGTAAGCGTAAGTCCGGGTGGACTAGTGAACCTTCCTCCTGAGACAGGAGATGGGAGCTGAACGGCAACAGGAGCAGGGGTTCCCGGGATAGCTGCATCAGCAAAGGGAACCAGATCTGTCTGGGCCAGAACAGGGCCACCAGGATCATAATTGCATGCTCCCTTCGCAGTTTGAGAAGAACTCTCTGGATCAACGGGAAAGGAGGGAAAGCGTAGAGGAATCTGTCCGCCCAGGAGAGAGACAACGCGTCTCGCTAGAAAACACCAGGCCCTGGATCTAGCGAGCAAAAATTGGGCAGTTTTGCGTTGGATGGGGATGTGAACAAGTCTAGTTCTGGAGTTCCCCATCGAAGAAACAGATCCTCTGCTATCTCTTGAAGAAGTTCCCACTCGTGGACTCTGGCCTGGGAGCGACTCATTCCATCTGCAATCGTGTTGTCCACTCCGGGAACATGTACAGTGATCAGATTCGCGCCATGTCGGATTACCCAATCCCACACCCTCATGGCCTCCCTGCAAAGGGGGTAAGAGTGTGCGCCGCCTTGTTTGTTGAGGTAATACATCACCGCCGTGTTGTCTGTCTGAAGCAGAAGAGTGCGGTGGGATTACTGACTGAAAGGCCTGCAGGGCATAGAGAACCGCCTCATCTCTAGAACGTTGATATGGAGATGAGCTTCAACGGGGTCCACGTACCCTGGGACTTTACCCCGTCCAGGTGTGCCCCCCACCCTAGACCTGAGGCGTCTGTGGTGAGGGTTACCTCCGGGGACGGCGCTACTAATGGGACGCCCGTGGAGAGCGACCCTGGGACTAGCCACCACTGCCAGTCTCGAATCATGGTGTTCGTGATCCTGACTGGATGCTGCATGTGGTCTTGCCTTTGGTCCCATTGCACCTTGAGCATCCACTGAGTTACCCGCATGTGGAGCCTTGCGAAAGGGACGGTAGGAATGGCAGCAGCCATGTGTCCGAGCAAGCGAAGGACCGACCTGGCAGGGACAGTCTTGTTCGACGATAACTCCCTGATGAGGGATCTGAGGCGCTCCGCTCTGTTGACTGGAAGAAAGGCTCTTCCCTGAACTGTGTCCAGTACTGCACCTATAAATTGCAGTTTCTGCGACGGTACCAGGAGACACTTCTCGTGGTTGATTAGGATGCCCAGAGATCGGAACAGGTCCTGGGTGCTCTGGACCAGCACGTAACAACGCCTCTCTGGAGGCGGCCATGAAAGCCAATCGTCCAATGCAGGGAACACATAATGGCCCTGTCTCCTTAGAGACGCTGCCACGACTGCACTTGGTAAAGACCCTGGGTGTGGATGACAGTCCGAATGGAAGGGCTCGGAATTGAAGGTGGTGGTCGAGGAACTCGAAGCGCAGGAACCTCTTGTGCACCTGAGCTATAAGGATATGCAGGTATGCGTCCTGCATGTCTAGAGACGCTAAGAAGGCGTCTTGTTTCAGCATGGGAATAAGGCCCGGAAGGGTCACCATGCGGAATCTCTTGTAGGCGACCGACACGTTGAGGCCGCTGAGGTCCAGAATCGGATGGAGGTCCCCTGTTTTCTTTGGAACCAGGAAGAAGTGGGAATAATATTCTTGTCCTCTCTGGTTCTCCAGGACGTACTCTATCGCTCCCTTTTGTAGGAGCGTGAGGACTTCTTGCCAGATCATAGATTTGTGCTGACCCGGATACCGGGAAAGCAAAGGAGGCCTCGAGGGTGGCTTTTCTGCGAATTCTATATAGTGGCCTCTTCCGACCAACTGAAGAACCCACCTGTTGGTGGTTATAGCCTGCCATCCGGCAGGAAGTTATAATCGACCCCGACCATGATTTCCATTGATCCTGAGGCGGTGGCGGAAGGAGTCAGGCTGTGGTGGCTGAGGTCCGCTGGCTGGCCAGCTTAGAGGCACTGGCTTCGGCCCGCGGGCTGTTTCCCCTGGGCGCTACGGAAACCGGAGCCCCTCTGTTGTGGAGTGGAGCGGGACTGCTGTCTCTGCATCCGGCCACAAATTCGGCTTTGGTTCCTATGAAAGGAACTAAGCCTGGGTCGGTACATGGCCTGAACCGGCCTCACCGCCTTCCCGGCCTCTTGAAGTCTGGTAATAATCTCCTCTGAAGGTTTACCAAACAAGACTTCTCCCTCGAATGGAGCGTCCATTATATTCTTTTGGACGTCTGGGGTAAAGCCGGAGACGCGTAACCAAGAGTGCCTCCGGAGGCATACGCCAGAAGCTGCTGCTCGGGCCGAGGAGTCGTACGCGGCTCGTAGCACTTGGGTTCCCACGTCCGAACCCGTCCGGAGGAGCTGAAGCATCTCCTCCTTCTGCTCACCGTCCGGCAGTTTTTCAGCCGCTTCCAGACCCTGTTCCCACAAGGCATTTTGGAACTGAACCATGTGGGTCAAATAATTCAGGGATCTGATGGCGCAGGTAGCGGAAGGATACATGCACCTACCCATAGCGTCCAACTGCTTGGACTCTGGGTCTGGTGGCAGGGTGCTCAGATGTTGCGGTCTCTGGGACCGGTCATGTGAGGCTGTGATGACCAGAGAGTCGGCCTGAGGTTGCTGAGTCAAGTACTGGTCTTCTCTAGGAGCCTTGTACAAGCGATCAGCTTTCTTCGGCCTCGCCGGGAGCGAATGTGGACGCTTCCATGCTGCCTTGGTGACGTCCAAGAAAGTGTCAACCAAGGGTGGCACCACCACAGGCTTGGGGTCCTTCTGCCGAAGATATTTGGCAAGGCGTATCCTTTCCGGGTCTAGTTCTTCTGTATCCCATCCTATGTTCTCTTGGATGTGTCTCATAATATCCAAGAACGAAGGGTCATCCGGAGGGGATTTCGGCATCTCACGTGGGTCCGGAGAAGGGAGATGGGGATCTAGAAGAAGAGTACTCTGATCCCGTGTCCTCCGTCGAAGGCAATCGTCAGTGTCTCCTGGGGCTGGGTGACCTAGAAGAGGATTTAGACGGAGGTCTCCATTTTTCTGGTCTCCCCCTGGGAGGGGATCCGGACTCCCGGGGAGGAGGTAGACGGCCTGCCGACCCCGATGGCGAGGGGGTTGCAGGAACCGGAGGAGGAGGAGGAGTGGGAACCATGTCCTTCTTTATGGTGTCCCACCAGTAAGTGAAGAGATCCTTCACCTCTGCTAAGGAGAGGCCCGATGATGGTCCGGGCGCCGGTGGACGGTCGTCGGGTCCCGGCGTCGGCTCCACAGGGGGCTTGGGTAACGGCGAGGGTTCCCTGGGAGTCTCGACGAGACCGGGGTCGCCCGTCTGGTCCTCGGGCTGCGTTAGATCCTCCTCGGTCAAGGTCTCCTGACCAACGTCGGTCGGAGGCATCAGGGCCCTCTTCTCAGGGGGAGTGGGCGCCGGTCCCCTTACCGGCGTCCGCTGAGGAGCTGGCTTAGCCGGCGATGGTCGTCTGGCCGACGGCAGCTCCAGGGATACATGACGCGAGGCCGACGACGGCCGCACCAGCGTCGGGTCCAAAGGTCTCTTTAAGGGAGTGAGCTCCAACGTCTTGCGAGGAGGCAAAGGAGAAGACCTGACAGGTACCGAAAGGCCGGAACCCGACTTATGATGGTGATGGTGGCGATCCCCGGACTTCGCCAAGGCCCTGGAGGACGAAGACGAGGACGGCCTGGTGGACTTAGCCTGAGAAGACTTCCTTACCGCAGCCGGGGGAGGCTGAGAGCTGGCCCTGGAGGGAGAGCGGTCGGACCTGGAACCGGAACTGCGCGAGTCCGAAGCCCTGGAGGGGGACCTGGAAGGGGCCTTCTCCTCGTTTCTCCAGTGCTTGTGGGTCTTTTGAGAAGAAGATTCCCCTTTGGAAGACATGGTCTTCAGCTTTTCTTCCAATAAAAAGCTCTGAAGGGCCTTCTGAAGTCCGGATCCGGTACGACTATTGAACCCCTGGCAGAAGGAGCAGGCCCGGGTATCGTGGTCCGGGCCCAGGCACCGAACGAAGGTCGTGTGGGGGTCCTTGTAGGGGATCTGTTTCCCGCAAGCACACTTGGAGGTCGGAGAGGACATCAGCAAAAGTCTTGCTAGAAGAAATCCAAATTTCCCGAAGGAAAGCACTTAACCACGCGTCATACACGCTAGACTGTAACTGAAGGTCCGAACACGCAAGTCGACGGCGGAAAGAATCAGAATCTGGCGGACCGCCTTATTACCACGCCTGTGCCGTAGGCGGACCGACGTCGGGGCGGTCCCGCTGAAGATAGCTAGCTAGAATTTTTCCATGGGGTCCTGACGCCTGCCGGCTTCAGTCCTAATGGTGTAACCTGCTGCAAGAGCTGTGTCTCGAAGTAAGATCAGGAGTTCGATCGAGAGAATCGTCGACTGGAGTCGGCGATAAAGGATCGATCGGATCGATGACTACGTTCCTGGGACTGAGATCTCTCCTGCTCCCAAGACAGTCTCTGTCGGGACGAAGATGATCCTGGATCCTTCTCCAGCTTATGGGATCGAGAGGAGTGCATGCCCGCAGGACCGTCTCCCTTCGTCGGGAGAGACTGGCACAACTCTCGGAAGGACCCGGAGAAGGTGGAGTCAAAGTTGAGCGGAACGAAGAAGCTCAAAGTTGCTTCTGCAGCCCGAGCCACTTCCTCCTCAAATGCTTGCATGCGTTCCAATTGCTCGGCGAATCCCGCAGCCACAGAAACTGCCCACCGAGCCTCCTTGGATTTCAACGGAGAGTTCCGTTTCTCCAGCCTCCCCAACCTCAGGCGTGCAAGGTGGTTGTCGAGGACGTCAGGATGGAAAGCGAGACACATTTAGCATTTCGAGGTGTCATGGTCGACACCGAGACAATATATACACGTGGTGTGAGGATCGGTGTGCGACATCTTCGGGCCGCAAGGGCAGAGACGAAATCCGAGGGATGACTTGTCTTCCATAATCAAGGAAACAAATTCGCAATCGCTAATGTGAACAAGATGGATTTTTGGAATAACCAAAGGTTTTAGAGCCAGGGCCTACAAAATGGGTGAGCACGAGGGAGGCAACATGAATCTTCCAGCGAAAAGGAAGGTCTGGTGTCATGGGGCGAAGCCAAGGTATATACCACCAGGGTCGGTGGGACGAGCCAGCTTGAAGCCTTCCAGCAAGATTTAAAGTGAAAGGGGACATACCAAAGTGTGTGGATGAACAACATATTCACGATCCTAGGAAAAAAAAAGGTTACTCACCTGTAACAGTACTTCTAGGAGTGGTATATGTTGTTCATCCACACTATTTGGCATCTTTCTTTCCCTTCAAGGATTGCCAGAAGGTCTTCAAGCTGGCTCTTCCCACCCACCTGAGGGGTATAACCCTCTGCTTCACCCCATGATGCCAGATCTTAGCCCGCTGGAAGCCAGGTTTTGTGCTTCCGCAGCCGGGGAGGTTAGGTGGGTCCGTGTGGATGAAAAACAGGTTATTCACTTGTAACAGTAGTTCTAGAAGTAAGTATATCTTGTTCGTCCACACTTATTGGCATGTGCCTTTCCCCTTTAAGAATCGCCGGAAGTCTTCAAGCTGGCTCCACCCACCCATCTGGGTGGTATAACCCTTGGCTACGCCCCATGATGCAAGATCTTAAAAGGAAAGAAAATTTATTTTTTAAGCGCCCTTCAAATTATCAAGGGGCTTTACAATAAAATACAGTATAAACAAATAATATAATACAAATCATACAGAAAAAGCTTGGTAAAACAAATAAATCTTAAAATCAGATTTAAAACTCGTGACAGTTGGACATTCTCTTAACCGACGAGGTAGAGAATTCCACAAGGTGGGAGCAGCACAAGAAAAAGCACATGCCCCAGATGTTTTTAAATGAACCCTGGGATTCTCTAGCAATACCTCGTCAGTGGATTGGAGTGAGCAGCGGGGCCAGTAGGGAGTAAGGAGCTCTTGCAGATATTGGGGTCCCTGTTCGTGTAGAGCGTTCTAGGTCAGCAAACCAACCTTAAATGTGATCCGCCACTGTACTGGCAACTAGTGCAGTTCACGCAACACAGGCATAATATGACTGGCCCGCTGGAAGCCAGGTTTGTGTGTCCGCAGCCAAGGAGGTCGGGTGGGTCCGTGTGGATGAACAACATATACCACTCCTAGAACTACTGTTACAGGTGAGTAAAAACAGGTTACTCGCCTGTAACAGTAGTTCAAGGAGTGGTATATGTTGTTCACCCACATTTCTTGGCATGTCCCAGTCTATCTTAAATCTTGCCGGAAGTCTTCAAGCAGGCTCCTGCCACCCACCCGGGTGGTATACACCTCAGCTCCGCCCCATGACACCAGATCTTAGCCCGCTGGAAGCAAGGTTGTGTGCCTACAGCCGGGGAGGTCGGGTGGGTGCATGTGGATGAACAACATATACCACTCTTAGAAAGTACAGTTACACAAGAACTTACCGTAACAGTAGATCTTCGAGAGAGGCTCTTGCAGTAGGTAATTACATATAGGACTGACGCTGGCCAGCGGCAGGACCCCACGGAAAAATTTCTAGCTAGCAGTCCCTAGCGAGGGACCACCCCCACGTCGGGTGACTGGTGTCAAGAGACGTCGGTATAAAGGGGCAGTCCCAGACGCCACCTTCCAGTTCTTTCCCGCCACAGGCCCGGAAGGCCCGGACGAGAGAGAAGCAGATGTTTCCATTCCTGGAAAAAGAGCTGAAGAAGCCTAAGGGGATGGAGGGCGGGAAGGCATTACCTACTGCAAGAGCCTCTCTCGAAGATCTACTGTTACGGTAAGTTCTTACGTAACTGTACTATCTTACTTCGAGAGGGCTCTTGCAGTAGGTAATTACATATAGGACTGAATCCCAAGCAGTCTGGAACAAATAAAAGGCACCGGGAGGAGGAAACTACTCCTGAAAATAGCAGTAGCCTTGCAGGCCTCAAGACAGAAGGCCTTGCAAAACCACTAGCCCGAAGCCTCCTCTACAGCAAGAGGCAATGTCCAAACTGTAGTGTTTCGTAAAGGTATGGACGGAAGTCCAGGTGGCGGCAGCACACATGTCTGCCGCAGACACATTCTTGAAACAAGCTGCAGAGGCTGCTACTCCTCGCGTGGAGTGACCTCTGACCTGACCCGGGAGGGTCTAGTTGTACTTGCCATAACAAAAAGTGATGCAATGAGCCAACCACTTCGACAGACATTGCTTGGAAACAGCATTGCCTTCCCTTTTGTGAGCAAGAGACAAACAACTGATCAGTCTTTCTGAGATCCTTCGTCCTGTTGGTGTAGTATCTCAGAATCCGGTGAACATCCATGGTATGGAGTAAATATTCTCCCTGGTTGGAGTACTGCGTGAAAAAGGTAGGTAACTCTATAGACTGATTTAAGGTAGACTCTGCTACCACTTTAGGTAGAAACTTAGGATTCGTGCGAAGAGCCACCCATTCTTTGTGAAAGATCAGGTATGGGATTTTACACATAAGGGCCTGGAGCTCGGAAATTCTTCGAGCGGAAGTAATGGCCACCAAGAACAGCGTCTTCCACGAAAGAAACTTCAGATCTGCAGAGGCCGCAGGTTCGAAGGGAGGAAGGGTAAGTTTCTCTAGAACAAAGTTCAAGTCCCAAGGGGGAGCAGGAGTTCTGATGGGGGGCCTCAGATGAAGGACCCCTGTAAGAAAGGTCTTAGAGACCTCTAATTGGGCAAATGCTTTATCTGCGAAAGGAACATGGTACGCTGAGAGAGCAGCCATGTGTACTTTCAAGAAGGAATAACAGACTCAGGTCGAAAACGTGACTTAAATATTCCAGCAGAACGGCCATTGAACAGGAGAAAGGCTCCACATTCCTAGAGGCGGCCCAAATAGAAAATCTCTTCCATTTCATGGCATAAGTGGACCTAGTGGAGGGTTTCCTAGCCTCCACCAAAATCTCCGCCACCTTTGGAGAGACACCAAAGCGGGATTGAGCTACGTCTGCAGGAGCCATGCATGGAGTTGCAGGGACTTGAGTCCCGGATGGACCAGGGTCCCCTGATCCTGGGTCAGCAAACCTCGAGATAAAGGAAGAGGAAGAGGAGGAACCTCCGAGTATTGTTGTAGAAGAGAGAACCAGATTTGCCTGGGCCAGAAAGGAGCGATCAGAATCATTCTCGCTCCTTCTGTTGACAGTTTCTGCAACACACGAGGGACCAGTGGAATTGGGGGAAAAGCATAGACGAATCTGCCCTTCCAGCTTAGAGACAGAGCGTCGTTCCAAAAAGCGCCTCGCTCTGGAACGAGCGAGCAAAAGTTGGAAAGTTTTGCGTTTTGGGAAGAGGCGAACAGGTCTACCTGTGGAGTCCCCCAAAGGTGGAAGATGTGATTTAGCACCTTTTGGTCTAACTCCCACTCGTGTGGCAGGGCAGAGGAGCAACTTAGTTTGTCTGCCAGGGTATTGTCGACTCCTGGAACATGAATCGCTGAGAGGTGAAGGTTGTGTTGAGTTGCCCAGTCCCAAACCCTCATTGCTTCCCTGCATAGCAGGTAGGATCGAGTCCCTCCCTGCTTGTTGATGTACCACACCACACACATGTCTGTCTGGACGGCTAGGTGACCAGGAAGAATGTATTGGTGAAGGGCTTGGAGAGCATGTAGTACTGCTCGAAGCTCGAGCACATTGATGTGGAGAGCTAGCTCCAATCTGGACCATAAACCCTGGGTTCGGTGAGGACCTAGATGGGCTCCCCAACCCTCGCCTGATGCGTCTGTAGTCAGAGTCTGGGAGGGGGGAAGATGAAAGAAGGGGAACCCCTGAAACAGGTTCTCTCGAACCATCCATCATTGCAAGTCTCGAGGCATCGGCAAGGAGATCAGAACTAGATGATCTAGGTCGTCTACCAGTTGATCCCATTGGGAGCGAAGAGTCCACTGAGAGATCCTCATGTGGAACCGAGCGCGGGGAACTATCGGGATGGCGGCCGCCATGAGCCCCAGGAGACGGAGAACTGACCTCGCTGGAACCTTCCCGCATTCTGATAGCAGGTTAATCTGTGACTGAAGAGAGGCCTTGCTCACCGTCGTATTGAGGATAGCCCCGATAAACTGTAGTCTCTGGGAAGGATCCAGATGAGACTTGGAATGGTTGATGGTAATACCCAGGCAAGTGAAAACCTGCTGGATGAGAGAGAAAATGCAGGAGCTCCTTCTTGGACGAGGCCGCCAGGAGCCAATCGTCCAGGTAAGGGAACACCTGAACTCCCATCGTACGCAGGTGGGCCGCTACCACAGCCAGGCATTTGGTAAAGACTCGAGGTGCCGAGGAAAGACCAAACGGGAGTGCACGGAACTGGTAATGGTCCCCCTGGAAAGCAAAGCGAAGGTACTTGCAGTGAGAAGGGCGAATGGGGATGTGTAGATATGCATCCTGCATATCCAGCGCACAAAGCCATTGACCCGGCCGAAGGAAGGGCAAAAGGGTCTGTAGGGAGAGCATCGTGAACCTTTTGTATTCCACATAAAGGTTCAAAGAGCTGAGATCGAGGATGGGTCTGAGATCTCCCATCTTCCTTGGGACCAGGAAGAAATGGGAGTAGTAACCCGTCCCTTGAATGTGAGGGGGAATGGGCTCTATAGCCTGCTTCGGGAGGAGGGCAGAGATTTCTTCACGGACCAAAGGAAGATGGTCCCTTGGGTATGACGATTTCAGAGGGGGTGGCTGGGTGGTTTCTGAAGCATCCATGAATCCGTTGTTATCCTCTCCCAACCCGGAAGGTGGAGGGAGAACCTCCCTCCTACCGGTTCCTCCGGTGTGTCTGGAGGCGGTGGGAGAGGGAGAGTCTGGTGGTGGGGCAGCGCCCACGACCTGGGGCACCCGCTGCATTTTTGGGAAGAGGGGCTCGACAGCTGCGGGGCGACGCTTAATGGCCCGCCTTCCTTAGGGTTTCGCTAGGTCGTAATGTGTCATGGTAAAAGGACGGCATTGCGGGTGATGGGGACGCTACATGGAATCCACAGATTTCAGAGTCGCCTCCTTCCTGCAAGTCGGTGATGATGTCCTTGACATCACCACTAAAACCACCGACCCCCTGAAAGGTGCTTCCTGTATCGAGGATTGCACCTCCGGGACCAAACCTGATACGCGGAGCCAGGCATGACGCCGTAGACTCACAGCGAAAGCAGAGCTCCGCCCGGCAGTGTCCACTGCATCGTATGTCGTCCGCAGAATGTGACGACTGGCCGAACGAGCAGAACGGACTAAATCAGCTAACTCCTGCTTGACTTGAGAGTCAGGTAAGGAGTCAATCTTAGATTCTCGGTATAGGATGGCCTCTGGTAATCCCCCATATGAGCAACATAATTCAGGGTTCGAATTCCAGTGTGAAGAGGCATAGATTTTCCTTCCATACTGGTCCAGGAGGCGAGATTCCTTATCCAGAGGAGACGAGCTTAGATATTTTGGGTGCGCTGATCCGCCGTGAGCGGCGCTAATCATGACCGAATCTGCGCGGGGGTGAGAGTACAAAAAATCTACACCCTCAGGAGCCTGGTATAACCTGTTAAGACTTCCTAGGAAGCGGGGCTAAAGCCGACAGTTGTTTCCAAATAGTGGAAACAAGGTGGGCGTGAGGCTCGATCCAGGGTGGCACTAAAGTAGGAGCTGTGAGGGGCAGGTTCAGATGTTCAGCGAGTTTGACCCGCTGAGGATCTGGTTCCAAGGAGTGCCACTGATGTACTTCCTGGATTTTTGAGCAACTCGTGAAGGAAGGGTCCTCCGGAGGAGACTGAGGGTCCTCGCCGGGCTTGGACGTGGAGAGCGATGGCTCATCGTCTCTCGAGCATCCGCCAGAGGAGTCCGAGGAATCCGAGAGGGAAGAAGAAGAACCAGAAGATCAAGACCTCTAACACGGCTAGGGGAGGAACGGTTCCTTGGGGGATCCCTGGACGCAGGTCCTGCCCCCTCGGGATACAGAGGGAAGGGGCTCTGGAGTCCGGAGGCGTGTGAGGGAGTGTGCCGCCCAGGCGCATCGGGCCGGCACCGCCGGCCGTAGCATGGCTCTCTACTTCCTTGTGAGCTGAGCCTGGCCTCAGCCCACCAGGAAGCCAGAGTTCCCTGCAGATCCACTGGCGGCCAAGGGGGTGGTGGAGGAGGAGGAGGAAAAGAATATGGGTTGTATCTGTAAGGAGAGTATCCGAAACCCAGCTGCGGGAAAACCGGTGCCGGTATTGAGGCATCGGTACTGGCGCGAGGAGCCGGCATCAGGTACCGCGGCATTGATACTCGCGGTCCCGGTACGACGGCAGGTACCTGGCGCCGGAGGAGCTGCCGGAGCAGGCAGCCCAGAAGGTGGCTCCACAGTGAGGCCCGGGGAAGCAGGGCCTAATGGAAGGGGAATCCCCTCACGCCGGTGGGGCCAGCGCCAGATCCGGGTTCCCTAGGAGGGTCTGATCTGAGGTGGAACATCTCGCATCGGCCTGGGACGGGGGACTCTAGGTCAGGCTAGTGACTCAGGCTCCCGGATGGCAGCAAAGGCTGCGGGAACTGTACGCACGGGGTTGAAGGTCCGTAGGTTTCACACCCGGCACATGCCGGGGAGCCGACGCAGCTTAGGGGCTAGGCTCCCGCGGTGCCAGAGGAGCCGGCGTCCGCCTTTACGGGTCCCTGCCGGAGGTGGACCGAGGAGGAGGAGCGCCTGGTCCGAGGGGGGACGAGGTCGCGGTCCTCGGCGGTCGGGTCCTTATCGACTCTTCTCCTGATGGACGCCGGAGAGCCGACGGCCCAACTTATGGGAGTCGCCTGCACCAGTAGGGCTTGAAGCCTGCGGCAGAACTGGGAGCTGAGGCCTCCTTGCCCAGAGGCACCGCAAGGCCTGAGCGTGAGCCAGATGGGCGGGCCGACTTCTCCAAAGCCTTGGAGGCTGCCGCCGGGCGTGTCCCTCTGGAGGGGATAGTTACCTGAGCCGTGACTCCGCCAGAGTCGCTGGGGAGGAGGCCTCTCCCGTGCCTCTCCTTGTCCCGCCATAATGCCCTTCTGAGAAGTCGACGCCCGCCTGAGCTTCTCTTCAATTCTTTTTCCATCAAAGACATCTTTTCTTTTAGAAGATGGGCTTCCAGGGACTGTTGGCATCTGCTCATGGTAGCGCGCTGGAAGTGCAGGCAATGCGGCACTTGTCGACCGGGTGGTCGGGGCCTAGGCAAAACAGGGCAGAGGGAATGGTCATTCTGTGTGGCAGTTGGTGCTGCACGAGTCGCACTTGTTTTTGTGCTCGGAGGGTGTAAGGGACGACATACACCATCGATGACCTGACGATAGGAAGAAAAAATACTTACAAATCTCGGTAAAACCAACGAAAGAGCAGGGCTGACTAAGCATGAACTTTACCGCAAGGCGCTGCATGAGCTAACGGCGGGAAAGAACTGGAAGGCGGGCGTCGGGGACCGCCCCTTTATACTGACATTCGATCAGTCACCTGACATGGGGCGGTCCGCCAGGGACTGCTAGTCAGTGAAATTTTTTCCAGGCTCCCAGCGCAAGCCAGTCCTATATGTAATTACCTACTGCAAGAGCCCTCTAAGTAAGATCTACTGTTACAGGTGAGTAGCCTGTTCTTCTAGAAGTGTGCATATATTGTTCATCCACACTGTCTGGCAGACTCCTAGCAGTTCTCTGGGAGGAGGGAGGGAAAACGCACATCCCCTACTTGGGAAATAGAGATTGGAGAACCGAAGCCCCAAACCAGCACCCCGGCGTGACTCAAGGTCGACGTGGTAGTGGGTAATAAAGGTGTTTGCTGACTTCCAGGTAGCAGTCCGACATTTCTTGGATAGGGATATCCCTGGAATCAGCCACCAAAGCAGCACTATGGCAGGTAGAATGAGCTCTTATCCCTCTAGGAGGCACCTTGCCTGCCAACTCTTAGCACCGACCTATGCATGATGTAATCCACCTTGCAATGGTCTGTTTGGCTGCAGGTCTGCCAGAAGCGGCTTCAGCGTAGGTGACAAACAGCTGGCTAACCCTCCTCGACTTCCTCACTGCCTTCCTTATAATAAGAGAGAGCACATCTCAGGTCCAGAGTATGGAGCCTGTACTCGGCGCCCGAGGTGTAGTTAGGGTAGTATACCGGCAGAGTCAACACCTGATTAAGGTGAAACCCTGACACCACTTTCGGAAGCAATTTCAGGTGGAGTGAAGGACAACTTTGTCCCAGTGAAAGACCAAATAAGGGGAGTCCACCAAAACTGCCTGGAGCTCCCCTGTCCTTCTGGCAAATGTGACAGCCACCAGGAAGGAAGTCTTCTACAAGTATGGCAACTCACACTTGTGCATTGGTTCGAACGGCTTGCCCACGAGCTTTGCCAAAACCAGCAGTAGATCCCACGGAGGTGGAGGTTCACACACCAGAGGGATAACAGGCCTTTAGAAGCCCCCCAACCACTGCCCTCCTGCCCCAATGTCGGCTGACCGCCCACATGCAGTAAGCAAAAATGGCTGCCAGGTGCACCCTAAAGGTCGATGACCACAGATCCCCTTTGGAGAGAGACCAAAGGTAGTCGAGAATGTTAGCTACAGAGCAGAACAAGGGGTCCAGACTCTTACCCTGACACCAAATGGAAAATCTCTTCCATTTGAAGGTGTAACATTTCCTGGTCGATTCCTTTCTCGATGCCACCACCACGGTGTAGACATCGTCGGAAAGACCCAAAGCCTGGAACTCTAGCCACTCAGGTACCAGGCTGTGAGGTGCAGGGATTGAAGGTCCAGATGGAGTACCTTCCACTGGTTCAGTGATATCAGGTCCGAGCATGTACAAAGCCGCTCCGGGGGCCTGCAGTTGAGGCTGAGGAGATCTGGGTACCAGAACTGGCACGGCCAATCTGGGGCTACCAGGATCACCTTCGCCCTGTCCCTCCTCACCTTGAGTAACACCTTGTGGATCAAGGGAAATGGAGGGAAGGTGAAGAGGAGGCCTGGGGTCCACGGTCTCGAGAAGGCATCCCCCTGCGGCGAGCCCTGCTGAGGGGGGCGGGCATGATGCAGCCTCTGCTTGGTGTTTCCCCTGGAGGCAAACAGGTACACCAACGGTTTGCCCCAATGGGAGAGGAGAGTGTAAGCTACCGCTGGATGGAGAGACCACTCGTGGGATGTCTGGCCTATGCAGATGAGAGCATCCGCCAGTTGGTTCGAAGCTCCTACCACATGGATGGCTAGGAGATCCGCCTCCAACCGGCTTACGAGGGTCCAGATGCGGAGCGCCTCCTTGCACAGCAGATGGGAGTGCGTGACACCCTGTTTGTTGAGGTAGTACATGGTCGTGGTATTGTCCGTCTGAACTTGAACCACTTGACCACGGAGCTGAGGAGCGAAAGCTGACAGCGTCATTCTGACTGCTCTGAGCTCCAACACATTGATGTGGCATCGGGACTCCTCGGGGGTCCAGAACCCGTAGGCCCTGTGGTTCCCCCAGCCCATGAGAGAGGTATCGGTTGTAAGGACGACCGTCGGCTCAGGGCAGACAAACGGGATCCATTCCTGCAACCAGTCTGGGGCAGTCCACCATTGAAGAGCGTCCCACATCCTCTGGGTTACAGTGATCAGCTGGTCAAAATGACCGTGGCGCTGAGTACACTGGGCGGCCAGCTCCCATTGGAGGGAGTGCATGTGCCACCGGGCCCAACGGACCACTGAGGTGCACGCCACCATGTAACCCAGAAGGCGCAAAAAGTCCCAAGCAGGGTGCAAGTGCCCAACCAGAAATGATTAGGCAAAGGAGGAGAGAACCTCCGCCCTGTCCGCCAGGAGCAGAGCTCAGGCATGACAAGAGTCTAGCTCTGCCCCGATGAAACCCATCACCTGAGAGGGCACGAGTTCTGACTTGGCCTCACTGATCAGGAGGCCGAGTTGGGAGCAGGTTTGGAAGGATAGATCCCTGGACCTCTCCACCTCCTGAAGGGAGGAACCTGCCAAGAGCCAGTCATTGAGATAAGAGTAGATTCTGACTCCTCGACGCCGAAGGTGGGCCGCCACCACTGAAATGCTTTTGGTGAAGACCCGTGGGGCCGATGACAGGCCAAACGGCATGGCTTGGAGCTCGTACAGGATCCCCTCAACCCGGAAGCAGAGAAACCGCTGATGGGATGGACGGATTGGAATGTGAAAGAACATGTCCTGTAGATCCAGTGAAGAGAACCACATGTTTTGCTCCAGGGATGGTATGATCTGATTCAGAGTTACCATCTAGAAGGTGCGAGACCTGATATATTGATTCAGGTGGTGGACATCTAGGATGGGGCACAAACCCCCAGTCCGCTTGAGCACCAGGAAGTACCTGGAAATGAAGCCTGGGTCTGTAGGAGAATCCGGCACTGGAGCTATGGCTTCCTTGTGGAGGAGCTGAGCTACGTCGTCTTGAAGAGCCGACTGAGTGCAAGCTGAGATCCTTTCCTCTCGAGAAGCACGGGATGGGCTGGGAGGGTACTGCTCGAATTCTAGAGGCAGTCCCTGACCGACCACTCTGAGAACCCACCTGTCCGAAGTGATATCGGACCAGGCAGAAAGGAAGTGGCAGAGCCAACCCTCCACAGAAGGACCCAGAGCTGGCATGACGGGTGTAGGGTTGGCAACCCCCAACCCTTCACTGAGCAGGCTCAGAGGAGGAGGAGCCTCCTGGACCTGCGCATAGGCCTCCTTTACGGGGCTGTTAAGGGCCCTGCTGGGGCCGCGAGCATCAAGCTTGAGCCTGCTGCTGCTGACCTACTTGATAGGAGGGCTGCCTAACCGCAGGGGAAGAATGCCAAAATGGCTTCTTTCTTTTCTGCTGGTTCTTGCCCGAAGAGTCCTTGGCAGAAGTAGCATCCAAGGTGGCACTGGACTGCTCTGTACACAGAAGGTGACCGGCCACTTCTGGACCGAACAAGCCGGTCCCAAGGAAAGGCACATCAGCTAACTTGTGTTGCGTATCCGCAAGGAAGGAGGAGAGCCTCAGCCAAGCCCTGCGGCGAGTGACCACTGTGACTGCTAATGAGCGTGCACAAGAATCCCCCATGTCCAGGGCCTACTGGAGCTGCTGTTTTGCGACAGCACGTCCATGGTCACGGACTTGCTTGACCGTGGTCTGCATGTCCGCTGAGAGATGAGGGAGGACTTTGTCTAATGACCCAAGAAGGGCAAGAAAGAAATGTGCCATAACGACAGCCGAGCTGGCATGACGAAGACCTAAAGAAGAGGCCGCATAGACCTTAAGGGCAGAGTGGTCCATATTTTTGGACTCCTTGTCCGGGGGTTGGTCAGTGTCGGATGAACTACCAGTACACCTAAACACAGAGGCAGTCACCAGGTTCTCAGCCGAAGCGTGCTCTGTGAATCCCGCAAGAAACCCCATACTTGCAGGCCATGTGGGCAGATGGTGATGGGCAGGAAGCAGGACGCTGCCAAAGCTCAAGGGCCAGGCCAACAATGACTTCGGCCACTGGAAAGGCCTCCGTCAGGGTGTCCCTCCTTTTGAGAATATCAGTAAGGGGGTACTCTGCCTTTTTCTAGATGGACCCCAGGGGCATTCCGGTGGATACGGAGATAAGCCGGAGGATACCCTGGAAGGAGGAAGGGCCTTCCTCCAACCCTGCCACGGACGACTCATCATCCCTGGGATGTGAATGTAGTCCGGTGATGTCAGAGTCCGAAGAGTCGGAATACAGCGGTCTCCCGCCTAAGTCATCCTCGATGTGCCGAGGGCGATCGGGGGTGACTTGTCAATAGATGTCGGGGAAGCCCAGTGTCTGCTTGGTCCTCTTTCGAGGGCGCCCCTCCCTGAGGTTGCTTAGGCAGTGGTTCCACCAGAATCAGTGAAGAGACCGGAATAGGCCGAACCGGGATACGGGCCGGCCCCACGGGCGGAGAAACCGATGGTTTCGTTTCCGGGAAGGTCGGTATCAGCCTGGGAGGCGGAAGTCAAGTGATGACCGAGGTAGGCGGCGGAGCCGGCTTCTGCCCGGTCAAAGTCAGCTGTTGCCACATGAGGTCTTCCTAGCGTCGACAGAGTTTCCAGCGAAGCCTCTCCTCGTCAAAGGAGAATGAAGACCTGTGGCGTTGCTTTTAGAGCTTATGGCTTTCCTCGGCCGCTCACAACCAAGGGGTACTGGATCCTATAGAGATCGGGGCGGCCGACTCGGTCGATCTGAACACACCGGGGTTCAGAAAACTAAAGGTCTGGAACCGGGTCCTTAATGGGGATACCAGCGGGCTGGGTCTCCTCATCAGGGACGACAAGGACCGGAGTCCTTTCCAGGGAGTCGTCTGGCTGAGCCAGCGACAAGGGGTCAATGACAATCTCAACCTCGTCGACCACCTCCTCGGTCCCCTGGCCAGATGGAAGATCCGTGAAGCCTGTGGCAGAGGATGCGATCTCAACCGAAGTCGAGATAGAGTGCTCCTGGGACTCGGACCTTTCTCGGTCCCAAGAACGCCTTCGTCGGGATGAAGACGACAGGTCCTTCTCTCTCTCTTGCAAGAGCAGGAGGAGTGCGAGCCCGAGGGCGCCTCACCCCGGGTGGGGAGAGACTGGCACAACTCCTTGAAGGAGCCCGAAAAGGTGGAGCCAAGGTTCAACTGAACAAAAAAGCTTCGACTAGCCGAAGCTCGAGCTGCTTCCTCCTCAAATGCCTTCATTTGTTCCAGCTGTTCGGCAGATCCCACAGCCGCGGAAACCACCCACTTTGCCTGCTTTGATTTCACTGGCGGGAGAGAGGTGTGGGACTGCTTGGGATTCGGTCCTAATGGTTATAGCTTCCAGCAAGAGCTCCCACTCAAAGTAAGATAGTACAGTTAAGTAAGAACTTATCGTAACAGTAGATCTTACTTTGAGAGGACTCTTGCAGTAGGTAATTACATATAGGACTGAAGCCAGCAGGCGTCAGAACCCCACGGAAAAATTTCTAACTCGCAGTCTCTGGCGGGGGACAGCCCCCACGTCAGGTGACCCGCCAGACGCACGCCGGTATAAAGGGGCGGTCCCCACCGCCATCCAGTTCTTTCTCGCCAAAGGCCAAAACGACAAGACGTGGAGAGAAGCTTGATCTTTCCCCATGGAAAAGAAGCTGAAAAGCTTAGGGATGGAGGGCGAAGGCATTCCCTACTGCAAGAGCCTCTCTCGAAGATCTACTGTTACGATAAGTTCTTACGTAACTGTACTATAGTGTATGGTAGAATGTTGTTATAGCTAGAAATCCATAACTAGAATGGAGTTGTTATGCTGCAGTAGCTATGTCATCACAGCTGTTATGCTGCACTAGCTATGTCACTACTGCAGCATAACAACTTGGAATGCTGCCACGTAGTTGCTTTCCTCAATCCAGTTAAACTGGAAGTTGCCTTTTTTTTTTTTTAAACTTGAACTTGCAGAAACATCTGCAGCACACTGTGTCAGTTAAAAAAAAGAAAATGCTAACATTTCTATTCTCTTTTCTTCTCCAGCTGGTTTTGTGTGATTTTCTATGCTGTGACTGCCCATACACTATAAAAGATTATGTATAAACAGTCATACACAAACAAGGAAATTCTTGTATCTTGAGGTTCCCCTGGTAACAGAGTACCTCTCGAGCTGCGCTCTCAAGGTCATCTGTTACCAAGGAAACCTCTCGATACAAGAATATCCTTGTTATGTATAACTGCTCATACATAATCCTCTATATCTTACTTCGAGAGGGCTCTTGCAGTAGCTAATTACATATAGGACTGAGTCCCAAGCAGTCTGAAACAAAGAGAAGCACACGGGAGTAGGAAAACTACCCATCCATAGATCCTCCGGCTGTAAGGGTCTCAAGAAGAGAGACCTTGCATAACAGCCAGCCTGAAGCCTGCTCTGCGGCGAGAGGCAATGTCCAAACTGTAGTGTTTCATAAAGGTATGGATAGAAGTCCAAGTGGCGGCTGCACAAATGTCAGCCACCGACACATTCTTGAAACAAGCAGCAGAGGCAGCGACATCTCTCGTGGAGTGGCCTCCGACTTGACCCGGCAGGGTCTTGTTATACTTGTCATAGCAGAAAGTGATACAATGAGCCAACCATTTAGATAAGCATTGCTTGGTAACCACATTGCCTTCTCTTTTGTAAGCAAAAGAGACAAAAAGCTGATCAGATTTCCTGAGATCCTTAGTCCTAGTGGTGTAGTATCTCAGTAGTCTATGAACATCCAAGGTATGCAAGAGGTACTCCGTTTGATTGGAGTGTTACATAAAGAAAGCAGGTAGCTCAATGGATTGATTCAGCGTAGATTCCGCTACCACCTTAGGGAGAAACTTGAGGTTGGTACGCATGTAGTCCAGAATTTTCCCGACCTGACACGCGAATGGCTCGAAATCCTTGGATAAGGCCCAAATCGAGAACCTTTTCCATTTCATGCCGTAGGTAGATCTAGTGGAAGGCTTTCTAGCCTCCACCAGGGGACCCCGAATCGGGCTTCAGCAATGACTGCAGGAGCCACGCATGCAGCTGAAGGGATTTGAAACCTGGATTAATCGGGGTCACCTGATCCTGGGTCAACAAAAGTTGTGACAGAGGAAGAGGAGGTTCCTCTGAATACTGTTGCAGAAGAGAGAACCAAACTTGCCTGGGCCAGAAAGGAGCGATGAGGATCAAGCGAGCCCCTTCTGAGCTGACTTTGTGTAATACTCTCGGAATCAAGGCAATCAGGGGGAAGGCATAGATGAATCTGTCCTTCCAGTCTAGAGACAGAGCGTCCCTCCAAAAAATGCTTCACCCGGGAGCAAGCGAGCAGAAGGCAGGAAGTTTTGCGTTGTGAGGAGACGCGAAAAGGTCTACCTACGGTGTTCCTCAGCAAAGAAAGAGATCGCCTTCTACCCCCTGATCTAGTTCCCATTCGTGAGCCTTTGCTGATGACTGGCTGAGGTAGTTGGCCAGCGTGTTTTCGCACCTGAACACGACCATTAGGTACAGTTGTACAACCCAGTCCTAAATTCTCATTGCCTCCCTGCATAGAGGGTAGGAACATGTTCCACCCTGCTTGTTGATGTACCAGACTACGCACATGTTGTCCGTCTGGACAGCCAGATGACCGGGAAGCACATACAAGGTCAGGCTTGGAGAGCAAACAGAATGGCCCTGAGTTCGAGCACATTTATATGAAGAGTCTGCTTGAGCCTGGACCAGGAGCCCTGAGTCCTGTGAGACCCTATATGAGCGCCCCAACCCTCTCCCGAGGTGTCTGTTGTCGACGTTTGGGAGGGAAGATCGAGGCAGAAGGGACCTCCTCGGCAAAGGTTCTCTTGTACCATCCACCACTGCAACTCTTGAGCCACGGGGTTGGAAACCCGGACTTCTTGGTCTAGGTCGTCAAACATTTGGTCCCACTGAGACCAAAGCGTCCACTGAGAGATCCTCACATGGAGCCAAGCGCGAGGGACTGTCGGTATAGCAGCCGCCATGAGCCCGAGGAGGCGAAGAACTGACCTGGCACTGGCCCGCCTGCAACTGGACAGCAGGCTTGCATGAGCCTGAAGGGTATCTGCCTTGTCCAGTGGCAGGAAAGCCATACCGGAGGTTGTGCCCAGGATCGCCCTGATGAACTGGAGGCTCTGGGAAGGGACGAGATGGGACTTGTCCTGGTTGATGGTGATACCCAGGCTGGTAAAAACCTACACGGTAAGGGAAAGGGAGCATAGGAGATCATCCCTGGACGGGGCTGCCAGGAGCCAATCGTCCAGGTACAGGAAAACCTGTACTCCCTTGGTACGCAGGTGAGCCGCTACCACAGAAAGGCATTTGGTGAACACTTGGGGCCCAGAGGAAAGACCAAATGGGAGGGCCCTGAACTGGTAGTGGTCCCCTGGAAAGCAAACCAGAGGAATCTGCGGTGGAAAGAGTGAATAGGGATATACAGGTAAGCATCCTGCATGTCCAGAGCGCACAGCCACTGTCCTTGTCGAAGAAGCGGCAGAAGGCTCTGCAGGGAGAGCATTCTGAACCGTTTGTACTCCACGGACATGTTCAGGGAACGGAGGTCTAAAATAGGCCTCATGTCCCTAGTTTTCTTTGGAACCAGGAAGAAATGGGAGTAGTAGCCTGTCCCCGAAGGTGGGTTGGGACAGACTTTATCGCCGCCTTCAGAAGAAGGGAGGATATTTCTTCCCGAACCAGGGGAAGATGTGCCAGGGAGTAAGATGACCTGGGGGGTGGTTTTCTGGGTGGTTTCTAATGAAACTCAATTGAGTGTCCTGCTGCTATCAGCTGGAGCACCCAAGCATCTGATGTAATCCTCTCCCAACCCAGTAGATGGAAGGAGAACCTCCCTCCTACTGGTTCCTCTGGGGAGTCCAGAGGCTGTTGGAGAAGACAGGAATCAGGAGGTGTGGGGCAGCGCCGCGGCTGAAGCTCCCGCTGCTTTTTTGGGTGGGGGGTTGGCATCGGAGGGGCCGACGTTTGTTGGCCCGCTTGCCCTGAGGTTTTGCTTTGGGCCGAGAACATCTGCGAAAAGGGCGGCGCTGTCCCTGAAAGGGCCAGTACATGGAGTCGACAGACTTAAGTGCAGTACCCTTCTCTTGCAGGTCAGTGATGATGTCCTTGACATCCTCACTTAACAGCACTGACCCCCTGAAGGGCGTGTCCTGAATAGCGGACTGCACTTCAGGGACCAAACCTGACACCCGGAGTCAGGCATGATGCCATAGGGCTACGGCAAAAGCTGAGCTCTGACCAGCAGCATCCACTGCATCGTACGTGGCACAATGCATGTACCGAATGGCCGATCAAGCAGACCGGACTAGATCAGCCACTTCCTGCTTAGTCTGAGACTCATGAAGGGAGTCTAACTTGGCTTCCGCCTCACTCAGAATAGCCTTCTGGTAACCCCCCATAAGTGCGACATAATTCAGGGCCCTTAGTCCCATAGTGGAAGAAGTGTACACCTTCTTCCTGTACTGGTCCAGAAGGCGGGATTCCCTGTCCGGTGGAGACGAGCTGAGATGCTTTGAATTCGCCGACCGGCCGTGAGCGGTGCTAATCATGACAGAGTCGACTTTGGGGTGTATATTCAGAGAATCGACACCCTCTGGAGCCTGGTATAGCCGATCCACCTTTTCCGGAAGGGGGGCGCCAAGGCCGACTGTTGTTTCCAAATCGTGGAAACAAGGTCCGCGTGAGGCTCAATCCAGGGTGGAATCAATGTCAGAGCAGTTTCGGGCAAATCCAAATGGGCAGCGAGTTTCTTTCGCTGTGGATCTGACTCCAGAGATTGCCACTGGTGAACTGCCTCGATCTTTCTCAACAACTCCAGAAAAGAAGGATCTTCCGGAGGTGACTTCGGAGGAGTCCTAACCCTGGGTCTGTATGGAGTGCATGGCTAGTCATCGGGATCGGAGCGCCCATCAGTATCGAAATCCAAGGTCCCCGAAGAGGAAGAAGACCCCTCCTGGTGCGGGGGAGGAATGGACTCCTTGGGCAACCCACGGGGAAGCGTGTCCTCCCCAGCCCTGGCACCTGAAAGCTTGCCTCTGGTGTCGGGTAGGGAGTCTCCGACGACGGGCATCTGGAACCGGGTCCAGCGCCAGACTACGTTCTCCACCTCCTGGTAAGTTGAGACTTGGCCTCAGCACACCAGGAAGCCAGAGTCTCCTTCAGATCCACCAGCAGCTTGGGGCAGTGAGAGGAGGGGGGTATGGATATTGGGGATATCCATAAGGCACGTATCCGTAGCCCGACAGCGGGAAGACCGGCGTCGGATACTGAGGCACAGGGTACTGTGGCATCTGGTACTGTGGTGCCGGATACTGCGGTCCCGGGTAGAATGGCGTCGGATAAGATGGGGTTGGATACCCGGGCGCCAGGGGCACTGACGGAGCAGACGGCCCTGGGATAGGCCCAACAGGTGGGCCAGGAACAGGTGGCCCAGCGGGCGTCGGGTCCGACGTTGGAACGGCGTCCGGTAAGGGGATGTCGCCCGGCATCGGATAGGCCAGCATCTGAGCCGGTGTCAGAGGGTCCAACGTCCGTCATTCGGCCCAGCAGGAGGGAGACCTAACGGGAGCATGCCTGCATCCTCTACGTCACCCTGGAAAGGAGGACTAAAATCCCCAGGGTCCAACATGGGAAACGCTGGAGCCTCGGTCAGCAGTGACGTGCGCTGAGGTGAGCCAAGGATGACGGACTGATCGGTCAGGTCCGGTGTCGGCTCTAACACAGTGCGTCCGTCGGAGCAGCAGACATCCAACTTATCGGAACAGACGCCCGACGAAGGAGCGGCCTTGGCAGAAATTTGAGGCTGTGCGCTGCACCGAAGGATCGGGTGTCTTAGAGGCCTTGTCTGAGCGGGTGTCGGTGTCACCGATGTCCAGCTTACCGGAGCTGCTCGATCCGGAAGGCTGCACGGTGGCCATCTTCCCAGGAGTGGCTGCCTCCTTCGTTCCAGAGGCTTCCGATGGGCCCGAGCACGAGCCTGACAGGAAGGACAACACCGCCTTGGAAACCTCTGACGACTGGTCCGGGGGGCATTACCTTCAGCACGGCAACTCCAGCCAGAGTTGTGGTGACCATGGAAGAGGAGTCCCGGTCCCAGTGCTGCTTCTTTTTGCGGTGACCCTCAGGGGAAGTAGAGGCCTGCCGAAGCTTCTTCAGCTCCTTCTCCATTGAGGACATCATCTTCTTCAAGATATGGGCCTCCAGGGACTGCTGCCTCCATTTGCAGGTGGCGCCGTTAAACTGCTGGCACTTCTCCACGGGGTGATCCGGGCCTAGACAGAAGAGGCACTTGGAGTGGCAGTCTTTATGCGGGAGCTGGGCACCGCAGGAATCGCATTTATTTTTATGCAAATCGGATGGAGTAGAGGACAACACACATGGCAGATACTGAAGAGATCTGACAAGGATATCAAAGAAAAAACAGTAATAAAACTGACGAACTGACTGACAAAGCAGTGAACTTAACCAACAGGTGCTTTCACAAGCTAACAGCGGGAAAGAACTCGAAGGTGGGCGTGAGGGACCGCCCCTTTATACCGACATCATCTGACGTGGGGGTGGTCCCCCGCCAGAGACTACTAGCTAGAAATTTTCCCGTGGGATCCTCGACGCTTGCTGGCTTCAGTCCCATTCAGATCATCTTCCATTGCAGGCCCTCCTCAAGCACGATCTACTATTACAGTAAATTCTACGTGAACTGTACTATCTTACTTCGAGTGGGAGCTCTTGCAGCAGGCTATAACCATTAGGACTGAATCCCAAGCAGTTCCGCGTCAAGGAGGTGCCTGACCCCGGGAGGTGGAAGATGGGATGATGCTGGAAAACAGCAAGTCATGAAAGAAGCCCCTGAAGGACTGCCAGGCCAAAGCCGGCATGGCGTCTGGATGCAATGTCCAGGCAATAGTGCTTCACGAAAGTGTGCACAGAATTCCAGGTGGCAGCCGTGCATATGTCTCTGACAGAGACAGTCTTCAAAGCGGCAAAGGAAGACTATACTCCCCTGGTAGAGTGACCCCTAACCAGGCCGGGAACGGGTTTATTGTGCTTTTCAAAGCTAAACACAATGCAGTGGACAAGCCACTTGGAAATAGTCTGCTTAGACACCGGGTTGCCTGAGTGTTGTGGTGCGAAAGCAACAAACAGTTGCTTCGATTTACGATGTGCAGCTGTGCTTAGATGAGTACCTCAGCGCCCTGTGAACGTCCAGAGTGTGAAGGACAGCCTCGCCCCTATTGGAAGGAGAAGAAAAGTAAACTGGAAGGTCAACCAACTGTTTGAGGGTCAATTCCAAGACCACTTTAAGAAGGAACTTAGGACTCATTCTGAGGGAAACCCTTTCCCTATGAAAAATTAAATATGGCTCGTTATACATCAGAGCTTGGAGCTCGTAAAACTCTTCGAGCTGTAGTAACAGCAACTAAAAAACAAACCTTCCAGGAAAGGTAACGCAGCTCACAGTCCGCCACTGGTTCAAAGGGGAGTGAGCTTCTCCAACACAAACAGAAGGTCCCAGGGTGGGATAAGATCCCTAATGGGAGGTCTCACGTGTAGAATACCTCGTAAAAAGGTGCAGGCCACATCCAGTTGGGCTAAGGGTTTGTCCTCCAAAAGGGTGTGATATGCAGAAGTGGTCCACATGTGCACCTTTATGGAGGAGTAGCTCAAGCCTTGTTGATATAAGGAGAGGAGATACTATAATGATGGCTTCACGGACAGGTGAGAGGGTCCAGATGGTGAGACGACACCCATAAGCAGAAGCGCTTCCACTTCATAGAATAAATGAAGCGAGTAGAGAGCTTTCTCACTGAGACGAGGACGTCCACCACCTCCTGGGAGACCCCGTACCTGGACTTTGCTATGTCTGAAGGAGCCAAGCATGAAGGTGCAAAGACCTGAGATCGGGATGGACCAGTGAGCCCTGATCCTGGGACAGCAACTGCGAGCATATTGACAGCAGGATTGAAGGTTCCAAGGACAACCGCTGAAGAATTGGGAACCAAATCTGCCGAAGCCACAAAGGAGCGATTAGAACCATCTGAGCCCCTTCAGCCTGTATCTTCAAAGAGAACTCTCCGAAGGAGAGGGAAGGCGTAAAGAAATCTCCTTGCCCAACAAAGGGACAACGCGTCTGGCCAGAAAACACCAGGCGCAGGTTCTCGCGAGCAGAAAATTGGCAGTTTGGTGCTGCGTTGGGAAGCAAAGAGGTCCAGCTCTGGACGACCCCATGTGTCAAAGTGCTGGTCCGCTACTGACTACAGCAGCTCCCACTCATGCGTCTTGGACTGAGACCTGCTTAGGCTGTCTGCCAAGTCATTTAGGATGTTTGGAACGTGCATTGCGGACAGAGAGATGTGCCGCTCCAGCACTCAGTACCAGACTCACATCGCCTTCCTGCACAGGGGGTAGGAGTGGGTTCCCCCTTGCTTGTTGATGTAGAAGACGACCGCCATGTTGTCCATCTGAACAAGGAGAGCGCCTGGGACAAGGTCCTCTTGAAAAGCATGTAGCACATTGAGGACCGCTCACATTTCCAAGACACTGATGTGGAGATCGCGCTCCGTAGGGTCCAGACTCCTTGTGTTTGGTGGGCTCCTAGGTGTGCCCCCCAACCCAAATCCAAGGCATCCGTCAGAGTCTGATTTGGAGGCTCCTGAGGGAAAGGGACCCCTTTTTCTAAATTTAGAGGGTCCAGCCACCAAAGAAGTGTCCTCTTGACTGGCTCTGTGATCCTGACCATGTGGTCTGGGTCATCTGAGCATATGGCCCCCGCCATGTGCCCCAGAAGTCTGAGGAAGATCCTGGCCTGGACCAGTTACAAGGACCGATCCGTCAATCTCCCGCAAGCGATCGCCCCTCTCTGGGGGTAGAAAAGCCATGCCCTGGACCAAATCCAGGACCGCCCCATGAAGATGAGTCGATGGCTAGGCTCTTTGGAAGGTTCAGGGTGATCCCCAGCTCTCTGAATAGAGTATAGGTGTCTCAGACAGCCTGAAGGAGGCGTGTCTATGATGGGCTGTAAGCAGTCAGTCGTCGAGGTAAGGAAAGAATGTCCCTTGCGCCTTAGAGCTGCAGCCACCACTGCCAAGCATTTTGTGAAGACTCGAAGAGCAGAGGAGAGGCCGAACGGGAGAACCCAAAACTGATAATGTGCCCCCTGGAAGTGGAACCTCAGGTACTTCCCGTGGGGGGCCTATGTGCATATACGTATCTTGCATGTCCAAGGAGCAGAGCCAGTCTCCCTGATGCAGCAGAGGAATAAACCCTGGAAGAGTCACCATCCGGAACCTTCAGTATTCGATATAAACGTTTAAAGAACTGAGGTTCAGAATGGGATGAAGATCCTGTGTCTTCTTTGGGACAAGGAAGAAATGGGAGTAATATCCCTTTCCCCGCTGCTGCAGAGGGACTGGTTCTATCGCCCTTTTCTGCAAGAGGGCCTGAATCTCCCCTTCTATGAAAGGAATGAGAGAAGGAGGATATCTCGAGGACCTTGGTGGGGTATCTGGGGGATGTCAGTGGTCTCTAGCGTATGTCCCCTCCTTATAATATCTAGGACCCACTGGTCCACAGTTATTGAGCTCCAAACCTTCAGGTGAAGGGAGAAGCGACCCCCTACTGCCTCCCCTGGTACCTCCTCCGGAGGGGGGGGGTGGAAGGGAGTCACTGGGCGGAGCCGGGAGTGGGCAGAGGCTTGGGAGAATTTGGGGCCACGAAAAGGAGCTCCTCCAGGTTGCTGGTTGTCGGCACTCCTTTTAAAGCCACCCCTCTGGCCCTGCTGGTTGCCGCGGGCTTGGGCACCTGAGGGCTTCGGAAATAGCCACCTTTTCGCTGTCTTTTGGTCCCCTTTGTACATTTGACGGATGGACCAGATTTCCCCGACTCCTGGAGACTAGAGATAAGTGACAGTCTCCTGCCCAAATAAGACGGAACCCTAGAATGGGAGGTCCCGGATTCCAGACTGCTGATCTTGGTGAAAGCCGGAGACTCTCAACCAAGCGTGGCGCCGGAGGCAGACACCTAACGCTGACGCTCTGGCCACCGTATCTGCAGTGTCGTACGAGGCACAAAGAACATGCGTGCCTACATCTGAGCCCACTTGAGGACGTCCAGAATCTCAATCTTCTGTGCGGAATCTGGCAAGGCATTAGCAAGCTCCTGTCCCCTCTCCCACAGCGCATTCTGGTATTGAACCATATGCATGAGGAAATTAATGGACCTAATGGAGCAGGTGGAGGCAAAATAAACTTTCTTGCCCACCTGGTCCAAATAGCAAAACTCTGGGTCAGGAGGCTGGGAGACAAGGTGTTCCGGCTGCTTGGACTTATCATGAGCAGCCGTAATCACAGAAGAGTCTGCCTGAGGGTGCTCAGCCAGGAAAGGCTTATCCCTTGGGGCCCTGTACAGCGCCTCTGACTTTCTGGGAACTGCCGAGACCAAAGCTGGATGCTTCCAGGTAATTCTTGTAAGGTCCTGGAAGGTCTCCATTAAAGGAGGCACCACGAGAGGTTTGGTCTCCTTTTGCCTCAGGTACTTGGCTAGTCGACGGCATTCCAGATCCAGGTCCTCCGTATCCCATTCACTGGAGGCCTGGATGTGCCTCATGACGTCCATAAAGGTTGGATCATCAGGAGGCGAGTGGGATTGGTCCTTTTCTCCTGGGGAACACCCAATCCTCGAGAGGGAAGAGGATGACCAGCTATTGGGTGAAGAGTAGCCAGACCTGCCCCTAGGACTTGCCCCACTTGAACGTCGGTGGCTCTCAGACCAACGTCAGTCATGAGACAGACAACTGAGCGATGACAGGCGTTGGTCCGGGGACCGACGTCGGCAGTGGACCCGCCCATCAGAACGGGAATGGCTCCTAGAGTGAGACCTGAACCGGCGTCTGCTACCTGACCTCGGTGAGCACCAGCGTCGGTCTACGGACCGATATCGGGAATGGACCCTGGAGGATGAGCAAGGCAGCAGCTTCTCGGGGGTCTTCTTGGGCCAGCGTAGGGACACCCTCTGGTTGTGGTTTGCCTGATGGGTCCAGAACAGATGACGGGTCTGGCTCGGGGGTCCGCTTGGACTTGACCCCACCAAAAGGAGAAAAGTTCCTGAGCTCCTCCTTCAAAAACACTGAGGCCGCCGTCCCCGAAAAGGGGATTACGGGATCACAAGTATCCAGCAGCCCCAAGGGGAAGCCTCCTGGAAAGCCCCATGGGGAGGAGGACTTGAGAGATGCAGACGCTGCCCCTTCCTTGGTAGCGTCAGTTTCCTTTGGCCCTTCTACCGGCATCAGTACCAGAACCGATGACAGTTTCTTGTGTGTGTGTGTGTGGGGGGGGGTGCTGGAGTGTCCTCCGACTCCAGAGGCTTACCCTTTTCGGGCGAAGCTGGGACTTCGGCAGGTAGGGCCATAGCTTGTGCCCCTGAGGTCTTAGGGGTGACCCTGAGCGGCGTCACCTTAGGCCTAGCAGGTTTCTCCCCTGATGTACTTGCTTTAGCCTGGGTCTTTTTGGCAGGAGCGGAATCCTTTTTGGAATGATGCTCTCCGGAGCCCAAGGAAGAGCGGGGCTTCTAGGGGGAGGACCGAGAACGGCACCGAGACCAGTGGTGGGACCAACTAAGGTCCTTGTCCCGGGAGCACTTGGACTTGTCCTTGTGCTTGACCTTCTCCACGGAGGTGTGCAGGATGTCCATCTTCAGTTCCAAAAGGAACGCATTTAGAGCCTTCAAATGGCGGATCCTAGTCCTGCTTGTGAAGCCCTGACAAGTGGAACAAGCCGCGGTGTCATGGTTAGGCCCCAGGCAGAAGACACACTAAGTTTGGCAGTCTTTCGATGGTATCCGACGGCCGCAACTGCACTTGTTCCTATGAGGCTCCGAGGATGAGACCGATGACTGGGACGACATGCGTCGGATGAAAAAAAACATCTAACTAGAAGAAAAACAGATGAAAAATCGAAGAGTTTTTTTTACTGGCAACTGGCAAGCATAGATCTTCCCCAAAGTGATCGGATTGCTGCGGGAAAAGAACTGGAGTGGAGCTGGGTCCGGCCCCTTTTATACCATGGCCAACGTCGGGGGCAGTCCCTGCTGGGTACTGCTGGCTGAGAAGTTTTCCGGTGGGTCCTAATGCCTGTGGCATTAGTCCTAATGGTTAGAGCCTGCTGCAAGAGCTCCCACTCGAAGTAAGATCTGCCAGTCGCCTGAACACAGAGGTGGTCACCAGGCTCGGCTAAAGGGTGCTCTGTGAACCCCATAAAGGGATCCCTTGGGCACCACATGCTTGCCCAGGTCCATGCAGGTAGATCGAGGCTGGACAGGAGAGCAGGCGCTGCCAAGTCTCTAAGGCAGGGCCAACTATGGCCTCGGCCACAGGAAAGGCCTCTGTCAGGGTATCCCCTCTCTTGAGGATGTCCATGAGAGGGTACTCCACCTTTTTCGGGATAGGTTCCAGAGGTATCCCTGTAGACTCAGAGATGAGGCAAAGAATGTCCTGAAAGGACGAAGGACCTTCCCCCATATCTATCCCACCAGCCGATTCGTCATTCCCAAGATGAGAATGTAGGCCGGTATCATCCGAATCAGAGGAATCCGGATCCAACGGTCGACCGCCCAGTTCACCTTCGACCCACCGAGGGCAGTCCAGGGTGACAGTGACCGAAAGACAACGGGGAAGCCCAGTGTCTGGTCCATCTTCCTTAGAAGCAGCCCCTTCCACAGGCTGTTTGGGCGGTGGTTCCACCTCGATCGTGCAGAAACGGTTTAGGCCGAACAAGAGGTTTCGCCGGCTCCGTGGGCGGGGGAGCAGACTTAATCGGCTTCAGCCTGGGAGGTGAAAGCCAAGTAATGGCCGGGGTAGAAGCTGGTGATGGCTTGTGCCCAGACAAAATCAGCTGTTGCCACATGAGGTCCTCGTAACGCAGACTGAGTTTCCACCAGAGCCTCTCCTCATCCGAGGAGGATGAGGACGACTGATGGCTTCACCTCTTTTTAGAGCGTTTATGGCTCTTCCTCAGCCTTTCGGTCGAGGGGATCCTAGATCTTGATCAAGACTGGACAGGCCGATTAGGTTGCTCGGGAGACACCGGCGGAAACGGTCATTTCCGAGGGTCGAGGACCACTTCCTCAATGGGATTCCCAGCAGGCTGGGTCTCCTCATTGGGAAAAGAAAGGACCGGAGTCCGATTTAGAGAATCCTCGACCAGAGTCTGTGACAATGGGTTGATCGGGTCAATAATTATTTCAACTTCAGTTGATCAACACCTCAGTCAACTGGCCAGGACAGGCCAAGCCTAGCACCGGCGAGCAATTTCAATTCCCAAGTCGGGGCTGCCGTTCCTGGGACCGAGATCTCTCCGATCCCAAGAATGTCTTCGCCGAGATGAAGACGATCCCGGGTCCTTGTCCCACTTACGGACCTAGAGGAGTGCATGCCAGCACGACCTTCTCCCTTAGTCAGGAGAGATTGGTACAATTCTTGGAAGGAACCTGAGAAGGTGGAACCCAGATTGAGTGGAACGAAGAAGCTCCGAGAGGAAGATTTCCCGGTAAGAACCGCTTCCTCCTCGAAGGCTTGCATGCGTTCCAATTGCTCGGCAGATCCCGCAGCCGCAGAAACCTCCCACTGAACCTCCTTTGATTTCACCGGAGGGTTCAGTTTTTCCGGCATCCCCAACTTCAGGCGTGCAAGATGGTCGTCAAGGACGTTAGGGAGAAATGAAAGACAAAAATTGCACTTTGAGGTGTCATGGTCGACACCCAGGAAATAGACATGTCGTGCGGGAATCGGTGCACGACATTTTCTGGCTGCATGAACACCGGTGAAATCTGGGGGAAGACTTGTCTTCCATAATCGAAGATGAGCAGTAGTAATCGCTAATGCGAACTAGACGAATTTTCAGAATAACCGAAAGTTTTGAAAGCGGGCCTAAAATGCAAAGCATTTAAGGAGGCAACCTGAATCTTCCAGCGAAAGGCAGATCTGGCGTCATGGGGCCGGGCGGGTTATACCACCTGGGTGGGTGGGAGGAGCCAGCTTAGAAGACTTCGGTGATTCTTAAAGGGAAAGGGACATGCCAATAAGTGTGGATGAACAACATATCCACGATCCTAGAACCTGTTTTTCTAGGATCATGGATATGTTGTTCATCCACATTTATTGGCAGACTCCTAGCAGTTCTCCAGGAGGAGGAGGGAGGTAAGGCGCACGCCCCCTACTTGGGAAACAGAGATCGGAGAACTGAGGCCCTGAAACCAGCATCCCAGCGTGACTCAAGATCAATGTGGTAGTGGGTAATGAAGGTGTTTGCTGTTTTCCAGGTAGCAGCCCGACAGATTTCCTGGAATGGGATGTCCCTGGAAGCAGCCACCGATGCAGCAGTATGGTGGGTAAAATGATCTCTTATCCCTTTGGGAGGCTCCTTGCGCGTCAACTTGTACCACAGACTAATGCAAGATGAGTTGGATGAGAATGGAGGCCAGTTTCATCCAAATCCAAGGAATCCGGATACAGCGGTCAACCACCCACATCACCCTCGACCCGCGCGGGGGCGGTCAGGGGTGACAGTGACCAAGAGACACCGGGGAAGCCCGGTGTCTGGTCTAGCTTCCTTGGGAGACCCTCCCACAGGCTGCTTCGGTGGCGGTTCCACCAAAATCAGTGTAAAAACTGGTTTAGGCCAAACTGGGGGCTTTGTCAGCTCCGTGGAGGAACTGACTTAATCGGCTCCAGAGGAGTCTGCTTCGGCCTGGGAGGTGAAAGCCAAGTAATGGCCGGGGTAGGAGCCTGGGAAGGCTTGTGCCTGGTCAGAATCAGGTGTTGCCACATGAGGTCCTCGTAGCACCGGAGTCTCTCCTCATCCGAGGACGACCGATGGTGTCACCTCTTTTTAGAGCGCTTATGGTCCTTCCTCAACCTTTCGGGTCGAGGGGGTCAGAGACCTCGATCGAGATCGGCTGGCCCGACTCGGTTTCTCAGGAGACACTGGCGGGACTGGTGACTTCCCGGGGTCAGGGACCAGTTCCTCGGCAGGATTCCCAGCAGGCTGGGTCTCCTCATCGGGGAAAGCAAGGACCGGAATCCGAGAGAGAGAGTTGTCGACTGGAGTCTGTGACAAAAGGCTGATCAGGTCGAGAATTATCTCAATGTCGTCGATCGACACTTCGGTCGACTGGCCAGCCGGCAAGGGCGAGAAGCCAGCAAGCAAAGGGGAGATTTTGACAGAGGTCAGAATGGTCGGTTCCTGGGACAGAGATCTCTCCCGATCCCAAGAGCGTCTCTGTCAAGACGAAAACTATCCCGGGTCCTTCTCCCGCTTACGGGACCGAAAGGAGTGTGTGCCAGCAGGACTCTCACCCTTAGTCAGGAGAGACTGGCACAACTCTTGGAAGGAACCCGAGAAGGTGGAGCACAGGTTGAGCAGAACGAAGAAGCTCCAAGAGGAAGATTCTGCGGCATGAGCCGCTTCCTTCTCGAAGACTAGCATTTGCTCCAATTGCTCAGCGAATCCATCGGTTGTGGAAACCGCCCACCAGGCCTCCTTGGATTTCACCGTCTGGTTCCGTTTTTCGGGCCTTCCTAGCATAAGGCGTGCAAGTCGGTCATCGAGGACGTTGGGTTGGAACGTGAGGGTTAAAACTCGCCACCCAAACAATAAATGCATGCAGCATGCGGGTCGGTGCGCAACATCTTCTGACCGCACGAACATGGCGAAATCCAGGGGAAGACTTGTCTTCCATGATCGAAGAAAAGTAATCGCAATCACTAATGCGAACAAGGCGAATTTTCGGAATAACTGAAGTTTCTGAAGCCAGGGCCTACAAAATGCAACAGCACGAAAGAGGCAACCTGAATCTTCCAGCGGAAAGGAAGATCTGGCGTCATGGGGTGGAGCCGAGGGTTACACCACCCGGGTGGGTGGCAGGAGCCAGCTTGAAGACTTTCCGGCTGATATAAAGGGAAAGGGACTCTACCATTAAGTGTGAATGAACAGCATATCCACGATCCTAGAACCTGTTTTTTCTAGGGACGTGGATATGGTTCACGTACCGACACACTGGCAGACTTCCAGAAGTTCTCTGAGATGAGAAGCCATGGTGTGCACCCCCAGTTGAAAAACACAGATTGGAAAAACGAGGCCCCAAAAGCAGCATCCTGGTGAGACTCAAGGTTGATGCTGTAGTGGGTGATGAAAAGTGTGTGCTGACTTCCAGATGGCAGCCTTGCAAATTTCCTGAATAATTATGTCCCTGAAAGCAGCCACCAAGGGAGCGGTGTGTCTGGCAGAATGATCCCTAAGCCCAACAAGAGGCTCCCTACCACCCAACCTATAGCAGAGGTCGAAGCAGGACGTCATCCAGGTGTCAAACATCCGTTTAACTGCTGGTCTGCCATGGGCAGCTTTAGCATAAGTAACAAACAGCTGGCGAGCATCACCCCAAACTCCAGCCATGCGCTCCACATAGTAGGAGAGCGCCAGTCGGTCCAAAGAATGGAGCCTACATTTGGCTTCTGAAGATGGTTTGATAAAGTAAACCAGAAGGTTCATCACCTGGTTAAGGTGAAATTCCAATACAACCTTTGGGAGGAACTACAGGTAGGAGCAAAGGACAACCTTGTCCTTGTGGAAGACCAGGTAAGGAAACTCCACTGAGAGCTCATGGAGCTCACTAATCATTCTGGCTGATGTGATGGCCACCAAGAAGGCCATCTTCCATGACAGGTGTACCACCTGACACCTGTGCATAGGCTCGAAAGGCTTACCCATAAGCACTGCCAGTACCAACAATAAGTCCCAAGGTGTTGGTGACTCATGCCTTAGCAGGGAGAAGTGGTCAAGGCCCTTAAGGAAGTGGCCAACCAACTTCTCCTGTGCCACCTTTGGCATACCAGTCTATGCACGGTATGCAGAGATGGCTGCCAGGTGTACCTTAAGGGTTGTTAAACACAGTCCCATCTGGGACAAGTGCCAGAGGTATTCCAAGATGCTAGTCGCAGAGCAGTCCAGGGAATCATGCTCCTAGCCCTGGCACCAAATGTAAAGCCACTTCCTTCTGAAGGCATAACACTTGTGAGTCGACTCTTTTCGAGAAGCCTCAACCACATGGAGAACACTCTCTAAAAGGCCCAGAGCCTGGAACTCTAGCCAGACAGGAACCAGGGTGTGAGGTGCAGGAACTTAATGTCCGTGTGCAGAACCTTCCCCTGGTGTTTGGTCAGCAGATCCAGGCGAACAGGCAATTGCCACCGGATGCTGAGGAGATCTGGCTACCAGAACTGGAGAGGTAAGATCATCTGTGCCTTGTCCTTCTCCACCTTGACTACCATCTTGTGGATTTAGGGAAAGGAAGAAAAAGGGTACAGGAGGCCCGGGGTCCATGACTTTGTAAAGGCATCCCCCACCAGAGTCTCAGAATGCGTGGGGGGGGGGGCGCTCAGACCAGCCTCAGTTGTGTGTTCTCCCAGGAGGTAAATGGGTCCACCAGAGGGGTGCCCCAGAGGGAGAACAAGTGGTTTGCCACCTCCTGATGCAGTGACCACTCCTGCAATGTCTCACCCACCCAGTTGAGAGCGCCTGCTAGTTGACTGCCTGTTTCTGCAGCATGAATTGCCAGGAGAGCTGCACCCAGGCTAGGCAAGAAGGCCCAGGTGCGGAGGGTCTCGCAGCACAACACAAGTGAGTGCCTTCCACCCTGGCCTGTTCAGGTAGCATCCATATGATCTTTAATAACTTGACCGCTGACCAGAGGATCAAGCTCCATCAGAGCTAGCAGCACTGCACGGAGCTCCAACAGGATGATGTGGTGACAGAACTCCCTGGGTGACCATAACCTGTGGGTCCTGTGGTCTCCCATGTGCACTCCCCATTTCACCAGAGACTTGTTCATCATGAGGGTGACTGTCGCTTCTAGGCGGACAAGCAGGACTCCATCCAGATGTGCTGAGATCAGCCACCACTGGATGGCATCCCACATCTGCTGGGTCACTGGGACCGGCTGTTACAGGCGTAATAGTTGCTGGGACTACTGACAAACCAACTCAGCCTCAGGTGCTGCATCCACAAACGAACCCACCGGACCATGCTGGTGCAAGATGCCATGTAACCTAGCATCCTCTGGAAGTCGCACGCAGGGTTCAAGCATCCAACTGAAATGGTCGGCAAAGGAGGCAAGATCCACTGCCTGGTCAATAGGGAGGTGGGCTCTGGCCCGCAGGGAACCTAGCTGAGCCCTGGTGAAGTGAATCACATGTAAGAGGATCAGTTCAGACTTGGCTGAGTTGACCAAGTAGCTCCAAGTCTCTGCAAGTCTAGATGGCCCAGTCCCTGAACCACTCCACTGTCCCTTTGTATGGCTCAGCTATCAGCCAGTCTTCCACGTAGGGAAAACCCTGGTGCCACAGAGAGGCCACCACCACTGCAACACACTTGGTGAAGAGACCCTGGGTGCCATGGAGGTGGCGAATGGCATGACCTGGAACTGATAGTTCACCCCTTCTGCATGGAACCAGAGGTGCCACCAGTGGGGCGGATGGACTGGGATGTGAAAGAATGCATCCTTGAGGTCAAGGGAGCAGAACCACATGCTATGCTACAGAGAAGGTATAAATAATCTGGCTGAGCATCACCATCCTGAACTTGCGCGTCCATAGAAACTAGTTAAGAATGTGAAGATCCGGTATGGGGCACCAGACCCCTGTCCGTTTTGGGACTAAAAGTACCTAGACACATACCCTGGACTTGTCAGGGTATCTGGGTCATGAGCTATTGTTCCTGTTGCAAGGAGCTGAGAACCATCTTCTCTGAGGGTAGACAGTGTGTCCTGCAACACTAAGGACTCCCTTGGAGTGTGGGATCAGCAGGGCAGGACGGTCTCGAAATACAGAGGCAACCCTCTGCCTACCACCTCGAGACTCAACATAAAGCTCATAAAGCTGGGGATAGTGGAGGCAACCAAAACCTGCTGCAAAGCCCAGAGCAAGAAGGCTAGGGCTAAGAAACCGAGCTGGTTGAGCAAGGAGGTCATGGAAAAGGTAAGGAGGAAAAGAGCTGCCTTTAGGAAGTACAAGAAAACAGGGAGGGGAGGACAGAGGCGAGTGCTTGACAGAATCGAAGGAGGTGACAAGGGCAGTAAGGGGCCAAAGCATCTCACAGAACTCAGGCGGGCACAAGGCATTAAGAAGGCGAGAAGGACTCTTTAAGTACATCAGGAAAGGGCTACCTTGAGACCACATAGTAAAGAGGGGTTGGGTCAAGCAGGGGTGCGATAAGGTAGGAAGCACTAAATGAGTACTCTGCTTAGTATTTACTAAAGAGAAGAGGGGAGGACACCCAAGGTGGGAGAAATGGCAGAAGCGGGGAGGTGGGAAATCATGGAGGCAGAGTTCGAGAGGTTTGAAGGCACTGAGGGTGGACAAGGCACCAGGCCCAGATGGCATCCACCCCAGGGTACTGAAGGAGCTGGCAGAGGTCCTTGCAGGACCTTTGGCAGACCTATTTAATGTTCACTACATCGGGTGTGTACCCCAGGACTGGAGGATGGCCATGTGGTGCCCCTCCACAAGAGTGGCCTCAAGGATGAACCGGGAAACTACAGACCAGTGAGCCTCACATCCATCGTGGGGTGCTAATGGAGACTATCCTGAAGGAGAGGCTGGTGGCCCTCCTAGAGGCCAAAGGACTACAGGACAGCAGACAGCATGGCTTCCCAGCGTGGCAGATCCTGCCAAACCAACCTGGTCAAGTTCTATGACTGGGTAACTAGGCAACTGGACAGGGCCATGCAGTGGATGTCCTGTATCTGGACTTCAGTAAGGCATTCGACTGTGCCACATGGAAGGCTGGGAAGGAAGTTAGTAGGCACAGGGCGGTGCAAAGCTGGTGAAATGGGTAGGAAACTGGCTGCAGGGAAGGCAACAGAGGGTGGTGGTGGTGGGTGGAGAGCTCTCACACCCAAGGGCAGTGACGAGCGGTGTCCCACAGGGCTCGGTGTTGGGACCAGTGTTGTTTGGGATATTCATTGCAGACATATCATGGGACATCAAGAGCAAGATCAGTCTTGTTTGCTGATGATACCAAGGTTGGCACGGTGGTGGATGACCTAGGGGATGGCAGGGTTGCAGGATAATCTGACAAAGCTTGAAACCTGGTCAGACACCTGGCAACTGGCTTTAATGCCAAAAGTGCAAGGTGCTGCATTTTGGGATGAAGAACCCAAGGAGGAGTTACCAGCTAGGGGAGTGCAGCTAGCCCAGACAGAGGAGGAGAAGGATCTGGGTGTGCTCATTACAGGGTCAATGAACAACTCAGCACAATGTAGGAAGGCAGCTGCAAAGGCCAACAAAATGCTGGGTTGTATTGTCAGGGGTATATCCTCGAGGAGGAGGAGGTGATTCTGCCACTGTATAGGTCATTAGTTAGACCACACCTGGGTACTGCGTGCAGTAGTCCGTATCTGAAGAGGACATTAAGTTACTGGAGGGTGCAGTGCAGAGGCGACAAAGATGATCAAAGGGCTGGGAACTTATCATACGAGAGGAGGTTGGAAGGAGTTGAACATGTACTCACTGGAGGAGAGGAGAGGCAGGGTGACATAGTTGAAACCTTTAAATACATGAAAGGAATAAACAAGGCGGTACAGAGGGCTGTTCAAAGTAAGGAGGAGGGCACCAGGGGCCATGATATGAGACTGGAGGCGAGGAAGGTTCAGGAGGAGATGAGGAGACACGTTTTACAGAGAGGGTGGTGGCTGGATGGAATGCGTACCTGCAGAAGTGGTATGCAGTAGAACAGTGGACTGCTTCAAACGAGGATGGGACAGGACAAGGGGAGGGTTAATGAAGGGGAAGGGTGGAAGGGAGGGGCAGCTGCAGAATAAGGGGTGCTAGCTGCACATTCGAGCAGACTTGATAGACCTCTAGGCCTTTATCTGCTGGCAAATTTCGTATGTTCGTAACTGATCCTTATGTCCATAGTATGATGGACCAGTGGGCCAGAACTGGCAAAGCCGACCCCCCCCCCAAAAAGACAGCTGTGTCAGAGATTGGATAGACGGAAGGTGAACATCCCTGACCCTGTGGGCACCACTTCCCATACCCTGCCTTTTCTGAGCCCTTGACCAATCATCTGCATCTTGTCCTTCCAAGCCATGGCAACTACCTTGTGGATCAAGGGAAAGGGAAGGAAGACATACATGAGGCCGGGCTGTTCCCTCTTTTGCAAGCAGATAAGCAATGAAGAGCACAGAGCATGTCCTGTGACACCCTGGACTCCCGAGGTGTGTGGAGGAGGAAAAGAGGAAGAGCCTCGAAGTCCAGAGCTAACCCACTGCCCACTACGTCCAACATCAACTTGTGTGTTGTGACACCAGACCAATATGGCAAGAAGTGATGCAGTTGACCTCTTATGTGGAGCGCAGACAGGCAGAGAACAGGTGGAAGGGTGACATCCTCGACCAGTCACTAGGCAGCTTTTGCAGGGGGTACTAGTGGTTGTAGAAGGAGGGGCAAAACTACCCTGAGCCCCCCTTTAGGATCCTGGTCCCAGGACTTGGTCTTGGAGCACCAGGCCTGATTAATGCCCTTGCAGGAGCTATTACCGAAAAGGCTGTGGCTGAAAGGACCAGTAATGAAAAGCCCGTTTCTTAGGCTTCCTTTTCGGGTCCTTCTGGGACAATGCCAGAGAATCCAGGGTGGCGCTGGACTTCTCTGTATAGGCGAGATGTCTTTCCACCCCACAACCAAACAGGTTGGTGCTGAAGAAAGGTACATCAGCCAGCTTGTGCTGCAGTAGAAGAGTGGAGACTCACAGCAGGTGGTGGGTTGGCGACTGGTTGGGGATGAGAGGCCATTAAACTATCAGGGATCTACATTTAACTCATTGTCTCCTAGCAGACGCCTGTAGTCGTCAGTAAAATACACTGGTGTGTCCTAAGGACATCTGCAGAAGTCGGCTACTGACTCCCAGTGGCCCTTGCAACGTCTGGAGAAGTCACTTATATATTTTAATATATAGTGTAACAGAATATAATATATATTTGACTGCATAGCACCGTTGGAAAGCTAATTTTATGCTGAACAACTTTGTCCCTGATATTTGGTGCATATCATGTATACTTTAGGAGTTATTTGCATTTGTTTATGGTATGGTGTGTATGGCTTATGTTGCCTGTTTTAGTGAAAAAATATTTTTTTTTGCGGTTTCAACCAGTTTAAAAAAAAAATTACATATTACTTGCATACCACCATTGGGAAGGTAATTTTGTGCTGAACAACTTTGCCACTGATATTTTGTGTATATCATGTATACTTTAGGAGTTATTCACATTTGTTTATGGTATGGTGTGTATGGCTGACATGTTTTCCATCTAGATTCACCTAAGCAGCTTGAATAAAATTCACTTTTTTGGCACTTCAGCAGCTATAAAATAAAAACCGTATTGATTACAACTGGTTGCATAGCACCACTGGAAATGCATTTTTGTGCTCATCAACTTTCATGCTGATACTTTGTGTGCATCATGTATACTTTTGGGGTTATACGCATTTGTTTATGATATGGTGTGTGTGGTTGAGATTTATCCCCCAAATCTCACCAAAGCACCTTGACTAAAATTGGGAAAAATTACATTTTATAGTAAAAAATATATTTTTTTAACAAACATAATATTAAAACACCATCTAATGTCTGTATGATTAATTTGGTGTTGATATTTTACATATTTTCCAACAAAAAATGGCTTATGTTGCCCTTTTTTAGTGAAAAAAATATTTAGTTTGCTCTTTCGACCAGCATAGGAAAAAAAACAAAATTACTTATTATTACATGCATGCCACCACTGGAAAGGCAATTTTGTGCTGAATAACTCTGCCTCTCATACTTTGTGTCTAGCATGTACAGTTATTGAGCTATTAGCATTTGTTTGTGACATGCTGACTATGGCTTGATTTTGCATAAAAAGGCCCAGGATTCACTGTTAAAAGTATACAGGAGATTCAGGAGACAAGTGGTGTAATCTCAGAGTGAGCCTTTGGAGGCAATGAGTTAACAGCCAGCATGGGTGATCG
This sequence comes from Neoceratodus forsteri, assembly GCA_016271365.2. Classification (NCBI taxonomy): domain Eukaryota; kingdom Metazoa; phylum Chordata; order Ceratodontiformes; family Ceratodontidae; genus Neoceratodus; species Neoceratodus forsteri. The sequence goes on along the minus strand of JADMNL010000034.1, from coordinate 25,579,547 downwards.
GGATGTGGAGGCCACAAGAGTACCAGGAATGTACATTTAACAGGAAGGATGGATGATTGTGGGAGGCACAAATGTCCAGGGACATGCATTTAACAAGTGGGGTGGGTGATCGGGGGTTGGGGAGCCACTAGACTACCAGTGATACACATTTAAGAGGTAGGATGGGTGATCAGCGGGTGGGGGTAACGCTTAAAGTGGCAGGAGGCTGCAGTCAGGAGTGGGGGCACAGCCTTAGCACTGGCATTAGACATGGTTTTCGGTGGTAGTAAACAGCACTGCTTCAAACCTTGGAATATTCCACTGTGTCAGTATGCATGAGGGACCACATCTGCAGACATGCAGCGGTATGGGTAGCATCTTGGCAGAGCTCAATCTTAGCAGAGCTTCAGAAGCCTCTGGATATGACCCACCAGGAGTGCTGGCTCAAACCCAAGTTAGCGACAATACTAACCTATGAATATGGGGGCCCTTAGCCTATAGACAACGTAACAGAGAATAATATAATGAATTAAAAGTTCAAAATATATTACAAAAATGGGTCTAAACACTTCTACTTACCGATCAGACTGAGGAAATTTATTATACTTCTCATGTTTGTCGTAGCCATTAAAGTGAAATATACATTCAATGAAGTGCTGGGAAAACATGACAGGATTTCTCTTCAGTAACAGGTGGACCATACAGAACTCCGCGAAACTGGAAATAAGAAAAGAAAAGCACTGAACAATCTTAGATTATCACAGAAAGTCACGTGCATCCCTACTCACTCTGGGGTGCTGTAAATTCAATAAACTGAGTAAGACTACCAATGAAATTCCAAGCTAAAGGTGGGGGGGGGGGGGGGGTAGGTACTATACTTTGCTCAGGGTAGACCAGCTGAGACGCAGCATCTCATTTTCAGTGGGGTCTTGGTGTCTACCTAATTTATATCGTGGTGGCTCAATCCACAAGGAGATGAAGTGATGCTAAAAAAACTCACAATAAAAATGATTTTTGTTACTTGGAATTTTTGGCCGTGCAAAGCGTATGCAAGCAAAACAGACAATGCTATTAACATGCATCATAGTTTTTCTGCACATGGTATGTTCATATCCACACTTAGGCAACCCCTGTAAGCAAGATGAGACCCTTGAAAAGGATCCTTGGTGGACTTCTCACTACACAAGGCTACAATATATCCTTGGTTCCCAGGTCTCCATTGTTCCAGGTGCTAGTGCCTTAGCCACTCCTCCATGGGAGTGGCTCGACCTAACACCACGCTCAGGCCACCTCAGCTCTCCTTCCTCTCTTCAGACAGCAACAGGGGTAGGAGTACATCACCACCGCTACTCTACCCCTGTCGCTGTCAAAGGAATAGTGGTTACTGCAGTGCAGTTTACATCGTGCTATTTAGGCAGCGATATACTGACCTGGTATCATTCATATAAGTCACAGTAGAGATTTTCCCAACCCATATAACACTAAATACGCATACTGTGCAGAGCCATAACCACTGGCAGAGCACTGTAACTGAACAAAGGAAGAACCTCATTAAAAAAAAAAGTTACCGAACTGTTTTATGTTGACTACTTTAAAATATGAATTAGCAAATATGACCAAAACAACAATACCTTGCGATGCTGGCGTCTGGATCAACTAGAACACTGACAAATCTGAAGAACAAGGAGCCTTTCCATTTTATAAACTCCTCCTGCATTTAAAAAAGTTCAGCAGGTCAGTTCACAAGGAGTAGAGATCTGTACATTTCACAGATATTACTCATCTGAAATTCTGAAAAGTTCCTAAAAATTAAAACATTCGCCATCAAGATCTAAACAATGCATTACCTTTTATCTGCTTATGTTTGTAGCAAATATTAATTTGTAAAGTACAGTTACGTAAGAACTTACCGTAACAGTAGATCTTCGAGAACAGCTCTTGCAGCAGGTAACACCATTAGGACTGAAGCCGCAGGCGCCAGGACCTAGGAATTCTTCTAGCTAGCTATCTTCAGCGGGATCGCCCCGACGCCGGTCCCGCCTCCGACGCCAGGGCATACATAAGGGGCAGTCCCACCAGATTCCCAGTTCTCCGCCCGGAGACTTCCGCCGCGAGGACGACATCAGAATGGGAGACCGAGGATCCACCATCAGAAGACAAAAGGGCGTAAACCCCTGCCAAAGGCTCGGAAAGCCATGCCTCCTCCAAGGGGGAAGGTGGGCAGGAAGATACCTGCTGCAAGAGTTGTTCTCGAAGATCTACTGTTACGGTAAGTTCTTACGTAACTGTACTATCTTACTTCGAGATACAGCTCTTGCAGCAAGTAACACCATTAGGACTGATTTCCAAGCAATAACGCTTGTAAGCAATCTGGGAGGAGGAAACTAGGAAAGTCCATTCCAAGTCCTGACTCTGGACAGGAGACCCTGTAGCAGCCAGGCGAAACCGGCTCTTCCGGTGAAGCAATGTCTGGCTATAATGCCTGATAAAAGTATGCACACAGCTCCAAGTGGCTGCAGCACAAATGGCAGAGGAGGAGGCGTTACGGCGTTGCAGGAGGTAGCCACCCCTAGTGGAATGGCTCGGACTGTACCTGGGAGGGGTTTCTGCTTGGTATCATAGCTGTATGATGTACACTGGACAAGCCAGCAGAGGACTGCTCGATACTGGTTGGCCCATCATCCTCTCAGCGAAGGAAGCGAAGAGTTGCTCCGACTTCAAGCTGTTTAGTCCTGTCCAGGTAATACCTTAGACAGCGGAACATCCAGGGTGTGGAGCAGCTTCTCCTCTATTAGAATATTTAGGGAAATATACAGGCAGGTCAATGTCCTGATTGAGAGTGAGTGCAGAGACCACCTTAGGCAAGAACTTAGGATTCGTCCTCAGGGACACTCTGTCCTGGTGGAAAATCAAATAAGGTTCCTTACACATGAGAGCGTGAAGCTCGGAAATTCTCCTTGCTGATGTAACAGCAACTAAAAATAACGTTTTCCATGACAGGAAATGCAGCTCGCAATCCGCAGCAGGTTCAAAAGGGGGAAGCGTGAGTTGTTCCAGGACAAAGAGTAAATCCCATGGAGGAACAGGGTCCTTAATGGGTGGCCTAAGGTGTAACACCCCTCTCAGAAAGTCTCGAGAGGAGTCAAGTTGCGCCACAGTGCGCTGTCCCACTGGGAAGTGGTAAGCAGAAATAGCGCAGAGGTGCACCTTAATAAAGGAGTAGGCGAGACCCGAATGGAAAAGGGAGAGCAGGTATTCTAACACCGCTTTCACCGGGCAACCTAGAGGGGAAAGGCCACGTGCTTGCGACCACAAGCAAAAACAGCGCCATTTCATGGCGTGCGTCGCATACGTTGCCAGCTTTCTGGCCGAGGAAAGAACTTCCGCCACCTCTTGCGAGACCCTGTGTCGCAAAATGGCTATGTCTCTAGGAGCCATGCATGCAGGTTCAGTGAACGTAAGTCCGGGTGGACCAGTGAACCTTCCTCCTGGGACAAGAGATGGGAGCTGAAAGGCAACGGGACCGGAGGTTCCCGGGACAGCTGCGTGAGCAAGGGGAACCAGATCTGCCTGGGCCAGAAAGGGGCTACCAGGATCAATGTTGCGTGCTCCCTGCGCAGTTTGAGAAGAACTCTCTGGATCAACGTGAAGGGAGGGAAGGCGTAGAGGAATCTGTTCGCCCAGGAGAGGGACAACGCGTCTCGCCAGAAAACACCAGGCCCTGGATCTAGCGAGCAGAAATTGGACATTTTTGCGTTGGATGGGGAAGCGAATAAGTCCAGTTCTGGAGTGCACCATCGAAGAAACAGATCCTCTGCAACCCCATGAAGAAGTTCCCACTCGTGGACCCTGGCCTGGGAACGATTCAGGCCGTCTGCGATTGTGTTGTCCACTCTGGGAACGTGAACTGCAATCAGGTTCGCGCCGTATTGGATTACCCAATCCCACACTCTCATCGCTTCCCTGCAAAGGGGGTAAGAGTGTGCGCCTCCTTGTTTGTTGAGGTAATACGTCACCGCCGTTTTGTATGTTTGGATCATAAGAGTAATCGGCGGGATCTCTGACTGGAAGGCCTGCAGGGCATAAAGGACCGCCCTCATCTCCAAAATGTTGATGTGAAGATCAGCTTCTTGAGGGGTCCACGTTCCCTGGGACCTCACCCCGTTCAGGTGTGCTTCCCACCCCAGCCCTGAGGCATCTGTGGAAAGGATCACCTCCGAGGACGGCGCTGAAAAAGGGACACCCGCAGAGAGCGTTCCTGGGTCTAGCCACCACTGCCAGTCTCGAATCACGGCATTTGTGATTCTGACCGGATGCTGCATGCGGTCTTGCCTTTGGTCCTACTGCACCTTGAGCATCCACTGAGTTACCTGCATGTGGAGCCTTGCCAAGGGACGGTCGGAATGGCCGCAGCCATGTGTCCGAGCAGACGAAGGACCAGCCTGGCAGGGACAGTCTTCTTCGCCAGAGATCCCTGATGAGGGATCTGATGCGTCCCGCTCTGTCGTCTGGAAGAAATGCTCTCCCCTGAACGGTGTCCAGAACTGCGCCTATGAACTGCAGCTTCTGCGACGGTACAAGGAGAGACTTCTTGTAATTGATTATGATGCCCAGAGACCGAAACAGAGCCTGGGTGCTCTGGATAGCCATCAACAACGCCTCTCTGGAGGCGGCCATGAGAAGCCAATCGTCCAAGTACAGAAACACAGTGGCCCTGTCTCCTTAGAGACGCTGCCACGACTGCCATGCATTTGGTAAAGACCCTGGGGGCCGATGACAGTCCGAACGGAAGAGCTCGGAACTGGAAGTGGTGGCCAAGGAACTCGAAGCGCAAGAACCTCCTGTGCACTTGAGCTACGGGGATATGCAGGTATGCATCCTGCATTTCCAGGGACACTAAGAAGGCGTCATTCTTTAGCATGGGAATAAGACACTGCAGAGTCACCATGCGAAATCGTTTGTAGGCGACTGACATATTGAGGTCGCGGAGGTCCAGGATTGGACGGAGGTCCCCCGTTTTCTTCGGAACCAGAAAGAAGTGGGAATAGTATCCATACCCTCTCTGGTTCTCTGGGACATACTCTACTGCTCCCTTTTGCAGGAGCGCAAGTATTTCTTGCCTGATAAGCAATTTGTGCTGACCCGAGTAACGGGAGAGCAGAGGAGGCCTCGAGGGTGGTTTGTCTGCGAATTCTATAAAGTGGCCTTTTTCGACCAACTGAAGAACCCACCTGTCGGTCGTTATGGACTGCCATCCTGGCAGGTAATTCGCAATACGACCCCCGACCTTGATGTCCCGTTGATCCTGAGGGGCAGGGGCCGGGAAGGAGTCAGGCTGTGGCGGCGGAGGGGGCCGCGGGCTGAGACAGCTTAGCTGGACGCTGACTTCGGCCCGCGGGCTGTCTTCCCTGGGCTCTGCGGGAACCGGAGCCCCTCTGTTGTGGACCGGTGCGGGACTGTTGTCTCTGTGCCCATCCACGAAAACGGCTTTGGTTCCTACGAAAGGAACTGAGCCTCAGTCGGTACATTGTCTGGACCGACCTCACCGCCTTCCCAGCCTCTTGGAGCTTGGTGAGAACCTTTTCAGAGGGTTCACCAAAGAGAACTTCTCCTTCAAAAGAGGCGTCCATGATGTTCTTCTGGACGTCCGGGGTAAATCCGGAGACACGGAGCCATGAGTGTCTCCGGAGGCATATGCCTGACGCTGACGCTCTGGCCGAGGAGTCCGCGGAATCATACGTGGCTCGCAGCACCTGGGTTCCCACGTCCGAACCCGTACGGAGGAGCTGCAACATCTCCTCCTTCTGCTCACCTTCTGGCAATTTCTCCGCCAGATCCAGTCCCTGTTCTCACAAGGCATTTTGGAACTGCACCATGTGGGTCAAGTAGTTCAGGGATCTGATGGCGCAAGTAGCGGAAGCATACGTGCGCCTGCCCATAGCGTCCAGCTGTTTGGACTCCGGGTCCGGTGGCAGGGTGCTCAAATGTTGCAGTCTCTGGGACCAGTCATGCGAGGCTGTTATGACCAGAGAGTCGGCCAGAAGATGTTGAGCCAAGTACTGGTCCTCCTTAGGAGCCTTGTACAGGCGGTCAGCTTTCTTCGGCATCACCGGGAGCGAGTGTGGACGCTTCCACGCTGCCTTGGTGACGTCCACAAAAGTGTCCACCGAGGGTGGTACCACCACAGGCTTAGGATCTTTCTGCCGAAGATACCTAGCGAGGCGTAGTCTCTCGGGGTCTAATTCTTTCGCATCCCAGCCCATGTTCTTGGATGTGTCTCATGATCTCTGAGAACGATGGGTCATCCGGAGAAGATCTAAGAAGCTCACGTGGGTCTGAAGAGGGGATGTGGAGGGGAGAGGGGGATCTGGATCCTGCAGAGAACTCCGATCCGGTATCCTCCATCGAAGGCGAACGACGGCGTCTTCTGGGTCTCTTAGGACTGGGTGACCCTGAAGAAGATCTAGACGGAGGACTCCTTTTATCTGATCTCCCCCTTGGAGGGTCCGTAGGCTCCTGGGGGAGAGGTACTCGGCCTGCTGCCCCGGATGGAGAAGGGGGCGCAGGAGCCGGAGGGGGTCGCAGGTGGCGGAGGAGGAAGAGGAGGTGGTGTGGGAACCATATCCCTTTTAATGGTATCCCACCAGGAAGTAAAGAGCTCCTTAACTTCAGAAATGGAAAGGCCCGACGACGGCCCGGGTGCCGGTGGCCGGTCGTCAGGTTCCGGCGTCGGCCCCTCAGGGGCCTCAGGTTGTGGGGAGGGTTCCCTGGGAGGTGCGACAGGACCTGGTTCGCCCGTCTGGTCCTCGGGCTGCGTCAACTCCTCCTCCGTGATAGTCTCCTGACCGATGTCGGTAGGAGGCGTCCGGGTCCTCTTCTCTACACGTACAGATGCGGACGTCGGCCCCCCTGCCGACGACTCCTGGGACCTGTGATGAGTGGCCGACGTCTGACGGGCCGACGTCGGGTCCGACGGCTTCTTAAGAGAGGTAAGCTCCTTGGTCTTCCGCTGGGGAGGAGGAGGCAAGGAGGCAGACCTGACGTCGGGTTCGGAATGGCAGGAACCCGACTTGTGGTGATGATGACAGTCCCCAGACCTAACCAGGGCTTTGGAAGAAGATGACGAAGAGGGCCTGGAGGTCTTGGCCTGTGAGGAGGAAGAGGAGCCCAAAGGTTTCTTCACCGCAGCGGGGGGAGGCTGAGAGCGGCCCGGGAGAGCAAACGGTCAGACCGGGAGCTGGAACTATGGGAGTCAAAGGCCCTAGACGGGGACTTGGATGGAACCCTCTCCCTGTGCTTGCCAGAGTGTTTCTGGGCCTTCTCTGCTGAATCCCCCTTGGAGGTGTCCATGGCCTTAATCTTCTCCTCAAGCAGGAACGCCTGCAGGGCCTTCTGGCAACGGATACGGGTCCGGCTGTTGAACCCCTGGCAGAAAGTGTATGACCGGGTGTCATGGTCAGGGCCTAGGCACCGGACGCAGGCCGAATGCGGGTCCTTGAACGGGATTTGCTTCCCACAGGCGCACTTCGAGGGATGGCCTTCAATGGAGGTTGGAGAGGACATCAGACAGCAACTGAGCCGAAGAAATGAACGTTTTCCAGAAGGAAGAACTTAACAGTGCGTTGCGCGCTAGAAACGATCCAAAGGGTCGAGACATGCAAGTCGACGGCGGGAAAGAACTGGGAATCTGGCGGGACCGCCCTCTTGTGTACTACGCCTGACGTCGGAGGCGGGACCGACGTCGGGGGCAGTCCCCGCTGAAGATAGCTAGCTAGAAGAATTCCGTGGGGTCCTGACGCCTGCCGGCCTCAGTCCTAATGGTGTTACCTGCTGCAAGAGCTGTATCTCAAAGTAAGATCCTATGTTGTCTGTATACAGATGCAATAGTAAATAAGACATACTCTCAACTTGCTTAACCAATAAACTAATTTATCCTCTGAAATTTCAATGCAACAAGTAAGCAATAATGTCTGACAGAGTGGGCAGTGTTGGGCTATACCGAACAGCCCCAGGCATGTAATGCCTATAGCTCTTGGGTGGTCTGGTATAGCTCAATACCGTCCAGCCTGGAGGTTATTACTGCACTTAGAAAATGGGAAAAGCTATGAGAGAATCACTGAACATCTTAAAAAATTCTGAGGGGAACCCATCAGAGCCGGGCGACTTATCGATTTTTAAAAGGGCGATTTGGGTTTTCAATTCTTACTGTGTGATGGGTCTATCTAATTGATCTGCCTCTGACTGAGTTAAGCTGTTAAGGCCAGGTAAGGGTGCTGAGGTAGACAGGGAGCTTAGTGGCTTTTTCTGGGATTCATTCTTGGGTGTAAAGGGTTTGATAATATTGTATAAATAATTGTGTGATTTCCCGGGGGTGAGACACACATATTTCCCCTGCTCGGATCTATGAGCTGGAAGATCATCCTACTTTTCTGCTGCTGCCGCAAGTTGGCCGCTAGCAGCTTACTAGCCCTATTTAACCCTTCACAGTAATTTTAAGTATTCTGTATGAGGGCTCGAGATGTGCAGAGAGCAAACTCTCTAAGGCCCTCATTCTGTCGACTACGTCCCTCTTCACTTGGGGGTTGAAAGAGATTTAGTGCTGGAATTCTAGGTCTGCTATCTCGTCTTCTAGATCAGTTCTCTTCTGCTCCCTACGTTTCTTCTCCTGCGAGGCGTATTTAATTATGACCCCTCGGAGTACTCCCTTCAAAGCATCCCACCTAACTGCATGGGAAGTAATACTCTCTGGATTGTCTTGTACATAGAGTCTAATAGAATCCCTAACAAGATCCAGAAAATACAAGTTACTCCCTGTAACAGGAGTTCTAGGAATGGTATACGTTGTTCATCCACACTGTCTGGCAGGTTCCATGCTGCTTTAAATCTTGCCGGAAGGTCTTCAAGCTGGCTCCTCCCACCCACCCGGGTGATAAAACTCTCATCTCCGCCCCATGATACCAGATCTAGCCCGATGAAAACCAGGTTGTGCGCTGAAGCCGCGGAGGCCTGGTGAGACGTGTGGATGAACAATATATATCATTCCTAGAACTCCTGTTACAGGTGAGTAACCTGTATTTCTAGGGACATGGAAATGTTGTTCATCCACAATGTCTAGCAGACTCCTAGCAGTTCTCCGGGAGAAGGGAGGCAAGGCGCACACCCCCTACTTAGGGAATAATGACTGGAGAACTGAGGCCCCAAAACCAGCATCCCGGCCTGACTCAAGGTCAATGTGGTAGTGGGTGATGAAGGTGTGTGCTGACTTCCAGGTAGCAGCCCTGCAGATTTCCTGCATAGGGCGTCCCCTGGAGCAGCTGCATAGCGGCAGAATGAGCTCTTATCCCTTCTCGGAGGCTCCATGCCCGGCCAACTATAGCAGAGATCTAAGCAGGAGGTGACTCCACTGCCGATCGTCCGCTTGGCTGCAGGTCTGCCAGGTGCAGCTTCAGCGTAGGTGACAAACAGCTGGCAAACCTCTCCCCGAACTTCGGCCGTCCACTCCTTATAATAAGAGAGCGCTCTTCTAGGGTCCAGAGTATCGAGCCTGTATTCAGCCTCCGAGGTATGATTGGGATAGAACACTGGCAGAGTCAACACCTGGTTAAGGTGAAACTCCAACACCACCTTCGTAAGGAATTTCGGGTAGGGGCTCAGGACAACCTTGTCCCTATAGAAGACCAGATAAGGAGACTCGATGGAAAGCTCCTGGAGCTCTCCCATCCTTCTGGCTGATGTTATAGCCACCAAGAAGGTGGTCTTCCACGACAGGTGGGAGATACCGCACCTGTGCATCAGTTAGAATGGCTTGCCCATGAGCTTAGCCAATACCAGCAGTAGATCCCACGGAGGTGGAGGTTCTAGCACTGGAAGGGATATGTGATCAAGGCCTTTGAAAAAGCGCCTGACCACCTTCTCCTGCGCCACTGACTGCTTGCCGGCCCGCGCCCTGTAAGCAGAGATGGCTGCCAGGTGCACCTTAAGGGTCATCGACTGAAGCCCTAGGTGAGAAAGGGACCACAGGTAGTCCAGAATGCTAGCCAATGAACAGGAGGAAGGGTCCAGGCCCTTGCCCTGATACCAAATGGAGAATTTCTTTCATTTGAAGGTAAAGCATTTTCTGGTCGACTCCTTACGGGAAGCCTCAATAACGTTGAGAACCTTGTCGGAAAGACCCAAGGCCTGGAACTCTAGCCGCTCAGTAATCAGGCCGTCAGGTGCAGGGATTGAAGGTCCGGATGGAGTACCTTCCGTTTGTTGACTGAGATCCGGTCCGGGCAAGCTGGAAGCTGCCTCGGGAGCCTGGAGCTGAGGCTGAGGAGATCTGGATACCAGAACTGGCTGGGCCAGTCTGGGGCTACCAGAATCACCTGCGCCTGGTCCCTCTTCACGTTCAGAAGCACCTTGTGGATCAAGGGGAATGGAGGAAAGGCGCAGAAGAGACCCGGGGTCCACGGCCTCAAGAAGGCATCCCCCTGCAGCAAGCCCTGCTGAGGGGGGCAGGTGTGAAACAGCCTCAGCTTCACATTCTCCCTGGAGGCAAACAGGTCCACCTGAGGGGTGCACAACTGGGAGAACAGATCTTGTACTATCTCCGGCAAGAGAGACTACTTGTGACATGCAGCGCCTATCCGGCTTAAGGCACCGGCCAGACTGTTGGAGGCTCCTGTCACATGGATGGCTAGGAGATCCGACTCCAGGCTGATCACGAGAGACCTAGTGCGGAGAGCCTCCTTGCACAGGGGCAAGGAGTGTGTCCTGCCCTGCCGGTTGAGGTAGTACATGGTCATGGTGTTGTCCGTCTGGACCGGGACCACTTGACCCTGTACAAACGGAGCAAAGGCGGTGAGGGATAGTCGGACCGCTCAAAGCTCCAGCAGGTTGATGTGGCATCGAGACTCCTGAGGGGACCAGAAGCTGTGGGCTCTGAGCTCCCCCAGATGGGCACCCCAACCCAGAGAGGCGTCGGTCTTCAGAGTGACCATCGGCCCGGGGCGGACAAATGGGATACCCTCCTGCAGATAAGCTGGAACGAGCCACCACTGGAGGCCGTTCCACGTCTCCTGGGTCACGGTCACTGGCTGGTCCAGAGGACCAGAGCACTGTGACCATTGGCAGACCAGCCCCCATTGCCGGGGACACATATGCCAGCGGGCCCAATGGACTAAACTGGTGCAGGCCGCCATGAGGCCCAGAAAGTCCTGGGCAGGGCACAATTTCACAACCAGAAATGACTGGGCAAAGGAGGAAAGGACCTCAGCCCTGTCCGCCGGGAGCCGTGCTCTGGCTCGAAGAGAGTCGAGCTCTGCACCGATGAACTGAATCACCTGTGATGGCACGAGTTCCGAGTTGGCCTTGTTGATGAAGAGGCTAATCAGAGCAGACCTGGAGGGCCAGATCCCTGGACCGCTCCACCTCCAACCTGGAGGGGGGCTGCAATCAGCCAGTCATCCAGGTAAAGGTACACACGGACCCCTCGGTGCCACAGGAATGCTGTCACCACTGCCATGCATTTGGTGAAGACCCTGGGAGCTGGAGAAAGGCCGAAGGGCATGGCCCGGAACTCGAAAAGGGATCCTTCCGCTCTGAAGCAGAGGAATCGCTGGTGAAACGGACGGATTGGGACGTGAAAGAACGCGTCCTGAAGGTCCAGTGAACAGAACATGCCTTGTTCCAAGAAAGGAATGATCTGAGCAAGAGTGACCATCCTGAAGGTATGAGACCTTAGGAACTTGTTCAGATCACGTAATCAAGAATGGGACGCCAGCCCCCGTCTGTTTTGGGACCAGGAAGTACCTGGACACAAACCCTGGGTCTAGAGGGGGATCCGCCACCTCCCCTGATCACCTCCTTCTGGAGAAGCAAGGCAATGTGCACAGAGAGCCTATGGAACCTGTAGCCCCCCGTGGGGAGAATGCTCGATAGGATTGGGACTGCTCGAATTCCACAGGCAGACCCCTGCCTACCACTTCCAACACCCTGCGGTCCATGGTGATAGCGGACCAGACGGAAAGGAAGTGGTGGAGCCATCCCATCACAGGGGGAACCCGGGAAGGAATGACGAGGTTGGGAGCGACACCCCTCAACCCATCACTGGGCAGGCTTGGAGAAAGGGCCGGCCAAGGAGCCGCCTGGGCCTTTTCCTCCCGACGTCCTGCTGGAGAAAGAAGCAGACTTGGCTTTGGGGTGCCAAATACAAGCCTGCTTGCCCTGATGCTGGTGTTGCTGGGCCGGACGTGCCGCAGGGGCTGAAGGACGAAAGGGCTTACGCTGCTGCTGGCGGCCTTTGCCCTTCTGAGCAGATGTGACCTAAGTCCAAGGTGGCGCTGGACTTCTCGATCCATTGGAGATGAGCCTCCACCCCGGGTCCAAACAAGTTGGTACCCAGGAAGGGGACATCTGCCAGCTTGTGCTGGGTATCAGCCGTAAAGGTGGAGATCCGCAGCCAAGCTCTGTGGCGCATGGCTACTGCGGCCGCTACTGACCGGGCACACGAATCAGCAATGTCCAACGTAGTTTAGAGCAGCTGTTTAGCTACCACCCTTTCCTGATCCCACACCTGCTTCACCGTCGTTTGAAGGTCAGCCAGGAGATAAGGAATCAACTCATCCAGGGAGCCAAAAAGGGCGTGTGAAAAGTGTGCCATCAGAAAGGCCGAGTTAGTCTGACGAAGACCTAGGGAGAAAGCAGCATATACCTTCCGCCTCGAGTAGTCCAATTTCTTGGACTCCTTATCGGGCAGTTTGTCCACATACCGAGTCTTCCCGGAACACCGGAAAACGCTGTCGGTCACTAACCCCGCCGCAGAGGGGTGCTCCGAGAAACCATAGAGTGAACCTGTACAGACCGGATACTTTCGAACCATCCTGGCCAAAGGTGGAGGACAAGATGCTGGCCGCTGCCACAGCTTCAGGACCAGGCCAACAATGGCTTCGGCCACTGGAAAGGCCTCCGTAGGGGAATCCCCTCTGTCCAGTATCTCCGTGAGGGGATACTTGGCCCGTTTTGAAATGGGTTTGTGCTTCATCCCAGTGGACTCTGAGATGAGTGGAAGCATTCCTAAAAACGAGGATGGGCTCTCGTCCACCGACTGACCCCCTGTAGACTCCAGGTCAAGCGGCCTGGAGAACAAGGAGTCGTTGTCAGACTCCGAGGAGTCTGCGAACAGCTGCCGAAAGCCTGAGCCACCCTCCACGTCCCGAGGTCAATCTGGAGTGAGGGTGACCGACAACCTATGGGGCAAACCCTGACCCGACAGAGAATCCTTGGTCGGGGCCCCAGTCTTTGGTTGAGGACGCGTAGATTTCGCCACAATGGGTGGAGCACCTGGTTTCGGCAGAACAACCGGTGCCGGTTTTGGCTCCTCGACTACGAGGGGTTGTTTCGCCACTCAGGTGACAGCCACTTAATGGTCAAGAAGGCGGACGGTCGCTTCTTCCCAGACAATAAGAGCTGCTGCCACATTCAATCCTTGTAGCGCCGACGCAACTTGCGCCGGAGCCTATCCTCCGAAGTGGACGACGAGGATAAGCAGCACCGCCGATTTCCATGGTGCCGAGACCGCTGATGTCGACGGGACCGGCTGGACCTGGAAGAGGTCCGAGACTGAGACCTTCGGGGATTCCGAGGGTGGGTCAAAGAGGGGACGGGGGAAACCCTCTTCTCCCTCAATTCAGGGACCTTAACCGGGGACTCTGGCACAGGAGGCACAGACAAGTCCTCGGTTTCCACCAGGGGAACTGATGAAGTAGGGTTGTCGGCATCACCAGTCGACAAACCGTCCGATGGGTCAAGAAAATCTGGACTGCGTCGACGGGCATCTCGGCCGGCTGACCCAACGGGGACACCGTGAAGCCAGCGGCCTTAGCTGCAACCTCGACTGAAGTCGAAAGTCGACCATCTGGTGAAGGGGATCTCTCCTGCTCCCATGAACGTTGACGGTGGGACTTACCTTTGGAGTCCTATTTGGACCGACTGGAATGTCCCGATGGTCCTTCTCCCTTGGTGGAGAGGGATTGGCAAAGCTCCTTAAAAGAAGCTGTATATGAAGAGCTCAAGGAGAGAGGGATAAATGCCGCGACCAAGGAGGAAGAAGCTGCGGCTTGGAGCGCTTCCTGCTCGAGGGGCGATCATCTGCTCCAAATCCAACTGCGGAGCCTGCCGCCACGGACACCACCCAACGGGCCTCCTTCGACTTGTCCGGTGGATACAGTTTTTCAGGGCGCCCCAAAAGAAGTCGAGCAGCACGGTCCTCCAAGACTGAAGACGAAAAGGAATTGCACAAATCACAAGCCTGCGAAGCGTGGCAGAGTCCTAGGCAGTGAACGCACGTGGAGTGCGGGTCGGTCCAGGACATCTTCGGCTCACAGGGCCACCGATGAAATCTGGGAATTGATTTGTCCATCACAGCCGCGAGGGAAAAAAAAAGACCAAAGTCTTTTAAATTTGAGAATTAGTTTCGGATTAACCGAAGAGTGTGGATACAGGCCTAAAATGCAGAGTGCTAAGGAGGGAATCTGAGCTTCCAAGCGGTAAGGAAGATCTGGAGTCATGAGGCAGAACCAAGAGTTTTACCACCTGGGTGGGTGGGAGGAGCCAGCTTGAAGACTTTCCAGCAAGATTTAAAGCGGCAAGGAACCTGCCAATAAGTGTGGATTAAACAACATATCCACGTCCCTAGAAATATCCATTCTTCAGAGAGATAGAAATAGTCGATTGTGGAATAACAGAGGCGTCAGTCAGAGAAATGGGAATAGTCTCTCTGTTGGCCATTTACCACCCTCCAGACTTCGGCGACTCCCAGTATACTGCTTAAACAAAGCAGCATTTTGCTTGCCATGCTCCGCTTTCTGATCCGGGCATCTCCCCCATCCAAGGCAGGAGAAAGAACAGTATTAAAGTCTCCCCCCACAATAGAGAGATGGTCTGCCATATTAATTATGCCTGTAAAAAAGGTTTTGAAGAACAGGGAGGCTTCTTTATCCACATTAGGGGCATATATACTGGCTATACATGGGGTGTTCAGATAAGTTGCATATAGCAGGACATAACGTCCCTCGGGATCATGGTGCGTGGAGGTGACAAGTAGGGGGCAGGATTTGTGTATCAGGATTGCTGTTCCCCTACAGTGAGGGTGGGCTTGATCGGAGGAGGAGTGTATTTCTCCCACCCATCTACAGCACTTTTTTTTTTTTTTTACTTTCACTGTCATTTAGGTGGGTCTCCTGTAGTAGTGCAATATCCACCCCCAACTGCCTCATTTCTAGGAGGAGTTTGGTCCTCCTGACAGGGCTATTTAGGCCCCGAACGTTATAAGAAATTATATTTAAGTCCCCCATGGTCATATGGCAAACGATCTTGTAAATCAACCTGACAGGTCACCAGAGAGTCCAACCAGTCTCAGCTGCAATATATAAATCCAAGGTGGAATGAGAGAGCGCACCTTCGAGAAAGTACAATTCAGGTGGAAATTGTAATTTACAGGAGACAAGTGCAGCATACTATAAATCAAAAAAGAACAAAAAAAAAAATAAAAAAAAACAGGTTACTCACCAATAAAGTAGTTACGTAAGAACTTACCGTAACAGATCTTCGAGAACAGCTCTTGCAGCAGGTAACACCATTAGGACTGAAGCGGCGGGCGTCAGACTACAAAATCTTCTAGCTAGCAGTCTTCAGCGGGGACCGCCCTCGGCGTCGGTCGCCCCGACGTCAGGCGTAGTACAAAGGAGGCGGTCCCGCCAGATTCCCAGTTCTCCCGCTCGAGACTCCCAGCCAGGATGACATCAGAAGGGGAGACCGAGAATCCGCCATCAGAAGAAAAAGAGCTAAAGCTCCTGCCAAGGCCTGGTAGGCCGTACCTCCTCCAAGGGGGAATGGTGGGCCGGAAGGTACCTGCTACAAGAGCTGTTCTCGAAGATCTACTGTTACGTTAAGTTCTTATGTAACTGCACTATCTTACTTCGAGATACAGCTCTTGCAGAGGTAACACCAATAGGACTGATTCCCAAGCAATAGCGCCTGAAAGCATTCTGGAGGGAGGAAATTAGGAGAGATCTTGAACAAGTCCTGACTCTAGGATAGGAGACCCTGTAGAACGGCTAGGCTGAAACCGGCTCTCCGCCATGATGTAATATCCAGGCTATAGTGCCTAACAAATGTGTGCACTGAGCTCCAAGTAACTGCAGCACAAATGGCCGAGGTGGAGACGTTGCGCAGTGCTGCAAAGGAGGTAGCCACCCCCCTTGTCGAGTGGCCCCGGACTGTACCCGGGAGGCTTATGTCTGTTGTTGTAGCAAATGAAATACACTGGACAAGCCAGCGAGAAAGGGTCTGCTTTGAGACTGGTTGGCCTAGCATCCTCTCAACGAAGGAAACGAATAGTTGCTCCGACTTGCCAAGCTGTTTAGTTCTATTCAGGTAGAACCTTAAGGAGCAGTGAACATCCAGGGTGTGAAGCAACGCCTCTCCTCTATTAGAGTACTTGGGGAAATACACAGGCAAATCAATGTCCTGGTTGAGAGTGAGGGCAGAGACCACCTTAGGCAGGAATTTAGGATTCGTCCTCAGAGACACTCTGTCCTGGTGAAAAATTAAATAAGGCTCCTTGCACATGACAGCGTGAAGCTCGGAAACTCTCCTTGCTGACGTGACAGCAACTAAAAATAACGTTTTCCACGACAGAAAACGCAGCTCGCAATTGTTGGCAGGTTCAAAGGGGGGAAGCATGAGTTGTTCCAGGACAAAGAGTAAGCCCCAAGGAGGAACGGGATCCTTGATGGGTGGCCTAAGGTGTAACACCCCTCTCAGGAAGTCTCGAGAGGCATCAAGCTGTGCCACTGTGCGCTGTCCCACCGGGAAGTGGTATGCAGAGATCGCGCAGAGGTGCACTTTAATGGAGGAGTAGGCGAGACCCGAATGGAATAGGGAAAGAAGGTAGTCCAGCACCCCTTTCACTGGGCATTCTAAAGGGGAAAGGCCGTGTGCCTGCGACCATAAGCAAAAACGGCACCACTTCATGGCGTGCGTTGCCGGCTTTCTGGCCACAGAAAGGACTTCCGCCACCTCTTGCGAGACCCCGTAACGCATAATGGCTGTGTCTCTAGGAGCCATGCATGCAGGTTCAGTGAGCGTAAGTCCGAGTGGACTAGTGAACCCTCCTCCTGAGACAATAGGTGGGAGCTGAAAGGCAACGGAACTGGAGGTTCCCGGGACAATTGCGTCAGCATAGGGAACCAGATCTGCCTGGGCCAGAAAGGTGCTACCAGGATCAATGTTGCATGCTCCCTGCGCAGTTTGAGAAGAACTCTCTGGATCAACGGGAAGGGAGGGAAAGCGTAGAGGAATCTGTCTGCCCAGGAGAGGGACAACGCGTCTCGCCAGAAAACACCAGGCCCTGGATTTAGCGAGCAAAAATTGGGCAGTTTTGCGTTGGATGGGGAAGCGAATAAGTCCAACTCTGGAGTGCCAATCGAAGAAACAGATCCTCTGCCTCCTGGAAAGTTCCACTGGTGGACTCTGGCCTGGAGAACGACTCAGGCCGTCTGCGATTGTGTTGTCCACTCCGGGAACGTGAATTGCAATCAGGCTCGCGCCATGTCGGGTTACCCAATCCCACACCCTCATAGCCTCCCTGCAGGGGGGGGGTAAGAGTGTGCGCCTCCTTGTTTGTTGAGGTAATACATCACCGCCGTGTTGTCTGTCTGAAGCAGAAGGGTACTCGATGGTATTTCTGACTGAAAGGCCTGCAGGGCGTAAAGGACCGCCCTCATCTCCAGCACGTTGATGTGGAGGTGAGCTTCCTGAAGAGTCCATGTTCCCTGGGACCTCACCCCGTTCAGGTGCACTCCCCATCCCAGCCCTGAGGCGTCTGTGGAGAGGATTGCCTTCGGGGACGGCACGGTAGACGGGACACCTGCAGAAAGTGTCCCTGGGTCTAGCCACCATTGCCAGTCTCGAAATCACGGCGTTCAGGATTCTGACCGGATGCTGCATGTGGTCTTGCCTTTGGTCCCACTGCACCTTGAGCATCCACTGAGTTACCTGCATGTGGAGCCTTGCCAAGGGACGGTTGGAATGGCCGCAGCCATGTGTCCGAGCAAGCGAAGGACCAACCCTGCGGGGACAGTCTTTTTCGTCGAAAGATCCCTGATGAGGGATCTGATGTGTTCTGCTCTTTCGTCGGGAAGAAAGGCTTTTCCTTGGACGGTGTCCAGAACTGTGCCTATGAACTGCAGCTTCTGGGACGGTACTAGGAGAGACTTCTCGTAGTTGATAAGAATGCCCAGAGACTGGAACAGGTCCTGGGTGCTCTGAATAGCCATCAACAGTGCCTCTTTGGAGGCGGCCATGAGAAGCCAGTCGTCCAGGTACGGGAACACGTAGTGGCCCTGTCTCCTTAGAGACGCTGCCACGACTGCCATACACTTGGTAAAGACCCTGGGGGCCGAAGACAGTCCAAACGGAAGGGCCCGGAACTGAAGGTGGTGGCTGAGAAACTCGAAGCGCAGGAACCTCCTGTGTGCTTGAGCTACTGGGATGTGCAGATAGGCGTCCTGCATGTCCAGGGACGCTAAGAAGGCGTCCTTTTTCAGTACGGGAATGAGTCCTTGGAGGGTCACCATGCAAAAACGTTTGTAGGCGGCCGACATGTTGAGGTCGCTGAGGTCAAGTTGGACGGAGGTCCCCTGTTTTCTTCGAACTAGAAAGAAGTGGAAATAGTATCCAGATCCTATCTGGCTCTCTGGGACATACTCCACCGCTCCCTTTGCAGGGCCTTGAGTACCTCTTGCCTGATGAGTGATCTGTGCTGACCCGAGTACACGGAGAGCAGAGGAGGCCTTGTGGGTGGCTTGTCCACGAATTCTATAAGTGGCCTCTTTCGACCAACTGAAGGACCCACCTGTCGGGTGGTTATGGACTGCCACCCTGGCAGGTGGTCCATAATCTGACCCCGACCTTGGTGTCCATTGATCCTGAGGGGGGGCCCGGAAGGAGTCATGCTGTGGCGGCTGAGGTCCAGCGGGCTGGGCCGACTTAGCTGGTGCGTTGACTTTGGCCCGCTGACGACTTCCACTGGGCTCTGCGGGAGAAGGAGCCCCTCTGTTGCGGACCGGCGCGGGACTGCTGTCTCTGCATCCGGCCTCGAAAACGGCTTTGGTTCCTACGAAAGGAACTAAGCTTGGGTCTGTACATGGCCTGGACAGACCTCACCGCCTTCCCGGCCTCTTGGAGTTTGGTGAGGACCTTCTCCGAGGACTCACCAAAAAGAGCTTCTCCATGAAATGAGGCATCCAGGATGTTCTTCTGGACGTCCGGGATGAATCCGGAGACATGGAGCCAAGAGTGTCTCCGGAGGCATACTCCTGAAGCTGCCACTCTGGCCGAGGAGTCCGCGGAATCATACGCGGCTCGCAGCACCGGGGTTCCCACGTCTGAACCCGTATGAAGGATTTGCAGTAACTCCTCCTTCTGCTCACCTTCTGGCATCTTTTCCGCCAGATCCAGTCCCTACTCCCACAAGGTGTTTTGAAACTGTACCATGTGGGTCAAGTAGTTGAGGGATCTAATGGCGCAGGTAGCGGATGCATACGTGCGCCTGCCCATAGCGTCCAGCTGTTTGGACTCTGGGTCCGTTGGCAGGGTGCTCAAATGTTGCAGCCTCTGGGACCGGTCATGAGAGGCTGTAATGACCAGAGAATCGGCCAGAGGATGTGATGCCAAGTACTGGTCCTCCCTAGGGGCCTTGTACAGGCGGTCAGCTTTCTTCGGCATCGCCGGAAGCGAGTGTGGACATTTCCACGCTACCTTGGTGGCGATCACGAATGTGTCCACCAAGGGTGGCACCACCACAGGCTTAGGATCTTTTGCGAAGATATCTGGCAAGCGTAATCTCTCAGGGTCTAGTTCCTCTCGTCCCAGCCCATGTTCTCCTGGATATGCCTCATAATCTCTGAGAACGATGGGTCATCCGGAGGAGATCTTGGAAGCTCACGTGGGTCCGGAGAAGGGAAGCTGATCGGAGAGGGGGATCTGGATCCGTTCGAGAAGTCCGATCCAGTGTCCTCCGTCGAAGGAGAAAGGCGGCGTCTTCTGGGTCTCTTGGGGCTGGGTGACCCTGAAGAAGATCTGGACGGAGGTCTCCTTATTTCTGTTCTACTTCTAGGAGGATCCGTAGGCTCCTGGGGGGGAGGTACTCGGCCCGCAGCCCTGGGTGAGGGGAGGCGCGGGGCCGGTGAGTGCGGATGGAGGAGGAGGTGTGGGAACCACATCCTTCTTATGGTGTCCCATCAGTAGTAAACAGCTCCTTGGCCTCGGATATGCTGAAGCTGACAACGGACCCGGGCACCACCGTGCTGATGCGTCGGATTTCCCAGTGTCCCAGCTCCTCAAGGGTCTCAGGTTCGCGCGAGGTTCGCTGGGGGTGAGACAGGACAGGATTCGCCCGTCTGGTCCTCGGGCTGGGTCAGCTCCTCCTCCATGATCGCCTCTTGACCCGGCGTCCGGTGGGAGCGAAGAGGTCCCTCTTCTCAGTAGAGTGCAGGCGTCGGTCCCCGGCGGCGTCCGTGGAACAGCAACGGCGACAGGCGTCTGGCGGTGATCAGTTCTCGGGACCAATGGCGTTTGGCCGACGTCAGGTGGGCCGGCGTCGGGCCAGACGATCTCTTAAGTGAAGTCAGTTCTTTGGTCTTCCGCTGGGGAGAAGGAGGCAAAGTAACTGACCTGGCATCGGGTTCCAAATGGCGGGAACCGGACTTGTGATGGTGACGACGGTCCCCCGACCTCGACAGGGCCTTAGTGGCCAAGGACGAAGAA
Source organism: Neoceratodus forsteri (assembly GCA_016271365.2). Classification (NCBI taxonomy): domain Eukaryota; kingdom Metazoa; phylum Chordata; order Ceratodontiformes; family Ceratodontidae; genus Neoceratodus; species Neoceratodus forsteri. The sequence goes on along the minus strand of JADMNL010000034.1, from coordinate 25,558,757 downwards.
GTTCTGGAGGTCTTGGCCTGAGGAAGAGAGGAGGAACCGAAGAAGTCTTCACTGCTGCAGGGGAGGCTGAGGAGCGGGCCCAGGAAGGGGAGGCGGTCGGGACCCGGGCAGGACTACAGGTGTCAGAGGCTCTAGGCAGGGACCTGGATCTCCTCTCTCCCTATGCTTCTCGGGGTGTCTCCGGACCTTTCGGAAGATTCCCCTTGGAGGCTGTGTCCATGGCTTTAATCTTTTCCTCGAGCGAGCAGCCTGAAGGGTCTTCTGGCGGCGGATCGAGATCCGGCTGTTGAACCCCTGGCAGAAGAGCAGGCCGGGTGTGCGTGGTCTGGGCCTGGGCACCGGGCCTTAGGGCGAATCGGGTCTTTGAATGGGATTTGTTTTTCCACAGGCGCACTTCGACGGATGACCTTCAACGGAAGTTGGAGAGGACATCAGACAGAAGCTGAGAAGGAAAAACAAACTTCTTCCCGAAGGAAGAACTTAACCAGGCGTCGCGAAAGAACTGTGGAATCTGGCGGGACCGCCTCCTTATGTACTACGTCTGACGTCGGAGGCGGTCCCCGCTGAAGACTGCTAGCTAGAAGATTTCCGTGGGGTCCTGACGCCTGCCGGCTTCAGTCCTAATGGTGTTACCTGCTGCAAGAGCTGTATCTCGAAGTAAGATCAGTGGTTCTAGGAGCTGTATATGTTGTTCATCCACACTCTTTGGCATGTCCCCTTCCACTTTAAGATCAGCCGGAAGTCTTCAAGCTGGCTTCTCCCACTCACCCAGGTGGTATATACACCTCGGCTCCGCCACGTGATGCCAGATCTTAGCCCGCTGGAAGCCAGGTGTGGTGCATCCGCACCCGGGGAGGTCAGGTGGGTCCGTGTAGATGAACAACATATACCACTCCTAGAAAGTACAGTTACGAAAGAATTTACCTAACAGTAGATCTTCGAGAGAGAGACTCTCGTAATAGGTAATTACATATAGGACTGATGCCGGCCGGCGTCAGGACCCAACGGAAAAATTTCTAGCTAGCAGTCTCTGGCAGGGGACCGACGTCATGTGGCGTCAGTATAAAGGGGCAGTCCACCACACCAGACTTCCAGTTCTTTTCTGCCAAAGGCCAAAAGGCAAGACGAGAGAGAAGCTGATATTTCCCCTCCTGGAAAAGGAGCTGAAAAAGCTTAGGGGGATGGAGGGCGGGAAGGTAGTACCTACTGCAAGAGCCTCTCTCGGCGATCTACTGTTACGGTAAGTTATTACGTAACTGTACTATCTTACTTCGAGACGGCTCTTGCAGTAGGTAATTACATACAGGACTGAGTCCCAAGCAGTCTGGAACAAGGAGAAGCAAATGGGAGGAGGAAAGCTACTCAGAAGTAGACCCTCTGGTTGTGAAGGCCTTAGGAAAGGAGGCCTTGCAAAACCATCAGCCCGAAGCCTGCTCTACGGCGAGAGGCAATGTCCAAACTGTAATGTTTTGTAAAGGTATGGACAGAAGTCCAAGTGGCGGCTGCACAAATGTCAGCCGCTAACACGTTCTTGAAACAAGCTGCAGAGGCAGCAACCCCTCTGGTGGAGTGGCCTCTAACTTGACCCGGCAGGGTCTTGTACTTGTCATAACAGAAAGTGATACAATGAGCAAATCATTTCGATAGGCATTGCTTAGAAACAGCATTGCCTTCCTTTTATAAGCAAAAGAGACGAACAGTTGACCAGTCTTTCTGAGATCCTTCGTCCTGCTGGTGTAGTATCTCAGAATTCGGTGAACATCCAAAGTATGCAGGATGTATTCTCCATGATTAGAGTGCTGCATAAAAAAGGCAGGCAACTCTATGGATTGATTCAGCGTCGATTCCGCTACCACCTTAGGGAGAAACTTAGGTTGGTAATGCAGAGCCAAAGCCTTTGTGAAAAATCAAATACGGGATTTTACACATCAGGGCCTGGAGCTCTGAAATCCGTCGAGCAGAAGTAATGGCCACTAGGAAGAGTCTCTTCCAAGAAAGGAATTTTGGTCCGCTGAGGCTGCAGGCTCGAAAGGAGGCAGAGTAAGCTTCTCTAAAATGAAATTCAGATCCCAAGGAGGGGCAGGAACCTGGATAGGGGGTCATAAGTGAAGGACCCCCTCGCAAAAAGGTCTTAGAGACCTCCAGCGGAGCAAACGTTCTGTCTGCAAATGGGACATGATAGGCCGAAATGGCCTACATGTGAACCCTTAAGGAAGAATGGCTGAGACCAAGATCGAAGAGGTGTCGCAGGTAATCCAGAAGTTGGCCAGAGCACGAGAAGGACTCAACATCATTGGAGGAGGCTCAAATAAGAACCACTTCCATTTCATGGCATAAGTAGATCTGGTTGAGGGTTTCCTGGCCTCCACCAGAATCTCAGCTACTTGAGGAGAAACCCCAAATCGAGCTTGAGCCTGGGTCAGCAAAAATAGCGACAGAGGAAGCGGAGGTTCCTCTGAGTACTGTTGCAGAAGAGAGAACCAAACTTGCCTGGGCCAGAAAAGAGCAATCAGAATCATTCGAGCTCCTTCCGAACCGAGTTTCTGCAAGACCCTCGTAATCAGTGGAATCGGGGAAGCGAGGCAAGCTCCCTCCAGTCTAGAGACACAGCATCTCAAAAAAAATGCTCACACTGGAGCGAGCGAAAGAAGATGGGGAAGTTTTGTGCTTTGAGGGGATGCAAACAGGTCTACCTGTGGAGTTCCCCAGTGCAGGAAGATGTCATCTACGACCCCCTGATCCAGTTCCAATTCGTGAGCTAGAGCAGATGACGGGCTGAGCCTGTCTGCCAGCCTGTTCTCGACCCCCAGGACGTGAGATGCCGTGAGGTGAAGGTTCTGCTGCACTGCCCAATCCCAGACTCGGATCGCCTCTCTGCAAAGGGGGTAGGAACAAGTTCCTCCCTGTTTGCTGATGTACCAGACCACACACATATTGTCCATCTCTACAGCTAGGTGACTGGGAGACAGATGCAGATCCTAAAGAGCATACAGTACTGCCCTTAGTTCGAGCACATTGATGTGAAGGGACTTCTCGAGCTTGGACCAGGAGTCCTGGGTCTTGTGAGGACTGAGATGGGCTCTCCAACCCTTGCCGGAGGCGACCGTAGTCAACGTCTGCGAGGGGGGAGGGAGACCGAAGAGAACTCCACAGAAGAGATTCTCCTGAACCATTCACCACTGCAAGTCCCGAGCCATGGGAGAGGAGACCAGGACAAGTTGATCTAGGTCGTCCACTAGCTGATCCCATTGAGACCGAAGCGTCCACTGAGAGATTGTCATGTGGAGCCGAGTGCGAGGGACTGTCGGTATTGCAGCTGCCATTAGCCTGAGGAGGCAAAGGACTGACCTGGTGCTGACCCACCTGTGGCTGGACAACAGGCTGACCTGGGCCTGGAGAGTGGCCACCCTGTCCGGTGGCAGGAAGGCCATGCCAGAGGTCGTGTCCAGGATCGCCCCGGTAAACTGGAGCCTCTGGGACGGGATCAGATGGGACTTGGCCTGGTTGATGGTAATACCCAGGCAGGCAAAGACCTGCTGGGTAAGGGAAAGGAAGCGCAGGAGTTCCACACTGGACAGGGCCGCCAGGAGCCAATCGTCCAGGTACGGGAAAACCTGCACCTCATGGGTGCGCAGGTAGGCCGCTACCACCGAAAGGCATTTGGTGAACACCCGAGGCGCTGAGCAAATACCAAATGGGAGGGCCTTGAACTGGTAACGGTTCCCCTGGAACGCAAAACGCAGGTATTTGTGGTTGGAATGGCGGATAGGGATATGCAGGTAGGCATCCTGCATATCCAAAGCGCACAGCCACTGCCCCGGCCGGAGAAGGGGCAGGAAGCTCTCCAGCGAGAGCATCCTGAACCTCTTGTACTCCACAAACAAGTTCAGGGAGCTGAGGTCAAGAATTGGCCTCAAGTCCCCCGTTTTCTTTGGGACCAGGAAGAAATGGGAATAGTACCCTGTTCCCTGAAGAGGAATGGGGATGGGTTCTATCGCCTTCTTCAAGAGAAGGGAGGAAATTTCTTCCTGGACAAGAAGAAGATGCTCCTGCGAGTACGACGACCTTGGGGGAGGGTGTCGAGGGGGTTTCTGAAGAAACTATTGAGTGTCCCTCTGCGATGAGTTGGAGCACCCAGGAATCTGACGTTATCCTCTCCCAACCCGGGAAGAGGAGGGAAAACTTCCCTCCTACCGGTGCCTCTGGAAATGCCAGAGGCTGTGGGAGAGGAAAAGAGTCAGGTCGTGTGGGGCAGCATTGCAGCTCAAGCTCCCGCTGCTTTTTGGGGCGGTGGGGGATTGGCAGCCGGAGGGGCCCGATGTTTATTGGCCCGCTTTCCCTGTGGTTTCGCCATTTGCCGATTCCGCCTGCGAAAGGGATGACGCTGCACTGGAGGCAGATTCTACATCGAATCCACAGACTTCAGTGCAGTTCCCTTCTCCTGCACATCAGTGATAATGTCCTTGACATCAGCATCGAACAGCACCGAACCCCGGAAGGGCGCTTCCTGAATAGCAGGCTGCTCTTCCGGGACCAAACCTGATACACGGAGCCAGGCATGATGCCATAAGCCTACGGTGAAAGCAGAGCTCCTACTAGCAGTGTCCACTGCATCGTACGTGGCACGAAGCATGTGCAGACTGGCCAAACGAGCAGAATGAACAAGGTCAGCCACTTCATGTTCAACCTGAGAGTCAGGAAGGGAGTCTAACTTGGATTCCACCTCACTAAGAATCGCCTTCTGGTAATCCCCCATGTGACCGACATAGTTCAGGGCCCTGATACCCAGAGTGCAAGAAGCATAGATCTTCTTGCTGTACTGGCCCAGAAGAAGGGATTCTTTCTCAGGTGGAGACGAGCTTAAATGCTTCAGATTAGCTGACCGGCCGTGAGTGGCGCTAATCACAACAGAGTTAGCTCGAGGGTGAGAATCAAGGAAGTCAACACCCTCAGGAGCCTGGCATAGCCTATCAGACTTCCGAGGAAGAGGGGATTCTGCCGACGGTTGCTCCCAAATGGTGGAAACAAGGTCGGCATGAGGCTCAATCCAGGGTGACACCAAGGTCGGAGCAGTCTCGGGCAGATCCAGGTGCTCAGTGAGTTTTCTACGCTGTGGGTCCGGCTCCAAAGAGTGCCACTTATGAACTGCCTGGATTTTGCTCATCAAGTCCGAGAAAGAAGGATCCTCTGGAGGAAACTTCAGAGTAGTCCTAGGCCTGGGTTTGGTCAGAGAGTGTGGCTTGTCGTCTGGGTCAGAACAACTGTCTGAGTCATCCGAGGAGTCCGAGAAGGAAGAACAAGACTCCCCCTTCCGGCGTGGGAGAGGAACTGACCCCTTAGGAAGCCCTCGGGGAAGCGTATCCTGCCCCGCCCTTCAACCAGAAGGTTTGCCCCTGGTATCCGGACGTGGGAGGGAGTCTGTAGTCTGGGGCGTACGAGAGCCGGAGCTAGCACCATTGCCGGGAGACGACTCTCCACCTCTCTCATGAGCTGAGCCTTGGCCTCAGCCCACCAGGAGACCAAGGTCTCCTTCAAGTCCACCGGCGGGTTGGGGGGGCTGGAGGAGGAGGGGGATATGGATACTGAGTGTGCCTGTAGGGTGCGTATCTGTAATATGACGACAGGTAACCTGGCGTCGGGTAGTGAGGCACCGAGCACTGTGGCATCAGGTAGGCCAGCGTCGGGTACTGGGGCATCATACTGCGGAGCCGGGTAAGACGGCGCTGGATAAGACAAGAGTCGGATACCCGGGGGTCTGACGGAGCAGACAGCACGGTCGGAAGCCAGGCGGGCGGGCGTGCAGCAGAAAGCCCGACGTTGGAGCAGCATCCGGAAGAGGGTGTTGCCCGGCATCGGTATGACTGGAGTCGGAGCCGCAGTCCGGGGAACCGACGTCAGGTCGTCCGGCACAGCGGGAGGGAGGCCTGAAGGGGGTGCAGCAGGAACCTCTGCATCGCCCAGGGATGGTGGGGAAAAATCCCCGTGGTCAAGCTGAGGAGACCCAGGGTCCCCGGAGGGCAGTGAAGGCTGCAGTGAGCCGGGAACAACGGACTTAAGAGGGTCAGACGTCAGCTCAGCCGCCACGCGGACATCGGGTCAGCCGGCATCCGACTTATCAGCGGGGTCCAGGCGGACATCGGAGGAGCCGGCGTCAGACTTCGTGGACCCATCACCCGAGGCAGGTCGTGAAGGAGGGGCTGCCTGGTCGGGCGGGAAAGTGGCCGTGCGCCACCCTGAAGGGTAGAGTGACTTATCGACCGTCTCCGTGCGGGCGTCAGAGGAGCTGACCGGAGCCGCTCGAGCCAGCAGACCGCACAGTGGCGGCTTTACTGGAAGGGGAGGCCTCCAACAGCCCAGAGGCACCCAAAGGGCCCGAGCGCAAGCCAGACAGGCGGGCAGACGCCGCCTTAGAAACTTCCAAGACGGTCGTCGTGGAGCGGTCCCCCAGAGGGGACATTATGTGGAGCACGGTGACTCCAGCTGGAGACGCGGTGGAAGAGAAGCCCCTGTCCCAATCCTTCTCCTTATCCTTCTTCTTACGATGGCCTTCGGGGGAAGTGGACGCCTGCCAGAGCTTTTTCAACTCCTTCTCCATGGAGGACACCTTCTTCTTCAGGATATGGGCCTCCAGGGACTGCTGCCTCCGTATGCGGGTGGCGGCGTTAAATTTAAGGCAGTGCTGGCACTTCACTCGATGGTCCTGGAACAGACAGAAGAGGCACTGGGAATGGCCGCCCTTGTGTGGGAGTACAGTGCCGCACGAACCACTCATTTTTCTGCTCGGAGGATGTAGGGGACGACATACACCAAAGAAAGGTTGACTAAGTCGAATAATCCGAAAACACTACGGTAAATACTGCCGGCGACAAAGCTGACGAGCGTTGAACTTTACCGCGAGGCACCGACAGGAGCCAACGGTGGGAAAGAACTGGAAGGCGGGCATGAAGGACCGCCTCTTTATACTGACGCTGCATGATGTCGGTCACCTGACGTGGGGGCGGTCCCCCGTCAGAGACTGCTACCAAAAAATGTTTCCGTTGGGTTCCGACACCGGCCAGCATCAGTCCTATATGTAATTACCTAGAGCAAGAGCCCTCTCGAAGTAAGATCTACTGTTACAAGTGAGTAACCCATTTTTCTAGGAGCATGGATATGTTGTTCATCCACACTCTTTGGCAGACTCCTAGCAGTTCTCCAGGAGGAGGGAGGCAAGGCGCACACCCCCTACCTAGGGAACAGAGATTGGAGAACTGAGCCCCCAAAACCAGCGTGACTCAAGGTCGATGTGGTAGTGGGTGATAAAGGTGTTTGCTGACTTCCAGGTAGCAGCCACCAATGTGGCAGTATGGAGGGTAGAATGAACATGTTACTCACCTGTAACAGTAGCTCTAGGAGTGGTATATGTAGTTCATTCACACTTCTTGACAGACTCCAAGCAGTTCTCTGGGAGAAGAGAGGCAAGGTGCACATCCCGTACTTATGAAATAAAGATTGGAGAACCGTGGCCCCAAAACCAGCATCCTGGCATGACTCAAGGTTGATGTGGTAGTGGGTAATGAAGGTGTTTGCAGACTTCCAGGTAGCAGCCCGGCAGATTTCATGGATAGGGATGTCCCTGGAAGCAGCCACCGATGCAACCGTATGGCGGGTAGAATGAGCTCTTATCCCTCCGGGAAGCTCCTTGCCTGTCAACCCATAGCACAGACCTATGCATGATGTGATCCATCTAGCAATGGTCTGCTTTGCTGCAGGTCTGCCAGAAGCGGCTTCAGCGTAGGTGACAAACAGTTGGCGAACCTCTCCCCGAATTCCCGGCGTCCTCTCCTTATAATAGGAAAGAACACGTCTGAGGTCCAGAGTATGGAGCCTGTACTCAGCGTCCGAGGTGTTGTTAGGGTAGTATACTGGCAGAGTCAACACCCGGTTAACGTGAAACTCTGACACCACCTTCAGAAGGAATTTCGGGTAGGGGCGCAGGACAACTTTGTCCCTGTGAAGGACCAGATAAGGGAAGTCCACCGAAAGCACCTGGAGTTCCCCTGTCCTTCTGGCTGACGTGACAGCCACCAGGATGGCAGTCTTCCACAAGTGTGAGAGCTCACACTTGTGCAAGGGTTCGAATAGCTTGCCCATGAGCTTTGCCAAAACCAGCAAGAGATCCCACGGAGGTGGAGGTTCACATACCGGAAGGGATATGTGATCCAGGCCTTTGAAAAAGCACCCGACTACTGTCTCCTGTGCCAATGTCAGCTGACCGGCCCACGCCCGGTAAGCAGAAATGGCTGCCCGGTGTACACAAAGGGTCGATGACCGTAGATCACCTTTAGAGAGAGCCCAAAAGTAGTCTAAAATGTTAGCCACAGAGCAGTATAAGGGGTCCAGACTCTTACCCTGACACCAAATGGAAAACCTTTTCCACTTGAAGGCATAACACTTCCTGGTCGATTCCTTACGAGATGCCTCCACCACAGAGTAGACTTCCTCGGAAAGACCCAGAGCCTGGAACTCTAGCCGCTAAGGTACCAGGCTGTGAGGTGCGGGGATTGAAGGTCCGGATGGAATACGTTCCCCTGGTTCAATGATATCAGGTCCAGGTGTGTACTAAGCTGCTCCAGGGACCTGCAGCTGAGGCTGAGGCGACCTGAATACCAGAACTGACGGAGACAATCTGGGGCTACCAGAATCACCTTCGCCTTGTCCCTCCTCACCTTGAGTAGCACCTTGTGGAGCAAGGGAAAAGGAGGGAAGGCGTAGAGGAGGCCTGGTGTCCACGGCCTCGAGGAGGAATCCCCCTGCAGCGAGCCCTGCTGAGGGGGGCAGGCATGGTACACTCTCAGCATGGTGTTTTCCCTGGAGGCAAACAGGTCCACCAATGGTTTGCCCGAGCAGGAGAACAGATTGTAAGCTACCTCTGGATGGAGAGACCACTCGTGTGCTGCCTGGCCTAAGCAGCTGAGAGCATCCGCCACCTGGTTCGAAACTCCTGCCACATGGATGGCAAGGAGATCCACCTCCAACCGGCTGACAAAGGTCCAGATCCAGAGCGCCTCATTGCACAGCAGACGGGAGTGGGTGCCGCCCTCTTTGTTCAGGTAGTACATGGCCGTGGTATTGTCCGTCTGGACTTGAACCACTTGACCCCGGAGCTGAAGAGCAAAAGCTCACAGGGCCACTCTGACTGCTCTGAGCTCCAACAGGTTGATGTGGCATCGGGACTCCTCAGGAGTCCAGAACCCGTGAGCCCTGTGGTCCCCCATGTGGGCTCCCCAGCCCATGAGAGAGGCATTGGTCAACAGGAAGACTGTTGGCTCGGGGCGGACAAACGGGATTCCTTCCTACAATCAGTCTGGGATGGACCACCACTGGATAGCGTCCCACATCTTCTGGGTTACAGTGATCAGCTGGTCGAAGTGACCATATCGCTGAGTCCACTGGGCGGCCAGCTCCCACTGGAGGGGCGCATGTGCCACCTGGCCCAACGGACCACCGAGGTGCACGCCACCATGTAACCCAGAAGGCGCAGAAAGTCCCGGGCAGGGTGCAAGTGCCCAACCAGAAATGACTGGGGAAAGGAGGAGAGAACCTCTGCCCTGTCTGCCGGGAGCCGGGCTCTGATTTGATGAGAGTCGAGCTCTGCCCCAATAAAGCCCATCACCTGAGAGGGCACGAGTTCCGATTTGGCCTCGTTGATGAGGTGGCCTAGATGGGAGCAGGTTCGGAGGGCCAGATCCCTGGACCTCGCCACCTTCTGAAGGGAGGAACCCACCAGAAGCCAGTCGTCGAGAAAGGGGTATATTCGTACTCCTCGACGCCGAAGATGGGCTGCCACCACTGCAATGCACTTGGTGAAGACCCGTGGGGCCGATGACAGGCCGAACGGCATGGCTCGGAACTCGAACAGGGTCCCTTCCACGCTGAATCGGAGGAACCGCTGGTGGGACGGATGGATTGGGACGTGAAAGAACGTGTCCCGTAGATCCAGTGAACAGAACCACATGTTTCGCTCCAGGGATGGTATAATCTGGTTCAGAGTTACCATCCGGAAGGTGCGAGACCAGAGATATTCATTCAGGTCATGGAGATCTAGGATGGGGCACCAACTCCCCGTCTTCTTGGGCACCAGGAAGTACCTAGACACGAAGCCTGGGTCTGTAGGAGGATCCAGCACTGGAGCTACCATCTCCTTTCGGAGGAGCTGAGCAATGTCATCCCGGAGGGCCGACTGAGTGCAAACTGAAATCCTTTCCTCCCGAGGGGCGTGGGCTCGGCTGGAAGGGTACTGCTCGAATTCTAGAGGCAGACCCTGACATACCACTTCCAGAACCCACCTGTCCGAACTGATACCAGACCAAGCAGAAAGAAAGTGATGGAGCCGGCCCCCCACGGGAGGAGCCAGAGCTGGCATGACAGCTGTAGGGGTGGCAACCCCTAACCCGTCACTGAGCAGGCATAGAGTAGAAGGAGGCTCCTGGACTGGCACCTCGGCCTCCTTTACAGGGTAGTTAAGGACCCTGCTTGGGCATGGGGCGCCAAGCTTGAGCCTGCTGTTGCTGCTGACCTCCTTGCACTTCTGCTGCTTCTTGCCTGAAGAACCCTTTGCAGAGGTAGCATTGGACTACTCTATATGCTGGAGGTGACCTGCCACTCCCAGACTGAAGAGGTCGGTGCAAAGGAAGGGCACGTCAGCTAACTTGTGCTGAGTATCCACCGGAAAGGAGGATAACCTCAGCCAAGCCCTGCAGCGAGTGGCCACTGCGGCTGCTAAGGAGCGGATACAGGAATCTCCAGTGACCAGAGCCTTCTGTTTGGCAGCAGCACGGCCCTGGTCACGGACCTGCTTCTCCATGGTCTGCATGTTCGCTGGGAGATGAGGGAGGACTTCATCTAGTGATCCCAAAAGGGCATGACAGAAGTGTGCCATGATCACAGCCGAGCTGGCCTGACGAAAGCCCTAGGATGACATCGCATAAACCTTCCGGGCAGAATGGTCCATATTCTTGGACTCCTTATCCGGAGGGCGGTCAGTGTCAGCTGAGCTACCCCTGCATCTAAACACAGACGCAGTCACAAGGCTCTCGGCCAAGGGATGCTCTGTGAAACCCGCCAGGGACCCCATGGGTACCGTTTACTTGCAGGCCATGTGGGCAGACGGAGCTGGGCAGGAGACAGGGCACTGCCATAGCTCAAGGGCTGGGACAACAATTGCTTCGTTCACTGGAAAGGCCTCCGTCGGGGTATCCCCCCTTTTGAGGATATCCATGAGGGGGTACTCTGCCTTCTTTTGGATAGGCTCCAAGGGCATTCCGGTTGATTCGGAAATGAGGCAGAGGATGCCCTAAAAAGAGGAAGGACCTTCCTCCAAGCCTGCCACTGATGACTCGTCATCCCCCAGATGCGAGTGCAGACCAGTGGCATCCAAGTCCGAAAAGTATGGATAGAAAGGTCTCCCGCCTATGTCCCCCTCAATACACTGAGGGCGATCAGGGAACCACAGTAATGGACAGACGATGGGGGAGTCTGGTGTCTGTTCTATCCTCTTTCAAGGGAGCCCCTCCCTGAGGCTCCTTAGGCGGTGGTTCCACCAAAATCAGTGGGGAGACCGAAATAGGCAGAGCTAGAATGCGTGACAGCCCTAGGGTTCGAGGAACTGGGATCTTCAGTTCTGGAGGGGTTGGCATCGGCCTAAGAGGCTGAGGCCAAGTAATGGCTGGTGTTGCCGATGGAGCCGGCTTCTGACCAGTCAGAATCAGCTGTTGCCATGAGATCCTCATAACGTGGACGGAGCTTCCGTCGAAGTCTCTCCTCGTCCGAGGAGGATGAGGATCGGTGGCGATGCCTCTTTCTAGATTGCCTATGATCTTTCTCTGATTTTTCGACCAAAGGGGTCCTGGTCCTCGATCAAGACCGACAGGGTCGGCTCGTTCGATCGGGAGAAGCCGGATTCAGGGAGAAAGTACAGATCTTCGAGAACAGCTCTTGCAACAGGTTACACCATTAGGACTGAAGCCGGCAGGCGCCAGGACCCCACGGAAATTTTCTAGCTAGCAGTCTTCAGCGGGAAGCACCTCCGATGTCGGTCCCGCCCCCGACATCGGGCGTACTACTTAAGAAGGCAGTCCCCCCCCCATAATCCTCAGTTCTCCCGCCGGAGACTCCCGGCCGCTAGATGACATCAGAAGAGGAGACAGAGGATCCGCCACCAGATGGCAAAACAAGTAAACAGGAAGGTCCCATCTAATAAGATGGGTGCTTGACTCCAACCTACCTCCAGCGGGGATGGTAGGAGGGAAGGTACCTGCTGCAAGAGCTGTTCTCGAAGATCTACTGTTATGGTAAGTTCTTACGTAACTACTATCTTACTTCGAGATACACCTCTTGCAGCAGGTTACACCATTAGGACTGATTTCCAAGCAGTAATGGCAATCATGCACCATCGGGAGGAGGAAAGGTAGAGACCTCGAGATAACTCGAGCCTAGGACAGAAGTCCCTGAAGGACAGCTAGACCGAACCCTGCTCTTCGCCTCGATGCAATGTCCAGACTGTAATGCCTGATAAAGGTATGCACATGTCGCATATCTTCACATATGTATCTACGGGTTCGGGGAAGGATGAGGTTACCTGGCACAAGAGACCTAGGTTTGGCTACTCTGCACAGGGGCACCCAAGTAAATCCAACTACAGGAAGTAATAACTGTAATGTCCAGAACCAGAACTGGGATTTTTCAGTGTGGCTTTATTTATTAACTCACTGAACATAAACAAAGCACTGCATGGTCCCCCAAAGGGCTACGTTACTGTAATGCAGATTAGAGGTTAAACACAGCGGTCCAGTTGAGGAATGAACACATTACTACAGATGTCTGGCTTTGGACCCTGAGGCACTCAGCCCGGACTTTGCATGCGCATTGGATACATAGCCTGGCCCGGCTCCCTGCGCCACTCGACTGATGATCCACTTGGCGAATGAACCCAAACTTTACTTGGAAAGAAATCCCATCAAACAAGGAGACTCCCAAACTGTGGCTTCCCACACCACTTGAAGTCTGCAACTCCTAGAGAGATTTGTTTTCGTACTTCCAATCGAAATTCCCATCAAACAAGGAGACTCCCATCCAACAAGGAGTAATTTTCCCATCCTGTGGCTCCCCACACCACTTAGAGTCTGCGACTCCTAGAGAGATTTTCAAGTTGCGACCCACGTCTGGGTACCCACCCCATCACTGGCCAAGCACATGAGGCAAGTAGCAAAAACACAGAAGAAATCCGTAGAGGTGGACCTGGTTACTAAAGATGGGCAGCAGAAATTGGAGAAAGGACTGAAACCTTGGACTGGGGGCTTATCTGGAGAGCAATACATTCCACAACCGCCTCCAACAGTTGGCATGAATTTCGCTGGAAGGTGGTCTCTAGATTCTTTCGAACCCCTGTGGTCACCCAGCACTTTGGTCAGAATCCTTCTAACCTTTGCTGGAGGGGATGTGGACAGGTTGGCACACATCTACATGTGTTTTGGGAATGTCATATCATTAATATTTTTTGGGAAAAAGTGAAAGAGCAAATTTGTGGGATGTTGAGGCTCATATACGGATGACCCTCGTACTGGATCCTTAGGCTGTACCGGTGCAGGTTAAACTAAAATCACGGCGATACTTATTCAATGTTCTGGTGGCTTCGGCTCTTAAAGCAATCACTCAACGTTGGTTGTCTAGAGAGGTTCCTGATTTTGAGCAGTGGTATAGCAACTGCTTATCAATTATGGATATGGAATTTCTCACGGCGAGGGTGAGACTACAGAAAGACAAATTTAAAATGTATTGGATGCCTTTTTTTGAGTTTCAAGCTCGGAAAGAGCAGATAGATATCCTGGAGATTCTGGTTAAGTTTGGCTAATCGGTATGACTCTCCCACCTGACTATTTTAACTAAAGAGTTTGTTTTATAACTTTAAGTCAGAGGATTGTTACAATATTGCCTAGTGATGTTCCTTCCTCTCCCCCTTCTTTTTTCTCTCCCCGATGATCATCCTCTCCCTCCCCTACCAATTAGGTTTAGGTGTGTGTAGTTAAGATGCAATAAGTAATAGACCTAAGGTTTTTGCAAGAAGGAGTTATAGTCATCTAGTATGGTAGTTTTGTTTTCGTTCATTGTCTGTTTTTCTCTCCTTCATATTCCCTAAATGTATGATTCCTGGTGTACTTGACTAATATCCTTAGGCCTTCAGTCTGTGAAGATTGGTTGTGTGATGTTATTTGCATCTGAAAAAATAATAAAAATTACTATTTCAAAGATGGGGGGTTTTCCCAACTCCAGCTCCCACAGCCCATACCCGGCCATTTCTCTGGACACACAGAAAACTTTAGACTTTAAAATGAAGATTGAACGGTGGATGACCTGAAGCACCCCCTCTACAGCGAACTTTAAATCCATTTAAACTTTAAACAGTTGACTGCTCTATTTGTTTGTCCTAGTTGACATAGTCCTCCCAAATAGCAGTCCACATTTATTTCCCAACTGAAGAAAAAAAGTTGTTTGCCCCTTCCAATGGAGCTAAACACTCACCCATTCGTTGCAGGTGCCCCACAGGCTAAGTTCTGTAACCTTTGCTGTTATACATGAACAGACTGAAATTAAATCAGGCAGTTTCCTTCCCAGGGTGGGAGAAGGGGATTGCCTCTGGAACCCACAGAGAACTTTCCTCCCCTCCCCCCCAGAGGGAGGGGGGCACTGAGACCAGGGGAGCGGTCTCCACCACTTTAAAAAGGTAAAATACAGGAACAGTTCCTTTTTTTGGGTGAGAAATCACACTGCACACTAATGCTTCCTTCTTGCTTAAGGACAAACGGAAAACTCCCTTTGAATTTCCCAAAGTTCTAAACTTCACTCCCTGAGCTGGAGATTCCAAAGTGGCTCATGCAGCTGCGACAGTTCTATAATGATGTCATCTCTCAAGTCTCAGCTGTGACTGAGGACAGAGTGAGACAGTGTGAAACCCATTTAACTGGAGTTTCACAAGCTGCCTTCCCTGCCTACCACTAGGTCTTACTGGGATTCTAGTAACCCCGGGTAACAAAGGGGTTACACACAGATCTCCAAGTAGCTGCAGCGCAAATAGCTGAGGTGGAGACGTTCTTCAATGCCGCAAAGGAAGTAGCCACCCCTCTTGTAGAATGACCCTTGACCTCACCCGGTAAGGGTTTATTGCACTTGTCATAACAGAAAGTAATGCACTGGATCAGTGACTGTTTGGAGACAGGAGCTCCTTTCATCCTGTGAGCAAAGGAGACGAAAAGTTGGTCCGACTTTCGGAACAGTTTGGTTCTGGTCAGGTAGTATCTGAGGCACCTGTGCACGTCTAGGGTGCGCAGAAGGGCTTCTCCTCGATTACAGTGCCTTGGA
The DNA here is from genome assembly GCA_016271365.2 of Neoceratodus forsteri. Taxonomy (NCBI): domain Eukaryota; kingdom Metazoa; phylum Chordata; order Ceratodontiformes; family Ceratodontidae; genus Neoceratodus; species Neoceratodus forsteri. Next base: position 25,543,361 of record JADMNL010000034.1, on the reverse strand, counting down.
AAATATAATGGTAGATCGATATCCTGATTAAGGGTGACAGCTGAGACCACCTTCGGTAAAAACTTTGGGTTTGTCCTTAGGGATATCCTGTCCTGGTGGAAAACCAAATAAGGCTCTTTGCACATAAGAGCATGCTATTCTGAAATCCTTCTGGCAGAAGTAACAGCAACTAAAAATAACGTTTTCCAATAAAAAAAACGTAGCTCACAATCCATGGCTGGTTCAAAGGGTGGCAGCATGAGCTGCTCCAGGACAAAAGGTAAGTCCCAAGGAGGGATTGGATCTTTAATGGGAGGCCTAAGGTGGAGGACAGTCCTTAAAAAGGCACGAGTAGTGTCCAGCTGGGCCACCGTCCGATGGCCTACGGGGGCATGGTAAGCAGAAATGGCACACAGGTGCACTTTAATCGAGCAGTAAGCCAGTCCGGAGTGGAAGAGGGAAAGCAGGTAGTCCAGAACCAGCTTTTCTGGACCGTCTAACAGCGAAAAGCTGTGTGCTTGAGCCCACAAACAGAATCTACGCCATTTGATGGCGTAAGTTGCGTGGGTAGCCGGTTTTCTGGCGGCAGAGAGTACATCTGCCACTTCTTGCGAGACCCCGTATCGCATCATGGCTATGTCTCTAGGAGCCAAGCGTGCAGATTCAATGAGCATAGGTCCAGCTGGAACAATGAACCCACCTCCTGAGACAAAAGATAGGAGCTGATTGGTAAAGGAAAGTACAGTTACGTAAGAACTTACCGTAACAGTAGATCTTCGAGAGAGGCTCTTGCAGTAGGTAATTACATATAGGACGGATGCCGGCAGGTGGCAGGACCCCACGGAAAAATTTCTAGCTAGCAGTCCCTGGCGAGGACCGCCCCATGTCAGGTGATCGGCGCCAGGAGACGCCGGGCTAGGGGCAGGAACCTGACGCCTCGGCCCAGTTCTTTCCGCCACAGGCCAAAAGAGGCCGGACGAGAGAGAAGCTGATATTCCTCAATGGAAAAGGAGCTGAGAAAGCCTAGGGGTGGAGGCGGGAGAGGTATTACCTTCTGCAAGAGCCTCTCTCGAAGATCTACTGTTACGGTACGTTCTTACGTAACAGTACTATCTTACTTCGAGAGGGCTTTTGCAGTAGGTAATTACATACAGAACTGAATCCCAAGCAGTCTGGAACAAAGAGAGACACCGGGAGGAGGAAAACTACTCCAAAAGGTAGTTCTGGTTGTGCAAATCTCAAGATAGGAGACCTTGCAAAACAGCCAGCCTGAAGCCTGCTCTACGGTGAGAGGCAACATCCAAACTGTAGTGTTTAGTAAAGGTATGGACTGAAGTCCAGATGGCAGCAGTGCAGATGTCTGCCGCAGACACATTCTTGAAACAAGCTGCAGAGGCAGCTACTCCTCTAGTGGAGTGGCCTCTGACTTGACCCGGGAGGGTCCTGTGGTATTTGTCATAACAGAAAGTGATGCAATGAGCCAACCACTTAGACAGGCATTGCTTGGAAACAGCATTGCTTTCCCTTTTGTGAGCAAAAGAGATGAACAACTGATCAGTTTTTCTGAGATCTTTCGTCCTGTTGGTGTAGTATCTCAGAATCAGCTGAACATCCATCGTATGGAGCAAATACTCCCCTTGATTAGAGTACCGCGTAAAAAAGGCAGGTAACTCTATGGACTGATTTAGGGTAGACTCGGCTACCACTTTAGGGAGAAACTTAGGATTCGTGCGAAGAGCGACTCATTCCTTGTGAAAAATCAAGTACAGGATTTTACACATCAGGGCCTGAAGCTTGGAGAGTCTCCGAGCCGATGTAATGGCCACCAAGAAGAGTCTCTTCCGTGAAAGGAACTTCAAATCCGCAGAAGCTGCAGGTTCGAAAGGAGAGACAGTAAGTTTCTCGAGAACAAAATTCAACTCCCAAGGGGGAGCAGGAGTACGAATGAGGGGCCTCAGATGGAGGACCCCTCTGAGAAAGGTCTTGGAGACCTCCAGTTGAGCAAAAGCCTGGTCTGCGAAGGGAACATGATAGGCCGAAAGGGCCGCCATGTGTACCTTCAGAGAAGAATGGCTGAGACCCAGGTCAAACAGATGATGATACTCCAGCAGAAGCCCGCTGAACAGGAGAAAGGTTCCACATTCTTGGAAGCGGCCCAAATAGTGAATCTTTTCCACTTCATGGCATAAGTGGATCTGGTGGAGGGTTTTCTGGCCTCCACTAAAATCTCTGCCACTTTGGGAGACACTCCAAAACGGGATTGGGCTAGGTCTGCAGGAGACATGCGTGCAGTTGAAGGGATTTGAGGCCTGGATGGACCAGGGTCCCCTGATCCTGGGTCAACAAACCTCGAGATAGAGGAAGAGAGGATCCTCTGAATATTGTTGTAGAAGAGAGAACCAGATTTGCTCTGCGTCCAGAAAGGAGCGATCAGAATCATTCTCGCTCCTTCTGAAGCTAGTTTCTGCAAGACTCGTGGGATAAGTGGAATTGGGGGAAAGGCATAGACAAATCTGTCCTTCCAGTCTAGAGACAGAGCGTCACTCCAGAAAGCGCCTCGCTCTGGAATGAGCGAGCAGAAGATGGGAAGTTTTGCGTTTAGGGGGGATGCGAACAGGTCGACCTGTGGTGTTCCTCAAAGTTGGAAGATATTGTCTAGGACCCCATGGTCCAGTTCCCACTCGTGAGTCAGAGCAGAAGAGTGACTTAGTTTGTCTGCCAGGGTATTGTCGACTCCCGGAACGTGAATTGCCGTGAGGTGAAGGTCGTGTTGTGTTGCCCAATTCCAAACCCTCATTGCCTCCCTGCATAGAGGGTATGATAGAGTCCCTCCCTGCTTGTTGATGTACCACACCACGCACATGTCCGTCTGGACGGCTAGGTGGCCAGGAAGGATGTATTGGTGAAGGGCTTGGAGAGCATACAACACTGCCCGAAGCTCGAGCACATTGATGTGGAGAGCTTGTTCTAGATGGACCAGGAGCCTGGGTCCGATGATGGCCTAGATGGGCTCCCCAACCTTCGCCGGAGGTGTCTGTGGTTAGAGTCTGGGAGGGGGGAGGAAGAAAGAAAGCAACTCCCCGAAACAGGTTATTCGAACCATCCACCATTGCAAGTCTCACATCATCGTGAGGGAGATCAGAACTGAGTGATCTAGGTCGTCCACTAGCTGATCCCATTGAGAGCATAGAGTCCACTGAGAATCCTCATGTGGAGTCGAGCGAAATGCGTCTGGATGACAGCAGCCACAGCCCAGAAGGGGAAGGACCGATCTCGCAGAGACCATCCTGCGGTCGGACAACAGACTTTTTGGGTCTGAAGGGTGGACGCCCTGTCCAGTGGCAGGAAGGCCTTGCCCATGGTCGTATCGAGGATCGCCCCAATAAACTGTAGCCTCTCGGATAGGACCAGATGAGACTTGGAATGGCAGATGGTAATACCCAGGCAGGCAAAAACCTACTGGGTAAGGGAGAGGAAATGCAGGAGTTCCTCCTGGACGAGGCCGCCAGGAGGCAGTGCGTCAGGTATGGGAAAATCTGCTCCTTGGCGACAAGCAGGGTGGGCGCCACCACTGCCAGACATTTGGTAAATACTCGGCCGAGGATAGTACCAAAGAGTGCCTTGAACTGGTAGTGGTCCCCTGGAACGCAAAGCACGAGGTATTTAGCGAGGGGTGAGAATGGGAATGTGCAGATAAGCATCCTGCATATCCAGAGCACAAAGCCATTGACCCGGCTGGAGGAGGGGCAGAAGGCTCTGCAAAGAGAGCATCCTGAACCTTTTGTACTCTATGTAAAGATTCGGGGAACTGAGATCCAAAATTGGTCTGAGATCTCCTGTCTTCTTTGGGACCAGGAAGAAATGGGAATAGTAACCCATCCCTTGCAGATGAAGGGGGACAGGCTCCATCGCTTCCTTCAGCAGAAGAGCCGAGATTTCCTCCTGGACGAAGAGAAGATATTCCCGTGAATACAACGACTTCAGAGGGGGGTGGCGGGGTGGTTTCTGAAGAAACTCTATGGAGTGTCCTTCTGCTGTGAGCTGGAGCACCCAAAATCTGTGGTTATCCTCTCCCATCCCGGAAGGTGGAGGGAAAACCTCCTTCCTACCGGTTCCTCTGGGGAGTCCGGAGGCGGTGGGAGAGGAAAGGAGTCAGGTGATGTGGGCAGCGCGCCAGCTGAAGCACCCGCTGCTTTTGTGGGGGCATGGCAGCTGCGGGGACCCGGCGTTTTGTGGCCCGCCTTCCCTGGGGTTTCGCCTTTGGCCGATTCCGTCTGCGAAAGGGACGGAGCTGCTGCTGATGGGGATAGTACATTGAATCAACTGACTTCAGAGCCGTCCCCTTCTCTTGCAAATCAGTGATGATGTCCTTGACATCACCCCCGAAAAGCATCGACCCCTGGAAGGGTGCTTCCTGGATAGCAGATTGCACCTCTGGGACCAAACCTGACACACAGAGCCAAGCATGACACCGTAGGCCTACAGCGAAAGCTGAGCTCCGCCCAGCAGTGTCCACTGTGTCGTATGTCGCACGTAGCATGTGTCGACTGGCCGAATGAGCAGAGTGGACGAGATCAACCAACTCCTGCTTGACTTGGAAGTCAGGCAAGGAGTCCAGTTTAGCTTCTGCCTGAGTCAGGATGGCCTTCTGGTAGTCCTCCATATGGCTGACATAGTTCAGGGCCCTGATCCCCAGTGTGGAGGAAGCGTAAATCTTTCTCCCATACTGGTCCAGAAGGCGTGATTCCTTATCAGGAGGTGACGAGCTAAGATGTTTAGGGTTCGCCGGGCGGCCATGAGTGGCGCTAATCATGACCGAGTCGGCACGAGGGTGAGAATCCAGGAAATCAACACCCTCGGGACCCTGATATAGCCGGTTCGACTTCCTAGGAAGTGGGGCTAAGGCCGACGACTGCTTCCATATTGTGTTAACAAGGTCGGCGTGAGGCTCTATCCAGGGTGGCACCAAGGTAGGAGCTGTCACGGGCAGATCCAGATGTTCAGCGAGTTTCAGACGCTGAGGATCTGGTTCCTGGGAGTGCCACTGATGAACCTCCTGGATTTTCCTAAGCAACTCCGTAAAAGAAGGATCCTCCAGAAGAGACTTCGGAGGAGTCCTTGGCCTGGGCTTCGACGGAGAGTGAGGCTCGTCGTCTCTCTCGGAGCAACCGTCGGAAGAGTCCGAGGGTGAAGAGGAGGATGAAAAAGAGAAAGACTCCCTTTCCCGACCAGGGGGAGGAACGGACTCCTTGGGAAGTCCCCGGGGAAGCGTGTCCTGCCGCTATCTGGATCCAGACGGAAGGACCTTGGAGTCTGGAGGTGGTGAGGGAGTGTGCCACCTCGGATGTACAGGAACCTGGGAAGGCACCGTCGCCAGAAGGTGGCTCTCAACCTCTTTGGTGAGCTGAGCCTTGGCCTCAGCCCACCAGGAGGCCAGAGTCCCCTGCAGGTCCACCGGCGGCCGCGAGGGCGGTGGAGGAGGAGGTGGCAGGGGATAAGGATACGAGTTATAACAGTATGGAGCGTATCCAAAACCCGGCTGCGGGTACCTGGCATCGGGTGTTGTGGCGCTGAGTACTCGTGGAGTCGGGAAACCCAAGGCCGGGTACTGTGGCGCCAGATACTGCGGTCCCGGTACACCAGCATCGAATAGGACGGAGGATACCCGGGAGCGGGGGCTGCGGAGCAGACGGCCAGGCCGTAGGCTCCGCACGGGCGGGTCCAAAGTGGAGAGCTCGGAGGGGCCCGGCGGGAGCCGGAATGTCTCCCAGAGTCAGTAAGGCCAACAGCGGAGTCCCTGGCGCCAGAGGGGCAACGTCGGAGCCGGCGCTCCAGGAAGAGGAAAGACTGACGGAGGCAAAGGATCCCTAGCTTCGCCCAGGAACGGAGGGGAAAAGTCCCCGGGGTCAGGTTGGGGAGACTCTGGTTCCCCAGACGGCAGCGAAGGCTGCGGGGAACCGGGTACAACAGACGTGGAGGGGTCTGTTTGTTCCTTCGCCGGCCGGACGAGCCAACATGAGGCTTAGTGGCGAGCCAGAGGAGCCGACGTCCAACTTTTGAGAGCCAACACCAGAGGCAGGACGAGTAGAGTGATTGGCCTGGTCCAGTGGGGTGGAGGCCGCTCATCGCCCCGGAGGGTGGGACGTGTTACCGGCCCTCTCTGGGCGGACGTCAGAGGAGCCGACGCCCGGCTTAAGGGAGTCGCCCACAGTGGTAGGCCGCAAGCCTGTGGCCGAACCAGGGGCGGAGGCCTCCAACTGCCCGGAGGCACCCGCAAGGCCCGAGCGCGAGCCAGATGGGCGGGTTGACGCCTCAGAAACCTCTGAGGCAGCCGTCGAGGAGCGATCCCCGGAGGGGATGTTACCTGCGTCCCAGCGACTCCTGAGGGAGACGCGGTGGAGGAACCCTTGTCCCAGTGCCTCTCCTTCTTCCGATGGCCTTTGGGGGAAGTGGACGCCTGCCTCAGTTTTTTGAGCTCTTCTCCATAGAACTCATTTTCTTCTTTAGAATATGGGCTTCCAAGGATTGCTGCCACCTTTTCCGGGTAGCCGTGTTGAAACTGAGGCAGTGCTGGCACTTCTCGAGCGGGTGATTGGGGCCTAGGCAGAACAGGCACAGGGAGTGGCCGTCCTTGTGCGGTAGTTGGGTGCCGCACGAATCGCACTTATTCTTGTGCTCGGAGGGTGTAGGGGATGACATACACCGATGCTAGTACTGACGTTAGTCGAAAAAATAAAGATTTTTCTGTGAAAAACCGACGAAGGTAGGGCTGAGGAAGCACAAACTTTTCCGCGAGGCGCTGCACGAGCTAACGGCGGGAAAGAACTGGAAGGCAGGCATCCGGGACCGCCCCTTTATACCGACGTCTCCTGACACCGGACACCTGACGTGGGGGCAGTCCCTCGCCAGGGACTGCTAGCTAGAAATTTTTCCGTGGGGTCCCGCCGCCTGCCGGCGTCAGTCCTATATGTAATTACCTACTGCAAGAGCCCTCTCGAAGTAAGATCTGGAGGTTCCCAGGATAGCTGGTGTAAAAGAGGGAACCAAATTTGTCTGGGCCAGAAGGGTGCGATCAGAATGAGTATTGCTTGCTCCCTGTGAAGTTTTAAGAGAACTCTCTGGATCAACGGGAAAGGAGGAAAGGCACAGAGGAATCTGCCCGCCCAGGAGAGTGACAACACGTCTCGCCAGAAAACACCAGACCCTGGATTTAGCAAGCAAAAATTGGGCAGTTTTGCGTTGGATGGGGACGCGAAAAGGTCTAATTCTGGAGTACCCCATCTGTGACACAGATCCTCTCTGCCGAAGTTCCCATTCGTGGACTCTGGCCTGACAGTGGCTCAGGCTGTCTGCGATGGTGCTGACCATTCCTGGGACATGTACTGCAATTAGGTTTGCGCCGTGTAGCAATACCCACTCCCACACACTCATGGTCTCCCTGCAAAGTGGGTAGGAGTGAGTGCCTTCTTGTTTGTTGAGGAAATACATCACCGCGGAATTGTCTGTTTGTAACAGAAGTGTACCCGGTGGAATCTCCGACTGGAAGGCTTGCAGAGCATAAAGGACTGCCCTCTTTTCCAAGATGTTGATGTGGAGATGAGACTCCTGGGCTGTCCAAAGGCCCTGAGACCGAACACCGTCTAGGTGTGCTCCCCACCCGAGCCCTGAGGCGTCTGTGGAGTGTGTCACCGTCGGGGACGGCGCTATGAAGGGAACCCCCGCAGAGAGGTTCCCCAGGTCTAGCCACCATTGCCAATCCCGAATCACGGCGTTCGTGATTTGAATTGGCTGCTGCAGATGGTCTTGCCTTTGGTCCCATTGCGCCCTTAACATCCACTGGATTACCCGCATGTGGAGAAGTGCCAGCGGGACTGTTGCAATGGCCGCAGCAATGTGCCCGAGCAGGCGAAGGACCGATCTGGCCGGGACGGTTTTCGTCACAGACAGGTCCCTGATGAGGGATCTGATGTGTTCCGCTCTGTCAGAGGGAAGAAAAGCTTTCCCTCAGACGGTGTCCAGAACTGCTCCTATAAACTCCAGTTTCTGGGATGGCACCAGGAGTGACTTCTCGTAGTTGATGAGAATACCCAGTGATTGAAAAAGGGACTGGATGCAGTGAATGGCTGTCATCAGTGCCTCCCTGGAGGGTGCCATGAGAAGCCAGTTGTCCAGGTATGGGAACACGTAGTGGCCTCGTCTCCTCAAAGACGCCGCTACGACCGCCATGCACTTCGTAAAAACGCGAGGTGCCGATGACAGCCCGAAGGGAAGAGCTCGGAACTGATAATGGCGGCTCAAACTCCAAGCGCAGGAACCTCCGGTGCGCTTGAGTAATGGAAATGTGCAGGTAGGCGTCCTGCATATCCAAAGACGCCAGAAAAGCGTCTTGCTTCAGCATGGGAATTAGGCCCAGAAGGGTCACCATGTGGAAGCGTTTGTAAACGACAGACAGGTTGAGGTTGCTGAGATCCCCCGGTTTCTTTGGAACCAGGAAGAAGTGAGAATAGTACCCTAGTCCTCTCTGGTTCTCCAGGACGTGCTCTAAGGCTTCTTTTTCCAGAAGCGCTAGCACCTCCTGCTGTATGAGCAGGGCATGCTGACCCAAATAGCGGGTGCTGTGGCAGCGCTGGATCCGGCAGGCTGTGCCAACTTTGCAAATCGTTGGCCTCTGCTTGGGGATGACTTGGCCTGGGCCTTGCAGGTGAAAGTGCCCCTCTGCTGTTGGCCAGAATGTGGCTGTTGTCTTTGTAGCCGGCCACGAAAACGGCTCTGGTTCCTACAAAAGGAACTGGGCCGAGACCTGTACATGGCCTGTACAGATCTGACTGCCTTCCCTGCATCCTGAAGTTTGGTGATCACCTTCTCGGAGTCTTCACCAAATAGGATCTCGCCATTGTAAGGGACGTCTAAGATGTTCTTCTGGACGTCCGTGGTAAAACCGGAGACACGGAGCCAAGAGTGTCTCCGGAGACAAACGCCTGAGACTGCAGCTCTGGCTGAAGAGTCCGCCGCATCGTATGCGGCTCTGAGCACCTGGGTCCCCACATCCGAACCCGTGCGGAGGAGTTTCAAGAGCTCCCCCTTTTGATCGCCATTGGGCATCTTCTCGACCAGGTCTTGTCCCTGTTCCCACAGTGCGTGTGAGTGAGGTAATTCAGAGACCTGATGGCGCAAGTCGCAGCCACGTACGTGCGCCTACCCAGGACATCCAATTGCTTGGATTCCTGGTCCGGTGGCTGTGTGCTCAAATGTTGAGGTCGTTGCAACCGGTCATGCGAGGCAGTGATGACAAGGGAGTCAGCCAGAGGATGGTTCGCCAGATACTGGTCCTCCCTAGGGGCCTTGTATAGGTGGTCAGCCTTCTTCGGCACTGCCGGAGTAGAATGCGGACGTTTCCAAGCAGCCTTGGTGACATCAGCAAAGGTATCCACCAAGGGTGGCACCACCACAGGCTTTGAGTCTTTCTGCCGAAGGTAGTGGGCAAGGCATCGTCTCTCGGGGGTCGAGCTCTTCAGCATCCCACCCCATATTCTCCTGGATGGGCCTCATGATCTCCGCGAAAGAGGGATCATCCAGAGGAGACCTAGGTAGGTCGTGTGGGTCAGGAGAGGGAATGCTGATGGGAGAAGGAGATCTGGAGCACCCTGAGGTGTCAGATCTAGAATCCTCCCCAGACGGGGTGTACCGGCGTCGTCTGGGTGTCTCAGGACTGGGTGACCCTGAGGTGGATCTGGGAAGGGAGGTCTTCTCCTGTCTGAGGATCTGTCCCAAGAGGTGGTGTTCGCCCTTGGGGTTGACGACTCGTCCCTACGGGCCCTTGGGCGGAGGAGGGGCGAGGCGTGAAGGAGTAGGTGGAGGCGAGCCGGAGTAGGAGGAGGAGGGTGGTGGCCATCATCTTTTCTGATGGTACCTACCTCAAAAGGTAGAGCTCCTTTACCTCTGCCAAGTTCATGCCTGATGACGGGCCCGGCGCTGGTGGCCTGTCGCCGGGGTCGGGTCCCCGGGGGTCTTCCGCTCCGGGGAAGGTTCCCGTGGGTTCCCAGCATCTCCGGTGTCGCCCGCCTGGTCCTCGGGCTGCGTTGTATCCTCCTCCGATGAGTCCTTCTGACCGACGTCAACCGGCAACGGTGGTGCGTTCCTCCTCTCTGGAGTAGCCGACGTCAGTCCCCTGGCCGATGCCCTCGGAGGCGAACATCTGGCCGGTGACAGGTATTTCAATGTCGCCAGCTCCTGGGAGCGCCGGTGATGCTTGGCCAACATCAGGTGGGCCGACATCGGGTCTGGCGTCCGTTTGAGGGACGTCAGGTCCTTGGTCTTGCGAGGAACCGGTTCCGACCCACGTGGAGGCTGGGAAACTGACCTGGCGTCGGAGTCTCGATGGCGGGAGGAAGATTTGTGGCACTCCCCAGACTTAGACAAGGCCTTAGATGGAGTGGACGATGCAGACGGCCTGGAATCTTAAGGGGCTGCAGAGAAGAGGAGCCACTGGAGGATCTGACCTGAACCGGGGGAGGCTGTGACTGAGCCCTGGAGGGAGAGCGGTCAGACCGCGAGCCGGAGCTTCAGGAGTCCAAGGCCCTCGCAAGGGACCTGGGCCTTTCCTTCTCCCAGTGTTTATCACGGTGCTTGTGGGTTTTACCCGACGACTCCCCCCGGAGGAAGGTTCCTTGTCCATGGTCTTCAGTTTCTCCTCTAAGAGAAACGCTTGAAAGGCCTTCTGGCGGTGGATCCTGGTGCGACTGTTGAAGCCCTGGCAGAAGGAGCAGGCCTTAGGTTCCTGTTCCGGGCCTAGGCAGCGTACGCAGGCCGAGTGTGGATCCTTGAAGGGGATCTGTTTGCCGCAGGCACACTTCGATTGGTGACCTTCCAGAGAAGTATTTGGAGAGGACATCAGTTGGATCCGAAAATGAAAAGACGAAAACGTCGTAGCTCTAAGGTCGTCGCATGCTAGAAAAAGGACCGAGAGGCCAATACTTGCAATGTCGACGGCAGGAAAAGAACTGGGGATTGTGGTGGGACCGCCTCCTTATGTATTACGCCTGATGTCGGGGGCGGGACCGACGTCAGAGGTGGTCCCCGCTGAAGACTGCTAGCTAGAAAATTTCCGTGGGGTCCTGACACCTGACGGCTTCAGTCCTAATGGTGTAACCTGCAGCAAGAGCTGTATCTCGAAGTAAGATCTTCCTCCCTGTCTGCCGGAGCCGAGCTCTGGCTTGACAAGAGTCGAGCTCTGCCCCGATGAAGCCCATCATCAGAGAAGGCAAGAGTTCCGACTTGACCTTGTTGATCAGAAGGCCTAGCTGGGAGCAGGTCTGGAGGGCCAGGACCCTGGACCTCTCCACCTCCTGTTGGGTAGAACCTGCTAGGAGTCAATCGTCGAGATAAGAATAAATCCCGACCCTCCTGATGCCTGAGATAGGCAACAACCACTGCAATGCACTTAGTGAAGACCCCTGGGGCCAATGGGGCTGGTTCTTGCCCGCAAAACCCTTGGCAGAAGTGGCGTCCAAGGAGGCACTGGACTGTTCTATGTACTGGAGGTGACCAGCCACTCCTGGGCCGAACAGGTCGGTCCCAAGGAAGGACATATCAGCTAGTTTGTGCTGAGTATCCACCGGGAAGGAGGAGAGCCTCAGCCAAGCCCTGCAGTGAGAGTCAACTGCGGCAGCCATCGAGCGGGCACAAGAGTCCCCGATGTCCAGGGACATCTAGAGCTGCAGTTTGGCAACAGCTCAACCCTGGTCTCGGACCTGCTTGACCGTGATCTGCATGTCCGCACGGAGATGTGGGAGCACTTCATCTAGCGACCCGAGAAGGGCTTGAGAGAAGTGAGACATGATGACGGCCGAACTTGCCTGACGAAGGACCAAGGAGGAGGCCGCATAGACCTTCCTCGCTGAATGGTCCAAGAGCTTGGACTCTATCGGAAGAGCGGTCCGTGTCGGCAGAACTGCCAGTATGCTTGAATACTGAGGCGGTCACCAGGCTCCTCAGCCAAAGGGTGCTCTCTGAACCCCGCTAGGGACCCCATGGACACCGCATACTTGCGGGCCATGCGGTCAAACAGAGCTGGGCAAGAGGCAGGGCGTTGCCAGAGTTCGAGTGCCGGACCAACAATGGCCTTGGCCACAGGAAAGGCCTTCGTCAGGGTATCTCCTCTTTTAAGGATGTCCGAAAGAGGGTACTCCACCTTCTTCTGGATGGGTTCCAGGGGCATCCCTGTGGACTGAGAGATGAGGTCAAAGATCCCTTGGAAGGAGGAAGAACCTTTCTCCATCCCATGGCCAATGGATGACTCATCATCCCCAGGATAAGAGTGAAGCCCGGTGACATCTGAATCCGAGGAGTCGGGATACAACAGCCTGTCCCCCAAATCACCCTCGACACGCCGAGGGCGGTCAGGGATGACCATGACTGATACACGCCAGGGAAGCCCGGTGTCCAGTCTGTCTTCTTTCGAAGGAGCCCCTCCCACAGGCTGCTTAGGTGGCAGTATCACCACGATGGGTGGAGAGGCCAGTTTAGGCCGAAGAGGTGGATTTGCCAGTCTCACGGGTAAAGGAAACAAAGATTTCGGCTGCAGAGGGGTCTGCTTCGGCCTAGAAGGCGAAAACCAAGTAATGGCTGGGGAAGAAGCCAGAGTTGGCTTGTGCCCGGACAAGATCAGCTGTTGCCACATGAGGTCCTCATAGTGCCGGAGTCTCTCCTCATCCGAGGAGGACAAGGATGATCGATGGCGTCGCCTCTTCTTAGAGCGCTTATGACTCTTCCTCGGTCTGTTGGTCGAGGAGGTTCTAGACCTTGACCGAGATCGGGCGGGCAGACTCGGTCGCTCTGGAGACACCAGCGGGACCAGTGACTTCCAGGAGTCCAGAACAGGGTCCTCGATGGGTGCACCAGTGGACTGGGTCTCCTCATCGGGGAAGACAAGGACCGGAGCTCTTTCCAAGGAATCGTCGGCCAGAGCCGACGACAGTGGATCAATAGGGTCGATGACAATCTTAACCTCCTCGACCACATCTCTGGTCTGGCCCTATGGGAGGTCCGAAAAGCCAGCAGCCGAGGAAGCGATCTCGACTGAAGTCGAGACTGCATGCTCTTGGGACTGGGACCTCTCTCAGTCCCAAGAGCGCCTTCGCCACGATGAAGGTTTACTCGGTTACTTCTCCCGCTTACGGGATCGGGAGGAGTACGAGCCCGGAGGCACAACTCCCGGAAGGAGCCCGAGAAAGAAGAGCCTAGGTTAAGAGGAACAAAGAAGCCCCGAGTGTCGGCGGCACGAAACTCCTCTTCCTCAAACACCATCATGCGTTCCAGTTGTTCGGTGGAGCCCGCAGCCACAGAAACCACCCACCTAGCCTTCTTGGACTTCACCGGAGGGTTTCTTTTCTCTGGTCTCCCCCCCACTTTAAGCGAGCCAGGCAGTCATCCAGAACATTGGGATGGAAGGCCAAGCAAAAGCTGCAGGACGAGGTGTCATGGCCGGCACCTAGGCAGTAGACGCACGTGAGATGGGGATCGGTGCACAACATCATCTGGCCGCAAGGACACTGGCGAAATCCAGGGCAAGATTTTTCTTCCATGATCGAAGACGCAAAATGCGATCGCTAACTCGAACGAGTTTTAATTTTGGTAAATCCGAAATTTTGAAAGCCAGGGCCTACAAAATGCGTGAGCACGAGTGAGGCAACCTGAATCTTCCAGCAAAAAGGAAGATCTGGCATTCTGGGGAGGAGCAGAGGTATATACCACCCAGGTGGGTGGGAGGAGTCAGCTTGAAGACTTCCAGTGGATCCTTAAAGGGAAAGGGGACATGCCAATAATTGTGGATGAACAACATATCTATAATCCTAGAAAGGCTTCTTCTGCTGCTGTTTCTTGGAGCCAGGGGTGTCCTTTTGAGCAGAAGTGGAGTCCAAAGTGGCATTGGACTGCTCGATTCGCTGAAGATGACCATCCACACCTGGGCCGAAGAGATCGGTCCCCAGGAAAGGAACATCAGTGAGTCTGTGCTGGGTATCCACCATAAAGGTGAAAAGCCTCAGCCAAGCCCTGCCACTGAATGGGCACAAGAGTCCCTAAGGTCCAAGGCCGTCTGAAGTTGCTGCTTGGCAACGGCTTGGCCCTGGTCCCAGACCTGCTTGACCGTAGTCTGAAGGTTCGAGGGGAGGTGCAGGAGAACTTCGTCCATGGAGCCCAGGAGGGCATGGGAGAAGTGCGCCATGACAGCGGCCGAGCTTGCCTGACTGAGGCCTAGAGAGGAGGCTGCATAGACCTTCCTGGCAGAGTGGTCCAGTTTTTTGGACTCATTCTCAGGAGGTCTATCAGTGTCAGGAGAGCTGGCTGTGCATCTCAACACAGATGTGGTGCCTAATGCCTCCACCGAGGGATGTTCCATGAACCCAGAGAGGGACCCAATGGGCACCGCATATTTGCAGGCCATCCGGGCAGACAGCGCTGGGCAGGAGGCAGGATGCTGCCAGAGTTCCAAAGCCAGGTCTACAATGGCCTCAGCCACTGGGAAGGCTTCTGTAGGGGTATCCCCTCATTTAAGAATATCTGTACAAGGGTACTCTGCCTGTTTCTGGACAGGTTCCAGGGGCATCCCCGTGGATTCGGAGATAAGGCAGAGAATTCCCAAAAATGACGAAGGGCCCTCCTTCGACGACAGACTACCCACCAGTTGAGAGTGGAGGTCTGTGTCATCAGAATCCAAGGTATCTGGATAAATCAGTCGGCCACCAAGGTCTCCTTCTGCATGCCTGGGGCGGTCAGGCATAAGGGTGACCAAAATCCTGCAGGGAAGACCCAGAAGAGTCCGAGCTTCCTTCGAAGGAGCCCCTCCCGAAGGCTGTTTAGGTGGCGGCTCCAGCACCATCGGTGGAGAGACCGATTTTGGCTAAACTGGGGCAGGTTTTACCGGCTCCGCGGGTGGAGGAACCGATTTAACCGGTTCTAATGGAGCTGGCTTTGGCCTGAGAGGCGAAAGTCAAGTAATGGCCGGGGCGGAAACCGTAGCAGTCTTCTGCCCGGACAGAATGAGCTGTTGCCACATTAGATCTTTGTAGCGTCGATGGAGTTTCCACCGAAGCCTCTCCTCTTCCGAGGAGGACAAAAATAAATGGTGGTGTGCCTCTTTTTAGTGTGCTTATGCACCTTCCTCTGCCTATCGGTCGAGGGGGTCAGAGATCGCGACCACGATCGGACTGGCCAAGCGGGCCATTTGGGTGACACCGGGAGGACCAGTGAACTTCCTGGATTAGGGACCGGTTCCTCGACGGAATTGCCAACAGGCTGGGTCTCCTCATTGGGAAGAAACAGGACCGGAGTCTTGTTAAGAGAGTTTGATCGACAGAGTTGAGAGTGATCTCAACCGCGTCGATCGAGACTTCGTCCAGCTGACTAGACAGCGGGACGGAGAAGCAGGCGGCCAAAGTCGCATTCTCGACCGAGGTCGAGACTGGTGATTCCTGGAACCAAGATCACAATCGATCCCAAGAACATCTTCGCCGAGAAGAAGAATCTCTCTGTTCCGTGTCCTTTTTACAGGACTGACGGTCCCTCACCCTTGGTGGGGAGAGACTGGCACATCTCCCGGAAGGAGCTCGAGAACGTGGAGCCCAGGTTGAGTGGAACGAAAATCAGGCAAGAGGAGAGCCCCACAGCTGCGCCACCTCTTCCTTGAAGGCCTGCATCTGTTCTAACTGCTCAGTGGACCCTGCAGCCGCAAAGACTGCCCATCAGGCCTCCTTGGATTTCACAGGTGGATTCCATTTCTCGGGCCTGCCCAACTTCAGCCATGTGAGACGATTGTCGAGGATGTTCGGGTGAAAAGCAAGAGACATCTTGCATGCCTGGGTGTCATGGCTGACACCCAAGTAGTAGACACACGCAGTATGTGGGTCTGTGCGTGACATTTTCTGGCCACATGGGCACCGGCAAAAACCAGAGGAAGATTCGTCTTCCATGATCGAATAGCAAAAGTCGCAATTGCAAGCTCGAATGAGCTTAATCTTCAGAAGATCCGAAGAAATCGAAGCCAGGACCTACAAAACGTGGTAGCGGAGAGGAGGCAACCTGAATCTTCCAGCGGAAAAGAAGATCTGGTGTCATGGGGCGGAGCCGAGGGTTATACCACCCAGGTGGGTGGGGAGGAGCCAGCTTGAAGACCTTCTAGCAAGAATTAAAGGGGAAAGGTACATACCAGTAAGTACAGATGAACAACATATCTACATTCATATAAACAAGTAAAACATAAGCGTTGCTATCTAAGAAACAATTACATGGGTAAGCTCTAGTAACAATAACGCAATAATAAGCGCATCTATAAAATATTCACTCTTTCTACTCTTGAAAGTCTAAACTGGGTCTTTATTAGTAAGATAACATACCACATTTCTACAGGGTTTTATTTAAATTTAATGTATAACAACATTGTCGCCACCTTAGGTGTACCCAGTGAAGGTTAATCTTGGCCTACTCCAGCTTACAGAGCTCACCTATGGTCCTATCTCTCGCTTCTTTTCTATTTACTGTGCCTCTCTGTTTCTTCTCTCTATTGCTAGTGGAGAGATTTAGATAATCACTTATGCTATTTGTTGTGTATTAGCCCCATTATCCTTCTCTCTATAGGGGCTCCTGTACTATGGGGTCATTGACTATAGGTTTGAGGCTCAGCATGTAAAAGTACTGTGCATGAGTGTAAGCTCAATATTAGCAGGTATGTATTCATCACTCTGTCAATGCCTTGGATGGATGCTACTTGGACTGTATGCCTCAAGTGTTTTGTGTCCTGACCAAACTGTGCGTGTATGTTTGTTCCTTCTTTTGGAATACAACAATACAAATTATTCTATGATAAAAAAAAGGTATAACAACATTAATAAAGAATACAAGGGGAATAACAAGAGTTCTATATTCAAATGCATCTCCCTTCCCAGGATACTGGTGACAGGTACACAATGTGTGTCATATCAGCCTATCAGCATCTTTCATACTAGATCTGCTCAAAGCACTGCAACCTCTGGTCACCCAGGTGGCAGGATTCAGCAAGCCCCAGAACATCCCTAAAGGAGGAGGAAAGCATCATTTGGGATGCTGAGCCCCTCCCCCATCTTGAACACAAACCCAGGCCACTGGTACTGCACAGCAGACCATCAGCTTCCATGTATGCACACCTAACACGTGAACGTCCTTCCCTCTGCCATCTACCTAAAGCTCCAGTTGCTCCAAGAAGGGTTATATACCTTGGATTATGAAACTGCTAAGCAGAATGCTGAATCCTGATTGACTGAGACGTACTTTCAGCTGGGCTGTTTTCCCAACACAACAGCCCAGCTGAAAGTAGCCCCCACAAAATCTGGACACAGCACTGTCAAACGAATCCACCTCTCTTTCTGGCAAAATGTCCATAACTAATATAGCAGCACCAGTTTCTTTCCATTTTGAAGTCCCAATTAGAAAGGGACATATTGGGATGGTCTCCTCTCCTCCCAAATCAGTACTATGCAACAAAGAAAAAAAATTCTGCACTAGCGACCCAGGTTCAGAAGCAAACATGGGGCGTCGGAGGGCCAGCCAGGGAAGGAGGTCTGAGCATCTGATGGACTGCTCTCCTCTGTGGGGGCTGGTAGAGTCCGGCGATCACATATGTGGCCCCTAGCGGAAGCTGGGGACAGGCACCCAGGACTGCAAAGGGAGCCGGGGAGATGATGACGCACGTAGGTGACTGTGCAGCATACACTGCGGTGTTACTGCACGCAAAGCCTCTCGTGGAAAACTGCCACCGATAGCAGGATGGTGCCTGAAGACCCGCAGGCCACATGTCCAACCAGCTGGGCTCGCCAGCCAGGAACTGGATCCTTCACTGATGGGAGCAGTGTCACCCCTGCCGGGAAGGGAGGGGCAAGCCCTGGTAGAAGAATGGCTGGCAGATAAGTCCCAGTGGACGTCGGGGTGACGGGGCTGGGGAGTCTGGCAGATGGGGTTGTCCGGTGACAGGGAGAGAAAAAGACTAACATAAAACAAAACTGAAACTACTTTAAATATTTGGGGAGTTTTAAAACAGACAGCCTGGCACTTCACAAAAAAAAAAAAACACCTCAGCTCCACTCCGCCCAATCAGACTGCATTTTCTCAGTTGGGTAATGCAGCCTGCTCTGTCTGCCACCAATACACAAGAGTTTGTTATGGCCCCGATCTAACCAGCAGACGGAGAACACTGCCTCCAAAGTCTCAATGCTACCCTTGCATCTGAAGCCGCTGTCTGCCCTCTTTTGTCCTTTCTCAGCCTATATACAGGATAAACTGTCTCTGTTTCTTGTGTATTTTTAAAAAACTTAACTTAGCCAATTTTGTCATGTCATATGTATTTAAATAGTTTCAATCATGTATAATCTTGTATTTGTTATGCGTTCATGCCATGTTTTGTACTGTATCCTACCGGGTCGTGCCTGAAAATCGTCATTGCTATGGCTAGTGCACTTACTCGGTAAACAAAAACTAAAAAAAAATGCAGCTTTGGTGCCACCTGCTGGCAAGGTGGCAAAGATACTGTAATTAAGATTTTTTTTCTTTTAACATTTCATTCTAATTTTTTAGGCTTTTTCTGCTAAATTTAGCAGTATGAAACATTGTTTAAAAATATGTATTTTACATACTTAAATGGAGCCACTTCATAATTGCAATAAGGCACCCCAGAGGGTGTGTCAAGGTAGGATAATGGTCCTTCTTGGGGGGTGGAGGTACTCTGCTTTGCCTCGTGCTTCAACCCACCCAAGGTGGGCTGTTATCTCTCCATAACGCACCCCTTGGAGTGCGTTATTGCTTAGCCAACAAACTATGGAGGCATTTGCTGCGTACTTTTTGTGAAGTTCTAACATGAAAATTCAAGGTATGAAACAAAGATGGTGTGTTTTTTTTTTTTTCATTTTATTTTCTCCATGAACCGTTGTCTGTCTCATGAGCACTGTATATGTATCAGGGCTTGCGTTAACGCGCTACTGACATCCCCCTCGGGCAAAAATCCCATTTTTGATGCACTATTTTGAAAGCACTGCATCTGCTTTGATGCAGCCCTTCTCGGCTTCATTGATACTGCTGTCACTTTAAATGCACTGTCCTAAGCTTCTCTGTGGGACACAGTGAGAGGGGCGGTGATGATCGGTCCCATTTTTTTTTTTTTTAACATATATTGGAGGCAAGCTGCGATTGGTGAGGTGTCAGTAAGGGGGTGGGGTACCCAATTGAGTAGGAGTGGCCAAGTAATCAGCATGGGTAGTGATTTGTTAAGTCTGGGGAGGAGTATGTGGGCCGGCATTACTTTGCTTGTTGACATGATCTGTGGCGGCTGAACCAGCGAGGAAAAGTCTGTAACCCTTGTCTGTGTGGGTCTGGGAGAAGAGCCAGCTAATCGGGTGAACTGAGTATGGAGGAGCCAGGGGTGATGGGCGTGACAGCGGCTTCGAGGAGCAGCAGCCAAAGACAGTGCCCAGTTCGGTGGATCCCATCTAAGAGGTAATAGGGTAAGACAGAGAAAAGGAACCCGTGTTCCTTCTGTGTGTGGGTCTGCTGGTCCGGGGAGTGTGTCAGGATAGTGCCATATTGGAGACTGGGTGATGGTCATAGATTGCTGACATTAATTCAGAGGGAGACAGACTGTAACCATTACTGCAGCAGGGGGAGGGTAAAGCCAAGTATTCTGTCACTCTACTCAGTGACTACAGTAGTACAACCCTTCCCTGCTGCATGACAGAAAAGTAGTGATCGAGAGACCAACTTCCTGCATATTTTTATGGCTGATGAATTTAAAAAAAAAAAACAAAAAAAAAAAAAAACAAAGAACAAGTTTATGGTTGCTAGATGAGTGCCTATGCCTACCCCATCATCATCAGGAAAAGCAGGGGTACTTTCTGTGTGTGACTTGGCAACCAAAAACTGTGTTTTATTTTGGTAGACTGCTCAAAAGACTGCCTCCCACTGAATCCGATTCAGTCTGTGAAGCAGTCAGGTGGCCAAGGCAAACAGAGATTGTACCTCCACTTTTACTTATATGATGTGGCAGTTGCATGCATTTACATCTAACAGCCAGTAACTTGTATTTTTTTTTTTATTCCTCGACAACCTGACACACAACTGAAAACGCAGGGAGGTCTCTCACATCACTTTTCTATGTCATGCAGGGCAGAGTAGTACTGTATTGATGAGGCATGGCAGTAACTTGTGTTTACTATAAAGGCAGCTTGGTGGTGGGGAAGGCTTCATAACAGTATCGGGAATACAAATGAGGCGTCTAAGCTTCTGTCTCAATCGCCCATCATTCAGCCTGCCTACAACTTGGCTCAGTGTACCACATGGTGTGTTCTTATGTTGCACATGTGGTACACTGATCTGGAACTTAATACAGCTGTTTAGAGCATGGGATATCAATCAGTTACTGGCAGTCAGACAGTTCGGATCGCTGAGTGGCTCTGATCTACTTTGCATTGTACTTGTTCACTACTTGTAGACCATTTAAAAAAACCTTTGTTTTGATTAAACATTCTCCAGTTGTGGAGAACTCTGTTGTATCTTCATTATTACTAATTTCTGGTGGGGCAGAGTGAGCTTTTGAAGGAGAAAGGAGCAATTAGTTTGTCAAGCTACACAGCCTGAGAGGGCCACACAGTCTGTAGGGCTAGAGGGCTGTATTTCCCTCAGGGACCATCTGGCGTTCAAGTAATCTGCAATTTAAAAACATACAAACTAGAAAAAACACTAGTGGCTACAGATTTCAGCCCTGAATATCATTATTGCAGAGCGCAAGCAGCAGATAGTACCCAACAAAAACCTATCTCAGGCCATTTTTTTTTTTAGTAGGAGGACAGGAATACAAGAAATCTTGAATTTGGGGGGACGTGGTGGAAGGGTTCTAAGTGAGTGAGCTTAGTACAGTACGTGAAACTTGATAAACATATCTCCTACCTACTCTTGCTCAGATAAATACATGATTTTTTTTTTTTTTTTTTTGAGGATTTGGAATAATACCTTTGAGTCAAAGACTCTTTTTCAAAGGTCCCACGTCAGTATAGATTACATACAGGAGGAGAACAGAACAGTGCAAATACAGAAACAGTAGCACAAGCAACTAAGAATACAGTTATTTACTAACTTCAACTTGGTAGCACTAGTTGTACCAGCTTGCTCAGTCTTATAAATAATTCTCATTAAGAGCTCAGCTTGCTTTTGGGAGCTCAGGTCTAACAGTCTATCTTTTTACTATTACTACTAGATTTTGATTTACAAAATATTCTAGTCTCTGCTCACTAAGAGCTCAGCTTGCTGTTTTGTGGGGCTCAGGTGGTCTAAAAATTATTCCTAGTGTACTACTTCTACATTTTGACTTTAAAACATGATTATCTACTTCAGCTGTTATGGGGTGGGGGGGCGCCTCAGAGTTCTTAAAAATAAAAAATGCATACTGCTGACAATACAGGGTAAATTATCAGTGAAAAAAACAATATATTTATACCTTCTGGCAAGCTGATACATAAGCCTTTTAAATAAATCATTTTTGGTTTTCATGGACATTTAGAATTTTGGTGCAGTGACCCCCAACTTTTGGCTTCTGACCCCCTACTTTGGAAGCAGGGGGTCAGACTGACCCCCTGATTTCCGACCCTAATGTAAGGCCTGTGTAGCATCTCAGCATTAAAGGACTGTTCACTTCCACTTAAATAGATTTAGTGGGCATCTACTGATTTAGCTGACTGACTTTATGGTCTAATACCCACGTGTGCCAGTACAATGGTGAACTGTGCCAACTGCTTGCAATTACTGGTAGTAGCATAATCCCATCTCTTACCTGCAGAAGGTTCGTGAGCATGATAAGAGTCTGCTTCCGAATGAAGGGTTCTGGGTCTTTGAGGCACACGGCAATATTTGGAATGTAGCGGTCTACCATGGTGGTGTACCGAATGCAGAGGTCACACATCACTATGATCACATTGTTACGAATGGCCACATCCTCACACACCTCCAACTCTCGAGCCAGTGCAGCGATGCACTTCTTTGCCAGACTATCATGTTGCAAACACAGTTTACCTGTTGTAAAACAACTGAAGTAGTTACGCAAGAACTTACCGTAACAGTAGATCTTCGCTAACAGCTCTTGCAGCAGTTTACACCATAAGGACTGAAGCCGGCAGGTGCACCAGAACCCCATGGAAAAATTCTAGCTAGCTATATCTAGCAGGGGACCGCCCCCGACGACGGCCCCGCCCCCGCTGTCAGACACGTCATAAAAGGGCGGTCCCCCAGCATCCCTCAGTTCTCCCACCGGAGACTCACGTCACAGCGATGTGATACAGAAGAGGAGACAGAGGATCTGCTTCCAGAGGAAGAGCAAATAATCTGATTGCATCAGATACGTCAAATAAAGAAGACCCAAACCTCCAGAGGGGAAGGTGGGAGGGAAACTACCTGCTGCAAGAGCGATTCTCAAAGATCTACTGTTACAGTAAATTCTTACATAACTGTACTATCTTACTTCGAGATACAGCTCTTGCAGCAGGTTATACCATAAGGACAGATTCCCAAGCAGTAAGGGTGTCAGTAAACCCTTTCGGGAGGAGGACAGGAGTGATCCCAAAATTGACCATGTAGGACAGAAGTCCCTGAAGGACTGCCAGGCTGAAGCCCACTCTACGCCTTGAGGCAATTTCCAGGCTGTAGTGCCTAAAGAAAGTGTGCACTGTATTCCAAGTGGCAGCTGCACAGATGGCTGATGTGGAAACTTTCCTGAGTGCAGCAAAGGAGGTAGCCACCCCCCTAGTAGAATGGCCCTTTGCCGGTCCCGGTAAGGGCTTGTTACGTTTCTGGTAACAGAACTCAATACAGTTAACGAACCACTTAGAGAGTGTCTGCTTCAACACAGGAGCTTCCAACATCCTGTGTGCAAAAGACAGAAACAGCTGGTCGGACTGACGGTATGGTCTGATTCTGGTTAGGCAGAACCGGAGAATCCTATGCACATTTAGAGCATGCAAAAGAGCTTCCCCTCGGTTAGAGCTTGAGAAGAACCCTCTGCATCAAAGAGAAGGGCAGGAAAGCGTAGAGGAACCTGCCCATCCAAAAGAGGGACAACACATCTCGCCAGGAAACACCAGGCCCTGGATCTAATGAGCAGAAAGTGAGCAGTTTTGCACTGTATGGGGATGCGAACAAGTCCACATCTTGCATCCCCTATCTGCAGAAGAGGTAGTCTACCACCTCCTGCAGTAGTTCCTATTCGTAAGTTCTGGCCTGAGACTGGCTCAGATGATCTGAGACACTGCTGTCTACCCAGGGAACATGTACTGTGGTAATCGTGGCACCGTTCCGCAGTACCCAATCCAAGACCCTCTTTGCCTCTCTGCAAAGTGGGTATGAGTGAGTGTCTCCTTGCTTGTTGATGTAGTACACCACTGAGGTGTTGTCCATCTGGACTAATATGTGGCCCGGTGGACTCTCCGACTGTAGGGCGTACAGGACTGCCCTCATCTCCAAAATGTTGATATGGAAGTGAGTTTTCTGGGGTGACCAGGATCCCTGGGTCTTGGTCCCGTCCAGGTGAGCTGCCCTACCGGACCCCGAAGCATCCATGGTGAGAGTCAGAGATGGAACCGGCACCAAAAACAGGACCCCCTTGGAAAGATGCTCCAGGACCAGCCACCACTGCAAGTCTTAAATGACTGGCTTTATTTATTTTTTATCACTATTATTTTTCTCTCCTTCACTAAGGCACACTCTGGCTTGGGGCATCCAGCCGCCGCTCCACCCACCCGGAGAGCTGGGTAGCTGGAACTGCACCCAGGAGGATCCTGGACGGCCGTCATGCCATCCTGCTGGAAGGCTCACCTCTGCTTCTACCAGCCAGGACAACCCCGGACCCTCCCCGACAGGACTCCACCAAAGTCCTCCAGGCGGCTCGGAGTGCGGCCATCAAGCTGCACGGTCATGCCCAGCCATTTTCCTCCTATGGCCCCTGGAGCGCGGACATGCAATGATGTCCAGGCACAGCGTGCCGATGTCCGACGTGCTCCCCCTTATCAACAACGCTAGTAGTGCCCCCACCCCCGGCATCCCCAGGGACTGCTACAGCGCAGTGATGTTCCCCAGTCCAGCCAGGACCAGAAGAGCAGTCTACAGATGCTCAATCCCAGTCCTCCCACGCTGACCCGGGCTCATTCGCGAACCGAGATCGCTGGCACGGCGTGAGGTGTGGCGTCCAGCACCTCAACCCTCAGCATCACCGGGCCGGCGAATAACTGGCTTTGTGACCCTGACGAACCAATCCAAGAGACCCTGTCTCTGGTCAAATTGGGATCTCAGCATCCACTTGATAACCCTCATGTGGAGGTGAGCCAGGGAGATCGTGGCGATGGCTGCCACCATGTGTCCGAGCAAACGAAGCATGGTTTGCGCAGGGGCCGGACTTTTGCGGTAATATCCCAAATAAAGAACCGTATCCGGTCTGCCCTGTCCTCGGGCAGGAAGGCTTTCCCCTAACAGGTGTCAAGGATTGAGCTGGTGAATTGCAATCTCTGGGAAGAAATGAGGGACAACTTCTCCTGGTTGATGGTGAGACCCAGTGACTCAAACAGGGAATGGGTGTCCCGAACTGCCTTCATCGGTGCCTCTCGAGAGGAGACCATGAGAAGCCAGTCCAGATACGGGAACGCATAATCGCCCTGTCTTCTGAGGGCCTCTGCCACGACCGCCAAGCACTTAGTGAACACGCGAGGAGCAGAGGACAGACTGAACGGAAGAGCTTGGAACTGATAATGGCATCCCAAAAACTCGAATCGCAGGAACCCCCGGTGCGATCGAGTGATGGGAAGATGGAGACATGCATCCAGCACGTCCAGAGACGCTAGCCATGCGCCTTGCTTTAGCATGGGAATGAGACCCGGAAGGGTGACCATGCGGAAGCGTTTGTACAGCACAAAGGTGTTGAGGTCGCTGAGATCCAGGATCAGGCGCAGATCCCCCATTTTCTTTGGAACCAGGAAGAAGTGGGAGTAATATCCTTCTCTTTTCTGGTTCTGTGGAACAATCTCTATGTCATCCTTGTCCAGGAGTGCCGAGACTTCCTGCTGGTTGAGCAGGGCATGCTGCCCCGAATAACTGGAGTGCAGAGGAGGTCTTGTCGGTGGGCAGTCGAGGAACTAGACAGAATGCCCTTGATTTACCGGCTGGGGAACCCACCGATTGGAAGTTATCCTCTGCCACCCTGACTGGTGGTGAGTGATGCGACCCCCAACCCTCTCTTCCCTTTGATCCAGAGGTGGGGCAATGCCCGGGAAGGAGTCATGCTGTGGCGGTATTGGGTCCAGTAGGCTGGGCAGATTTTGGGTTTCGCTGACTCTGTCCTCCAGACTATTTAGGCTGATTCTTTCTGCCGTAGTTGCCCCTGGGCTGCTGGCAGGAACGAGGCTACTGCCTGTTCTGCCGGCCGCGAAAGCGGTTCTGGCCCTTGCCAAAGGGGACAGACTTAGGTCTGTATATGGTCTGAACTGTCCTAACAGCCTTCTTGGCACCTTGCAGCTTAGTGATGACCCTCTTGGAGTCTTCACCAAACAATACCGATCCATTGTTGGGGACATCCAGAATACCATTCTGTACATCCGGGGTGAACCCTGAGACTCTTAACTAAGAGTGTCTCCGGAGGCAAACGCCTGAAGGTTCACCTCTGGCTGCTGAGTCTGTCGAGTCATAGGCGGCTTGGAGGACTTGAATCCTAACATCTGAACCCGTATGAACGAGGTTCAACAACTCCTCCTTTTTTTCCATCTGGAGAAGTCTTGTAAATGGTCCTGACCCTGGTAACAGTGCATTTTGATATTGCACAATGTGCGTAAGACAGCTGAGGGACCTAATGGAGCACGTAACAGCCACATACATGCGTCTACCCAGGTAATCTAACTGCTTAGATTCCTGGTCCGGTGGTTGGGTGCTAAGATGCTGAGGACATTGCAAGCTATCGTGGGAGGCCGTAATGACCAGTGAATCAGCCACTGGTTGCTGGGCCAAATAAGGGTCTTCCAGCGGGGCCCTATAGAAGCAGTCAGCCTTTCTTAGGGACCACTGGAATGGAATAAGGATGCTTCCATGCAGTCTTAGTAGCGTCAAGAAAGGTGTCCACCAAAGGTGGAACCACCACAGGCCTGGGGTCCTTTTGTCTAAGGTATCTGGCCAGGCATTGCCGTTCTGGGTCCAACTCACCTGTCTCCCACCCCATGTTTTCCAGAATGTGCCTCATTATATCAGAAAATTAGGGGTTGTCCGGTGGTGACCTAGGAAGGTCCCGCAGGGTAAGGCGATGGGATGCTAAGAGGAGAAGGTGACCGAAGTATCAGGAAGTGGGTCATCCCCAGACGAAGAGCAAGATCTCCGTCTGGGCCTCTTCAGTCGGTGGTCACTAGGTGACCCTGAGGGGGTCCTGGAGTGATTATGCCTTTTGGTCCCTGACCCTTCTCTGGATCTGCCCCAGGCAGTGGGGTGGGGTAGGATGCCTGGGGGACGGGGGCGGGAGACTGGCATTACTGCTGCGGTGGCTTTGTGGGCACCATTTCCTTCTTAATGGTGTCCCACCAAAAGGTAAAAAGGTAATTTACCTCATTCGTGTTGAGGCCAGACAACAGGCCTGGCGTCGGTGCCTGCCCGTCATTAGGATCCAGCGCTGGTGCCTGAGGCAACGGGTCATGGGGTAACCTGGCATCCTCTATATCTACCAATGTCTGCTCGTCGGCAGCCTGAGCGCGGACGTCCTCCTCCAACGACGCCCGGTGTCAGAAGGTGGAGACAAGGGTGGCGTCGGCTCCTTGGGGCAATTAGCAGGAGCTGGGTATCCGACATCTGCTTAAGGGATGTCAGCTCTGACGTTTTCCTCAGCGGGGAGGGGGCTTTCGCGCCCCTCGGAGGTTGGGAGACCGAACGATGATCATCCCGGTGTCTGTCTAACGTGTCTGAGATGCACTTGGCAGCCGATTTAAGAGGGTGCTTCTGTCGGTCCCAAGACTCGGATCTGGCAGCGGAACCGGACCTGTTCTTAGGCGTGGTTTTTAAAGGCTGAATGAGATCGAGCTGAACCCTCCCCCCTCGGGACATCCGGAGTTTTACCAGAGGGAGCTAAGATGCGCCCGGGAGGGAGATCTGTCTGACCGGGTGGAGCCAGAGCTGGCCCATGAGTCCGAGGCCCGACTCAGGGATCTCACCCTGTCCCGTGCTTCTCACAATGTTTCCCCGACTTATTGTCAGAAGTTTCCCCCTTTAGAGGAAGGCTCTTTCTCTGTGGCTTTTAGTTTTTCTTCAAGAAGGAATGCCTGGAGTGCTTTCTGGCGGCGGATCCTGGTCCTACTATTAAACTGCTGGCAGATGGAGCAGGCCTTAGGGTCATGGTCTGGACCTAGACACCTTATACAGGCAGAGTGCCTGTCCTCAAAAGGAATCTGTTTGCAGCAAGCACACTAAGAGGGATGTCCTTCAGTAGGAGTCGGGGAAGACAACGTGCAGGTACTTTTCAACAATTTTATGAGAAATTTACAAATTTACAAGAATTTATACTTCTGGCATTGTTCATCTGTTAGAAGCATCCGTGGAGCCAATGCTGGCGAGTCGAAGGCGGGAAAAGAACGGAGGGATGCTGGGGAACCACCCTTTTATGATGTGTCTGTCGTCGGGGGCGGCCCCCCGCTGGATATAGCTAGCTAGATTTTTTCTGTGGGGTCCTGGCATGCCTGCCGGCTTCAGTCCTTATGGTGTATCCTGCTGAAATACCTGTATCTCAAAGTAAGATCAACTCATTCTATTTATGTAGAATTATGCTAAAACAGACAAGATATCTTCCCTTATTGTCCTGCCACCCTGCACAGCTCCGTGGAAGCCTGCCATGGCTGCATCTTCCCTTCAGTCAGGCAAGCTTATATTTGCAATACTTGGAAGAATAACAGGTTACTCACCTGTAACAGTAGTTCTAGGAGTGGTGTATGTTCATCCTCAATTCTTGGCATGTCCCCTTCCACTCTAAATCTTGCCGGAGTCTTCAAGCTGGCTCCTCCCACCCACCCAGGTGGTATATACCCGGTCGCCCCATGCCGCCAGATCTTAGCCCGCTGGAAGCAAGGTTTTGCGCCCAAGCTGGGGAGGGAGGGTGGGTGGGTGAGTGTGTGTATGAACAACATCTATCACTCCTAGAACTACTGTTACAGGTGAGCAACCTGTTCTTCTAAAAGTGTGGATATGTTGTTCATCTACACTTCGTCGCAGACTCTAAGCAGTTCTCCGGGAGGAGGGAGTCAAGGCGCACCCCCTTCCCCCCCACTGACTTAGCAAATAAAGATTGGAGAACCGAGGCCCCAAAACCAGCATCCCGGCGTGACTCAAGGTCAATGTGGTAGTGGGTAATAAATGCATTTGCTGACGTCCAGGTAGCAGAGCGACATATTTCCTGGATGGGGATGTCCCTGGAAGCAGCCACCGATGCAGCAGTATGGCGGGTAGAATGAGCCCTTGTCCCTCTGGGAGGCTCCGTGCCCGCCAACTCATAGCACAGACCTATGCATCATGTAATCCACCTTGCAATGGTCCGACTGGCTGCAGGTCTGCCAGGAGCGGCTTCAACATAGGTGACAAACAGCTGGCAAACCTCTCCATGAATTTCCACTGTCCTCTCCTTGTAGTAAGAGAGGGCACGTCTCAGGTCCAGGGTACAAAGCCTGTACGCGGCGTCCGAGGTGTAATTAGGATAGTAAACCAGAAGAGTTAACACCTTGTTGAGTGGAAACTCTGACACCACCTTCGGAAGGAATTTCGGGTGGGGGCGCAGGACAACTTTGACACAGTGAATGACCAGATAAGGGGGAGTCCACCGAAAGTGCCTGGAGCTCCCCTGTCCTTCTAGCAGATGTGATAGCCACCAGGAAGGCCATCTTCCATGACAGGTGTGACAGTTAACACTTGTGCATGGGTTCGAATGGCTAGCCCATGAGCTTTGCAAAACCAGTAACAGATCCCACAGAGGTGGAGGTTCACACACTGGAAGGGATATGTGATCCAGGCCTTTCAAAAAGCGCCTGACCACTGTCTCCTGTGCCAGTGTTGGCTGATCGGCCCGTGCCCAGTAAGCAGAAATGGCTGCCAGGTGCACCCTACGGGTTGATGACCATAGACCCCCTTTGGAGACAGACCAAAGGTAGTCGAGAATGTCAGCCACAGAAGAGGACAAGGGCTCCAGACCTTTTCCCTGACACCAAATGGAGAACCTTTTCCATCTGAAGGTATAACATTTCCTGGTCGACTCTTTTCTCGATGCCTCCACCACGGTAAAGACATCTTCGGAAAGACTGAAAGCCTGGAATTCTCGCCGCTCAGATACTAGGCTGTGAGATGCAGGGATTGAAGGTCCAGATGGAGGACCTTCCCCTGGTCAGAGATATCAAGTCCAGGTGTGTATAAAGACGCTCCAGAGGCCTGCAGCTGAGGCTGAGGAGATATGGATAGCAGAACTGGCACGGCCAGTCTGGGTCTACCAGAATCACCTTAGTCTTGTCTCTCCTCACCTTGAGAAACGTCTTGTGGATCAAGGGAAATGGACGGAAGGCGTAGAGAAGGCCTGGGGTCCATGGCCTCGAAAAGGCATCCCCCTGCAGCGAGCCCTGCTTTTGGGGGCATGATACAGCCTCAGCTTGGTGTTTTCACTGAAGGCAAACAGGTCCACCAGCGGTTTACCCCAACGGGAGAACAGGCTGTAAGCTACTTCTGGATGGAGAGACCACTCGTAGGATGTCTGCCCTATACGGCTGAGAGCAACTGCTACCTGGTTCGAGGCTCCTACCACATGGATGGTCGGATATCCTACTCCAACCGGCTTACGAGGGTCCAGCTGCGAAGTCCCCCCTTGCACAGCAGATGGCAGTGCGTGCCACCCTCTTGGTTGAGGTAGTACATGGTCATGGAATTGTCCGTCTGGACCTGAAACACTAGACCACGGAGCCGAGGAGTGAAAGCTGATAGTGCCAGTCTCACTGCTCTAAACTCCAACAGGTTGATGTGGCATCGGGATAACTCGGGGGTCCAGAACCCATGGGCCCTGTTGTTCCCCATGTGGGCTCCCCCAGCCCATGAGAGAGGCATCAGTCGTGAGGACGACCGTCAGCTCGGGGCGGACAAACCGGATCCCTTCCTGCAACCAGTCGGCGTGGTCCACCATTGGAGAGCGTCCCACATCTTCTGGGTTACAGTGATCAGCTGCTCGAAATGACAGTGCTGCTTAGTCCACAGGGTGGCCAGGACCCACTGGAGGGAGCGCATGTGCCACCGGGCCCAAAGGAACTCTGAGGTGCACGCCACCATGTACCCCAGAAGGCGCAGAAAGTCCCGGGCAGGGCGCAAGTGCCCAACCAGAAATAATTAGGCAAAGGAGGAAACAACCTCCGCCCTGTCCGCCGGGAGATGAGCTCTGGCTTGACAAGAGTCAAGCTCTGCCCTGATGAAGCCCATCACCTGAGAGGGCATGAATTCCAACTTGGCCTTGTTGATCAGGCCGAGTTGGGAGCAGTTTTGGAGAACTGGATCCCTGGACTTCACTTCCTGAAGGGAGGAACCTGCCAAGAGCCAGACGACGAGATAAGGGCAGATTCTGACTTGACGCCGAAGGTGGGCCGCCACCACTGCAATACATTTGGTGAAAACCCGAGGGACCGATTACGGGCCGAACGACATGGCTCGGAACTCGTACAGGGTCCCTTTGACCCTGAAGCGGAGGAACCGCTGATGGGACGGATGGATTGGGACGTGAAAGAATGCGTCCTGTAGAACCACTGAACAGAACCACGTTTCGTTCCAGGGATGGTGTGGTCTCGTTCAGAGTGACCATCCGAAAGGTGCGATTCCTGAGACACTGATTCAGGTTGTGGAGATCTAGGATGAGGCGCCAAGCCCCCCCCCCCAGTCTTCTGGGGCACCAGTAAGTACCTGGAAATGAAGCCTGGGTTTGTAGAAGGATCCGGCACTGGAGCTACTGCCTCCTTGCATGGAGCTGAGCCACATCATCGTGAAGAGCTGACTGAGTGCATGCAGAGATCCGTCCCTCCCGAGGGGTGCGGGCTCAGCTGGGAGCGTACTGCTCGAGTTACAGAGGCAGTCCCTGACCGACCACTTCAAGAATCCACCAGTCCAAAGTGATAGCGGACCAGGCAGAAAGGAAGTGGCGGAGCCAACCTCCCACGGGAGGACGCAGAGCTGGCATGACAGGTGTAGGGGTGGCAACCCCAACCTGTCACTGAGCAGGCTTGGATAAAGAAGAGAAGGCTCCAGGACCTGCACCTCGGCCTCCTTTATGGTGCTGTTGAGAACCCTGCTTGGGCTGCGGACGCCAAGCTTGAGCCTGCTGCTGCTGTTGCTGACCTCCTTGACAGGAGGGCTGCCTGACCGCAGGGGAAGAGTGCCGAATTGGCTTCTTCTTTCTCTTCTGCTGGTTCTTGCCCGAAGAACCCATGGCAGAAGTAGCATCCAGGGTGGCAATGGAGTGCTCCATATGCTGAAGGTAATTGGCCACTCCTGGGCCGAACAACTCTGTCCCCAGGAAGGGCACATCAGCAAGCTTATGCCGAGTATCCGCCAGGAAGGAGGAAAGGCTCAGACAAGCCCTGTGGCAAGAGTCCACTGTGGCTGCCAACGAGCGGGCACAAGAATCTTCTATATCCAGGGCCGTCTGGAGCTGCCATTTGGCGACAGCACAACCTTAGTCACGGACCTGCTTGACAGTAGTCTGCATGTCCGCTGGGAGATGAGGGAGGATATCGTCCAATGACTAAGAGGGCATGGGAGAAGTGTGCCATAACAACAGCCGAGCTGGTCTGACGGAGCCCCAGAGAAGAGGCAGCACAGATCCTGCAGACAGAGTGGTCCATATTTTTGAACTCCTTGTCTGGGGAACGGTCAATATCAGCCAAATTACCGGTACGCCTGAACACCGAGGCGCTCACCAGGCTCTCGGCCAAGGGGTGTTCAGTGAACTCCGCAAGGCACACCATGGGCACCGCGTACTTACGGGCCATGCGGGCGGATGGTGCTAAGCAGGAGGAAGGACGCTGCCAAAGTTCAAGGGCCAGGCCAAAGATGGCCTCGGCCAAGTCAACCTGGATGTGCAGATGGCGGTCCGGGGTGACTGTTATTGACAGACGTCGGGGAAGCCCGATGTCTTCAAGGACCTCTTTCAAGGGTGCCCCTCCCTCAGGCTGTTTAAGCAGTGGTTCCACCAGGATTGGTGGAGAGACCGGAATAGGCCGAGCTGCAAGACTGATCAGCCCCACGGGCGGAGGAACCGGTGACTTCGGTTCCGGAGGGGTCGATGTCGGCCTTGGAGGCAGAAGCCAAGTTATGGCCAGGGTGGGGTGGCGGAGCAGACTTTTGCCCAGTCAAAATCTGCTGTTGCCACATGAGGTCTTCATAGCGCTGGAGTTTCCACCAGAGCATCTCCTTGTCCGAGGAGGATGAGAATCTGTGGCGACGCCTCTTTTTAGAGCGCTTATGGCTCTTTCTCGGCCGTTCAGCCAAGGGAGTTCTGGACCTCGACAGAGATCAGGGAGGCCGACTCGGTCGATCGGGAGACACCGGGACCTGTGAGACCAGAGGCTCTGGGACAGAGTCCTTGATGGGGACACCTGCAGGCTGGGTCACTTCATCCGGAAAGACCAGAACCGGAGTCCGTTCCAACGAGTCATCGGGCACAGCCGGTGACAAGGGGTCAAGGATACTTTCGACTTAGTCGGCCACTTCCTCGGTCCCTTGGCCAGACGGAAGGTCCGAAAAGCCAGCGGCCGAGAATGTGATCTCGACCAAGGTCGAGACCGCGTGCTCTTGAGACTTGGACATCCCCCGGTCCCAAGAGCATCTCTGTCGAGACGAAGACAACAGGTCCTTCTCCATCTTCCGAGGGTGGGAGGAGTGCGACCCCAAGTGGGGAGAGACTGGTACATCTCCCTGAAAGAGCCCGTAAACGAAGAGCCTAGGTTCAGCGGGACGAAGAAGCTTCAACTGGCCAAAGCGCGAGCTGCTTCCTCCTTGCATGCCTTCATCTGTTCCAGCTGTTCAGTGGAGCCCGTGGCCACGGAAACCACCCACCTAGCCTCCTTCGATTTCACCAGTTGGTTTCTTTTTTCCGGTCTCCCAGCTTCAAGTGTGCCTTGAGGTCATCAAGGACGTTGGGATGGAAGGCCAAGCAAAAACCGCACAACGAGGTGTCATGTCCGACACCTAGGCAGTAAACACATGTGAGGTGGGGATCAGAGCGCGACATCTTCTGGCCGCAGCAGCACCGCCGAAATCCTGGGAAAGATTTTTCCTCCATAGTCGATGCGACGAAAGCAGGGTCGCTAACTCAAAAGAGTTTGATTTTCACTAAAACCGACAATTTGAAAGCCAGGGCCTACGAAATGCTGAGAGCACAAGGGAACCTGCATATTCCAGCGGAAAAGAACATCTAGCATCATGTGGCGGAGCCAAGGTATATACCACCTGTGTGGGTGGGAGGAGCAAGCTTGACGACTTCCGGCAAGATTTAAAGTGGAAGGGGACATGCCAAACAGTGTGGATGAACAACATATCTATGCTCCTAGAACAGGTTACTCACCTGTAACAGTAGCTCAAGGAGGGTATATGTTGTTCACCCACACTTCTTGGCATGTCCCTTTCCCTTTAAATCTTGCCGGAAGTCTAACAACAGCCTCTCCCCACTCAAGGTGGTAATACCCTCGCCCGCCCCATGACGCAAGATCTTAGCTCTGGATGGCAAGGTTGTGCGACGAACCCGGGAGGTCGGGTGTGTGTGTGTGTGGATGAACATATAGCACTCTAGAAAGTACAGTTACGTAAGAACTTACCGTAACAGTAGATCTCGAGAGAGGTCTGCAGTAGGTAATTACATATAGGACTGACGCCGGGCCGCGGCAAGACCCCTACTGGAAAAACTTCTAGCTAGCAGTCCCTGCAGGGACCGCCCCCACGCCAGGTGACCGCGCCAGATGACATCGGTATAAAGGGAGGTCCTG
Organism: Neoceratodus forsteri; assembly: GCA_016271365.2. NCBI lineage: Eukaryota > Metazoa > Chordata > Ceratodontiformes > Ceratodontidae > Neoceratodus > Neoceratodus forsteri. Next base: position 25,509,315 of record JADMNL010000034.1, on the reverse strand, counting down.
ACGCCCGCCTTCCAGTTCTTTCCCGCCACAGGCCCGGACGAGAGAAGCAGATATTTCAATAGAAAAGGAGCTGAAAAGCCTAGGGGGATGGAGGGCGGGAAGGTATTACCTACAAGAGCCTCTCTCGAAGATCTACTGTTACAGTAAGTTCTTACGTAACTGTACTATCTTACTTCGAGAGGGCTCTTGCAGTAGGTAATTACATATAGGACAGAATCCCAAGCAGTCTGGAACAAATGAAAGGCACCGGGAGGAGGAACTACTCCAAAAAGTAGCCAATGATCTAGCAGGTCTCAAGAAAGGAGGCCTTGCAAGACAGCTAACCCGAAGCCTGCTCTACGGCGAGAAGCAATGTCCAAACTGTAATGTTTAGTAAAGGTATGGACTGAAGTCCAAGTGGCGGCAGCACAGATGTCTGCCGCAGACACGTTCTTGAAACAAGCCGCAGAGGCTGCTACTCCACGAGTGGAGTGACCTCTGACTTGACCCGGTAGGGTCTTGTTTTACTTGTCATAACAGAAAGTGATGCAATGGGCCAACCATTCTGATAGGCATTGCTTAGAGACAGCATTGCCTTCTCTTTTGTGAGCAAAAGAGAAACAACAGATCAGTCTTTCTGAGATCCTTCGTCCTATCGGTGTAGTATCTCAGGATCCTGTGAATATCCATGGTATGGAGCAGGTATTCTCCTTGATTGGAGTATCATGCGAAGAAGGCAAGTAATTCAATAGATTGATTCAAGGTAGATTCCACTACCACCTTCGAGAAACTTAGGAATCGTATAAGAGTTATTCTGCCTTTGTGAAAATCAGATAAGGGATTTTGCACATCAGGGCCTGAGCTCGGAAATTTCTGAGCAGAAGTAAAGGCCACCAAGAAGAGCGCCTTCCACGATAAAACTTCAAGTTCATGGAAGCCGTAGGCTCAAAGGGAGGAAGGGTAAGTTTCTCGAGGACAAAGTTCAAGTCCCATGGGGGAGCAGGAATCCGGACAGAGGGCCTGAGATGAAGGACCCCTCTGAGGAAAGTTTTGGATACCTCCAGCTGGGCAAAAGCCTCATCAGTGAAAGGGACATGGTAGGCTGAAATAGCTGCCATATGGACTTTCAAAGAGGAGTGACTGAGACCCAGGTCGAAAAGATGACGCATGTACTCAAGTAGAATGGTCACAGGACAGGAAAAGGGCTCCACATTCCTGGACGCAGCCCAAATGGAAAATCTTTTCCATTTCATGGCGTAGGTGGACCTAGTGGAGGGTTTTCTAGCCTTCACCAGAATCTCGGCCACCTTAGGAGAAACACCAACACGAGACTTGAGCTAGGTCTGCAGGAGCCATGCATGAAGTTGAAGAGACTTGAGTCCCGGATGGACCAGGGTCCCCTGATCCTTGGTCAGCAATCCTGAAGATAAAGGAAGAGGAAGAGGAGGAACCTCTGAGTATTGTTGTAGAAGAGAGAACCAGATTTGCCTGGGCCAAAAAGGAGCGATTAGAATCATTCTCGCTCCTTCCAAAGCAAGCTTCTGCAGCACACGAGGGACCAGAAGAATTGGGGGGAAAGCATAGACGAATCTGTCCTTCCAGCTCAGAGATAGAGCGTCACTCCAGAAAGCTCCTCGATCTGGAGCAAGCGAGCAAAAGATTGGAAGCTTTGCATTTTGGGAGGAGGCGAACAGGTCCATCTGAGGAGTTCCCCAAATCTGAAAGATGCTTTTTAGTACTTTTACGTCCAGTTCCCACTCGTGTGATAGAGCCGACGTGCGACTTAGTCTGTCTGCCAGGACACTGTCGACTCCCGGAACATGGATCGCTGTGAGGTGAAGGTTGCGAAGCATTGCCCATTCCCAAACCCTCATCACTTCCCTGCACAGCGGGTAGGACAGAGTCCCTCCCTGCTTGTTGATGTACCACACCACGCATATGTTGTCTGTTTGGACAGCTAGGTGACCGGGAAGGATGAATTGGTGAAGGGCCTGGAGAGCATACAGCACTGCTCGAAGCTCGAGCACGCTTGATGTGGAGAACTATCTCCAAGTTTGACCATAGGCCCTGGGTTCGTGAGGACCCAAATGGCTCCCCAACCCCCGCCTGAAGGTCCGTGGTCAGAGTCTGATCGGGGGGATGAAAAAAGGGGACACCCCGAAAAAGGTTCTCTCGAACCATCCACCATTGCAAGTCTCTAACCATCGGCGAGGAGATCAGAACGAGATGATCTAGGTCGTCTACCCGTTGATCCCACTGAGATCGGAGAGTCCACTGAGAGATTCTCATGTGGAGGCGCGCGTGCGGAACCGGCGAGATGCCCACCGCCATAAGCCCCAGTAGACGGAGCACTGACCTCGCCGGAACCCTCCTATTTTCCGATAGGAGGGAAATCTGGGACTGGAGGGAGGCACCCCTGTCCGGAGGCAGGAAGGCCCTGCACATTGTCGTGTCGAGGATTGCCCTGATGAACTGGAGCCTCTGTGAAGGATCCAGGTGAGACTTGGAATGGTTGATGGTAATACCAGGCCATGAAACCTGCTGGGTGAGGGAGAGAAAAGCAGGAGTTCCTCGCCGACAATACGCCAGGAGCCAGTCGTCCAGGTAGGGAAAAACTTGAGTTCTTAAGTAGGCAGGTGGGTCAGCTACCACCGCCAGGCATTTGTAAAGACTCGGGAGCCGAGAAAAGACCAAAAGAGAGCCTGGAATTGGTGGTAGTGGTCCCTGGAACTGCAAACCTGAGGTACTTTCGGTGCGAAGGGCGAATGGGGATGTGCAAGTACGCATCCTGCATATCCAGTACACAAAGCCATTGGCCCGGCCGGAGCTGGGGCAAGAGGGTTTGAAGGGAAATCATCCTGAACCTCTTGTATTCCACATATAGGTTCAGGGAGCTGAGATCGAGAATAGGTCTGAGATCTCCAGTCTTCTTTGGTACGAGGAAGAAATGGGAATAGTAACCCGTCCCGTGGAGGTGAGGGGGGATGGGATCTATAGCCTGCTTCGCAAGGAGAGCAGAGATTTCTTCTCTGACCAAAGGAAGATGGTCCCTTGAGTAAGAGGAGTTCAGAGGGGGGTACGTGGGGGTTTCTGCAGAAACTCTATGGAATGCCCCTCTGCTATGATCTGAAGCACCCATGAATCCAATGTTATCCTCTCCCAACCCAGAAGGTGGAGGGAGAACCTCCCTCCTACAGGTTCCTCCAGAGCGTCCGGAGGCAATGGGAGAGGGAAGGAGTCAGGTGGTGTGAGGCAGCGCCGCAGCTGGGGCACCCGGTGCTTTTTTAGGCGGCGGGGGCCTGGCAGCTGTGGGGGCCCGACGTTTAGTGGCCCGCCTTCCCTGAGGTTTCGCTTTGAGGCCGCCAAGGCCTTGAAAGGGACGGCGCTGTGGGGGATGGGGACGGTACATTGAATCAACAAATTTAAGGGCCGTGCCCTTCTCCTGCAAGTCAATGATGATGTCCTTGACATCACCGCCGAAAAGCATGGAACCCCTGAAAGGTGCTTCTTGAATTACTGACTGCACCTCCGGGACCAGACCTGACACCCGGAGCCATGCGTGACGCCAAAGACTTACGGCGAACGTAGAGCTCCGTCCTGCGGTGTCCACTGCATCGTAGGTCGTCCTGAGAATGTGACGACTGGCCGAACGAGCAGAACGGACCAGGTCGGCTAACTCCTGCTTGACTTGAGAGTCAGGCAAGGAGTCAATCTTAGATTCCACCTGGGTAAGGACAGTCTTCTGGTAATCCCCCATATGTGCTACATAATTCAGGGCCCTAATCCCCAGTGTGGAAGAAGCGTAGATCTTCCTTCCATACTGATAAAGAAGGCGAGATTCCTTATCCGGGGGAGACGAGCTCAAGTGTTTCGGATGTGCGGACCGGCCGTGAGCGGCACTAATCACAACTGAGTCTGCACGGGGGTGAGAGTCTAAGAAGTCTACACCCTCCGGAGCCTGGTATAGCCTGTTCGACTTCCTAGGAAGTGGAGCCAACGCCGACGGTTGCTTCCAAATAGTGGAAACAAGGTGGGCGTGAGGCTCGATCCAGGGTGGCACTAGGGTAGGAGCCGTAAGGGGCAAGTCCAGATGTTCGGCGAGTTTAACCCGTTGAGGATCTGGCTCTAAGGAATGCCACTGATGGACTTCCTGGATCTTTCTGAGCAATCCTAGAAGGAAGGATCCTCCGAGGAGACTTAGGAGGAGTCCTCGGCCGGGCTTGGACGGAGAGCTGCCCCGCCTTTTCCTCGAACACCCAACTGAGGCCTCCGAGGAGTCCGAGAGAGAAGAAGAAGAGGAATTTGAAGCAGAGTAAGACTCCCTAGCTCGTCTAGGGGGAGGAACGGGTTCCTTAGGGGGAATCCCAGGACACGTGTCCTGACCCTCTCTGGATCCCGAGGGCAAAGCCCGGGAGTCCGGAGGTGGAGAGGGAGTATGCTGTCTGGGGCGTACGGGAGCCGGTGGTGGCACAGTCACCGTAAGACGGCTCTTGACTTCCTTGGTGAGCTGAGCCTTGGCCTCAGCCCGCCAGGAGGCAAGAGTCTCCTGAAGATCCACCGCGCCTGGGGGAGAAGGTGGTGAGGAAAACTGTAGAGAGAGTATCCATAACCCGACTGGGGGTATACCGGAGCTGGGTACTGCGGCGTCGAAGGAGTTGGCGCCGGGTACTGCGGCACAGGATACTGCGGACCTGGGAAAACCGGCGTCGGATAGGACGGCGGATACCCAGGCACTGGAGGAGCTGCCGGAGCAGACGGCCCAGCCGGGTACTCCACGGGCGGATCAGCCGGGATAGGCCCGTGGGGTGGAGGGCCCGATGGAAGAGGAATATCCCCCGCCGGGCGGGCCAGCGTCAGGGGAGCGGGCCGGGCGCTCCGATCCGGCCTGCAGGCAGAGGATCGGACGGTAGCCCAGGATCTCGAGCCTCTCACTGGGACGGAGGGAAAAGTCCCCGGGTCGGGCAGGGGGGACTGGGGTTCTCTGACGGCAGCGAAGGCCGCGGGAGAGCCTGGTACGACAGACGGCAGTGGCCCTCGCCGTGAGGCTCTGAGGCCTGGCGCACGCTGGAGAAGCCGACGAGTGGCTTAGAGGCTCGATCCCAGCGACGCCAGGGAGCCGGCGTCCGACTCGGGGTCCCTGTCGGCCAGACGGGCCGAGGATGAGAGGAGGCCCAGTCAGAGGGGACACTGCCGCGCGCACCCTGAAGGGTCGAGGCGCCTTAGCTGCCTTCTCCCGGCGACGTCGGAGGAGCTGACGTCCGCTTAAGGGGAGGTGCCTGCACAGTAGGGCGCGAAGCCTCGCGGCGGCATTGGGGCTGGAGCCTCCTTTGCCGGAGGCACCCGTGGGCTCGAAGACGAACCCGACGGGCGGGCCGACCCTCCAAAGCCGTGGAGGCTGCCTGGCGATCTCCAGAGGGGATGTTGATCCACGACCGCGCTGGAGTCGCGGAGGAGGAGGCCTTCTCCCAGTGCCTTCCTTGTCCCGCTTCTGTGCCCTTTCAGGGTAGGTCGACGCCCGTCAAGGTTTCTTCAACCTCCTTCTCCATCGCTGGACATCATCTTTTTGAGGAGATGGGCTTTAGGACTGCTGGCGTTGTTCATGGAGGCCACGTTGAAAACGGGCGGGTGCGGATACTTGTCGATCGCATGGTCGGGGCCTACAGAAAAGGCAGAGGGGGTGACCGCCTTTGTGAGGCAGTTCGCCGCATCTAATCGCACTTATTCTTTTGGGGACGCATATACATCGGTCGCTCACGTGACGATAGAAGTATAAAGTCATAACATTGAAAACTTTTCGGAAAACCGAATGGGCGTAATATAGGACTGGAGCGATATGAACTTAACCGCGAGGCGCTGAATTGAGCCGATGGCGGAAAGAACTGAAGGCGGCGCCAAGATCTCCCTTTATACCGACGTCAGACGACGCCGGGTCACCTGATTGGGGGCAGTCCTCGCCAGGACTACTAGCTAGAAATTTTTCCCTCAGTCCTGCCGCCAGCCGCGCCAGTCCTATATGTAATTACCTACTGCAAGAGCCCTCTCTCAAGTAAGATCTACTGTTACAGTAGTTCAGGTGAGTAACCTGCTCTTCTAGGATCGTGGATATGTTGTTCATCCACACTTCTTGGCAGACTCCTAGCAGTTCTCCAGGAGGAGGGAGGCAAGGCACACACCCCCTACTTAGGGAACACAGAATGGAGAACTGAGGCCCCAAAACCAGCATCCCAGCGTGACAAAAGGTCGATGTGGTAGTGGGTGATAAAGGTGCTTACTGACTTCCAGGTAGTAGCCCGACAGATTTCCTGGATAGGGATGTCCCTGGAAGCAGCCACCGATGCAGCAGTATGGTGGGTAGAATGAGCTCTTATCCTTCTGGGAGGCTCCTTGCCCGCCAACTCATAGCACAGACCTATGCATGATGTAATCCACCTTGCAATGGTCCGTTTGGCTGCAGGTCTGCCAGAAGCGACTTCAGCGCAGGTGACAAACAGCTGGCGAACCACTCCCCGAATTTCCGCCATCCTCTCCTTATAAAAGGAGAGGGCACATTTCAGGCCCAAAGGATGGACTCTGTATTCGGCCACCGAGGTGAAAGTAGGGTAGTATACCAGCAGAGTTAACACCTGGTTAAGGTGAAACTGACACCATCTTCGGAAGGAATTTCGGGTGGGGGCACAGGACAACTTTGTCCCTGTGGAAGACCAGATAAGGGGAGTCCACCGAAAGCACCTGGAGCTCCCCTGTCCTTCTGGCTGATGTGATCGCCACCAGGAAGGCAGTCTTCCACGACAAGTGTGGGAGCTCACACTAGTGCATGTGTTCAAATGGCCTGACCATGAGCTTTGCCAGTACCAGCAGTAAATCCCACAGAGGTGGAAGTTCACGCACCGGAGGGGACATATGATCGAGGCCTTTGAAAAAGAGCCAGACTACTGTCTCCCGCGCCAGCGTCAGCTGACCAGCCCACGCCCAGTAAGCAGAGATGACAGCCAGGTGCACCCTAAGGGTCGATGATTGTAGACCCCCTTTGGAGAGAGACCAAAGGTAGTCGAGAATGTTAGCCACGAGACAGGACAGAGGGTCCAGACCCTTGTCCTGACACCAAATGGAAAACTGCTTCCATTTGAAGGAATAACACTTCCTGGTAGATTCCTTTCTAGATGCCTCCACCACAGTGTAGACATCTTCGGAAAGCCTGGAATTATAGCCGCTCAGGTACCAGGCTGTGAGGTGCAGGGATTAAAGATCCAGATGGCATACCTTCCCCTGATTGAGTGATATCAGCTCCGGGCATGTACAAAGCCGCTCCAGGGGCCTGCAGTTGAGGCTGAGGAGATCTGGACACCAGAACTGGCGTGACCAGTCAGGGGCTACCATGATCACCTGCGCCGCGTTACTCCTCAACTTGATGACCACCTTGTGGATCAAGGGAAATGGAGGGAAGGCGTAGAGGAGGACTGGGGTCCAAGGCCTCGAGAAGGCATCCCCCAGCAGCGAACCCTGCTTGGGGGGGAGGGCATAATACAGCCTCAGCTTGGTGTTTTCCCTGGAGGCCAACAGGTCCACCATAGGTTTGCCCCAATGGGAGAACAGGCTGTAAGCTACTCCTGGATGAAGAGACCACTCGTGGGATGTCTGGCATAGATGGCTGAGAGCATCCGCCACGTGGTTTGAAGCTCCTGCCACATGGATGGCTAGGAGATCTTCCTCCAATCAGCCCACGAGGGTCCAGATCCAGAGCGCCTCCTTGCACAGCAGACGACAGTGCGTGCCGCCCTGCTTGTTGAGGTAGTACGTGGTCGTGGTATTGTCCATCTGGACTTAAACCACTTGACCCCGGAGCTGGGGAGCGAAAGCTGACAGTGCCAGTCTGACAGCTCTGACCTTCAAAAGGTTAATGTGGCATTGTGACTCCTCGGGGGTCCAGAGCCCATGGGGCCCTTTGTCCCCCACGTGGGCCCCCCAGCCCATGAGAAGGGCATCGGTCGTGAGAACGACCGTCGGCTCAGGGCGGAGAAATGGGATCCCTTCCTGCAACTGATCTGAGGCGGTCCACCACTGGAGAGCATCCCACATCTTCTGGGTTACAGTGACCAGCTGGTTGAATTGATGGTGGCGCTGAGTCCACTGGGCGGTCAGCTCCCATTGAAGGGGCGCATGTGCCACCAGGCCCAATGGACCACCGAGGTGCATGCCACCATGTAACCCAGAAGGTGCAGAAAGTCCCGGGCAGGGCGCAACTGCCGAACCACAACTGATTAGGCAAAGGAGGAAAGACCTCCACCCTGTCCCCTGGGAGTAGAGCTCTGGCTTGACAAGAGACGAGCTCTGCCCTGATGAAGCACATCACCTGAGAAGGCATGAGTTCCGACTTCACCTCGTTGATTAGGAGACTGAGTTGGGAGCAGGTCTGGAGGACCAGACACCTGGATCTCTCCACCTCCTGTAGGGAGTGACCTGCTAGAAGCCAGTCATCGAGGTAGGGTTAAATTCTGATCCCCGACGCCATAGATGGGCCACCACCACTGCAATGCACTTGGTGAAGACCCGTGGGGCCAATGGCAGGCCGAACGGCATGGCTCGGAACTCGTACAGGGCCCTCCCAACCCAGAAGCGGAGGAACCGCTGATTGGACGGACAGATTGGGATGTGAAAGAACACGTCCTGTAGATCCAGTGAACAAAAATACAGGTTACTCACCTGTAACAGGAGTTCTAGGAGTGGTATATGTTGTTCATCCACACTGTCTGGCAGTTCCTTGCTGCTTTAAATCTTTGCCGAACGCTCTTCAAGCGGCTCGTCTCACCCACCTGGGTGATAAACCTTGGCTACGCCCCCATGACACCAGATCTAGCTCCGCTGGAAGCCAGGTTGCGTGGTCGGGCTTGTATGGTCACAGGAGTCAGGGATGAACAACATATACCACTCCTAGAACTCCTGTTACAGGTGAGTAACCTGTATTTAGGGACGTGGATATGTTGTTCAATCCACACTTACTGGCAGACTCCTAGCAGTTTTCCGGGAGGAAGGAGGCAAGGCGCGCACTTTCTACTTGGGAAATAAGGACTGGAGAACAGAGGTCCCAAAACCAGCATCCCGGCGTGACTCAAGGTCAATGAGGTAGTAGGTAATGAAGGTGTGTGTGCAGACTTCCAGATACCAGGCCTGCAGATTTCCTGGATAGGGACGCCCCTGGAAGCAGCCACCGAAGCAGAGGTATGGCGAGTAGAATGAGCTCTTATCCCTTTGGGAGAGCTCCATGCCCGCCAACCTATAGCAGAGATCTATTCAGGAGGTGACCCACCTGCCTATCGTCCACTTGGCTGCAGGTCTGCCAGGTGCGGCTTCAGCGTAGGTGATGAACAGCTGGCAAACCTCTCCCCGAACTTCAGCCATCCACTCCTTATAATAAGAGAGTGGTCTTCTAGGGTCCAGAGTATGGAGCCTATATTCAGCCTCCGAGGTGTGATTAGGGTAGAACACCGCCAGAGTCAACACCTGGTTAAGGTGAAACTCTGACACCACCTTCGGAAGGAATTTCAGGTGGGGGCGTAGGACAACCTTGTCCCTGTGGAAAACAGGATAAGGAGACTCGATGGAAAGCGCCAGGAGCTCTCCCATCCTTCTGGCTGACATGATAGCCACCAAGAAGGCGGTCTTCCATGACAGGTGAGAGATGCCACACCTGTGCATTGGTTCGAATGGCTTGCCCATGAGCTTAGCCAGTATCAGCAGTAGATCCCATGGAGGAGGAGGTTCTTGCACCGGAGGGGATATGTGATCAAGGCCTTTGAAAAAGCGCCCGACTACCTTCTCCTGCGCCACCGACTCCTTTCCGACCCGCGCTCAGTAAGCAGAGATGACTGCCAGGTGCACCTGAAGGTCGTCGACCGAAGCCCCAGCTGAGAAAGGGACCACAGGTAGTCCAGAATGCTAGCCAAAGAACAGAAGGAAGGGTCCAACCCCTTATCCTGACACCAAATGGAGAATCTCTTCCATTTAAAGACGTAGCATTTTCTAGTCAACTCCTTACAGGATGCCTCAACAACGTTGAGGACCTCGTTGGAAAGACCCAAGGCCTGGAATTCTAGCTGCTCAGGAACCAGGCCGTCAGGTGCAGGGATTGAAGGTCTGGGTGAAGTACCTTCCCCTGGTTGACTGAGATCAGGTCCGAGCGGGCTGGAAGCCGCCCCGGGAACCTGGAGCTGAGGTTGAGGAGATCTGGATACCAGAACTGACTGGGCCAGTCTGGGGCTACCAGAATCACCTGCGCCTTGTCCCTCCTCGCCTTGAGCAGCACTTTGTGGATCAAGGGAAATGAAGGAAAGGCGCAGAAGAGGCCCGGGGTCCATGGCCTCGAGAAGGCATCCCCCTGCAGCGAGCTCTGCTGAGGGGGGTGGGCATGAAACAGCCTCAGCGTCGCATTCTCCCTGGAGGCGAACAGGTCCACCTGAGGTGTGCCCCAGTGGGAGAACAGATTGTGTACTACCTCCAGCAGGAGAGACCACTCGCGAGATGCAGCACCTATCAGGCTCAGGGCATCGGCCAGAGTATTGGAGGCTCCCGCCACATGAATGGCTAGGAGATCCACCTCCAGTCTGCCCACGAGAGGCCAAGTGTGGAGAGCTTCCTTGCATACAGGCAAGGAGCGTGTCCCACCCTGGTACTTTAGGTAGTACATGGCCGTGGTGTTGTCAGTCTGGACCTGGACCACTTGACCCCATATAAACGGAGCGAAGATGGTGAGGGCTAGTCAGACCGCTTGAAGCTCCAGTAGGTTGATGTGGCATCAAGACTCCTGAAGGGACCAGAAGCCACGCGCTCTGAGCTCCCCCAGATGGGCACCCCAACCCATCAGTGAGGCGTCGGTCGTTAGAGTGACCATCGGCTCTGGGCGGACAAACAGGATACCCTCCTGCAGGTGAGCGGGAATAATCCACCACTGGAGAGCATTCCCCATCTCCTGGGTCACCAACACTGGCTGGTCCAGAAGACTGGAACGCTGTGACCATTGGCGAGCCAGTCCCTATTGTAGGGGATGCATGTGCCAGCGGGCCCAAAAGACCACGTCGGTGCAGGCCGCCATGAGGCCCAGGAGGCGCAGAAGTCCCAGGCAGGGCGCAATTGCCCAACCAGAAATGATTGGGCAAAGGAGGAAAGAACCTCAGCCCTGTCCGCCGGGAGCCATGCTCTGGCTCGAAGAGAGTCGAGCTCTGCCCCGATGAACTGAATCACCTGCATTGGTACGAGTTCCGATTTGGCCTCGTTGATGAGGAGGCCAATCCGACAGCAGACCTGGAGGGCCAGATCCCTTGACCGCTCCACCTCCGACTTGGAGGAGGCTGCAATCAGCCAGTCATCCAGGTAAGGGTACACCCGGACCCTTCAGTGCCGCAGGAATGCTGTCACCACTGCCATGCATTTGGTGAAGACCCTGGGAGCTGAAGAGAGGCCAAAGGGCATGGCCTGGAACTCGTAAAGGGATCCCTCCGCTCTGAAGCGGAGGAATCGCTGGTGTGACGGATGGATAGGGACATGAAAGAACGCATCCTGAAGGTCCAGAGAACAGAACCACATGCCTCATTCCAAGGATGGGATGATCTGAGCCACAGTTACCATCCTGAAGGTCCAAGACCTTAGGAACTTGTTCAGGTTGTGGAGGTCTAGAATGGGGCGCCAGCCACCCGTCCGTTTTGGGACCAGGAAGTACCTGGACACAAACCCTGGGTCTGAAGTAGGGTCCACCACCTCCCTGATCACCTCCTTCTGGAGGAGCAGGGAAGTGTCGGCTCGACGGACTGACAAAGAGGCTGCGGACCTCGAAGCCCCCCCGTGGGGCGACGGCCCAATAGGGTGTGGACTGCTCGAATTCCAGTGGCAGATCCTTTCCTACCACTTCCAACATCCAGCGGTCCATGGTGATAACGGACCAGGCGGAAATGAAGCGGCGTAGTCGTCCCCCCACGGGGGGGAGCCTGGGGAGGAGTGACGAGGCTGGGGGCGACACCCCTCAACCCGTCACTGGGCAGGCTTGGAGGAAGGTCCAGCCGAGGAGCCTTCAGGACCCTACCCTCCCGGCGTCCGGTTGGAGGACGCAGCAGGCTTGGCTTTGGGGTGCCAAGTGCAAGCCTGCTGGCCCTGATGCTGGTGTTGCTGGGTCTGACGACCCACAGAGGCTGAAGGACGAAAGGGCTTACGCTGCTGCTGGCGGCCTTTAACCTTCTGGGCAGAAGTGACTGAGTCCAAGGTGGCGTTGGATTTCTCAATCCTTTGGAGGTGACCTTCTACCCCAGGTCCGAACAAGTCTGTACCGAGGAAGCGGACATCTGCCAGCTTTTGCTGGGTATCTGCCGTGGAGGTGAAGATCCGCAGCCAAGCTCTGCGGCGCATGGCCACTGCGGCTGCTACTGACTGTGCAAACGAATCAGCGATGTCCAGGGAGGTCTGGAACTGCTGTTTGGCCACTGCCCTTCCCTGATCCTGCACCTGCTTGACCGTCAGTACGGCCGAGCTGGCCTGATGAAGGCCAAGGGAGGAAGTGGCGTAAACTTTCCACCCAGAGTAGTCCAGCTTCTTGGACTCCTTATCGGGAGGCTTGTCCACGTCCTGAGCATTCCTGGAACGCCAGAAAACACTATCGGTTACAAGGCCCTCCACAGAGGGGTGCTCCGAGAAGCCGGAGAGTGAAACGGTGGGGACAGCATACTTCCGAGCCATCCTGGCCGAAGGTGCTGGACAAGAAGCTAGCTGCTGCCATAGATCCAGGGCTGGGCCAACAATGGCTTCGGTCACCGGGAAGGCCTCCGTGGGTGAATCCCCTCAGTCCAGTATCTCCGTGAGGGGATACTTGGCCCGTTTTGAAACAGGTTCGAGCTTCATCCCAGTGGATTCTGAGATGAGCCGAAGCATTCCCAAAAACAAGGATGGGCTCTGGTCCACTGACTGTCCCCAAGTGGATTCCAAGTCAAGCGGCCTGGAGAACAAGGAGTCATCATCATCAGACTCCGAGGAGTCAGCGAACAGCTGCCGAGCACCTGAGCCACCCTCCACCTGCAGAGGACGATCGGGAGTGAGAGAATTTGACAAATCGACATGGGCAAGCCCTGACCCGACCCGGAAATCCTTTGGACGGGCCCCAAATTTAGGTTGTGGAGGCAGGATTCCACCCACATTGGGTGGTGCAGCCCGATTCGTCCGAACAACCGGCCGGGCGTGGCTCTTGACCACTGCGAGGGGTTGTTTCGGCCGCTCCGGTGACAGCCACATAATGGCCGGGGAAGATGACGAAGTCGGTCCATTCCCGGTAAAAAGGAGCTGCTGCCACATTAGCTCCTCATAGCGCTGACGCAATTTGCGCCAGAGCCTATCCTCCGAAGAGATAGAAGACGAGGATGAGCAGCAACGCCGCTTTCCATGGTGCCGAGACAAAGACCGCCGATGTCATTGGGATCGGCTGGACTGAGAAGAGGTCCAAGACCTTTGGTGTTTCCGAGGGTGGGTCTGGGGACCCGCTCCTCCCTCTGTTCAGGGACCTTAACCGGGGACTCCGGCACAGGAGGCACAGGCAAGACCTCGGCTTCCACCGGGGGAATTGGTGAAGAAGGGATGTCTGCTTCTCCAGTCGACAGACCGTCCGACGGGTCGAGAAAAATCTCGACCGCGTCAACGGGTGTCTTGGCCAGCTGACCTGACGGGGACACCATGAAGCCAGCGGCCTTAGCCGCAACCCCCACCGAAGTAGAGTGCCAACTCTCCAGGGAAGGGGACCTCTCCCGCTCCCACGAACATCGACGGTGGGACTTACACTTGGGGTCCTTCTTTTTGGATCGAGAGGAATGTCCTGAAGGGCTTTCTCCCTTGGTGGAGAGGGACTGGCAAAGCTCTCTGAAAGAAGCTGTGTAGGATGATTCCAAGGAGAGTGGGATAAATGCCACGACCGAGGAAGATGAAGATGCGGCCTGGGCCGCCACCTCCTCCTCGAGGGCGATCATCTGCTCTGGCTGTTCCACCGGGCCCACTGCCAGATACCGCCCAACGGGCCTCCTTCCACTTGGCCGGAAGATAACTTTTTTCGGGTCGCCCGAACAGCATGTCAGCACGGTCCTCAAAGACCGAAATGGAGAGGACTTGCATAACACACAAGCCTGTGAGCGGCCCAAGTCCAGGCAATAAACGCACGTGGCGTGCAGATCGGTCCGGGACATCTTCTGCCCACAGGGCACTGACGAAATCCGGGAGTCGATTTGTCCATCACAGCCGCAAGGGAAGATAGAGACCAAAGTCTTGTAAAACGTAAAATTAGTTTCGGGTTAACCGAAGAGAGTGAATCCAGCCTAAAATGCAGAGCGCTAAGGAGGAAACCTGAGCTTCCAAGCGGTAAGGAAGATCTGGCGTCATGGGGCGGAGTAGAGAATTTTATCACCAGGGTGGGTGGGAGGAGCCAGCTTGAAGACCTTCCGGCAAGATTTAAAGCTGCAAGGAACCTTCCAGTAAGTGTGGATTGAACAACATATCCATGTCCATAGAAATTTAATTTTTTCTGAAAGGTACTAGTTCACAACCTTAGCTGCGTATGCTCTCTTTAGGTATAATACCATGGTTCCATATAATTTGGAATTAACTTACACACCACTGCAACAGTGCAGAAATGTTTATAGTACAATACATCAACGGAGGGCTTCTGAGCAATTAGAGCCCTACTTTCCCTTCCGTGTGAGACACTTATTTTGGGAAGCTTGTCTCATGCACAGCTGCTTTGCAAACAAGCATGTTCGGGGAAGGTTTTTTAAAAATGTAATATATTAGCAATGGATTGCAATCAATATATTGCTATCGCTGCTGAGACCACTTTAATGGTTATAAAAGTGGTCCAATATTCTGAGGGTATCAGAACCACTCACCTTCAGTATGCAGTTCTCATGCCTTAAGAATGCCCATGAGATCACTCATAACAATAAGGCTGGCCATAGTGCCGATATTAAACATATTATTGTAGCCGGCCCAGTGGCGCTGTGGGTTGAGGAGCGGGATGCCACACCTCGCGCCATGCCGGCGACCCGGGTTAGTGAACGAGCTTGGTCGGTGGGAGGGAGAGGACTGAGCATCTGAGGACAGCCTCCTCTCCCAGGAGGGTTGGGAGACAGGCTCGGCGCTTGACTGGCCTTTGGCAGAAGCCAGAGGCTCAGCAAGTGCACGGAGCAGACAGAGGATTGGGGAGTGGTGGATGTCAGAGAAAATGCCTTGACATCACCACTCCCTAGGAAAGCAGGAAAAACACCAGCAGTGATGCCTTGAGATGGGCCCCGGCATCACAAGACCAGGACCAGAGAGGAGCCGCATGAGTCCGGCCCACACTTGGATGAAGGATCGGAGCTTTGGGTAGGCCTCCCACCCCACTTGAGGGGGCAATCCGAAGGCTGACTGCAGGGCACACTCGTGAGGGGTAACAGTTTCCGAGAGACCTGGCAGGCACGATGCCTTGGGAGTCCCTGAGGAAAGGTAGGTGCTGCTGTGTAGTGGGGCATAAATAGAAAGCATTAAAAAAAAAAGCAAAAAAACAACAACATCATTGTCAACAGAACAAAAACCAAAACTAATAAGATACTGCAAAAAGTCCACCCAGGGTATGACACTTACTACTGTATACTGAGTGATAGTATGCACAAATAGGGTTGTACACCCTAGCACTGAATTCCTTGTCTTTTTTCCACTGTCTATGTGAAGCCTAACCTGATATCAAAAGGGAAGGAAACCTTGACTCTGCTTAGAAAGCTGAATACAGTGGGACTGTTAGGTTGTGATTTGACTTTTTTTGTACTTAAGCCAGAATTTAACTTATAATCTGCCTGATCCTAAGGCATCCCAACCGCCATCTCACTTTGAGAGCCCCACACGTCCCTGCAGCAGACACTAGCCATGGGGGACAGTGACGGCACGGCAGCTACTATTAGGAGTTTGTGCCACAAGGAGGGATTTGGCAGCATAGAATGCTACTGGAAGTGATGCTACTCTTCTTCCCTGTTTGGGGCACCAGCAGTGGACTTCTCCCACGGCTTAGCCCCCACTGACAAATTTCCAACCCCAAGCCCACCTGATGCCCCAGCAGAAGTGGTAACCCTGGTTCAGGAATGGACTCTGGGAGCAGAGACTGAAGTGGTCCATGTTAGGAAATGCTGCCTAGAACAGTGCAAGTCAGCCTAGGGCAGGAGGACGTCTACTTTTGGTGGTGTTGCGACCACTCACTGGGGGCCAAGGAGTATTGGATGTGGTGCTTAAAATGGGCCCGAATGAGACTTCAGTCTGACATTGGTGTGGTGGGAAAGCCTTGAAGAAGAGAAGTACAATCTTTGGTACTGTCAGATTGATACCTTGGGTACATTTGGTTCCCACTCCATGGATATCGCCACCCATAGAACCTGTCCTAGCAGTGGGCAAGTGATCAATATGGCTGGGTCATTGCCCAAGGCTAAAGGAAAGTGACCAACACCACAGAAGGGACAAAACATATATGTAAGAAATACTCAACACTAATGAGTTTGCTAATCAGGACCACGCTGTCCCACTGTTCGCACCTCAGGCAAGACTCTCCTTCCCTTGAACATATTTCTGCAGCAAAATTACTTCAAATATCCATACAACAGTAATTCTGCCATACAAACCACAGACAGTAAAAGAACAAAACTGTAAAATTAATACCACAGCAGAAAGTTTGATTTTCTTACCAAGTGTTATAAACGCATGTGCTCGGACAACGGAAGGCATTGCAGATCCAGTAAACTGAGAAAGGGGCTGAGAAGCATGGGGATCCTCTCCATCCCCGGGGTTGTAAGCTGAGCAATAAAAATGCAACAACACAGTCATAAAAAAAGCTTAAACATACAACGAAGTTCCATATTTATGTTGACATTTCAGTGTATGTCTTGTCATTACAGAGAGCACTGATTTCAAAAGATTTTTTTTTTTGCCACAGACACATCAAAGGGGAAGTTCTTGGAAACTGCTCTTTCTAGAAAGCAGTGCGATCTAGTAGTTAGAGCACCAGCTTGAGAACTGGGACAGCACAGGTTCAAGACCCATTTAAGTTAAATTCTCAATGTACGAGGGCCTTTGAGAAAAACAGGTTACTCACCTATAACAGTAGTTCTAGGAGTGGTAAATGTTCATCCACACTGGCATGTCCCTTTCCCCTTTAAATCTTGCCGGAAGTCTTCAAGCTGGCTCCTCCCACCCACCCAGGTGGTATATACCTCGGCTGCGCCCCATGACGCCAGATCTTAGCCCGCTGGAAGCAAGGTGGTGCGCCTAAAGCCGGGGAGGTCGGCTGGGTGCATGTGGATGAACAAAATATACCACTCCTAGAACTACTGTTACTGGTGAGTAACCTGTTTTTCTAGGAGCGTGGATATGTTGTTCATCCACACTGTCTGGAAGACTCCTAGCAGTTCTCCGGGAGGAGGGAGGCAAGGCGCACACACCCTACTTAGGAAAGAGAGATTGGAGAACTGAGGCCCCAAAATCAGCATCTCGGCGTGACTCGAGGTCGATGTGGTAGTGGGAGATGAAGGTGTTTGCTGACTTCCAGGTAGCAGCCCGACAGATTTCCTGGATAGGGATGTCCCTGGAAGCAGCCACCAATGCAGCAGTATGGCGGGTAGAATGAGCTCTTAACCCTCTGGGAGGCTCCTTGCCCAACTAATAACACAGACCTACACATGATGTGACCCATCTTGCAATAGTCCATTTGGCTGCAGGTCTGCCAGAAGCGGCTTCAGCATAGGTGACAAACAGCTGGCGAACTTCTCCCCGAATTTCCACCATCCTCTCCTTATAATACGAGAGAGCATGTCTGAGGTCCAGAGTATGAAGCCTGTACTTGGCGTCCGAGGTGTAATTAGAGTAATATACCGGCAGAGTCAACACCTGGTTAAGGTGAAACTCTGACACCACCTTCGGAAGGAATTTTGTATGGGGGCGCAGGACAACTTTGTCCCTGTGAAAGACCAGATAAGGGGTGTCCACCGAGAGTGCCTGGAGCTCCCCTGTCCTTCTGGCTGATGTGATAGCCACCAGGAAGGCAGTCTTCCACGACAAGTTGAGAGTTCACACTTGTGCATGGGTTCGAATGGCTTGCCCATGAGCTATGCCAAAACCAGCAAAAGATCCCACGGAGGTGGAGGTTCACGCACCAGAGGGGATATGTGATCCAGGTCTTTGAAAAAACGCCCAACCACTGTCACCTGTGCCAATGTCGACTGACCGGCCCGCACCCGGTACAAAGAGATGGCCGCCCGGTGCACCCTAAGGGTCAATGACCGAAGACCCCCTTTGGAGAGAGACCAAAGGTAGTCTAAAATGTTAGCCACAGAGCAGGATAAGGGGTCCAGACTCTTACCCTGACACCAAATGGAAAACCTTTTCCATTTGAAGGCATAACATTTCCTGGTTGATTCCTTTCGAGATGCCTCCACCACAGTGTAGACATCCTCGGAAAGACCCAGAACCTGGAAATCTAGCCGCTCAGGAACCAGGCTGTGAGGTGCAGGGATTGAAGGTCCGAGTGGAATACCTTCTCCTGATTCAATGATATCAGGTCCGGGCGTGTACCAAGCCGCTCTGGGGCCCTGCAGCTGAGGCTAAGGAAATCTGGATACTAGAACTGGTGGGGCCAATCTGGGGCTACCAGGATCACCTTCGCCTTGTCCCTCCTGACCTTGAGTAACATCTTGTGGATCAAGGGAAATGGAGGGAAGGCGTAGAGGAGGCCTGGGGTCCACGGCCTCGAGAAGGCATCCCCCTACAGTGAGCCCTGCTGAGGGGGGTAGGCATGGTACAACCTCAGCTTAGTGTTCTCCCTGGAGGCAAACAGGTCCACCAATGGTTTGCCCCAACGGGAGAACAGACTGTAAGCTACCTCTGGCTGGAGAAACCACTCATGGGATGTCTGACCTATGCTGCTGAGAGCATCCGTCAGTTGGTTCAAGACTCCTGCCACATGGATGACAAGGAGATCCGCCTCCAACCAGTTGACGAGGGTCCAGATCCAGAGCGCCTCCTTGCATAGCAGACGGGAGTGTGTGTGCCACCCTGTTTGTCGAGGTTGTACATGGTCGTGGTATTGTCTCTGGACTTTAACCACTTGACCCTGGAGCTGAGGAGCGAAAGCTGACAGTGCCAGTCTGACTGCTCTGAGCTCCAACAAGTTGATGTGGCAACGGGACTCCTTGGGGCTCCAGAACCCATGGGCTCTGTGGTCCTCCATGTGGGCTCCCCAGCCCATGAGACAGGCATCGGTCGTGAGGACGACCGTCAGCTCGGGGCGAACAAACAGGATCCCTTCCCGCAGATGACTTGGGACGGTCCACCATTGGAGACCATCCCACATCCTCTGGGTGACAGTGACCAGCTGGTCGAAAAGACCCTGACGCTGAGACCACTGAGTGGCCACTCCCATTGGAGGGGGGCGCATGTGCAATCTGGCCCAACGGACCACTGAGGTGCATGCCGCCATGTACACAAGAAGGCGCAGGAAGTGCTGGGCAGGGCGCAAGTGCCCAACCAGAAATTATTGGGCAAAGGAGGAAAGAACCTTCGCCCTGTCCGCCGGAAGCCGAGCTCTGGCATGACGAGAGTCTAGCTCTGCCCTGATAAAGCCCATCACCTGAGAGGGCATGAGTTCTGTCTTGGCCTCGTTGATCAGGAGGCCTAGATAGTAACAAGTTCGGAGAGCCAGGACCCTGGACCTCTCCACCTCCTGCAGGGAGGAACCCGCCAGGAGCCAATCGTCGGGGTGGGGATATATGCGAACCCCTTGACGCCGAAAATGGGCTGCCACCACTGCAATGCATTTGGTGAAGACCCGTGGGGCCGAAGACAGGCTGAACGGCATGGCTCGGAACTCGTACAGAGTCCCTTCAACCCTGAAGCGGAGGAACCGCTGGTGGGATGGACAGATTGGGACGTGAAATAACGCGTCCAGTAGATCCAGAGAACAGAACCACATGTTTCGCTCCAGAGATGGTATGATCTGGTTCAGAGTTACCATTCGGAAGGTGCGAGACCCGAGATATTGATTTAGGTCGTGGAGCTCTAGGATGGGGTGCCGCCCGCTTGGGCACCAGGAAGTACCTGGAAACGAAGCCTGGGTCTGTAGGAGGATCCGGCACTGGAGCTACCGCCTCCATGCAGAGGAGCTGAGCAATGTCGACCCGAAGGACTGACTGAGCACCAACTGAGATCCTTTCCTCCCGTGGGGCACGGGCTCGGCTGGGGGGGTACTGCTCGAACTCTAGAGGCAATCCCTGACCGACCACTTCCAGAACCCACTTGTCCGAAGTGATACCGGACCAGACGGAAATAAAGTGGCGGAGCCAGCCCCCCACGGGAGGACCTAGAACTGGCATGACGGGTGTAGGGAAGGCCACTCTCGACCCGTCACTGTGCAGGCTAAGAGAAGGATGAGGCTCCTGGGCCAGCACCTCGGCCTTCTTTGCGGGGCTGTTGGGGACCCTGCTTGGGCCTAGGGCGCCAAGCCTGAGCCTGCTGTTGCTGCTGACCTCCCTGGAAGGAGGGCTGCCTAACCACAGGGGAAGAGTGCCGAAAAGGCTTCTTCTTGCGCTTCTGCTGGTTCTTGCCCAAAGAACCTTTAGCAGAGGTGGCATCTAAGATGGCATTAGACTGCTCAGTGCGCTGGAGACGACCTGCCACTCCCGGACCAAAGAGGTCGGTGCCAAGGAAGGGCACATCAGCTAGCCTGTGCTGAGTATCCGCTGGAAAGGAGGATAATCTCAGCCAGGTCCTGCGGCGAGTGTCCACTGCGGCAGCTAGTGAACGGGAACAGGAATCTCCAATGTCCAGAGCCATCTGGAGCTGCTGTTTTGCAACACCACGGTCCTGGTCACGGACCTGCTTAACTGTGGTCTGCATGTCTGCTGGGAGATGAGGGAGGACTTCATCAAGCGACCCCAGTAGGGCATGAAAGAAGTGTGCCATAATCACTGCCGAGCTGGACTGACGAAGGCCCAGGGATGAGGCCGCATATACTTTCCGGGCAGAGTGGTCCATATTTTTGGACTCCTTGTCCGGAGGGCAGTCAGTATCCACGGAGTTACCCGTGCGTGAAAACACTGAGGCAGTCACAAGGCTCTCGGCCAAGGGATGCTCAGTGAAGCCTGCCAAGGACCCCATGGGTACCGTGTACTTGTGAGCCATATGGGCAGATGGAGCCGGGAAAGAGGCAGGGCGCTGCCAAAGCTCAAGGGCTGGGCCAACAATGGCTTCAGCCTCTAGAAAGGCCTCCGTCGGGGTATCCCCCCTCTTAAGGATATCTGTGAGAGGATATTCCGCCTTCTTTTGGATAGGTTGCAATAGCATACCAGAGGACTCAGCAATGAGTCGAAGGATGCCCTGGAAGGACCTTCCTCTAGGCTTCTCACTGACAACTCATCATCAGGGTGTGAGTAAAGACCAGTAGCATCCAAGTCCGAAGAGTCAGGATACAGGGGTCTCCCGCCTATGTCCCTTTCAATGCGCCTAGGGTGATCAGGAGTAATAGTTATGGACAGACGACGGGGCAAGCCCGTATCTGTCCGATCCTCCTTAGAGGGAGCCCTTCCCTGAGGCTGCTTAGGCGGTGGTTCCAACAAAATTGGTGGGGAGACCGGAACAGGCCAACCAGGAATGCGTCCCGGTCCCACCAGAAGGAGAACCGGAGTCCTCGGTACCGAGGGAGTCGGCGTTCGCCGAAGAGGCTGGGGCCAAGTAATGGCCGGCGCAGCCGGAGTGGACGACTTTTGACAGGTCAAAAGTAGCTGCTGCCACATGAGGTCCTCATAACATCAACGAAGCTTCCATCTAAGTCTCTCCTCGTCCAAGGAGGATGAGGAACGGCGGCAGCACCTCTTCCGGGATTCTTTATGACCTTTTTTTGGCTTTTCGACCAACGGGGTCCTACTCCTCGATTAAGACCAACGGTGTCAGCCCTGTCGATCAGGAAAAGCCGGATCCGGCGAAAACCGAGGTACCGGCTCTTGTCCCTTGACCGGGATACCCGAAGGACGGGTCTCCTCATCGGGGAAGGAAAGGATGGGAGTCGTCAACAGGAGTCGGCGCCAACAGCTCAATCGGGTCGAGAGAAATCTCGGCCGGTTCTGCCATATCCTCGGCTTCGGTGCCTTGGCCTGATGGAAGATCTGAGAAGCTGGCAGCCGAGGAAGCGATCTCAACTGAGGCCAAGACCGCCTGATCCTGTGTATCGGATCGCTCTCGGTCCCAGGAATGTCTTCTTTGACTAGAAGAAGAGGATTTGGGGTCCTTGTCCTTTTTCTTAGAGCAGGAGGAGTGCGAGCCTGAGGGCGCCTCACCCTTGGTAGGGAGAGACTGTCAACTTCCGAAAGGACCCAGAAAGGTGGAGCCCAGGTTGAGCGGCACAAAAAAAACTTCAGTTGGCTGAAGCTTGGGCAGTTTCCTCCTCGAAAGCCGCCATCTGTTCCGAGCTGCTCGGCGGATCCTGCAGCTGCGGAAACCGCCCACCTGGCCTCCTTCAATTTCACCAGTGGATTGTGAAGCTCTGGTCTCCCCAGCTGAAGGCGCGCCTTGCGGTCATCCAGGAAGTTGGGATGGAAGGCCAGACAGATGGTGCAAGCCGAGGTATCGTGCATGGCGCCTAAGCAATAAACGCACGAGAGGTGGGGATCGGTGTGAGACATTTTCTGTCCACAAGGACACCAGCAAAAACCCAGGGGACGACTTGTCCTCCATGTCCAAAGCGTTTGGATCCGAGTCGTAAACTCCGAGTTTTAGAGAGAGCAAATGCGGCAAAAACAGTCGTTGAGACTCCAGGGCCTACGGTACTTGAAAAGTAGCACGAGGGAACCTCTATCTTCCAGCGGAAAGAAAGATCTGGCGTCATGGGGCAGAGCAGAGGTATATACCACTCGCGTGGGTGGGAGGAGCCAGCTTGAAGACTTCCAGCAAGATTTAAAGGGGAAAAGGGCATGCCAGACAGTGTGGATGAACAACATATCCACGCTCCTAGAAAATATTTTTACACGCAAAAAATGCACTTTAAGCCTTTTTTGTTGGAAAGTGTGATATATCAACACCAAATTCAGCATGCAGAAACTAGATGGTTTTAAAAATTTGTTAAAAAGACAGCTATTTATATAGTATAAAATATATCTTTTTACCATTTTAGTCAAGGTGCTTGGCGAGGTTTGAGGCATGAATCTAAACCATACACACCATACCATAAACAAATGTGTATAACTCCTAAAGTATACATGATACACACAACATATCAGCGGCAAACTTGTTCATCACAAAATTTCCTTTCCAGCGCTGCTATGCAATCAATTGTGCTCAATGTGGTTTTTGTTTTATACTGGCCGAGATACCCAGAATGTGTGTTTTATTCAACATGCTTAGGTGGTCCTTGATGAACAAAATGTCAGCCATAACACACCATGCCATAAACAAATGCAAATAACTCCTGAACTATACATGATACACACAATATGTCAGCACACAATCTGTTCATAACTAAATTACCTTTCCAACGGTGCTATGCAATCAATTGTAATCAATTCGGTTTTTGTTTTATACTGTTTACACACACACACCCATATTTTATGCTCAGTGGTTCCCCCCCCCCCCCAATGCCGGCAACACCACCAACTGGCATTCTGTTTATATCACATCACTTTTGTAAACAACCAGCCACAGGTTCGAGACCACAAGACTCAAGGGAATCCATTTTGTGGGACGCTGCCATCTGTGTGAAGGAGGACCCTGACAGCATGGCAAGTGTATTGTGCGGTGGCGCCAGGTCAGGGAGGGAAGGGGACCACCCAGACAGCAGGTGCTGCTCTTTGTTGGATGGCACGGGACCACGCTTCACCCACCACCGTCCCACAAACAGCATTGCCCGCTGTCCAGGTGACGCACTCCGACGTCACCATACACAAAATGGTTGCCATGCTGTCAGGGTCCTCCACCCACCTCCAAACATATGACACCATCCCACAAAATTGATTCCCTGGTGGTCAGTGTTCTCCACACCCTATGGTATCCACCAACAAATGAGACAGCATTCCCCACGGTGTTCAGTGGTCCCCCAATGCCGGCAACAACACAAAATGGCATTCTGTTTATATCACATCACTTTTGTAAATGACCTGCCACAGGTCTGAGCCACGAGACTCCAGGGAATCCATTTTGTTGGATGGTTTCGAATGTTGGATCCCCAAGTGTCCGGGTTTTCCCACCACAACATGAAATACCAGTCACCATGCCATAAACTGGATTTCCTGGGATCCAGTGATTATCCCCACTCTACGATACCTGGCATTACACACAAATACCTTCTCCCACCCTTCCACACCCAGCACAAAGGGAACAGTTTTTTTTTTGGTTTTACACACTCCATCCTGTAGCACCATAATCAAACGGCATCATCTTTGGCATCCCCAAACTCCCAACATGAAACACTCGAGGTTTGAGGGGAGGAGGGCCACTGGACACGAGGGAATCCATTCTGTGGGATGATACCAGGTGTTTGACAATGGGGGTCCCAGGGAATTCATTTTGCGTAATGGTGCAGTGCGTTTGATGGTGAGGGTGACACCAATACCAAACCATTTTCTGCAATGGTGGCAGACATCGGAGGTCATGTGGGCACACAGACACCAGATAACACTGTTTTTGTTGGCATTCCCTGTTGTCTGGGGCCTCCCACCAGCCTCAGAGACCCATTACCACCACACAAAATGGATTCCCTGGGGTCAAGGACCTCACTGAAACCAACAAACACATTATGGCATCACGCAAAATGAATCCCCAGGTATCTCCCACCCCAACCATAACCAAATGGCATTGTTTTTGGCACACTGTCCCCTCACCCTCATTCTCTGGTGACCGTAGGCCCTTACCCAACATTCTGTCTGTTCTCCAAAGGGCACCTTTGGCCACCCTGCAACATAAGTACCCATTCAGCACCACAACACAGTATATCACTTTGTGTCCAGTGCCTGCCACAATAACCCCCCCCAACCAAAGCATACCCAGCAGCAAAACATCTGCATTAAATGGTGCCCATTGGTCCCACACATAATCACAGCGCTGGGAGCACACAAATGACCTGGACCACAGTATCTAGCAGTGATGGCACCTACTGGCTTGCTGGAGGAAAGCACATACCTTGCAATACAGTTCTTGCCATAGGATGTTTGGTGGAGTGCTGTCTTTGCGCTTCGGGTGGTTCACCATGTAAACAAAACAAATAAATGGCAAAGAAACAACAAGCGACGGGTGAGCTGAGAGATCACGAAGAACCCCCCAAAAAGCACATACCTTGCAACACAGTTCGGTGGAATGCAGCGTTTGCCAAGTATTAAAAAAAAAAAAAATCGAACAAAACAAAAAACTGCAAAACAACGATGGTGAGCTTAGTTAAGATACATCGTTGCCCACCTAACACCCGCCACCCCAAAAAGCACATACCTTGCAACCAGTTCTCCACAGGATGTTTGGTGGAGTGCATTGTTAGCAGTAAAAAAAAAAAAAAAAGAACGACAAAGAACGACAGGCTACAGTGAACTATCGCCCCCCCAAAAAAAGCACATACCTTGCAATGCAGTCCCAATCCATCGGTTCTCTCCAAACACCACCTCAAAAAGCATATACCAGTGCACAGTGACGTGAGAACGAGGCGTTCACTGTGATGCCAGAGCTCAGAAAAACAAACTAAAAACACTAAAATACAAAAAAAAAAAAAAAACACACACACACCCCCTCCAAAAACCAATACAGCACCGTGCCAAAATGCACACCTTTAGAAGTGTACAGATAAGTAGAGGACTCAAAAGCGAACAGTAAATGCCAAATTCGATGGTGTAGCAAGAATCAGCGCCTTCTCACTGCAAGCAGCTCCGAAAGTAAGAAGCAGAGTTTCACATGCGGTTTTCACTGAAAACTCCTATGTGACCCCTACACTTGCCAGCCAATCACATGAGGGCTACAATGCGTGGTATACTCAGGAACTTTTAAACAAAAGATTAAATGACTGGCTGGCAATTAGTTTAATATCAAACAGACGACGAATACAGACGTCGCCCGGCCACACAGGGACTCTGCAGCTGCCAACTCAATTCGCTCTCGGAGATACAGATCAAATGTCTGCCGCCCCCTACAGTCTTCTTGGACACAATAAGTTAACAGATACAAGACAAGCAGAGATGGCTGATAAATGAACATTAATAGAGGAGTACCTCAAACCAGAGTCTGAGAGGGACAGTAAGTCCTCCAGTATCCGACCTTTTCACCTTTCCAGTGAGTCAAAGTGGTACAAAGCAGCTCAAAGAGCAAAGCACTTCCACTTCATGGAATAAGTGGCCCTGGTGGAGGGTTTCCTAGCTGCCACCAAAACATCTGCCACTCTGGAGAATACTCTGAACCTCACAATGGCTATGTCTTCAGGAGCCAGGCATGGAGGTGGAGAGACTTGAAGTCCGGATGGACCAGGGTACCCTGCTCCTGGGAGGCTCCTCTGCCAGTTGCTGCAGCACGGGGAACCAAATCTGACACGGCCAGAATGGGGTGACTAGAACCATTGTGGACCCCTCCATCTGAAGCTTGAGTAGAACCCTCTGGAGGATGGCGAAGGGAGGGAAGGCATACAGAAAAAACAGGTTACTCACCTGTAACAGTAGTTCTAGGAGTGGTATATGTTGTTCATCCACACTCTTTGGCATGTCCCTTGCCCCCTTTAAATCTTGCCAGAAGTCTTCAAGCTGGCTCCTCCCACCCACCCGGGTGGTATACACCTCGGCTCCACCTCATGACGCCAGATCTTAGCCCGTTGGAGGCAAGGTGATGCGCCTAAAGCCAGGGAGGTCAGGTGGGTTCGTGTGGATGAACAACACATACCACTCCTAGAACTACTGTTACAGGTGAGTAACCAGTTTTTTTCTAGGAGCGTGGATATGTTGTTCATCCACACTCTTAGGCAGACTCCTAGCAGTTCTCCGGGAGGAGGGAGGCAAGGAGCACACCCCCTACTTAGGAAACAGAGAATGGAGAACCGAGGCCCCAAAACCAGCATCCCGGCGTGACTCAAGGTCGATGAGGTAATGAGTAATGAAGGTGTTTGCTGATTTCCAGGTAGCAGCCCAACAGATTTCCTGGATAGGGATGTCCCTGGAAGCAGCCACCGATGTAGCAGTATGGCGGGTAGAATGGGAGGCTCCTTGCACGCCAATTCATAGCACAGGCCTATGCATGATGTCATCCATCTTGCAATAGTCTGTTTGGCTGCAGGTCTGCCAGAAGTGGCTTCAGTGTAGGTGAAAAACAGCTGGCGAACCTCTCCCCAAATTTCCACCATCCTCTCCTTGTAGTAGGAGAGAGCATGTTTAAGGTCCAGGGTATGGAGCCATTACTCAGCGTCAGAGGTGTAGTTAGTGTAATATACCGGCAGAGTCAACACCAGGTTACGGTGAAACTCTGATACCACCTTCGGAAGGAATTTCGGGTTGGGGCGTGAAAGACCAGATAAGGGGAGTCCACCAAGAGCGCCTGGAGCTCCCCTGTCCTTCTGGCTGACGTGATAGCCACCAGGAAGGCAGTCTTCCATGACAAGTGAGAGAGTTCACACTTGTGCATGGGTTCGAATGGCTTGCCCATGAGCTTTGCCAAAACCAGCAGAAGATCCCACGGAGGTGGAGGTTCACGCACCGGAGGGGCTATGTGATCCAGGCCTTTGAAAAAGCGCCTGACCAGTCTCCTGTGCCAATGTCGACTGACCGGCCCGCGCCTGGTAAGCAGAAATGGCTGCCAAGTGCACCCTAAGGGTCGATGACCAAACACCCCCTTTGGAAAGGGACCAAAGGTAGTCTAAAATGTTAGCCACAGAGCAGGATAAGGGGTCCAGACTCTTACCCTGACACCAAATGGAAAACCTTTTCCATTTGAAAGCCTAACATTTCCTGGTTGATTCCTTATGAGACGCCTCCACCACGGTGTAGACATCCTCGGAAAGACCCAGTGCTTGGAACTCTAGCTGCTCAGGTACTAGGCGGTGAGGTGCAGGGATTGAAGGTCTGGGTGGAATACCTTCCCCTGATTCAATGATATCAGGTCCAGGCGTGTATAACGCCGCTCCAGGGCCCTGCAGCTGAGGCTAAGGAGATCTGGATACCAGAACTGGCGGGGCCAATCTGGGGCTACCAGGATCACCTTCACCTTTCCCTCCTCACCTTGAGAAGCACTTTGTGGATCAAGGGAAATGGAGGGAAGGCGTACAGGAGGCCTGGGGTCCACGGCCTCGAGAAGGCATCCCCCTGCAGCGAACCCTGCTGAGGGGGGCGAGCACAGAACAGAGTCAGCTTGGTGTTCTCCCTGGAGGCAAACAGGCCAACAACGGTTTACCTCAACGGGAGAACACACTGTAAGCTGCCTCTGGATGGAGAGACCACTCGTGGGATGTCTGGCCTATGCGGCTGAGAGCATCTGCCAGCTTGTTCGAGACCCCTGCCACATGGATAGCAAGGAGATCCACCTTCAACCGGCTGACGAAGGTCCAGATCCGGAGCGCCTCCTTGCATAGTAGATGGGAGTGCGTCCCGCCCTGCTTGATGAGGTAGTACATGGTCGTGGTATTGTCTGTCTGGACTTGAACCACTTGACCCCGGAGCTGAGGAGCGAAAGATGACAGTGCCAGTCTGACTGCTCTGAGCTACAACAGGTTGATGTGGCAATGGGACTCCTCGGAGGTCCAGAGCCAGTGGGCTCTCCAGCCCACGAGAGAGGCATCGGTCATAAGGATGACCGTCGGCTTGGGGTGGACAAACGGAACCCCTTCCTGCAGACGACCTGGGACGATCCACCATTGGAGAGCGTCCCACATCTTCTGGGTGACAGTGACCGGCTGGTCAAATAGGCCTTGACGCTGAGTCCACTGAGCGGCCAGCTCCCAAGAGAGGGGACGCATGTGCAACCTGGCCCAAAGGACCACTGCGGTGGACGCCGCCTTTTAACCAACAAGGCGCAGGAAGTCCCGGGCAGGGCGTAAGTGCCCAACCAGAAATTATTGGGCAAAGGAGGAAAGAACCTCAGTCCTGTCCGCCGTAAGCAGAGCTCTGGCTGGACGAGAGTCGAGCTCTGCCTCGATCAAGCCCATCACCTGAGAGGGCATGAGTTCCGGCTTGGCCTCGTTGATCAGGAGGCCTAGTTGGGAGCAGGTTCGGAGGGCTAGGTTCCTGGACCTCTCCACCTCCTGCAGAGAGGAATCCGCCAGGAACCAATCGCTGAGGTAGGGGAATACGCGACCCCCTTGATGCCGTAGATGGGGTCCCACCACTGCAACGCATTTGGTGAAGACCCGAAGGGTCGATGACAGGATGAACGGCATGGCTCGGAACTCTTACAGGGTCCCTTCAACCCTGAAGTGGAGGAACCGCTGGTGGGATGGACGGATTGGGACGTGAAAGAACGCGTCCTGTAGATCTAGTGAACAGAACCACATGTTTTGCTCCAGAGGTGGTATGATCTGGTTCAGAGTTACCATCCGGAAGGTGTGGGGCCTGAGATACTGATTCAGGTCGTGGAGATCTAGGATGGGGTGCCAACCCCCCGTCTGCTTGGGCACCAGGAAGTACCTGGACACGAAGCCTGGGTCCGCAGGAGGATCCGGGACTGGAGCTACCACCTCCTTGTGGAGGAGCTGAGCAATGTCGTCCCGAAGGGCCGACTGAGCGCCAACTGAGATCCTTCCCTCCCGTGGGGCACGGGCTCGGCAGGTAGGGTACTGCTCAAACTCTAGAGACAGTCCCCGATCAACCACTTCCAGAACCCACCTGTCCAAAGTGACATCGGACCAGGCGGTAAGAAAGTGGTGGAGCTGGCCCCCCATGGGAGGACCCAGAACTGGCATGACGGAAGTAGGGTTGGCCACCACCGACCCGTCACTGCACAGACTTAGAGGAGGAAGAGGCTCCTGGACTGGCACCTTGACCTCCTTTAAGGGGCTGTTGGGGACCCTGATTGGGCCTAGGGCGCCAACAGTGAGCCTGCTGTTGCTGCTGACCTCCCTGATAGGAGGGCTGCCTAACCGCAGGGGAAGAGTGCCGAAAGGGCTTCTGCTGGTTCTTGCCCGAAGAACCTTTTGCAGAAGTAGCATCCAAGGTGGCATTGGACTGCTCTATGCGCTGGAGGTGACCTGCCACTCCCGGACCGAAGAGGTCGGTGCCAAGGAAGGGCACATCAGCTAATTTATGCTGAGTAGCTGCAGGAAAAGAGGATAACCTCAGGCATGCCCTGTGGCGAGTGGCCACTGCGGCTGCTAAGGAGCGGGCACAGGAATCTCCAATGTCCAGGGCCATCTGGAGGTACAGTTTTGCAACAGAACGGCCCTAGTCATGGACCTACTTAACCATGGTCTGCATGTTCGCTGGGAGATGAGGGAGGACTTCACCTAGTGATCCCAAGAGGGCATGAGAGAAGTGTGCCATGATTACAGCCGAGCTGGCCTGACGAAGGCCCAAGGATGAGGCCGCATATACCTTCTGGGCAGAATGGTCCATATTATTGGACTCCTTGTCCAGAGGGCAGTCAGTATCCGCTGAGCTGCCCGTACGCTGAAACACTGAGGCAGTCACAAGGCTCTCGGCCGAGGGATGCTCAGTGAAGCCCGCCAAGAACCCCATGAGTACAGTGTACTTGCGAGCCATGCGGACAGACTGAGCCGGGCAGGAGGCAGGGCGCTGCCATAGCTCAAGGGCCGGGTCAACAATGGCTTCGGTTACTGGGAAGGCTTTCGTCGGGGTATCCCCCCCTTAAGGATATCCGTGAGAGGATATTCCGCCTACTTTTGGATAGGCTGCAATGGCATACCCGTGGACTCATATAAGTCGAAGGATGCCTTGGAAGGAAGAAAGACCTTCCTCCAGGCCTGTCACTGACAACTCATCATCAGGGTGTCAGTAAAGATCAGTAGTATCCGAGTCTGAGGAGTCAGGATACAGGGGACTCTCGCCTACGTCCCTTTCAATGCACCTAGGGCAACTGGGGACAATAGCGATGGACAGACGACGGGGCAAGCCCGTATCTGCCCGATCCTCCTTTGAGGAAGCCCCTCCTTGAGGCTGCTTAAGCGGTGGTTCCACCAGAATTGGTGGGGAAACCGGAACAGCCGAGCAGGAATGTGTGCCGGTCCTCTTCGGAGGGAGAACCAGAGTCCTCGGTACCGGAGGAGTCTGTGTCGGCCGCAGAGGCTGGGGCCAAATAATGGCCAGTGTAGCCGGTTTCTGACCGGTCAGAATTAGCTGCTGCCACACGAGGTCCTCATAACGTCAACAAAGCTTCCATCTAAGTCTCTCCTCGTCCGAGGAGGATGAGGAACGGCAGCGGCGCCTCTTCCGGAGTGTTTATGACCCTTTTTCGGTTTCTCAACCAACGGGGTCCTACTCCGCGATCGAGACCGACGTTGTCAGCTCTGTCGATCGGGAGAGACCGGATTCAGTGAAAACCGAGGATCCGGCTCCTGTTCCTCGAACGGGATGCCCGCAGGACGGGTCTCCTCGTCAGGGAAAGAAAGGATGGGTGTCCTTTCCAAAGAGTCATCGAGTGGGCTCAGCGACAACTCAATCAGGTCGAGAGAAATCTCGTCCAGTTCTGCCGTATCCTTGGTCTTGGTGCCTTGGCCTGACGGAAGGTCCAAGTAGCCGGCCGCCGAGGAAGTGATCTCGACCGTGGCCGAGACCGCCTGGTCCTGTGAATCGAGCCGCTCTCAGTCCCAGGAACGTCTTCCGCCAGAAGATGATGATTTGGGGTCCTTGTCACTTTTCTTGGGGCAGGAGGAGTGTGAGCCCAAGGGTGCCTTACCCTTGGTAGGGAGAGACTAGCACAGCTCCCGAAAGAACCCAGTAAAGGTGGAGCCCAGGTTGAGCGGCACGAAAAAACTTTGTCTAGCCGAAGCTTGGGCAGCTTCCTCTTCGAAAGCCGCCATCTGTTCGAGCTGCTTGGCAGATCCCGAGGCCGCGGAAACCACCCACCTGGGCTCCTTCGATTTCACCGGTGGATTGCAAAGCTCCGGTCTCCCTAGCTATAGGTGCACCTTGCGGTCATCCGGGACGTTGGGGTGGAAGGCCAGACAGATGGTGCAAGCAGTGGTGTCATGCATGGCACCCAAGCAATAAACGCACGAGAGGTGGGGATCAGTGAGAGACATTCTTTGTCTGAAAGGACACCGGTGCAACCTGGGGACGACTTGTCCTCCATGTCTGATGCGCTCGGATCAGATTCGTAAACTCTTATGAGTTTTAAAGAAAGCAAATGCCGCGAAAACAGTCGATTAGACTCCAGGGCCTACGTTACTTGTGAAAGTAGCACGAGGGAACCTGAATCTTCCAGTGGAAAGGAAGATCTGGCGTCATGGGGTGGAGCCGAGGTATATACCACCCAGGTGGGTGGGAGGAGCCAGCTTGAAGACCTCCGGCAAGATTTAAAGGGGAAAGGGACATGCCAAAGAGTGTGGATGAACAACATATCCACGCTCCTAGAACCTCCCTTTCCAAGAGAGGACAATGCATCTCGCCAGAGAACTCCAGCCACTGGAACGAACACACAGAAAAGCGGCAGTTTTGCGTTGAGTGGGGACATAAAAAGGTCCAACTCTGGATGACCCCATCTGTAGAACAGATCTTCCACGACAGATGTGCAGGAGAGCAGCTAGCAAGGCAAACAGGATGTTGGGATGCATCGTAAGGGGGATCACCTCTAGGAGCAAGGAAGTGATTCTGCCGCTGTACAATGGACTGGTTAGACCACACCTTGAGTACTGTGTACAGTACTGGAGACCACATTTGAAGAGGGACATACAGCTCCTGGAGAGGGTACAGAGGAGGGCAACAAAGATGATACGAGGGCTAGGGGATTTGACTTATGAGGACAGACTTGAGGAGCTCTGCCTGTTTTCATTGGAGGAGAGGAGAGACAGGGGACATGATTGAGGTCTTTAAGTACCTCAAGGAATAAATAGGGTAAACATGGAGGATCTTTAGACTAAAGCAGGAGGTATCACCAGAGGGCATGGTTTGAAGGTGGAAGGGTGAGGGGAAAAGAGGAGGGAGGTTTTTCACCGAGAGGGTGGTGGACCCTGGAATGCACTGCCTGGTGAGCTGGTTCAGAGATCCACAGTGGAGGGCTTCAGAGAGGGTGGACAGACACAGAAAGTGGATGTATCAGATGATGGCCTGTCCCGGGGGGGTGGGGATGGATGATAGGGGTTTCTAGAGAACAAGGGATGGGAGGGTCTCGGCACCCAACTAAGGATCTAGGTTCGAGCAGACTCGATAGACCGTAAGGCCTAATCTGCTGGCAAATAGTATGTTAGTATGTCAGAAGCTCCCACTCATGCGCCCTGGACAGAGATCGGCTTAGGCTGTTCGCCAGAATGCTTTGTGTGCCTGGGATATGGACAGACGATGGTTCCAGACCGTAATCTATGGCCCAGTACCAGACCCTCCCTGCTTGTTGATGTAATGGACCACACTGATGCTGTCCATCTGGATCAGCAGTGGACCCAAAGATACCTGGGTCTGGAAGGCATATAGAACTGCTCGCATCTCCAAGATGTTCATGTGGAAGGCAGTCTTCACCATGCATCACGTCCCTAGAGTCTGGTGGACACCCAGGTGGGTCCCCCAGCAAAGTCCTGAGGCATCTGTTGTGAGGACCTGCTTGGTGGGGTGGGTAGATAAAGAATGGTACTCCTCTCAGCAGGATGCTGGGTTCCAGCCATCACACTAGCACTTTCCTGACTGGGTCTGAAACCAAGACTGATTGCTACAGGTCGTCTGTGTGGTAGTCCCACCAAACTCACAGTATCCACTGAGGAATCCTCACATGCAGCCTGGCTATAGGGATGGTAACTATAGCCGCTACCATGAGGTCCAGGAGTCGAAGGAAACTTCGAGCTTGCACATACTGGCTGGAGTAAATTTGATGGGCTTGGTCCATCGGGCATTCTGCCCTGTCCTCTGGGAGAAAAGTCATCCCCTGAGCCATGTCCAACACTGCTCCTATACATTGAAGGTGCTGGCAGGGAGACAAAACTGACTTGGGCAGTTTGATGGTGATGCCAACTCCTGGAATAGACAGCAAGTATGGTCCAGGGTCTGGAGCAGACGCTCCCTGGATGGTGCTGTAAGAATCCAGTTGTCCAGGTAGGGCAACACATAAAACCTATCATCGGAGGGCAGCGGACACCACTTCCAGGCACTTGGTGAATACCCGAGGGGCTGAGGATAAGCCAGACAGCACAGCTCTGAACTGAAAGTGAGCTCCGTGAAAGTGGAACTTGTGAAACCTTCTGTTGGAGGCGCACACTTTGATATGCAGGTGCACATCCGGCATGTCAAGGGAGCACAACTAGTCCCATTGGTGTAACAGTGGCAGCAGACCCTGAAGAGTCACCATCCAGAACCTTTTGTATTGGATTAAGAGGTTCAGCTTGCTGAAGGTCCAGGATGGCACGGGATCCCGTGTACGTTTAGGGACCAGGAAGAAATGGGAAAAGAACCCCCTTCTTTACTGGGACCAGGGCATGGGTTCTGTGACCCATTTGTGGAGCAGGGAGTGAATCTCTTCCCAGGGTACAGGGATATGATATGGGGGTTACAAAGACAGAACTGGGTCTGTCCTGGGCCATACCTAAGTTCTAGGGTGTGGCCATGCTCGAATAGCTGAAGCACTACTAAACAGTCTCTGGTTATCTCCCTCTACCAGTTCAGCTTAATCATGTTTTATTTCAGTTGGTCACCATCTGCATCCCCCCCCCCCCAAAAAAAAAAAGGAACTTCTAGTCTCAGTGGGCCTGCCTGGTCAACAAAAAAATTAAAATAAATTCAGATGCAGGGAGAAGTAAGCCCATACAACCACCTCCTGCCTTTTTTTTTTGGGGGGTCCAGTAAGGAGTCAGGAGCTCTAGCAGGCAGGGGGTAGCGACTGGCAATGCTGTGGCCGTTCTCTGCTCTCATTGGGGCTTAGAAGATGATTAGGTTTGTCTGTGGGTGGCCAGAAAAAGGGCACGTGTTGCCCACCCTTGGGCTGCGTATGATACTTTAGAATGCACAGATCTAGGGGTGCACCCAGAAGCCTGAAGATTGGGGAGGATGTCCTGGACATCAGCTCCAAAAAGCATATACCCTCGGAAAGGGGCATTCATTATGGACAGCTAGATGTCCTGGGCAAACCCAGCCACCCAAATCCAAGAGTGCCGGCACATGCATATGCCGGCTGCAGCTGACTGGGCCGAGGCATCTACAGCGTCGTAGCCCAAGCACAGCAAATGCAGACTGATGTTGGCTCCTGACTGTAATGTGTACAATTAGCCACACACACACAATAAAATGCAAAATGCAGAATTCTATTTCTGGCTAAACTGGATTAAGAGCCAGTAAACACAGGTTTGTGTGTGTGGCTATTTGTTTGCTTATAAGTGCTGACTTTTGGGACTGTGTTTTTACTGGGCAGGCCACCCTCCATCAGCACCCACCCCCTTACTGTTTTTTCACCATGGTTCTTTGGAAACTGACTGTAAGGTGTGCTGGAGCTGCTGCTTAGTCAGGTCATTAGGCAGGGATCTTGCTAAATCTCTGGCCTGATCCCAAAACATATTCTAGAACTGGACCATCTGTACTATGTAATTTAGCACACTAATGGCCAACATAGCCAGAGCGAACATCCACTTGCACAAGAGATCCAGCCAACATGACTCCTTGTCTGGTGGCAGGGTGCTTAAGAGTTTGGTCCGCTTGGTGCAGTCGTAGGCAGCATTTATAACTACGGAGTCCGCCTGCAGTTGCTGCATGAAAAATGGTCTTCCAGCAGATGCGTGATAAAGTTTGTCTGCCTTCCATGGTATAGCCAGGATTAGGCTGAAGGCAGTATAGCGCAGTGGTTTAAGGCTCTGAACTGCAAATCTGGAGACCTGGGTTTGAATCCCACAGCCCCACTTGCATACTGTGTGACCCTGAGCAAGTCACTTAACTTCCTTGTGCTCCCAAGACATACCTGTAAACAAGCTTTCAGCTTAGTGTCTCTCTCTCTCTCTCCCGGTTAAAAAAAAAAAAAAAAGTACATAGGTTAGGGCGGTGACATGCTGACATGATGGTGTCCTCAAAGGTATCTATGAGAGGAAGCACCACCAAAGGAGGGGAGTCAAGCAGACTTAGGTCTGTTGCCAGCTGACACCGTGAAGGATCCTGATCTTCAGTCTTGAAATCCATGGCCACCTGGAGCTGGTGCATGACCAAGACAAAGAAGGGATCGTCGGGAGGAGAGCTGGGAATGTATCTCTTCCCATCCGAAGAAACTATCGTGGGGGTGGGCAAGAGACGAACGCCCCCCTACCTGCATCCTCATTGGTGTGTTGAAGATCAGAGCGATATTCCTTTCCCTCCTCAGCTGGTCTCGGGGGGCCGGGGGACATTCCCTAGGGCGAGGGGCAGGACGCTGGGACATCCAGGTGGCTGGCACGGAAGAAGGCCCCAGAGGTGTGGCAAGCATGGGACCCTGAGGTGGGGTGATCCGGACCTACAAAAAGTCCCAAAGAGATGAGAGCAGGACATTAAAGTCAACCATGACTGGCGTAGGTCTGATGGGAGCTGGTTGAGGAGAAGGCAGCGTCTGGTTAGGAAGGATCCCCTCACGCATCTGCCAAGAAGGACCAGAGTCCCAGGAAATGTCAGTGTCCTGTGCCACCTCGACTATTTCAGGAGAGGACGGCAGGCATCTGTTCGTGGGGGGAAGGGGTTGAAAATGAAGTCCCCAAAGCAAAGGAGGAGACTGACATAGTGGTTAAGGGTAACATGTGGGTGTTAGTTGAGGGCCTGGCGTCTGCTGGACATAAACTGGACGAAGTGATGCCAGCTGAGCCACCTTGCTGAGCGCCCGCAGAGAACAAGGGCTTGAACAGAAGGGGCTGAGGGACAGGGAAAAGACCCTAGCCCAAAGAGCCTCTGCCCAGAACAGTGAGGTTGGCAGGAGGCACTACCAACAGTAGCCCCGTTGAAGACAGGGCATGCGAGGTAGCTGAAAACAAACCCCGGAAGGAGGACAGCACCATGGTGGCCGCCACCCAAAGCAGGGAGCATGAACATGAGGAAGAAGAAAGGGGTTTGTCGCGAACCTTTTCCTGACGCTTTTGTTTTCTGCTGGCCTAGTCCCAGAGCTTGGAGGAGTGAGAGCCCAAGGACTGGGCCAGAGAAACTGAGGTGCTCCTTGCCTGAGCTCCCACTCCATAGAGGCGACCTTCTGCTTGAGGAGAAAGCCCTCAAGAATCCAGTGTCGGTGGCACCTGGTAGGCTGATTAAAGCCCTGGCAGACTTTTCAGGCTTGGATGTCGTGGTCTGGGCCTAGGCAGCAGACACAGGCTGAATGGCAGTCCTTGTCAGGGAGTTGTTCTCAACAGGCACATTTCTTGGAGGCTCAATCAGAGGTCAAAGGTGGTTTTGAAGACGTAAACAGAGACAAACCACCGAAATGATGCAGATAAACTACATTGAGAAAAGAGCACGAAATCGCAAGGAAAATGGTGGTCAACTGAAGCCATGCCAGTTCCAGATGTCCGACGTACATTGGTTGACAGGGGAAAAGAACTGCCAAGGGCATGGGGGCCACCCACTCTTACAGGACTGGCCGACATCAGAGACTGACAGAGTGGCCATCCCCCTTAGTAGACTGCTAGATGTAAATGTTTCCGTGGGATCCTGGTGGCTGTAGTTCTTCAGGTGTGGTCTAATGCAAGAGATCCCCTCAAGTGAAGATCTCCATTAACATCCCAGCTCAGCCTCTAGTTTGTTGAGTGACAAGGGACAAGTATCTCGACCACCTTCTTTAGTCCAACTGGAAGCAAAATTCTGCTGCATCTCCTGAAGCAAAATTCTGCTGGATCATCTGGTTGTAAACATTGTATTGCTATGTCCCATTTGGGCTATCCTGGATTTAAAAAAAAAAAAAATCCAAACCACATTTATCTACACAAATACACGAGGGAGAAAGGGTAACCATTTCTTACCAGGATTGGTATTAACAGAAGAAGCAAGAATAGACTGCACCAGAAGGAAGACTCTTTTTTCAACTTTGGCAGGACATAGTTGTGCAACTTCTCCCAGAGTAAAAAGATACCTAACCTGAAGAGCAAAACATTTCATTTAGTGCACATTTTTTAAACATACAGAAACTAGTTTTGAAATTGTATTTAGTAGTAGTTACATCAGCCTCTCAGGTGTGATTATTCTAATCTAAACTGCTCCTTAATCCACTACAACAATGTCTCTTAAGGCCACATATTTTATGACAAACTATAATAATGCATGGTTTGGCCGGCTGGCTAGCACAGCGGTAGAGTTACCGCTTGCTATCCAGATGACCCAGATTTGCGCCCCGAGCAAATGGTGCCGACCAGTGAAGCAGGGTAGGACATCCTTTGGACACCCCCTACCTTGTGGAGGAAGGGCACTACCTTCTGCTGCACGATCGCCCCCTGGTAACCCAGGGGGAAGGGGATGTCGTGCGGGAAGGAATAACATGATCCCTTTGGGGGTGACCTCATATCGGCACATGCCCACTCACCTGCCAAATGACGTAGAGGCATCACCTGCCAAGAGTGGGGCTGGAAGGGGAGTTCCGAAGGTAGGGAGAAGCTTACCCATCCTTACGATGGCCCTAATAGGCAAATGCCGGGTCACCTCTCAGGACCACGCCCTGGAGTGGGATAAGGAAAGGCCTTAACAGGGGATAAAATACTCCCAGCAGCACCAGGTAGATTAAGCCATCCCACCCCCCACGCCACAGCAGGATAGCTTCGACTCCTCACACACTTCCCTGGCTCCTCCTCACAGGCCCAGACTACTGAGTGAAGTATCTCCTGCTGGCTCGGGGTCCCTCCCACGGGGGGATAAACTGTGGGTTACAGTCAGGATATCCTTAGAAGGTTTTTGAGCAAAGGCTGGTGGTGGTCAGGACCACCAAAGGACTCCTGAGGTGGGTATAAGGGCTTTGGTAGGTGGAAGGAGGTCCCGGCAGCTGGCAGTGAAAATGGGGAACAAAAAATAGAAAGTAAAAAAAATTATGTTCATTTTATATAGTAATTTTTAGGAAATGTTTAATCAAATGTGGTGCTGCCAGTGGGTTTTCGTGTAAAACAGATGCTTATTTCAATGGGATTTATCCTGGGAAACCAACCTTAAATGAATTTAGGGCAAAAAAAAAAAAACATTAATGCTTATTAGGGATGCTATCACACAAAACAAACCCCAAAAAGGTTGGCAATCAACTATTGGGGTTTTAAGCAAATGCCCACACAGTTTGGAAATGTGCAGTAAGTGTTGTCATAGCTGTCCTACTCACCCTACTGTGTCCCCTACTCTCATCACCCAAAAGACAATCCACAGGTACGGGGCCAGGCATCAACGGTACGGCACCTCCTGCAGGGCCAACATATTTAAACTGTTTAAACAGCAACTTTAACCCCCCCCCCCCCCAACTACCCATGGGTAAGGTACACATCTGGAGTCACTGCACGCACAGGTCTGTTGTTTCATACATATACTACAAATTGTCCATCTGTAAATAGAATATGTTGTGGTGCACAAATGTGGATGTTTACATCCATTAATGACTTGTAGTTTACTTTCCACACAATTTTGTAGACCCTGCACAAAACAGCAGAATTGTTAAAAATTTGTAGGACACACTGCATCCTTGATTAGAATACATACTTTGAAATAATCAAAGAAAGTTGCATCTTCAGAACATGTAATAGAGTTTACATATGGTCTTGCAGTAGCTGCATAAAACATGTCACAACTGGATGGTAGGTTTCTACAGTAGTAGACAGTCTGGCACAAAATATTCTTATTAAATGTCATATTATACAGAGGATCCCCAACATGTACCCACAAACAAAGAACTGTGTGGCAACTGCAAAAATTAGCTTAGAACCTTCAGAGACTCGCATAACCAAAAAAAAAAAAAAAAAACAGGTTACTCACCTGTAACAGTAGTTCTATGAGTGGTATATGTTCCTCATCCACACTCTTTGGCATGTCCCCATCCACTTTAAATCTTGCCGGAAGTCTTCAAGCTGGCTCCTCCCACCCACCCAGGTGGTATAACCCTCGGCTCCGCCCCATGACGCCAGATATTAGACTGCCGCTCAAAGCCAGGTTTGTGCGTCTGCAGCTGGGGAGGTAGGGTGGGTCCGTATGGATGAACAACACATACCACTCCTAGAAATACAGGTTACTCACCTGTAACAGGAGTTCTAGGAATGGTATATGTTGTTCATCCACACTCATTGGCAGTATCCTTGCCGCTTTAAATCTTGCCGGAAGGTCTTCAAGCTTGCTCCTCCCACCCACCCGGGTGGTATAACTCTCGGCTCCGCCCCCATGACGCCAGATCTGGCCCGCTGGAAGCTCAGGTTAAAAGGCCGGGCCGGGAGAAATGAATGTAGGGATGAACAACATATACCATTCCTAGAACTCCTGTTACAGGTGAGTAACCTGTATTTAGGGACATGGATATGTTGTTCATCCACACTCATTGGCAGACTCTAGCAGTTCTCCGGGAGGAGGGAGGCAAGACGCACACCCCATATACTTACTTGGGAGAGAGACTGGAGAACCGAGGCCCCAAAACCAGCATCCCGGCGTGACTCAAGGTCGATGTGGTAGTGGGTAATGAAGGTGTTTGCTGACTTCCA
Organism: Neoceratodus forsteri; assembly: GCA_016271365.2. Classification (NCBI taxonomy): domain Eukaryota; kingdom Metazoa; phylum Chordata; order Ceratodontiformes; family Ceratodontidae; genus Neoceratodus; species Neoceratodus forsteri. The sequence goes on along the minus strand of JADMNL010000034.1, from coordinate 25,468,577 downwards.
GGTAGCAGCCCTGCAGATTTCCTGGATAGGGACGTCCCTGGAAGCAGCCACCGTTGCAGCAGTATGGCGGTAGAATGAGCTCATCCTCTGGGAGGCTCCATGCCCGCTAACTTATAGCAGAGATCTATGCAGGAGGTTACCCACCTGCTTATCGTCCGCTTGGCTGCAGGTCTGCCAGATGCGGCTTCAGCGTGGTGACAAACAGCTGGCGAACCTCTCCCAATTTCAGCCGTGCGCTCCTTATAATAGCGGCGCCCTCTAGGATCCAGAGTATGGAGCCTATATTCGGCCTCCGAGGTGTGATTGGGGTAGAACACCGCAGAGTCAACACCTGGTTAAGGGTGAAACTCCTCACACCACCTTCGGAAGGAATTTCGGTGGGGCGCAGGACAACCTTGTCCCTGTGGAAGACCAGGTAAGGAGACTCGATGGAAAGCGCCTGGAGCTCTCCCATCCTTCTGGCTGACGTGATAGCCACCAAGAAGGCGGTCTTCCACGACAGGTGAGAGAGCACACCTGTGCATAGGTTCGAATGGCTTGCCCATGAGCTTTGCCAGTACCAGCAGTAGATCCCACGAGGTGGGGGTTCCCGCACTGGAGGAAATGTGATCAAGGCCTTTGAAAAAGCGCCAGACCACCTTCCTCCTGCGCACACTGACTGCTTCCTGCCCGCGCCGTAAGCAGAGATGGCTGCCAGGTGCACCCTTAGGGTCGCCGACCTAAGCCCTGACTAGAAAGGGACCATAAATAGTCCAAGATGCTTGCCAAGGAACAGGAGGAAGGGTCCAAGCCCTTGTTTCGACACCAAATGGAAAACCTTTTCCATTTGAAGGCATAGCATTTTCTGGTCGACTTACGGGACGCCTCAACTACATTGAGGACCTCGTCGGAAAGACCCAAAGCCTGAACTCTAGCGCTCAGGAACCAGGCCGTCAGGTGCAGGGATTGAAGGTCCGATGGAACACCTTCCCTGATTGACTGAGAGCAGGTCCGGCGAGCTGGAAGCTGCAGCGGAGTCCTGGAGCTGAGACTGAGGAGATCTGGGTACCAGAACTGGCGAGGCCAGTCTGGGGCTATCAGAATCACCTGCGCTTGTCCCCTCGCCTTGAGAAGCACCTTGTGGATCAAGGGAAATGGGGAAAGGCGTAAAGAGGCCCGGGTCCATTGCCTCGAGAAGGCATCCCCTGCAGCGAGCCCTGCTGAGGGGGGGCATGGAACAGACTCAGCTCGCTGCCTCCGTGGAGGCAAACAGGTCCACCTGAGGTGTGCCCCAAAGGGAGAACAGATGCTGTACTACCTCCGCAGGAGAGACCACTGTGGGATGCAGCCCCTATCCGCTCAGGGCATCGGCCAGGGTGTTGGAGGCTCCTGCCACGTGAATGGCTAGGAGATCCGCCTCCAGGCTGCACGCAGTGACCAAATGGGAGAGCTTCCTTGCATAGAAGCATGGGCGTGCGCCGCCTGGCGGTTTAGATAGTACATGGTGGTGGTATTGTCCGTCTGGACTCGGACCACTTGACCCCGGAGGAACGGAGCAAAGGCGGTGAGAGCTGGGGCGGACCGCTCGAGCTCCAGCAGGTTGATGTGGCATCGACTCCGCTGGGACCAGAGGCCATGAGCCCGGTGTTCCCCAGATGGGCACCCCAACCCATCAGAGAGGCATCGGTCGACAGAGAGACCGTCGGCTCGGGCGGACGAACGGGATGCCCTCCTGCAATTGATCTGGAGCGGTCCACCACTGGAGAGCATTCCACATCCCCTGTGTCACCGACACAAGCTGGTCCAAGGGATCGCGAGTTGCCAGACCACGCTGGCCAGTCCCCACTGAAGGGACGATGTTCCAGCGGCCCAACGGACCACGCTGGTACAGGCCGCCATGAGACCAGAGGCGCAGGAAGTCCCGGGTAGGGCGCAATTGCCCAACCAGAAATGATCGGGCAAAGGAGGAAAGAACCTCGGCCCTGTCCGCCGGGAGCCGCGCTCTGGCTCGAAGAGAGTCGAGCTGCGCCTGATGAATAAAATCACCTGCTCTGCTCGAAGTCTCACTTGGCCTCTTAACAAGGAGGCCCAGTTGAGAGCAGACCTGGAGGCCAGATCTCTGGACCACCCGCCTCCTTCCTGGAGGGAGCTGCTATCAGCCAGTCGTCCAGGTAAGGTACACCCGACCCCTCGGCGCGCAGGAATGCTGTCACCACTGCCATGCATTTGGTGAAGACCCTGGGAGCTGGAGACAAGCCGAAGGGCATGGCTTGGAACTCGAAGAGGATCCTTCCGCTCGAGCGAAGGAATCTCTGGTGAGACGGACGGATAGGGACGGAAAAACGCGGCCCCAAGTCCAGAGAGCAGAACCACACGCCTGCTCCAAGGATGGTATTATCTGAGCCAGAGTGACCATCCTGAAGGTTCGAGACCTTAGGAACTTGTTTAGGTCGTGGTAGGTTGAGAATGGGCGCCAGCCCCGTCTGCTTCGGAACCAGGAAGTACCTGGACACAAACCCTGGGTCTGAAGGAGGGTCCACCACCTCTCTTACCACCTCCTTCTGGAGGAGGAGGCATGTCGGCTCGACGAGCCGCCAGTGAGGCTGGGGATCCGGGTCCCGAGGGCTCGCTCTGAAGGGTGGTGCCTGTCGAATTCCAGAGGCAGGCTCTTCCCACCACTTAAGACCCACCCTGTCCGTGGTAACAGCGGACCAGGCGGAACGGAAGTGTGCGGAGCTCCCCCACGGGGGACCCAGGGGCAGGGACGGGATGGGGGCGACACCCCTCAGCCCGTCACTGGGCAGGCTTGGAGGAGGGACCGGCCGAGGGACCTCCTGGGCCCTTTCCTCCCTGCCTCCTGTTAGAGGAAGCCGGCGGCTTGGGTTTGGGATGCCAAGGCCGAGCCTGCTGGCCCTGACGTTGCTGGGCCGGGCGCCGGGGCACAGAAGGACGAAAGGGCTTAGGCTGTGGTTTGCGGCCTTTGTCCTTCTGAGCGGAAGAGACCGAGTCCAAGGTGGCATTGGACTTCTCGATCCTCTGCAGGTGACCTTCCACCCCAGGGCCGAAGAGGTCAGTCCCCAAAAAGGGAACATCCGCCAACTTGTGCTGGGTATCCGAAGTAAAGGTGGATATCCTCAGCCAAGCCCGCCGCGATAGCCACTGCGCCGCCACCGATCTGGCACATGAGTCCCTACATCCAAAGCAGTCTGGAGCTGCTGTTTGGCCACTGCCCTGCCCTGGTCCCGCACCTGCTTAACCGTAGTCTGCAGATCGGGCGGGAAGATGAGGATGACCTCATCCAGGGAGCCCAACAGGGCATGAGAAAAATGTGCCATGAGGGCGGCCGAACTGGCCTGTCGAAGGCCGAGAGAGGGCATAGCGTAGACTTTTCGCCCGACATAGTCCATTTCTTGGACTCCTTGTCAGAGGTTTGTCCACATCCCTGGCGTTGCCGGGCGCTACGAAAACGCTGTCGGTAACCAACCCCTCAGCAGAGGGGTGTTCCAAAACCGGACAAGGAACCGGTAGGGACCGCATACTTCCTGGCCATCCTGGCCGGGAGCAGGGCAGGAAGCAGGCGCCGAAAGTTCCAGTGTTGGACCCACTATGGCCTCGGCCACCGAAAGGCCTCCGCCGGAGAATCCCTCGGTCCAGAATCTCCGTGAGGGGATACCTGGCCCGCTTGGAACGGGTTCGAGCTCCATCCCGGTAGACTCCGAGATGAGCCGAAGCAGTCCTAGGAAGGACGACGGGCTATCGTCCATTGGCTGACCTCCTGAAGACTCCAAGTCCAGTCGCTTGGAGAAGAAGGAGGAATCATCTTCGGACTCGGAAGAGTCCTCGAAGAGCTGCCTCTGGCCTGAGCCACCCTTCACCTGCCGAGGTCGGTCGGGAGTGAGGTAACTGACAGCCGATGGGTAAACCCTTAGCCGACCGAGAATCTTGGTCGAGCCCCAATTGGTGGCTGTGGGCGGAGGTTCCACCGCAATCGGTGGAGCAGCTGGTTTTGGCCGAACAACCGGCCTGGGTATAGGCTCCTCGGGCAAGTCGAGGGGTTGTGTCGGCCGTTCCGGTGACAGCCACTTAATGGCCGGGGAAGGCGCCGGGGTCGGCTTATTCCCGGCCAGGAGGAGCTGTTGCAACATAAGGTCCTCGTACCGTCGACGTCATTTACGCCGAAGCCTCCCCTCATCCGAGGAGGAGGACGAGGACGAGCGGCGACGCCGCTTACCGCGGTGCCGAGACCGAGACCGCCTATGACGGTGGGAACGGCTGGACCGCGAAGAGGTCCGAGACCGAGACCGAGAGTCCCGGAATTTCGGGTCGGTGCAGGAGGTGTCGGCCGGAACCGACACTCCTTCGCTCGGAAGGTCCATCCAGGCTCCGGAACCGGAGGCACAGGCGAGCCCACGGGATCCTCAACTCCTCCCGGGGGAACCGGGGAGAGGGGAATCTCGGCTGCTAAAGGCGACAGCCCGTCCAATGGGTCGAGAAAAATCTCGACTTCATCAGTGGGAGTCTCGGTCAACTGACCTGACGGGGACACCGTGAGGCCAGTGGCCGAAGCCGAGCGGTCGACCGAAGCCGACGGTCGACGGCCCGGGGAGAGGGACCTTTCCCGCTCCCAAGAGCGTCGACGGAGGGACTTACCCTTGTCCCTCTTTTTGGACCGAGAAAAGGTCCAGCAGACGCAGGCCCTTCTCCTTTAGTGGAGAGGGACAGACAAAGCTCCTTAAAGGAAGCCGTGTAGGAAGAACCCAGAGAGAGCGGGATAAATGCCGCGGCCGAGGAAGATACGGCCCGCGCCGCCTCCTCTTCGAGGGCGACCATCCGCTCGAGCTGATCCGCCGAGCCCGCCGCCGCGGACACCGCCAACCGGGCCTCCTTGGACTTCACCGGAGGGAAACGCTTCTCGGGACGGCCCAGTTGCAATCGGGCAGCACGGTCTTCGAGGACGTAGGCCGAGAAAGATGAGCACAGGTCGCAAGCCTGCGGGTCGGGCTCAAGGCCTAAGCAGTAGACACACGTGGAGTGTGGATCCGTCCGAGACATCTTCTGCCCGCATGGGCATCTCCGAAAACTGGGAGTCGATTTATCCATCGCAGCCGCGAGGGATCGAAGACTGAAGTCTTTTTGCAAAATATTATTTTTAAATCCGCAAACGGAGAAATAGGAACCAGTCACAAACGCAGAGCGTTAAGGAGGGAACCTGAGCTTCCAAGCGGTAAGGAAGATCTGGCGTCATGGGGCGGAGCCGAGAGTTATACCACCCGGGTGGGTGGGAGGAGCAAGCTTGAAGACCTTCCGGCAAGATTTAAAGCGGCAAGGATACTGCCAATGAGTGTGGATGAACAACATATCCATGTCCCTAGAAAGATCAGTTACGCAAAGACTTTTGTCGAAACAGTAGATCTTCTAAGAATGTCTCTTGCAGAAAGTCATTACTTCTGGGAGTTCCCAATAGGTGGCGGTCTAGCATGGCAATCTCTTCCAGCAGTATCCATATCAGGGACCACCCACACGACCTCACTTCCTGGGCTGTGCCTATAAAAGTAGGTAGTCCCTGGTAGTATCCGTTCCTTGCTGGTTTCAGTTTATGAAAGCGAGGGACCGAGGGGAACCAAGGTATCAAAGCCTCCCGAACCTACATCGTTTTCCCTGTTACAGAATGGAAGGAGGCCGGAGGGAGGGAAGCTACTTAATGCAAGAGACATTCCTAGAAGATCTACTCTACAGCAAAAGTCTTTGCGTAACTGATCTATCTTCCACAGAATGGTTTCTTGCAGTAAGTCATTACTTCTGGGAGATTCCCAAGCAGTTATGTCGCAGTGGATGGCCAGATATGGCATTCTGCCTTACATATAGTGTGGTCTTAGGACCGATAAGAGCTGAGAGTATTATATCAGCATATAAAGGAGAATGTTGTATTTTATCTGTAAGTATTCCATTATAGTATTCATTATAGAGTTATGGCTGAAAAATGAGCCAGACTGGCTTTTACTGGGCATCGTCAGATGAGGTAAGTAGATGTAAACCCGATCAGGGTATGGCATATTAGATACTGTAATAAATCAGAAAAAATTCAGCCATATAATGGAGTAATTGGTAGGTTTCAGTGGCATGCACTGGAAAAAAACAGTATATGTCAAAGCCTATTGGGGTTTTGAGTTTTGAACAGTAACCCAAATAGTACAATGCTGTTATTTTGTAGTGCTACAATGTAGCAGGGTAGTATAGTGCTTTGCCATGTCTGGCAAGGCATTAGGAAAATCTATCCATTTTTGGAATATATAGGCCACATAAGTAGCAAGCAACAATGTTATGAAATGAAACAATGTACTGTATTTCATAATGAAACCCAGTGGCTCTTAAAGTCTGTAGTATTGTTATAGTCAATATTGTATCCGTTTTGGGGTAAAGACATGGAATGCAACAGAATGATGTAGTCAGTTCCATCGTACCTTAGTAGTCTCGTTTGCAAGGGGGTCCCAAGTATGTCAGGACCTGCCGCTTTTTTAGCTGTAAACCTGAAATGTTAGTATAGTGGGCCCTTTATTTATGATGTCTGGTGAACTGAAATTTAAATAATGATCCGGATAATTGCAATTATGAGCCATTAGATCTCATCTTTGAGATTCCAAACATGTTAATCTGGGAAAATCATAATTGTTTTTTTTGTTTTTTTTTTTCTTTGGTCCAAGTAGCGCGGATCAAAAAATTAAGAAGTCTTCTAGAGTTTATAATATATATCTACTCACCATTGTTTCTGTGGTCTTCATCTATGGCCAGGTGAAGACTGCATGTAGCAGTAAAAGGTTGGAAAGAATATTATGATCTATATTATAATATTATTAGGATATATCGATTGTTTCTCAGCATGTGAGTAGTAGTAGGCTCTGTTCGTGGGAGAGACATGAGGGTCATACCGATGAAATGGCCATAATGGCCTGTAACATTGATACCTCCAGAGTGGCTAGATGTATAAAGCCTCATGGGAAAGGCCTCAGTATAATTTTGAATCGAAGCCCCCAGAAAAAAGTCTCCGAGGCCTAGAAGAGGAGACTTGGGCATAGTCTGAAGTTTTTAATGAGAGGGAGGGGCATCTGGCCGTCCTAAATGGTGGTCACGGGTCGGATTAGATGTTTTGCCTGTCATTCGTTCTTTCCCTCTGAGGTTTGCTTTTTTTTTTTCGTTACAGTAATTTCCAGTTTTGTATGAATAATTATACAGAGGGTGTGGTTTGTGGTACACATATACAGGTTACTCACCTGTAACAGGAGTTCTAGGAATGGTATATGTTGTTCATCCACATTGTCTGGCAGGTTCCTTGGTGCTTTAAATCTTGCCGGAAGGTCTTCAAGCTGGCTCCTCTCACCCACCCGGGTGGTAAAACTCTCGGCTCCGCCCCATGACGCCAGTTCTAGCCTGCTGGAAGCCAGGTTGTGCGTCAAAGCCAGGTGGGTCGTGTGGATGAAGAACATATACCATTCCTAGAACTCTTGTTACAGGTGAGTAACCTGTATTTCTAGGGACATGGATATGTTGTTCATCCACACTGTCTGGCAGACTCCTAGCAGTTCTCCGGGAGGAGGGAGGCAAGGCGCACACCCCCTATTAGGAAATAAAGACTGGAGAACCAAGGCCCCAAAACCAACATCTCGGCGTGACTCAAGGTCGATGAGGTAGTGGGTAATGAAGGTGTCTGCTGACTTCCAGATATCAGCCCTGCAGATTTCCTGGATTGGGACATCCCTCGAAGCAGCCACTGATGCAGCGGTATGGCGGGTAGAATGAGCTTTTATCCCTCTGGGAGGCTCCATGCCCGCCAACCTATAGCAGAGATCTATGCAGGAGGTGACCCACCTGCCTATCATCCGCTTGGCTGCAGGTCTGCCAGGTGCGGCTTCAGCGTAGGTGACAAACAGCTGGCAAACCTCTCCCCGAACTTCAGCTGTCCGCTCCATGTAATAAGCGAGCGCTCTTCTAGGGTCCAAAGTATGGAGCCTATATTCGGCCTCCGAGGTGTGATTGGGGTAGAACACCGGCAGTCAACACCTGGTTAAGGTGAAACTCAGACACCACCTTCGGAAGGAATTTCGGGTGGGAGCGCAGGACAACCTTGTCCCTGTGGAAGACCAGATAAGGAGACTCGATGGAAAGCGCCTGGAGCTCTCATCCTTCTGGCTGACGTGATAGCCACCAAGAAGGCGGTCTTCCACGACAGGTGAGAGATGTCACACCTGTGCATTGGTTCGAATGGCTTGCCCATGAGTTTAGCCAATACCAGCAGCAGATCCCACGGAGGTGTAGGTTCTCGCACCGGAGGGAATATGTGATCAAGGCCTTTGAAAAAGCGCCTGACCACCTTCTCCTGCACCACAGACTGCTTCCCGGTCCGCGTCCGGTAAGCACAGATGGCTGCCAGGTTTACCTTAAGGGTCGTTGACCGAAGCCCTTGCTGAGAAAGGGACCACAGGTAGTCCAGGATGCTTGCCAAGGAACAGGAGGAAGGGTCCAGGCCCTTGCCCTGACATCAAATGGAGAATCTCCTCCATTTGAAGGCATAGCATTTTCTGGTTGACTCCTTACGGGACGCCTCAACCACGTTGAGGACCTTGTCGGAAAGACCCAAGACCTGGAACTCTAGCCGCTCAGGAACCAGGCAGTCAGGTGCAGGGATTGAAGGTCCGGATGGAATACCTTCCTCTGACTGACTGAGATCAGGTCCGGGCGGGCTGGAAGCCGCCTCGGGAGCCTGGAGCTAAGACTGAGGAGATCTGGATACGAGAACTGGCGGGACCAGTCTGCGGCTACCAGAATCACCTGCGCCTTGTCCCTCCTCGCCTTGAGAAGCACCTTGTGGATCAAGGGAAATGGGGGAAAGGCACAGAAGAGGCCCGGGGTCCACGGCCTCGAGAAGGCATCCCCCTGCAGCGAGCCCTGCTGAGAGGGGCAGGCATGGAACAGTCTCAGCTTCGCATTCTCCCTGGAGGCAAACAGGTCCACCTGAGGCACGCCCCAGTGGGAAAACAGATCTTGTACTACCTCCGGCAGGAGAGACCACTCGTGGGACGCAGCCCCTATCTGGCTTAGGGCATCGGCCAGAATGTTGGAGGCTCTTGCCACATGGATGGCAAGGAGATCCGCCTCCAGGCTGCACACGAGTGACCAAATGCGGAGAGCTTCCCTGCACAGAGGCATGGAGCGCTTCCCGCCCTAGCGGTTTAGGTAGTACATGGTCGTGGTATTGTTCATCAGGACCTGAACCACTTGACCCCGTAGAAATGGAGCGAAGGCGGTGAGGGCCAGGCGAACCGCTCAAAGCTCCAGCAGGTTGATGTGGCATAGGGACTCCCGAGGGGACCAGAGGCCGTGCTCTCTGTGCTCCCCCATATGGGCACCCCAACCTATCAGAGAGGCATCAGTCGATATAGTGACCGTCGGCTCGGGGCGGACGAACGGGATTCCCTCCTGCAGATGTGCTGGAACGGTCCACCACTGGAGAGCGTTCCACATCCCCTGGGTCACTGTCACTAGCTGATCCAGAGGATCGAAGTGCTGTGACCATTGGCTGGCCAGCCCCCACTGAAGGGGATGCATGTACCAACGGGTCCAATGGACCACGCTGGTGCAGGCTGCCATGACACCCAGTAGGCACAGGAAGTCCCGGGCAGGGCACCATTGCCCAACCTGAAATGACTGGGCAAAGGAGGAAAGAACCTCGGCCCTGTCCGCCGGGAGCCGTGCTCTGGCTCGTAGAGAGTCGAGCTCTGCCCCGGAAGAATTGTATCACCTGCTTTGGCACGAGTTCCAACTTGGCATCGTTGATGAGGAGGCCAACCTGAGAGCAAACCGGGAGGGCCAGATCTCTGGACTGCTTCACCTCCATTCTGGAGGAGGCTGCAATCAGTCAGTCATCCAGGTAGGGGTACACCCGGACCCTTTAGCACCGCAGGAATGCTGTCACCACTGCCATGCATTTGGTGAAGACCCTGGGAGCTAGGGAAAGGCCGAAGGGCATGGCCCGGAACTCGTAGAGGAATCCCTCTGCCCTGAAGCGGAGGAATCTCTGGTGGGATGGACGGATTGGGATGTGGAAGAACGCATCCTAGAGGTCCAGAGAATAGAACCACAAGCCTCGTTCCAAGGATGGGATTATCTGAGCCAGAGTGACCATCCTGAAGGTCCGAGACCTTAGGAACCTGTTCAGGTCGTGAAGGTCTAGAATGGGGTGCCAGCCCCCCGTCCGTTTTGGGACCAAGAAGTACCTGGACACAAACCCCAGGTCTGGTGGAGGATCTGCCACCTTCCTGATCACCTCTTTTTCGAGGAGCAGGGCGATATCGGCTCGGCGAGCCGACAGAGAGGTTGCGGACCCCGTAGCGCACACCCCCCCCCCCGAGGGGCGACGGCTCAGAAGGGCAGGGCCTGCTCGAATTCCAGGGGCAGGCCCTTTCCTACCACCTCCAACACCCAGTGGTCCGTGGTGATAGCGGACCAGGTGGAAAGGAAGTGGCGGAGCTGTCCCCCCCCACGGGGGAACCCAGGGGAGAGTAATGAGGCTGGGGACGACACCCCTCAACCCGTCACTGGGCAGGCTTAGAGGAGGGACCAGCCGAGGGACCTCCTGGGCCTTTTCTTCCCTGCTTCCTGTTAGAGGAAGCCGCAGGCTTGGCTTTGGGGTGCCAAGCACGAGCCTGCTGGCCCCGATGCTGGTGCTGTTGGGCCGGACATACCGCAGGCGCAGAAGGGCGAAAGGATTTATGTTGTTGTCGACGGCCCTTGTCCTTCTGGGCGGAGGTGACCGAGTCCAGAGTGGCATTGGACTTTTCGATCCGCCGGAGGTGACCTTCCACTCCAGGGCCGAAGAGGTCAGTCCCTAGGAAGGGGACATCCGCCAGTTTATGCTGGGTATCCGCCGTGAAGGTGGATATCCTCAGCCATGCTCTGCGGCGCATGGCCACTACGACCACAACTGATCTGGCATAGGAGTCTCCAATGTCCAGAGCCATTTGGAGCAGCTGTTTTGCCATCACCCTTCCCTGGTTCCATACCTGCCTGACCATGGTCTGCAGGTCAGCCGGGAGATGAGGGATCACCTCATCCAAGGAGCCCATGAGGGCGTGGGAGAAGTGTGCCATCAGCACGGCCGAGCTGGCCTGCCGGAGGTGAAGGGAAGATGCAGCGTACACCTTGCGCTGGCATAGTCCAGTTTTTTGGACTCCTCGTGGGGGGGGGGGGTTATCCACATCCCTAGCGTTCCAGGAACGCCGGAAAACGCTATCGGTGAGCAACCCCTCAGCGGAGGGGTGTTCCGAAAAACCGGACAAAGAGCTGGTAGGGACCACATACTTCCTGGCCACCCTGTCCGAAGGCGCAGGACAGGAAGCCGGCTGCTGCCAAAGCTCCAAGTCTGGGCAAACAATGGCTTCAGCCACCGGAAAGGCCTCCGTGGACGAATCCCCTCAGTCCAGTATCTCCGTTAGGGGATACTTGGCACGCTTGGATACGGGCTCAAGCTGCATCCCAGTGGACTCCAAGATGAGCCGAGGCAGACCCATAAAGGACGATGGGCTCTCGTCCATTGACTGGCCCCCGGAGGACTCCAGGTCAATGGGCCTGGAGAACAGGGAGGAGTCTGACTCCGACTCCGAGGAGTCCGCGAACAGCTGCCTGGGGCCTGAGCCACCCTCCATCTGCCGAGGACGGTCGGGAGTGAGGGTGACCGACAACCTGTGGGGCAGACCCTGACCCGACCGAGAGTCCTTGGTCAGCGTCCCCGATTTCGGTTGTGGAGGCGGAGGTTCCACCACAATCGGTGGGGCAGCTGATTTCAGCCGAACAACTGGCCCAGGCTTGGGCACCTCAACTACAGCGAGGGGTTGTTTCGGCCGTTCAGGTGACAGCCACTTGATGGCCGGGGAAGGCGATGGCGTCGGCTTGTTCCCAGACAGAAGTAACTGCTGCCACATAAGGTCCTCGTAGCGTCGACGCAATTTAGCAAACCTCTCCTCTTCGAGAGGAAGGCGAGGATGACGGCGCCGCTACTTGATGCGAGACCCGAGACGTCGGCGGATCGAGACGCGTCCGAGACAGAGATCTCGGTGTTTCCGGAACGGGTCTGGGAAGGGCGGGGACACCCGTTCTTCCCCTCAGCTTGGAAGCCTTGACTGGGGACTCCGGCACGGGAGGCACAGGCAAGTCCTCGGTCTCCACTGGGGGTGCCGGTGAAGAAGGGTTGTTGGCTTCACCAGTCGACAGACCATCCAACGGGTCGAGAAAAATCTCGACCGCATCGACGGGTGTCTCGGCCTGCTGACCTGACAGGGACACCATGAAGCCAGCGGCCTTAGCCGCAACCTCGGCCAAAGTAGAGTGTCGACTGTCCAGGGAAGGGGACCTCTCCCGCTCCCACGAACGCCGACTGTGGGACTTACCTTTAGAGTCCTTTTTGGACTGAGAAGAATGTCCCGATGGCCCTTCTCCCTTCGTGAAAAGGGATTGGCAAAGCTCCTTAAAAGAAGCTGAATAGGAGGATCCCAAAGAGAGCGGGATAAATGCCACGACCGAGGAAGAAAAAGATGCAGCCTGGGCCGCCTCCTCCTCGAGGGCGATCATCTGCTCGAGTTGCTCAGCCGAGCCAGCCGCCGGACACCGCCAACGGCCCTTGACTTCACCAGCGGGTAGCGCTCGGGCGCATAAGCTGTAACCAGGCAGCGCAGTCTTCCAGGACGCTGGCCGAAATGAACGGCATAACTCGCAGGCCTGCGGGTCATGGTCTAGGCCGAGGCAGTAGACGCACGTGGAGTGTGGATCCGTTCTGGACATTTTCTGCCCACATGGGCACCGCCGAAAACCGGGAGTCGACTGATTTGTCCATCACAGCCGTGAGGGAGTAATTTGACCGAAGTCCTGAAAATTTAAGAATGAGTTTTGGGCAAACCAAAGAATTAGGATCCAGTCTATACACAGAGCGTTAAGGAGGGAACCTGAGCTTCCAAGCGGTAAGGAAGATCTGGCGTCATGGGGCGGAGCCGAGAGTTTTACCACCTGGGTGGGTGGGAGGAGACAGCTTGAAGACCTTCTGGCAAGATTTAAAGTGGCAAGGAACCTGCCAGACAGTGTGGATGAACAACATATCCATGTCCCTAGAAATTGTACTGTTTTTAGTTGTCTGCCTCAGGCTTCTAGGTTATCCAGTATTGTGTGTGCCCCTGGGCCAAAGAGATGGTTGCCAGAAAAAAGGGGCATTAGCCACTTCTTGATGAATATCAGGTGCTAGCCCTGAGAGTCTGAGCCATGTCCGATGGCATATAAGAATACAGACTGCAGAGGCTCTAGCCAAAGTGTCTTTCGGATGAGACGTTAAACCGAGGTCCCATCTGCCTGGATTGGTGGTAGTTCAGGTGGATGTTAAAGATCCCATGGCACTTATCGAAAAGAGTAGGGGAATTTCCCCGGTGTCCTGGCCAAATTTCCCTCATTCACTAAAAATACCACCAACAGCTCAATCTGGTTCAAGGTCAGTTGGCATTCATCTGTATCCCCTTCCCCCGGGTCATGCCTGAAAATAGGCAGGATTTGTCTAGTGCACTTACCCGGTCAACAACAACAACAACAAAAAAAAAACTAAAATATGCTCATCTTAATAAATTTTGAGAGAGGAAAGTGTAGTAGTAGGCTCTGTTCATGGGAGGGATACAAGGGTCCAGCGCACAACAGGCCGAGAGGCATCCCGATGAAGTGACCGTAATGGCCTTTAACAGTGATACCGCTGTTAAATATGTATATATGAACATGATAAATATGCTACCTTCCGCCCTGAGGTATGCCTCTATAATACTGGCGAGGTTATCCGCAAGGCATAGGCGATAGTATGATGCCTTCTTAGTCAGTTCTGGGTCCAGAGTAGCAGACGCCAAAGAATCAGATGTTGATTCTAGTAATATATTAAGTTGATGTCGACAAAATAAGCACCTTTGAATAGTATGCCATATATTTTATTGATAAATAGTCTCATAGCTGTATACACCGGCATCGACTGGTGGGTTTTTTTGGCCCGTAAATGAATGTGAAAAAGCCTTGTACCCTCGTTGATAGAGGAGGCAGCCAAGAGACATCCCCCAAGGGGGTATACCCTGTTGATGAGAATATGTAACCATGTTAATATTCAGTTGATGGAAAATGTCTCCCATTAATAATATATATGAGCCAGTGGTGCCACCTGCCGTATCCCTGGCCACCGCCGCGATTGTGCTGGTCTGCTGCCGCCCTGCTGGTCCTGATACTCGGACTCTAAATGAAGATTGCACCCCAAGCGGCGCTAGTGGATCCGGCCGCGCCACCGGCCATATATCCCTGGACGCTGCCTCTACTGCCGCAGATTGTGCTGGTCTCCTGCCACCCTCCTGGTCCTGATACTCGGACTCTGATTGAAGGTACGGCCACTGTGCACTTGCTAAGACTGCCTGCTTACCGCGGTTCGCCGATTGGTGCGCCTTTTTCGCTGAAGTTCTCCGGATTGGCTAAGAGGCTACGGCTGGGCTCCTGATTGTTGCGCCCGAAAGCTGGCTCTCCTGACTGTCTCTCCACACTGAAGGGTGCGCTTTTAATAAGGACTTGGAAGTATTAGTGTGGTGTTTTTTTCTCCCCCTTCCCCACCCATTCCTCCTATTAAATAGACCAACAGGCCCCGCCTTCCATGGCTTATTCCATTTCTACTCGTTAGCTCCGGCTTCTCCCCTCCCTGCCACACAGTATCCACTATATCCTTGTGTGACTCTAGGCGCATACTCATTATATTAGCTACCTCTCCTCATTAGCTTGTCCAGTCTCAAACAGCTCCTTTCAAATTTACTTATTTTCTGTCACCGTACACTAAATTGCACTCTCCTTAGATATTGTTCTGACTATCTTATAGCGCCGGCCTACCTCACGCTCTGTCCTACCTATCTAAAGACTGGCAATCTGGCCCTTTTCCCCCCTCTATTTCTGCCTGATATATTCACACCGACTCCCCTCTCAAGCACCCCAAGTCCCTATTTTTTACCTTTTTATTCTCTTTTCTACTACTTCTCTACCTCTCTCCCCTTCACTGTTGCCTATCCTTTCTAGACCCATCTCTCTGTTAGTATTCTATACTCCTTGGTGCTTTAAAAATGTATAAATTGCTTCAGCTGTTTGGTGCTCGATACTCCCTGCTTCTTCTACTCTTATCTACCCCTGGAATCCACTATGCTGATTCTGCTCTTTCACCTCACAAACAGGATTTCACACTCTCCAACCTACTAGTGGCTCCTACAGCCTGGTGTGACCCCACTCCTCTACTCTTACGCAAAACTTGGACCTATCTGGTTGCTCTTGCCTTAAAGGGTTGCTCCCTACGTATTCACACCATATCTCCCTTCCTGCATCACAAGCTCCGGTATCTCCTCCTTCTGGCCATACTACTGTCCGGGGATGTTCAGCCTAATCCTGGGCACTTGTCACCCAAGCCAGCTCCTATAACTAATGCCAATGGCCTACTTATTACCCACCTTAATATCAGGAGTCTAGAGCGAAACCTTTTGGAACTTGAATCCTGGACTACACTCTGCAAACCGGATATTATGTGCATAACTGAGACTTGGTTTAAGTCTCCTATCCCTGACTCTTGGTAGTCCCTGCCATCTTACAATCTCTTGTGGAATGACAGACTTGCCCCGAAAATGGGGGGGGGGGGTATAGCCATTTACTTCAAATCACACCTACAGCTCTCAGTGATTAGCTCCTCCTCCCTAAACCACCATGAGGCGCTTCATGTCCTCCTCACCCTTAGCTCCAAGAAACTGAATATTATCTGTGCATATAATCCTCCTACCCATGGCCAAAAAGGTCTAGATGAACTACTTGAACAATCTGCTATTCACTCTGGGAACAATTAAATTCTTATATTAGGGGATATTAATATAAACTGGCTGGGGAACACACAAATGACAGCCCAGACTAAACGACTGAGCCTCAACCTTCATCAGCTTATCTCTGAACCCACCAGGATTGCGCCTCATTCTAAAACCAGCAACCTTCTGGATTCGGTTTTGACAGACCGCCCTGAAAATATTGTAGACACCGGAGTCCTTACTGATGCTATCTCAGACCACTCCCCTACTTACTGCAACTGAGGTAAAGGTCGGCGGGCTCCAATGAAACCACACATCATCACTTTTCGAGATTATGCTCACTTTGACCAGGATGCCTTCTTGTCAGATGCAGCTTGCATTGACTGGATCCCACTCTATAGCTCATCTGACGTTCATACTGCAATAGATACTTTCTTGTCCAAATTCCTGGCATTGCAAGACTTCCACTGTAAACTTGTTACCAGGCGGGTCAGAAATAGGCAGACCTGATGGTTAAAATACAACCTATCTAAATTACAGCAGAGGGACAAGGCATACCTCCACTATAAGAAGTCTGGCTCTCCTGCTGACTTCAATTCGTACTGATCCTTGAGAAATATCAGTAAAAAGGAGATCCAACAAGCAAAAAGCTCATACTGCAGAGACCTACCAACTGACTCCCAGAGGGACCCCGAAAACTTTTGGTCCCATATAAAATTCTTCCTGGGATCCAGCCAGGCCGCCACTCCAAATAACATGTCTCTCAGTGGCATCCACTGCAACAATCCCCTCACAATTGCAAATTTCTTTAACAGGCAATTTGCTGACCTTAACCATTACACTTCCTCCTTCACTTCATCATTCCCGATCACTCCTGTGAATACCACTGGACCTACTCTCCACTTCAAGGCCATTTCCAAACATGATGTTCTCAGACTCCTCAGTAACATCTCATAGCACGCAGCAGTTGGATCCGAAAACCTGGAACCCAAGCTCCTAAAGCAGGCAGCCCCCTTCATTGCAGCTCACCTTGCTAAGATTTTTACCCTCTCTCTGTCTCATTGCACAGTACTCGATAGCTGGAAAACTGCTAGGATTACCCCAGTGTTTAAAAAAGGTGACCCGCTTGATCCATCTAACTACAGACCCATTGCCATACTATCTGTTCTCAGTAAAATTCTTGAGAAACTTGTCACCACCCAAATTACATCCTTTCTCCTGAAACACGACTACTAACTGACACTCAACATGGTTTCCGCAAGGGCCATAGTACCTCTACTACCCTGCAAAAATTGGCATCTGACATCCTAGTGGCCATGGACTCTGGTAGACTAACTGGGGCCGTCTTTATTGACATGACCAAAGCTTTCGATTTAGTTGACCACTCCATTCTAGCTGCTACCCTTAGCTCTCTAGGTTTAGCACCCAGTGTAGTAAAATGGTTTGATAGCTATCTTAAGGATAGGTCCCAATACATGAAATTTAATTCTACCTACTCAGACAATGTCTACATCAATATTGGGGTACCTCAAGGGTCAATCTTGGGCCCTCTACTTCTTTCCATCTTTATCAATAGCATTACCACCAATCTCCTTAGTTCTTCTTTACTCTATGCAGATGACATTGTTCTGTATGACAGCTCGAATAGTATTGAGGATATAAACTCTAAACTCTCCCGTGATTATCAGCTTATCCAACTCTGGCTAACTACTCACAAACTTGGTCTAAATAAATCTAAGACACAAGTTATGCTGTTTGGCTCTTTTACCAAACTCAGACACTCCCAAACTCAATGTCTCCTCATTTGTTGGTACATCTGTTGGGGTGGTAACCTCTTTGAAATATCCGAGGGCCACTCTTGAGCCATCCCTGAGTTTTGACCCCCATATTCAATCTACCTGTAAGCAAGTAAACTCTACGCTGGGATAGCCTACTGGACAAGCTATGCTCTCATTCCTGCCGCCAGACTTGCAATTGCCCGTGGTATATTACTTCCCTCTCACCTACGGGGTTCCTACTTATGTGTCTACCAGCAATTCGAGTTTTTGAAAATGGGATGTTACTTACAATAACATCTGCCATTTTGCCTCCAGCTCCCCGCAGCTTAAACATCACTGCCTTCTATACTCAGATCTAGGATGGCTCCCACCTAAAGAACTACGGTCCTATGCTCTTGGATCACTCACCGATAACATCATCAGATCTCAAACACCTAAATCTCTGGCCTGTCTCCTTCCCTACAAGAAATCCAAATATGCATTATGCTCTGCTGAAAATGCCCCTGTCCTTATTCCGACACACCATATCCTAAAAGGTAGTTGTGCTTTTACCTGTCACAGCCCCCTTCGCTGGAATTCTCTCCCCGTCAATCTGCTTCCCACATCTCCTTTAAGAGAGAACTTAGGCACTATCTCATCTCCTCCCATACGTGCTCCTGTTTTAAACCACCTTTATGCTTACGCTCTCCCACTCGCCTCCTCCTAGCCGTCACTATAGGATGGGAGTCTACCCTACTCTTGATGCTCTTCCTCTTCAGTCCCACTCCCTTATCTCTAATTTCCCATCCTCTATTTTTCCCTTACCACAACTAACATATCTACCCCCTTCTCTCCAACTTTTTTTTCTCATCTCTTTTACCTCTGGCACTGCTGTCCCTCTACTCTTCTCACCTCTCTCTCTCTCGCTCCCCCCTCACTAATTTCCAACACACCTGTATTCGCTCTCATAGCACTTTATCCCTCTTTACCATGACATCGGGATGCCTTATTTTGCCCGATTGTACTTTGCCTGATGTTACCTAATTTTCTCTCTCTGTGCATTTTTGTTTAGCTGATTGTACTTTGCCTTATGTTACCTAAATTTTGTATCTGTGCATTTTTGCTTTAGCTGCCTAAAATTCATTGTATAATCACCACTGTAATGCTTTCATTTCTGCTTTGTTTCCATTAGAGTTTCACTTGAAAGTTTTGTCTCTGTACTCTCCCATGTCGCGACTGAAAATAGTCTTTTCTGGCTAGAGCACTTACCCGGTATACAAAAACTAAATAAATAAAATAAATGGGGTGTGGATAGTGGAATGTTGGCCACTGATGGTGGGATCATCCCCATCAATCGTGTAGAAGGAATACCATGCCATGTAGATGGTGGAATGAAAGCAGTCTATGATGATTAGTAGAAATCATGCTGCGACAACAGTAGGTCAGCAGCCAATGACGATGAAAGAAGGGAAGCATGTCCCATCGACGGTGGAATGGGACTCATAGACCATAGATAAAACATAATGTGCCTCAGTGATTGGGGGGTGTTCTGCGGTCAATGAGAGGCTTATTCTTATATGAAGCCACCGTTGATGATAGCCTTGGAGGAGGCCTCCGTCGGCAGGGAATGGACCTCCCGTCGACGAGAAGTATGTAGGAGTCCTCCGTCGAAAGGCCATGAGTGGTCCTTTAATGAAACATGTAGGGGGCCTTCGTCGACGGTGGATGAATAGTCCGTCGATGAGAAATCATGAAGGAGGCCTCTGTTGATGGGGAATGGACCTCCCGTCGATGAGAAGTATGCAGGAGGCCTCTGTTGATGGGGAATGGACCTCCCATCGATGAGAAGTAGGAAGCCTCCGTTGATGGGGACTGAACCTCCCGTCGACAAGAAGTATGTAGGAGCCCTCCGTCAACAGGCCATGAGTGGTCTGTCGATGGTAGATAAGTATTCATCAATAAGAAATCATGAAGCAGGCCTCCACCAAAGTGCATGAAGTGTCCATCAACGGGATTCAAGTAGGAGGCCTTCGTAGATGGAGAATGAACCTCCCGTCGACGAGAAAGTATGTAGGAGGCCTTCGTTGACTGGGATTATGCATCCGCTGACTGGAACATAGTGTGAGCCTCTGCAGAATGTTGCTGGAGGCCTCTGTCGACGGGGATTATGCATTCATAATTTACGGGAATATAGTGTAAGCCTATGTAGTCTGTTCTGTGATGAAGATGATTTAGAAATGCCTGCCGTCAACAGGATATTTGTCTCCCAATGACAAACAAAGTCTTCTTGATAATATATGTTTAGCATATATGACCGTTGAAAGGCGGTCAGGCAGGAGTTATGGTGAAGGAATACAGTCTGTTCCGATGCTTCTTGAAAAGAACTCAGTGTTGTCGGAGTCTGTCAATACAGCTCCTGGAGTCATCCATCCTTAAAACTCTTGTTTGAGTATAGGAATATCGTGCCATGTAGGAAGCCCAGGCACCCCAAGCTATGGGTTCAATCCATGTCGTAAACTGCTGGCAGAAGAGTAAGCTGCAGTCAGAGCTGAAGCTGGCGGGAAAATGAACGGAGACTACCAGGCAACACCCACTTTTATAGGCACAGCCCAGGAAGTGAGGTTGTGTGGGTGGTCCCTGATGTGGATACTGCTGGAAGAGACTGCATGCTAGAGCGCCACCTATCGGGAACTCTCAGAAGTAATCACTTACTGCAAGAGACCATTCCATGGAAGATCTACTGTTACAGGTGAGTAAAGTACAGTTACGTAAGAACTTACCGTAACAGCAGATCTTTGAGAACAGCTCTTGCAGCAGGTTACACCATTAGGACTGAAGCTGGCAGGCGTCAGGACCCCACAGAAATTTTCTAGCTAGCAGTCTTCAGTGGGGACCGCCTCCGACGTCGGTCCTGTCCCCGACGTCAGGGGTAGTACATCAGGAGGTGGTCCCCCCACAATCCTCAGTTCTCCCGCCGGAGACTCCCGGCCGCTGGATGACATCAGAAGAGGAGACCGAGGATCCGCCACCAGATGGCACAGACTAGTAAATAGGAATGACTCATCCCCTAGGATGGGTGCTTGACTACGACCTACCTCCAAAAGGGGGATGGTGGGCGGGAAGGTACCTGCTGCAAGAGCTGTTCTTGAAGATCTACTGTTACGGTAAGTTCTTACATAACTCTACTATCTTACTTCAAGATACAGCTCTTGCAGCAGATTACACCATTAGGACTGATTTCCAAACAATAGTGGCAATCATGTGCTACTGGGAGCATGAAAGGCAGAGGTCTCGATATTACTCAAGCCTAGGACAGAAGTCCCTGAAGAACGGCTAGACCGAACCCTGCTCTTCGCCTTGATGCAATGTCCAGACTGTAATGCCTGATAAAGGTATGCACAGAGCTCCAAGTAGCTGCAGCGCAAATAGCTGAGGTGGAGATGTTCTTTAACGCCGCAAAAAGGAAGTAGCCACCCCTCTTGTGGAATGACCATTGACCGCGCCCGGTAAGAGTTTATTGCGCTTGTCATAACAGAAAGTGATGCACTGGATGAGCCACCTCGAGAGTGACTGTTTGGAAATAGGAGCTCCTTTCATCCTGTGAGGAGAGGAAACGAAAAGTTGGTCCGCCTTTCGAAGCTGTTTGGTTCTGGTCAGATAGTATCTGAGGCACCGCTCTAAAGGTCGTCGCACGCTAGAAAAAGGACAGAGAGGCCGATACTTGCGATGTCGACGGCGGGAAAAGAACTGGGGATTGTGGGGGGACCGCCTCCTTATGTACTACGCCTGACGGGGGTGGGACCGACGTAGGAGGCAGTCCCCGCTGAAGACTGCTAGCTAGAAAATTTCTGTGGGGTCCTGATGCCTGCCGGCTTCAGTTCTAATGGTGTAACCTGCTGCAAGAGCTGTATCTCAAAGTAAGATCTTGTTTTTCTAGGATCGTGGATATGTTGTTCATCCACACTTATTGGCAGACTCCTAGCAGTTCTCCAGGAGGAGGAAGGCAAGGCGCACAACCCCACTGATACTCACTTTGGAAATAGAGATTGGAGAACGGAGACCCCAAAACCAGCATTCCGGGCATGACTCAAGGTCAGCGTGGTAATGGGTAATGAATGTGTTTGTCGACTTTCAGGTAGCAGCCAGACAGATTTCCTGGATAGGGATGTCCTGGAAGCAGCCACTGATGCAGTGGTATGGCGGGTAGAATGAGCTCTTATCCCTTTGGGAGGCTCTATGCCCACCAACTCATAGCACAGACTTATGGAACATGAA
Organism: Neoceratodus forsteri; assembly: GCA_016271365.2. NCBI lineage: Eukaryota > Metazoa > Chordata > Ceratodontiformes > Ceratodontidae > Neoceratodus > Neoceratodus forsteri. The sequence continues at coordinate 25,446,688 of JADMNL010000034.1, read as the reverse complement.
ATCCACCTTGTAAATGTCTGTTTTGCTGCAGGTCTGCCAGAAGCAGCTTCAGCATAGGTGACAAACAGCTGGCAAACCTCTCCCAAAATTTCCACCGACCTCTCCTTATAATAGGTGAGAGCGTGCCTCAGGTCCAAAGTATGGAGCCTGTACTCGGCCTCCAAGGTGTAATTAGGGTAGTATACTGGCAGAGTTAACACCTGCATAAGTTGAAACTCTGACACCACCCTTCGAAAGGAATTTCGTGAGGGGGCACAGGACAACCATGTCCCTGTGGAAGACCAAATGAGGGGAGTCCACCGAAAGTGCCTGGAGCTCCCCTGTCCTTCTTGCAGACAGGATACACACCAGGAAGGCAGTCTTCTACGACAAGTGTGACAAGGCACACTTGAGCATTGGTTCAAATGGCTTGCCCATGAGCTTTGCCAGTACCAGCAGTAGATCACACAGAGGTGGAGGTTCACGTACTGGAGGGGATATCTGATACAGGCCTTTGAAAAAGCGACCTACCACTCTCTCCTGCACCAACATCGTCTGACTGGCCCACGCCCGGTAAGCAGAGATGGCTGCCAGCTGCACCCCAAGGGTCGATGACCAAAGACCGCCTTTGGACAGAGACCAAAGGTAGTCAAGAATGTTAACCACTGGACAGGACAGAGGGCCCAGGACCTTGCCCTGACACCAAATGGAAAACCTTTTCCATTTGAAGGCATAACATTTCCTGGTCGATTTCTTTCTGGATGCCTCCACCACAGAGAGGACACTCTCAGAAAGACCCAAAGCCTGGAACCCTAGCCACTCAGGTACAAGGCTGAGAGGTGCAAGGATTGAAGGTGCAGATGGTACACCTTCCCCTGACTGAGAAAGATCAGGTCCGGGTATGCAGGAAGCTGCTCCGGAGGCCAGCAGCTGAGGAGATCTGGATAACAGAACTGGCACGGCCAGTCTGGGGCTACCAGAATCACCTTCGCCTTGTTCCTCCTCACCTTGAGGAGCACCTTGTGGATCAAGGGAAATGGAGGGAAGGCATAGAAGAGGCCTGGGGTCCATGGCCTCGAGAAGGCATCCCCCTGCAGCGAGCCCTGAGGGGGGTGGGCATGAAACAGCCTCAGCATGGTGTTTTCCCTAGAGGCAAAAAGGTCCACCATTGGTTTACCCCAACAGGAGAACAGGCTGTAAACTACCTCTGGATGGAGAGACAACTCGTGGGATGTCTCGCCCAAGCGGCTGAGAGCATCCGCCAGATGGTTTGAGGCTCCAGCCACATGAATGGCTAGGAGATCTGCCTCCAGACGCCTGACGAGGGTCCAGAAGCGGAACGCCTCCCTGCAAAGCAGACAGGAGTGTGTGTCACCTGGTTTCTTGTGGTAGTACATGAATGTGGTATTGTCCGTCTGAACTCTAACCACTAGACCCCAGAGCTGAGGAGCAAAAGCTGACAGTACCAGTCTGACTACTCTGATCTCCAACAGGTTGATGTGGTATTGGGACTCCATGGGGGTCCAGAACCCATAAGCACTTTTGTCCCCCATGTGGGCTCCCCAGCCTATTAGAGAGGCATCGGTTGTGAGGACGGCCGTCGGCTCAGGGCGGACAAACGGGATCCCTTCCTGCAACCGTTCTGGGGCGGTCCACCACGGGAGAGCGTCCCACATCTTCTGGGTTACAATGATCAGCTGGTCGAAATGACCGTGACGCAGAGTCCACTGGGTGGTCAGCTCCCACTGGAGTGGGCGCATGTGCCACTGGGCCCAACGGACCACGGAGTGGCGTGCCGTCATGTAACCCAGCAGGGGCAGAAAGTCCCGGGCAGGGCACAGTTGTCCAACCAGAAATGATTGGGCAAAGGAGGAGAGAACCTCCGCCCTGTCCGCCAGGAGCTGAGCTCTGGCTTGACAAGAGTCGAGCTCTGCCCCGATGAAGCACATCACCGGAGAAAGCATGAGTTACGACTTGACGTTCTTGTCAAGAGGCTGAGTTGGGAGCAGGTCTGGAGGGCCAGGTCCCTGGACCTCTCCACCTCCTGCTGGGTGGGACCTGCTAAGAGCCAATCGTTGAGGTAGGGGTAAAGTCGGACCCCCCCCCTCCCGACGCCTTAAGATTGGCTGTCACCACTGCAATGCATTTGGTGAGGACCTGTGGGGCCGATGACAGGCTGAACGGTACGTTTCTGCTGCCACCCTTGAGAGGAGGGTTGCTGTGCTGCAGGGGAAGAATGCCAAAAAGGCTTCTTATTCTGCTGCTGTTTCTTTTCCGAAGAACCTTTAGCTGAAGTAGCGTCCAAGGTGGCATTGTACTGCTCAATAGACTGAAGGTGACCAGCCACACCTGGGCCGAAAAGGTCGGTGCCCAGTAAAGGCACAACAGCTAGTCTGTGCTGAGTATCTGCCGGGAAAGAGGACAGTCTTAGCAAAGTCCTGCGACGAGAGGCAAATGCAGCTGCCATCGAGCAGTCACAAGAATCCCCAATGTCCAGGGCTGTCTGAAGCTGCTGTTTGGCAACAGCCCGGCCCTGATCCCGAACTTGCTTGACCATGGTCTGCAAGTCAGCGGGAAGGTGTGGGAGGGCTTCATCCAAAGACCCTGAGAGGGCATGGGAGAAATGTGCCATGGTGAAGGCCGAACTTGCCTGACGAAAGCCTAAAGGTGAGGCCGCACAGACCTTTCAAGCCGAATGATCCAATACTTTGAATTCTTTTTCGGGAGATCAGACAGTGTCAACAGAACTGCCAGTATGCCTGAACACAGAGGTGGTCACCAGGCTCTTGGCCAAAGGGTGCTCTGTAAACCCCGCAAGGGACCCCATGGGCACCGCATACTTTCTGGCAATGCGGGCAGACGGAGCTGGACAGCAGGCAGAGAACTGCCAAAAATCTAAGGCCAGGCCAGCTATGGCCTCGGCCACAGGAAAGGCCTCCATCGCGGCATCCCCTCCCTTGAGGATGTCTGTGAGAGGGTTCTCTGCCTTTTTCTGGATAGGTTCCAGGGGCATACCTGTATACTCAGAGATAAGGTGAAGAATGCCCTCAAAGGATGAAGGACCTTCCTCTGTCTCTATCCCACCAGCAGATTCGTCATCCCCGGGATGAGAATGTAGGCCGGTCTCATCCAAATCCGAGGAATCCAGATGCAACAGTCGACCGCCCAGGTCACCTTTGATCCGCCGAGAGTGGTCCGGGGTGACAGTGACTGAAAGATACCGGGGAAGCCTGGTGTCTGGTCTATCTTCCTTAGAAGAAGCCCCTCCCTCAGGCTGCTTGGGTGGTGGTTCCACCACGATCTGTGGAGAGAACGGTTCACGCCGAACCAGAGGTTTTGCCGGCTCTGGGGGTGGGGAAACTGACAATCAGCTCCGAAGGAGGCTTGACCTAAGACACAAACATAAATAATGGCCGGGGAAGCTGAGAGTCCGGCTTGTACCTGGACAAAATCATCTGTTGTCACATGAGTTCCTCGTAGTTTCTGCCGGAGCCTCTCCTCATTCAGGGAGGACGACCGATGGCACTGCCTCTCTTTTGAGTGCTTGTGGCTCTTCCTCAGCCTGTTGGTTGAGGAGGTCCTAGACCTTAATAGACATCGGATGGGCAGATTCAGTCGCTTGAGACACACCAGCAGGACCGGTGATTTCCCAAGGTCGGGGACTATTTCTTCAATGGTATTCCCAGTGAGCTGGGTCTCCCCGTCAGGGAAAGAAAGGACTGGAGTCCAATTGAGAGAATCGTTGACTGGAGTCGGCAAAAATGGTCGATCAGGTCGATGATTACTTCAGCCTCGATCAACATTTCAGTCGACTGGCCAGACTGCACAGCCGAGAACCCAGTGGCCAAAGAGGCTATTTCGACCGAAGTCGAGACTGCCGGATCCTGGGACCAAGATCTCTCCTGATCCCAAGAACGTCTTCGCCGAGACGAAGATGATCCCGGATCCTTTTCCCACTTACGGGGCAGAGAGGACTGCGTGCCCGAAGGACCCTCTCCCTTAGTCAGGAGAGACTGGCACAACTCTCAGAAGGAACCAGAGAAGGTGGAGCCCAGGTTGAGCGTAACGAAGAAGTTCAGAGAGGAAGATTCCCCGGCACAAGCCGCTTCCTCCTCGAAGGCCTGCATGCGTTCCAGTTTCTCAGCAGATCTTGCGGCTGTGTAAACCGCCCAATGAGCCTCCTTTGATTTCACTGGAAGGTTCCATTTTTCCGGCCTCCCCAACTTCAGGCGTCCGAGATGGTCATCAAGGACTTTAGGGTGAAATGCAAGGATAAATAAATAAAAATCGCACTTCAAGGTGTCATGGTCGACACCCAACCAATAGAGGCATGCAGCTTGGGGATCGGTGCGCGACATTTTCTGGCCACATGAACACCGGCGAAATCCAGGGGAAGACTTGTCTTTCAGAATCAAACATACGCAGTCGCGATTGCTAAAGCAAACTAGACGAATTTTCGGAATAACCGAAGGTTTTGTAACCAGGGCCTACAAAATGCAGGACCACAAAGGAGGCAACCTAAATCTTCCAGCGGAAAGGAAGATCTGGGGTCATGGGGCGGAGCCGAGGGTTATACCACCCGGGTGGGTGGGAGGAGCTAGCTTGAAGACTTCCGGCGATCCTTAAAGGGAAAGGACATGCCAATGTGGATGAACAACATATCCACGATCCCTAGAAAAACAGGTTACTCACCTGTAACAGTAGTTCTAGGAGTGGTATATGTTGTTCATCCACACTGTCTGGCATGTCCCTTTCCCCTTTAAATCTTCCCGGAAGTCTTCAAACTGGCTCCTCCCACCCACCCGGGTGGTATATACCTCGGTTTCACCCCAAAGCGCCAGATCGTAGCCCGCTGGAAGCAAGGATGTACACCCAAAGCCGGGGAGGTCGGGTGGGTGCGTGTGCATGAACAACATACAGCAGTCCTAGAACTACTGTTACAGGTGCGTAACCTGTTCTTCTAGAAGCGTAGATATGTTGTTCATCCACACTGTTTGGCAGACTCCGAGCAGTTCTCCAGAACAAGGGAGGCAAGGCGCACACCCCCTACTTAGGAAACGGAGATTGGAGAACAAAGGCCCCAAAACCAGCATCCCAACGTGACTCAAAGTCGATGAGGTAGTGGGCGATAAAGCTGTTTGCCGACTTCCAGGAAGCAGCCCGATAGATTTCCTGGATAGGAATGTCCTTAGAAGCAGCAATATGGCGGGTAGAATGAGCTCTTATCCCTCTGGGAGGCTCCTTGTCCGCCAACTCATAGCACAGACCTATGCATTATGTAATCCATCTTGCTATGTTCCGTTTGGCTGCAGGTCTGCCAGAAGCGGCTTCAGCATAGGTGAGTAACAGCTGGTGAACCTCTCCACAAATTTCCGCCGTCCTCTCCTTGTAGTAGGAGAGAGCACGTCTCAGGTCAAAGGTATGGAGCCTGTACTTGGCGTCCGAGGCGTAAGTTGGGTCGTATACTGGCAGAGTCAATATCTGGTTAAGGTGGAACTCTGACACCACCTTTTGAAGGAATTTTGGGTGGGGGCACAGGACAACTTTGTCCCTGTGAAAGACCAGGTAAGGGGAGTCCACCGAAAGTGCCTGCAGCTCCCCTGTCCTTCTGGCTGATGTGATAGCCACCAGGAAGGCAGTCTTCCACAATTGTGAGGGCTCACATTTGTGCATGGGTTCGAATGGCTGGCCCATGAGCTTTGCCAAAACCAGCAACAGATCCCACGGAGGTGAAGGTTCACGCACCAGAGGGGATATTTGATCCAGGCCTTTGAAGAAGTGCCCGACCACTGTCTCCTGTGCCACTGTCAGCTGACTGGCCCGCGCCCGGTAAGTGGAAATGGCTGCCAGGTGCACCCCAAGGGTCGATGACAGTAGACCCCCATTGGAGAGTGACCAAATGTAGTAGAGAATGTTAGCCACAGGACACGATAAGGGGTCCAGACACTTACCCTTACACCAAATGGAAAACTTTTTCTATTTGAAGGCGTAACACTTCCTGGTCAATAAAGTACAGTTACGTGAGAACAGCTCTTGCAGCAGGATACACCATTAGGACTAAAGCCGGCAGGTGCCAGGACCCCACGGAAATTTTCTAGCTAGCAGTATTCAGCGGGGACCGTCTACGACGTCGGTCCTGCCCACAACGTCAGGCGTAGTACATAAGGAGGTGGTCCCCAGAATCCCCAGTTCTTCCGCCGAAGGCTCCCGGCTGCTGGATTACATCAGAAGAGGAGACTGAGGATCCGCCATCAAATAGCAATCAGAAAGAGGCTGTGAACGCCTTGTCCTAGGTGAAAGATGTTGGAACTAGAATCTACCTCCAGCGGGGATGGTGGGAGGGAAAGTACCTGCTACAAGAGCTGTTCTCAAAGATCTACTGTTACGGTAAGTTCTTACATAAATGTATTATCTTACTTCGAGAAACAGCTCTTGCAGCAGATTACACCATTAGGACCGATTCCCAAGCAATAATGGAAATCCCACACCACTGGGAGGAGGGAAGGTAGAAATCCTTAATGAAACCAAAGCCTAGGACAGAAGTCCTTGAAGGACCGCTAGACCAAAACCTGCTCTTCGCTTCGATGTAATATCCAGGCTATAATGCCTGATGAAAGAGTGCATGGAGCTCCAAGTAGCTGCAGCACAGATGGCCGAGGTGGACACAGGAGGTAGCCACTCCCTTTGTGGAATGACCCTTAACCGTGCCCGGTAAGGGTTTGGTGCGCTTCTGGTAACAGAACGCGATACACTGAATGAGCCACCTGGACAGTGACTGTTTGGAAGCAGGAGCTCCCATCATCCTGTGGGCAAAGGAGACAAAAAGCTGGTCTGACTTTCGGTGGTGTTTGGTTCTCGTCAGATAGTATCGGAGACACCTATGCACATCTAGGGTGTGCAACAGGGCCTCTCCTCATTTCGAATAGTTAGGAAAGTACACTGGTAGATCGATGTCCTGATTAAGGGTGAGAGCTGAGACCACCTTAGGCAGAACTTTGGGATTAGTCCGTAGGGATACCCTGTCTTAGTGAAAAACCAAATAAGGTTCTTTGCATATGAGTGAATGGAGTTCAGAAATTCTTCTGGCAGAGGTAACGGCAACTAAAAACAATGTCTTTCAAGTGAGAAGACGTAGCTCGCAATCCGCGGCTGGTTCAAAGGGTGGCAGCGTGAGCTGCTCCAAGACAAAGGGTAGATCCCATGGCGGAATTGGATCCTTAATCGGAGGTCTAAGGTGGAGAATACCTCTCAGGAAGGCTCGTGCCATGTTCAACTGGTATTTGGTGCATTGGCCTATAGGACAATGATAGGCTGATATGGCACAGAGGTGCACTTGGATCGAGGAGTAGGCCAAGCCAGTCTGAAAAAGAGACAGGAGGTAGTCCAAGACCGACTTTTCTGGACAGTCTAGAGGTGAAAACCCCCGCGCTTGAACCCATAGGCAAAAACGGCGCCATTTCATGGCGTAAGTAGCATGAGTGGCTGGTTTTCTCGCAGCCAACAGATCAGCAGCTACCTCTTGCGAGACCCAGTGTCGCAAAATGGCTATGTCTCTAGGAGCCAAGCGTGCAGGCTCAACAAACGAAGGTCCGGATGGACCAAGGAGCCATCTTCCTGAGACAACAAGTGAGAGCTGATTGGCAGAGGCACCAGAGGTTCCCGGGATAGCTGATGTTCTAGAGGGAACCAGATCTGCTTGGGCCAGAACGGCGCGATGAGCATCAGCGTCACTTGCTCTCTGCGAAGTTTCAGAAGAACCCTCTGGATCAACGGAAAGGGGGGAAAAGGCATAGAGGAATCTGCCCACCCAGGAGAGGGACAACGTGTTTCGCCAGAAAACACCATGCCCTGGATCTAGCTAGCAAAAATTAGGCAGTTTTGCGTTGGATGGGGACGTGAAGAGGTCTAACTCTGGTGTACCCCATCTGTGAAACAGATCCTCTACTACCTCCTGGAGTAGTTCCCACTCGTGGACTCTGGCCTGAGAGAGTGGCTCAGGCCGTCTGCAATGACGTTGTCCACTCCTGGGACATGAACAGCAATGAGGTTTGTGCTGTGTTGCAAAGCCCAATCCCACACCCTCATGGCCTCCCTGCAAAGCGGGTAAGAATGGGTGCCTCATTATTTGTTGAGGTAACATCACCGCATAATTGTCTGTTTGTAACAGAAGGGTACCCGGTGGAATCTTCAACTGGAAGGCCTGCAGGGCGTAAAGAACTGCTCCCATTTCCAGGATTTTTATGTGGAGATGAGTCTCTTGGACTGTCCACAGGCCCTGAGACCGGACACTGTCGAGGTGTGCTCCCCATCCAAGCCCAGAGGCATCTGTGGACAGTGTCACAATCGGAGACGGCGCAATGAAGAGGACCCCTGCCGATAGAGTCTTCGGATCTGGCCACCATTGCCAATCCCGGATTATGGTCTTCGTGATCTAGATTGGAACTGCAGATGGTCTTGCTTTTGATCCCACTGGACCCATAACATCCACTGGGTGACCCGCATGTGGAGACGAGCAAGCGGGACTGTTGCAATGTCCACAGCCATGTGTCTGAGCAGGCAAAGGACCAATCTGGCAGGAACGGTCTTCACCGAAATGTCCCTGATGAGGGATCTGATGTGTTCCGCTCTGTCTTGTGGAAGAAAGGCTTTCCCTTTGGACGGTGTCCAGAACTGCGCCTATGAACTGCAGAGTCTGTAACGGAACCAGGCGTGACTTCTCTTGATTAATCAAGATGCCCAGCGTCTCGAACAAAGACTGAGTATAATGAATGGCGGACATCAAGGCCTCCCGAGAGGGTGCCATGAGAAGCCAGTCGTCCAGGTAGGGGAACACATACTGGCCTTGTCTCCCCAGAGTCGCCGTTCAGGCCGCCATACACTTCGTGAATACTCGAGGTGCCGATGACAGTCCGAAGGGGAGGGCTCGGAACTGATAATGGTGGCCCTGGAACTCAAAGCACAGAAACTTCCAGTGCCCTTCAGCAATGGGTATATGCAGGTAAGCGTCCTGCATGTCCAAGGATGCTAGAAAGACGCCCTGCTGGAGCATGGGAATCAGACCTGTAAGAGTCACCATGCGGAAGCGTTTGTACAGGACCGACTTGTTGAGGTCGCTGATGTCCAGTATCGGAGAGAGATCCCCTGTTTTCTTGGGAACCAGAAAGAAGTGAGAATAATACCCTGCACCCCTCTGGTTCTGTGGTACGAGCTTTATCGCTTCTTTTCTTAGGAGCGCGAGTACCTCCTGCTGAATGAGCAGGGCATGCTGACCCGCGTAACGGGAAAGCAGGGGAGGTCTTGCGGAGGGTGGTCGAGAAATTCTATAAAATGACCTTTCTTGACCAACTGGAGAACCCACCGGTCGGTGGTAATCGACTGCCACCCTAAAAAGTGGCGAGCGATGTGACCCCCGACCTTTTGTGCCCGTTGATCCGGAGGAGGGGAAGGAGTCGGGAAGGAGTCATGCTGTGGCAGCACTGGTCCCTGAAGGCTGCGCCGGTTTCGTGTAACGTGGCCTCTGCCTGGGGGTGACTTGGCCTGGGCTTTATGCTGAAAACTGCCCTTTTGGTGCTGGCCGGAACGTGGCTGCTGCCTCTGTTGCCGGCTGTGAAAACTGCTCTGGTTCCTGTGAAAGGAACCAGGCCTGGATCTGTACATGGTCTGTACAGACCTGACTGCCTTCCCAGCGTCCTGGAGTTTGGTGATGACCTTCTCCGAGGATTCACGAAAGAGTACTTCGCTGTTATATAGGACGTCAAGAATGTTCTTCTGTACGACCAGGGTGAAGCTGGAGACACAGAGCCAAGAGGGTCTCCGGAGACAAACGCCAGAAGCTGCAGCTCTGGCAGATGAGTCCGCAGAATCGTATGTGGCTCGAAGCACTTGGGTACCCACATCTGACCCTGTGCGGAGAAGACTGAGGAGTCCTGGCCCTGTTCCCACAGGGCGTTCTGAAACTGCCATTTGGGTGAGGTAGTTCAGAGATCTGATGGCACGTGAAGCAGCTGCGTACATGCATCTCCCCAGGGCATCCAGTTGCTTGGATTCCTGGTCCGGTGGCTGTGTGCTCATATGTTGTGGTCTTTGAGACCAGCCATGCGAGGCCATGATGACCAGGGAGTCTGCCAGAGGTTGTTGGGCCAAGTACTGGTCCTCTCTCGGGGCCTTGCACAGACGGTCAGCCTTCTTCGGCACTGCGGAGGTGGAGTCACGGGCCCTTCCACAAGCCTTGCGGCGTCCGCGAAGTGTCTACCAAGGGTGGTACTACCACAGGCTTTGGGTCTTTCTGCCGAAGATAGCGAGCAAGGCGTTGTCGTTCCGGGTCAAGGTCTTCAGCATCCCACCCCTTGTTGTCCTGGATGTGCATCATGATCTCAGCGAAAGAGGAATCATCCGGAGGAGACCTGGGGAGGTCATGTGGGTCAGGAGAGGAGATGAGATGCTGAGTGGAGAAGGAGATCTGGAGTCCTCCCCCGACGGAGTGTACAGACACCATCTGGGTCGCTTGGGGCTGGGAGACCCTGATGGAGATCTTGAGGAAGGCCTTCTCCTGTCTTTGGACCTGCCCCTAGGAGGTGGAGTCTGATCCTTGGGGGTTCGTGGTTGTCCTGCTGGCACCATAGGTGGAGGAGGAGGCGTAGGAGGCGAAGGAGGAGGAGGTTTAACAGGGACCACATCCTTTTGGATGGTGTCCCACGAAAAAGTAAAGAGCCCCTTTACTGCTTCAATATTCATGCCAGACGAAGAGCCTGGTGCCGGTGGTCTGTCGCCAGGGTCGGGTGTCGGGTCCCTGGGTGTCTTCGGATTCAGGGAAGATTCCCACGGGAGCCCGGCATCCTCGGTGTCGCCTGCCTGGTCTTCGGGCAGTGTGGTGTCCTCTTCAGTCGATTCCGTGTGACCGGCGTCCGCCGGTGACCGGAGAGAGTACGACGCCGACGTCTGTCTCCTGGCTGACGCTTTCGGATCCAGCGAACGCCCAGCTGGCGACTGGTCTCTGGCTGGTGTCGTCGGTTCCTGCGAGCGCCTGGCCAACTTCAGATGCTTAGCCGACTTCGGGTCTGACGACCGCTTCAGGGACGTCAGGTCCTTGGTCTTTCTAGGAGCTGGATCAGGACCTCTGGGAGGTTGGGAAACCGACCTGGAGTGGATGTCCCGACGTCGGGTGGAAGATGATTTGTGGTGCTTGGAAAAGGTCTTGGACGGAGTGGAGGAAGCCGAGGTCCTCGAAGTCTTAATAGGCTGGAGCAAAGAGCCGCTGAGCCTGGACTTTAATGGGGCTGTGACCGAGCCCTGAAGGGAGAGCGTCTGATCTGGTGCAGCCTGAGCTGAGGGAGTCCGAGACCCAGTTCTGGGATTTGGACCTTACTTTCTCCTGGTGCTTATGGGCCTTCGAGGACGAATCTCCCCTGGAAGAAGGTTCTTGGTCCATCCGTTTTCATTTTTCTTCAAGAAGATACGCCTGGAGTGCCTTCTGACGGCGGATCCTGGTGTGCCTATTGAACCCTTGGCAAAAGGTGCAGGCCTTGGTATCGTAGTCCGGGCCTAGGCACCGCACGCAGGAGGAGTAAGGATCCTTGAAAGGGATCTGTTTGCTGCAGGCACACTTCGAAAGGAGTTGGAAAGGACATCAGTTTGAAAATGTAGAAGTTCTGTAGTCGTTGCACACTAGGTAGAGATCGAGAGGCCGATGCTGGCGAGTCGACGGCGGAAAAAGAACTGGGGATTCTGGGGGACCACCTCCTTATGTACTATGCCTGACGTCGGGGGCCGGACCGACGTCTGAGGCGGTCCCCGCTGAATACTGCTAGCTAGAAAATTTCCGTGGGGTCCCGGCGCCTGCCAGCTTCAGTCCTAATGGTGTAACCTGCTGCAAGAGCTGTTTCTTGGAAGTAAGATCTACCTTTATCTCGACGCTTGGGCACCAGGAAGTAGGGGAAGAGCGCCGAAATGGCTTCATCTTTCTCTTCTGCTGGTTCTTGCCCGAAGAACCCTTGGCAAAAGTAGCACTGGCCTTTTCTATACGCTGAAGATGACCAGCCACTCCTGGACCGAACAAGTCAGTACCCAGGAAGGGCATGACAGCAAGCTTATGCTGAGTATCCGCCGGGAAGGAGGAAAGCCTCAGCCAAGCCCTGCGGCGAGAGGCCACTGTTGCTGCCAGCGAGCGGGCACAAGAACCCTTGATATCCAAGCCCGTCTGGAGCTGCTGTTTAGCAAAAGCACGGCCATGGTCAGGGACCTGCTTGCCTGTGGTCTGCATGTCCGGTAGGAAATGAGGGAGGACCTCGTCTAATCACCCAAGAAGGGCAGGAGAGAAGTGTGCCATAATGACAGCCAAGCTGGCCTGACGAAGGCCCAGGGAAGAGGCTGCATAGACCTTACGGGCAGTGTGGTCCTTATTCTTGGACTCTTTGTCCGGGGGTTGGTCACTGTTGGCCGAACTACCAGCATGCCTGAACACAGAGGCGGTCACCAGGCTCTCAGCCAAGGATGCTCTGTGAACCCAGCAAGGGTCCCCATTGGCACTGCATACTTGCGGGCCATGCGGGCAAATGGTGCTGGGCAGGAGGCATGACACTGCCAAAGTTCAAGGGCTGGGCCAACAATGGCCTTGGCCACTGGAAAAGCCTCCGTCGGGGTATCCCCTCTCTTGAGAATGTCAGTGAGAGGGTACTCCACCTTTTTCTGGGTAGGCTCCAGGGGCATTCCGGTGGAATCAGAATTGAGGCGGAGAATGCCATGGAAAGAGGAAGAGCCTTTCTCTATCCCTGCGCCAACGGACGACTCATCATCCCTGGGATGCAAGTGCAAGCCGGTGACGTCCGTGTCCGAAGAGTCATGATACAGCAGTCTAAAGCCTAAGTCACCCTCAATCTGCCGAGGGCAGTCCGGGGTGACTTATCGACAGATGTCAGGGAAGCCAGGTGTCCTGTTGGTCCTCTTGAGGGCGCCCCTCCCTCAGGCTGTTTAGGCAGTGGTTCCACCCGAATCGGTGGAGAGACCGGAGCAGGCCTAACGGAGAGACGGCCTGGCCCCACGAGCGGAGGAACAGAGAGCTTCAGTTCTGATGGAGTCTGCTTCAGCCTAGGAGGCGACAGCCAAGTGATGGCCGAGGAGCCGGCTTCTGCCCGGTCAAGATCAGCTGCTGCCACATAAGGTCTTCATAGCACCGGCAGAGTTTCCGCCAGAGCCTCTCCTCGTCCAAGGAGGATGAGGACCTGTGGCGTCGCCTCTTTGAGTGCTTATGGCTGTTCCTCGGTTGTTTGGCCGTGGGGGTCCTAGACTGAGACCGGGGAGGCCGACGCGGTCGATCAGGAGACACTGGGATCGGGGAGACCCAAGGTTCCAGGACCAGGTCCTTGATGGGGACACCTGCAGGCTGGGTCTCCTCATCCAGAAAGACTAGGACCGGAGTCCGATCCAAAGAGTCGTCGGGCATAGCCGGCGACAAAGGGTCAATTGGGTTGAGGATAATTTCGACCTCATCGGCCACTTCCTAGGTCCGAAAAGCCAGCGGCCGAGGTCGTGATCTCAACAGAGGTCGAGATCATGTACTCTTGGGACTTGGACCTCTCGAGGTGCCAAGAGCGTCTTCGTCGAGACGAAGACAACGGGTCCTTCTCCCTCCTTCAAGAGCAGGAGGAGTGCGAGCCCTAGGGCTCCTCTCCCTGAGTGGGGAGAGACAGGCACATCTCTCCTTGAAGGAGCCCGTAAAAGTAGAGCCTAGGTTCAGCAGGATGAAAAGGCTTCGATTGGCCGAGGCGCGAGCTACTTCCTCATTGAATGCCTTCATCTGTTCCAGCTGTTCGGCGGAGCCCGCAGCCGTGGAAACTGCTCACCTAGCCTCCTTCGAATTCACCGGCGGGTTTCTTTTTTCCGGTCTCCCCAGCTTCAAGCATGCCTTGCGGTCGTCCAGGACGTTGGGATGGAAGGCCAAGCAAAAACCACATGACGAGGTGTCATGTCCGGCACCTAGGCAGTAAACGCACGTGAGGTGGGGGATCGGTGCTCGACATCTTCTGGCCACAGGGGCACCGGCGAAATCCTGGGGAAGATTTTTCCTCCATAGTCGATGCAATGAGAGCGCGATCGCCAACTCGAACGAGTTTGATTTTAGGGTAAATCCGACAATTTGAAAGCTAGGGCCTACGAAATGCTGAGAGCACGAGGGGACCTGTATCTTCCAGTGGAAAGGAAGATCTGGTGTCATGGGGCAGAGCCGAGGTATATACCACCCAGGTGGGTGGGAGGAGCCAGCTTTAAGACTTCTGACAAGATTTAAAGTGGAAGGGGACATGCCAAACAGTGTGGATAAATAATATATCCACGCTCCTACAACAGTAGTTCTAAGAGTGGTATATGTTGTTCATCCACACCGATTGGCATGCCCCTTTAATTCTTGCCGGAAGGTCCTCAAGCTGGCTCCTCCCACCCACCCGGGTTGTATAAACCCCTGGCTCCACCCCATGACACCAGAGCGTGCCCGCTGGAAGCTAAGGTTGTGCATCGAAGTCAGGGAGGTCATGTGCGTTCGTGTGGATGAACATATACCACTCCTAGAACTGCTGTTACAGGTGAGTAACCTGTATTTCTAGGATCGTGGATATGTTGTTCATCCACACTGATTGGCAGACTCCTAGCAGTTCTCCAGGAGGAGGGAGGTAAGGCGTACACCCCCTACTTATGTAATAGAGACTGGAGAACTGAGGCTCCAAAACCAGCATCCCAGCGTAACTCAAGGTCGATGTGGTAATCGGTAATGAAGGTGTTTGCGGATTCCAGGAAGCAGCCCTGCAGATATCCTGGATAGGGAAGTCCCTAGAAGAAGCCACCGCCGCAGTGGTATGGTGGGTGGCATGAACCCGTAGCCCTATGGGAGGATCCCTACCCGCCAACCTATAGCAGAGATTAATGCATGATGTAATCCATCTGCCAATTGTCCGCTTCGCTGCAGATCTGCCAGAAGTGGCTTCAGCGTAGGTGACCAACAGCTGGCAAACCTCTCCCCGAACTTCAGCCATCCACTCCTTAAAAGAGAGCGTTCGTCTCAAATCCAGAGTATGGAGCCTGTACTCGGCCTTTGAGGTGTAGTTCAGCTAGAGCACTGACAGAGTTAACACCTGGTTAAGGTGAAACTCCAACACACCCTTCGGAAGGAACTTCGGGTTGAGGCGCAGGACAATCTTGTTCCTGAGAAAAAACAAATAAGGAGACTCCAATGAGAGCGCCTGGAGCTCCCCAGTTCTTCTGGCTGACATCATAGCCACAAGAAAAGCAGTCTTCTGTAACAGATGTGACATCTCACACCTGTGCATTGGTTCGAATGGCTTGCCCATGAGCTTTGCCAGTACCAGCAGTAGATCCCACAAAGATGAAGGTTCACACACCGGAGGGAATATGTGATCGAGGCACTTGAGAAAGCGCCAGACCATTGTCTCCTGTGCCACTGTCTGTTGACCGGCCTGCGCCTAGTAAGCAGAGATGGACGCCAGTTGCGCCTTAAGGGTAGTCGTCCGGAGACCTCCTTTGGAGAGGGACCAAAGGTAGAAGAGGATACTGGCAACAGGACAGGAATTAGGGTCTAGGCCCTTGCCCCGACACCAAATGGAAAACCTTTTCCATTTGAAGGCATAGCACCTCCTGGTCGACTTTTTCCTGGATGCCTCAACCACGTTGAGTACACTGTTGCAAAGACTCAAAGCCTGGAACTCTAGCCGCACAGATACCAGGCTGTCAGGTGCAGGGATTGAAGGTCTGGATGGAATACCTTCCTCTCACTGACTGAGATCAGGTCCAGGAGTGCTGGAAGACGTCTCGGGACCTTGGTGCAGAGGCTGAGGAGATCTGTATACCCACAACTGGCATGGCCAATCTGGGGCTACCAGGATCACCTTTGCCTTCTCCCTCCTCGCCTTGAGAAGCACCTTGTAGATCAAGGGAAATGGAGGGAAGGTGTAGAAGAGGCCTGGGGTCCACAGCCACAAGAAAGCATCCCCCCTGCAGTAAGACCTGCTGAGGGTGGCAGGCATGAAACAGCCTCAGCTTGGTGTTCTCCCTGGAGGCAAACGGGTCCACCTGAGGGGTGCCCCACTGGGAGAACAGGCTGTGGACTACCTCTGGGTGAACAGCCCACTCGTGGGACGCTTCACCCACACGGCTGAGGGCGTCCGCCAGCTGCTTCAGTGCTCCTGCCACATGAATGGCGAGGAGATCCTTGTTCAGACGGCTCACAAGTATTCAGATGTGGAGTGCTTTCCTGCACAGAGGCCAGGACTGCGTGCCACCCTGCTTGTTGAGGTAGTGCATGGTTGTGGTGTCCTTCTCAACCTGGATCACTTGACCCCACAGAAACTGAGCGAATGCAGTCAGCGCCAGCCACACTGCCCAGAGCTCCAGCAGGTTGATGTGACATCAGGACTCCTCAGGGTTCCAGAGCCCGTGGACTCTGTGGCTCCCCATGTGAGCTCTCCAGCCCAGTCATAAGGACAACTGTCGACTCACGGCGGACAAACAGGATTTCTCCCTGCAGATGTTCCAGGATGGTCCACCATTGGAGAACGTCCCAAAGCCTCTGAGTTACTGAGACCAGCTTGTCGAAATGACCCTGACGATGGGACCACTGGCTGGCCAAGACCCATTGAATGGGGCGGATATGCCACTGGGCCCAATGGACTACGGTGATGTAGGCCGCCATGTAACCCAGAAGATGCAGGAAGTCCCCAGCAGGTCGCAATTGCCCAACCAGAAATGACTGGGCAAAGGAGGAGAGAACCTCCACCCTATCTCCCAGGAGCCGGGCTCTGGCTCGGCAACAGTCAAGTCCTGCCCCAATGAAGCAGATCACCTGCGAGGGCACGAGTTCAGATTTGGCCTCGTCGATTAGGAGGTCAAGTTAGAGACAGAGCTGGAGGGCCAGATCCCTGGACCTCTCCACCTCCCGAAAGGTGCGAGACTTGAGATACTGGTTTAGGTCGTGCAGATCCAGAATGGGGCACCAGCCCACCAGTCTATTTCGGGACCCGGAAGTACCTGGAAACGAACCCTGAGTCGACTGGGGGATCTGTAACTCTGGCCACTACCTCCTTGAGGAGCAGTTAGGTAATGTCATCTTGGAGAGCTGACTTTTTTTTTTTTTTTTTGGCTAGTTTTCCATTAGCAGGTTATACAGACCTGCCACTAGAGGGATTCTTGGTCTTCTACATAAATCACTGTACTCATTCGTGGGCAGTATGGCCTGCATTATCATTCTACTTCTTTCCCGGTGCTGCTACAAGGGGTGGTTGTAGTTGAGGTTCCCTAGCTTCACTCAACAGGCTGATAACTTCCTTAAAACTGCCTGTCGCAGCTCTGCTGCTGAAAACAGGAAGCCCTCAGTGTCTGCCATCCACCCTTCAGACTCAAGTCAGATAGACGCTGAGCACCCTGTTATTACCTACGCTGCGCTGTCATAGCGATAGAATCCTCTGCAGAGAGCCAGTACGCCTGGGCACCCTTGATTGGTGCGGTACTGCCACAGGGGGATTGTGATTGGTACGCCCGCTTGCCTGCTTTGCTCTGATTGGGGCACCTTCTCTATAGCCTGTTACAGTGTTCCCTTCTTAATTCTGACTTCTCAGCTCTCGCTCTCACCTGAAATTTTCTCCCAACCCTCCTTTAAATACACTCATGATCCGCCTCCTATATCATATTACTGCTTCATTGGCCTAGTTTCGACTGCTGCCAACCTATGATTGGTATCTGAGCGTGGTAATAAGACTGCCCTGTGTGAATATCTCTTGAGCCCGCCACTAACTAAGCTGCTCCTGCTCTCCTTGTTCCCCTTTCTGCTGTATTTTCTCATCTAGGTTTTAAGTGAGTACCTAGGTGGGCAAATTACTTGCCTAGAAAATATTGCACCAATACAAATCACGAGACCACTCAATCTGGGACCATGGCTCTCCTTACTGTGTTTTTATTGCTCCTAAGGTGCAGAGTTCTCAGCAATACAGTGCAATTCGAAGCACCTCAATGCAATTCAGTTCTGCAATGCACCTTTTCAATACCTAATGTTACAACGGTCTACCGTGCAGACACTATGTCATTCTCCTCTCCCCTTTTAGCCTACACCCCCTTGCTACTGTCCTCACCTATGTCTGTTCAAGCACTTACATTGATCACGATCAACTGTCATTACAGTGGTGCCGCCTCTTGCGCAGCACAATATGGGTTGCCGCGAAGAAATAAAAAAGCAGTCTCGATTCTTATAAGCTCCTTAAAGAAAGTTATACTTCTGCTTCTTCTCTGCTCAGGAAATGTGGAGCTCAACCCGCCCCCTACAACTTACCTCGCCTATCGATTTTGCTGAGGCCACCATGATGATGGTCAACATTTAAACCTGCCTAAAAAACTTGTACAGCTGCAAGCCTGGGCTGCACCGTTAACCCTGACCTTATCATAATTACTGATCGTGGTTAAAAGACAAACACTGATCAACAAATATCACTGCAGGGCTACAATTTATTTAGAGCAGATAGAGAGTCTAGAGGCGGGGTGTGGTTATCTTCAAATCTAAGTACTTGGTCACCAATATTAGTTGCAAATCTCTAGCCAAGGAATTTGAGTTAGTTTCCTGAGCTTTCATCTCCCTCCTCGAATGTATCACTATCCTAGGTGGCTATAGACCCCGTCTGGTGGTGATGAAGTCCTTAATCTTTTGAAATCCATGTTCATAGATGCAAAACTGAAACAATATTTCTAGGAGATCTAAATATGGACTGGCTGTCACCTAAATCACACGGCCTCAAATCCTTTGTGACAAGCTAGGTCTTGGGCAATTAGTCAGTGAACCCACTAGAAACAACACTCTAAATACTGCCAACAGTTCCATTCTAGATGTGGTACTAACCACCCATCCACACAAAATCTCATTCGGCAGTGTTTCACAACGACATGAGCAATCATGGAATTGTTGCTTGCATAAGATCTAAAATTAAGGCCCGGCCGCAACCTATCTTTATAACAAAAGATCCTTTGCTAAATTCAGTGCAGTAAACTTCCTATCTGACCTGAGCATGATCAGATGGCAAGATCTCTACCTAGCCAAAGATGTCAACAAGGCAGCTTACATCCTTAATGACAAACTCACTACAATAATAAATAAGCATACCCCTTTCATCAAAGTAAGGGTACGGAACAATTCCAAACCCTGGTTCACCTCGGATCTCAAGGCAGCCCTTATAGCTCGAGATAAACTCTGGGTTAAAGCTAGACATTCCAAAGAATCTTCGGATTGGCAGGCCTTTAGAACAACCAGGAGTAACTGTGTGAAAGAAATTCGCTCTGCTAAAGCTAACTATTATATTTCTACTCTCGAACAAGCTAAAGGTAACCCTCATAAAATATGGAAGACTATCAAAGCTATAGAAGGACGGCCCATGACCCCCTCTGTCCCAACAAAGATAGTTGCAAGTGGCAAGATTGCGGAAAACAAGTCCCTAATCCTGGAGGAACTTAACTCCCACTTTGCCACAGCTGGATTAGCTTTTGACTCGTCACCTTATGCTGGTGCTGCAGTGAGCCAGCATACCCTCCCGCCACATCTAGTCCTGCACCAGCCCTTCCAACTGCGACATAACTTATAAAGAAGTAGAAGATTCTCTTCTTAACTTAGACACCAAAAGCAGGGGGACGATGGCTTGGAACCCTTTTTCCTAAGGTCAGGCTACACCCATCTCACTGCCCCACTTCTCCACATCTTCAGTCTTTCCATTACATCTGCTACTGTGCCGTCCTGCTGGAAATCAGCACATATCCTCCTCTATTTAAATCTGGTGACCCATGCATGTAAACAACTATAGGCCTATCTCCATATTGCCTATCCTTTCTAAAGTTCTCGAAAAACTGATCCATATTCAGTTAAAATCTCATTTGAAACCTTCTCTCATTAACCCAGCTCAATCCAAGCTTCCAGGCTAATCATAGCACAATCACTGCACTAGCAAAAGTAACCAATGATTGGATCTCTGCTATAGATGCTAAGAAGGTAACTGGTGTAGTCTTTTGGACCTCAGCAAAGCTTTTAATACTGTTGATCACAAACTATTAGTCAATTGCCATGCAAAGTTGGGTGCACAGTACCATACCACCCAGTGGTTCTCTACCCTACCTAACTGGAAGATTCCAAAAGTAAAAGCGAAGGCTTTTTCTGCTGCCTTGCCAGTTGCAGAGGAGTCCCCAAGGATCCATCTTAGGCCCTATCTTGTTTTCTTTGTACATTAATGACTTAGATGCTAACATATCAACGTCCAATCTGCACTTTTTGCAGATGATACTGTGTTGTATACTTCTGGCTCATCGTTATCTGAAGTCAAGGGAGTGCTTCAAGCGGACTTCGCACAACTTGAGCATAATCTAATAAAGGCAAAGCTTCTGCTCAATGCTAAGAAGACTAAAGCGATGATATTCTCCTGCAGTGCTGTCACAGGTCCCCCAATACCCTTGCCCAAGACTTCATTGTCACCACGCTAAACGAGCCTCTGGAAGTTGTAACCAAATTTAAATATCTGGGTATCTGGATCGACAATAAATCATCTTTCAATGACCACGTCGAAGATGTCTCTAGAAGGTTAAAAGCAAGGTTAGGTTTCTTCTACAGAAATAGGCCCTTTTGCCCTTGAAACTCACGGCTTGTACAGGCCACTTTTCTCCCCACTACTATGGCTATGTAATCTATTCCTCCACCACTCTTGCAAATCTAAGTAAACTGGACATCCTTTATCATCGTATCGTTACGTTCATTACCAACTCCTTACCGTTCGCACCACTGTGACTTATATGCAGCTGTTGGTTGGACATCCCTTACTACTAGGCACCTGCTCCATGTGGGCTATGGACTCAAACTGCTCCTGCAGAAATTGCCAAGCTATCTCTCTTCCCTTATTAGTATCTCACATAGTGCATACTGCTAAGAAAATCTGACTTTATTATGCTTGATATACCAAGGACGCTGGACTTCCTTTGGTAAACGTAGTTATTGCATATGCCCTCCTCCATTTGGAACCAATTACAAACCATACTGAAACTAACTAGCACAGTTTCAATAAACTTCTACAAATCGCTAAGTTCAGCTAAAATAAAAGACACCTGTAGCTGTCATTAAGTCTCTTCCTTCCCCATGTGTGCCATATTTATCCACTGGTAAGGTATATTGATTTGTCATATTAACTGCTTTCCTTCCTTCTACTCCTGGCTTTATCTATGCTTACGCTCCACTGCTACTCTATCAAATCACTCCCTCCCATATCAGTTGTAGTCTGTTTGTTCTAGCTGCCAAAATATATGTATTACACACACCAGTCATCATGTTTCATTTATCAGTATGCAACCTGTAAGTCACTTCCCTGTCTCATATCAATGTTTACCACCTGCGGTCACCCTACGTGGTACACTTGTAAGTATATACTGTTATTGCTTATCTGTGTTTGTACTTTAAGTGTTTACGTCACAGGACCTCCTTGTGAATGAGCTTGCTCAATGGAGTTTTCCTGCAATAAACTTGAACTTGAGTGTATACTGATACCCTTTCCTCCAGTGGGGCATGGGCTCAGCTTGGCGGGTACTGCTCAAACTAGAGAGGGAGCCCCTGACGGACCACCTCCAACGTCTCCGTGGTAACCGGACAAGGCGGAAAGGAAGTGGCGGAGCTGGCCCCCCACAGGAGGACCCAGAGCAGGCGTGACGGGTATGGGGTGGTGACCCCCCATCCTGTCACTGAGCAGGCCTGGAAGAGGAGGATCCAGAAGCGGGACCACCTGGACCCTTCCCTCCCAATTTGCATGCTGACTAAGCTCTTGACTTGGGCTGAGAGCGCCAAGACTGGGCCTGCTGTTGTTGCCCAGATTGAAACTGGGACTGCTTGGCCACAGGGGCAGAATGGCGAAAAGACTACTTCTGTTTTTTGGAACCCTCAGATTCCTTTTGGGCAGACGTAGCGGAGTCCAGTGTGGTGCTGGACTTCTCAATATGTGCAAGGTGATCATCCACTCCTGGACCAAACAGGTCGGTACCCAGGAGTGGGACATCTGCCAACTTGTGCTGGGTGTCTGCCGTGAAGATCGAGACCCACAACCAAGCCCTGCTGTGCATGGCGACCACGGCTGCAACTGAACGGGTACAGGAATCCCTGAGGTCCAAGGACATCTGGAGTTGCCGCCTAGCAACAGCCCAACAGTGGTCCCAGACCTGGTTAACCATGGTCTGAAGGTCTGCGGGGAGGTGAGGAAGCACCTCATCCAAGGAGCCCAAAAGGGCATGATAAAATTGTGCCATGATCACAGCTGAGCTCACCTGACGGAGGCCAAGCGATGAAGCACCCTAGACCTTCTGGGCGGAACGATCCACCTTTTTGGATTCTTTGTCTCCATAATTTCCCACTCACCTGAACACAGACTCTGTCACCACTCCCTCAGCCGAGGGATGCTGTGTAAATCCCGGAAGGGAGCCGGTGGGTACCGCATATTTGTGGGCCATCCTGGCGGACGGTACAGGGCAGGAGGCTGGGTGCTGCCAGAATTCAAGAAGCGGGCCGATAACTGCTTCAGCTACTGGGAAGTCCTCTGTCGAAGAATTCCCTCTTCTGAGGATATCAGTTAAAGGGTATTCTACCCACTTCACAACGTGCTCCAACTTCATCCCCGTAGACTCAAGAGATGAGGCGGAGGATGCACATAAAGAAGGTGGGCCCCTCCTTGGTAAAAAGACTCATGGCATCATCATCATCTGAGAATGAGATGCCAGTTCAGATTCCTCGGACTCCAGATAAAGTGGTCTGCAACCGGAGCCACTGAGAACCTGCCGCAGACAGTCGGGAGTGAGTGATGGACAGCCTGTGCAGGAGGCCTGAGGCAGGCCAAGACTCCTTGGGGGGAGCCCCCAAGGGAGGCTATTTCACTGGTGTCTCCACCAGGATAGGTGGAGAGACCAGCTCTGGTCGAGTTGGGAGTCACATCACCGGCTCCACAGGTGGACGGGGGGTGGGTGTGTGTGTGACCAACTTCCCGAGTGGTCGACAATGGCCTAGAGGGTGACAGCCAGGTACTGGCCTGGGTAGAAGGAACTGCCTTCGGCCCGGACAGAACTAGCTGCTGCCACAACATGTCCTCATAGTGCCATCGCAACTTGCGTCGGAGCCTCCTCTCATCTGAGAATGAAGAGGACGAATGGCGGCGGTGCCACTTTTTAAAATGTTGTTTATGCGCCCTCTTCGGGGTTTTGATCAAGGATGCCCCAGACCTGACATCAACCGTCCGGTGGAGGGGGCGCGCTAAGGGGCGTTCATGAGAAGGGATAACCCCAGCTCCTCCAGGTCAAGGATGACCACCACCTGGCGCTTCCCAGCTGGCTGGGTCACCTCATTGGCGAGGTCCAAGAGGACTGGAGTTCTAAACAAAGAGTAGTTGGCCTTAGGGTTACCACCTGTCCTGAGTTTCGCAGGACACTCCAGATTTGGGCAGCTGTGTCCTGCAAAAAAACATGAAAAATACTACATGTCCTGACTTTTTAGTAGAAAAAATATTTCCTAACTTTTCACTAAGTCTTGTAGAACACTATAGTACCATAACTAAAATCCATTAAAATGACCTGAAACCATATAAGCAACCAAGTTAACTACAATGCTTAGCCTTAATTCTGATTATATACAGAAAACAAGTCTGTTGCACTGGTCAAGGTTACCTACTGTCCTGCAAAAAATCATGTTTCAATAAGAAATGTCCCACTTTGGGCATCTTAAAAGGTGGTAACCCTAGTCAGCCTCCTCTGTCAACAACGGGTTGACGGGGTTGAGAATGATCGACAGGATAGTCGTCTTGTGTCTGGGCCGCCTGACCTAAGTGGGGTACCATGAGGTCAGTGGCCGAGGCCACAACGTCAACCGAAGTCGAAATAGGAGACTCCTGGGACCGAGATTGCTCACTGTCCCAAGAGCAAAATCGAAGAGATGTAGATTCTCTTGGTTCCTAGGATTCCTTCTTGCGGGATCTGGAGATGTGAGAGCCAGAGCCTTCCCCGTGAGTGGGAAAGGACTGGACCAACTCCTTAAAGGAAACAGAGAAAGAGGAGCCCAGTTTAAGTGGAACGAAAACTGCAGGCAAAGATGAGAGTTCAGCAGCGCAGGCCACCTCTTCTTCGAAGGCCCTCATCTGTTCCAACTGTTCCATGGATCCAGTAGCCACGGAGATCGCATGGCGGGCATCCTTCACTTTGACTGGCGGGTGCCGTTTTTCCAGATGTCAGAGCTGGAGACGCACGAAAAGGTCATCCAAAACATTCAGAGGAAAAAAGCGACATAAGTCACAGGCGTGAGTATTGTGATTGTGACCCAGGCAGTACACATACGTGGCATGTGGGTCCGTTCGAGACATTTTCTGCTCACAGGGACATCAGTGGAACACGGGCGAGGACTTGTCCACCATCGCAGTCACAAATCTAATGGAGAGATTTGAAGAATCTTAATTGTTAAAACTGAGTTTTGGAGTGCCAGGGCCTACTAAACTTGGGAGCAAGAAGGATGGAACCTGTATCTTCCAGCGGAAAGGAAGATCTGGCGTCTTTGGGCGGAGCCGAGGGTTATACTACCCAGCTGGGTGGGGGGGAGCCAGCTTGAAGACCTTCCGGCAAGAATTAAAGGGGAAAGGGACATGCCAATCACTGTGGATGGACGACATATCCATGATCCTAGAATCATTGGGTGTTACGACTCAAGCTTGAAGACCGTTTCTGGTGACAGAGCATGCTCAATGGAGATTACCGTTGTAGAGATACTGAACTGAATAGGTACTTAGAATAAAGTTGCCAAGGAGTAACGATGATGATGTTAAGGTCTTAAAAGCCAGAACAAACAGGTGTTGCAACCTCTAAGGAAATCCATACCTCTATTGATAACAAAAATTCACAGCATAATGGAGGGATGAGGGAGACATTTTAACAATTGTCCAAGTACTGTCTGACAAGAGCTGACAAGTAATGCGAAGTTCAAAACGTACCAGCATGTCCTCATCCAACTGTTCAGCTCCATTCTCATTGAGAACAATGTCAGAAATATGGGTCTCACAGACTGATACCAGCTCTCCACACATGTCGTCGAGGAGCATCTATCACAAAATGTAAAAACACAAAAACATTGAAAGCTGTGATAAAAACAAAATTTACAAGCTTGAAATGTATAAAATATTTTACATATTATACATCCTGGAAGCATAATGCTTCCAGACAATTAGAGCACTTCTTTGAGTAGCAGGTGAGACACTCCTTTCCCTAACTGTCTCACACGTGGGGCCCTAACAGGCTCCTTGCTGACACCTGTTGCAATAAACTAGAGGGATCTTTGTGGGAAAAGATCATTAAAACGGAGAAAACACAAACAATGTTTTAATATGTCAGCCCCAAGGTAGTAAAAAAACAGGTTACTCACCTGTAACAGTAGTTCTAGTAGTGGTATATGTTCTTCATCCACACTTTGTCATGTCCCCTTCCACTTTAAATCTCACCGGAAGTCTTCAATCTGGCTCCTCCCAACCACGAGGTATATACCTCGGCTCCGCCCCATGATGCCAGATTTTAGCCCACTGGAAGCCAGGTTGTGTGCATCCACAACCGGGGAGGTTGGGATGGGTCCGTGTAGATGAACAACATCTACCACTCCTAGAACTACTGTTACAGTTGAGTAACCTGTTTTTCTACGAGCGTGGATATGTTGTTCATCCACACTCTTTGGCAGACTCCAAGCAGTTCAGGAGAAGGGAGGCAAGGCGCACACCCCCTATTTCAGGAACAGAGATTGGAGAACAGAGGCCCCAAAACCAGCATCCTGGCGTGACTCAAGGTCGATGTGGTAATGGGTAATGAAGGTGTTTGCTGACTTCCAAGTATCAGCCAGACAGATTTCCTGGATAGGGATGTCCCTGGAAGCAGCCACCGATGCATCACTATGGCGGGTAAAATGAGCTCTTATCCCTCTGGGAGGCTCCTTGCCAACCAAGTCACAGCACAAACCTATGCATGATGTAATCCATCTTGCTATGGACCGTTTGGCTGCAGGTCTCCCAGAAGCGGCTTCAGCGTAGGTGAGAAACAGGTGGCAAACCTCTCCAAGAATTTCCGCCATACTCTCCTTATAGTAGGAGACCGCACATCTCAGGTCCAGATTATGGAGCCTGGTTGTGTGCATCCACAGTCGGGGAGGTTAAGGTGAAACTCTGACACCACCTTCGGAAGGAATTTCGGGTTGGGGCGTAAAACAACCATGTCCCTGTGGAAGACCAGATAACGGGACTCCACAGAAAATGCCTGGAGGTCCCCCTGTCCTTATAGCAGACATGATAGCCACCAGGAAGGCGGTCTTCCACAAGTGTGACAAGCCACACTTGTGTACTGGTTCGAATGGCTTGCACATGAGCTTTGCCAGTACCAGCAGTAGATCCCACGGAGGTGGAGGTTAACGCACTGGAGGGGATATGTGATCCAGGGCTTTGAAAAAGCGGCCAACCATGGTCTCCTGCGTTGTCAGCTGACTGGCCCATGCCCAGTAAGCAAAGATGACTGCCAGCTGCACCCTAAGGGTCAATGACCGTAGACCCCCCCCTTTGGAGAGAGAACAAAGTTAGTCGAGAATGTTAGCCACTAGACAGGAAAGAGGATCCAAGTCCTTGCCCTGACACCAAATGGAAAACCTTTTCCATTTGAAGGCATAACATTTCCTGGTCGATTCCTTTCTGGGTGCCTCCACCACAGTGTAGACGTCTTTGGAAAGACCCAAAGCCTAGAACTCTAGCCGCTCAGGTACCAAGCTGTGAGGTGCAGGGATTGAAGGTCCAGATGGAATACCTTCCCCTGGTTGAGTGATATCGGGTCCAGGCATGATGGAAGCCGCTCTGGGTGCCTGCAGCCGAGGCTCAGGAGATCTGGATATCAGAACTGGCGCCGCCAGTCTGGGGCTATCAGGATAACTTTCGCCTTGTCCCTCCTCACCTTAAGGAGCACCTTGTGGATCAAGGGAAATGGAGGGAAGGCATAGAGGAGGCCTGAGGTCCACGGCCTTCAGAAGGCATCCCCCTGCAGCGAGCCCTGCTGAGGGGGGGCAGGCATGAAACATCCTCAGTGCGGTCTTCTCCCTTGAGGCAAACAGGTCCACCATCAGTTTGCCCCAGTGAGAGAACAGACTGTAAGCTACCTCTGGTTGGAGAGACCACTTGTGGGATGTCTGGCCTAAGCTGCCGAGAGCATCCACCAGATGGTTTCAGGCTCATGCCACATGAATGGCTAGGAGATCTGCCTCTGATCAGCCCACGAGGGTCCAGATGCATAGCACCCCCCCCTTGCACAGCTGACAGGAGTGTGTGCCACCCTGTTTGTTAAGGTAGTACATGGTTGTAGTATTGTCTGTCTGGACTTGAACCACTTGACCCCGGAGCTGAGGAGCAAAAGCTGACAGTGCCAGTCTGACTGCTCTGAGCTCCAACAGGTTGATGTGATGTGCCAGAAGCGGCTTCAGCGTAGGTGACAAACAGCTGGCGAACCTCCCCATGAATTTCAGCCATTCTTTCCTTATAACAGGAAAGAGCACATCTTGGGTCCAGATTATGAAGCCTGTACTCAGCATCCGAGGTGTAGTTAGGGTAGTATACCGGCAGAGTCAACATCTGATTAAGGTGAAACTCAGACCACCTTCGGAAGGAATTTCGGGGGTGCGTGCAGAACAACTTTGTCCCTGTGAAAGACCAGATAAGGAGAGTCCACCGAAAGCGCCTGGAGCTCCCCTGTCCTTCTGGCTGACATGATAGCCACCAGGAAGGCCGTCGTACATGACAAGTGTGAGAGCTCACACTTGTGCATGGGTTCGAATGGCTTGCCCGTGAGCTTTGTCAAAACCAGCAAGAGATCCCACGGAGGTGGAGGTTCACGCACCGGAGGGGATATGTGATCCAGGCCTTTAAAGAAGCGCCCAGCCACTGTCTCCTGTGCCAATGTCGGCTGACTGGCCCGCGATAAGCAGAAATGACTGCAAATTGCACCCTAAGGAGTCGAGGACCGAGACCCCCTTGGAGAGAGAGACCAAAATAGTCTAGAATGTTAGCCACAGAGCAGGATAAGGGGTCCATACTCTTACCCTGACACCAAATGGAAAATCTCTTCCATTTGAAGGCATGACATTTTCTGGTTGATTCCTTGCGAGATGTCTCCACCACTGTGTAGACATCCTCGGAAAGACCCAGAGCCTGGAACTCTAGCCGCTCAGGTACCAGGCTGTGAGGTGCAGAGATTGAAGGTCCGGATGTAAGATCTTCCCTTGGTTTAATAATATCAGGTCCGGGAGTGTGCAAAGCCGCTCCGGGGCCCTGCAGCTGAAGCTGAGGAGATCTGAGTACCAGAATTGGCGCGGCCAATCTGGGGCTACCAGAATCACCTTCGCCTTGTCCCTCCTCACCATGAGTAACACCTTGTGGATCAAGGGAAATGGGGGGAAGGCGTAGGGGAGGCCTGGGGTCCACGGCCTCGAAAAGGCATCCCCCTGCAGAAGCCCTGCTGAGGGGAGCGGGTATGGCACAGACTCAGCTTGGCATTCTCCCTGAAGGCAAACAGGTCCACCAATGCTTTGCCTCAATGAGCACCAGGAAGTACCTGGATACGAAGTCTGGGTCTACAGGCAGATCCGGCACTGGAGCTACCGCCTCCTTGAGGAGGAGCCGAGCTATGTCGGCCCAAAGGGCCGACTGCGTGCGAGCTGAGATCCTTTCCTCCCGAGGGACATGGGCCCAGCTGGGCGGGTACTGCTCGAATCCCGGAGGCAGTACCTGCCCGACCACTTCTAGAACCCACCTGTCCGAAACGATATCAGACCAGGTGGAAAGAAAGTGGCTGAGCCGACCCCCCATGGCAGGACCCAGGGCAGGTGTGACGGGAGAAAGGGTGGCAACCCCCAACCAGTCACTGAGCAGGTTTAGAGGAGGAGGAGGAAGCTCCTGGACCAGCGCCTTGGCCTCCTTTGCGGGGCTGTTGAGGGCCCTGCTTGGGCCTAGGGCGCCAAGCTTGAGCCTGCTTCTGCTGTTGGTGCTGCTGACCTCCTTGATAGGAGGGCTGCCTGACCACAGGGGAGGACTGCCGAAAAGGCTTCCTCTTCCTCTTCTGCTGGTTCTTGCCCGAGGAACCCTTAGCAGAAGTGGCGTCCAAGGTGGCATTGGACTGTTCAATACTCTGAAGGTGGCCTGCCACTCCTGGGCCAAACAAGTCGGTACCAAGGAAAGGCACATTAGCTAACTTGTGCTGGGTGTCCACCGGAAAGGAGGATAACTGCAGCCAAGCCCTGCGGTGGGTGGCCACTGCGGCTGCTAAAGAGTGGGCACAAAAATACGCGATGTCCAGGGCCGTCTGGAGCTGCTGTTTGGCGACAGCACGGCCCTGCTCACGGACTTGCTTGACCGTGGTCTGCATGTCCGCGGGTAGGTGAGGAAGAACTTCATCCAATGACCCTAGGAGGTCATGGGAGAAGTGTCCCATGATTACAGCCGAACTGGCCTGATGAAGGCCCAAGGAAGAGGCCGCATAGACCTTACGGGCAGAGTGGTCCACGTTCTTGGACTTCTTGTCCGGAGGTTGGTCGGTGTCGTCCGAGCTACCAGTACGTCTAAACACAGAAGCAGTCACCAGCCTCTCAGCCGAGAGATGTTCCGTGAATCCCAGTAGGGATCCCATAAGCACCGCATACTCACGGGCCATACGGGCAGATGGTGCTGGGCAGGAGGCTGGATGCTGCCAAAGATCAAGGGCTGGACCAGTAATGGCTTCAGCCACTGGGAAGGCCTCCGTCGGGGTATCCCTCCTCTTAAGGACATCTGTAAGGGGGTACTCTGCCTTTTTCTGGATAGACTCCAGGGGCATTACAGTGGACTTGGAAATGAGACAGAGGATGCCCTGAAAGGAGGAAGGACCTTCCTCCAGGCCTGCCGAGAGTGACTCCTCATCAGCCGGATGGGAGTGCAAACCAGTGGCATCCGAATCTGAAGAGTCGGGATACAGCAGTCTCCCGCCTATGTCTCCCTCGATACGATGAGGGTGGTCAGGGGTAACCATGATGGACAGGTGTTGGGGAAGCCCGGTGTCTGGACAATCCCCTTTCGAAGAAGTCTCCGAGATAGGCTGTTTAGGTGGTAGTTCCACCCTAATAAGTGGTGAGACCGGTATGGGCTTAGGAATAACGGCCGGCCCCACAAGTGGAGGAAACGAAGATTTCAGGACTGAAGGGGTCGGCGTCGGCCCTTGAGGCACGGGCCAAGTAATGGCTGGGGTGTATGGCGTAGCTGGCTTCTGTCCGGCCAAAATCAGCTGTTGCTACATAAGCTACTCATAGCATCGGAGTTTCCGTCGAAGCCTCTCCTCGTCCGAGAAGGATGAGGATCTGTGGCGGCGCCTCTTTTTTGAATATCGGTGGCCTTTCTTCGGTTTTCCCGCCAAAGAAGGAGACAGAGTCCTCGATCGAGACCGACGGGGTCGACCAGGATCGGGCGAAACCGGGCTCGGTGAAAATCGAGGCTCCGGATCAATTCCCTTGATGGGGACACCCGAAGGAAGAGTCTCATCATCAGGGAAAGAAAGGACCGGGTTCCTCTCTAAAGAATCGTCGGCAAAGTCGGCTTGATCGGCTTGAGAACAATCTCTGCTGGATCAGCAGATTCCTCGGTCTCTGCCTGACCAGACGGAAGATCCGTGAAGCCGGCCGCCAAGGAAGCAATCTCAACCTAAGTCGAGGTCACAGTGTCCTGGGACTCTGACCTCTCTTGGTCCCAGGAACGGCTCCTTTTCGAAGACGTTGGATTCTTGTCCCTCTTCCGAGGGCGGGAGGAGTGCGAGCCCGAGGGCCCCTCACCCCTGGTGGGGAGAGACTGGCACATCTCCCTGAAGGAACCTGTGAAGGAAGAACTGAGGTTGGGAGACGCAAAGAAATTTCAGCTGGCCGAAGCTTAAGCAGCTTCTTCTTCTGAGGCCTTTCATCTGCTCAAGCTGCTCGGCGGATCCCGCGCCTGCGGAAACCACCCACCTCGCTTCTTTCGATTTCACCGGCGGGTTCCTTTTCTCCGGTCTCCAAGGCTTAAGGCGCACCATACGGTTGTCAAGAACGTTGGTATGGAAAGCCAAGCAAAAGGTACGGGTGGTGTGTCATGACTGACATCTAGGCAGTACACGCAGGTAAGGTGGGGATCGGTGCGCAACATTTTCTGGCCGCACATACACCAGAGAAAACCGGGTGACGACTTGTCCTCCATATCCGATGCGCTATTATCAGAATCGAAAACTCTGATGAGTTTGAGAGTGAAATTCGGTAAAAACAGACGATACGAATCCAGGGCCTACGATGGCTAGAGTTAGCACGAGGAAACCTGATTCTTCCAGCAGAAAGGAAGATCTGGCGTCATGGGGCGAAGCAGAGGTATTTACCACCCGAGTGGGTGGAAGGAGCCAGCTTGAAGACTTTCCGGCGAGATTTAAAGGTAAAGGAACATGCCAAAGAGTGTGGATGAACAACATATCCACGCTCCTAGAACTTGTATTTCTAGGGATGTGGATATGTTGTTCAATCCACACTGTCTGGCAGACTCCTAGCAGTTCTCCGGGAGGAGGGAGGCAAGACGCGCAACCCCTACCTGGGAAATAAGGACTGGAAAACAGAGGTCCCAAAACCAGCATCCCGGCGTGATTCTACGTCAATGTGGTAATGGGAAATAAAGGGGTGTGCAGACTTCCAGGTAGCAGCCCTGCAGATTTCCTGGATAGGGACGTCTGTAGAAGCAGCCACCGAAGCAGCGGTATGGCGGGCTGAATGAGCTCTTATCCCTTTGGGTGGCTCCATGCCCGCCAATCTACAGCAGAGATCTATGCAGGAGGTGACCCACCTGCTTACCATCTGCTTGGCTGTAGGACTGCCAGGTGCAGCTTCAGTGTAGGTGACAAACAGCTGGCAAACCTCTCCCCGAACTTCAGCCGTCCACTCCTTGTAATAAGCGAGCGCTCTTCTAGGGTCCAGAGTATGGAGCCTATGTTCGGCCTCCGAGGTGAAATTGTGGTAAAACACCGGCAGAGTCAACACCTGATTCAGGTGAAACTCCAACATCACCTTCGGAAGGAATTTCGGGTTGGGGCAAAGGACAACCTTGTTCCTGTGGAAGACCAGATAAGGAGACTCGATGGAAAGCACCTGGAGTTCTCCCATCCTCCTGGCTGACGTGATAGCCACCAAGAGGGTGGTCTTCTACGACAGGTGGGAGATATCACACCTGTGCATTGGTTCGAATGGCTTGCCCATGAGCATGGCCAACACCAGCAGTAGATCCCACTGGGGTGCAGGGTCTCGCACCGGAGGGGATATGTGATCAAGGCCTTTGAAAAAGCACCCGACCACCTTCTCCAGCGTGACCGACTGCTTGCCGGCCCGCGCCCTGTAAGCAGAGATGGCTGCCAGGTGCACCTTGAGGGTCGTCAACAGAAACCCTAGCTGAGACAAGGACCACAGGTAGTCCAAAATGCTAGCCAATGGAAAGGCAGAGGGGTCCAACCCCTTGTTCCTGACACCAAATGGAGAATCTCTTCCATTTTAAGGCATAGCACTTTCTGGTCGACTCCTTACGGGATGCCTCAACAATGTTGAGAACCTCGTCAGAAAGACCCAAGGCTTGGAACTCCAGCCGCTCAGGAACCAGGCCGTCAGGTGCAGGGACTGAATGTCCATAAGGAGAACGTTCCCCTTGTTGTCTGAGATCAGGTCCGGGCAGGCTGGAAGCCACCTCGGGAGCCATTGGAGCAGAGGCTGAGGAGATCTGGGTACCAGAACTGGCGAGGCCAGTCTGGGGCTACCAGAATCACCTGCGCCTTGTCCTTCTGCGCCTTGAGAAGCACCTTCTAGTGCAAGGGAAATGGAGGGAAGGCCTAGAAGAGGCCCGGGGTCCACAGCCTCGAGAAAGCATCCCCCCTGCAGCGAGCCCTGCTGATAGAGGTGGGCACGAAACAGCCTCAGCTTTGTGATCTCCCTTGAGGCGAACAGGTCCACCTGACGGGTGCCCCAATGGGAGAACAGGTCTTAAACTACCTCCGGCAGGAAAGACCACTCGTGAGATGCAGCGCCTATCCGGCTGAGGAAATCGGCTAGACTGTTCGAGGCTCCTGCCACATGGATGGCTACGAGATCCGCCCATAGGCTGATCGTGAGAGACCAAATGCGGAGAGCTTCCTTGCACAAAGGCAAGGAGTGTGTTCCGCCCTGACAGCTGAGATAGTACATGATCGTGGTGTTGTCCGTCTGTACCTGAACCACCTCACCCCGTACAAAAGTAGCGACGGCAGTGAGGGCTAGTCGAACCGCTTCAAGCACCAGCAGGTCCAGAGGCTGTGAGCCCAGCGCTCCCCCAGATGGGCATCCCAACCCAAAGAGGCGTCGGTCGTAAGGATGACCATTGGCTCGGGGTTGACAAACTGGATACCCTCCTGCAGATCATCTGGGACGAGCCACCACTGCATGCCGTCCCACATCTTCTGGGTCACGGTTACTGGCTGGTCCAAAGGACTGGAGCGCTGTGACCATTGGCGGGCCAGCCCCCATTGCAGGGGACACATACACCAGCGGGCCCAACGGACCACGCTGGTGCAAGCCACCATGAGACTCAGAAGGCATAGGAAGTCCCGGGCAGGGCGCAACTGCCCAACCAGAAATAACTGGGCAAAGGAGGAAAGGACCTCGGCCCTGTCCACCGGGAGACGGGCTCTGGCTTAAAGGGAATCAAGCTCTGCCCCGATGAACTGAATCACCTGTGATGGCATGAGTTCCGATTTGGCCTCGTTGATCAGGAGACCAATTTGAGAGCAGACCTGGAGGCCAGATCTCTGTACCACTTCACCTCCAACCTAGAGGGGGCTGCAATCAGCCAGTCATCCAGTTAAGGGTACACCTGGACCCCTTGGCGCTGCAGGAATGCTGAGACCACTGCCATGCATTTGGTGAAGATCCTGGGAGCTGGAGAAAGACTTAAGGGCATGGCCCGGAACTCGTAAAGTGATCACTCTGCTCTGAAGCAGAGGAATTGCTAATGAGACGGACGGATTGGGACGTGAAAGAACGCGTCCTGGAGATCCAAAGAGCAGAACCACATGCCTAGTTCCAAGGCTGCTATGATCGGAGCCAGAGTGACCATCCTGAATGTGCGCAGCCTTAGGAACTTGTTCAGGTCGTGCAGAACGAGAATGGGGCACCAGCCCCCCCATCCGCTTTGGGACCACAATCCCTGGGTTTGGAGGAGGATCCGCACCTCACTGATCACCTCCTTTTATAGGAGCAGAGCTATGTCAGCTCAATGAGCCGACAGAGAGGTGGCGGAACCGGTAGCCCCCCTGAGGGGCGACGGCTCGATAGGGAGGGGTCCGCTCAAATTCCAGAGGCAGACCCCTGCCCACCACTTCCAGCACCCAATGGTTCGTGGTGATAGCAGACCAGGCAGAAAAGAAGTGGTGGAGCAGTCCCCCCATGGAGGGACCCAGAGAAGGAGTGACGAGGTTGGGGGCAGCACCCCTCAACCCGTCACTGGGCAGGCTTGGAGGACGGCTGGCCGAGGGGCCGCCTGGACCCTTCCCTCCAGGCTTCCTGTTGGAGGAAGCAGCAGACTTGGCCTTGGGGCACCAAGCATGAGCCTGCTGAACCTGTTGCTGGTGCTGCTGGGCCGGACGTGCGGAAGGGCAAAAGGGCTTACGCTGCTGCTGGGGACCTTTGTCCTTCTGGGCAGACTTGACAGAGTCCAAGGTGGCACTGGAGTTCTCGATCCTCTGGAGATGGCCCTCCACCCCCTGCCCGAACAAGTCTGTGCCCAGGAAGGTAACGTCTGCCAGCTTGTGCTGGGTATCTGCCGTGAAGGTGGAGATCCGCAGCCAAGCTCTGCTGCGCATGGCTACTGTGGCCACTACTCATCTGGCACAAGAGTCTCCATTGTCCAGGGCAGTTTGGAGCTGCTGTTTGGCCACCGCCCTTCCCTGATCCCGCACCTGCTTGACCGTTGTTTGAAGGTCAGCCGAGAGATGAGGAAGCACCTCATCCAGAGAACCCATAAAGGTGTGAGAAAAATGTGCCATCAGCAAGGCCGAGCTAGCCTGTCGAAGGCCTAGGGAGGAGGCAGCGTAAACTTTGCACCCAGTGTATTTCAGCTTTTTGGACTCCTTGTCAGGGATCTTTTCAAGGTCCCTAGCGTTTCCAGAGCACCGGAAGACGCTATCTGTTACCAGCCCTTCAGCCAAGGGGTGCTCCGAAAAGCTGGACAGGGGACCGGTGGGGACTGCGTACTTGCGAGCTATCCTGGCCAAAGGCACAGGACAGGATGCAGGTAGCTGCCACAACTCCAGTGCCGGGACAACAATGGCCTCTACCACAGGGAATGCCTCCATCGGGGAATCCCCTTGGTCCAGAATCTTTGTGAGGGGATATCTGGACCGTTTTTGTACGGGTTCGAGCTGCATCCCAGTGGACTCTCGGATTAGCCGAAGAATTCCCAGGAACGAGGATGGGCTCTCATCCATCGACTGACCCCCGGAAGATTCCAGGTCAAGAGGCCTGAAAAACAAGGAGTCGTCATTGGACTCAGAGAAATCCGCAAACAGCTGCTGAGCACCTGAGCCACCCCCCACTTGCCGAGGCTGATCGGGGGTGAGGGTGACTGACAACCTGTGGGGCAAACCCTGACCCGACCACGACTCCTTGGTTGGGGGCCCAGTCTTTGGTTGCAGGGGCGGTGGTTTCACCACAATGGGTGGAGCAGCTGGTTTCGGCTGAGCAATCGGTGCCAGAGTCGGCTCCTCGACTAAGGAGCTGATGGCTAAAGGTTGCTTTGGTCGTTCGGGCGATAACCACTTAATGGCTGGTGAAGGGGACGGAGTCGGTTTGTTGCCGGCTAGTTAAGAGCTGCTGCCATATCATGTCCTCATAGTGGCGACGCAACTTGCACCAGAGCATATCCTCCAAAGAGGAAGATGAGGACGAGCGGCATCGCCGCTTTCCATGATTCCAGGACCGAGAACGCAGATGTCGGCAGGACCTAACCAACACAGGAGGACCGAGACCATCGGGGTCGCCGATGGTGGGTCGAAGAGGAGGCAGGGGAAAGCCGCTCATCCCTCGGTTCAGGGTCCTTGACCAGGGACTTCGGCACAGGAGGCACGGGCAAGTCCTCAGTAACCACTGGGAAGAACCGGTGAAGAAGGGTTGTCTGCTTCTCCAGTCAACAACCCGTCCAACGGGTCGAGAAAAATCCGGGAAACGAGATCTCTCCGGCTCCCATTAACTAGACGGTGGGACTTACCTTTCAGTTCCTTTTTCTTCCATCTACTCATGCACGTCCCTGATGGCCCTTCTCCATTGGTGGAGAGGGACTGACAAAGCTCCTTAAAAGAAGCAGTGTAGAAGGAGCCCAAGGACAGCATGATAAACACTGACACCAAGGAAGTACAAGACGCGGCCTGGGCCACCTCCTCCTCAAGGGCGATTCACTGCTCCAGCTGCTTCGCGGAGGCCGCAGCTGTGGACACCGCCCAAGGGCCTCCTTCGACTTCAGCAGGCGGAAACCGTTTCTCGGGGCGCCCCAGTATAAAATGAGGGCGCAGCCTGCCCTGGAACCGGCGAAACACTTGCATAGATCGGAGGCTCATGGATCATGGAGCAAGCCCCAGGCAGTAAACACATGTGGCGTAAGTAGTCAGGTCAGAGACATCTTCTACCCGCCAGGGCACCAACGGAAGCCGGGAGTAGATTTCGAATCCATCACAGCCGCAAGGGAAGCAGAAGACTTAAGTGTTATAAACTTTAAAATAATTTTCAGAAAAACCAAAGGATTAAGATCCAGGCCTACAAACGCAGAGCACTATGGAGGGAACCTGAGCTTCCAAGCGGTAAGAAAGATCTGGCGTCATGGGACGGAGCCGAGGGTTTTGCCACCTGGGTGGGTGGGAGGAGCGAGCTTGAAGACTTTCCGGCCCATCTTAAAGCGGCAAGGAACCTGCCAGACAGTGTGGATTGAACATATCCACATCCCTATAACCAGATTTGTCTCAGCCAGAAAGGAGCGATGAGGATCATCTTTGCCCTCTTCGCCTGAAGCTTGAGAAGGACCCTCTGTAGAATGGGAAATGGAGGGAAGGCGTACAAAAATTTCCCTGTCCAAGAAAAAGACAATGCGTCATACCCTGGAACGAGAGAGCAAAAGCTGGGAAGTTCTGCATTGGATTCGGAGGCGAAGAGGTCGATTTGCGGATGCCCCCAACACAGGAAGATGGGATTCCGCCACTTCCTGATGCAGTTCCCACGTGTAAGCTAGGGTCAGAAACCTGCTCAGACTGTCCACCAGGACGTTTAAAACGCCCGGAACATGCACTGCCACTAGGACCAGATGGTGCTGGACTGCCAAGTTCCACACCCATGTCGCTTCTCGGCACAGGGGGTACGACCGGGTTCCCCTTGTTTGTTGATATACCAAACCACAGACATGTTGTCCGTTTAGATTAGCAGCGATCCCTTGGGAAGGAGGGACTGGAAGGCTTGTAGAGCGTACAGGACCACCCTCATCTCCAGAACATTGATATGCAAAGAAGTCTCCAAGCTGGACCACAGTCCCTGGGTTTGGTGCTCCCCTAGATGTGCTCCCCACCCCATATTTGAGGCATCCGTGGTGAGGGAGATCAAGGGTGCCGGGCTCTGGAATGGAACCTCAAGGAAAGATTGCGAGAATTCATCCACCAATGCAACTCTTTCTGAACCGCTGAGGAGACCAGTGCCGAATAGTCCAAATCATCTAGGAGCTAATCCCACTGCACCCTCAAGGACCAATGAGTGACCCTCATGTGAAGCCTTGCCAGGGGAACTGTCATGATGGAGGCCACCATCAGGCCCAGAACGCACAGCACCTTCCGATCTGGGATGGTCCTGAGAGAAGCCACTTTGGAGACCTGACAGAGAAGGGTCGCCACCCTGTCTGGAGGTAGAAAGGCTCTGCACTGGACCGTATCCAGGACTGCCCCAATAAACTGTAGTCTCTGAGCAGGGATGAGGGAGGACTTGGGGACAATGACTGTGATCCCTAGTCTGTTGAAGAGGTCCAGGGTGAAAGCAAGAGCCTCTAGCAAAGAATCCCTGGATGGGGCTGAAATCAGTCAGTCGTCCAAGTAAGGGAAAACTGCAATACCTCTGCAGAGCAAAAAGGCCGCAACCACCACCGGGCACTTGGTAAAGACCATAGTGCCAATCACAGACCAAAAGGGAGCACTTGAAACTGAAAGTTGCCCCCCGGAAGCGCAGGAACCGGTGGTGGCTGGGGAAGATGGGGATGGGCAGGTAGGCATCCTCCATATCCAGAGGACAGAGCCAGAAGTGCTCCATGAGGAATGCGAGGAGGCTCTGAAGTGTCAGCATCTGAAATTTTTTGTACTCGACAAACTGGTTTAGCTGGCTTAGGTAGAGTATCGGTCTGAAGTCCCCTGTCTTTTTTGGAACCAGGAAAAAAGTGAGACTAAAACCCCTTTCCCCTGTGGCAGAGAGGAACATGCTCTATTGCTTCTTTGAGTAAGAGCGAGTTTACCTCTTCGCAAATGAGGAGGGCCTGATCCCTCGAGTAAGAGAACTTCTTTGGAGGAGTTTCTGG
This sequence comes from Neoceratodus forsteri, assembly GCA_016271365.2. Lineage (NCBI taxonomy): Eukaryota > Metazoa > Chordata > Ceratodontiformes > Ceratodontidae > Neoceratodus > Neoceratodus forsteri. The sequence continues at coordinate 25,408,022 of JADMNL010000034.1, read as the reverse complement.
GGGAATTTCCAGAAACTATTGTGTGTCCGACGGACACTACTTGCAGGACCCATTCTTCGGAGGTAATCACCCTCCACTGTTGCGCGTAGCGGGCGAATCCCCCCCCCCCCCACCTGCTCCCTGTCGAGAGACTGAGGAGGCAGTGGGGATAGGCAGTCAAGAAGTGGTGGGGCGTTCAGGCGGAGGACCCCTTAAACATCTCTGATTTTTGGAGGCAGGAGGGGTGGCTGTACCCATGCCCTTACACTTTCCCTGTCAGCGTACTGGAGCGTTCTTTCTCTGCCTCCAGGTTCTTTTCCAAAAGGGCTGCTACTAGGAACATGATCGGTACACTGACCTCACAGACCTAAGGGCAAGGCCCCTGTCCTGGAGGTCTGTGATAATGTCTTTGGTGTCCCCACCAGAGAGCACAGAGCCCCTAAAAGGAGCGTCCTGAATCGCCGACTGGACCTCGTTGGCGAGTCCAGAGAGGCGAAGCCAGGAATGCTGTCTAAGGGCAACTGCAGTTGCCAAGGTATGTGCCACTGAATCAATGGAGTCGTAAGTGGCACATAAGGTGTGCCTAAACGAGACCTTGGAGAGGCGAAGATCCTTGGCAAGTTCCTTCTTTAAAGGGGGAAGGGGTCCATGGACTGGACTCTTGCTTCAAGCCTGGCCTAGGTAGCCTTTTGGTGGGACACCATGTGGGCCACATAGTTAAAGGACTGGAAGGCACATGTGGCCGATGAATAAATCTTTCTCCCGAACTGGTCCATCTGCTTCAACTCTGTCCGGAGGAGAGGTGCTCATGTGCTTTGGCACTGAGGAGCAATCATGAGCCGCAGAGATGGCGGAGTAGTCAGCCTTAGGATGAGCTTCCAGGACAGGCAGTGGCCAGCGCAGTAAGCCCGTCTGCCTGTTTGGGGACACCGGGAGAGAATGAGACATCTGCCAGATAATAGTGGCGAGGTCTTTGTGAGGTGCCATCCAAGGAGGCATGGGGACCGGGGACAGAGACTAAGTCGAGATGTTCCGCGAGCCTCTGTCTCATGGGGATTCAGAGTTTGGAATTCTGATTTTGAAAGCAGCACAAGGGAAGTCACAGAGTTTGGCATTCTGATTTTGAAAGCAGCACCAGGGAAGTCACAGAGTTTGGAATTCTGATTTTGAAAGCAGCACAAGGGAAGTCACAGAGTTTGGCATTCTGATTTTGAAAGCAGCACAAGGGAAGTCACAGAGTTTGGAATTCTGATTTTGAAAGCAGCACAAGGGAAGTCACAGAGTTTGGAACGGTTTGATTTTGAAAGCAGCACATGGGAAGTCAGAGTTTGGAACTGTGTTTTTGAAAGCAGCACAAGGGAAATCACAAGGTTTGGAACTGTCTGATTTTGAAAGCAGCACAACGGAAATCACAGAGTTTGGAACGGTCTGATTTTGAAAGCAGCACAAGGGAAATCACAGAGTTTGGAACTGTATGATTTTGAAAGCAGCACAAGGGAAATCACAGAGTTTGGAACTCTGCTTTGGCTTCTCAGAAGGAACTAGAAGGGGGACAAGATCAGATCTACAGTACAGTAGCTTCTTGTTTTACATTATTTCTTGTGGATTCTACTTGGTAGAAGGTTATTTCTTTTCTTTCTTACTACTAAGGGGCTAGCAGGGTATTGTTTGGGGCTGTTGGAATTTTGAAACCTGTTTTGGTAGCTATAAGTGGGCTCATTTGTTTGATTCACTGTGTGGCAGACTGCATTTGTAGAGACCTATTTCTTCTGTTTTAAAACATAATTGGTGTGATTTAACTGGGTCGGTTTCTTTGAATTGGAGACATATATCTTCTAATTCCAAGCCTATTTTGATGTGTTGTTGGTGAAGCTGTTTGAATTGGAGTCCTGTTTCTTTGAGTAGCGAACCTATTTTGGGGGCTTTGAGTAGAACTGTGATTCATTGTTGCTGGCTTCACTAGCTGCAAAGTTTGAGTGCAGAGTGGGGGGAAGGGTGCTAATGGTCTGACCAGAGGCCTCAGCTACTTGACTGTTTCTGGAAGACTTGGGCTGGTCCCACCCTTGGTCCATTATTTCCTTTATACCAGGGGTTGTGACATCACTTCCTCAAACAGGCAAAGGATATGCACCTATCATAGCAAAAGCAGACATCCAGGAAAGGAACAGCAGCAAGTGAAGAGGTAACTGCTCTCTCAGTGGAAGGGAAGTAAATGCAAATCTAGGAGCTTTCATTATTACTTCTTCGCATTGATATTGCATTGGGGAAAGGAGGAGTAGGAGTTTGAGGAAGGTTGTGCAATGGCTAGTTAAAGTCTGTTTCTGAGTGTGGATAGGAAGGATAGGACTATAAAAAAGCAGTTGCTCAATATATCTAAACGTGTGCAACAAAGGAGGTAAGGGAAATAAAGAAAATGTTTTGCACTGATAGAGGAGGGAGAGGGGAGACTTGGGGGAGTGTTTGGTATCCTGCATCTGGAAGGGTGGGAGGTCGCTGGTGGGCAACGACAGCAATGGGTAGGATGGTAGGCTGCAACAACTGCAGTGCACCAATCTTTCTAAACATTGCCTGGAGTGTGGGAGGATGTTTAGTGTGCAACCACATAGAAAAACTTAGAAAGGAGATTGAGGGTCTGCAGGAGGAACTAAGACAGGCAAGGCAGATTGGGGGTGGGTTTAGCCCAATACTGGAGGGAGGAAGAAGGGGAGATGAGGGAGGGCGATTTAAGCCAACAGTGGTGAGGAGAGGGTCAGAAGAAGGGAAGCAGAGACAAAAGGGCCCAGGCCAGGAAGAACAATTGCCGGGGAAACCAGGTCAGGAGACAAAAGACAAATAGAAGGAGGAGATAGGGACTTGTGAGGGGAGGCGAAGAAGTGGCAAAAGTCATGGAGTGGAAAGGAGAGAACAGGTTGCTATGAAGAGAGAGGGAGCGGGCATTTGTGAAGGGCCTTCAGAAAATAGTTGTGCACTGCTAGAGAGGAAGAAGGTGGAGGAAGGAAATGATGAAATTAGGGGAGTAATTGATAAATGCCTGGACCAAACTGGAGCGGGGGGAAGTTCAGCTGGGAGAATTGCAACAGGGCTAAAAGGGGGAAATAATGTGCAGGAGGAAGAAGAGGAGCTGGAAATGAGAGAGGGAGATGAATGGAAGCAAGCAGGGAGTAAGAGGGGTGGAATCTTAGTGCTGGGGGACTCAATACTAAGAGGAGTTAGGTAGGGTAGCAAGGGGAGAGGCATAGTCGCATTTGGGTGGAGGCCATGCCAGGAATGACAGCGGAAAGGGTGGGACAGTCTGTTCTGAAATATGCTAGAAGGGTGGGACAAGCCTCATTTAATTATACATCTTGGGACAAACGACCTGGCTGACAAGACAGTAGATACAGTCCAGAGGAGGTTTGAGGAACTAGCACAATTATGTGAGGGGCAGGAAGATCAGTAACTTTTCAGAGATACTTCAGTGCCAAAGGCAAGCACAACAAGAAAGCTGAGAATAGAGGAATTTAACGGATGGCTAAGAACCTGGTGTTGTGCTAAAGGGTATGGGCTGTTGGGGGTGGGAGGGACCTGGGAGGACAGTAGTCTCTATGCCAAGGACAGACTGCACTTGAGTGAAGAGCGAAAGAAAGTGTTGAAACAGAAGATGGAGGAGTACATAGAGGAAGTTGGGAATTTAAACTAGGAGTGGAGGGTGGCAGTTGAGGAAGAGATATGCAGAGACCACAGGTTGGGAAACCACATGAGCTTACCCCCCATAACAGTGGCAAAGGACAAATGGCAAGTACTATTGGTGATGCTAGGAAAGGAGGGCAGGATGGGGGGGGAAGGGTGGAAGGTGGTTACCCTTAATGCTAGGAGCCTTGGGAGGAAAACTGCAGAGTTACAGGTTCTCATGGCAGAGGGAGAGGTGGACATTGCAGTCATCATGGAAACATGGGCCACCCAATACAATGACTGAGACCTGTCGGGTACAGATTATTTCACAGGGACAGGGTGATTGGGAAAGGAGGGGGGGTGGCTCTATATGTGAAGGAAGGACTGAAGTGTGTAAGGGAGGAAGGGGAGGAGGGTAGTACGGGGTCACTTTGGATGCAAATCCAGGATTCCAAGAATAGGATTCTTAGAATGGGAGAGGTATACAGGCCACCATCTCAGACAGAGGAGTTAGACAGGGAACTAGCGGGACAGATCAGGAGGACCTGCGAGAAGGGTAGTGTGGTGACTGTGGGGGACTTCAACATGCCAGGAGTGGACTGGAGCACCCAAACAACCAGGAACAGAAGGAAGCAGGTACTGCTGGATGCCTTCCAGGACAGCTTCCTGCTGCAAATGGTCAGTGAACCAACCAGGTTAGGAAATACCCTTGACCTTGTGCTGGCAAATGGGGACTTGTGAGAGAACTTACAGTGGAGGAACCTTGTCAGGGGTGACCACCACGCTCAGTATGGCTCACATTGGATATGGGCAAGGAAGGAGTGGAATCTGGCACAATAGTGCTGGACTTCAGGAGGGCCGACTTTGGGAGGATGGGGGAAGTGGTAAAAGGGTACCTGGCCAGAATTCAATCTAGTATGGACACTAACCAGAGGTGGGAGCTCATGAAGCTGGGGATAGTGGAGGCAACCAAAACCTGCTGCAAAGCCCAGAGCAAGAAGGCTAAGAAACCGATCTGGTTGAGCAAGGAGGTGATGGAAAAGGTAAGGAGGAAAAGAGCTGCCTTTAGGAAGTACAAGAAAACAGGGAGGAGGGAGGACAGGGAGGAGTACTTGACAGAATCGAAGGAGGTGACAAGGGCAGTAAGGGGAGCCAAAGCATCTACGGAACTCAGGCTGGCACAAGACATTAAGAAGGGGGAGAAGGACTTCTTTAAGTACATCAGGAGAAAAGGAGCTGTAAGGACCACATAGTAAGGATTAGGAAGGAGGGGTTGGGTGGAAGCAGGGTGCGATAAAGCGGAAGCACTAAATGAGTACTTCTGCTCAGTATTTACTAAAGAGAAGAGGGGTGACACCCAAGGTGGGAGAAAATGGCAGAAGCGGGGAGGGTGACAGATGGGGAAATCATGGAGAGCAGAGTTCGAGAGGGTTTGAAGGCACTGAGGGTGGACAAGGCGCCAGGCCCAGATGGCATCCACCCCAGGGTACTGAAGGAGCTGGCAGAGGTCCTTGCAGGACCTTTGGCAGACCTATTTAATGCCTCACTACATTCAGGGTGTGTACCTCAGGACTGGAGGATGGCTCATGTGGTGCCCCTCCACAAGAGTGGCCCCAAGGATGAACCGGGAAACTACAGACCTGTGAGCCTCACATCCATCGTGGGTAAGCTAATGGAGACTATCCTGAAGGAGAGGCTGGTGGCCCTCCTAGAGGCCAAAGGACTACAGGACAGCAGACAGCATGGCTTCATACGTGGCAGATCCTGCCAAACCAACCTGGCTTAGTTCTATGACTGGGTAACTAGGCAACTAGACAGGGGCCATGCAGTAGATGTCCTGTATCTGGACTTCAGTAAGGCATTCGACTCAGTGCCACATGGAAGGCTGGGAAGGAAGTTAGTAGGCACAGGGACGAGTGCAAACCTGGTGAAATGGGTAGGAAACTGGCTGCAGGGAAGGCAACAGAGGGTGATGGTGGGTGGGGAGCTCTCACACCCAAGGGCAGTGACGAGCGGTGTTCCACAGGGCTCAGTGTTGGGACCAGTGTTGTTTGGGATATTCATTGCAGACATATCATGGGACATCAAGAGCAAGATCAGTCTGTTTGCTGATGATACCAAGGTAGGCGCGGTGGTGGATGACCTAGGGGGTGGCAGGGGTTGCAGGATGATCTGGCAAAGCTTGAACCTGGTCAGACACCTGGCAACTTGGCTTTAATGCCAAAAAGTGCAAGGTGCTGCATTTTGGGATGAAGAACCCAAGGAGGAGTTACCAGCTAGGGGGAGTGCAGCTAGCCCAGACAGAGGAGGAGGAGAAGGATCTGGGTGTGCTCATTACAGGATCAATGAACAACTCGGCACAATGTAGGAAGGCAGCTGCAAAGGCCAACAAAATGCTGGGTTGTATTGCAAGGGTATATCCTCGAGGAGGAGGAGGTGATTCTGCCACTGTATAGGTCATTAGTTAGACCACACCTGAGTACTGCATGCAGTACTGGCGGCGATCTGAAGAGAGACATTAAGTTACTGGAGGGGGTGCAGCGCAGAGCAACAAAGATGATCAAGGGGCTGGGGGACTTATCATACGAGAGGAGGTTGAAGGAGTTGAACATGTACTCACTGGAGGAGAGACAGGAGTGACATGATTGAAACCTTTAAATACATGAAAGGAATAAACAAGACGGGTACAGAGGGGCTGTTCAAAGTAAGGGAGAGGAGGGCCACCAGGGGCCATGATATGAGACTGGAGCGAGGAAGGTTCAGGAGGGAGATGAGGAGACACTTTTTTTTTTTTTTTTTTTTTTTACAGAGAGGGTGGTGGCTGGGTGGAATGCGTTAACTGCTGAAGTGGTATGCAGTAGAACAGTGGACTGCTTCAAAACGAGGATGGGACAGGACAAGGGGGAAGGTTAATGAAGGGGAAGGCCTTTATCTGCTGGCAAATTTCGTATGTGGTCCTGATCCTCTGACTCCCAGTCAAAATAATCCTTCATGGACCTCAGAAGGTCCGAAAAGGAAGGGACCTCTGGTGGAGATTTCGGGGAAACCTTGCCTCACGGACCCTCAGACTCCTCCGGGACCTCTTCTGAAGAGTAGTCAGCCCCCTCTGAGCTATCGTCATCATCCGCCTCCTCGACAGGACGGTGTTGGGCAGCGGGAAGGGAAATATCCTGACGAGTCTTCCCCGAGACATGGACAGTAGCAAGAGAGGAACTGCTCGTGGAAGGGGACCTGGGAGGGTGTGGGTGTGGGAGTCTAGTTTCGGTCTTAGACCAACTCCACCATGCAACCGGGGTTTGGAGTAGGCTGAGGGAGAGGAGTAACTGGTGGAGGGTAGTAGCCCGGAATCCCTGGAAAGTAGAGTAGGGATTAAATCCAGGTTAGAACTGTCCAAAATGACTCCAGTCCAGAGGGGACCTGCCAGGTAGTGGTCCCCAGGAAACCCCTTTCGGGTAATGTGGGACAGTTCGAGGTCGAGTAAATCCCCCGCCAGAACCAGCGCTTGGGGACTTCTGTCTGACCCAAATTCATTGTTATATATATATAGGCTGGGGTCTGGTGTCAGAACAGCTCATGTCAGGGGAATTGATCGCCGACCAGCACCACCCGATCCGCCGCTGAAGGATCCGCATCTGAGGGGCCCTGGCGGCGGACCTGATCCGGCTGTCGGGCCAATGGCAGAGGCTGATAGACTGGTCCAGGCTACAGGACTGTCACTGGGACGTCCGGCGTCTAAGAAGGAGCCTGGATCCCGCCCAAAGGTGAAGGAGGGGCCCAAGGCCTGCGGGCTGAGGAGTAGTCTCCTTCTCCTTGACCCCGAGAGGGGAATGCGTAGCTGACCCCGAAGCACCGACTACGTTGAGGGGTTCTCTGGTATTGTCACCAGAAGTACCCACCAGAGAAGGGGAGGGTACAAGCGAGGGAAAAGGAGGGAGAAGGGCTTTCTCCCTCTGGTTCCGCCGGATGTCGGGTGAGGCGCCGTCAGGCCCAGATGGGGGAACTGCACCTCTGCGACTGTCCCAGATGGCCATCTTAGGAGGTGGAGTCAGGAGGGCAGGGGAGGAGCCCCTGACCGCCTTACCGACCGGTGCCAGGTGACTGCCCACATTCTGGGCAGTTTGCTTACTGGTCACAGCGTGATCCCCAGAGAAGCCAGGCTCGACATATTGGCTGAAGGTGTGCGTCCGAGGAGCAGACGACTGTCTGACCCGGCTGGGTCTTAACAGACTTACTGTCTGACTTTCTGGGCAGCAGCTAGGGCCTCATTTATCGAGGCTGCACTGCCTTCCGCTGGAGTGCTCCCACTCTGATTTCTCCTTGTGCTTCTTGGAAGGAGAATATTTTTCAGCCGAGGACTCTCTTAAGCGGTCCATCTTCTTTTCAAGAGAAGTCAGACGGGTTTTTAAAAGATGGGCCTCCAAAGCCACTGTCTCCTTTTCTTCATGGCTTGATTAAAGGTCTGGCACTCAGGGCAGGAGGAAACAGGATGATCCGGGCGTAAACAGAGGATGCACTTGAGATGACCGTCTTTTTGTGGGATCTGCATGCCACACGATGAGCAATTCTTCTTGGGTGAAGACATCAATGAAAATAAAGAAATTTGAGAATTTTAGCGAAGGAAAAACTCGGACACAAGACACTTTCACGACGATCACTATATGGAAGTCTGCAATGCGACTGACACGAGGAGACGGCAGAAAAGAAATGGAGGGCGGGCGTAGGGACCGCCCACTATATACCGTTATGCTGACGTCAGTCACATGATGTCGGGTGAAAGGTCCCCCATCAGGGATTGCTAGAAAAGTCTGCCGTGTGGCCAGACACCAGGTGGTGCCAGTCCTATATGTGAGGACCTCTTGAAGTAAGATAGTACAGTTACGCAAGAACTTACAGTAACAGTAGATCGAGAGAGAGGCTCTTGCAGTAGGTAATTACATATAGGACTGACTTAGACAGGCGGCAGGACCCCAAGGAAAAATTTCTAACTAGCAGTCTCTGGCGAGGGACCACCCCCACATCAGGTGACTCATGTCAGGAGACGTTGGTAAAAGGGGCAGTCCCTCATGCCCACCTTCCAGTTCTTTCCCGCTACAGGCCACAAGAGACCGGACAAGAGAGCAGCAGATATTTCCCTCACTGGAAAAGGAGCTGAAAAAGGCTTAGGGGGATAGAGGGTGGGAAGGTATTACCTACTGCAAGAACCTCTCTCGAAGATCTACTGTTACGGTGAGTTCTTACGTAACTATACTATCTTACTTCGAGAGGGCTCTTGCAGTAGGTAATTATATATAGGAGTGAGTCCCAAGCAGTCTGGAACAAGAAGAAGCACACAGGAGGAGGAAAGCTACTCAAAGCATATCCTCAAGCTGTGAAGGCTTTAAGACAGAAGGCCTTGCAGAACAGCGAGCCCGAAGCCTGCTCTACGGCGAGGGGCAATATCCAAACTGTAATGTTTTGTAAATGTATGGACAGAAGTCCAAGTGGCGGCAGCACAAATATCTGCCGTTGACATTCTTGAAACATGCTGCAGAGGCAGCAACCGCTCTGGTGGAGTGACCTCTTATTTGACCCGGAAGGGTCTTGTTGTACTTGTCATAACAGAAGGTGATGCAATGAGCCAACCATTTAGACAGGCATTGCTTGGAAACAGCATTGCCTTCTCTTTTGGTGGTAAAAGAGACAAAAAGTTGATCAGTCTTTCTTTTTATCCTTTATTCTGTTAGTGTAGCATCTCAGAATGCTGTGAACGTCCACAGTGTGAAACAGATACTCCCCCTGATTGGAGTACTGCGTAAAGAAGGCGGGTAATTCTATGGACTGGTTCAATGTAGATTCCGCTACCAACTTGGGGAGAAACTTAGGATTGGTGAGCCAAGCCACGCGTTCCTTGTGAAAAATCAAGTACAGGATTTTACAGATCATGGCCTGGAGCTCGGAAATCCTCCGAGCAGAGGTAATGGCCACTAGGAACAACATCTTCCATGAAAGGAACTTCATGTCTGTTGAAGCCACCGGTTCAAAAGGAGGCAGATTAAGTTTCTCAAGAACAAAGTGCAAATCCCAAGCAGGGGCGGGAACTCTGATAGGGGGTCTCAAGTGAAGAATCCCTCTGAGGAAATTCTTAGAGACTTCCAGTTGAGCAAACGACCTATCTGCGAAGGGAACATGGTAGGCCGAAATGGCCGCCATGTGTACTTTCAGAGGCAGTGACTAAGGCCCAGGTCGAGGAGAGATGGCGAGGTACTCCAGCAGTCGCGAGACTGAGCACGAGAAAGGCTCAAGCCTTTGAAGCTGCCCAGATTGAGAACCGCTTTCTACTCATGGCATAAGCAGACCTAGTGGAGGGCTCTCTGGCTTCAACAAAGATCTCAGCCGACTGGGGAGAAACCCCAAAGCGGGCTTGAGCTATGTCTGCAGGAGCCATGCATGCAGTTGAAGGGACTTGAAACCTGGATGAACCAGGGTCCTCTGATCCTGGGTCAGTAGAATCTGTGATGGCGAAAGAGGAAGAGGAGACTCCTGTGAGTTTTGTTGCAGAACAGAACCAAACTTGCCTGGGCCAGAAAGGAGCGATCAGAATCCTTTGTGCTCCTTCTGAACCTAGTTTCTGCAAGACCCATGGGATCAAAGGAATTGGGGGAAAGGCATAGACGAATCTGTCCCTCCAATCTAGAGACAGAGAGTCTCTCCAGAAAATGCCTCGCTCTTGAACGAGCGAGCAAAAGTTGGGAGCTTTTGTGTTTAGGGGGTGAAGCGAACAGGTCCACCTGAGGTGCTCCCCAACATAGGAAGATATCGTCTAGGACCCCCTGATCTAGCTCCCACTCGTGAGCTTAAGCAGACAAGCGACTTAGCTTGTCTGTTAAGGAGTTCTCGACCCACGGAACATGAACTGCTGTGAGGTGAAGGTTGTGGTGTGCTGCCCAATCCTAGACTCTCATTGCTTCCCTGCAGAGAGGGCAGGACCAAGTCCCGCCCCGTTTGTTGATGTACCAAACCACACACATACTGGAAGAAGATGCAGGTGGAGGGCCTGGAGAGCGTAGAGCACCACCTGAAGCTCGAGCACATAGATGTGCAGCGATTGCTCGAGCTTGGACCAAGAGCCCTGGGTCCGATATGAGAAGATGGGCCACCCAACCTTCGCCCGAGGCATCTGTGGTCAGAGTCTGGGAGGGAGGAGAATAGAAGAATGGAACTCTCCGAAGAAGGTTCTCTCGCACCATCCACCATTGTAAGTCTCGAATCATGGGAGAGGAGACTAGGACCAAGTGGTCCAAGTCATCTACCAATTGATCCCACTGAGAACGAAGCGTCCACCGAGAGACCCTTATGTGGAGCCGAGAGCGAGGGACTATCGGGATAGTAGCCACCATAAGCCTGAGAAGGCAAAGAACTGACCTTGCACTGACCCGCCTGCAGCCGGACAACAGGCTTATCTGAATCTGGAGTATGGCTACCCTGTCAGGAGGCAGAAAGGCCCTGCCTAGGGTCGTGTCCAGTATCGCCCCAATAAACTGAAGCCTCTGGGATGGGATTAAGTGGGGCTTGGAATGATTGAGGGCAATACCCAGACAGGCAAAGACCTGCTGGGTGAGGGAGAGGCAATGCAGGGGTTCCTCCCTTGACGAGGCCGCCAGGAGCCAATCGTCCAGGTAAGGGAAAACCTGTACCCCCCGGGTACGCAGGTAGGCCACCAGCACCGCAAGGCATTTGGTAAATACTCGAGGAGCCGAGGAGAGGCCAAATGGAAGTGCCTTGAGCTGGTAGTGGTCCCCCTGGAAAGCAAAACGAAGATATTTGTGGTGAGACAGGCGGATAGCTATGTGCAGGTAAGCGTCCTGCATATCCAGAGCGCAAAGCCACTGGCCCGAACGGAGGAGGGGCAGAAATCTCTGCAGTGAGAGCATCCTGAACCTCTTGTACTCCACGAAAAGGTTTGCGGAACCGAGATCTAGAATAGGTCTTGCACCTCCTGTCTTCTTCAGGACCAGGAAGAAGTGGGAATAGTAACCCGTCCCCTGCAAGGGAAGGGGGACAGGTTCTATCGCCTCTTTCAGCAAGAGTGCTGAGATTTCTTACTGGACTAGAAGATGATGTTCCAGAGAGTACGACGACCTTGGGGGAGGGTGACGAGGTGGTTTCTGCAGAAACTCTATTGAGTGTCCTTCTGCGATTAGCCGGAGCACCCATGAATCTGATGTTATCCTCTCCCAGCCTCGAAGATGGAGGGAAAATCTCCCTCCTATCGGTTCCTCCGGGAAGCCCAGAGGTAGTGGGAGAGGGAAGGAGTCAGGTGGTGTGAGGCAGCCCTGCAGCTGAAGCTCCCGCTGCTTCCCCCCCGACGTTTAGTGGCCCTCTTTCCCTGTGGTCTCGCTTTGGGCCGATTCATCTGCGAAAGGGACAGTGCTGTGAGAGATGGGGATGGCACATAGAGTCAACAGGCTTTAGTGCCGTCCCCTTCTCCTGCAAGTCAGTGATGATGTCCTTGACATCACCACCGAACAGCACCAAACCCCCGAAGGGCGCTTCCTGGATAGCAGACTGCACTTCCAGGACCAACCCTGACACTCTGAGCAAAGCGTGACGCCGTAAACCTATGGCGAAAGCTGAGCTCCTCCCAGCAGTGTCCACTGCATCGTAGGTCACACAAAGAATGTGCTGACTGGCAGAACGTGCAGGGCTGACAAGGTCAGCCACTTCCTGCTTGACCTGAGAGTCCGGAAGAGAGCTCAATTTGGATTCCACCTCACTCAGATTCACCTTCTGGTAATCCCCCATGTGGCCAACGTAGTTCAGGGCCCTAATACACAGAGTGGAAGAAGCAAAAATCTTCTTGCCATACTGGTCCAGAAGGCGGGATTCCTTGTCAGGTGGAGACGAGCTAAGATGTTTGGGTTGAGATGACCAATCATTAGCGGCGCTAATCACAACCGAGTCAGCACGAGGGTGGGAGTCTAAAAAGTCAACACACTCTGGAGCCTGGTATAGCCTGTTCAGCTTCCCGGGAAGTGGGGCTAAGGCCGAAGGTTGTTTCCATATGGTGGTAATAAGGTCAGCATGAGGCTCGATTCAGGGTGGCACCAAAGTGGGAGCTGTCACGGGCAGATCCAGCTGCTCAGAAAGTTGTTTTTTTTTTTACGCCTGGGGTCTGGCTCCAAAGATTGCCACTTATGTACTTCCTGGATCTTCCGTAGCAACTCCGTGAAGGAAAGATCTTCCGGAAGGGACTTCGGAGGAGTCCTGGGCCGGAGCTTGGACGGAGAGTGTGGCTCGTAATCTTGCTCGGAACAACCATCAGAAGGATCCAAGGTGTCCGAGGAAGAAGGAGATGAGGAAGAGGTAGACTACCTCTCCCGATGAGGGGGAAGAATGGACACCTTGGGAATCCTTCGAGGAAGCGTGTCCTGCCCCTCTCTGGACCCAGATTGGTAAGCCCTGGTGCCCGGAGGTGGGGAGGGAGTGTGTCGTCGTGGAAGTACGGGAACCGCACCGTCTGCCGGAAGACTATCTCCACCAGGAGGCCAGAGTCTCTGCAATCCACCAGCGGCTGAGGGACGGTGGGGGGAGAGATACGGGTATGGACTATACCCGAAGAGCACGTATCCATAACCAGACGGCGGGAAGCCCAGCGTTGGGTATTGAGGAGCCGAGTACTGGAGCGTCGGATATGTCGGCACAGAGTACTGAGGCGCCGGATACTGCGATCCCAGGTATGGCGGCGGCGGATACGACGGGGACGGGTACCCGGAAGCCAGAGGAGCTGCCTGAGCAGACGGCCTGGCCAGAGGCCCCATGGGCGGTTCTGAAGCAGAAGACCGGGGTGGAGGACCCAAGGCGCGGGCCACATCGGGTGGGGATGTCGTCTGGTGTTGGCACATCAAGGCCGAGCCGGCGTCCAGGGAACTGACGCCAGATCAGTCGGACCAGAAGGAGGACAGTCTCGACGGAGGGACTAGAAACCCTCAGCATTGCCCAGGCATTGGGGGGAATCCGCGAGGTCAGGCTGAGGAGACTCAAGGTCCCCGGAGGGCAGCGAAGGCTGCAAGGAACCGGGAACAATGGACGTGGGGGGGTCCGATGTCGGCTCATCCGCTGTGCAGATGGACGAACCGACATGCGGCTTAGCAGCGGGATCCGGGAGGACGCCGGAGGGGCCGGCGTCCAACTTAACGGACCCTTTGCCAGAGGCAGGCTGCGAGAGAGGGGCAGCCTGGTCGGGCAGAAGGGGGGCCACGCGCCGCCCCGAGGGCGGGCGTCTGAGAAGCCGACGTCCAGCTTATCAGAGCCGCTCAGACCAGTAGGCCGTGAAACCACGGCTTTACTGGGAGCGGAGGCCTCCACAAGCCCGGGGGGACGTTATCCGTTTCCCGGCGCCTACCGAGGAAGACGCAGTGGGAGAGAACCCCTTGGCCCAGGTGCCTTTCCTTATCCTTTTCCTTGTGATGGCCTTCAGGGGAGGTCGACGCCTGCTGAAGCTTTTTCAGTTCTTTTTCCATGGAGCTCATTTTCTTTTTTAAAATCTGGGCTTCCAGGGACTGCTGCCGCCTTCTCCGGGTAGCCACATTGAAGCTGAGACAGTGCTGGCACTTCTCCACCGAATGGTCGGGGCGTAAGCAAAAAAGGCACAGGGAATGGCCATCCTTGTGCGGGAGTTGGGTGCCGCATGAGTCGCACTTGTTTTTGTGCTCAGAGGGTGTAGGGGAAGACATACACAGACGGGTACCTGATGATGGCTGAGAAAAAAGTGAAAATACTCGGTAAAACAACTGAAGGAGCCCGACGAGCAGGGAACTTCTCCGAGCGGCGTGGCATAAGCCAACGTGGAAAGAACTGGAAGGCGGACATGAGGGACCGCCCTTTATACCGACATCTCCTGATGCCGGTCACCTGACGTGGGGGCGGTCCCTTGCCAGAGACTGCTAGCTAGAAATTTTTCCGTGGGGTCCTGCAGTCTGCCAACGTCAGTCCTACATGTAATTACCTACTGCAAGAGCTCTCTCGAAGTAAGATCTACTGTTACAGTGTATACAACTGTTCTATCAGCTGATGCTCGAGCCTTCACTGTAGCAGCTCCATGTTCTCTAGAATGCTATTTTTTGTTGTTGTTGTGCAAAACACTCCAGATGTCAGCATCTTTTAAATGGACGAGTAGAATGAACTACCCAATGAGGCAGTCGATGCAAAGTCTGTAACTGGGTTCAAGAACGGGTGGGACAGACATGGGAATTAGACAACAGGAAAACAGCGGGGGTGGGCAATCTGGGGAGAGGTGTGCCAAGATATCAGTAGGGAAATCAGATAACTTCTTCCCCGTTTCAGGAAGGTAAACAGGTACACTGGATGGGCCACTGTTTATTTCAGCCATCAGATTCTATGAAACTTAAGATACCGCAGATTGCACCAAGAGAAGCAGAAAATAAAAATGTCTAACAAAGATGCTTCAAAAGCCCTAAAAGAGGAAATTTCCTCTAAACATGTTGGGTGAGGAATTCATAAACCAATGCCTTATCCCCCTATGGAAATCACAGCAGTCTTTCACCTCCAGAACTGGAGTATATGTAAAGGAGGAGAAGGAGGCTGGAAGGATATGCAGGGCCAGGTCCGCTTCAGGTAGGGTTTTACAAGTTAATACAAACACTTTGAAACTGATATGAGCCCTTACAGGAAGCCAGTGTAATGCAACAAAACAGATGTTCTACACACATCCCTGTGTGAATGCGGAAGGACCACTGCAGCAGAATGCTGCACAGTGTGCAGACCAAAGTCAATCCCTGGCTCACGGCTGAGCTGCTGGCTCAGTTAAAATCAAGGGACCACCCCTGGGCAATCGCTAGGGCCACAGGTGCTCAACTGGACATTCAAAACTATAAACAATCTCACAACAACTGCACAAAATAAATACGACAGACGAAGAGTACCTGCTACAAGGAAGCCCTCGCCAACACCTGGGGAGATGGGACAGCTTTTTGGGACAATATTAGGGAAGTCACAGGGAAGCAGTCCAAATCCTCCCCAACCCTACTGATGGTTGACGGAGACACCACCTTTGACTCGAAGGTCATTGGCAAATGACATTGAGGGAAATAGCGAGCTAGACATACAGGCAGGGTTCAGGGAGCTTGCCAGGGTCTGTCATGACATAGGGTGCACGATTTCCTTCTCGGAAATCCTGCCAGTGCCAAGGGCTACTGGGGAACACAAAAGGAAGATTAGGGAGATAAACCAGTGGCTCAGGGAGTGGTGTGAGGCCAGAGGGTATGGGTTGATAGGGGATTGGGGGGAGACCTGGGAGGACAGGAGCTGTATGCTAGAGATAGGCTCATCTCAATTTGGAGGGGTGGGGAAATACAGGTTACTCACCTGTAACAGGAGTTCTAGGAATGGTATATGTTGTTCATCCACACTCATTGGCAGTATCCTTGCCGCTTTAAATCTTGCGGAAGGTCTTCAAGCTTGCTCCTCCCACCCACCCGGTGGTATAACTCGGCTCACGCCCCCATGACGCCAGATCTGGCCCGCTGAAGCTCAGGCTGTGCGTCAAGCCGAGGTCGGGAGTCATGGTGGATGAACAACATATACCATTCCTAGAACTCCTGTTACAGGTGAGTAACCTGTATTTCTAGGGACATGGATATGTTGTTCATCCACACTCATTGGCAGACTCCTAGCAGTTCTCCGGGAGGAGGAGAGCAAAGGCACACCCCCATATACTTACTTGGAAAGAGAGACTGGAGAACCGAGGCTCCAAAACCAGCATCCCGGGCGTGACCAAGGTCGATGTGGCAGTGGGTAATGAAGGTGTTTGCTGACTTCAGGTAGCAGCCCTGCAGATTTCCTGGATAGGGACGTCCCTGGAAGCAGCCACCGTTGCAGCAGTATGGCTGGGTAGAATGAGCTCTTATCCTCTGGGAGGCTCCATGCCCGCCAACTTATAGCAGAGATCTATGCAGGAGGTTACCCACCTGCTTATCGTCCGCTTGGCTGCAGGTCTGCCAGATGCGGCTTCAGCGAGGGTGACAAACAGCTGGGCTGAACCTCTCCGCAATTTCAGCCGTGCGCCCTTATAATAAGCGAGCGCCTCTAGGGTCCAGAGTATGGAGCCTATATTCGGCCTCCGAGGTGTGATTGGGGTAGAACACCGCAGAGTCAACACCTGGTTAAGGTGAACTCCGACACCACCTTCGGAAGGAATTTCGGTGGGGCGCAGGACAACCTTGTCCCTGTGGAAGACCAGGTAAGGAGACTCGCATGGAAAGCGCCTGGAGCCTCCCATCCTTCTGGCTGACGGATAGCCACCAAGAAGGCGGCCTTCCACGACAGGTGAGAGAGAGCACACCTGTGCATAGGTCTCGAATGGCTTGCCCATGAGCTTGCCAGTACCAGCAGTAGATCCCACGGAGGTGGAGGTTCTCGCACTGGAGGGGAAATGTGATCAAGGCCTTTGAAAAAGCGCCAGACCACCTTCTCCTGCGCCACCGACTGCTTCCCGGCCCGCGCCCGGTAAGCAGAGATGGCTGCCAGGTGCACCCTTAGGTCGTCGACCTAAGCCCTTGACTAGAAAGGACCATAAATAGTCCAAGATGCTTTGCCAAGGAACAGGAGGAAGGGTCCAAGCCCTTGCTCTGACACCAAATGGAAAACCTTTTCCATTTGAAGGCATAGCATTTTCTGGTCGACTCACGGACGCCTCAACTACATTGGAGGACCTCACGGAAAGACCCAAGGCCTGGAACTCTAGCCGCCAGGAACCAGGCCGCCAGGGGCAGGGATTGAAGGTCCGGATGAACACCTTCCCTGATTGACTGAGAGCAGGTCCGGGCGAGCTGGAAGCTGCCGCGAGTCCTGGAGCTGAGACTGAGGAGATCTGGTACCAGAACTGGCGAGGCCAGTCTGGGGCCTATCAGAATCACCTGCGCCTTGTCCCTCCTCGCCTTGAGAGGCACCTTGTGGATCATGGGAAATGGGGAAAGGGAAGAGGCCGGGGTCCATTGCCTCAGAAGGCATCCCCTGCAGCGAGCCCCTGCTGAGGGGGGGCATGGAACAGACTCAGCTTGGTTCTCCCATGGAGGCAAACAGGTCCACCTGAGGTGTGCCCAAAGGGAGAACAGATACTGTACTACCCGGCAGGAGAGACCACTGTGGATGCAGCCCTCATCCGCCGCTCAGGGCATCGGCCAGGTGTTGGAGGCTCCTGCCACGTGAATGGCTAGGAGATCCGCCTCCAGGCTGCGACGAGTGACCAAACGCGGAGAGCTCTTTGCATAGAAGCAGTGAGCGCGCCCCGCCCTGGCGGTTCAGATACTACATGGTCGTGTGATTGTCCGCTCGACTCGGACCACTGACCCCCGGAGGAACGGAGCAAAGGCGGTGAGAGCTGGGCGGACCGCCTGAGCTCCAGCAGGTTGATGTGGCATCGGGACTCCCCGTGGGACCAGAGGCCATGAGCCTGGTGTTCCCCAGATGGGCACCCCAACCCATCAGAGAGGCATCGGTCGATAGAGACACCGTCGGCTCGAGCGGATGAAACGGGATGCCCTCTGCAAATGAACTGGAGACAGTCCACCACTGGAGGAGTTTCCACATCCCTGTGTCACCGGCTACAAGCTGGTCCAAGGGATCGCAGCGTTGTGACCACTGGCTGGCCAGTCCCCACTGAAGGGGACGATGTTCCAGCGGCCCAACGGACCACGCTGGTGCAGGCCGCCATGAGACCCAGGAGGCAGGGAAGTCCCGGCAGGCGCAATTGCCCAACCAGAAATGATCGGGCAAAGGAGGAAGAACCTCGGCCCTGTCCGCTGGAGCCGCTCTCCGGCTCGAGAGAGTCGAGCCGCGCGCTACGAATAGAATCACCTGCTTCGCTCGAGTTCCGACTTGGCCTCGTTGATAAGGAGGCCCAGTTGAGAGCAGACCTGGAGGCCAGATCTCTGACCTCCCGCCTCCTCCCTGGAGGGAGCTGCTATCAGCCAGTCGTCCAGGTAAGGGTACCCGGACCCCTCGGGCGCCGCGAAATGCTGTCACCACTGCCATGCATTTGGTGAAGACCCTGGGAGCTGGAGACAAGCCGAAGGGCATGGCTTGGAACTCGAAGAGGATCCCTCCTTTCCGGAGCGAAGGAATCTCTGGTGAGACGGACGGATAGGGACGTGAAAAACGCGTCCTGCAAGTCCAGAGAGCAGAACCACGCGCGCTGTTCCAAGGATGGTATTATCTGGAGCCAGAGTGACCATCCTGAAGGTTCGAGACCTTAGGAACTTGTTTAGGTCGCAGGTGTGGTAATGGGCGCCAGCCCCCGTCCGCTTCGGAACCAGGAAGTACCTGGACACAAACCCTGGGTCGGAAGGAGGGTCCACCACTCTCTTACCACCTCCTTCTGGAGGAGGAGGCGATGTCGGCTGTCGACGCGCCAGTGAGGCTGGGGATCCAGGCCTCCGAGGGGCCACGGCTCTGAAGGTGGTGCCTGCTCGATTCGAGGCAGGCTCTTCCCACCACCTCCAAGACCCACCTGTCCGTGGTAACAGCGGACCAGGCGGAACGGAAGTGCGGGCAGTCTCTCAAGGGGACCTAGGTGGCGGACGGGTGGGGCGACACCCCTCAGCCCGTCACTGGGCAGGCTTGGAGGGAGGACCGCCGAGGGACCTCCTGGGCCCTCTCCTCCTGCCTCCTGTTGGAGGAAGCCGTGACGGGTTTGGGATGCCAAGGCCGAGCCTGCTGGCCCTGGCGGTGCTGGGCGGCGGGCGCGGGGGCTGAGAGGACCAGAAAGGAGCTTAGGCTGTGGTTGCGGCCTTTGTCCTTCTGGTAGGAAGAGACCGAGTCCAAGGTGGCATTGGACTTCTCGATCCTCTGCAGGTGACCTTCCACCCCAGGGTCAAGAGGTCCCCAAAAAGGGAAACATCCGCCAACTTGTGCTGGGTATCCAGTAAAGGTGGATATCCTCAGCCAAGCCATGACGACTAGCCACTGCGGCCGCCACCGATCTGGCACATGAGTCCCCTATATCCAAAGCAGTCTGGAGCTGCTGTTTGCCACTCCCTGCCCTGGTCCCGCACCTGCTTAACCGTAGTCTGCAGATCGGCGGGAAGATGAGGGATGACCCATCCAGGAGCCCAACAGGCATGAGAAAATGTGCCATGAGGACGGGCCGAACTGGCCTGACGGCGTCGAGAGGACGCAGGCGAGACTTTTCGCCCGACACAGTCCAATTTCTTGGACTCCTTGTCAGGAGGTTTGTCCACATCCCTGGCGTTGCGCTGCCGAAAACGCTGTCGTAGCTCAACCCCTCAGCAGAGGTGTTCCGAAAAACGGACAAGGAACCGGCAGGGACGTATACTTCCTGGCCATCCTGGCCGAGGCGCAGGGCAGGAAGCAGGCGCTGCCAAAGTTCCAGTGCTGGACCCACTATGGCCTCGCCACCGGAAAGGCCTCCGTCGGAGAACCTCGGTCCAGAATCTCCGAGGGATACCTGGCCCGTTTGGAAACGGGTTCGAGCTCCATCCCGGTAGACTCCGAGATGAGCCGAAGCAGTCCTAGGAAGGACGACGGGCTATCGTCCATTGGCTGACCTCCTGAAGACTCCAAGTCCAGTCGCTTGGAGAAGAAGGAGGAATCATCTTCGACTCGGAAGAGTCCTCGAAGAGCTGCCTCTGGCCTGAGCCACTTCACCTGCCGAGGTCGGTCGGGAGTGAGGGTAACTGACAGCCGATGGGTAAACCCTTAGCCGGATCGAGAATCCTTGGTCGGAGCCCCACCAGGCTGGAGGCGGAGGTTCCACCGAATCGGTGGAGTTTGGTTTTGGCCGAACAACCGCCTGGGTATAGGCCCCGGACAAGTCGAGGGTTGTCGTCGGCTGCCCGTGACAGTAACTATTTATCGGTCGGGAAGGCGCCGGAGTCGGCTCATTCTCGCCAGAGGAGCTGTTGCAACATAAGGTCCTCGCATCGCCGACGTAATTGATGACCGGCTCCTCATCCGAGGAGGAGGACGAGGACGAGCGGCGACGCCGCTTACCGCGGTGCCGAGACCGAGACCGCCTATGACGGTGGGAACGGCTGGACCTCGAAGAGGTCCGAGACCGAGACCGAGAGTCCCGGAATTTCCGGGGTCGGTGCGGGAGGTGTCGGCCGGAACCGCACTCCCTTCGGCTCGGAAGGTCCATCCGAGGGCTCCGGAACCGGAGGCACAGGCGAGCCCACGGATCTCTCAACTCCTCCCGGGGAACCGGGAGAGGGGAATCTCGCTGCTAAGGCGACAGCCCGTCCAATGGGTCAAGAAAATCTCGACTTCATCGGTGGAGTCTCGTCAACTGACCTGGACGGGGACACCGTGAGGCCAGTGGTCGGGGCCGAGCGGTCGGACGCCGACGGTCGCACGGCCCAGGGAGAGGGACCTTTCCATGCCCAAGAGCGTCCGACGAGGGATCACCCCTGTCCCTTTTGGACCGAGAATAAGGTCCCGCAGACGCAGGCCCTTCCCCTTTAGTGGAGGGACAGACAAAGCTCCTAGAGAAGCCGGTAGGAAGAACCCAGAGAGCCCGGATAAATGCCGCCGTCGAGGAAGATATCGGCCTGCGTGCCGCCCTCTTCGAGGGCGACCATCCGCCGAAGCTGATCCGCTGAGCCACGCGCTTGACACCGCCAACCGGGCCTCCTGGACTTCACCGGAGGGAAGCTTCTCGGGACGGCCCAGTTGCAATCGGCAGCACGGCCTCGGGACCCAGGCCGGAAAGATGAGCACAGGTCGTAAGCCTGCGAGTCAGGCTTCAAGGCCTCAGGCAGTATACACACGTGGAGTGAGGATCCGTCCGAGACATCTTCTGCCCGCATGGGCATCTCCGAAATCCGGAGTCGGTTTGTCCATCGCCAGTGGCGAGGATGGGAAGATCAAGTCTTTTGCAAAATTATTTTTAAATCCGCAAACGGAGAAATAGGGACTAGTCGAAACGCAGAGCGTTAAGGAGGGAACCTGAGCCCAGCTGTAAGGAAGATCTGGGCGTGTTGGGCGGAGCCGAGTTATACCACCGGGTGGGTGGGAGAGCAAGCTTGAAGACCTTCCGGCAAGATTTAAAGCGGCAAGGATACTGCCAATGAGTGTGGATGAACAACATATCCATGTCCCTAGAATCCTTAAGTTTAAAACAGAGGGGTTCATTGGTGAAAAGTGGGGTTTAAACTTGTGAAGGGTGGAGGGATGGGAGAAAAGGCTGTCGAGGGGGGGTCCGATAAAGGAGGGACTCTGGCTCCACCCCCATGGGGAGCTGGAGGAATGCGGGAAAAGGCCGACTGGTAAAGTGCAGACCAGGGGAAAAAGGAATCCCCATGGGAATACGGGCAGGGGAAATGGAAGTATAGGGAAAGGGTGGAAGGTAGGCCTGCTAAATGCCAGAAGCTTGGACAATAAAATGCCTGAGCTCCAGGCGATGCTAACTGAGGGAGCGGTGGATGTGGCAGCGGTCACAGAGACCTGGGCCACCGCAGGACATGACTGGGACCTGAACCTGGAGGGTTACACTATGTTCAGGAAGAACGGGGGGAGGGAAGGGAAGGAGGGGTAGCAATAATAGTCAAAAATTGCATTGGCATAGGGGGAGTAGAGGAGGCGGAGGGAACCGTGGAGGCGATTTGGGTCACCTTGATAACAAGTGGGGGCAAGAGAGTAAAAATAGGAGTGGGGGTATAGACCCCCTGCACTGGCGGAGGAGCTGGAGGAGAGTCTGGCAGCAGATGTTGGAAGACACTGCAGATTGGGCAGGGGAAGGGTGGTGGTGTTGGGGGACTTAAACATGCCAGGAATAGACTGGGAGACTATGACATCCTTGGTGGCCAGGGAACAGAGGTTGTTGGATGTCTTTCAAGACGCGTTCCTTACTCAGCAGGTGGGGGAACCGACCAGGGAGGTGCGGGTACTGGATGTGGTCCTGGCAGACAGTGACCAGACTGGGTGCCTGGTGGGGACCTGTTGGCGGGGAGTGACCATGCCACGGTCTGGTTCTGCCTGGACCTAGGAGGGGTAGAAGGCTGCAAAAAGACGGAGGTAACCGACTTCAGGGGGGCGGATTTTAAGGAAATGGGAAGGATCCTTAAGGAGCATTTGGATGTGACTGGGTCAGACTTGGACGCTGACAGTAGGTGGGAAATAATCAGGAGAAGGGTGCAGGATGCTACCAGCACCTGTGCCAGAGTAAGACAAAAATGCGGTAGGGCCCGAAAACCCTGCTGGTGGACCAGGGCGGTCCAGGAGGTGGTGCGGGGAAAGAAGGCAGCCTATAGGCAATTCAAGTGCTCAAGGAGTGAAAGGGATCGAGGGGAGTACGAACTGATGGCTAGAAGGGCCACTAGGGTGGTGAGGGTGGCTAAGGCAAGGAGGAGCAGAACCTGGCCAGGGAAATTAGGAGAGGGAACAAGGGGTTCTTTAGATACATTGGGGAAAAATGAAGGGTGAAGGGGCAGATTAGCAGGATTAAAACAGGAGAGATAGGCACAAGACCTGGGAGCAGGCTGAGGTACTAAATGAGTACTTTGCTTGGGTTTTCACCAAGGAAAATAGGGGGCTGCATCATACATGGGAGGAGACAGTGATACTAAGGAAGGGGGCCTTTACCGATCGGCGGGTCTGGGGAGAGGGGGAGGCATCACTGGCAGGAGGGGGGAAGGCTAAGCAGGGAGAAGAGATAGCGGAGGTGGAATTCACAGCAGAGAGAGTGAGGGAAGCCCTCAGGTCCCTTAAGACGGAGAAAGCACCGGGGCCGGATAAATTACATCCCAGAGTGCTGAAGGAACTTGCGGATGTCCTGGCAAAACCCCTGGAGCTTTTCACCATCTCTCTGAGGACAGGGTGGGTGCCCCAGGACTGGAATGTGGCGCATATAGTGCCTATCCACAAGGGGGGATCAAGGGAGGCAGCAGGGAACTACAGGCCTGTCAGCCTGACATCGGTGGTGGGCAAGGTGATGGAGGGCATTGTCAAGGAGAAGCTAGGGAGAGACCTGGAAAAGTCAAGGTGCCTGGACGATAGACAGCATGGATTCGTCCCAGGGAAATCATGTCATACAAACCTTGTGGAGTTCTGTGACTGGGTGACGAGTGCCTTGGACCTGGGTAGACCAGTGGACGTCCTCTTCCTAGACTTCAGCAAGGCATTTGACTGTTTCTCACGAGGGCCTGTTGGATAAGCTGGGAGAAATGGAGGTGGGGAACCAGATGATCAGATGGATAGACAATTGGCTCCAGAACCGGACCCAGAGGGTCATAGTTGGCGGGATAGTCTCATCCCCAAGGAGGGTCATTAGTGGGGTCCCACAGGGATCAGTCCTTGGGCCCCTCCTGTTTAAAGTCTACATCTCTGACATAAGGACAGGTATCAGGAGTGAGATGAGTCTCTTTGCGGATGACTCAAAACTGGGAGCAGTGGTGGATGGGGAGGAGGGGAGGGTGGCCCTACAGGGGGACCTGGAGGCTCTGGAGAGATGGTCTAGAAAGTGGAAGCTGAGATTCAATGCAGGTAAATGCAAGGTAATGCACCTGGGGGCCAGAAACCCGGCCAAGTGTATACTGGGATGCTACAAGTCTCGATGGCTGAGAGGGACCTGGGGAGGTGGTGGATGTCAAGATGAACAACTCCTGAGACTTGTAGGAGGGCAGCAGCAAGACCAACAGGATGCTGGGATGCATCGCTAGGGTAATCACTCCAGAAAGAGGGAAGTGATACTCCTCAGTATACTGTTAGGTGAGGCCTCGACCATGACAGTACTGCGTGCAGTTTTGGGAGGCCATACTTAAAGAGGGACATTAAACTCCTGGAGAGGTCCAGAGGAGGGCAACCAAAATGATTTGGGGCTTGAGGGACAGGACCTATGGGGAGAGGCTCGAAGAGCTAAATATGTACACATTGGAAGAGAGAAGGGACCGGGGGGGCATGATAGAGGTCTTCAGGTACATGAAGGGGGTAAATAGGGGAGGAGCAGTCAGGGTGCTTCGAAGGAAGGAGGAGGGGCAACTAGAGGGCATGGGTGGAAGCTGGAGGGGGGGGAAGATTCAGGGGAGAAAGGAGGAGGTGCTACTTCACTGAGAGGGTGGTGGAGCCATGGAATGCACTGCCCAGGGGGCTGGTGGAGGCAGAGACAGTGGAGGGGTTCAAGAGGGGGTGGGACAGGTACTGGGGAAGGGTTCTGGAAGCAAAATCCAGTGCAGCGAGAATATCCGGAACTGGGAAGGGAGAAGCCAAGGGGGGCAGAAAGGTCAGCTCCCAGGGTGAGGGCTGACCAAACGAGCAGACACAAAAGACCGTTAGGCCTATTCGGCTGGCATTTTAGTATGTTAGTAATACTTTCAATGCAGCCTTTACCGACCTTAGTGCTGTTCTCCCCCAGGACTTTTTCTCCGAAACTGACTCCCCTGCTCCAAATTCCCTACCTACCACCTCAAATCATCTGCCGTTCCATTTCATAAAAGTCAAAGCGAATGATGTCTGCAAATACATAACAAAGGCCATCTCCACGTCCAGAGCCAGTGGTGATTCACTGGACCTTAAACTGCTATCCCTCATCCTTGAAGAGGTATTCCGTCCGCTTACCAGAAACTTCAAGCTCTCCCTCAGCCTCAGTCAGTTCCCAAGCAAATGGAAATCTGCTATTGTCACTCCGGTCCGTAAAAGCAGCAACAAGTCCATACAGGGGGACTACCGGCCGATCTCTATATTAACCTCCCCTCTCCAAGGCCCTTGAGCACATTGTTGCTGACCAGCTTACAGACTACCTGGACAAACATAACATCCTATGTGCACAGCAGCACGGGTTCAGGCAAGGACACAGCACATCAACAGCCCTCCTGGAATTCACTGGAGTCCTTCACAACTCGTTGGACAAAGGCCATCTAACTGGAGCCGTATTCATCGATTTGACTAAGGCATTTGACACTGTTCACCATGGCCTGCTTACCAAACAGCTGCTGAATGCCGGGCTCTCCCAGGACTCCACTGTATGGTTTAACAGCTACCTGGACCAGCGCTCACAGAGAGTAAAAATCTCAGGAGTACTCTCTGACTCCAAACCTGCTAGCTCAGGCGTCCATCAGGGATCCATACTGGGCCTACTACTTTTCAGCCTTTTCCTGAACTCCCTTCCACTATCCTGCCCAGAACAAATTATCCTCTGTGCCGATGACGCTGTACTTCTCATCCCCCCATAAGGACCAACAACCCTTACTTCACAACCTACAGCTTGCTTTCTCCGCTGTTGAAAACTGGTTCGCAAAACATAAACTAGTTTTAAACCACAAAATGACTAAATCTATGCTTTTCTGCAGCTCGCAAAACAAACACAGGCGATACCCCCTTGATATCAATACAAGCGCTGGTAACACCCTCGAACAAGTGTCATCTTTTAAATACTGTGGAATCTCACTTGACCCTTGCCTATCTTATGAGACTCACATTGATAGTGTTGCCAGAGTGGTAAACTCACGCACTGGAATTCTCTACTGAAATAGACAGCATCTTACCCAGGCAGCACTGAAGATTGCTATCCAGATCTCTGTGGTCTCAGTCATAGACTATGGCCTCATAATCTATGGCTCTGCCTCTACCACCACCCTCAGGCGCATAACGACCTCCCTAAACAAGGCCTGTCAACTGCTTACTGGATCCCACCGTCTCACACATACATGTGAGCTTACGCTCAAATGGGATGGCTTCAAGTCGCTAACCACATAAAGTACCTTACCTGCTTGATGGTAAAAAAAAAAACTACTTTGGGCCTTACTCCACCTAGTGTCCAAGCCCTCTGCCCAAACACTAATCCCCGTAACACCAGAGGGTCTGAACATCAGCTTCTACAGGTACCCCGGAGCCACACCACTCTGGGTCAAAGATCCTTTGCACACCATGCACCCAGCTGGATGAATGTCCTCAGCACTCACATCACCTCCACCTCCTCACTGGGCATATTCAAATCAAGCCTCCATCATCATCTCACGGCCTTCAGCTCATGTGACTGCCACCCCTAACTTCCCCCTTCCCCCCTGAGATCAACCACCCCCCCCCGATGTTCTTTGACAATCCCGTGAGCTGCTCTAGTCTTTTTAGACTGCTACCCCCCTATTCTCTCACCCTTCCTCCCCGATTTCTTCTAGGTTTCTGAAATGATTCCTTGTATGTGTTATTCATGTATCCTATTTACTGTGATGCCGTAGCTGAACTTATAAATATGGTTGTATGCTCTCTTTAATGTTGTATGCCCTTGTTTAACATGTATGTACTCTCCTGACGTGGAACCTCTGTAAAAGAGCCTTGGCTCAAAGGTAATTGTAATCCTAGATCTAAACAAAGAAATCAGTTTCCCAGGTAGCCCCATGTAGAGTACAATGCTATACTCCAAGCCTGATGACAGGAATGCAAACTACATACAGTACAAGGTAACTGCTGCAGCAAGACAAATGAGCAGGTATTCAAAAGTGCTTTCTGAACCGCTTGCAGACTTGTATGGTTACTCACTTGGGATGCCTCGAGAGACTCTGATTGTGCTTGACAGAGTTTATATAGGGCTTCAACAGCTGGGCTGATCTCTTCTGGCGAAGAATGGAAGTTCTTCAACCAGTCCTTTACATCTCCTACAGAGTCACAAGAAAGCGCATATAAGAATAACTTTATTGCACAAACCAGTCACCTTAGTGTAAAAGTAGTTAGTCTCTTGGTAACACAAAATCTGGGGGGGAATGATGTCCCCTCCACAAGACATGCAAATTTCAAACTACTGTTTGTTCACAAATATTAAAAGTCATCATGAAAGATTTGTTGCTCTTTTAATACTCAAGACAGCCCTGAGGAAAGTCAAATGCATTTAATAAGAACCTTCTCTCCTACTGATCAGCTGGTTATCTTAACTGCTGGCTGCACAGCTCTTGCCCAATATAGAGCCTTACACAACAAACCAGCCTAATTAAAACTATTCAGGCTTTTACTAAAGCGGCTAGGCTGTATTCATTTTTCTGACGTTTAACATTGAGTGTAAGATATAACGAAGTAATTGGTCTGGATTGCTGGCCCATATAAGCAGCAGTAGAGCTACACCTCTCAGCACTAGCAATCAAGGTTTGAGAGCAAGCCCAGATCACTGGAGCTGGCCCGGCTGGGGGTACAAGGTTTGCAGAGGACATTCTCCTCGGGGTGGGGGGGGGCAAAGAACCCTAAGCAAAGGCTCAAGGCACCTTACAATAACATGCATAAAACTGTTGAAAACCTAAACAGAAGCAGAAATAAAAACAGCTGATAAATTCATAAATAAAGAATAGATTACTCATCTGTAACTGTAGTTCTAGGCGTGGTATATAGTACAGATCCACACTCTGGCAGTTCCACTGGAAGGCAATGACTGGCCAGAACATTTGTCAAGGTAAGCTCCTACCACCACCTTGGTGGATACAACCACAGACTCTGCCCCAAGACGTCAGATCTAGCACACTGGAAGCAGGGTATTGTCCCACTTGCCAGGGGTGGAAGGGTGGGTTGTGTGCACATGTACCATATTACACCACTCCCAGTACTACGGTTACAGGGTAGTAACCTGTCCTACAGGTGTGGATATGATACAGTATCCACACTGGCATACTCTTAGCAGTCACACTGGAAGACTTCTAGCAATTGTCCTGGAGGAGACAGCAAGGCGCACACCCCTACTTGGAAAACAGTGACTGGAGAACTGAAGTTCCAAAACGCACATTCTGGCGTGACTCAAGGTCAATGCAGCAGTGGGAAATGAAGGTGTGTGCTGACTTCTAAGCAGCCATACAAAGTTCCTGTATGGGAATAACCCTGGAAGCAGCCACCAAGGTAGCAGTATGTCCGGTGGAATCAGCCCTAATCCCAACAGGAGGCTCCAGACCAGTCAAGGAGGCTCCCAACCAGCCAACCTATAGCAGAGTTCAATGCAAGAGGTAATCCACCTTGCGGTCGCCTGTTTTGCTGCCAGTCTACCAGGTGTGGCTTCAGCGAAGGTGACAAACAACTGGCGAGCCTCACACCGAATCCCGGTCATGCACTCCACATAATAGGAAAGTGTTCTCCACAGGTCCAGAGTATGGAGCTTGCAGTTAACCTCCGAAGAGGGGTTGGTAAAATATACTGGTAAGTTAATTACCTGGTTAAGGTGAAACTCCAATACCACCTTCAGGAGAAACTTCAGGTTGGAGCGAAGGAAGACCCTGTCCCTGTGGAAAAGCAGACAGGGAGAGTCCACCAAGACCGCTTGGAGCTCCACAATCCTTCGGGCAGACGTGATGCCCACCAAGAAGGCGATCATCCATGACAGGTGTGACAACTCACACCTGTGCATCGGTTCAAAAGGCCTGCTCATGAGCACAGCCAAGACCAGCAGCAAGTCCCAGGGTGGAGGTGGATCACAAACCACAGGGAACAAGTGGTCAAGGTCCTTGAAAAAACACCCGACCACCTTCTCCTGGGCCACCGACTGCATACCGACCCATGCTCGGTAAGCAGAGTTGGGTTCCAGGTGCACCTTAAGGGTCCTCACTTGCACTCCCAGCTGGGAGAGGGATCAGACAGTCCAAGATGATAGCCACCAGGCAGGCAAGGGGATCAAGCTCCTTGCCCTGGCACCAAATGGAAAATATCTTCCATTTGAAAGCACAGTACCTATGAGTCAATTCCTTTCTGGATGCCTCCACAACGTGAAGGACATGCTTGGATAGACACATGGCCTGAACTCTAGCTCCTCAGGAACCAAGCTGTGAGGTGCAGGGATTGAAGGTTCAAGTGGAGGACACAAGTCTGGTCAGCAGATCTCGATGGAGAGGCAACTGACACGGAAGCCTGCTGCTGAGGCTGAGGAGATCCAGGTACCAGAACAGTCTTGGCCACTCTGGAGGCATCAAGATCATCCACGCCACTGTCCTTCCTGACTGAGCAGAACCCTGTGGATCAAGGGGAAGGGAGGAAAAGCATACACAAGGCTCAGGGTCAAAGGCCTTGTGAAGGCATCACCCATCAATATCCTGGAGTGTGGGGGGTGGCACAAAACAGCCTCAGTTTGTTTGTTCTCCTGGAAGATACACAGGTCCACCAAGGGTGAACCCCAAAGGGAAAATGGGTGGTCAACTACCTCCTCCTGATGCAGAGACCACTCATGTGACATCTATCCCAACCCTCTGAAAGCATCTGCCAGCTGACTGTTCTCTCCTGCGATGTAAATCACCAAGAGATCAGTACCCAGGATGCACACACCAGGGTCCAGGTGCGGAGTGCCGCCTGCCACAAAGGAAGGCAGTGT
Source organism: Neoceratodus forsteri (assembly GCA_016271365.2). Lineage (NCBI taxonomy): Eukaryota > Metazoa > Chordata > Ceratodontiformes > Ceratodontidae > Neoceratodus > Neoceratodus forsteri. The sequence continues at coordinate 25,378,117 of JADMNL010000034.1, read as the reverse complement.
GCGCCGCCCAGTTTATGTTAAACATGGTCATGGTGTTATCCGTCTGGACTTGAACAACCTGAACCAAATTCTGTGAGGGCCAGCAGCACTGCACAGAGCTCCAGCACGTTTATCTGGTGACAGGACTCCCTAGGGGGACCAGAATCCATGGGTCCTATGGTCCCACAGGTGTGCTCCCCATCCTACCAGAGACAGGTCAGTCGTCAGCATGACAGTTGGCTCTGGGAGAACAAATCGGATTCCTTCCTCCAGGTGCTTTGGGACTAGCCACCACTGGATGGCATCCCACATCAGCTGGGTCGCCATGACCAGCTGATCCAGGTGACCAAAGCGCTGGGACCATTGCCAGCCCCGCTCCCACTGGAGGGGGCACATCCGCCAGCAGACCATGCTGATGCACAATGCCATGTACCCCAGCAGCTGCAGAAATCCTGGACAGGGCACAAGAGTCCTACCTAAAAATGACTGAGCAAAGGAGGTAAGATCCTGTGCCCAGTCCACTGGGAGGCAGGCCCTGGCCAGCAGCGAGTCTAGTTCTGCCCCACTGAACTTGATCACCTGCTTCAATACCAGTTCAAACCTGCCTGAGTTGACCAAGAGACCCAAGTCTATGTAGGTCTGGAGAGCCAGGGCTGTGGATCTGGAGAGCCAGGGCTGTGGATCTTGCCACAGCCTCTGGAGGGACCAGTAATCAGCCAGTCATCCAGGTGGGCCGCCACCACTACCATGCACTTGGTAAAGACCCTCGGAGCTAAGGAGGGGCCAAAAGGAATGAACTAGAACCAGTACAAGATCCCCCAGGGTTCGTTTTTGGCCACGGGATTGACACACATTTTAAAGTTTTGTCCCCACTTTTATGGCTCTGATGGGACATCCGACACGCTCCATGCTCCACATTACAAGTCCCAATGTCGGTCTTCGTGAAGTGTTCGGCTATTTCCGCTATTCAGGAGAGGCACTGCTAGAATAATCCAGCATCAGTCAGTGTATTTAATATGCATTTCGGACTGACGGTGCGGTAGCGATCTTCAGCTGGCACTACTGGAAGAGAGACCTGAGGGTCAGAACAGCGTGTGTGCCCATGAAACTCAGCACACGAAGACTAAGCAGCACCAATGAGGTGGGTTATGTGATGGCAGTGGAGTGTACTCAAGTACTTCGAGGACACTAGCGCTTCATTGTGGCAGACTCGGTTACCAAGACTTGCACAGCACAAACTGTACCACATGTGTGTTTCTCTGTAAAACAAATGGCACAGTAAGTTGAACAAGCGCCAAGTCCACAGTAACACGCATTTCTCTGGCAGAGTTAGTCTGAGACTGACCTCTCGTTCGAGTGGGGAATGAGATACAAAAAAATATTCTGAATTAATACTTCCTGTTACACTTTACATCGAGTTGAACTAGCACAGACTGGTTATAAATTCGGTGACTGGCTGTACATAAACACCGATTTTGCAGAATTTGATTTCTGGGCCACAGTTACTGGAGTCACTCTCTCCGTTTGTGTTCTGGCTGGCAGTTGGTTCTAAGCAAAGAAAGGCAATACAGGCTTGGTTTGTCCAAATCAGGCTCCAGTCTATCTATCTAGATAGGCTTTAACCGTTAAATTGATGGAATTTATAAAAAAAATTTCAGTGAGACCCTCTGAAAATATGAGAGAGACAGACTACTTTACTGCTGCTGTGAAATAATTCACTTAGAGTGGTGCCAGCCAGCAGCCTGGTCTATTGTGGGGGATATTCTCTGAAGCACTCCACCTCCTTACACCTGGGTATTGTGTGCACCTGATAGGTTGCTGATGCACATGTGACTTCAAAAAGAAGTCCGTCCACTCTTCCCTGTGATGCAGCTTCCTCTGTATCAGTTCGAATTGTGCATCTGATCAGGTTGTGGTGCATAAAAACAGCTCCCCAGTGGTTTTCTAATTTCATAAAATTTTAAGGTAAACTCAATACTTTTTTAATCTCTACTATATGGTAACATGTTAAGTAGACCAGCATAAATTAGGGGCGTCTGGTTCTCTACGTCGTGTAAATAGCTTAGACTAGATGGAACAGTATTTTAAATGAGTAGAGAAACTGCCAAATGTGTACATTGCTTAACAATTGTCAGTCATATAACAGAACTACTGACCAGATCCATGGGAGTCAGCTGTTTGTGGCATATACATTTTTACAGGATGAATGCACGAGTTTGTGGCTTGCAGCTCACTTGGGTCTCCTGTTAGCAAATCTAAGTTCGTTTTTTTGTTGCCTATTATCTGCTGCTGGGTATTAGTTGTGACCCCTGATAGCGGTCTCAAGAGTGCTCCAATTCCCACTTCTGTGGCACTTTCTTTTGTGGGAATCTCTGGGCATCATGTGGTCCCTGCTAGCGGCCACAGGGATAGTCCCTTATTGTGCCAATCTGTTTTTGGGGGCTCCTCCCCCTGTTCGTTTCAGCCTGCATTCTACGCTCTGGTTCAGTAGTTCTGCAAGTTCTTTAAAGTTTTGCTTCCTGTTTGTTTTGGGGGCCTACCTGTCCATGCTACAGCTCCTGGGAGTTTTTTTTCTGTTTGGGTGTCCCCATTTTGTTCCTATGGCTAGCATGGAGACCCGACGTCTGATCATGGTGCTTTTTCACACCTCCCCGTCTCTTGTGTATTCGGAGAGGGTGTTGACCATGTTGTTCTTGCCTGCTGGGCCTCCCGGCCGTCTCGTCCATTCCACCGGCTTCCCACTCGCTCACGCATGTGTGTTGGGTTTTCATTCACCAGCGCATGGGCGCTACTCCGACGCCATGTTAGCTGGGCACTGGGCATTCGGGAGACTTGCACGAGTGCATATGAATCCATACATCTGCAGCCCCTACCTACCCTCGCGATCTGCGAGTGATTCTTAAGGGGACCATTCATCATCCATACGTTTTAAACATTGAACAGGGATTGCTTTTAAGCGTCCCTCCTCTTGGGAAATTCAATAAGCTACTCTTTTGGGGAACTACTGAACTGCCTCCTCCTACATATAGAGGAACCACAGGGATGTATGCAGCTTTATGGATCCCTTAGAGGCACAACACCAAAATACTCTTTGCTCAACTCTGGTATACTGTGCACACATTTCATAGCAGTCAATATTAAGCCACAAAATAAAAAAGAAAAAGAAATAAATTAAAGTATTTTTTAATGGGACAGCAGCTCAGTTGAGCAGTATTAGACAGCCTTGATGAATGTTTAACTTGGCTGCTATTTCCGTTCCCTACTATCATTCTGTGTATGGCTACAGAAGGGGTTACTGCCAGTATTTACATTGCATTATGTTAAGCAGTTATAGATTACGATCCTAAAGCCACCCCCATTTGTTTCCCATTCTTCCACAGACATGGGAAAAGCAAAAAGCTGCAGTCTCTGCAATGTCCCCATCCCTTCAGCACATCTGCACTTCTTGCGCCGAGGAACCACCCACTTCAGCACACACAGCGGATGAGGACATATTTACTTAACACAGTGAGCTCCAAGGAACTCCCGATGTTACACAGCCCCTTCCGTCTACTTCTCAAAGCAACGTAGACACTAAGGCCATCCTACTTCAGAATATACAGGTTACTCACCTGTAACAGGAGTTCTAGGAGTGGTATATGTTGTTCATCCACACTTACTGGCAGGTTCCTTGCCGCTTTAAATCTTGCAGGAAGATCCTCAAGCTGGCTTCTCCCACTCACCCGGAAGGTAAAACTCACGGCTCCACTCCATGACGCCAGATCTAGCCCGCTGGAAGCCAGGTTGCATGTCGAAGCAGGGGAGGTCAGGTGGGTTGTGTTGATGCACAACATATACCACTCCTAGATATCCTGTTACAGGTGAGTAAAGTACAGTTACACAAGAATTTACCGTAACAGTAGATCTTCGAGAACAGCTCTTGCAGCAGGTTACACCAATAAGACTGAAACCGGCAGCTGCCAGGACCCCACGGAAATTTTCTAGCTAGCAGTATTCAGCAGGGACTGCCCCCGACCCCGACGTCAGGCACAGTATATAAGGAGGCGGTCCCCCATAATCCCCAGTTCTCCCGCCGGAGACTCCCGGCCACTGTATGCCATCAGAAGAGGAGACCGAGGATCCGTCATCAAATGGCAGTCAAAGAGATGCTGAGACACCTGATCCTAGGAGAAGGATGTTGGAATTAGAATCTACCTCCAGCGGGGATGGTGCCAGGGAAAGTACCTGCTGCAAGAGCTGTTCTTGAACATCTACTGTTACGGTAAGTTCTTACGTAACTCTATCATCTTACTTCTAGAAACAGCTCTTGCAGCTGGTTACACAATTAGGACGGATTCCCAAGCAATAATGGAAATCCCACACCATTGGGAGGAGGGAAGGTAGAAATCTTTAATGAAACTGAAGCCTAAGACAGAAGTCCCTGAAGGATTGCTAGACCAAAACCTGCTCTTCGCCTCGACGCAATATCCAGGCTATAATGCCTGATGAAAGTGTGCACGGAGCTCCAAGCAGCTGCAACACAGATGGCTGAGGTGGACACATTCTTAAGGGCCACAAAGGAGGTAGCCACCCCCCCCTTGTGGAATGACCCTTAACTGCGCCCGGTAAGGGTTTATTGCGCTTCTGGTAACAGAACATGATATACTGAATGAGCCACCTGGACAGCGACTGTTTGGAAACAGGAGCTCCCATCATCCTGTGGGCGAAGGAGACAAAAAGCTGGTCCGATTTTCAGTGGTGTTTGGTTCTCATCAGGTAGAATAGGAGACACCTATGCACATCTAGGGTGTGCAACAGGGCCTCTCCTCGATTCAAATAGTTGGAAAAGTACACTGGTAGATCGATGTCTTTATTAAAGGTGAGAGCTGAGACCACCTTAGGTAGAAATTTGGGATTAGTCCGTAGGGATACAAAATGTAGCTCGCAATCCGCACCTGGTTCAAAGGGTGGCAACGAGAGCTACTCCACGACAAAGGGTAGATCCCATGGCGGAATTGGATCCTTAATCGGAGGTCTAAGGTGGAGACTACCTCTCAGGAAGGCTCGTGCCATGTCCAACTGGAATATGGTGCGTTGGCCAATCGGACAATGATAGGCTGATATGACACAGAGCTGTACTTTGATCGAGGAGCAGGCCAAGCCTGGCTGAAAAAGAGACAGGAGGTAGTCCAAAACCGATTTTTCTGGACAGTCTAAAGGCGAAAACCCCGGCGCTTGAGCCCACAGGCAAAAACGGCACCATTTCATGGCGTGAGTGGCCAGTTTTCTCGCAGCCACCAGAACATCAGCTACCTCGTCCGAGTCCCCATGTCGCAAAATGGCTATGTCTCTAGGAGCCAAGCATGCAGGCTCAGTGAACGAAGGTCCAGATGGACCAAGGAGCTCTCCTCCTGAGACAGCAGGTGAGAGCTGATTGGCAGAGGCACCGGAGGTTCCAGGGATCGTTGATGTAGCAGAGGGAACCAGATCTGCCTAGGCCAGAAGGAAGCGATGAGTATCAGCATCGCCTGCTCTCTGCGAAGTTTCAGAAGAACCCTCTGGATCAACAGAAAGGGGGGAAAGGGATAGAGTAATCTGCCCTCCCAGGAGAGGGACGTGTCTCGCCAGAAAACACCAGGCCCTGGATCTACCGAGCAAAAATTGAGCAGTTTTGCACTGGATGGGGACGTGAAAAGGTTTAACTCTGGTGTACCCCATCTGAGAAACAGATCCTCTACTATCTCATGGAGTAGTTCCCACTCGTGGACTCTGGCCTGAAAGCGGCTCAGGCTGTCTGTGATGACGTTGTCCGCTCCTGGGACATGAACAGCAATGAGGTTTGCGCCATGCTGCAAAGTCCAATCCCACATCCTCATGGCCTCCCTGCAAAGCTGGTAGGAATGGGTGCCTCCTTGTTTGTTGAGGTAATACATCACCGCGGAATCCTCTGTTTGTAACAGAAGAGTACCCGGTGGAATCTCCGACTGGAAGGCCTGCAGGGCATAAAGAACTGCTCTCATTTTCAGGGTGTTTTTGTGGAGATGAACCTCTTGGGCTGTCCACAAGCCCTGAGACCGGACACTGCCGAGGTGTGCTCCCCATCCGTGCCCTGAGGCGTCTGTAGAGTGTGTCACAATCGGAGACGGTGCAATGAAGGGGACCCCTGCCGATAGATTCTTTGGATCTAGCCACCATTGCCAATACCAGATTACGGTCTTCGTGATCCGGATTGGAAGCTGCAGATGGTCTTGCTTTTGATCCCAATGGACCTGTAACATCCACTGTGTGACCCGCATGTGGAGACAAGCAAGCGGGACTGTTGGAATGGCCGCAGCCATGTGTCCGAGCAGGCAAAGTACCAATCTGGCAGGAACGGTCTTTGCCGAAATGTCCCTGATGAGGGATCTGATGTGTTCCGCTCTGTACTGGGGAAGAAAAGCTTTCCCCTGGATGGTGTCCAGAACTGCGCATATGAACTGCAGAGTCTGAGACGGAACCAGACAAGACTTCTCTTGATTGATCAAGATGCCCAGCATTTCGAACAGCGACAGAGAACAGTGAATAGCGGACATCAAGGCATCCCGAGAGGGCGCCATGAGAAGCCAGTCGTCCAGGTAGGGGAACACATAGTGGCCTTGCCTCCTCAGAGTCACCACTACGACCGCCATACACTTCGTGAATACCCGAGGTGCCGATGACAGTCTGAAAGGGAGGGCTCGGAACTGATAATGGTGGCCCAGGAACTCGAAGCGCAGAAACATCCTGTGTGCTCGAGCGATGGGTATATGCAGGTAGGCGTCCTGCATGTCCAAAGACGCAAGAAAGGCGTCCTGCCTGAGCATGGGAATCGGACCTGGAAGGGTCACCATGCGGAAGCGTTTGTACAGGACCGACTCATTGAGGTCACTGAGGTCCAGGATCGGACGGAGATCCCCTGTTTTCTTGGGAACCAGAAAGAAGTGAGAATAGTATCCTGCGTCCCTCTGGTTCCATGGAACGTGCTCTATCACTTCTTTTTCCAGGAGCGTGAGCACCTCCTGCCGTAAAAGCAGGGCGTGCTGACCCGAGTAATGGGAAAGCAGGGGAGGTCTTGCCGGTGGGTGGTCGAGAAATTCTATGAAATGGCCCTTCTTGACCAATTGGAGAACCCACCGGTCAGTGGTGATCGACTGCCACCCTGAAAAGTGGCGAGCGATGAGACCCCCGACTTTTTGCGCCCGTTGATCCAGAGGAGGGGCCGGAGCCGGGAACGAGTCATGCTGTGGCAGCACTGGTCCCTGAAGGCTGGGCCAGTTTAGTGTAACGTTGGGCTCTGCCTGGGGACGACTTAGCCTGGGCTTTTCGCTGAAAGAAGCCCCTTTGCTGCTGGCCGGGACATGGCTGTTGTCTTTGTTGCCGGCTGCGAAAACGGCTCTGGTTCCTATAAAATGAACCGGGCCTGGGTCTGTACATGGTCTGTACAGACCTGACTGCCTTCCCAGCGTCCTGAAGTTTGGTGATCACCCTCTCCGAGGGTTCACCAAAAAGTACTTCGCCATTGCATGGGACGTCAAGAATGTTCTTCTGTACGTCTGGGGTGAAGCCGGAGACACGGAGCCAAGAGTGTCGCCGGAGACAGACGCCTGAAGCTGCAGCTCTGGCGGACGAGTCCGCAGAATCATATGCGGCTCGTAGTACCTGGGTCCCCACATCAGACCCTGTGCGGAGGAGGTTTAGGAGCTCTGCCGTCTGCTCACCATATGGAAGTTTATCGACCAGGTCCTGGCCCTGTTACCATAGGGCGTTCTGAAACTGTACCATGTGGGTTAGGTAGTTCAGGGACCTGATGGAGCATGTAGTGGCCGCATACGTGCGTCTCCCCAGGGCATCCAATTGTTTGGATTCCAGGTCCGGTGGCTGTGTGCTCATGTGTTCCGGCCTTTGGGATCGGTCACGTGAGGCTGTAATGACCAGAGAGTCTGCCAGAGGTTGTTGAGCCAAGTACTGGTCCTCTCTCGGGGCCTTGTACAGCCGGTCAGCTTTCTTTGGCACCGCAGGAGTTGAGTGCGGAAGCTTCCATGCAACCTTGGTGACGTCAGCGAAGGTGTCCACCAAGGATGGTACTACCACAGGCTTTGGGTCTTTCTGCCGAAGATAACGGCCAAGGAGCTGTCTTTCCGGGTCGAGTTCTTCAGCATCCCACCCCATGTTGCCCTGGATGTGCCTCATGATCTAAGAGAAAGAGGGGTCATCCGGAGGAGACCTGGGAAGGTCATGTGGGTCAGGTGATGAAATGCTGAGTGGAGAAGGAGATCTGGAGTCCTCCCCCGACCGGGTATACCGCCAACGTCTGGGTCGCTTGGGGCTGGGAGACCCTGATGGAGATCTTGAGGGAGGCCTCCTCCAATCCTGGAATCTACCCCCAGGAAGTGGAGTCTGCTCCTTGGGGGTTGGTGGTCGTCCTGCGGGCCCCTGTGGTGGAGGAGAGGGCGTAGGAAGTGAAGGAGTAGAGGAGGGGGAGGAGGAGGTTTCACTGGGACCATGTCTCTGCGGATGGTGTCCCACCAAAAACTAAAGAGTTCCTTTACTTCTTGAATATACATGCCTGACGACGGGCCTGGCGCCGGTGGTCTGTCGTCACGGTCAGGCTTCGGGGCCTCGGGTGTCTCCGGTGTGGGCGAAGGTACCCTCGGAAGCCCGGCATCCTCTGTGTCGCCCGCCCGGTCTTCAGGCAACGCGGTGTCCTCCTCCATGGAGTCCCTGTGACCAGTGTCAACCGGTGACTGGGGGGCGGTCTTCGACTCCAGTGAGGCTGACGTCGGCCGCTTGGCCGACGACTTCAGGTCCGGTGAACGCCTCGCCAGCATCTGATGCTTCGCCGACGTTCTCTGCTCCGGCGAACACCTGGCCGACTTCGGCTGTTTGGGAGACGTCTGGTGCTTGGCTGACATCGGGTCCGTCGTCTGCTTGAGGGACGTCAGGGTCCTTCGTCTTCCTGGGTGGAGGATGCGGGCCCCTAGGGGGCTGGGAGACTGACCTGGAGTCGGGGTCCTGAAGCCGGGTGGAAGAGAAAGACTTGTGGAGTTCAGAGGACTCTGAAGAGGCCCGAGAGGGAGTAGAGGAAGCCGAGGGCCTGGAGGTCTTAATGGGCTAAAGAGTCGAAGAACCGCTGGAAGCCCGGACCATGACCGGAGAGGGCTGAGATCTAGCCCTGGAGAAGAGCTGTCCGACTGAGTGCAGCCTGAGCTCCACGAGTCCGAGGCCTGGTTCGGGGATCTGGACCTTGCCTTCTCCCAGTGCCTGTCCCGGTGTTTCTGGACCTTGGAGGAAGAATCGCCCCTGGAGGAATGTTCCTTGTCCATCCTATTAAGTTTTTCCTCTAGAAGGTAAGCCTGAAGTGCCTTCTGATGGCAGATCCTGGTGCGGCTGTTGAACCCCTGGCAAAAGGTGCAGGCCTTAGTATCGTGGTCCCGGCCTAAGCAATGCACACAGGAGGAATGAGGATCCTTGAAAGGGATCTGTTTTCCGCAGGCACACTTTGAAAGATAACCCTCAAATGAAGGAGTTGGAGAGGACATTAGTCATGTAGAAACTCTGGAAGTTCCAAGTAGTCGTGCACTAGGTAGAGACCGAGAGACCGATGCTGGCGAGTCGACGGCGGGAAAAGAACTGGGGATTATGGGGGACCGCCCCCTTATGTACTGTGCCTGACAGGGGCGGGACTGACGTCAGGGGCGGTCCCCGCTGAATACTGCTAGCTAGAAAATTTCCGTGGGGTCCTGGCACCTGCTGGCTTCAGTCTTAATGGTGTAACCTGCTGCAAGAGCCATTTCTCGAATATTTCTGGGGACGTGGATATGTTGTTCAATCCACACTTACTGGCAGACTCCTAGCAGTTCTCCGGGAGGAGGGAGGCAAGGTGCGCACCCCCTACTTGAGAAATAAGGACTGGAGAACAGAGGTCCCAAAACCAGCATCCCGGCGTGACTCAAGGTCGAGCTGGTAGTGGGTAATGAAGGTGTGTGCTGACTTCCAGGAAGCAGCCCTGCAGATTTCCTGGATAGGAACGTCCCTGGAAGCAGCCACTGAAGCAGTGGTATGGTGGGTAGAATGAGCTCTTATCCCCTTGGGAGGCTCCATGCCTGCCAACCTATGGCAGAGATCTATGCAGGAGGTGACCCTCCTGCCTATCATCCACTTAGCTGCAGGTCTGCCAGGTGCGGCTTCAGCGTAGGTGACAAGCAGCTGGTGAATCTCTCCCCGAACTTCAGCCGTCCACTCCTTATAATAAGACAGTGCTCTTCTAGGGTCCACAGTATGGAGCCTATATTCGGCCTCCGAGGTGTGAGTGGGGTAGAACACCGGCAGAGTCAACACCTAGTTAAGGTGAAACTCCAACACCACCTTCAGAAGGAATTTCGGGTGGGGGCGCAGGACAACCTTGTCCCTGTGGAAGACCAGATAAGGAGACTCTAAAGAAAGCGCCTGGAGCTATCCCATCCTTCTGGCTGACGTGATAGCCACCAAGAAGGCGGTCTTCCACAACAGGTGAGAGATATCACACCTGTGCATCGGTTCGAATGACTTGCCCATTAGCTTAGCCAATACCAGCAGTAGATCCCACGGAGGTGGAGATTCTTGCAACGGAGGGGTTATGTGATCAAGGCCTTTGAAAAAGCGCCTGACCACCTTGTCCTGCGCCACCGACTGCTTCCCGGCCCGTGCTCGGTAAGCAGAGATGACTGCCAGGTGCACCTTAAGGGTCGACGACCGAAGCCCTAGCTGAGAAAGGGACCACAGGTAGTCCAGAATGCTAGCCAAAGAACAGGAGGAAGGGTCCAACCCCTTATCCTGACACCAAATGGAGAATCTTTTCCATTTGAAGGCATAGCATTTTCTGGTCGACTCCTTACGGGACGCCTCAATGACATGGAGGACCTCGTCTGAAAGACCCAAGGCCTGGAACTCTAGCCGCTCAGGAACCAGGCCGTCAAGTGCACAGATTGAAGGTCCGGGTGGAGTACCTTGCCCTTGTAGACTGAGATCAGGTCCGGGCAGGCAGGAAGCCGCCTCGGAGCCTGGAGCTGAGGCTGAGGAGATCTGAATACCAGAACTGACGGGGCCAGTCTGGGGCTACCAGAATCACCTGCGCCTTGTCCCTCTTCACCTTAAGAAGCACCTTGTGGATCAAGGGAAATGGAGGGAAGGCGTAGAAGAAGCCCGGAGGCCACGGCCTCGAGAAGGTATCCCCCTGCAGCGAGCCCTGCTGAGGGGGGCCGGCATGAAACAGCCTCAGCTTCGCGTTCTCCCTGGAGGCAAACAGGTCTACCTGAGGAGTGCCCCAGTGGGAGAACAGATCTTCTACTACCTCCGGCAGGAGAGACCACTTGTGAGATACAGCACCTATCCAGCTGAGGGCATCAGCCAGAGTGTTGGAGGCTTCTGCCACATGGATGGCTAGGAGATCCGCCTCCAGTCTGCTCATGAGAGACCAAGTGTAGAGAGCCGCCTTGCACAGGAGAAAGGAGTGCGTCCCGCCCTGACGGTTTAGGTAGTACATGGTCGTGGTATTGTCCGTCTGAACCTGGACCACTTTACCCCGTACAAACGGAGCGAAGGCGGCGAGGGCTAGTCGGACCACTCGAAGCTCCAGCAGGTTGATGTGGCATCGAGACTCCTGAGGGGACCAGAGGCCGTGCGCTCTGAGCTCCCCCAGATGGGCACCCCAACCCAGAGAGGCTTCGGTCGTCAGAGTGACCGTCTGCTCCGGGCAGACAAACAGGATACCCTCCTGCAGATGAGCTGGAACGAGCCACCACTGTAAACAGTTTCATATGTCCTGGGTCACTGTCACTGGTTGGTCCAGAAGACCACAGCACTGTGACCACTGGCGGGCCAGCCCCCACTGCAGGGGGCGCATGTGCCAGTGGGCCCAACTGACCACGCTGGTGCAGGCCACCATAAAGGGCAGGAAGTCCCGGGCAGGGCGCAACTGCCCAACCAGAAATGACTGGACAAAGGAGGAAAGTACCTCGGCCCTGTCCGCCTGGAGCCATGTTTTGGCTCGAAGAGAGTTGAACTCTTCCCTGATGAACTGAATCACCTCCGTTGGCACGAGTTCCAATTTGGCCTCGATGAGGAGGCCAATCCGAGAGCAGACCTGGAGGGCCAAATCACTAGACCGCTCCACCTCCAACCTGGAGGGGGCTGCTATCAGCCAGTCGTCCAGGTAAGGGTACACCCAGACCCCTCGGTGCCGCAGAAATGCTGTCACCACTGCCATGCATTTGATGAAGACCCTGGGAGCTGGAGACAGGCCGAAGGGCATGGCCCGGAACTCGTAAAGAGATCCCTCTGCTCTGAAGTGGAGGAATCGCTGATGAGACGGACGGATTGGGACGTGAAAGAACGCATGCTGGAGATCCAGAGAGCAAAACCACATGCCTAGTTCCAAGGATGGAATGATCTGAGCCAGAGTGACCATCCTGAAGGTGCGTGGCCTTAGGCACTTGTTCAGGTCGTGCAGATCGAGAATGGAGCGCCAACCCCCCCCCCCCCGTCCGTTTTGGGACCAGAAAGTACCTGGACACAAACCCTGGGTCTGGAGGAGGGGTTCACCACCTCCCTGATCACCTGCTTTTGGAGAAGCAGGGCAATGCCAGCTCAACGAGCCAACAAAGAGGGTGTGGAACCCGTCACCCCCCATGGCGACGGCTCGCTAGGGAGGGGACTGTTCAAACTCCAGAGGCAGACCCCAGCAAACCACTTCTAGCACCCAGCGGTCCGTGATGATAGCGGACCAGGTGGAAAGGAAGTGGCGGAGCCATCCCCCCCCCCACGGGGGGATCCCGGGGAGGAGTGACAAGGCTGGGGGAGACACCCCTCAACCCATCACTGGGCAGGCTTGGAAGAATGACCATCATAGGGGCTTCCTGGGCCTTTTCCTCCAGGTTTCCTATTGGAGGAAGTGGCAGACTTGGCCTTAGGACGCCATATGTGAGCCTGCTGGCCCTACTGCTGGTGCTCCTGGGCCAGACGAGCCACAAGGGCGGAAGGGCGAAAGGGCTTACATTGCTGCTGGCAGCCTTTGTCCTTCTGGGAAGACATGACAGAGTCCAAGGTGGCACTGGACTTCTCAATCCTCTGGAGATGGCATTCCACCCCTGGCCCAGGAAGGGAACGTCTGCCAGCTTGTGCTAGGTGTCCGCCATGAAGGTGCAGATCTGCAACCAAGCTCTGCGGCGCATAGCTACTGCAGCTGCTACTGAGTGGGCACAAGAGTCACCGATGTTCAAAGAGGTTTGGAGCTGCTGTTTAGCCACCGCCCTTCCCTGATCCCGAACTTGACAGTCTTCTGAAGGTCAGCCGGGAGATGGGGAATCACCTCGTCCAGGGAACCCATAAGGCCGTGTTAAAAATGTGCCATCAGTACAGCCGAGCTAGCCTGTCGAAGGCCTAGGGAGGAAGCAGCGTAAACTTTCCACCCCGAGTAATACAACTTCTTGGATTCCTTATCGGGCAGTTTGTCCATATCCCTAGCATTCCTGGAACGCCGAAAAACTATCGGTCACCAGCCCTCCGCAGAGGAGTGCTCGAGACGAGGTGAACCGTTGAGGACTGCGTATGCGGGCCATCTTGGCCGAAGGCGCGGGACAAGAAGCAGACCGTTGCCACAACTCCAGGACCGGCCAACAATGGCTTCGGCCACCGGGAAAGCCTCCATAGGAGAATCTAAGTCCAGTATCTCCGTGAGGGGATACCGGGCCCGTTTCTGGACGGGTTCGAGCTGCATCCCAGTAGATTCTGAGATGAGTCGAAGAATACCCAGGAATGAGGATGGGCTCTTGTTCACCGACTGACCCCCAGTGGATTCCAGGTCAATGGGTCTGGAGTACAGGGAGGAGTAGTCAGATTCAGAGGAGTCTGCAAACAGCTGCCGAGAGACAGAGCCACTCTCCACCTGCCGAGGTCGATCGGGAGTGAGGGTGACCGACAACCTGTGTGGCAAGCCCTGACCCAACCGAGAGCCCTTGGTCAGGGCCCCAGTCGTCGGTTGAGTACGCGGTGGTTCCACTACAATGGGTGGAGCAGCCAGTTTCGTCCGAACAACCGGCGCCAGCTCCTCTATGACTATGATGGGTTGCTTCGGTCGCTCCGGTGACAGCCACTTAATTGCCGGAGAAGGCGACTGAGCCAGCTTGCTACCAGTCAATAAAAGTTGCTGCCACATCATGTCCTCGTAGCGCCGACATAGCTTATGTCGGAGCCTATCCTCCAAAGAGGACGAGCGGCGGCGCCACTTTCCATGATGCTGAGACAGAGACCGCCGATGTCGGCGGGATCTACTCGACTTGGAAGAGGACCAAGACCTTCAGGGTCGCCGAGGGTGGGTCAAAGAGGGGGCCGGGGAAACCCACTCATCCTCTGGTTCAGGGCCCTTTACCAGGGACTTCGGCACAGGAGGCACGGGCAAGTACTCGGTTACCACCAGGGAAACTGGTGAAGAAGGGCTGTTGGCTTCTCCAGTCGACAAACCATCTAACGGGTCGAGAAAAATCTCGACCGCGTCGACAGATGTCTTGGCCAGCTGACCTAATGGGGACACCGTGTAGCCAGCGGCCTTAGCCACAAATCCCCATCGGTTTCAGAGCCGACGGTGTGGTGAAGGGATCTCCCACTCCCACGAACGTCGACGGTGGGACTTACCTTTTGGTTCTTTTTTCTTAGACCAACTGGAATGTCCCGATGGCCCTTCTCCCTTGGCGGAGAGGGACTGGCAAAGCTCCTTAAAAGAAGCAGTATAGGAGGAGCCCAAGGAGAGCGGGATAAACGCTGCAACCGAGAAGGAAGATGAAGCAGCCTGGGCCGCCTCCTCCTTGAGGGCGATTAACTGCTCCAGCTACTCCGCGGAGCCCGCAGCCGCGGACACTGCCCAACGGGCCTCCTTTGATTTCACCGGCGGGTGCCGTTTCTCGGGATGCCCAAGTTTTAGTCTGGCAGCACGGTCCTCTAGAACCGAAGCCGAGAAGGACTTGCACAGATCGCAGGTCTGCAGATTGTGAGCAAGACCCAGGCAGTAAATGCACGTGGAGTGCGGATCAGTCCGGGACATCATCTGCCCGCAAGGGCACAGACAGAAGCTGAGAGTGGATTTGTCCATGCAGCTGCGAGGGAAGAAGACCGAAGTCTTGTAAATTTTAAAACAATTTTTGGTAAACCCGAAGAGGTAGGATCCAGGCCTAAAACGCAGAGCACTATGGAGGGAACCTGAGCTTTCAAGCGGTAAGGAAGATCTGGCGTCATGGGGCGGAGCCAAGGGTTTTACCACCCAGGTGGGTGGAAGAAGCCAGCTTAAAGACCTTCCGGCAAGGAATCTGCCAGACAGTGTGGATTGAACAACACAGCCACATCCCTAGAAACAGTATTTGTCCGCAACATTTTCTAGTCTGTCCCCTGTTTTCCTCAGTTTGTCCCCTATTCTTCAGCACCCTTGGGACATTGTTCCTCTTAAAAAAATTTGCAGAATGAACCCTGGATCCGCTCTGCTCAGAACCGTAGGTACTGGTGGTGGGTCCTTTGGATGGGGATGTGCAAGAACCTGTCTTGAAGATCCAGGGAGCAGAACCACATTGCTCTGTTCCAGGGATGGTACAATCTGGCTTAGTCTGACCATCCGGAATTTGTGCTTCCGTAGGTATTGGTTCAGACCGTTAAGATCCAGCATGGGGCGCCAGACCCCTGTATGTTTCAGGACAAGGAAGTACCTGGACCCATAACTCTGACTCTCCAGGGTGTCTGGGACAAGGGCTATAGCTCCTTTCGTGAGGAGTTTAGCAATGTCCTCCCAGAAGGTGGACCAGACAGCATGTCCCAAGACACCCAGACTCTTGAGGCACGTGGAGGCAATAAGCCAGGAAAATCTCAAAAATCGAGAGACAGATCTCTGCCCACTATGTCAAACACCCACTTGTCCGTTGTGATAGCGGACCAGCATGGCAAAAAGAGACATAGCCTTCCTCATTCAGGAAGAGCGAATGGGGACAGGACAGGTGGAGGGATGACACCCCAAACCTACCACTGAGAAGGCTTTGCGGGGGCACTGGTGGCTGCGGCCAGAGAAGCACCACTACCCCTGCCTTTTTCCAACCTTGGCCCCTGAACCTCTTGGGGTGCCAGACCTGAAACTACCCTTACTGGGGCTGTTGCCAGGGAGGAGATGACAGAAAAGAGCAGTACTGAAAATCTGGTTTCTTAGGCTTTTCCTTGGGGTCCCTCTGGGATGAAGTTACTAAGTTCAAGGGTGGGGTTGGACTTCTTGATTTGCATTAGATGTCCTTACACCCTAGGGCCGAAAAGGTCAGTGCCCAGAAAGGGAACATCCGCTAACCTCTGTTAGCTGCCCGCCATGAAGGTGGACAAACACACGAAGACAGCCACTGCCACCACAAGGGCACATGAATCGCCCACGTCCAAGATTGACTTGAGCTGGTGCTTAGCCAACGATTTACTGTGGTCTTGGATGAGTTCCACCACCACCCTCTGCTCTGGATGGAAGTGGGGGAGGACAATGTCAAACATATTCATGGAGTAGTCATAGCTGATCATTATGACAGCATAGCAAACCTACCTGAGACCCAACGTAGCCACAGCATACACCTTTTTAGTGGCATGGTCAACCTTACGGGACTCCTTGTCCATGTTCCCTTGGTGTCCCGACTTATAGAACACTTAGCATGTAACCAGCCCTTCAGTGGAAGAATGGTCAGAGAATCCTGAAAGGGAGCCAGTAGGGGCTGCATACTTGCATACCATATGGGCCAAGGGTGCTGGGCAGGATGCTGCCAGAGCTCCAGGGACAGCCCAAGGATGGCCTCAGCCACCGGGAAGGTAACCCCCAGGGATGCGTCCTACTCCAAAATGTCTGTGAAGGGACAATACATGCATGTATCATGCAGGATCGGTGGCAGATATCTTCTGCCAGCACTGAATGCAAAATTTAAATTCAGGCTTCTTGTGATCCATTGTAAATCAGGAGACGGAGTCAAGGTAACCGCAAACAAGCAATAAACTACTTCAAAAAACTTCAAAATAATGAAAACTTAAACAACAGTTTGGCACTGGTGCAGAGCAAATCCTAAGCGAAGCATAAAGAAGGTGACCTTGTTCTTCAAGCGGAAAGACCCGATGTCACAGGGGTGGAGTTGAGGGCTGTATCCTCCCTGGTTTTGGGAGGAGCTTAGCTTGACAAAAGTTCCACACAATTGGCACTTTCTAGTGGAACTGCCAGAGCGTGGACAGTGTACCATATCAGCCCCCTAGAAATGCCATTTTACTCTGGGTCAATTTGACAAAAAAGGAATGTTTTCAATGAGCCTTAACAGCCAGTATGCTGCTGGTAGAATGGAAGGATGTTAGACAAAACCAAATTCCATGGCATGGGGGCAAGAACCCCCAAAGTCCCGTCTCTGACCACTTGAGATGTGAGCAGGGGACCAAGAGCAAACCTTCATCCACAGAGCAGAGACGACAGGTAGAAGTATAGGACAGCAGAAGAGCCTTAAGGTAATCGGGGTCCAAATCATGTAGGACCTTGAATGTTAAGCAGATGTTGAAAGTGATGTGCTACAGAATTGGCAGCCAGTGCACAGTGTGAAGGACTGAAGGAAATTGATCACTCTGGGAAGTTCCCTTCATTAGCCTGGGCCACAGTATCCTGGACCAGCTGTAGGCGGTGCACCAAACTTCCAGATAACCATAACTATAGAGCTTTACAGCAGACCAGTCCAGAGGTGGAAAAGGCATAGACAATAGTTATTAAACCACCAAGATGTGGCTTGATCAGGAGGATGTTACGAAGATGGGAAGAGCCATTGCAGACTACTGCCGGCATCTGTTGTAATCTTAGCCTACAGTCCACAATGACCCCCACACATTCTCAGCTCCAAGTGTCTAATCATTTAAGGGGGGCAATCAGGTAGAGCATACTCAAAACAGGTACAGTGTAGCCAGCCGGTGGTGCTGAGGATTGGCGCTGGATACCACACCTCATGCCATGCCGGCGACCCATGTTCGGGAACAAGTGCGGGCCACCGGGGTTTGGCAGGGAGGGAGAGGACTGAGCGTCCAACGACAGCTCTCCTCTCCCAGGGAAGGGTGGGCATGCCATCCTGCTCCTTGGCTGTTCCCGATGGAGGCAGGGGGGTAAACGCCAGAGACAGGGAGACTTGTAGGGTGGCACAATGGCACGCACATTCATGGCTGTGGGGGAGGGACCTAGAAAAGCAGAAAAAAGTATTGCCTGCTGGCTCCATGGAAGCCCTTTCACTGTTCCCAAGCCGCAGCCTCACGGAGCTCCAGGGCCCACTCCAGATATGTGTTCATAGGGATGGCCCTTCCGCCCCTCCATGGGGGGGTAATACGTGGGGACACAGGCCTTAGGGAGGCTCAGGAGGGGGGGCGCAACAGCAGCTAGCTGGGGGAGTCTGAGGAGGAGAGAGAAATACCGGCAGGGATTAGGAGGATAACACATAATGGAGGAAAAAAAAAAGAACAGTTAAAGTGTGGCAGCAATACAATTAGCAGCAAAAGCATGTACAACAAGTGAACAAACAGAAAAATGGCAATCTAAACTAAACTTTAAGCCTGTACAGCCGTTGGTCAATCTCCAGCAAAGCCACAAGACTCACACCCACTCCCAAGCCGCCAACATACAGGAGGGTCGTGCCATGCCTGAACTAGAAAAAAATCCTGGCCAGAATGCTGGCTACGCTGATAAACATGCAAAATGAAATGAAGGCAAGGTTCACAAACATAACGATTCACACTGTTCACCTACAGTCCATTGTTACGAGCCTGTCTGAGACCACGGCAGCCCATATCATACAGCTAGATGAGGTGGAACAGCGCATCAGTGAACTGAAGGACACAGTCGCTGATCTGAACAGAGAAAGGAACACACTGAAGAAGGATCCAGATGACTAAAAGTTCAAGGCGGATGACAACGAAAACCGATGCTGCACATCTAATCTACGGATCACTGACCTGCCCAAAGGCATCAAAAAGAATAATCCTAAGAAAGAAATCCATCTTTGCCTGGTACAGCACCTGAAGTTGGGGGAGAAGGCTCAGCATTTCGGAGTGGAACGGGCGCACCATACCAGGACGAAGTCAAGGCCAGGAGAACAACCTCAGCACTTTTTGATCAAGTATCTGAGATTCACTGACAAAGAGAAAATGCTAAGAGCAACTAAAGTGATGGGCCCCATCCAGCTCAAGGATGGACAATGGGTGACCGCATTTCAGGGCTACAGCTGGGACTTGCAGCCATTATGCCAGAAATTCAACGAGGTCAAATCTAAGCTCCATTTAAGAGGCTGGGAATTTGCCCACCTATGCCCCTCGAAGCTACACATATTCAGGTCGGGTCATCCACCAGTACTTCGATGACTTGTTTCAGCGGCACACTATGTGAAGGAGGAGGGCACCACTGTGGAAGGAAGGTAGGTCACAGGTTCAAAGCACCACTCCGGCATGAAATTCTGGCATGTTCCTCTAGAATATTATCGCTCCCTGTGCTCCCCCTGGCTTGAGACTATGCCGATCCTGGTCACCCTGAGGCCCCAGAAATTTCTCAACATCTAAAGTTCTATCCCCTCAATATGGAAAACAGCTCAAGTGTTTCCATTACTTAAGGCAGGTGATCCCATGGACCTCAATAATTATAGGCCCATCTCCATCTTACCAATACTATCCAAGATGCTTGAGAAGCTGGTAAACTCTCAGTTAACTGCCTACCTTGATACCAACAATCTCCTAAATCCAGCTCAATCTGGGTTTAGATCTATGCATAGCACCATCTCTGCACTAGCAAAAGTCACAAATGACTGGCAGACTGCCCTAGACAAAGAATAATACCTGTGCTGTGTTTCTGGATCTAAGCAAAGCCTTTGACACTGTGGATCATGATCTTCTAATCACCTCACTGAACTCCATAGGCCTTGACTCACTCTCTCTTAAATGGTTCAGATGCTATCTCTCTGGAAGACTACAACTGGTAAAGAATGATGGTGATCTATCTACCTCTAAGCCACTCCTAAGAGGTGTACCGCAAGGCTCCATCCTGGGTCCCATCCTTTTTGCCATTTACATCAACAATACTGACTCCAATCTCTCTCTTTCTAATATCCACCTTTTTGCTGATGACACTGTACTTTATGTGGCGATCCTCACCATCAAAAGCCTGTGAGCTCCTACAGTCTCAATTCTCCCTCCTCCAGCATAACCTATTAAAAAAGAAATTATTACTAAATGCTAAGAAAACCAAAGCTATGTTCTTTGCCACCAAGAACTGTTCTTCCACTATCCCATCATTCACCCTCCCACAACTCTCTACCATCCTTGGTGAAAATCTGGAATATGTTGACAAATTCAAATACCTAGGAGTATGGATAGACAATAAACTAGACTATACTACCCACGTTGAAGAGCTCCTGAAAAAGCTAAGACAAAGACTTGGTCTATTCTATAGGATCAAACACTACCTGACCAAAGATTCCAAACAAGATTAATCCTTGCATCATTCATGTCCCTCATTGATTATGCTGACTTCCTCTATGGTCATTGCTCCCTCTCCCATCTAAACAAACTAGACACCCTGTATCATAGAGCTATTAGATTCATTACTGACCTTCCCTCTAGCACCCATCATTGCTCTCTCTACAATGCAGTCAGCTGGACATCCCTGCAACATAGAAGAAGAAAAAATGCTGCTACCTGGATCTACAAAGCTCTGACAAACAAACTCCCTTCCTACATCTCAGACTGCTTCAACCAGATCACATCCAGGCCCTACACCTTGAGGATCAACAAACTGATCCTGCTGAAGATTCCTATCACCTGCACCCGGTATGGAAGAGCTGCAATCAGTTATTCCCTGGCACTTATCTGGAATTCTATCCAAAAGACATTGAAAATGGAAACACTGATTCCCCTTACATCCTTCAAAAAGCTGTACACCAGCCTAATCCCAGATTCGTGCAATTGCTTCCACAAAGCCTAGTCCTCCCACACCCCCACCCCTCCCACACCCCCTCTCTCCCCACCCCCTCTTTTAAAGCTCCTACCTATTCTTCTATCATTCCTCTGGTCCTTTCCACATCAAACCTCAAACATATATGCCCACCCATGTACCATTATCCAAACCTTATCCCTACTAGACTGTTTGTTTCTCTCCTTTATTAGGTTTTTTGGTTTACTGTCCTTTGCCTTGTATATATGTAAATATTTGTACATCTATCTCACTCATAAATGATTGTATTTGTGCTTATTCAATATCATGTTTTTGTATACACTCTGTAACCTTTTTTTGTTATGACCACTCAGGTCCATCTTGTAAATGAGCTATGCTCAATGATGTTCGCCTGAATAAATAAAGATTTTGATTGATTGATTGATTAAAGTTGCTATCCTCAACAAAGAATGTCCCACGCTGCTAAGGTAAATATCTAACAATATGCTGGAGTACTCATTTTCAAAGTCCAAGGAGGTGAGCATGTTCAAACTCGTATATTACTTGAGATGGATCCCCAACTTGATCACACGGAGGGTGCTCCGGAGCAACGGACGCTGGCAGGAGCCTAGGGTAAAAACGCTGCAGCAACTGAGTTCCAGTTAAAATAAACAGCCTTAATGGAAAGACTGTCTTGGGTCATTTTGATGCGGTGAGAGATCACTTGGTATTTGGCATAATTTCTCTGCCTAAGATGGGGATACTTCTGTCCCTTTGTCTGCATTTTGTCAGCTGTTGGAAATTGTCACCATAAGCCCGGCAACTGTTAAAGGTTTCCTATGCACTGCAGAGAGGAATTATGCTAGGTTTCCTTCACAAAAGGGTGACTCAGCTGCAGACGCATTGACAGCTCACTTTCCATGGGACTGCACTTCAAGGGCACTACCTGCTCACATTCAATATCTGCACTCTGAGCAAGTCGAGCTTCAGCTCACCACTGACTAATCTGGATATGTTTGAGACCGTGCCCCCCCCCCCCGAGGGTGCAGAGGGGCAGAACAAGTGATTCTCTTCAAGGCAAGTACTGCAGACCCCTCAGGTACAACTAATATTGGGGACCACCCAGATACAAGTTAAAAAAAAAAAAAAAACTTTAAGGACCCGGGCCTTTGTAAATGTGTTTATTAGCTTAAATTACAATTCCAAGCCTAAAGGTTAAGGTGCCTCAGTCTTCTTTAGAGATTACTAACCAAACAGTGTCTGTCTTGGCCCACTGCAGCTAAGGTACCCTGTGGCCACAACCTGGTGAGTATTAGCCCTACTTCCCAAGTGGGGGGGCAATAATTGGCTAGAAGTTTTGTGGACAGTTCTTTAGCAACTAATGATCAAATGACTTCACTAAGCGCTGTTAAACCTCTTCCGTTCCGCCCCCAAAACAAACCTGTGTGCTGCGGTTTTATACTGCATAGACATTTGTTAAGGTGCAGGAAGGCTTAGAAAGTTGAGATCTACATGTGCTTCTGCATTAAACCCATATGGGTTTAAGGGAGCTTGAAAGAACCAGTGGCAACTTGGTGGTACCTGGGTGTCGTCCTGCTACAAATCAAACTGCAGGACGCCTAACTGATACTGCTGCCCCAGCACAACGAATCGAGGTACCTGTGGTGACTGGAGTGTACTAGGATATGCTGATAAGCATCCTGTATATCTAGGGAGGCTGACCAATCTAGAAGCTTCAGGAAGGGAAGCAGAGATCCCAGAGAACCATTCCGAATTTCTCGATCCATGAATTTGTTCAAAACTTCTGAGGCCGAGAATAGGGTGCTTGCCACCCCCCACCTTTGGTACAAGGAAGCAGTGGGAATAGAACTCTGCAATGCGCTCTGACTCTGGCACTATCTCCAGTGCCCTGTTGCTCAGAAGGCCTGCAATCTCCTGCGTCAGAAACTCTGACATACATAGATACATAGACATGTGAGCTGATAAGAAGGATTGTCTT
Source organism: Neoceratodus forsteri (assembly GCA_016271365.2). Classification (NCBI taxonomy): domain Eukaryota; kingdom Metazoa; phylum Chordata; order Ceratodontiformes; family Ceratodontidae; genus Neoceratodus; species Neoceratodus forsteri. The sequence continues at coordinate 25,355,174 of JADMNL010000034.1, read as the reverse complement.
CTGGGCAGACAGTCCAGAGGGATTTCTGTAAAGTTCAGGGAGTATCCCTCTTGGATGATTCTGAAGACCCACTTGTCCACTATGATGGACTCCCACCAACAGTAAAAGTGGGTCGGGTGCCCTCCTACAGGAGAGGAGAGCTTTGCCTTGAGCAGCTGAGACAGGACTGGGGCTGGAGCCTCAGAGGGTGGCACAAGCTGCTCTTGGCACCTGTGCCTTCAGCTGAGCCTTCTTTTGCAGCTCGGGAGGCTGAGATTTGTTTTAAGCTCCCCTACCTTTTCCTCGAGAGGACTGCTTGTTCTGAAAGAAACAGCCCTTCCCTCTCTGAGGATTAGCAGGGGCTGGCCTACAAGTCCTTACAACCATTCTAGTTTTCTGGGAGGCTTCAAGAGACTTCATCACCTGCTGTCCAAACAGTTCAGTGCCATTAAATGGAACATTCATAACCTGCTGCTGGAAATCTTGTGAAAATCTTTAAGTATGAAGCCAGGAGTTCCTTCTGATACAAATGTTAATGGCAGTGGAGAGAGAAGCAGTGTCCAACACATCCAAAGCTACTTTAACCTGATGACTGTTAGGCAAGGACTCTACGAGAGACTTAAGAGAGCTCCAAAGGGTATTTTCTAGGGACATGGATATGTTTTTCATCCACACTGTCTGGCAGGTTCCTTGCCACTTTAAATCTTGCCGGAAGGTCTTCAAGCTAGCTCCTCCCACCCACCCGGGTGGTAAAACTCTCGGTTCCACCCCATAACGCCAGATCTTCCTTACCGCTTGGAAGCTCAGGTTCCCTCCTTAACGCTCTGCATATAGACTGGATCCTAATTCTTCGGTTTGCCCGAAACTAATTCTTAAGTTTTCAAGACTTCGGTCAAATTACTCCCTCGCGGCTGCGATGGACACATCGACTCCCAGATTTCGGCGGTGCCAATGTGGGCAGAAAATGTCCAGGACAGATCCGCACTCCACGTGCGTCTACTGCCTCGGCCTAGATCACGACCCACAGGCCTGCGAGTTTCGCCGTTCGTTTCGTGGCGTCCTGGAGACTACTGCCGGTTACAGCTTAGGCGCCGAAGCGCACCGCCGGTGAAGTCAAGGGCAGTCTGGGCGGTGTGTCCACGGCAGATGGCTCGGCTGAGCAACTTCGAGCAGATGATCGCCTCGAGAGGGAGGGTGCCCAGGCCGCATCTTCATCTTCCTCGGTCGCTGCATTTATCCCACGCTCTCTCTCTGGGATCCTCCTACACAGCTTCTTTTAAGTAGCTTTGCCAATCCCTTTCCATGAAGGGAGAGTGGCCATCGGGACACACTTCTCGGTCCAAAAAGAAGGACTCGAAAGGTAAGTCCCACCGTCGGCGTTCATGGGAGCGGGAGAGGTCCCCTTCCCCGGACAATCGACACTCTACTTCGGTCCAGGTTGTGGCTAAGGCCGCTGGCTTCACGGTGTCCCTGTCGGGTCAGCTGGCCGAGACACCCGTTGACACGGTCGAGATTTTTCTCGACCAGTCGGACAGGCTGTCGACTGGTGAAGCCAACAACCCTTCTTCACCAGTTCCCCCAGTGGAGACCAAGGACTTACCTGCGCCTCCGGTGTTGGAGTCCCCACTTAAGGCTCCCAAACCGAGGGAAGAGCGGGTGTCCCCCAACCCTTCCCAGACCCACCTTCGGAAACACCAAGGGTCTTGGTCTTGATCTCCGACCTCGTCTCGGTCAAGCTGATCCCGCCAACATCAACGGTCTCGGCACCGAAGTAAGTGGCGGTGCCACTCGTCTTTGTCTTCCTCCTCTGAAGAGGATAGGCTTCGGCACAAATTGCGTCGACGCTACAAGGACCTAATGTTGCAGCAGTTACTTCTGTCTGGGAACAAGCCGACGCCGTTGCCTTCCCCTGCCTTCAAGTGGCTGTCACCCGAACAGCCGAAACAACCCCTCGCGGTAGTCAAGGTGCCCAAGCCTGGGCCAGTTGTTCGGCCGAAGCCAGCTGCCCCACCGATTGTGGTGGAACCTCTGCCTCCACAACCAAAATCGGGAGCGCCGACCAAGAACTCTCGGTCGGGTCAGGGTCTGCCCCATAGATTGTCGGTCACCCTCACTCCCGACTGTCCTCGGCAGGTGGAGGGTGGCTCAGGCCCCAGGCAGCTCTTTGCGGACTCCTCGGAGTCCGACAACGACTCCTCCCTGTTATCCAGGCCCCTTGACCTGGAGTCCTCCGCGGGGGGCAGTCGATGGACGGAAGCCCATCGTCTTTTATGGGTTTGCTCCGGCTCATATCGGAGTCAACCAGGATGCAGCTTGAGCCCGTATCCAACGGGCTGGCATCCCCTGACGGAGATACTGGACCGAGGGATTCGCCCATGGAGGCCTTTCCGGTGGCTGAAGCCATTGTTGACCAGCCTTGGAGCTTTGGCGGCCGGCTTCTGTTCGCTTGACCCGATGGCCAGGAAGTATCTCACGGTCCCTACGGCTCTTTGTGCGTTTTCCGAGCACCCTCTGCGGAGGGGTTGGTCACCGATAGCGTTTTCCGGCATTCCGGGAATGCTAGGTATGTGGATAAGCCCCCCGACAAGGAGTCTAAAAAGCTGTTCTACGCCGGGCGCAAGGTGTACGCTGTGTCTTCTCTTGGCCTCCACCAGGCCAGCTCCACTGTGTTGATGGCACACTTCTTCCACGCCCTCATGGGCTCCCTGGATGAGGTGATCCCTCATCTCCTGGCTGACCTGCAGACCACGGTCAAGCAGGTGCGGGATCAGGGAAGGGAAGGGAAGTGGCAAAGCAGTAGCTCCAAACAGCTCTGGGCATTGGAGACTCCTGTGCCAGATCAGTTGTGGCCGCAGTGGCCATGCGCTGCATAAACTGGCGGAAGTCCCCTTCGGCCCTGGAGTGGAAGGCCACCTCCAGCGGATCGAAAAGTCCAATGCTACCCTGGACTCTGTCACCTCCACCCAGAAGGACAAGGACCATCGTCAACAACATAAGTCCTTTCGCTGTTCTGCGCCTGCGGCACGTACGGCCCAACAGCACCAGCATCAGGGCCAGCAGGCTCGCGCTTGACATCCCAAAGCCAAGCTGGAGGCTTCCTCTAATAGGAAGCAGGGAGGAAAAGGCCCAGGAGGTCCCTCCTCCAAGCCTGCCCAGTGACGGGTTGAGGGCTGTCGCCCCAACCTCAAATCACTCCCACCCGGGCACCCCCCAGTGTAAAGGCGGCTCCATCCTTCCAACTCCCGTCTGGTCCGCTATCACCACGGAACGCTGGGTGTTGGAGGTGGTGGGAAAGGGCCTACCCCTGGAGTTCAAGCAGGCCCCACCCTTCCGAGCCATCACTCCTCGGGGGCTACGGGGTCCGCAGCCTCTCTGTCAGCTCGCAGAGCCGACATCGCCCTGCTCCTCGAAAAAGAGGTGATCACGAAGGTGGCGGATCCTCCACCAGACCCAAGGTTTGTGTCCAGCTACTTCCTGGTCCCGAAACGGACGGGGGCTGGCGCCCTATTCTAGACCTGCACGACCTGAACAGGTTCCTAAGGTCTCGAAAATTCAGGATGGTCACTCTAGCTCAGATCATTCCATCCTTGGAACGAGGCGTGTGGTTCTATTCTCTGGACCTCCAGGACGCGTTCTTCCACATCCCAATCCGTCCGTCCCACCAGAGATTCCTCCGCTTCAGGGCAAAGAGATCCCTCTACGAGTTCCGGGCCATGCCCTTCGACCTTTCCCTAGCTCCCAGGGTCTTCACCAAATGCATGGCAGTGGTGACAGCATTCCTGCGGCACCAAAGGGTCCAGGTGTACCCCTACCTGGATGACTGGCTGATTGCAGCCTCCTCCAGAATGGAGGTGGAGCGGTCCAGAGATCTGGCCCTCCAGGTTTGCTCTCAGGTTGGCCTCCTCATCAACGAGGCCAAGTCAGAACTCGTGCCGAAGCAGGTGATACAATTCATCGGGGCAGAGCTCGACTCTCTATGAGCCAGAGCACGGCTCCCAGCGGACAGGGCAGAGGTTCTTTCCTCCTTTGCCCAATCACTTCATGTTGGGCAACTGCGCCCTGCCCGGGACTTCCTGCTCCTCCTGGGCCTCATGGCAGCCTGCACCAGCATGGCCCGTTGGTACACGCATCCCCTTCAATGGCGGCTGGCCAGCCAATGGTCACAATCACTCCGATCCCTTGGATCAGCTAGTGACAGTGACCCAGGGGATGTGGAATGCCCTCCAGAGGTGGACTGTTCTAGCACATCTGCAGGAGGGCATCCCGTTCGTCCGCCCCGAGCCGACAGTCTCTCTATCAACCGATGCCTCTCTGATGGGTTGGGGTGCCCATCTGGGGGAGCACAGAGCGCACGGCCTCTGGTCCCCTCGGGAGTCCCGATGTCACATCAACCCGCTGGAGCTTCGAGTGGTTCATCTAGCCCTCACCACCTTCGCTCCGTTTCTACGGGGTCAAGTGGTTCAGGTCCAGACGGACAATACCACGACCATGTACTACCTAAACCGCCAGGGCGGAACGCGCTCCATGCCTCTGTGCAGGGAAGCTCTCCGCATTTGGTCACTCATGCGCACCCATGTGGCAGGAGCCTCCAACATTCTGGCCAATGCCCTAAGCCGGATAGGGGCTGCGCCCCATGAGTGGTCTCTCCTGCTGGAGGTAGTACAAGATCTCTTCTCCCACTGGGATGTGGCTCGGGTGCCCTGTTTGCCTCCAGGGAGAATGCGAAGCTAAGACTGTTTCATGCCCGCCCCCCTCAGCAGGGCTCGCTGCAGGGGGATGCCTTCTTGAGGCCGTGGACCCCGGGCCTCTTCTACGCCTTTCCCCCATTTCCCTTGATCCACAAGGTGCTTCTCAAGGCGAGGAGGGACAAGGCACAGGTGATTCTGGTAGCCCCAGACTGGCCCCACCAGTTCTGGTATCCAGATCTCCTCCATCTCGGCTCAGGCTCCGAGGCGGCTTCCAGCCCGCCCAGACCTGATCTCAGTCAATCAGGGGAAGGTACTCTATCCGGACCTTCAATCCCTGCACCAGACGGCCTGGTTCCTGAGCAGCTAGAGTTCCAGGCCTTGGGTCTATCCTACAAGGTCCTCAACGTTGTTGAGGCGTCCCGTAAGGAGTCGACCAAGAAATGCTATGCCTTCAAATGGAAAAGATTCTCCATTTGGTGTCAGGGCAACGGGCTGGACCCTCCCTCCTGTTCCTTGGCAAGCATTCTGGACTACCTGTGGTCCCTTTCTCAGCAAGGGTTTTGGTCGACGACCCTTAAGGTGCACCTGGCAGCCATCGGCACAGGAGAAGGTGGTCAGGCGCTTTTTTCAAAGGCCTTGATCACATATCCCCTCCGGTGCGAGAACCTCCACCTCCGTGGGATCTACTGCTGGTACTGGCTAAGCTCATGGGCAAGCAATTCGAACCGATGCACAGGTGAGAGATGTCACACTTGTCGTGGAAGACTGCCTTCTTGGTGGCTATCACATCAGCCAGAACGATGGGAGAGCTCCAGGCGCTTTCCATCGAGTCTCCTTATCTGGTCTTCCACAGGGACAAGGTTGTCCTGCGCCCCCACCCGAAATTCCTTCCCAAAGTGGTGTCAGAGTTTCACCTTAACCAGGTGTTGACTCTGCCGGTGTTCTACCCCAATCACACCTCGGAGGCCGAATATAGGCTCCATACTTTGGACCCTAGAAAAGCGCTCGCTTTACTATAAGGAGCAGACGGCTGAAGTTCGAGGAGAGGTTCGCCAGCTGTTTGTCACCTACGCTGAAGCCGCACCTGGCAGACCTGCAGCCAAACGGACGATAGGAAGGTGAGTCACCTCCTGCATAGATCTCTGCTATAGGTTGGCAGGCATGAAGCCTCCCAGAGCGATAAGAGCTCATTCTACCCACCATACCGCTGCATCGGTGGCTGCTTCCAGGGACGTCCCTATCTAGGAAATCTGCAGGGCTGCTACCTGGAAGTCAGCACACACCTTCATCACCCACTACCACATCGACCTTGAGTCACGCCGGGATGCTGGTTTTGGGGCCTCGGTTCTCCAGTCTTTATTTCCTAAGTAGGGGTGTGTGCCTTGCCTCCCTCCCTCCTCCCGGAGAACTGCTAGGAGTCTGCCAGACAGGGTGGATGAACAACATATCCATGTCCCTAGAAATACAGGTTACTCACCTGTAACAGGAGTTCTAGGAATGGTATATGTTGTTCATCCATACGACCCTCCCGGCCTCCCCGGCTTTGACGTACAACCTGGCTTCCAGCGGGCTAGATCTGGCGTCATGGGGCAGAACCGAGAGTTTTACCACCCAGGTGGGTGGGAGGAGCCAGCTTGAAGACCTTCCGGCAAGATTTAAAGTGGCAAGGAACCTGCCAGACAGTGTGGATGAACAACATATACCATTCCTAGAACTCCTGTTACAGGTGAATAACCTGTATATTCGTATTTGGAAAAATGCCCTTGGTAGCTGGCAATGTCATGCCCAGGGTAGCAGCAGCAAAACCTCATTTACCCATAGTGTCTATCCTGAGCGACTCCTTGTTAATGGTATACACAGAGATCTCTTGGAACAGAATGGCTTTGTCACTCTCAACAACAGCAGCATCAGCTACAGGTTTAGAGACGTACATTGGTCTGTCTGTAGGGGCAGTGCACTTTCTATCTAGCTGCCTTCAGACAGATGGAATAGAAGCAGGCCGATTCCAAACTGCATCCGACAGGGTTTCAAATGCTGGAGGAATAGGGAGAACTAAATTGACCACCATGGTAGAAAAGTTTAACCACTGCAGACAAAGACGTTTACCTGAATCAATAGCTGAAGGTTCACAATGAGGTGCAGAATGCATTTTTTTTTTTTAATAAAGCCTGGAAAAGTCAAATCATCATGAGGAACAGGAGGAGGGGGGCCTGGGTCTAGATTCCAGGCACTAGAAAGAGTCACTGTCGCCGTCTCAGAAATAATGAGTTCGGGGTCAGACATCCCCCTGAACAAGTATCAGGCAGGGGGTGGATCTCAAGTTCTCCAATCCAGAATGAGGCCTAGGCAACACAGATGACACCAGCCCCAATTTACGAAGAGCTGTCATCAGAGGCAACGCCACAGCCACAACTGAATCAGATGCCAGGAGGTCTCCCGGCAGAGAGAGAGAGGCACTGATGCTCAGAAAGGCCCAAAGAGGGCTAAACCTGGCGCCAACAATCCAGTTGGTACCAAAGTCAGTCCCATCGCAGTAACACTGAAAGGGATGCAGTCAGTGGGACAGAAGTCAACAGCACAGTTACTGACAAAGGCTCTGGGACTGCTGTCAGAGCCAAACGCTCTACCCAGCTTGAAGGCCCCACCTGCCGCTCCAGTGCCACCAGTCCCACAGACAGAGGCAAATGAGCCAGATGATGCATGTACTGCTCCACGAAAGCTGATCAGTGGTGGAAACTCCCTCCAGAGTCCCCACTAATACACAGGGAGGGACTCCGGGCCCAAGACTGCAACCTCCCATGAAGGGAATCCCCCAGTGACACTGACAGCACTGGTAAGGGCCTTCTGCTCCGAGACATCGAGGACCTCACAGTAGTCCTCGCAGAGGGCAACCTCAAGCAGTACAGTTTCTTCCCCTTCCTACAGGGAGTGGAAGAACTAAGCCGAGCGGTGCCACAACCCCGACCGGGATCGGGAACAGGCCCACTTCTTTTTGTGCTTCTGGGAGGACTGCCCTTCCTCCCAGGCACAGGATCGCTCGTCATCAGAACCCTTCCCCGAAGGGGGAAGTGGACCAGACATGGCTCTGCCACCGCTTGCATGAGGAGGCTCCCTACCATTATCGTCCATGACCGTTGACTTGGCAGGACTATGAGAGGTTGAGAGAAATATTTGTGTAAATTCATTATACTAACACAAAAATAAACTCCAAACACCAAAAATGGAAAACTGTTGTCATACAGACAAAGTTCTGACTCCTGGCGGGCAAGCATCATCATCACTGAAGTGCACTCTATGGCGGGAATTGAGGGCTGCTGCAGAGGTAAGACCTGCCACGAGCTCCCCCTGACAACACCACATATGCGCACAGCTTAACTCTGCACCACCCTCCTGAAAAGGTCTGGCTCCCACAGGATCCTAGCCCTCCAGCTAAGAACCCATTAGTGTGAATCAATGGTGAAGACCAATTCCTGGATGATCTTAATTAATGCACCACCACGAGGGGCCAGAAAAACTTTACTTTGAAAAGTGGGGACCATCACTGGGTACACCTCGTCCCCTGGATAAGAAATTTAAACTGACTGGGAAGGGTCGCGCCAGACAGCCAGGCCGAAGGCACTTCTGGACTTTTTTCTCAGGTGGGTTGTGGCAGATCACTGATTGAGGCAGAACAGGATTCCTTCACAAATGCTCTGGGCATTTGTAAGGAGGTTGGGACAGACAACCAAGCATGGTCACACTGAATATACAAAATCTAATCCAGACATCTTCAGATTTGCTCGCTGCTGGATCTGGCTGCTTTTGTCGCTCATGCAACAAGAAAAATCCAATCCGACTGTGTGTCGGTGTCCTTAACTATTGAGCTAGAGTGGCTCCTAAACTTCCTTCTCTTGTTTAATGGTGTAGGGAAGTAGCTTGGCTAATTAGCTGAAGGGGTCTGCCTTGACTAACCCCTAACTCTAGCTGGGTCGAGTGTCCCAAATTCTAGTCCAAAAGGCACTGGGTTTCACCAGCAGACAGACAAGAACAGTCTCTACTTTGTGTGACACTTGGGTAGTCCGTAAATAATTAAAGAAGGCATCTGTTGTGCAGAGTAAACATAGTCGTCAAGCTTAGAGTGGTGTATAGTCAGGTATTAAAATTAAGGGAGTCTTTTGCAGAAGGTACCACACTGCACGGTAGTCAGTTCAGGCACCACACACTTTAAACAATTATTTCGGGTCGAACAAGATGCCTCACAGGTTTTACTTCATTTGGCAAATAGAGCACAATACAGGTTTGCAGTTTGTTTGCACATAAGCACAAAACAGGATTGGCAGTTCATATGCAATAAAGCACTACACAGAATTGGTAGTTCATTTTGTAAATAGGGCACAACAAACAATTGGCAGTTCGTTTACAATAAGGCATAAGGTTTGTCTCCAACATTAGAAGTGGTGTCCAACTCTAGTGGACTGCTTATTAGGGGCTCTAGTTCTAGTCATCTCAACCTATGTGCAGTGTTCTCCCTAGTGCCCTGCTGTGTCCAGTTCCACAGCTGTAGAATAAGCTGTCAGTCACCTCCCTGGGCAGTCCTGAGGTGGGCAGCATCCACCCAGCTGAGTGGTCTCGACTGCTTAACTTGGCACCACTCGGCATGCTTTACCGAAGGAAGACAGGAAAGAAAAAAAAAAAAAAATTTTGTGAAGTTCACTGTACTGGGCTAACTGAACTGTCCTTCCCTTATTCCCACTCCTTGGGAGTTCCCTTTCTTAAGAGCGGAGGCTTCTGCTCTGTTGCCCTGCCCTATGGGAGGTTTCTCGGGTTTGGGGTCCTGCCCACCACTGTGGAGTCCAGCGTTTGCACAAAACTGAAGTCCTGGCAGTCAGCACCTGCCCTTTGGTGCTGTCGCCAACTCAGCGCCCCGATCCAGGGTAAAGGTGTCGTAGGAGGCGGGTTTGGTAGCTGCTTGCACAATCGCTGCTGAAGGGGCGTGTGATGTGATGGGTGGTCCCAGGGACAGGACTTGGCTGCTCCGCCCAACGCTACTGGTTACTCTGCCATGTCCTCGTTCTACACCGCTCCTCTCTCTCTTCCCTCCTCTCACCACCGCGATTCTCTTTCGCTGCCAACAAGGGACCAGAGATACTTTTTTCTCTAACTGAAAATAACAAATGAGGCCAAACAGAGCCCTCACTGCAGCCAATCAACGGTGGCTCTTAGACATGCTAGATTGCTGCCATGCCTGGATCTCATGGAACCACCAACTTGGACCACATGCACATCTACAGGATGACCAGAGAGACATCAGCAGAGTCAACATACCTGGCTTCAAGCAACCAGGACAGCCAAACCTTGGGTCACTCTCTCTTTCTCACTCTGTCAGTGTACTGTTCCATCCCCAGCTTGATCAAAAGAACCCAATGGTTCTCTCTTATCCTCTCTATATAGCTTGGGGTTCCAACTCTCGGAGCTCAGCCTCAAGCCACAACAGCATCACAAACAGCAGCCCCAGAGCACAGCCGCCACGCCCTCGCGCTGCCTGCTTTGGGGGGGGGGAGGATTATGAACAGCAGGCACAAAGGGAAAAACAAATGAGAAAAAAAAAAAAAAAATGTATAAACCCCTCTGGCCAGGCTCCAACTAGGGACCAAGAGAGGATTCCACTGGGTCACTAGCCCTTTGTGTGCATTTATTAAGTGTTCCCCGGGCCCCTACCTGTACCCTGGGGTCCCTATTACAGGTATCTATTCTATTTTGTTCTGTCCTGTGTCCCAGGACTGGGGGCACATGGCTGCTCTCCCAATCATATACCATACCAAACAAGCATTTGTCAATGCCGAATGTTGCTTGCTTCTCTGTGCTGTTTAGGTATTTGGAAGTCATTGGAGTGCAAATATTGAAAATTTGTGAACTTACGAGCGTGAGTAGGAACTGCGCAATGCACGCTTGTAAAACAGTCATTTTTAGGAATTTTTTCACCAAATTTTCAACATAGCCATTTTAAGACCTCTGCTCATGAACAGTGTCACTGTGATTTTCTTAATGTGTCCCATACATTGAGTTCGAACACCAACTGCGCCATTGTGCGCTACATGGGCGGAAACATGTTTTGGGCAGGATGTGAAAAATGACAGCTGTACTGCTCATGAGGAGGTGTGATAAAATGCCAATGTTGAAAATCTGGGTATGAAAATATTGAAAAGTCGCAAACTTTTAGAGCCTGCGTGGGAACTGCTTAGCGCTGCGGCTAAAACAGTCATTTTGGATTTTGGCACAAATTTTTCAACTGGGGTTTTGGGACCCTTCTCATGAATGATGTCACTGTCATGGCAGTATTCGGGCCCAAGGGTGATTTCGCAGAAAAACCCCATGTTGAAAATTTGGTGCAAAATTCCCAAAATGCCTGAGATATGCAACAAAGTTGAAACCCCCCTATCTAGCCCATTATACAGCTTACCGGCATTTCCTCAGTTCGCGGTCGGCTTTGAAGAGTGCAGACGTGTTCCCGGTCCACCGAAGATCGTCGCGCCGGAGGTAAGTATGGGGTGGGAGGCTGGTGCGGGGTTGTGGGAGGGGCTGGGAGACGACCGCGGGACCGCTGCTTTACAGGTTTAAAAAAGACGCTGGGACGTTTGCCACGCTGGGGTGGGCTCCCAGCGTGGCACAAGGACGCTGGGGAGGGGCGTCAGCCGACGGGGATTGGGCACTGGGCCGGGTCATAGGACTGCTTGCCGCTTGGGTGGGCCCAGCGTGGCACCTACTACTGGGGACGAGCTCAGCCGACGGGGATTGGGCACCCTGGTCGTATACAGTGCGCTGGGCGCTGCACGCTCAGGGGGAGCGCGCCGTGAGCAGCCTCTATCGGGTGCTCACTGAAGCGTAGCTCCCCCTTTCAACTGTATGTCACTGCATTTTGGAGCGTGTCATAGACAGCTCCAAAATACATTGGCTTACAGGGGCTGCGCCTGCCAGCACACTGACTGAATTGGAGAAGGAGGTGACACCTCCGAAATCTCCGATGATGGCACTATGTTTCTTGCACATGCGTGCAAGCAACATAAAAAGAGCTGTACTACCAATAAAAAAAAAAAAAAAAAACACCACATGAAACTTTGACACTAGCAACTGGGCACTCACCACTGAGAATTAAAGCAGCCACATACTCATAAAGTTTATAACTACATTTTAATTTATTCAAGTTAAAATCAGCATTACCCAATGAAGTCATAGACCCATTCTGTGCCCGACCCATTTCGGATCTAATCGACCCTTTAAAGACCTTTAATAAAGGATCGGTTAGATCCAAATCATGTCAAGCGCAGTATGGGTCTACGATGTCATCTGGTAATGTTGATTTTAACTTGAATAAATAAACATTTATTTATAAGCTTTACGAGTATGTGGCTGCTTTTATTCTCAGCGGTAAGCACCTAATCGCTAAGCTCAAAGTTTTGCGCTCCCAGGCACCTCTAATGGTCTGTAGGGTTCCAGCTGCACTCCTGTAGGGCCCCACCTTTAGGGCACTACAGATTACCCCCTTGTTTGTATAGCATTTTGCTATGCTAATATAGTGGATTCCACTTAAATGCACTTCAGATAAGTGCACATTCTGGTTAAATGCACATTTTTCTTGTTTCCCATTTTTTCCCTATGCACTTAATGCAAAAAATTCCGTTTTGGTGCACATTTCGGCTAAATGCACAACTTCTCAGCTCAGTAGCACATCTCTGCTCAGGTAATTAGCACCTGTTGAGTGCACATGGTTTTTAACAAGGTGTTTGAGCTGTATTTAACACTCTCCCTTCCGTCATTCAACAAGATACAGTATGAATTTCTTAGCTGCAGTATGGAGCGTATAAAAGTCAGACTTACCCTCAGGCAGAAAGTCTATGTGCTCCAGCATTTAGGACTCCGGAATGTAAAGTGAACTGATCCGGTTACACAGTTTGGAGTCAATGTATCTACTTGGATAAGAACAGTTTAATTAGGGAAAGGCTGTTAGCTGAGTGGGAACACTCAGACAACCAGGACCAAAAACGCACACATGGTAGAGAGGTTGGTGCCTTTGTCCAAGCTAGACAAAAAACTGGATCGATAGCAAACAGAACAGAAGGAACCAAGTAGGAAAGGTGGGTAGGATAGCCAAGGCAGGCAAACAAAGCAAGATAACTGCATTTTTTTTTTGGACCGCAAAGACTAGGGCAACCATGGAGTTACAACACGTTGATAGTTTTATTTTTTGCACAGTACAGTTTTGTTAACTTCTGGCTTTTGTTCTGATACACAAAGCTTTTTTAACAGTTTAATGGAGTTTTTCTAAAAAATAAGTCGTTAATGCTAAAACCGTGTTACTCCTGCCGTAAACATGCAATTTCGGGTAAATGCACATTCCGCTTAAATGCACATTTTTCCCGTGCAAAACGGGTGTGCATTTAAGCAGATTCCACTGTACCAGTTATTTAATACCCTGTACTATGTCAGCCTCCAGGAAAATTGCTGTTTCACACATCACACCTACTACTGTCGGTGGAAAATATTCTTAATTAGCAAAAACAGAACACAAAAACAAAATTCAGATATAAGTAGTATGGAGTGTCTGCTTTTGAAAGTTACTATTAATTCCAGGCAGTACACTAGCTCTTTAAAGAAAGATACAGATCTTCAGATTTCTCCTTACCTGTCAGTCTGCTTCTGGTAGCCTCAGGCAGGTGTTTGGCAATGTGTCCTATTACAGACAAGATGTGACCTTTTGTGACACTGTTAGCATCATTGTTCTTTAGACTGCAAGAAAACCGTGATTATGTTACCTTGGGTACAATATCAGTTAAAATATTTGACTTGTCAACAGGGTACATGATTTATATGAGTACATATAAAATTAAAAACTTATCCATGTAGAAAAAGTGAGGAATGATCACAGAGCACTCAAATTCTGTTATGACAGGGTTGAATAAGGCCCTGTCCCATTGTTATGCAGAAAGAGTTAAATGCAAGGATCTGTTCTGTCCTCTCCTCTTCAGTCTCTTGCGCAAACAAATGTTGTGAGATCTAGGAACTGATCACTCTGACAGTCTCACGATTATCTGCCTCTCGGTATCTCTGTGCCTCCACTTGCTGTTACTATATTTCTTTCCCCTTGCATATCTACGGTTATAAAAATATATGTGAATCTTTGTGTGAAACTAAGTGAAACTGAGATCCCTTGGTTTGAAAATGTATATAGTTATACTGCTGGAATGATTGCAAACTACTACTTGGACCTCAAGAGGTTAACCATGAGATGCAGCACAAACTTTTTTGCAGAGCTGTCAACGGGAGGTCTGTTCCGGGACACCATGTTCTATTTCGTTGCACTTGCGAGGAAAATGACAAAAGTGGTGATACATTTAATGAGAAACAGGATGTCTGTTAATGAGCTGAGAGTGCATAATTACTAGGCAAAGATTTATTAAACAGCAGCAATATTTTTTGCTAGAGACACAGCAACTTGGAATTAGAGATATCCTGCTCCCCGGGAGCCTTCTGGGTCGAGAGGGCAACCGAGCAGCCCTCCCCCACAGCCGAGGGACTCTTCCCAAGCCCCACGCTGATCGCCCCCTGCAAAATGCGCAGAATTCAAACCGAAAAATTTACATAGGTAAAGGAGACCAGGAAGAGCGAGGAGTGCAAACAGCAGAGCGAGGACCCCGCAGATGCTACGCATCGGCTGCCCCACCGCCCCCACCACCACCCTTGGTCGTCACTCCTTTTTATAGGATAAAGCACCTGACTGAAATTAACCTATCAGGTGACTTTTCCATTTGCAGGTTATCACAGCTGTCCACTAGTGGCAGCTATAACAAAAGGAGCTTCTGGCTACCGTGCCCAAGACAAAACGCCACGACCCCCTCTAGTGGCGTTTAGCCATCACTGCACCTGCTTTCTCTAATCCCAACCTTTTTGCACCACCTGCAAATTACTGTGCAACTCGGGAAGCATCTCTGTCTCTCCCTACCAAATTGCCTGCTACCCACAAAACTGCCAGTTGTATCATAAACTAGGTGGTCAGAAATTAATTTATAATACCAAGCATGCTGCTGGGCATACTTCTGGGGAGTGGCTATATCTTTCTTACACTATATACCGACCACCTAATGTTAAACTCTGAGGTTAATTATAGTCTGCCACCTGGCCTCATACTAACTCATTATCCCTGTGTCTATCCTCAATTAAGTCACTACCCTAGCCTGCTTATTCTGAACAGTATCAGGAATAACGGTCGTTGCTACACCTGTCCAACACTCCTCAAATTAAACAAACACCTATCTTTACAACGCCCATCCAAGGCATTCCGGAAGGTATGGTTTCTCCTAAAGCTCCTGCTAGCAGGGGATATTGAAACAAACCCAGGTCCGCACTGCACAAATATCCCAAATGTAACTCCCTCTCTGCCCTGCTGGACCAACACTGAAGGGCTGAAACTGGTGCATATCAGTATTATAGTCTCAGACCTAAACTGCAAGAGCTCGAAGCCTGGGCGGACCTGCACTCCCCTGACGTAATAGCCATCTCTGAAACATGGCTCAAACCCATGATCCTGGCACACGAGATTAGGATCCCTGGATTCAAAACCTTTCGAAAAGATAGAATAGGAAAAAAGGGTGGAGGTGTTATCATATATACTAAGGAATCACTAACGGTGTCCTTAGCAGAGATTCCAGCAAAGGCGGATGAGGGCTGCGAAACACTATTTGTAAAAGTACTACTGGGGGGTACAAAGCCACTACTAATAGGATGTGTTTACCACCCTCCTAAGATTGTGACGGAAGCACTAAAGGCCCTTACTAAGCTTATCCCTGACCTGCCTCCCCATGAGAAAATAATCATGGGTGACTTTAATCTCCACTGGGGCCCCTCGACTAAGACTGACATTAAGTCCAGCTTGCTCGAGGCCAAGCTTACCCAGCTGATCCATGAACCAACAAGACTGAATTCGAAATCTGGAAACCACACCACCCTTGATTGGCTACTTGTGTCTAACCCCAATAGATTCAAGCTGGCCGGTACTTTTGCCGACTCCTTAAGTAACCACGCCCCCATCTTTGATATATGGAAAAATTACTATCCAACTCCACCTCCCCATACCTTTCTGGCACGCGACTACTCCAATTTCGATACTACGTCCTTTCGGGATACCCCGGGAACTGACTGGGCTCAACAATCTGCCCCCAGCCTGGACTCTGCCCGGCCTTTTTCACCAAGAATTTCCTCTCGGCCACCAACAAACACGCCTCTCTAAAACAAATGAGAGTCAAAGGACAACAGTCTAGGTGGCTGACACGTGATCTAAAAAAACTAATGAGGGAAAGGACAGGGCCTGGGGCGGTACAAGTCCACTACTTTAACCAATGACTGGGTCTGTTACCGAACGCTCAGAAATTCATGTAAAAAAGATTTAAAACAGGCCAAGCGACAGTACCTTAAGAACCCACAAACAAAAAATCTCTCTAACCCCAAGAAATTCTGGTCCCAAATAAACGCGAACCTGAAAGGCCACCACACGTAAAATGCCTGTGACATTGTTGTGGGAGATGCCACATGAACCCGCAAGATGCTGCAAATGCCTTTAATGAATTCCTCACTGACCTTGGCAAGTACAGGGTTCATCCCTGCAGCCCAAAACAGCCATCTTCGGATGACTCGGTGAATCTCCCCCATCACCTAATTTTCACCTTAGGTTAACATCAAAAACTGAGGTCCTAAAGCTCATTAGGAGCATTAAGACAAATGGTTCTCCAGGCTATGACAAGGTTGAACCCAGGTTACTCAGACTGGCTGACCAAGAAATTGTCGTGCTAGTCATGTGGTTGTTCAATAGGTCGCTGATGGAAGGCAAAGTCCCCTCAGCTTGGAAAACAGCTTTGGTTACCCCGATCCCTAAGGGAGGACCCAGTGAGCTAGCTGAAAACTACAGACAGATTTCTATTCTCTGCACACTAAATAAAATGCTTGAGAGAACTGTATACCAACAAGTCCAGGCATATGCTGAACAGCATAGCCTCCTCACTCCACAACATCATGGATTCAGAAAACAACATGGTACTGATACTGCCCTGGTGAGTCTAACATCCGACATCCTTGCTGCCCAAGACAAAGGCCAACTTACTGGTGCGGTCTTCATAGACCTTACCAAGGCCTTTGATCTAGTAGACCATAAATTGCTCATCCAGCAGCTTAGCTCTCTCGGACTGGACAACCACTCAACACAGTGGTTTAAAGATTACTTGCAAGACAGATCTCAGATAATAAGATGGCAGGGGGTGGAGTCAGGCAAGCGCTCCATTGCTGAGGATGTCCCCCAAGGTTCAATACTGGGGCCCCTTCTATTCTCCCTGTTTATCAACAACCTACCAAAGCACTGCAGCAGAGCGAAAGTGACCCTCTATGCGGATGATGCAGTACCATATAGATCTGCTTCAAATGCTGTATAGCTAAACCAACTCCTGAACCATGATCTCTCCCTACTGGAAACCTGGTTCCTGACGAATAGGCTAGTCCTAAATGAGAAAAAAAAAGCCATCCTATTCGGACCCAGTAAATTGGGCCCCGACAGAACATGTCTACTATCCCCTTATCTGTCCAGTGGCCATCCTATTGAGGTGGTGGATTGCATCAAAAAATACCTGGGAGTCTATATCGACCAAGACTGCTCTTTCAAGGTTCATGTTGAACAATTAACCAAAGCGCTAAATCAAAAGCTTGGGCTTATGTACCGTCTAACCCCTTTTGTCACTCAGGCATCCAGGCTAAAGATAGCCACGGGCATGCTCCTGCCCACCTTATTTTATGGTGTCCCAGTGCTACATTCAATGCAAAACAGAGATGCGAAAGCTAGAAAATTGTACCACAGAATAGGACGCTTTGCCCTGGGAGCTCAGCCACTAGAACACCACTGTAATATACTAGACTCACTGAATTGGCCCTCCCTGGAGGGCAGACTGACTTACACTTCCCTATGCTTGGCTTTCAAGCTTCTACAAACGGATGCTCCCCCCAGCCTGAGTCGTACCTTAGTACTCAAGCAGCCTAAAAGAACACTTAGATCCCTGTGTCGACTCCTCCATGTCCCAAAAGTCCGAACAAGCCAAGGTCTTCGGTCGTTCGAAAATTATATCCTGTCCCTATGGAATGGCCTACCTAGCAATCTTAAGACTGCAGCTCCTTTGTGGGTTTTAAAAAAGGCCTAAAGACATACCTTCTAGAGCTAAGCCTCTGTGCATGCCACCGCTGAGGATAGAAAACAGCACTCCACCTCTAATACTAAAAACCTGCCGTCTAACAGGTTGGTATCCTATTCAGTTGAATCTTATCACTTCTGAAACACGTGAAATTGTAACCCGTAAAACTGACCTGATAAAATAACCTTATGTAACTGCCACTCTTGTGTAACTAGTGTTTACCCCATGTTATTCTAAACATTACCTAACCTGCCTGTGATTGTACTATATGTCCTGATTTTAATGTCTGTATATGCGCACTTTCCCTTGAATTGTTCCTACTTCTTATTGTACTGTTGACTGTAATTAACCCCGGGTCGCCCCTGAAAAAGGGACCATCACGGTCTCAGTGGGCCTACCCGGTCACCAAAATTTAAATAAATAAATAAATATCCTCAGATGAAGGACTTTGTTTTCTCTGTTTGTACTGCCTTTGTAAATAGTTATAGTAAACTTTTTTTTTTTACTCTAATAAAACGTTACTTGCACATTTTACAACTACTCCTGGTCTTCCTATGCTTCCTGACCTATGCCTCGACATCTGTTAAAAAATTATTAATATGACATTCTTCTTAGTATATTTCAATTTACAGATGAGAAAGAAACCAAGTCAGTTGCTTTACTGTCTACCATTGTAAGTCAATTTTTAAGAAAGACAGCCAAATGTGATCTGGCATTCCTCTATGGAGCTACGTATTATACTGAACTGTTACTCTTTTTCCCCCCAATTGTTTAACCAAGTGAGAGACACTAAGCTGAAAGCTTGTTTAAAGGTGCAACTTGGGAGCACAGGGAAGTTAAGTGACTTGCTCAGGGTCACACAGTCTTCAAGTGTGGGCTGTGGGATTCAAACCCAGGTGTCCAGATTTGCAGCTCAGAGCCTTAAACCACTGCACTATACTGCCTCCCTACTACTCTGCTGTAGTCTACATGTCTTCATGTACACACTATGTGTTTTTCCCATTTGTTTCAATAAACTTTGCAAGTTCAAAAAATAAGGGTTTACTCACCAGTACCTGTAGTTCTAGGAGTGGCATATGGTGCGTGCGCGCCACACACACACACACACACACACACACACACACACTTTGGCAGTCTTCCTTTTCCTTTAAGCTCTGTCAGGACATCTTCAAGCTAAGGTCCTCCTACCCACCCAGGTGGTATCATCCTCGGCCTGCCCCATGACATCAGATCTTGCACAATGGAAGCAGGGATCCATGTGCAACTTGCCAAAGGAGGTCGGGTGGGCCATGTGGATGTGCACCACATACCACTCTTAGAACTACAGTTAAAGGTGAGAAACACTCATTTCTAAGGACATAGATATGATGCATGTATCCACACTTTGGCAGACTCCTAGCAGTTCTCTGGGAAAAGGAAGCAAGGAGAACACCCCTATCTTTGAAACAGGGACTGGAGAACTGAGGCCACAAAACTAGCATCCCGGAGTGACCAAAGGTTGATGTGGTATGGGAAATCAAGATGTGTGCCGAGTTCCAGATAGCAGTCCTGCAGATCTCCTGGATATGGACATCCCTGGAAGCAGCCACCAAGGCAGTGGTATGTCTGGTGATGAGTAATGAGCCCTGCAGAAGAGTCCCTCCCAGCCAGTCTATATAGCAGAGGTCGATGCAGAAGAAAATCCACTTGCCAGTCGTCCACTTATCTGCCAGGTGTGACTTTGGCATAGGTGACAAAGAGCTGGCAGCCTCTCTCTGAAGTTCAGTTGTGCGCTCCATGTAATACCTGTATGTGAATACTTGCCTCAGGACCAACATGCGGAGCCTGTGCTCGGCCACTGAGGTTAGATTGGTGAAGTACACCAGGAGGTTGATCACGTGATTTGGTGAAGCTCCTAAACAACCTTCAGAAGGAACTTTGGGTGGGGGCAGAAGACAACCTTGTCCCTGTGGAACACCAAGTATGGAGACTCCACCAAGAGCACCTGGAGCTCAATTGTCCTTCTGGCGGAGGCGACAGCCACCAAGAAGGTGGTCTTCCACAACAGGTGTGACATCTCACACCTGTGCATCAGTTCAAATGGCTTGCCCATGAGCACTGCCAGTACCAGCAACAAGTCCCAAGGTGCTGGTGGTTCACGCAACGGCGGGGACAGGTGGTCAAGGCCTTAAAATAAGCACCCGATCACCTTCTCCTGCACTACCATCGGTATTTCAGCCCACGTCCAGTATGCAGAGATGGCTGAAGGGTGCACCCTGAGGGTCATCAACCTCACACCCAACAAAGAGGGACCACAGGTAGTCCAAGATGCAAGCCCACAGGGCAGGACAGAGGGCTAGCTCCCTGCCATGGCACCAAATGGAAAAGTATTTTCATTTAAAGGCACTGCACTGGTGAGTCAACTCCTTCAGAAAGGTATCTACGACATCAAGGACCTCGGAGAGACCCGAAGTCTGGAACTCTAGTCGCTCAGGAACCAGGCTGTGAGGTGCACGGATTGAAGGTCTGAGTGCAAGACTTTCCCCTGGTGGCAAATGAGCAGGTCTGGAAGCAGTGGCAAGCGCCACTTGAAGGCGAGGACATCTGGGTACTAGACCTGATGCAGTCAGTCCAGGACTATCAGGATTTTCCACGCCTTGTCCCGCTGCATCTTGACCAACACCTTGTGGATCAGGAGAAAGGGAGGGAAGGCATACAGCAGGGCCGGGGAACAGGGCCTTGCGAAGGCATTCCCATCAGTGTTCTACACTGTGGGGGGCAGAAACAGAACAGCCTCTGCTTTGCGTTCTCCCAGGAGGCGAGCAGATAGACCAGGGCAGTGCCCCACTTGGGGAACAAAGATCTACCACCTCCCGGTGAACAGACCACTCGTGAGACACCTTGCCCACTCGTCTGAGGGTGTCAGCCAGATGGCTGGAGGCTCTGGCTACATGAATCACCAGGAAATCAGCACCCAAGCTGTGCACGAGGACCCAGGTGCGGAAAGCTTCCCAGTACAACCGGAGCAAATGGATTCTGACCTGTCTGTTAAGGTAGTACATGGTCATGGTTTTGTCCATCTGGACCTGCACGACCTGACTACGAACAGACAGAGCAAAGATAGGCCGTAAGATCAAGACGTACAAACGGAGCTCCACTAGGCTGATGTGGTTCCAGGACTCCTTGGGGTTTCAGAGTCCGTGGTCCTCCAAGCGAGCTCCTTGTCCCAGACTCAGTGGGCCCTGTGGGCCCCCATCCCAGACTCCATGGGTCCTGTGGCCACCTCAAGAGCGCTCCTCATCGCGCTAGCGACGGTCAGTCATCAGAATGATCATCGGCTCTGGCAGACAAACAGAACTCCTTCCTGCAGATGCTCTGGGACCAACCACCACGGGATAGCATCCCACATCAGCTGCATCACTGTGACATGCTGGTCCAGGTGACCTAGGCATTGAAACCACTAGTGGGCCAACTTCTGTTGCAGGGGGCGCATCCACAAGCAGGCCACCAGACCACACCGGTACAGGACGCCATGTACACCAGCATCCGAAGAAAGTCTCTGGCAGGGTGCAGGTCCCCAGCCTGAAATGATCGGGCAAAGGAGGTAACATCCGGCACCCAGTCCATTTAGAGTTGGGCCTTGTCCAAGGGAGTTGAGCTTTGCCCTGATGAAGTGGATGACCTGTGAAGGATGGGGTTCTAACTTGGCCAGGTTGACAAGAAAACCCAAGTCCGAACAAATCTCAAGGGCCAGGTCCCAGAATTGCTCACTTCCTCCCGGGATGAACCAGCAATCAGACTATCATCTAGGTAGAGGTGTACCCGAACCAGTCCGCGCCGCAGGAATGCTGCAACCACTGCAATGCACTTGGTCAAGACCCTGGGGGCTAATGAGAATCCAAAAAGCATAGCTCAGTACTCATAAAGCACCATATCTGCAAGGAACCAAAGGAACTGCCAGTGGGACAGACGGCCTGGGATGTGTAGCAAGACGTCATGGAGGTCCAGAGAGCAGAACCACGTGCCCTGCCCCAGGGATGGGCTGATCTGGTTCAGAGTGACCACCCAGAAATTGCACTTCCTCAAGAACTGACCTAGACGGTGAAGATCCAATATGAGGCACCAGCCCCCCATCCATCTAGGGACGAGGAAGTACCTCGATTCGAAGCCCTGACTGGCCGTGGTGTCCAGGAAACAGGCCATAGCTCTTTTCTAAAGCAGCTGAACGATGTCTTCCCAGAGGGCAGACAGCATGCCGGGAGACACCACAGCCTCCCATCGGCATGGTAAGAGTGGGAGAGTCTCCAAGTCTAGAGGCAGACCCCGGCCCACCACGTCGAGCACCCATTTGCCCAATGTGATGACAGACGAGGCATGCCAGAAATGGCGAAGTCGACCCTTCATCAGAAACTGAGATGGAGCAGGATGGGCAAGAGGGAGATGCCCTGCGACCAGTCACTGGGCATGCTTGGCAGAGGCTCCCGAATTTCCACCGTCCTCTCCTTATAATACGAGACGGCTCGTCTCAGATCCAAGGTGTGAAGCCTGTACTCTGCCTCCGAGGTGTAATTACGTAGTAAACCGGCAGGGTTAACACCTAGCTAAGGTGAAAGTCTGACACCACCTTCGGAAGGAATTTCGGGTGGGGGTGTAGGACAACCTTGTCCCTGTGTTAGACCAGATAAGGGGAGTCCACCGAGAGTGCCTGAAGCTCCCTGTCCTTCTAGCAGATGTGATTGCCACCAGGAAGACCGTCTTCAATGACAAGTGTTACAATGCACACTACGGCATTGGATCAAATGGCTTGCCCATGAGCTTTGCCAGTACCAGCAGAAGATCCCACGGAGGTGAAAGTTCACGCACCAGAGGGGATATGTGATCCAGGCCTTTGAAAAAGCGCCTGACCACGGTCTCCTGTGCCACTGTCAGCTGACTGGCCCATACCCGGTAAGCGGAGATGGCTGCTTGCTGCACCCTAAGGATCGATCACTGAAGACCCCTTTTGGAGAGAGACCAAAGGTAGTCGAGAATGTTAGCCACAGAGCAGGATAAGGGGTCCAGACTCTTACCCTGACACCAAATGGAAAACCAAGCTGGATGAGAATGCAAGCCAGTGACGTCTGAATCAGAGGAATCTGGCTAGAACGGCCGACCACCCAGGTCACCTTGGACCTGCCGGGGGCGGTCTGGGGTGACCATGACAAACAACTACCAGGGAAGCCTGGTGTCTGGTCTATCTTCCTTGTAAGGAGTCCCTCCCACACAGGCTGTCTGGGTGGTGGTTCCACAACAATCGGTGGAGAGACCGTTTTGGGCCAAGCTGGTGGTTTTAACGGCTCCACAGGCAGAGGAACCAATTTAATCGGCACGCGGGAGTCTGCTTCAGCCTAGGAGGCAAAAGCTAGGTAATGGCTGATGTAGAAGCCGGAGTTGGCTTGTGCCCGGTTAAAATTAGCTGTTACCACATGAGGTCCTCATAGCGCCGGAGTTCCCGGCGGAGCCTCTCCTCATCTGAGGAGGATGAGGACGACTGATGGTGTCGCCTCATTTTAGAGCGTTTATGGCTTTTCCTCTGCATGTCGGACTAGGGGGTCTGAGACCTCAATCGAGATCGGACAGGTCGGCTCGGTCGCTCAGGAGACTCCAGCGGGACCGGTGAATTCCCGGTATCAGGGACCACTTCATCATTGGGACTCCCAGCAGGCTGGGTCTCATCATCTGGAAAGACCAGATTAGGGGTTCAATCGAGGGATTCAACAACCGGAGTCGGCGAAATCAGATCAATCACGATTTCAACATCTTCGATCAATAATTCAGTCGACTGACCTGACCGCAAAGCCGAAAAGCCAGCGGCCCAAGAAGCGATTTCAACAGAGGTCGAGACCGCATGCTCCTGGGATCAAGATCTCTCCTGCTCCCAAGAACGCCTCGGTCATGATAAAGATGATCCCGGGTCCTTCTCCCACTTACGGGATCAAGGAGTGCAAGCCCGCAGGTGCCTCTCCCTTGGTCAGGAGAGACTGGCACAACTCTCGGAAGGAACCTGAGAAGGTAGAGCCCAGGTTGAGCGGAATGAAGACGCTCAGAGAAGTATCTGCAGCACAG
The DNA here is from genome assembly GCA_016271365.2 of Neoceratodus forsteri. NCBI lineage: Eukaryota > Metazoa > Chordata > Ceratodontiformes > Ceratodontidae > Neoceratodus > Neoceratodus forsteri. Next base: position 25,331,224 of record JADMNL010000034.1, on the reverse strand, counting down.
GCCGCTTCCTCCTCAACCATTTGCTCTGAACATTGCATTGCCTTGCTATTGTAAAAGCCGAACTCTTGTAGGGGCTCAAATATTGTAAAAACTTGGCAAAAAGGAGCTGTTTTCAACAGTTTGTGGGTTTTGGGGAAATTACAACTGTGAAATCTGTTACAATGTGATTACAGCCTTTTTGTGTAAAGTGGACTAGGGCCAGATGCTATGGCTCCTCAGCCTCCCCCCAGCCTTTTGTTGTGTTAATTTTCAGCTCCCTACCCAGCACAGACGCTTGCCACTGCTAAGCCTTAACTGTTTGTGCCTTCTCTGTTTCCTCCCAGTAGCGGACCCCCTGTTGCAGCCCTCAGTCGAGCTCCGAGGCCAGGCTCCGCCAGCCATAAGCCGGCACCAGGGACCACAGGACCGGAGGGACCACGTGGGAAGGTACGGAAAAGCCGCAAATTTTATGCCCACCCGCCCTCTCCACCCCCTCGGGTATTTCTTATATAGTCATCTTCCCAACGAATCACTATTCCTGCCCCCTGCGTCTTGCTAACCTGTAATCTGCCCTACATCCACCACTCAGCCACCAAATCAGCAGTCCCCCCCCCGCTGCTCTCTCATACTGCCTGCACTGCCGAGCCAAAGCTTGACCTATATCTGCTCACAAACAGCACTGTATTGAAATAGGAAGCTGGGCATCATTCTATCATATTTATCTCTCCATCTCCTTGCTTATCCCGCTCGTAAGCAAAACTGTTATATGCAACGTCAACTGGATAAGTCGAGAGTGTTAGAATCCTTCCTGGAACCCCTCCTCCCCCATTAAATCCCCTTCCTTATGCTAAATTCTCTTTCATCAGGCAGTAGCTGACCAAGTCGTGTATACTAGCATACTATTGTGGGCAACACAAAAGTCTTTCATCATAGTACCAGCTGCACACCAGCCATGCTCCTTATAATGGGGGGAACCCTCTGGGTCCTACTCGCTCTGTTATTTATGGTGAGCAGTGAAAAAGGATATCTCTCTCTCACTATCAGTCAGGGAGATGTGTTACTTTATACTACTTACTCTATTGCCTCAACAGTCATACGGGACTGGATTTGCATATATGACCTGCCAATGCTGCATCACAATCCATGGAGCAACCACCAAGACGGGACTCAAGCAGACTTACTATCACATGGGACTTTGCTTAAATACTGGGTTAACAACTCCCCATTGAGCCTGTCTACCAGACTTTTATTCAGTGCTCCGACAGGATCTTATGACTCCATATATGAATGGCATAAATTAAGAAAGAAGTTCCAAAAAATAAAGAGAGGGCATTGAAAAGAATCCTTAATAACTCTCTTGAAGCAATCATAAAAGTTTTGATATTTTTACTGTTTTGTGCCAGAAATGTGGAACTTAATCCAGGTCCAACACAGCGCATCACTGCACCAACTGACTTAGCCAAGATCAAAGGGCTAAGCTTCCTTCATATCAATGTATGCAGCCTGCTAAAAAAGCTGACGATGATTCAAGCCTGGATTAACCATACCTCACCAGATATACTAGTTGTGTCGAAGACGTGGCTCAGGCCTGCCACAGCAGACAGAGACATAAGCTTACCCAATTATCAGGTCTTCAGAGCTGACTGCCTAACAAGGGGCGGGGGTGTAGCTATATATGTGAAGGACAACTTACCTGTAACCTGCCTTGACTCATCATCCATGACGAAAGAATATGAATGCCTATCCCTCAAAGTGGCCCTCTCCCATACCACATCACTACAGCTATTTGGCTGCTATAGGCCCCCCTCAGCTGATCCCAAGCTACTATCCCATTTGGGTGATCTAATCATTAAGGGAATAGAAGAAACTATCATAATAGGAGATTTAAACCTAAACTGGCTTTCCAAGGCAGCTGCACCCTTAATTTCATTCTGCGATACACATGGGCTTACACAGCTTATAAATGAACCCACCAGATTCAATAGAAAGAATCAGAGCAATAGTACCCTGCTAGATGTCATATTAGTGAGTAAACCTCACCTCTTCTCGCATGCCGGAGTGCTATTCAGTGACATCAGTGACCATTGCCTTATTGCAGGAATAAGATCAACTTGTAAGCCATCTTCCCCTGCTAAGTTTACACCGAGGAGATCAAAGAAAAAATTCAACGTTGAGGTGTATCTGCAAGAATTAAATCACTCAACACGATGGCAAGAATTCTACCTAGCAAACACAGTGGAAAAAGCGCATGAGGTATTAAACGACATAGTTACAGGTGCCCTTAATATCCATGCCCCAATTTCTATGGTACGCACAAAAAACAAAACATGCCACTGGTTCACATCTGAGCTCAAAACCGCCCTTCTTGACAGAGATAAACTATGGAAAAAGGCACGAAAAACTAAGAATCCGACTGATTGGATGCTGTTCAAAAAAGCCAGATATAGCTGTACCAGGAAAGTGCAGGATGCTAAGGCTGCATATTATATGTCCAAACTTGACAACTCCTACCATAATCCTGCCAAGTTCTGGAATACCATAAAGGATATAACAGGTCACGATCCTAGTACTACACTCCCAGTCAAAATACACTATAAGAAGGGATCAGTCTCTGATAGACTGGAAATATTGAAATCATTTAATAATCATTTTGTAACTGCTGGCCTAGCATTCGACATCTCTCCGGCTAACCATCTACGCTCTCAGCTAGGCATTAAGAGTCCTGAAGTTCGGATAACTGAATCTACCTTCTCCTTCAAACAAGCCACTTTGAAACAAGTGGAAGATCTACTTTCTCAACTGGACGTCTAAAAAGTGCAGGTGCAGACTCCCTTGATCCTTATTTTCTAAAAATTGCCATGCAAGCACTAGCAGTTCCAATAACACACCTATTTAATCTCTCATTAAAAACAGGCTCTATTCTCTCAATCTGGAAAACAGCTCAAGTTATCCCCCTACTGAAAGCAGGGGACCCCATGGACCTCAATAACTACAGACCAATTTCTATCCTACTGGTGTTATCCAAGCTGCTAGAAAAAATAGTGAGTACTCAACTAAGAGGATATCTTGAAGAGGCTAATCTTTTAAACCTCGCGCAGTCTGGATTTAGAGCCAAACACAGCACCATCTCAGCCCTGGCCAAAGTAACAAATGATTGGCAAATTGAACTGGACAAAAAAAAAAATTGTGTATGTGCTGTATTCCTAGACCTGAGTAAGGCATTCGATACGGTCGACCACAAACTACTCCATAGGACTAGACTCACCTTCCCTTAGATGGTTTAATAGCTACCTCACGGGAAGGACTCAGCAAGTGAAATCTGAAGGAGACCTATCTCCACTTAAACCTCTGCAAAGAGGAGTTCCCCAAGGATCCATCCTAGGCCCAATCCTATTTGCCATCTACATCAATAACATCAACATTAATCTCACCAAAGCCACTGTACACCTGTTTGCGGATGACACCGTATTATATGTCAGTAACCCCTCACCTGTCTCAGTATGTGAAGAGCTACAAGCAGAATTCAACATACTACATCAATTATTGGAAAAAAAACTTCTCCTAAATGCAAAAAAAAACAAAGGCAATGTTTTTCTCCCCCCAAAATCAAACCGGTAACTCCTCTCCAAACAATCTCCCCCAACTTTCCACTGTTACAGGTGAAAATCTTGAATGTGTTAAAAAATTCAAATATCTGGGGGTCTGGTTAGATTGTAGACTCTACTACCTAAATCACTTGGAAGAACTACTGAAAAAACTCCGTCAGAGGCTTGGTCTCTTTCATAGAATAAAGCACTTTCTAAATAGGGATTCTAAAAAGAAGTTGGTCCAGGCCACATTTCTCTCAGTACTGGACTATGCAGGCTTCCTATACGGTCGCTGCCCTAATTCTTATCTGAACAAATTGGACACACTTTACCATAGAGCACTGAGGTTCATTACAGATCTTCCCCTCAGCACTCACCACTGCTCGCTCTATGCTGCAGTTGGATGGACTTCACTCCATTTCAGAAGAAACAGGAATGCCATATTATGGACATATAGAGCATTATCTAAGACGCTCCCAAACTACATTTCAGACTGCTTCACACAAGTCACAGCAAGTAAATATGCCCTAAGAAGCCTTAACTTCATCATGCTTAAAGTGCCCAATTTCAATACTCGACACGGGAGATCTGCTATCAGCTACATACTATCTACATTATGGAATATGACACAGAAGACCCTGAAATTGAACAGCTACATAACAGTTACATCCTTCAAACATCTGTATTCGAGGCTTATCCAAGAAAAATGTAACTGTTTCCACAAGTATTAGAGTATTCCTAATCTTATCCTTCCCCCTCCTCAGCCAGTCAATTCACAGAATGAATCCACCTTTATCAAGTGCCTCCACCCCTCAGATTTCTTGCACCCCACCCTTCATCCATCTCCCATTACTCCCTTACATACATCATAGCCCTATACCCCTGTCATTCAACCCACCAGCACAGGCCCCAGCCCTTTCTCAGGTAACACTTATCCATCCACTTTATAAACTCATATCACCTTCTACGATCCCCACCAACTAGGCAATCCACTCCTGCTCCCCCTCCTCTTGTCTTCTATTATTCTATGTTGAACAATGAAGTACTGAATACCATGCTTAGGATGTATGCTTAGACAGTGTGGATTTTGAACTCTATTTATAATAGATCAGTTTGTATGCGTTTGTATAACTGTTGTAACTATGTAAATTGAACCTTGACCTTACCAGGTCCATCTTGCAAATGAGCTGTGCTCAATGATGTTCGCCTGGATAAATAAAGATTTGATGGATTGATTTGCATGTGTTCCAATTGCTCAGCGGATCCCGCAGCTGCGGAAACCGCCCACTGAGACTCTTTGGATTTCACTGGAGGGTTCCTCTTCTCCAGCCTCCCCAGTTTCAGGCATGCGACACTGCCGTCTGGGGCCTCTAGGATGAAAGGTGAGACATATCGCATTTAGATGTATGTGGTCGACACAGAGGCAATAGACGCACGAGGTGTGGAGATCTGTGCACAACATTTTCTGGACACAAAGGCACCGATGAAATCTGGGGGAAGACGTGTCTTCCATAATCGAAGCAGCGAACTTGCAATCGCTAACGCGAACAATGCGAATTTTCATAAGAACCGAAGGTTTGAAAGCCGGAGCCTACAAGATGTGTGAGCACAAGGGAGGCAACCTGAATCTTGCAGCGGAAAGGAAGATCTGGCATCATGGAGAAGAGCCGAGGTATATACCACCCGGGTGGGTGGGAGGAGCCAGCCTGAAGACTTCCTGTGAGATTTGAAGGGGACATGCCAAAGAGTGTGGATGAACAACATAGCCACGATCCTAAAACGGGCATTTTGCTCATCAGATTTATAAGTATAAAAAATAAAAATCAAATGAAAAGAGCTACGGTTACAGGCAAGTAATCCTCATTTCTAATGGACATGGATATGGTGCACTTATCCAGACGTAGGCAGACTTCTAGCAGGTCTCCGGGAGGAGGGGACAAGGTGCACACCCCTACTTGGCAAATAAGGACTGGAGAAAGTACAGTTACGCAAGAATTTACCGTAACAGTAGATCTTGGGGAACAGCTCTTACAGCAGACTACACCATAAGGACTGATGCCAGCAGGCAGCAGAACCCCACGGAAAACGTCTAGCTAGCTATACCCAGCGGGGCACGGCCAACGTGGGTCATCAGATACATCATAAAAGGGGCGGTCCTCCAGCATACCTCAGTTCTCCCCGAGACTCCAGGCATAACGGTGTGATTCACAAGGGGAGACAAGAGGATCCCCTTCCAGAGGAAGACCAATAATTCTGATGCATCCAAGACGCTATGAAGTAGAACCAAAACTCCTGAGGGGAAGGTGGGAGGGAAACAACCTGTTTCAAGAGCTGTTCTCAACGATGTACTGTTACAGTAAGTTCTTACGTAACTGTAATATCTTACTTCGAGATACAGCTCTTGCTGCAGGTTACACCATAAGGACAGATTCCTAAGCAGTAAGGGTGTAATGCTAACCCAGTCGGAAGGAGGATAGGAGCGATCAAGGCAAAAAAGGGACCTCTCAGAACAAAAGTCCTTGGAGGACTGCCAGGCCGAAGCCCGCTCCACGCCTGGCGGCGATGTCCAAACTGTAGTGTCTCATGAAAGTGTGTACCAAACTCCAAGTAGCTGCCGCGCGGATGTCGCTACATTTTTCAAGGCAGCGAAGGAGGTAGCCACCCCCCTTGTAGAATGGCCCTTTACTGGTCCCGGTAAGGGTTTGTTGCATTTCTGGTAACAAAGAGCAATGCAGCCAACAAGCCACTTGGAGAGAATGTTTAGATACAGGTGGACCCATCATCCTTCGAGCTAAGGATAAGAACAGTTGGTCAGATTGTCTGTGTGAACAGGTTCTGGCCAAGTAGAACCTCAGAATCCTATGCACATCTACAGTGTGCAAGAGGGCCTCCCCTCTGTTCATATAGTTGGGAAAGTACACCAGAAGGTCAATGTCTTGGTTTAAGGTTAAGGTTAAAACCACCTTGGGAAGGAACTTAGGATTGGTCCTTAAGGACACCCTGTCCTTATGGAAAATCAAGTAAGGCTCTTCACACACGAGCACGTGAAGCTCAGAAATTCTCCATGCCGCAGTAACAGCAACTAAAAATAACGCCTTCCAGGAGAGAAGGTGAAGATGCGATCCACGGCTTGTTCAAAAGGAGGGAGCGTAAGCTGCTCTAAAATGAAAGCAAGGCCCCAAGGAGGAATCGGATCCTTGAGCGGGGGTCTGAGATGCAAGGTACAGTGCAGAAAAGCGCGGGAAGCCTCTAATTGGGCTAATGAACGCTGACCAACCAGTGTGTGGTACGCAGAAATGGCACAGAGGTGTACCTTCAAGGATGAAAATGCTAATCCCGACTGGAAAATGGATAGAAGATGGTCTAAAATAGACTTGGGATTGAGGTCAGTGGCTTGAGCCCATAGACAAGGTCTCCGCCATTTCAGAGCATACGTGGCATGAGTAAAAGGTTTCTTGGCTGCCATCAAAATATCTGCAACCCCTTGAGAGACCTCATGCCTAAGAATGGCTATGTCTTTAGAAGCCGGGCATGCAGGTTCAGGGATCTGAGTTTCGGATGGACTAGGGAGCCGACCTCCTGAGACAGCAAATGAGAACTGATCAGTAACAGTAAGGGAGGCTCCTGAGCCAGCTGGTGAAGCAGCGGAAACCAGATCTGTCTGGGCCAAAAGGGCGCTACCAAGATCATTGACACCTGTTATGATCGGAGCTTGAGAAGAACCCTCTGGATCAAAGGGAAGGGTGGGAAAGCATAGAGGAACCTGCTCACCCAAGAATGGGACAACACATCGCCAGAAAACACCAGGCCCTGGATCTAGCGAGCAGAAATTGGGCAGTTTTGCGTTGTATGGGGATGCGAATAAGTAGACATCTAGTGTCTCCTATTGCCGGAACAGGTCCTAGACGACCTCTTGTAGCAATTCCCATTCGTGAGCTCTGGCCTTCGACCGGCTCAAGATGTCTGCGACAGTGTCATCCACACCTGGAACGTATACTGCGATAAGCATGGTGCGATGTTATAGTGCCCATTTCCACACCCACTTTGCCTCTCTGTAAAGGGGATAGGAGCAGGTGCCTCCTTGTTTGTTGATTTAATACATCACCAAAATGTCCGTTTAGACCAACACATGACCCAGTGGAATCTCTGACTGTAAGGCCTGTAAAGCATACAGGTCTGGGTCCTGGTGTCTCTCAGATGAGCTCCCCAGCCGGACCCCGAAACGTCGGTGGTGAGGGTCAGAGACGGTACTGGCACCACGAAGGGGACTCCCATGGAAAGATGTTCCAGGACCAGCCACCACTGCAAGTCTTGAATGACTGGCCTTGTGAGTCTGATTGGTTGGTCTAAGTGATCCTGCCTGTGGTCCCATTGGGTTCTCGGCATCCACTGAGTAACTCATGTGGAGGCGAGCGTGGGGGACCATGGCGATGCCAGCCGCCATATGTCCGAGTAGGCAAAGTATGGTCCGAGCAGAGACCAGATTTTGTGCCATGATAGCCCTCATCAGTGACCTGATGCGTTCCGCCCTGTCCTCGGGTAGGAAGGCTCTCCCCTGATGGGTATCCAGAACCGTGACAATGAACTGTAGTCTCTGCAGGGGAGCGAGAGACGACTTCTCTTGGTTGATGGTGATCCCTAGAGACTGAAATAGGGAGCAAGTGTCGTGAATGGCCTTCTCCAATGCCTCTGGGGAGGAGGCCATCAGGAGCCAGTCGTCCAAATAGGGGAAGACGTAATGGCCTGGTTTCCTGAGGGACGCTGCCACAACTGCCATGCACTTGACAAAGACACATGGCGCTGCGAACAGGCCGAACGGGAGTGCTCGGAACTGGTAATAGCGTCCCAAAAACTTGAAACGCAGAAATTTTCTGTGCGATCGGGTGATGGGAAAATGAAGATACGCGTCCTTCATGTCCAAGGACACTAGCCATGTGCCTTGCTTGAGCATGGGAAAAAGACCCAGAAGGGTAACCATGTAGAAGCGCTAGTACATCATGAAGATGTTTAAGTCGCTGAGGTCTAGGCTCGGGCGTAAAAGTCCCCAGTTTTCTCTGGAACCAGGAAGAAGTGAAATAGTATCCTCCTCTCTGGCGCCTCGGTATGACCTCAATGGCATTCTTGGAGAGAAGTGCAGAGATCTCCCGCTGGATGAGCAGGGCATGCTGTCCCAAGTAATGGGAATGCAGAGGAGGTCCTGACGGTGGGTGGTCGAGGAACTCTACAGTGTGTCCTCGATTGATTAGCTGAAGAACCCACCAGTTGGAGGTGATCCTCTGCAACCCTGACAGGTGGTAAGTGAGTCGACCCCTGAGCATTTCCTTCCTTTGATCCAGAGGTGGAGGAGGGGCGAGGGCCAGGAAGGAGTCATGCTGTGGTGGTACAGTCTCCGGCAGGTTGGGTAGGTTTGGTGAGTCTCCGACCCTGACCTCTGGAGAATCTCTGCTGGTTTTTACAGCTGAAATTGCCCCTGTGTTGCTGCTGGCCTGACCGAGGTTGTTTGCTCCGTCTGCCACGAAAACGGTTCTGTGGTCTGCGAAAGGAACCAGGTCTTGATTTATACATGGTTTGAACCGTTCTGACCGCCTTCCCAGCATCTTGGAGTCTGGTGATAACCCTATCGGAGTCTTCACCAAATAACACAGAGCAGTTGTAGGGGACATCCAGGATGCCTTTCTGGACATCTGAAGTAAATACGGAGACCCTCAACCAGGAGCGTCTCCAGAGGAAAACGCCTGTTGCGGCACCTCTTACTGCTGAGTCTGCCGAGTCATAAGTGGCTCAGAGGACTTGGGTCCCAACATCCGAGCCCGTACAGAGGAGTTTAAGCAGCTCCTCCTTCTTGCCATCCAAAAAGTTCTTTAGTGGGTCTTGGCCCTGGTCCCACAGTGCATTTTGAAATTGCACCATGTGCGTCAAATAATTGAAGGACCCAAGAGAGCACATGGAAGCCGCTTACATGCGACAGCCCAGCGAATCCAACTGTTTGGATTCGTGGTCCAGTGGCTGGGTGCTGAGGTGTTGGGGCCTTTGTGAGTGGTTGTGCTAAGCAGTAATGTCGACAGAGTCTGCCACAGGTTGCTGAGCTAAATACGGAGCATCCAGCAGGGCCTGGTAAAGTCTGTCGGCCTTCTTAGGGACTGCTGGGGTCGAATGTGGGTGCTTCCATCCAGCCTTGGTAGCGTCAAAAAAAAGGTATCCACCAGGGGTGGAACCACCACAGGCATGGGGTCTTTCTGCCTCAAGTAAAGTGCTAGGCACTGCCATTTGGTATCTAACTGCTCAGTCTCACATCCAACGTTCTCCTGAATGCATCTCATAATGTCGGAGAACAATGGGTCATCAGGTGGTGACCTAGGAAGGTCATGAGGCTCTGGGGAAGGGGCACCCAGAAGGGAGGGAGATCTGGAGGTGTCAGGAAATGAGTCATCATCTGATGAAGAGCGGGATCTTCGTTGGGGACTCTTCCGTCCATGATCACTAGGGGACCCTGAAGGGGTCCTGGAGCGTGGCAGTCTCTTGGCCTTTGCCTTTCTGTCCCTACCCCTGGGTTGTGGTGTAGAGTCCTTAGGCTCAGGCATTACTGCTCTGGGAGGTGCTCCGGGGGATGGGGTCCCTCCGGGAGGCTTGGTGGGTGTACCACATCTTTTTAGATGGTATCCCACCAAAAGGTGAACAGATTCTTAACCTCCTGTAAATTAAGGCCGGACGAAGGGCCTGGCGTCAGTGCTTGCCGTCGACAGGCGTGGGCGCTGGCGGTTGTGGCGTCGTGGGTCCGGCGTCTGATCGTTGGGCAGGCAGTCTTCTGCGTCTCCCAACGTGTGGTTGTCAGTGGCTTGAGCTCAGACGTCCCCCGTGACCGGTGTCCGGTAGCGGAGGTGGGGGCAGTGTCTGGTTTCTGGGGCATTTAGCAAACGATGGATCCAGCATCCGCTTAGCCTCAGACATCCGCATAAGGGACGTGAGCTCCGAAGTTTTTCTCTGAGGTACGTCCAAGGTCTTCAGAGGTTGGAAGACCCAACATTCGGTGTCCCGGCGTCTGTCATTGCAGTCGGTGCTAGGCCTAGTCACCGACTTGTGCTTGTGGAGGTCAGACGCCTCCGACCTAGCGGCCGACCCTGAGGGACGGCTGTCCTTAGACTTGGTTCTCAGCGGTTGCAGAAAAACCAAGCTGGAGCCCCCTGAGGTCCCAGTCTTAACCAGGAGGGTCTGAGACTTAGCCCAGGATGGAGATCGGTCTGACCAGGCAGGACTGGAGCTAGCCCGGGAGTCGGAAGCCCGATTGGGTGATCTATCTCCATCCTTGTCCTGGTGCTTATCCTTATGCTTTCCCGATTTATGTGAAGGTTCCCCTCAAGAGGTTGGGTCTTTCTCCATGGTCTTAAGTTTCTCTTCTAGGGGGAAATTCTGGAGTGCTTTCTGATGGAAGATCCTGGTTCTGCTGTTGAACTGCTGGCATATGCCGAACCGGAGGTCTGAGGGCTGCAATGGTGCCTCCCCACCCCCAAAGCCAGGAGGCGAACCAGAGGTTGTGAGGGCTGCAGCGCCCTCCCCCACTCCCACAAGCCAGAAGCCGAACCGGAGCGCGGAGGGCTGCAGCGGCGCCCTCCCCACCCCGAAGCCAGGAGCCGAACCAGAGGTCGTGAGGGCTGGCGCCCTCCCCTACCCCCCGAGCCAGGGCCGAGACGGAGGGTCGCGAGGGCTGCAACGGCGCCTCCCCACCCCGGGCGAGGAGCGGAACCGAGGTCGCGAGGGCTGCAACGCGCCCCCACCCCAAAGCCAGGGCCGAACCAGAGGTTGTGAGGGCTGCAAGGCGCCCTCCCCACTCCCACAAGCCAGAAGCCGGACCGGAGGCGCGAGGGCTGCAGCGCGCCCTCCCCACCCCGAAGCCAGGCAGACCAGAGGTGTGAGGGCTGCAACGGCCTCCCCTACCCCCCAGAGCAGGGCGAGCACGGAGGTGCGGGGCTGCAGCGCCCTCCCCACCCCAGCGAGGAGCGGAACCGGAGGTCGCGAGGGCTGCAACGCCCTCCCCACCCCCACCCCTGAAGCCGAATTCAGAGGTCGCAGGGCTGTAACGGCGCCTCCCCACCCCCACTCAAGCCAGGTACGGAGAATTCTGTCTGCAAATCACCGAATGGGCTGTAATTCCTCCTGCTAAAGACTTTTGCTCCACATGTGCTAGCCTGCCTCCAGTTTAGACTTGCTCGTCTTCAGCTAGAGACCCAGACCCAGCTCTGATTGTGTGCTGTGCAGCTTGAACATTTGAATTTGGCGCCATTTAACAGTCGGCGTAGAAGTGGAGATAGTCTCCCCAGGGGCTTTTATTCTCGGCTTATTAAGTTATTACTATAAACTGTGTGTTACTTTAAGACCTGCCCTGGCATATTTAGAATTATTTCCTGGGTTTTACTGTACAAACGGAGGGGTACTTTAAATGCAACGACATTTAATCTAATTAGGAGCACTTGTAAATACCATAGCAGCAGCACCCGTGAATGAGACCAATTTCTAGTGGCTATCCCAACCTTGCAAGATCTTTAAAAACTTAACTGAAATCTTGCCCAATTGATTCGCTCCCCTGCTGTCCCCCCCTTTGGGCTTCCCATCTGAAGAGTACATTAACCCCTACCTGTCTTTCTCCTCAGGGCAGACGGAGGTGTGAGGCTGCAACAGCGCCCTCCACCCCACCGAAGCCAGGTCGGAGGAATTCTGTCCGCAATCACCGAATGGGCTGTAATTCCTCCTGCTAAAGACTTTTACTCCAGCGTGTGCTAGCCTGCCTCCAGTTTAGACTTCCTCTTCTTCAGCTAGAGACCCAGACCCAGCTCTGATTGTGTGCTGTGCAGCTTGGCCACGCCGACGCAGGGCGTCGGCTCCCTACCACCACCCTTGGTGAGCACTCCCTTTTATAGGGATTTTTAACACTCCCTTTTATAGGGATTTTTAACACTCCCTTTTATAGGGATTTTTAACCAATCAACCAAGTTTTCCATTAGCAGCTTATATTGTTCCACCTCTAGAGGCTGCACTACTGCTTGTACTCTTGTCTCATCGTTTGGACAGGATGTTTACCTCACTCCTGCTGCTTTGCCACTTGCTCCCCCTGGCCCTATTCCCCTCCCTGTCATACCCTATCACCCCCCACCCCCCCTCCTCAGTAATTGGCAGCAGTCTGAATGCCTGGCAGCTAGTTATATTTTGGGTAAACCTGAGCCCTCCCCATGACCCTGTTATAGGGGACTGGCAGACCAATTACAGTCCACCTTCTGACAACGATTGCCTGTCTAGTCACTCTACATTGGCCACCCTCCCGGGGCTGTCCGGGTTCAGAAACCTCAACTTGTAGTACCGTCGGCATCCTTAGACTTTCGCTACTTCATTCATGCCTACCTTAGGGCCCATGCCCTACCCATCCCGACTGTCAGCACCACTATACCACATACCCTGTTAACTTTCGCTGTTAAAAGGAAGGGTTATTGGTACCCCTCCTCTAGGTTCCTGCTGCTCCTCTTCCTCCTATCGGGAAATATTCATCCTAATCCTGGACCATCAATTGACCCGACGCCTCCCCAATGTACCCACGGCCTGCTGCACATTGCTTCTCTCAATATCTGTAGCATCCTAAAAAAGTGGGATTCCTTCCAGGGTTGGGTACTACAGCACCAACCGGATGTCATAACAGTGTGTGAAACCTGGCTCACTCCTCGGACCCCGGACTCTGCAGTATCACTGCCCGGGTATATCCTTTACCGTGCTGATCGGCATGGTAGGCGAGGGGGTGGCTGTGCCCTCTACACTAAGAATACCCTACAAGGGCACCTCCTCCACTCCCCTCAACTGGGGGCTGGCACTGAGGCCCTAACAGTCAAATTGGCATTGGGAAGATCCCAAAACCCTTTATACATAACAGTATACATTCCCCAAGGGACCAAAAATCAGCTTTCCAAGCATTACTGTCTCATCTGGACACTACCATCACAATCAGAACTTCTATTAATTGGGGATTTTAATATCAACTGGCTAAGTAAGGATGCCACCCCATACATTGACCTTGTCACAGCCCAAGACCTAACTCAACTGGTCACTTCCCCCACTCAATTGGACCCACGTACTGGCTCCTCCTCCCTATTGGACCTCATATTCTCCAATCTCCCGGGTAAGATCGCCAATGTTTCCGTCCTGCCAAATGCCCTCAGTGACCAGTTAGCTGCTCCTGGTCCTGCAAAATCCCTAGGGCCCCTCCCAAACTTATCGTGCAACGTAAACTTGGTTCTGGTAAATTGGCACAACTAAAGACGCACCTCAGTGTCATGGACTGGTCCCTCATCTTAAACACTGTTAACATTGACAGTGCCCTGGACCTATTTACCCGGGCCTTCAATAATATATGTGACCTCTATGCACCTTTCACGAAAAGAATGGCCAAAGGCAATCATGTACCCTGGTTCACCGAGCGGCTCAAGACCCTAATGCGAACCAGAGATTCGCTATGGCAGCTCTCCATTGAATCCGGCCTCCCCCTTGATAGACAAAATTATAGAACGGCTCGGAAACAATGCACCTGGGCCATTCGCAGGGCAAAGACGGATTACTACAAATCCGCCCTAACCTCCTCCTGGGGTTCTGGCAGCAAGTTTTGGAACAACATCAAGGAAATTTATGGTAAGGTCCCTAATCTGGTCCCCTCCCAAGTCATGTCAAATGGATCCTTGACCTCTGACCCTACAAACATAGAAGCAGCTTTCAGTGATGCCTTCTCCAACCTTAGCCATGTTCTCCCCCCTAACTTTTATGATCCTCCAGCTCCTGGTGCTCCCGCACCTCAGCTCGGTGCCCCCCCATTTTATTTCCGGCGCATCTCTCCCAAGTCAGCTGAACCATACCTTACCACTGCCCTTAGTCATGCCTCTCCCAACGCCGATTCCCTTGATCTCAGAATTCTTCGGCTCTCCCTTAAGGAAGTCCTTGTTCCCCTCACCCACATTCTAAACCTCTCCCTATCATTAGGTAAATTTCCTACCATTTGGAAATCCGCCTCTATCACGCCTATATTTAAAGGGGGTGACCGCTCCTCAGTTAACAACTACCGCCCTGTCTCCATACTCCCCACCCTCTCCAAGGCATTAGAGAGGATAGTTTCGTATCAGCTCACCGACCACCTCAATAAATATGACCTACTCTGCAAACAACAGCATGGTTTCAGAAAAGGACACAGCACAACTACGGCCTTGCTTGAGCTAACATCACACATCCACTCTGCCTTGGATAAAGGATACATTACTGGTGCGGTCTTCATTGACCTCACGAAGGCCTTTGATACCGTCCACCACTCTCTACTCAACCTCCTTGCTCAACCTGGGTCTCTCACAGGAAGCTGTGGGATGGTTTTTGGACTATCTTACCAACCGGACCCTCCAAGTTAAAATTGGCAATACACTATCCCCAAAATCTCCAGTCCTCTCAGGGGTCCCACAAGGGTCCATTCTGGGTCCCCTCCTTTTCAGCCTCTTCCTTAACTCCCTCCCCGCATCCTGCACCTCCAACATACTACTCTATGCAGATGATGCGGTCATCTTCTCTTCCAGCCCAGACCCCTCTCAACTCCACCACTCCCTTCAGTCCTCTTTCAACGCTGTTGAAAGCTGGTTTGCCTCACAACGCCTTATTATTAACTATAAGAAAACTAAAGGTATGCTCTTCGCACATCCGCAAAACTCCAGGAAAGGGCTTTTTACCCAAATACTATCATCATCCTTGACCCCCCTTGAATTTGTGCACACCTTTAAATACCTGGGCATCACTTTGGACACTGCCCTCACCTATCGTGAGCATATACATCAATTATCCAAGGCCCTAAACATCAGGCTAGGGCTCTTGCACCGCTATAAACACTGCCTTAACCCGGATGCCCTTAAACTTGCTATCTCCTCCTCGGTTCTCTCCCTACTTGACTATGGCCTTCTGACTTTTGGAGGGGCAAGCTCTTCAGCCCTTGATAGTCTTAGACTTGTGCTAAACAAGGCCTGTCGTCTGATATTAGGACGTGACAGACTCACCCACACCTGTGTGCTATATAAGGACACAAATTGGCTTAACCTTGATAATAGAATCAAATTCCATACTTGTGTCTTAGCTAAAAAAATTACCCTTGGCCTTTCCCCTGCATCCCTCACCTCCTTACTCACCTTGGACTCTAAAGTTAAACATACCCGGAGCTCTGACACCCTTTGTTTCTCCATCCCTCCCTGTCGCTCCACTCAATTTCAAAGATCCTTTTGCTACAGGGCACCCTTGTGGATGAATAACCTACTCTCCTCCTTGCGTCTT
Source organism: Neoceratodus forsteri (assembly GCA_016271365.2). Lineage (NCBI taxonomy): Eukaryota > Metazoa > Chordata > Ceratodontiformes > Ceratodontidae > Neoceratodus > Neoceratodus forsteri. Next base: position 25,315,331 of record JADMNL010000034.1, on the reverse strand, counting down.
GATCAAAGAATTGGCCACTTCAAAACACACCTTAGGGCTCATCTTCACTCCTCAAGTGACTGTGACTGCATATGAACTAGTGCTCTGTCCCTCTACTACCGACAATGGCCTCTGTCTTGCCTCTGCATACTCCTCTCTGCCCCACTTTTTCAGGGATGTTAAGTTTTCCAGTCTCCTTTAAACTGTCTCCAACTACGCTTAGATCCTTCATACTAGCCTATACTTTCCAGTTGTAACTTACCTGTATTTGTCTTAATCACTGTATTTGTATTCTGTAACTGTACTAGGTGTACTTGTGTAATAGACTTGTTATATGTGATGTAGAACCTTTGTAAAGGTATATCTGATTCTTCCAAAATAAATAAAATATGGGGCAGACCTGGGAATCGTAGTCCGGGGCTAGGCACCTCACACAGGCCGAATACCTGTCTTTGAAGGGGATCCGCTTGCCGCAAATGCACTTAGAGGGGTCACCTACTGCAGAAGGAGTCGGGGAAGCGGACATGTACTTGTTGGTTTTGCTGTGAAAAACTATGTTAAAACGAAGAAAATTCTTGCTGGCGTTGTTCGGCAGCTGAAGGCGTCTGTGGAGCCAATGCGCGCGAGTCGACGACAGAAAAAGAACCGAGGTATGCTGGGGGACCGCCCCTTTTATGATGTATGATGCGGGGGAAGGGCAGACGTCAGGGGCGGTCCCCCGCTGGGTATAGCTAGCTAGAAGTTTTCCGTGGGGTCCTGCTGCCTGCTGGCTTCAGTCCTTATAGTGTAACCTGCTGCAAGAGCTGTATCTCGAAGATCAGAGGTCCTACAACCAGCATCCCAGCGTGACTCAAGATCGATGTGGTAGTGGGAAATGAAGGTGTGTGCAGACTTCCAGGTAGCAGCCCTGCAGATCTCCTGGATAGGGATGTCTGTGGAAGCAGTCACCAAGGCAGCAGTATATTTGGTGGAATGAGCCCTGACCCTATGGGAGGCTCTCTACCAGCCAGCCCATAGAACAGGTCGACGCAGGATACAAGCCAATCATCCACTTTGCTGCCAGTCTGCCAGGTGCAGTTTCACAATACATTACAAAGAGCAGACAAACATCTCCCCAAACTCCAGCTGTGCACTCCATGTAATAAGCAAGTGCTTACTTCAGGTCCAAAGTGTTGAGCCTGTGCTCGGCCTCCAAGGTTAGACTGGTGAAGCAAACCAGGAGGTTAATTACCTGATTGAGGTGTAGTTCCAACACAACCTTCAGGAAGAACTTCGGGTTGGGGCAGAGGACAACCTTGTCCTTGTGGAACACCAAATATAGAGACTCCACTGAGAGTGCATGGAGCCCACTGATCCTTCTGGCAGAGGTGACAGCCACCAAGAAGTCAGTTTTTCATGACAGATGTGACATCTCACACTTGTGCATCAGTTCAAATGGCTTGCCTATGAGCACTGCTAATACCAGCAATAAGTCCCAAGATGGTGGTGGTTCACATACCAGGAGGGACAGGTGGTCCAGGCCTCTAAAGAAATGCCCAACCACCTTCTCCTGCGCCATCGTGGGCATGCCAGTCTGCCCCTGGTATGCAGAGACAGCTGCCAGTTGCACCTTGAGGGTCGTCGACCTCAGTTCCAACTGGGACAGGGACCACAGGTAGTAGAGAATGCTAGTCCAAGGGCAAGCCAGGGGGTCTAGCTCCCTGTGGTGGCACCAAACAGAAAACAGCTTAAATTTGAAGACATAACACTAACGGGTCAACACTTTCTGGGAAGCCTCCACAACATGTAGAACATTTTTGGAGAGACTCAAAGCCTGAAACTCTAGCCAATCAGGAAGCAGGCTATCAAATGCAGAAAACAAAGATCCAGATACAGAACCTTACACTTGTGACAAGGCAGCAGGTCTGGACATTAGGACAATGCCACAGAGGCTTGCTGCTGAGGTTGAGGAGATCTTGGTACTGAAACTGGCATGGCCTGTCCAGGGCTACTAGGATCATTCGTGCCTTGTCCCTCCTCACCTTCACCAACACACTGTGGATCAGGGGAAAGGGAGGGAAGACACAGATGAGGCCTGGGACCCATGGCCTTGTAACAGCATACCCAACCAGTATCCCACACTGTGGGGGGTGGGCACAGAACAGCACCAGCTTAGTGTTCTCCCAGGAGGCGGACAGATCGACCAGGGGAGTGCCCCACGAGAACAGGTGTTTCACCACCTCCTGGGGGATGGGTCCCCGGGGTCAGGCTGGGGTGACTCGCGAATCCCGGACGGCAGCGAGGCTGCGAGGGAACAGTGCAGCCAGGGGTTGGAGGGTCCGTCGTGGAAGTTCCAGCGCAGCGTCAGGGGAGCCGGCTGTCGGCAAGGGCTAGAGTCCAGCGGGCGCCGGCGTCCGTCTTCACGGGGTCCCTCGTCCGAGGCAGGCGAGGGAGGGGCGGCCTGGTCAGAGGAGGGCGGGTGGTGCGCCGCCCCAAAGGGTCAGGCGTCTGAGCGACCTTCTCCGGGCGGACGTCGGAGGGCAGGCGTCCGACTTATGGGAGTCGCCCGCGCAAGAGCCGCAAAGCCTGCGGCTGAACTGAGGCGGAGGCCTCCTTTGCCGGAGGCGCCCGCAAGGCCAGGCGTAGGCCGACAGGCGGGCCGCCTCCCTCCAAAACCTTGAAGGCTGCCGTCGTATGGTCCCCGGAGATGTTACCTGGGCCGCGACTCCGGCCAGAGTCGCAGGCGAGGAGGCCTTCTCCCGGTGCCTTTCCTTGTCCCGCTTTTTACAATGCCCTTCTGGAGAAGTCGACGCATGCCTGAGCTTCTTCAATTCTTTTTCCATCGAAGACATCTTTTTCTTTAGAAGATGGGCTTCCAGGGACTGTTGGCGTCGTCTGCGGGTAGCCGCATTGAAGTGAAGGAAATGCGGGCACTTGTCGACCGGGTGGTCGGGGCCGAGGCAGAGGGAATGGCCGTCCTTGTGTGGCAGTTGGGCGCCGCACGAGTCGCACTTGTTTTTGTGCTTAGAAGGTGTAGGGGACGACATACACAGACGATGACCTGACGATAAGAAGAAAAAATGCTGAAAATCTCGGTAAAACCGACGAAAGAACAGGGCTGACTAAGCACGAACTTTACCGCGAGGCGCTGCACGAGCTAACGGCAGGAAAGAACTGGAAGGCAGGCGTCCGGGACCGCCCTTTATACCGGCATTGCATGACACCAGTCTCACCCTGGCGTGGGCGGTCCCTCGCCAGGGACAGCCTAGCTAGAAATTTTCGTGGGGTCCTGCAGCAGCCGGCGTCAGTCTTGTATGTAATTACCTGCAGAGCCCTCTCAAAGTAAGATCAGGTGTTTCACCACCTCCTGATGCAGGGACCACACGGCCGACACCTCACCCAACCAGCTGAGAGTATCTGCTAACTGGTTTGGGGCTTCTGCTACATGAATCGTCATAAGACAGTCATAAAAGCAGCGCACGAGGGTCCCATGGCAGACAGCCTCTCGACACAGACAAAGTGAGTGCATGCCAACCTGCTTGTTTAGGTAATACATTGTTGTGGTACTGTCTGTCTGGACTTGCACAACCTGACCAAAGACAAATGGAGCAAATTCCATCAGAGCAAGGCACACTGCACGGAGCTCCAGCAGGTTGATGTGGTAACAGAACTCCCTGGGGGCCCAGAACCCATGGGCTCTGAGGCACATAACACAGTTAGACTCACCCTGCTACTGACAGACTATGCATCTAAGTGAAAGATACCATTGGTCCTTCTCGGATTAGATGCAGAAAAGGCCTTTGACAGGGTGGCCTGGCCGTTCCTCTGGGCCACACTGCAGCACTTTGGATTTCCGGAAAAATTTGTTGCCCAGAAATTATCATTTCCCTCCTTGTATAATTAAAATTAGGTGGTTCTCTTTTCTGCCCCATTCCCATTGTCAAGAGGTACTAGACAGCATTGTCCTCTCACCCCTCCTCTTTGCCTTATACTCAAAACCCTTAGCCTCAGCCATTAGAGTTATCATTCAGGGTAACCTGCTACCTATCCTGGACTACTGCTCTATCTACTCCAGGACCTCTGCAACTGATATGGCCAAACTATCCAAAGCCTACAACAGTGCCTGCTGGTTCACTCTGTTGGCCCCTTTCTCCATTCACCATTGTGCACTCTACACTTCTCTAGGATGGCTCCCGCTACAAGGCCGCTTTAATCTCGCACTGTACTGCTTTATTGATTCTGCCATCTGTATTGGCCCGGAATTCCCTCTCGCACTCCTCCTCACCGTCCAACCCTCGCACCACTGCCTACACTCCACCAGTATCCCCTCCCTGAAAATCCCCAGGATGTCCACAAACATGGGCGCTACAGACCTGTCTGTGGCAACCCCCACATTATGGAATAAACTGTCTGCCGAACTGCACACCATTAACACCCACCGACAGTTCAAGACTCGCCTCAAAGACTGGCTCCTGTTGGCGTCCACCTACCACTGTATTCTTGACTGGCCCCCTCCCTTTTCCTGCTCAACTATTATCCACCCTCCTCTCCCTGGCTGCCACCTCCCCACACCTACCTACCTGTCATTTTTTAGCCACTGGGGTGCCTCAATCGAACTTCCTGGCTCTTGACAGCTCCCTTTTCCATCCAGCACTGCTCTTCTTAGCCTAGTGGGTTCTCGTACTTATCCAGAATTACACTGAGACTTATTTTTGCATTTCTTATTTGTGTTCTCTAACTGCTGACACTTTGTGCGTTTCCAAATGTACTACTGTAACCTTTTCACGTTGAATTACTGGCTCCTCTGCTGTGTGTTTGTTTTGATTTCTACTCTGCGCCACCTAACATGACCCAGGTCGTGCCTAAAAACGGTCCCTGGGATCAGTGCACCTACCCGGTTAACAAAGTCATAAATAAAATAAATGAATTAGAAACCACCCTGATATTGAGGGCCTCCCCATCAGAGGCCATGCACACAAAATATAATTATTTGCTGATGATTTACTTCTTATACTGATTTCGCCTGACACATCTATCCCAGCTGTTTGGGAGCAGATCAAAAACTTTGGCATGTTGGTGGGGTACAAACTGAATGAGCAGAAAAGAGGTTCTCTTATACCATTTTACTCCCTCGCCTATATTAAAACATACATTCCCATTCAAGTGGCGCAGAACAGAGATACGCTACCTGGGCGTCAAACTACCAGCTAACTTGGTACACTTCAGAGTTAGTGAATTATGAACTCCTCACTCAACAAATTACTGCAGACCTGTCACAGTGGTCAGAGCAAACACTGGGGTTCCTGAGCAGAATTGAAGTCATACAGTAAAATATTCTGCCACGGCTCCTTTTTTTTTTTAATTTTATTTTTTTCTCCAGTAAACCCTTCCCATTATGCCCAGCAATGTTTATTTTCAGGCCTGGAATAAGGTAATCTCATGCTTTATCTGGAGGAGGAAGCCCCCCAGGATGAGCTACACTATCCTTCAATTACCTAGAAATAAGGGAGGACTAAACCTCCCAAACATGCATATTTATGCACAGGCCTCCCAAATTCGCACTTTGCAGTGCTGGCTTGCACCAGCATATGAAGCCTACTGAAAACTAATAGAGTAAACCATTAACAATATTTTAGATTGAACTCCCTATCTCTTTGGCAACCCTCCTACGTGTCTACCTCTTACTAAGTTTTCCCAATATACGGCCAAGCCCTTCCACCAGTGACTACACATATCGAACCGCCTCCTCTCCACAGCGGCGAGACTATATCTGAGAGCGTTAGCCTGCAATACAGCCTTTACACCCAATGAGCTGGGCATGGGTACAAACTGATGGGATAGGTACAATGTCAGATTTGTTCACCAGTTATTAGGATCAACAGGGGTACTTCCCTTTGCATCGCTACAAGCTACATATAAACTTCCAGATATAGAATATTACAGATTTTCACAATTAAAGTTCTATTTCCGGTCACACGAAGATGCGCTAACCTACTAAACAGAGAAGCCCACCCGTTAATAGCTCTTGTTCTATACCTCAGAGGTAATGTCTTGCAGCATCTTATTAGTGTAAGCTATAAGGCCCTGACAGAGACTCCCTTGAAAACTACAGACAATATGGGCCCGGTGGGCACAGGAGCTACAGGTCGAGATAGATCCCCAGGCTTGGATCGCCTATGCCCTTCAACCATACAAAGCCTCCTCAGCTACATATTGGAAAGAGTACGCCTGGAAAGTTACAGCAAGATTTATTCGTACCCCAGCCATTGTGGTTAAGTACACAAATTCCTCATTTGGAGTATGCTGGAGGGGTTGTGGGTGTACCCCAGCAGATCTTGAGCACATTCTGTGGTCCTGCAGCCTGCTCAAACAATACTGGTGCAAGGTTCTGGCAGACATAGCCTCAATATATGACTACACGACCCTACTCACTCCAACCGACATTCTCACTCTGACAGTACAGAGGTTACAATTACAAAAGATACATGCAAGCAGATAACCTTCCTCCTCTTGGTAGCCAAGAAGGTAATCACTAAGCTCTGGTACAATAAAAAAGTCCCCACCCGAGAAATGTGGCAAAATCTCTCGCATGAGGTGTACTTCTTGGAGAAGTGTTCTGACAAGTTGCAGTCACAATCTGCACTCTGAGATATGGTGGTGCAAATGGGTGCTGTACCAACTGGAAAGCTGTGCGAGTTTTGTGCCATAAAGACTATAAGAGACTCCCTTTCCCTGTATGTCAGAGGGTCCTTTGCTGCACAGACCAAAAGATCACTAACAGCACTGCTCTCTTGTTAGCCTAGACATTCATTCTCTCCCTCTACCCCACCTCCTCCTTTCCCTCTTCCTGTTTCTCTTCCTTCCTCTTCCTTTTTTTTCCCCTGCTTTCTATAAAATCCTACACATTATGTTAATTGGCAAGGAGCTGTATCACTGGAATTGTTCTTTTTCTCTGGGTCTATGCTGTTTTTCTGATATGTATATATTCCCTGTAGCCGAACTGTACTGAACATAGTAGGGCACCAGAGGAAAAAACTATTTGGCAAATGCACTTCCATTTCTGGTGCAGTAGACTAAGAGGAACACCGGCTAGATGCAATAAGTACAGCCCCTCTCTATAGAGTCATAGCCTCTCTTCTAACTTTGTAGACTTGCCATCATATTGTATAATGCAAAAAATGGTTACTTGGGATGTGAAAAGGAGATCCAAATGGCAGTACTAGATACGGTACATCAAATTGTTTATTTTTATTAATTGAATGGTTTCACCAGGAAGGCATGCTGAGCAACAAGTTGCTCGTCTCCCAGTGAGGGAGGCATGAGGATAGTATACAGAGATTTGGTACACAATATAGATTTACAGTTTGTTACATCCAATAAAGTGAGCAGGCTACACAGAAGTACTGAAAAGGAGGAATGCTAACATGTATGAACTAGATGGATACAATGCAACAGTCTTGAAATAGATAGATACGATAGCACAAATATCTTTGGCAAACACTTGGTGGGACATAGCTTTGTAGTTAAAAAATGTCTGGCTAGAATACCAGGAGACTGAACTAGGGCAAGATTGCAAGGAGAGACGGACAGAACAAAATTTGCAATGTGTAACAAAAGTGCAAGGTTGACTGTAGGTGCATTAGAGATTAGGGGTTAGCCAACAACTACGGCTAGGAAGGGAAAGGTGGGTGGGTGGGGGACATATAGGCAGAGAGTGGGGGGTGAAAAGGGGAGGGATTTGGAGGAGGGGAAGGCAAGGGGTGAAGGAGAAGGGTCTGCCAGGGCCTGACCCCCTCCAGAATGCTGGGGACCCTGCCTGCACCAGGCAGAAGTCAAGCATGAACAGGAGGGAAGCAGGTTGTAGGCAGCAGAGGTGGAGCACGACAGGAGGGAAGTATGCAGCGATGGGGAGTAGGCTTCAGAAGGACCAAGAGAGATGGAGGTGGGAGAGAAGAGGAGCCAAGACCCAGTCCTTTCAAGAAAGAATGGGGTGGAGTAGGAAGCGAGGAAAGTGTTTGCCTAAGTTCTGGACCCCTCCAGGATGCAGAGAACCCTGCCAGAGGCCTAGGTCAAGCAACGGCAAGTGGGTAGTGAGGGTAAGGTGGTGTACAGAGGAGAGAACGGGGGGTGAGAGTAAGGTGGAAAGGAAGGGGTGCTGGGGGAGGATGTAGGGGGAGGGTTTTGCAGAAAAGAGGTGGGCGTGAAGCTGAATCAGGCTCATAAGGGAACAAGTTAAGGAGGATTGTAGCAGGAGCAGCTAGCAGACAGAAAGTGATGTAAGGCAGAGGCTAGGAAGTGGGAGGAGGAGTGTCATATTTGAGGCGGGAGGGAGTTCCAGATTTTGGGGAAGCAATGGGAAAAGCCTGATTGGACAAAGAGGGTGGTATGACAAAGGACTAGCAGGGTGCTAGTGACGGAGGATCTGAGGGAGTGGGAGGAAGGTGGCGGGGGAAGGAGCATGAGAGGTAGGAAGGAAGTACACCAAGCCAAAGTTTGGAAGTTAGCTTGGAACAGTGAGCCAGGTGTCTGTTAGCAAGCGAGGGGAAGGACAGGGCACAGTAAAGGTCACAATGATGAGTTTGAGATGGGGCGTTAAGAACGAATCGACAGAAGAAGTTGAAAAAGAGAGTCCAATCTGGTAAGGGAAGATATGGGAGTGGCACCACAGACTACATCACAGTAGTCAAAAATGGGTAGGATCATCTTCTGGACAAGTTCTCACCGGACCGGAGGAGGGATGTAACTATGGTTCCTGTAAAGAGCTCTAAGTTTGTGGCACAGTTTTTTCAGAATGGCGTCAATGTAGCCAGAGAAGCTGAGGTGTTGGTCCAGCCAAATCCAAAGGTATCTGAAAGAGGGGGTGGCCTCAAGGATTGTCCCATCAAGGGTGTGAAAAGAGGATAAGAGATGGAGCCTAGCAAGTCTCTACCTAGTGCCGAAGGTCATGGAGACTGTCTTTTTGGCATTTAGGAATAGCTGATCTGAGGCAAACCAGAGTTGAACCTGGAGGAAGTCATACTTAAGAATGGTTACTACATCAATAGTGGTTTTGCCGGGCGGGGAGGGGTAAACAAAACGGTGTCACTGGCACCCATATAGACAGAAGAGGAGGGGGAGCAGACTGAGAGAAGGTCATTTAGGAAGATGGAGAAAAGGATGGGCCAAGCACAGAGCCCTGTGGGACTCCTGTGGAGATTGGGAGGGGTGGAGAGATTGCATTCTGAATCCTGACTGATTGTGTTCTGCCTGTGAGGTAAGCTCTAAGCCAGGAAAGAGCAGGAGTAGACAAACCAGCAGCCATAAGGGAGTCGAGAAGGAGGGCAAGGGAGACTGTGTCGAAAGCCTTGGCGAGGTCAACAAAGACGGCAGAGGTGATGAGCCCATTGTCCATCCCGGTAAGAATGAAGTCTATGAGCCTAAGAAGGGAGGTGGTAGTAAGTGGTTCTTCCAAAAACCAGACGGGAACGGGGTGAAGGAGTCGTCATCAGCAAGAAAAGAGGTCAGCTGAGAGAGGACCAGGTGTTCTTGGAGCTTAGCAAGGGTGGAAAGGAAGGAGATTGGGCAACAGTTGGCAGGGGAGGAAGGATCGCCACCCTTAGGAAGTGGGAGGCCCACTGTAGGTTTCCAGGGCATAGGGATGGAGGCGGAGGACGTAAAGGAGAGATTTAGAATTATAGAGAGAGGGTAGGTAATAGCAGGGGCTGAGAGATAGAGAAGTTTATGGTCAAGGTCATCCAGAGGGGAGCCTTTGGAGGGATTCAGAGAGGGAAAGGCCATTAGTGTCTCCTCAGGGAGATTGGAAAGAATGAGAAAGGGGGTGGGTACATGGGGGTTGAGTGGTAGGAGAGTGAGAACAAGTGGAGGAAAGACTTATGGGGAGAGACTTTAGAACGGCTGAGGCACGGGAGGTGTAGTAGGAGGAGTTGAACTCCTGAGCCACTATGCAAGGTTCGGACTCTAGTGTGTTTATATTAAGCATGGGGAGTGGGGGATGTGAGGGAGGGAGAAGAGAGAATAGTGAATGGAGTACTTTCCAAAAATTTGAAGGGGAATTTATGTTTTGTCCCCAAAAAAAAACTTTTCTGCCACACACTCCAGGCATCCTTCCGAGTTGTACCTGCGACTGCCACGTCTACTCCTTTGCCTGAACCACCCACTCGACTGGAGGAACTCCCCACCACCCAGGCAAACCTAGCCCCCCCCCGGATCACCCCTGTGGCGGGCCCGTCCTCCCGTGACGGACTGTCTGAAGTTAGAGAGGTCCTACCTTGGATGGTGTGGCGGCGTGGAGCTCTCCGATCACTGGCCGGCTGTTGGGATGTGGGCAGCGTCCCTCGTACCCCCATCTTCTCCACGGAGGGTGGTGGTGGTATTTTACCTTCTATGTTTTTCCCCCTGACGGAGCTTGGCCAGCAAGGCAACACAGCACCGTGACTCCGCCCCCAGGCAACTTGCCGCACCTCCTACGTATGGTGTTCCCCAGCCACCACCAGAGATTGCTCAGTGAGCGAGTGCATCCCCAAACCCACCCCAGGAAGAGAGCAGTCCTCCGGATGCTTGATCTCTTCCCTTCTCTGCCTACTCCCAGCTACCCGGGCTCACTTCCGAACCCAGGTCGCCGGTGTGGCGTCCAGCGCCTCAACCCTCAGTGCCACCGGGCCGGCTGGAATTTATGTTACTGATGAAAGAGGATTTAAAATATTCAGACTTGGCAAGTCTGATTGCTTTAGTACAAGCATTTCTTAGCTGCAGTAGTTAAGGGCTGATGGGAGCTGAGATGCTTTGTGTTTCTTCCATACTTTATTGAGCTCCCTGAGGCAGGTCATTAATTAACAGGTGATCCGGGGATGAAGAATACCTCAGACTCCAGTGCATTTGAACGGGGCATGGAAGTCCCACGTAGTTATAAATCTGTCTTTGAAGTAAGTAAGGGCTTGGTTGATGGAAGTTCGGATGCAATTGGGGACCAATCAGAATTAGATATATCATTGAGGAGAGGGTTTAAGTCACGGGAATTGAAAGAGCAGAGATGCAGGACTTCATGTGGTGGTTTAGGTCTGTTGACCTTCCTGACCACGAAGATAGTGTGGTGATCGCTGAGGGCATATGGGAGAACGCTGGACTTGATGACTCGGTGAGGGTGGGAGGTGAGAGCCCACTCTAACAGCGAGTGGTTTGGGGTTTTGTGATTTAGTTGGATTGGCTCTTGGATGAGTTGAGAGAGATTCAGAGCAGAGATAACACTTCGAGACATAGAAGTGGTTGATGACAGCCAGTTTAGATTTACATCACCTAATACATAAAGCTCACCTTTGTGTGAGACGGAAGCTATAGAGGTGATGAGGTCAATAGGTTCAGAAGGCTTGATACCTGGGTGACAGTAGATACCAGTAATAAAGATAGGGAAGGAGAAAGGCAGGGCAATATTTACTACCAGGGCTTCGTAAGTGGAGGGTAAGGCAGACGAGAGAACGGCAGTTTATTGGAGAGAGGACTGGGTATACATGGCCATTTCACCTCTGCTATCCTGCCTGACTAAGGAACAGCCTGGGGTGGCAATGGAGAATCAGAAGTTTTAGTATTCAGCCAAGTTTCAGTTAAGATTAGAATGTCTGGAGAGAGGGAGAATATCATCGGCTGCAACAGATCAATTTTTGGGACAAGGCTGCACATATTTAAGTGAGGAATCTTTAGGCCTTTTGGGAAGGCAGAGGTGGTGTTGAAAGGCTGTACATTAATGGGAGGATAGCTGGGGGGGGGAGACCAGGATTGAGATGTACATTTCCTGAGGCAAGTAATAGGAGTGCAAGTGTAAGGAAGTGTAGTTTAGGATATCTGTGGTGGGCAGAGTATTTGTGATGTGTTTGGGTGGGAGGATTGAATGGAACATTGCAATATTTGCAAAAACTCTTTTTTCAATAAAATATTCAATTAAAAAAAAAGAATACACACAATAGAAAATTGGCTAATCTTGACTAAAGATCAGCAACTTTATAGGCAGCAGTCTTTTTAATCACAGTTTCTTCATGCAGGCTGAGGCAGTAAACATCAGCTCAAAAAATCCCTGGTGGCAGTCAGTAAGAACATTAATGAGACTGTAGCCTTCCAAGTTACAGAAATGGTGTAGCAAAGAGTTGCAAAAAATGATTCAGGGCAAGTCTTATGAGGAGTGCCTCAAGGCACTGAACATGTACTTGCTGGAGACTGGAAGTAAGAGAGAGATACACCATGCTCCTTAAAGGAATACAGAAGGTGAATTCAGCGAGGAACTATTTAGCTTGAATGCTAGTTCGAGGTCACAAGGGCATGACTGGAAACTGACAGAAGAGAGGTTGGGGGCATAGAGGCAGTACTATTTTACAGAAAGGGTGGTGAAGCCATGGAACAGTCTGGCAGCCAACGTAGAGGGCACTGAAACAGTTGATGGCTTCAGGCACGGCTGGGATGGAGCGAAGGGTACAATGGTCACTCAGGGAGACAATACTAGGAAGGAGAAGGGGGAAGGGAGGGTTAGGACTCTGGACGGACAGTAGGTTCCAGGGTTGGATAGGGAACTTAAGCAGACTCAATGGTCCATGCACTGGACTGGTCTTTTTCTGCCATCACTGTCTGTATTTCTACATTACAGTAGATTGTGCAGTACCCAGTACAAAACTTAACATTGTTTAACCCGGTTCCAACTTTGGCAATGTTTTTTTTTTTTTTGTTTTTTTTTTTTTAATTCTAATTTCTAATTTTTGGCACACAGAAAAATCCACACGTAAAATACTAAAACAAACCTGCATATGTTATCCCACGTCTCTAGGATCTTTCCATAGTTGAGTTTAGGGGAAGAGCCTGCAACCTTGGCCAACATCATCCATGCAGCAGGGGAGTGCTCCGACTCAGTGTGGGAGATCAGGTTATTTATAAAAGTGGCAGAGAATTTATCTTGCTTGGACCACATATAGAATGCTTTGATTAAATAACGGCTGTAAGGGAAAAAAAGAGGGGCAAATTACGAAATGATTTCAAACAACTGCACTGCTTGCATCTCCCCATGAAGGCAGGAATAACACAACCATATTAAACAGCTACTGGTGCCATTTCCTTCTATTTTAGGAGACTGTCAATTTTCCTGTTGTCCTAAGGGGAAAAAAAAAAAAGTAGTCTTTTTCCTAAACCCTCCAAGGCCTTACCCCCAACCCCACAAGGTTTTTCCATGTGAAGTTTTTTTTTTTTGTTTTAAAGTCTGTCACTAAGTTTGTAAATGCTGTATGTATGCAGTTTTTCAATACAAGCGAACATTGCGGAGCCGCACCATAAACTGAGATGGCACCACTCAGTGCCTGCTATGTTCCATGCTCACAGTGTTTTTAAACGTAAAGTCTCAGGCTTTACAAAAATGTCTTACATACAAAACTTTAATCAGAGGGTAATGTTTTGGGGACGGGGTGGGGAATTTAGAAAATGATAGTTTTCCTTTAAAGGAACATTTGTGAACAGTACCCATCGTAGTCTGAAACACACATTTTAAATAAGGCATTGGGCTTACCTGCAGATGGCAACGTCCTGCAGTATCCATGACTAAGCCTGTCTTGTATTGGTACTACACTACCACCATTTCTAGAAACTCGTGATGTCACGCATGGCAAAGCTATGCCTATAGCACACTGTACTCAGGCACAGTTTCATCCTGTATATCACATCACAAGGTTCTCAAAATAGTAGCAAAGTAGTACAAACACAGGGCTGACTTTGTGGTATCCCAAGCCTACTGCCAGCAACAGGTACTGCAAGGCTAATACCTCATCCAAAAGAGTTTTTTCTTGGCTTTCAAATGACAATAGGCACTGTTCACAAATGCCCCCTTTAGTTAGATTTTTGGTTTGTTCACTTGGTGAGTGCACTGATCCCTGGGACCGTTTTCAAGCACAACGCGGGCCATGAAGATGGCACAAAGATAAATACAACACTTTAATATGGCTGCTAGCTAGAAGGAACAATTGCATGCATTTAATTCGTTTACGTATTTATTGCTGTTTTGCTGAGCAGCAGGCTGGTTTACTATATACCTGCTTTTATTCCTGCTATGTTTCATCTCTGTATAAGGTGCCCCGAGACCCAGAAAAATGATGCAGTACAGAAAAACCTACTACCACAACTACTGCTACTATCATCACCTGAGTTCTTGACTTTCGGCAGTGAGGTGGGCAAGAAGGTCCCAGGCCAGTTTTTGACTGGCATCTTCAATACGGAACTTGCTGTAGTGTTTGATGTGCTGAAGTATAACCTGATCCAGGCACTCAAGAGATTTTTCTTGCACAGAGCTTTCTGTGTCGATCACTACAGGGATCACTCCAGTTAGCCAAGCCTTCTGTATCATTTCATTACTGGGCTGAGCCTAAAAGGAACAAAAAAAGACTGCTCAGATCGTATATATCAAAATGAGGCAAGCACCTTGGTATTCTCGAATTCTTGAAGTGTCAGAATTACACACCATCAGTTCATGGTCCTCTCACCCAAAGGATGCAAAATGCTATTTTTCTTCAAAATCTGTTTATCACCTTTGACACTACAACAGGAAACCTCTTTCAGCTACTGCCAGTGTCACCTACCTGTTCACGAAGCTCCTCCTGGTTGAAACTCCCCAAAACACCAGGGCAACCGCAACACTCTGCTGTATTACCCCCTCAGCTGCAATGACCCAGAGGCTTGCCCCCTGAGGCAGAGTCCAGCCTTCAGCTCCATGGCAGCTTCACTACACAATCCAACTGACCACGGCACAGGTCCTCTCCAAGCCATCCCAAGGGTTTTGGAAGAAGAAGCCCAACTAAAGGCATGGAGGGGGCAGGCACAGCACCACCTGTCCAAGTGGCAATCCTTTCTCCGTTTTAACCACAGCCTCTGAGAGCAAGCTTGCATCATCAGGTGCCGGCATGCCTGACGTGGTAATGCCCGTGCTTAAAATCGTAAGTTTTAGACCTTTTCAGTGAGTTTTTTCTTAACGCTAAAACCAGAAAACATTTTCATACCACTGCGCCGATCGGAGGCGAAGACTGCTGGGAACAACAAACGCAATGATGTCATCTTAGCAGACAGGACGGTCCCAGTATTCAGCCCCTATGGAGCCTTATGTTCTGTGTGTAAAACCAGCAGTACATGCATACCTTGAGATCTTTATCGCTATGTAACATGTACAATTTTAAGACAACTACTTATAGGATTCAAAACCTCTCCCTGTGTTCTCTCCTTCCACGGGATGGTTTTTGGAACAGTATGCCAAATAACATTTTCTGTTTAGGTAACCTTTAATGTAAAACTGACATCATAGGCACATAATTAATCAGTCTGAGTTAACTGTTACACCCATTCAGGTTTTGGTTTTAGCACTGTGCTCTGAACATGTTGATATATTGGCTCTTAGACACCTTATAAACAGAGGCTATGTATATCTGTGAACCTCTGTTAGTTCATTAGCTAAGCGTTTACTATTTCTGTCAGGCGTGAAGCAGCAGACAGGTCAGGCACAGTTCAGACCAGTGGCTTCCATTACACAAGCCACCTCAGGCCATAGAAACCAGGGCGTACACCGTAGGACATGGCTCCAGATGTGTAGACTGCTTCGTGCAGGGCCTTGCAGATCATGCCCAAAGCGAAAGCACTGTCAGGAAGGCCTTAAAGTTGTCAAGTGGGTGGTCGCTGTTAGTAGTAAGTATCCTATCCCCAAACTTTAGTCTGAAAATGTTTTAAAAATGTGAAAGTTACAGGTGATTTTAAAAAAAGTTAAACAAATTCAATGTGTACTTCATGTTTTTGGGACATAGAATGGGGGCATCTTGTCTCCCCCCCCCCAAACGTTGAGGATTGGGGATGCTTACCACCACCACTACCACCCTTCCCCATGACCACTTGGGTGTGGTGTTTGAATTTGACCCTAAAATATATTTTCGGGGACAGCAAATTCTCTCTTTTTTTTTGCTTTAAAAATTTTATTAATTTCCAAGAGCACAGGATACATCAAAAATCCACAGCACACTGTCTAACACAATAACTTGTAAAGTACACAACTTATTGATAGGTCTCATAAAAAATAAAATGCATAGGTCAATACGGCAAAGAACTTATTACATAGGTAAACTATTTTCTAGCTAATACCTTGATCAAGTAGTAACAAGTACAGCATGAGGAAGAAAAACAGGTTACTCACCTGTACCAGTAGTCCTAGGAGTGGTATATGTTGTTTATCCACACTCTCTGGCATGTCCCTTTCCCCTTTAAATCTTGCCGGAAGTCTTCAAGCTGCCTCCTCCCACCCACTCGGGTGGTATATACCTCAGCTCCACCCCATGACGCCAGATCTTAGCCCGCTGGAAGCAAGGTGATGCGCCAAAAGCCAGGGAGGTTGGGTGGGTGCGTGTGGATGAACAACATATATCACTCCTAAAACTACTGTTACAGGTGAGTAACCTGTTTTTCTAGGAGCGTGGATATGTTGTTCATCCACACTCTTTGGCAGACTCCTAGCAGTTCTCTGGGAGGAGGGAGGCAAGGCGCACATCCCCTACTTAGGAAACATAGATTGGAAAACTGAGGCCCCAAAACCAGCATCCCGACGCGACAACGTCAATGTGGTAATGAAGGTGTTTGCTGACTTCCAGGTAGCAGCCCAACAGTTTTCCTGGATAGGTATGTCCCTGGAAGCAGCCACCGATGCAGCAGTATGGCAGGTGGAATGAGCTCTTATCCCTCTGAGAGGCTTCTTGCCCACCAACTCATAGCACAGACCTATGCATGATGTAATCCATCTTGCAATGGTCCGTTTGGCTGCAGGTCTGCCAGAAGCGGCTTCAGCATACGTGACAAATAGCTGGCGAACCTCTCCCCCAAATTTCCGCCGTGCTCTCCTCGTAGTAGGAGAGAGCACGTCTAAGGTCCAGGGTATAGAGCTTGTACTCGGCATCCGAGGTGTAGTTAGGGTAATAGACCAGCAGAGTCAACACCTGGTTAAGATGAAACTCTGACACCACCTTCAGAAGCAATTTTGGGTGGGGGCGCAGGACAACTTTGTCCCTGTGAAAGACCAAATAAGAGGAGTCCACCGGAAGCGCCTGCAGCTCCCCTGTCCTTCTGGCTGACGTGATAGCCACCAGGAAGGCAGTCTTCCTTGACAAGTGTGAGAGCTCACACTTGTGCATGGCTTCGAATGGCTTGCCCATGAGCTTTGCCAAAACCAGCAGAAGATCCCACGGAGGTGGAGGTTCACGCACCAGAGGGAATGTGTGATCCAGGCCTTTGGAAAAGCACCTGACCACCGTCTCCTGTGCCAATGTCGACTTACCAGCCTGCGCCCGGTAAGCAGAGATGGCTGCCAGGTGCACCCTAAGGGTCGATGACTGAAGACCCCCTTTGGAGAGAGACCAAAGGTAGTCTGAAATATGAGCCACAGAACAGGATAAGGGGTCCAATTTTGGGCCACCAGTATCACCTTCGCCTTGTCCCTCCTCACCTTGAGTAACACTTTGTGGATCAAGGGAAATGGAGGGACGGCGTAGAGGAGACCTGGGGACCACGGCCTCGAAAAGGCATCCCCCTGCAGTAAGCCCTGCTGAGGGGGGTGGGCGTGGTACAGCCTCACCTTGGTGTTCTCCCTGGGGGCAAACCAGTCCACCAACGGTTTGCCCAATGGGAGAACAGATTGTAAGTTACCTCTGGATGTAGAGACCACTCGTGGGATGTCTGGCCTAAGCGGCTGAGAGCATCCGTCAGTTGGTTTGAGACTCCTGCCACATGGACGTCAAGGAGATCCGCCTCCAACTGGCTGACGAAGGTCCAGATCCAGAGCGCCTCCTTGCATAGCAGACGGGAGTGCATGCCGTCCTGTTTATTGAGGTAGTACATGGTCATGGTATTGTCTGTCTGGACTTGAACCACTTGACCCCAGAGCTCAGGAGCGAAAGCTGACAGTGCCAGTCTGACTGCTCTGAGCTCCAGCAGTTTGATGTGGCATCGGGACTCCTCGGGGGTCCAGAACCCGTGGGCTCTGTTGTCCCCCATGTGGGCTCCCCAGCCCATGAGAGAGGCATTGGTCATGAGAACGACCGTCAGCTCGAGGCAGACCAACGGGATCCCTTCCTGCAGACGACCTGGGACGGTCCACCATAGGAGAGCGTCCCACATCTTCTGGGTGACAGTGACCAACTTGTCAAATTGACCCTGACGCTGAGTCCACTGAGTGGCCAGCTCCCACTGGAGGGGGCGCATGTGCAACCTGGCCCAACGGACCACTGAGGTGCCGCAGTCATGTAACCCAGAAGGCGCAGGAAGTCTCGGGCAGGGCGCAAGTGCCCAACCAGAAATGATTGGGCAAAGGAGGAAAGAACCTCCACTCTGTCTGCCAGAAGCCGAGCTCTGCCTCGATAAAGCCCATCATCTGAGAGGGCACGAGTTCCGACTTGGCCTCGTTGATCAGGAGGCCTAATTGGGAACAGGTTCGGAGGGCCAAGTTCCTGGACCTCTCCACCTCCTGCAGGGAGGAACCTGCCAGGAGCCAATTGTCGAGGTAGGGGTATATCCGAACCTCTTGACACCGTAAATGGGCTGCCACCACTGCAATTCATTTGGTGAAGACCAGAGGGGCCGATTACGGGCCAAACGACATGGCTTGGAACTCGTACAGGATCCCTTCGACCCTGGAGCGGAGGAACCTCTCGTGGGATGGATGGATTGGGACGTGAAAGAACGCGTCCTGTAGATCTAGTGAACAGAACCACATGTTTCACTCCAGAGACGGTATTATCTGGTTCAGAGTTACCATCCGGAAGGTGCGAGACCTGAGATATTGATTCAAGTCATGGAGATCTAGGATGGGGCGCCAACCCGCCGTCCGCTTGGGCACCAGAAGTACCTGGACATGAAGCCTGGGTCTGTAGGAGGATCCGGCAGCTGGAGTTACCACCTCCTTGCGGAGGAGCTGAGCAATGTCGTCCCGAAGGGCCGACTGAGTGCCAATTGAGATCCTTTCCTCCTGTGGAGCATGGGCTTGGCAAGGAGGGTACTGCTCAACCTCTAGAGGCAGTCCCCAACCGACCACTTCCAGGACCCACTTGTACGAAGCGATACCGGACCAGGCGGAAAGAGTGGGGGAGCCGGCCCCCCACCAGAGGACCCAGAACTGGCATGACGGGAGTATTGGTGGCCACCCCGACCAGTCACTGCACAGGCTTAAAGGAGGAGGAGGCTCCTGGACCGGCACCTCGGCCTCCGTTGTGGGGCTGTTGGGGACCCTGCTTGGGCCCAGAGCACCAAGCTTGAGCCTGCTGTTGCTGCTGATCTCCCAGGAAGGGGGGACTGTCTAACTGCAGGAGAAGAGTGCCGAAAAGGCTGCTTCTTGCACTTCTGCTGGTTCTTGCCCAAAGGACCCTTTGCAGAAGTGGCATCCAAGGTGGCATTGGACTGCTCTATGCGCTGGAGATGACCTGCCACTCCCGCACCGAAAAGGTCGGTGCCAAGGAAGGGCACGTCAGCTAACTTGCGCTGAGTATCCACCGGAAAAGAGGATAATCTCAGCCAGGCCCTGCGGCGAGTGGCCACGGCGGCTGCTAGTGAACAGGCACAGGAATCTCCAATGTCCAAAGCCGTCTGGAACTGCTGTTTTGCAACAGCACGGCCCTAGTCACGGACTTGCTTAACCGTGGTCTGCATGTCCGCTGGGAGATGAGGGAGGACTTCATCTAGCGACCCCAAGAGGGCGTGAGAGAAGTGTGCCATGATCACTGCCGAGCTGGCCTGACGAATGCCCATGGAAGAGGCCGCATACACCTTCCGGGCAGAATGGTCCATATTTTTGGACTCCTTGTCCGGAGGGTGGTCAGTATCCGCTGAGCTATCCATGCGTCTAAACACTGAGGCAGTCACAAGGCTCTCGGCCGAGGAATGCTCAGTAGAGCCCGCCAAGGACCCCATGGGTACAGCGTACCTGCGAGCCATGTGGGCAGACGGAGCCGGGCAAGAGGCAGGGCACTGACATAGCTCAAGGGCCAGGCCAATAATGGCTTCGGCCACTGGGAAGGCCTCTGTCGGGGTATCCCCCTCTTAAGGATATCCGTGAGAGGATATTCTGCCTTCTTTTGGATAGGCTCCAAGGGCATACCGGTGGACTCTGAAATAAGTTGAAGGATGCCCTGGAAAGAGGAAGAACCTTCCTCCAGGCCTGTGACTGACAACTCATCATCAAGGTGTGAGTGAAGACCAGTGGTATCAGAGTCCAAGGAGTCGGGATACAAGGGTCTCCCGCCTATGTCCCCTTCAATACGCCGAGGGCGACTGGGGACAACAGTGATGGACAGACAACGAAGCAGGCCCGTATCTGTCCGATCCTCCTTCGAGGGGGGGCCCCTCCCTGAGGCTGATTAGGCGGTGGCTCCACCAAAATTGGTGGGGAGACTGGAACAGGCCGAACAAGAATGCATGCCGGTCCTACCGGAGGAAGAACCGAAGTCTTCGGTTCCGGAGGAGTCGGCGTCTGCCTAAGAGGCTGGGGCCAAGTACTGGCCGGTGTAGCCGGCTTTCGACAGGTCAGAATTAGCTGTTGCCACACGAGATCCTCATAACGTCGATGGAGCTTCCGCTGAAGTCTCTCCTCGTCCGAGGAGGATGAGGATCAGTAGTGGCGCCTCTTCCGGGAGTGTTTGTGACCCTTTTTCGTTTTATCGACCGACGGGGTCCTAGTCATCGACAGAGACGGCTCTGTAGATCGGAAGAGGCTGGATTCGGTGAAAACCGAGGTTCCGGCTCCTGTCCCTCGACTGGGATACCCGAAGGACGGGTCTCCTCGTTGGGGAAAGAAAGGATGAGTGTCCTCTTCAAGGAGTCGTCAACAATGGCTCGATCGGGTCGAGAGAAATCTCGGCCGGTTCTGCCGTATCCTCAGCCTCGGTGCCTTGGCCTGACGGAAGGTTCGGGAACCCAGGGCCGAGGAAGCAATCTCGACCGAGACCACCAGGTCCTGAGAAGTGGACCGCTCTCGGTCCCAGGAACGTCTTCTTCGGGCAGAAGATGATTTAGGGCCCTTGTCCCTTTTCTTACGGCGGGAAGAGTGCAGGCCCCAAGGCGCCTCTCCTTTGGTACGGAGAGGCTGGCACAGCTCCCGAGAGGACCCAGTGAAAGTGGAGCCCAGATTAAGCAGCACGAAAAAGCTTTGGCTAGCCGGAGTTTGAGCAGCTTCCTCTTCGAAAGCCGCCATCTGATAGAGCTGACCAGCTGATCCCACAGCCGAGGAAACCGCCTACTTGGCCTCCTTCGATTTCACCGGTGGATTGCAAAGCTCCAGTCTCCCTAGCTTTAGGCGCGCCTTGCGGTAGTCCAGGACGTTGGAATGGAAGGCCAGACAAATGGTGCAAGAGGTGGTGTCATGCACGACACCCAAGCAATAAATGCACGAAAGGTGGGGTCGGTGCGTGACATTTTCTGTCGCAAGGACACCGGTAAAACAGGGGCGACTTGTCCTCCCATGTCCGATCAACGGATCAGATACGTAAACTCTTACGAGTTTCAAAGAAAGCAAATGCGGTGAAAACCGTCGATTAGAATCCAGGGCCTACGGTACTGCAGAAGTAGCACGAGGGAACCTGAATCTTCCAGCGGAAAGGAAGATCTGGCGTCATGGGACAGAGCTGAGGTATACATCACCCGGCGGGTGGGAGGAGCCAGCTTGAAGACTTCCAGTAAGATTTAAAGGGGAAAGGGACATGCCAAAGAGTGTGGATGAACAACATATCCATGCTCCTAGCAGTACTAGATACTGCTCTATAAGTGAATCATTACTTCTTATATCATGAAAAAGCAAGATAATTCAGGAGCGGGCCCCAAGTTCTATCAAACAGTTCATTTTATCCATAGCTGTATAACCCCCGTTACCTAGGGTTACTAGAATCCCAGTAAGACCCAGTGGTAGGCAGGGAAGGCAGCTTGTGAAACTCCAGTTAAATGGATTTCACACTGTCTCACTCTGGTCTCGGTGGAGACTGAGGGATGACATCATTTTAGAACTGTCGCAGCTGCATAAGCCACACTGGAATGTTGCAGTTGGAGGTTAGAGTAGAACGTTGGGAAATTTGAAGCCAGTCTGTGTGCAGTCTTAGAGAGACAGTAGTGCAGCAAAGTGTGTGCAGGCTCTCAGAGCTTTAAGTTCTGTTTAAGAGCTACTTTTGGTAAGGTGCACGTTTCCACCGGAAGAGGAACACAGGAACTGGTAATTGAAGTGGTGGAGACCGCTCTCAATGGTTCAGGGAAGATGTTTGCCTGTTTTCCAGGGGCAACCCTCCTGGGTCCGGCTAAGCGAAAGAAGCTGCCTGTTACGGTTGTGCCGAGGCACCAGAAGCTCTGAGAGGAAGATTCCTTGTGGAGGAAATGCCTGTGGGGCAGCTGCAACCAAAGGGTGAGTTTCGCTCTGAAAAAGGGCCAAGTGTTTTCAACTGAACAGCAGGAAACTAAAGGGACTGTTACTGTAGGGTTAGGAAGAGACAGCCAAGTACAGTTGGAAGATGTGGGGATTGGACTGCTTAACTCAGTGGGGGGTCTAGAGTAATGGACAATGTCACCTATAAGTATGTTCAAGTCCAGCACAAAGGGAAAGAAAGAAAGTGGGGATTGGACTGCTTAACTTTGTGGGGGGGGGGGTCTAGAGTAATGGACAACGCCACGCATAAGTATGTTCAAGTCCAGCACAAATGGAAAGCAAGACAAGTACATGAAATGTGAAATACATTTAGCAAGAATCTACACTGCAAAGTTTTTTTTAAGGATGAGGTGTTTACCGTACAGAGAAATGGCCAGGTGTGAACTGTGGGAGCGAGAGGTGGGAGACCCCCCCATCAGTAGTAACCAAATTCACCTCTATGGATTTGCTCTGAGACACCTTTTGCTTTCTCTCAGGTACTTGGCCAGTGCCTGAGAAAAGCACCCAGACGTGGGATTGAAAGGAAGATTCCCTGATGGAACCGTGGTGCTCTTAGGTGGTTTAGGGAGCCACCAGAAAATGTTTCCATGAAGTATGGAAGGTGTCCAAGTGACTGGCAAGGCAGCAGAGCCAGGGAAATCCCAGAACAGTGTACAAGTTCAGGCTGTGTAACCCAAAGCAGCATACAAGTCCGGGCTGTGTGCCCAGTGTGTGGTAGAGCCTGAGGTCTAAAGTGATGAGGATGTGTTCTGGCCTCTTAATCTGCATTACCAGGAGGGTAGTCCCGTGGGGGTCCATCTATGCTTTGTTTATTCTGTTTGGATGTGAATAAAAGCCACACTTTAGAATCCCACTTCTGCTACTGGACATTACAGTTATTGCTTCCTGTGTTCGGAGTTACTTGGGTGCCCCTGTTCAGAGTAGCCAAACCTAGCCTTTGTGCCGAAGGACCTATTCCTCCCCGAACCCAGCCCACCTGGTATTGTTGTCAAATACAAATGGCATTACCGGGCTGGGGTTACACTTGTAGAGCCAATCTTTCATTACTGATTACCTTGCTCATTTTAGTACCCCATTCTCTATAGCTAGGGGGGTTGGAAGATTTCCAGTGTGAGAGTAAAATCCTTTTAAGAGACAGAGCTGCTGAGCATACAAGAAAAAAAACACTCACCATAATAATGTTGTTTCTTCTAATGGAGTCTTGCTGTATTCTGACAACATGCAGTTATCCCCAGCACTTGAACTGCTCCAGAGAGGAAAGGGTTAATTCTATGCAGACACACTGAACGTTGAGCTCGGTTTTCAAACCTCTGTCTGTGGTACTTCCCAGTGTAACCAACAGATTCTTACGAGTAAACTAACTAGCACTATAATATTGAAATTGTTCAAAACGTATAGCCAAAAGGCAAAATATTTTTGGGGTCCAAAAGACTCAAGTCGAGAACCCAAGAAGAAAAAGTAGTGACAATATAAAGCTATCAAACACCAGAAAAAATAAACATAACAGCTACCCCACCAAGAGGGAAGGTACAAGGTACAACCCTGAGGTGCAACACTGTACCTGCCAGCCCACTTCCCAAAAACTAGGTTCTGAGAGGGGAGGTGGGGGGGTCAGAATACAGCAAGACTCCATTAGAAGAAACAACATTACTATGGTGAGTAATTTTTTCTTCAAACAACATGAAGTCTTGCTGTATTCTGACAAAATGCAGACTACCAAGTAGTTCCCTGTGGAGGTGGGAATGCAGAACCTACTTTGGGAACAGGCTCTGCAGTACTGCTGTACCAAACCTAGCATCACTCATAGCCTGGATGTCCAGGGAGTAATGCCTGGCGAATGTATGTACTGTTTTCCAGGTGGCTGCTTTAAAGATCTCTAACAAGGGTATATCTCTGGCCGCAGCTAGAGTAGCAGCTGTACCCCAAGTCAAGTCAGGCCTGAAGGGGGCGTTTTACCTAATCTGTCATAACAAAACTGTATACAGGAAACAATCCACCTGGCAATAGTTATCTTAGTGGCAGGCTTACCTTTCCCCACTTCACCATAAGTGAGAAACAATTGAAGACGGTCCTTTCTGTGGGCCTTAGTATGTTCTGTGTAGTAGCTAAGGGCCCTTTTAACATCCAAGCTGTGTAATCTTCTTTCTCCTGAAGAAGAATGGTCAGTGAAAAACACAGGGAGAGATGTAGACTGGTTCAGATGAAAATCCGACACCACTTTGGGCAAGAACCGCCTATTGGTTCTCAGGACCACTTTATCCCTATGTAAGGATATGAAGTCAGGTTCCACTAACAAGGCCTGCAAGTCACTAATCCACCTGGCAGAAGTAACAGCTACCAGGAACACAGTTTTCCAGGTCAGGTATTTCAACTCGGCCTAAGCTAGAGGTTCAAAAGGTGGCTGCATAAGCTGAGCAATGCAGATATTGAGATCCCAAGGCGGGGTAGGTTCCCTAAAGGGAGGGTTAATGTGAACCAGACCTTTGAAAAACTTCCTGAAAACAGGATGAGATGTCAGGGAAAAGCCCTACCCTGCTGAAAGGAATGCAGAGACAGCTGCTAGATGAACCTTCAAAGTGACAGGCCTAAGACCCAGGCTATTCAGATGAACTAGGTAGTCTAAGGCTGTGGAAATGAATGCAGAATCAGGCACAATGCCTTACTGAACCTCTTCCATTTGGAATTGTAAGTTTTTCTAGTGGAAGGTTTCCTGGAGACCTTCAGGATATCCAGCACTCCCTGAGAGAGAGATGTAGTGCTGCATATTCTAACTCTTAAAGAGCCAGGCCTTGAGACAGAGACTGGAGATTGGGGTACCAGATCCGCCCCTGGGCGGAGGACAGGAGATTGTATCTCCTGGGAAGAGACAGGGGACATGACACTGCCAAGGACCACAGTAGAGGATACCAAGGTTGTCTGGCCCAGTCTGGAGCCACTAGTATCACTGTACAGGGTTGAGTTCTTATCTTGATCAGAACTCTGAACAGCAGAGGGGAAAGGAGGGAACGCATAGAGAAACCTGCCCTTCCAGTCCAGAATGAGAGCATCCTGGGAACTGTCCCCAGGACTGGAGGTCTGCAACAAAACAGAGGAAGTTGATGATTGTCTGGTGCTGCAAAGAGATCCATCTCTGGAGTGCCCCACCTGGAGAAAATGATCTTCAGGATGTAAGAATCCAGGGACCATTCGTGATGTCCCTGTGAAACCCTGCTCACAGCATTTGCTAACACATTGTCCTTTCCTGGGAGATGAACTGCTACCAGAGAAGTCTGCAGGGAATAAGCCAGAGACCATAGCTTCATGGCCTCTGTGCACAAGGCCGTGGACAGAGTGCCTCCCTGCTTGTTGATGTACCACATTGTGGTGGTGGTGTCTGTCCTGACTTGGACCACCTTGCCCTTGACTGAATCTGAGAAGGTCTGAAAGGCTAGGAAAACCTCCGAGTTCCAGGAGGTTGATAAGAAGAAAAGACTCCTGAGGAGACCAGACCCCCTGAGCTGTCAGGGCTCCCAGGTGGGCTCCCCAACCTACGAGAGAAGCATCTGTAGTCAGAACTACTAATGGAGCTTGAGGGAGAAATGGAACCCCCTGTCTGAGGTTGTCCTGCTCCAGCCACCACTGAAGAGCCTGGACCAGAGTTCGGGTCACTGGAATCAGTTTGGTGAGAGAGTCCTTTCTCTGTGACCAAAAAAGACCTTAGATGGAAATGAATGTCCCTCATCTGAAATCTACCGTCTTGTCATCAACCTGAAGAAAACTAAATCTATGCTTTTTAGTCACCCCCAAAATAAGTCCAGCAACTTCCCTCACTCTGTTCTCTCCGCACAGAATCACCCCTTGGAACTTGTGCACTCTTATAAATACCTTGGCTTAATCTTCGACTCTGCTCTCTCCTTTCATAACCATATCTCTGCTCTGACCTCAGCCTCCAATGCTCGGCTGGGTATCCTCTACCGGCACAAAAAATGCCTCCCCAACTCTCTTCGCTTGGTGGTCACCGCCTCTGTGCTCTTGCTAGTTGACTACGGCCTCCCTGTTTATGGCGCAGCTGACCCGACAGCCCTTCAAAAAGTTCGTCTTACGCTTAACAAAGCTTGTAGACTTATTACCGGTGCCCTAGACTCACCCATACTTGTCAATTGTACCCATGGCCTCCTACTCAACCTTGATGAGCGCCTCCTGTTCCTAACTCTGCCGAGTTACCTACAAAGCCCTCCATGGTCTATCCCCTAACCTTGCCAACTCTATTATTGATCCAACCCCACAGTTCACACCGTGCCTCCAGCAAAACTGCCCTAGTCATCCCTGAGTCACGGTCCACCAGGGCCAAAGGGCGTTCTCCTATAGAGCCCCCTCCCTGTACAACTCCCTACCTGCTGGTATCACAAATGCTCCCTCACTCGCCAGCTTCAAAAACTATCTAAAAAACCACTTGCTCGTCTCTCACTCCTGCCACTGCCCGTGATCATCCTTCTGTCTGCCCCTTCCTTGTTTGATATACTTATAAAAAAACGTTTAAACTGACAATGGTGTTAAGATACTCATTCACCTGCAATTGTGACATTGCCATTGTTTAATTTCTGTTGCTGACTGTCTCGCCTTGCCTTCTACATGCCTTTGTCTTACTACTGTACAGTATTTTGGTTTACCTCATGTATGTTTGTACTGTCTGCCTTCTACGAGGTACCTTTGTAAATGAGCCTCTGGCTCAAAGGTTTTTAAACTGATGTTATAATAAATAAATAAAAAATAAAATAAAATAAATAAATAAATCTGTCTCCCTGTACCACTGCAGTGGAGGCTGTCATGTGGCCCAGGAGTTGGAGGAACTGTCTCGCTGGAAGAGAAACCTGAGGCCGAAAGGAGGAAGCAAGATCAACTAGGGCCTTTACCCTTGCCAGAGGAAGGAAAGCTTTTGCTTGGATAGTATCCAATTCTATCCCTATGAAGGTGAGAAGCTGCACTGGTTCTAAGACAGATTTTTGAGGATCGAGAAGAAACCCCAGAGAACTGAGCAAGTCTAGGGTGGTTCGCAGAGCTGACCTGGCCTGGTCTGGTAACTGCCCTACTAGTAGCCAGTCGTCCAGATATGGAAAGATGGTGATACCCCGTCTTCTGAGGTAAGCCACCACTACTGCAAGGCACTTTGTGAACACCCTTGGAGCTGATGTTCGGCCAAAGGGCATGGCCCTGAACGGATAATGGCCTGAAGGCAACTCTAACCTGAGGTACTTTCTGTGGGAGCACCTGATAGGGATATGGAAGTAGGCATCCTTGAGGTCCAGGGATGCTAGCAAATCCCCTGGCCTTAAAGAGAGAAGAATTATTCCCAGAGTTACCATTTTGAATTTGGGTTTTGATGTGTGTCTGTTCAAATACCTTAGATCCAGGATGGGCTGCCACTCCCCTATTTTCTTTGGTGTAAGGAAGTACCTGGAGTACAGGCCTTTTCCCCTGTATTGAGTAGGAACCTTCTCTATGGCCCTGAGAGCCAGGAGAGAGGAAACCTCTGCCTCTAGGGCGAGGGTTTCTGAGATTGATGCAGGTGAAAAAGACCTGGCCCTCCTTTTTGAGGACCTTTTGAAGCGGAGGGCCAGTCCCTGGCTTACTACTTTCAGAACCCACTTGTCTGAGGTCACAGACTTCCAGGCCTGAAAGTAGTAAGCCAGCCTGCCTCCTACTGGGATAGGGGAGTCGAGCCAGGCTGACACCTCAGGCTGTCTGCTTGGCAGGAGCCTTAGACTGGGAGGAGGAAGCAGCCCTGCTCATCCCCCTTCTGCCCCTCCCTGTGGGAAAGGAGAGGAGGCCTTGCCTTGGTAAAAAGGCCTGTGAAAGGGCCTGCCCCTGGACTGCTGCTTTTGTGGAGTTTGCAAAATCTTCTGTGTCTGTTTCCCCAAGGACTTATGAAGAGAGACAGATAATCTTTTGAACTCTGGGATGTCCATCATCTCCATAAAATCAGGCTCTTCCTCCTCCTCAGCAGCTTCAACCATAGGGAGCTGAAGGGTTTCGGCCACCTTCTTGTAAAACAAGAAGTGTGAAAGGGACTCAAAAAGCCTGGGAGGGGAGACATTAGACAGCCTGTCTGGGGAGATGTCCGGTTCAATGGGCACATCCAGACCCCCCCTGGTCGTCATCTTCATCATCGGGATAATCTTAGTCTCCCTCTCATGCCTCATAGAAAGCATCTGGATCGTAATCCAAAGGAGATGGATCCGACTGAACCGACCGCCTAACCGGCGGTACCAGTTCGGACGGAACCGAATGAAGCGATTGAACAATGCTAATCGCTTTGGCTCTCGTCCGCATTTGGAATATGCGGTACTAGATCTGAACCGGCAGACTTTCGTTTCTTCTTTGATGGAACCGACCCCTCAGAGTCGGCTCTCCTTTTGCCAGAGGAGGTATTGCCTAGGTCAGTAGGCACCTCCTCAGGTTTGGCTGCAACCGAACCGGGCTGGCCATCCAGATTCACGGACTTATCGGCCTCCCTTTCCTTCAACCTACTCAAATTTTTTTCTAGAGTGGTTTTGGGAAAGTTTCTACAAATTTGGCAGTCTGATTGGAGGTGGTCAAACCCCAGACAAGAAACACAGATGAGGTGGGGGTCGGCCTTGGCAAAGGCCTCCCCACACTCAGTACAGTGCTGAAACCCAGTGGGACCAGTTTTCTTCTTGGGTTTCTCAGACATGGCCAACCTACCAAATTACCCTAAGGCAGCTTTCAAGCCAAAGTAATAAACAACCGATCGGTAAACCATGTCACGGGTTTTGAAAAAGAACCAGAAAAGGCCCGGTTCTTTTGAAACTGATCAGTACCGGAAAACCACTCTAATCCCAGAAAATTCCAATTTTGAAAACAGAAGAAATCACAAGGTCGGTTCCTAACCGGACCGACAAAACCGAGGAAACAATCTCCAGTTTTTTTTGTTTTTTTTTAATTAAACACAGTCACTACCTATCTACAGCACTACCTGTACCATAGACAGAGGCTGGAAATCCGAAAAACAACGAAAAGAATGGTTTTAAAACCGAACGCTTTACTTTTACCGAACAGAGCAGAGGAAATCTCCTGAGCAACTTCACTGTTAGGCGGAGTAAAGAATCTGACGGTGACACTGGGAAGTACCACAGACAGAGGTTTGAAAACCGAGCTCGAGCTCAACGTTCTATGCTTCTGCACAGAGTTAACCCTTTCCTCTCCGGGGCAGTTCAAGTGCTGGGGATAACTGCATTTTGTCAGAATTCAGCAAGACTTCATGTTGTTTGAATGGAGTTTAAATGTTTGTTAAAACCTCCAGATTCTTCCTTAATCCCAAGGATGAGGAATTTAGGGGTAAAGGGGATTTTAATTCCAAGAGTAGATTCACATACTTTATGGACCATAAGCCAGGTCTCTAACACAGGGGCAGGGCCAGAGCATATGGAGATGATCAGTATCTTCTGTCTTTCACCTCCAGCATTTACCATCTGGTTGAAAACCCAGGGAGGCTAATCTCTTGGGGGACTAATAGTAAAAATGTTAAATTGTGTACATTATTGCCCTACCCTGGACTTCCTTACTACTGCTTAAGCGTTGTCTCATACTGAAGCCCATTCTGACTCAGATATGGCCCCCCTGATCTCTCCCTCCCACTTTGCTTTTGCAGAAGCTGTCAAGGTTAAAGGATCTTGTGTGTTCATTAAAAGTTTATATACCAGACTCACCCCCTTCCTTAATTTAACCATCTTCAGTATGGGATCCCATTCAGATCCCACCTTCAAGTGTAGCTGAGTGCCTAACAATGATCCTTTTGGCTGCATGGTCAAGCTTCTTTAACGCTTTGTTGGGGAGCTTCCCCATGTCCCCTTGGCCACCAAGCTTCTGGAAGGCCAAATCAGAGACCAACCCTTCAAACGAAGCTTGGTCAGAGAACCTCAAAAGCGACCATGTAAGGACCACATACTTGTGGACCACAGGGGTGGAGGATTCCGGGCAGACTGCTGGGCACTTCCAAAGCTCCAGTGTCTGTCCCAAGATGGCCTCAGCCATGAGACAGGCAACCCCCTTGAAATGGACCCTGTCTAGTAAATCTTTAAAGGACAACTTAACCAATTTCTGAACTGGTTGTTCCAACTCATGGACTCCGACATAAGACTGAGAACAACCTCAAAAAGACACCAACCCATGCTCAGTGAACACTTCCTTGACTGAAGCCCAGTTGAAAGTGTGAATCCTTGAAGCATGGATGACCCATCCATGTCATCCAAGGAGTCTACAAAACTGCCCTTGACAACTTGCTGCTGTGTACCACCCTAGTGTCCTCAGACTGAGTGATCTCCACCAACAGTCAGCCTGGCAAGCCAGCCGCTGTACCAGAGTCCTTAGCTGGAACTCCCACCGAGGACTGCAGTGGAGCCAGCTCCACCTGCAGGGGTGCAGAGGCAGGTGCCGGAAACATCTGTCGAGGATTGACCAGTGAGGGCATAACTGGCAGCTGCCAGGTGACCAAAGGTCCAGGGGTAGAGCTTTACCCTGCCATGCAATTGTCCGTTTCTGCCACAGGAGGTCCTGGTAGCACATCCGCATTTTGCGCTTCCCTGTCAAGCAGGATCAAGAGCATGAGTGACAACTTGACCTCAACCATCAACCCAAGGGCCTACATCAAGGAGAAGCTTCCAGATGGTCAAAGTAGACAACATGCTAAGCCATGTTCAAAAGCACTGGCTTCAGAGGCACGACTGCTGGTCAAGGCTGGTACCAAGGTGATCCAGTCAGGGACACCAACTGGACCACGTCCTCCTAAGTGAGGACTGGTATCACTAAGGTCTGGGAGATTGATTTCTTGTTCATCTCTTCCAAAAGCTGGTCGACAGGCTCGAGAAAAATCTTGACAGCCTGCTCGACCGGTTACAAAGGTCGACAAGCCCGAAAGGGGCACAGAAGAGCTGTTGACCAAATCCTCGATCAATGGAAGCTCTACCGCATTCTAGCACTCAGCATGAATCAAGCAGTCAGGGGAGTTGGAAGAGGAGGAGGACTTCGATCTCCGCTGGATCCCATGACCAGTGCCAGCGATTCTTCAGCTTCCTACTGTGGCAAGAAGCGCTCTCCCTGAAGGTCTTGAGGGCTCAACATATTTCAAGGAATCCCTCTGTGAAGGACCCTCTGATGCTGACCCCAACCAGCAGCAACACCAACTCCCAATGTTTTACTTCACTCCTCTGCACCATAAACCAAACTTTAAAAATCTTCTAAAAAAGAAAATGCCACAGACTATTCTATTAGGGAAATGTTATCAGGAAGAAAGCAAACCGATTAGGAGGTAGGGGCACCAGTACGTGATTAAACCTTGGTAATTAGGGACGGAGCAAGACCAAGGATTATTAATAATCTTGCCTGCTGCTCGCTACCATATGCTGTTACATGGCTCAAAAATATCAATTCTCTCTGTTGGCAAGTGGAGGTGGGGGCTGGCAGAAAGACAGTAAAGGGAAACTCAAACCATGTACTATAATGAATAAAATATGGGCAACCACACATCACTCACCTTGTGTTTCCACATCTCAAGGCTGAGAAAACAGAATGGCTCTCTCCAGCTTTGCTCTCGAGGTCCACAAATTGTTATCTCAACCCTTGATGGACAACACAGGGTTGTTGTGTATGGTCACCCACAAGTTCTTCTTTACATAATTCACAGTACCTATTCTGCACTTAAAATAATAGGAGTTGTAGTTCTCTGCATTCAATCAATCACTTTATTTAACCAGGCATAAACACCATTGAGCAAGCTCATTTTCAAGGTGGTCCTGGCCATTAATACAATACAGTACACTTCATAAAAATTACAATTATGGTGGACAGTGGTGCAAAAAAAAAAAAAAAAAAAAAATTGTGAAAGTGCCGGTTAATATCGGCCTATACATACCGGTCAACATAATTAACATGCAAAGGTACATAATAAGCTTTACTGGAATGAGAAGAGACAACAATCCCATATAGTCTCTGCTAAGTAAGAGCTCATACCTAAATGATAAAAAATAAGGAGGTTTTAAGGAATAGGGTAGAAATTGGGGTGAAAGAGTAGGCAGCCAAGAGGGAGGCCAGAATACGTAAAAGGTATAGAATAGGCAGGGCCATCTCGGATTAAGGAAACTAGGCTTGTCGGTCTTAGGTTTCTTTTTCTGGGAATGTGGGGTGGATGAGATACTTAGGCATAGGATTTGAGAGTGGCACCCGGGGCTTAGGGGTCATCAGCGTCTGAAACAGTTGCATGATTCCTTCAGATAATCCGTTAATACAGCTTTGAATGTGAAAATGCTTGGAAGTGAGGATAATTTTAATGAGTCTTGCATAGTGTTCCAAAGTGATGGAAGTGAGAAGTTGATTGCTGCTGAGCCAAGGGTAGTTTTCACTCTAGGAATCTGGAAGCAGATTATGGAGAAGCGTCTCAGGCCATAGGAACCTTTAGCCCATTTGAAGAGGTTCGACATGTATGAAAGGAGGTTATCAGATAATGCTCTAAAAAAAACCAGAGGACAGCATTCCTTTTTCTTCTAACTGAGAGAAAGAGGTCCAGTCCAAAACCTGGTACTGTATAGACGATGGTGATGTCTACCAAGGGGTAGATTTAGGATACATCTTAAAGCCCCGTGGTAAAGGGTGCCCAGTTTGTTTAGCATCGTTGATGTGCAATGACTGTAAAGGAAGACAGTGTAGTCCAGTATAGGTAGGAATGTAGTTTGTACTAGTCTCATTCTGGCTTCTAACGTAAGTAGCTGTTTAATGCTATAGAATAAACCTAATCGCTGTCTTAGTTTCTTCGAGGTTTCATTTAAGTGGCACAGAAAGTTGAGCTTGTTATCCAGCCAGAACCCTAGGTATTTAAAGGTATCAACGACTTCAAGGGGTTCATCTGAGAGTGTTCGGATCTGTGTGATATGTGGATATCCGGAAGTAGACTTTGGTGAGAGAATCACTGCTTTAATCTTTTTGGCGTTGAGGAGGAGCTTATGAGTGAGAAGGTTGTATTGGGGGGTGACTAAGTCTTTCTGTAAGCACTCATGGGCCAAATCCAAGGATGAATTTGTGCTATAGAGTACAGTATCATCTGCAAATAAGTGCACATTTGCTGTGCCTAGCTGCGAGTCTAAATTATTGATGTATATTGCAAAGAGGATAGGGCCCAGGATGGAGCCTTGTGGGACTCCTCGTAACAAGGATTTTTCTGGGGACAGATCTTCTATGGCTTTGACTTGTTGTAAGCTATTTGTTAGGTAGCTGGTGAACCATTTAATGGCAGAACTATCGCGGGAGTCATCTGTATGTTCCCCATCCCCTCCCAATGTGGCAGTGACCACCAATGGATGGCAGCGAGGATATTGTATCTCCATCCCAAAATATGGCTGGAGATGCAAAAGGTTTTGCATGAGAAGCACACATAAAAGATTTAGTGCATCAATCATATCAATCAACAGTGCTCTTCATTTCACATAAACGGGAAACCCACCGTGAGAAGTTCAGTGAGCGACTGCAGTGCTTGTTTCCTAACAGAGACTGCAGGGTCTCGACATCGATCCTGCAGAGTGCACAGGTCTTCTGTTGTACAAGGGATTACGCCAAACTTTAGAATACTCATGAACACCTAAAAACAAAACAAAATTATTGTGGTCAATGCAAAAGCACATTCAATACATAGTTAAACACGGGGTTTCCAGACTACGCCAGTGACAAGGCAGTGAGACCCGATTCAGAGGTCGTCTCTTAAGCCCAGTGTCTTTGAGAGAACTAGCACCCATCAGGGGTGGTCGGGTAAAGTGCGAGTCAACCAGCGCAACGTACGCTTGTCAGTCAGTAACTGAGTAGCAATCACATTAGCTGTGGAGGAAGAACGGGAAATATTAAAAGGGGAAAAAAACAAACAGATAACCACAACAGAAAGTCAACCGACTTATTTTAACAGCCTGCTCCCATGAGGCACAGAACTGGGGAAAGCAAAACAGACTAAATAAAGAGTTTCTGCTTTTACATACTGTTGCATTTCTTTACAAGATGGCCACCGAGATTCTGACAGGCAAGGTCACTGTATTATGTCAGTTTCCTTTGTTTTTCACTCTCATATACTGTAGTTGTCTGGCCCCTGGCCATCGCCCCATGCCTGCTTCAGGCTTTTTCCTGCTAGTGCCTCTAGTCTCATCCATCACTCCCCTGTCATTATACTGGTGGGATATTTATGGGGTGGGACCAGAGGGCACTGGCGCTGTCATCCAGGACAGACGGGGCGCATACCTTTTTATTCTTTTCACCAGTGTTCCCACAAGTGCGAGCCACCTGCAGTGACGCTTGTGTGCCTGTTACAGGCATTCGTGTCAGTGTCCCATATACGGTGCTCGCCTTTCATACCAACCAGCCTCTGCTGGGTTTTAATGGTGCAGCGACTTGTGCTGTCCCCTCGGAGAAGGGGAACGCAATCCACAGAACGCTCAAGCCTCCTTCTCCCAGCCAGCCCCCAAGTGACCACGGTCCATTTCCGAACCCAGGTCGCCTGTGTGGCAAGCAGCTCAACCTACCTCACCACTGGGCCAGCATCAGCTTCCTTCTCTAAGTAGGTTTCTTAGGTTTTTGAGTCAGGTGTACTTTAAATTTATATACACAGAAAATTAGTTTTGTTGCCGTATTGGTCCTTGTGACAAAAGACTCAGAAAAAAAGATGATTTAATACCTTTTATTGGACCAACATAGATGTTACAAAAGAAAATAGAAGTTGAAGTTGGATTACATATTCTTTCATCAGAAACTAATGCCAACTAATGCATTAGTTTCTGATGAAGGACTCTATGTAATCCGCAAGCTTGAGTACATATTTTGTTTTATAATATCTATGTTGCTCCAATAAAAGGTATTAAATCATCTTTTTCTAGATCTTAAATTTACAGGGCACTAACAATAGGGTGGGGACAACCTCCCCATTAAAAGAAATTGTTTTCCTAAATAAGAATGAGATTCTAACACAAAGTACGTCCTTCATATTGCTAAGAGGCAGGATCTGCTCTCATATGGACTTTTTCATGGGGGGGGGGTAGTCCTACTCATGCAGGTATACAAGAATCTCAAATATAAGTCGCATTACAGAACAAAACTTTCTTTTCTTAAAATACTAATGTAAACACATGTTTAGGTCTGTTGCATTGTCTAACCTGTGTGTGTATGTGTTTGGGGGGGGGGGGGAGAGACACGTTTGTCCTGAGGGATTCAAAGAAGCCCAGCACTGTACATGTTAAAGCAACAACTCAGGCTATGGTGAAAATGTCTGTACCTACACCATTTATTCCATTTTAGACTGCCCTGATCCTCCTGGCTATTTTCTCCTGTTAGAGTTTGTTTTACCATTTTTGTTAGCTGTAGAATAACAAAAAATGTGTGATTTGAATATGGTTGTCTGTAGGTTTTCATTATTCTCCTCAGATGTTTTAGAGCACTCATTATGTAACACCACTTTAACTAAGGTGAAAACAGGTTACTCACCTGTAACAGTAGTTATAGGAGTGGTATATGTTATTCATCCACACTTATTGGCATATCTCCTTTCCCTTTAAGAATCGCCGGAAATCTTCAAGCTGATTCCTCCCACCCACCAGGGTGCTATAACCCTTGGTTCCGCCCCATGATGCCAGATCTTAGCCCACTGGAAGCCAGGTTTGTGCGTCCGCAGCCGGGGAGGTCGGGTGGGTCTGTGTAGATGAACACACCACTCCTAGAAATATCAGTTACGCAAAGACTTTTGCCATAACAGTAGATCTTCTAGGAATGTCTCTTGCAGTAAGTCATTACTTCTGGGAGTTCCCAATAGGTGGCGCTCTAGCATGGCAGTCTCTTCTAGCAGTCTCCACACCAGGGACCACCCACACGACCTCACTTCCTGGGCTGTGCTTATAAAGTGGGTGGTCCCTAGTCTCCTTTCCCCACGGTTTCCTTCCGTGAGACCAAGGAACAGTCTCAAAGCCTCCCTCCCTACCCTACATCGTTTTCCCTGTTACAGAATGCCAGGCGGCCGGAGGGAGAGAAGCTACTCACTGCAAGAGACATTCCTAGAAGATCTACTGTTACGGCAAAAGTCTTTGCGTAACTCATCTATCTTCCACGGAATGGTCTCTTGCAGTAAGTCATTACTTCTGGGAGATTCCCAAGCAGTTATATAGCAATGGGTGGCCAAATATGGCATTCTGCCATACGTATAGTGGAGTAATTGGTAGGTCTCAGTGGCATGCACTGGAAAAGACAGTATATGTCAAAGTCCATTGGGTTCTGAGTTTGAACAGTAACCCAAATAATACACTGTTGTTATTTTGCAGTGCTACAATGTAGCTAGTTAGTACAGTTTTCTACTATGCCTGACAAGTCACTAGAGAAATGTATCTATTTTGGCATAAATAGGCTATATAAGTAGCAGACACTGTGAGATGAAACAATGTATCCATTTCACAATGAATTCCACTTTTTTTTTTTTGGTCCATGTTATAATATCAGTATATATCCATTTCCTAGCATGCTAGTAATAGCAAGTTCTGTTCGTGGGAGGGACACAAGGGTCCAGCACATAACAGGATAACAGGCAGAGAGGCATCCTGATGAAATGACCATAATGGCCTGTAACACTGATACCTCAAAAAGTGGCTAGATGTATATAGCCTCAATGGGAAGGCCTCAGTATTATTTCAAATCGAAGCCCCAGAAAAAGGTCTCCAAGGCTTAGAAAAGGAGACCAGGGCGTAGTCTGGAGTTTTTTAATGAGAGGAAGAGGCACCCGGCTGACCTAAGGGGCAGCCACGGGCCGGACTAGATGTTTTCCTTGTCATTCGTTCTTTGCCTCTCAAGTTTCCTCTCTGGTTATAGTAATTTCCAGTTTTATATGAATAATTATACTGAGGACGAGGGTTGTGGTACAAATATTGTACTGTTTTTAGTTGTCTGCCTGAGGTTTGCAGGTTGTCCAGTATCATTTGTGCCCCTGGGCCGAAGAGATGGTCGCCAGAAAAAGGGGTTTTAGCCACTTTATGTTCAATATCAGGTGCTGGAGGTTTGAGAGTATGTCACAAATCGTAGGGAAGAAGCCTGTCAAGCGGAAAGCAAGTAGAGTGTGCTCCATTGACGGAGGAGGTGTTCTCATCGATGAGGATGTCTTATGAGGCCTCTTGACGGGGGAGTGTGCCCCGTCGACGCAGAAAGTAGAAGGACCTCCGTCGTCTATGGTGCATGTGGTTTCGTCGACGGTGGAGCTGAGGAATGATGTCCTGTGGACGAGGAACGTTCCTTTCTGCGTGAGGTTGAACTTCTATGTTCTTTTGATCAGGAAGTGCCTGCCATCGACGGTGGTGGGGGGGAGATATTGGCCATCGACAAAGAATATTTTCTTGATACATGTATAGGAGATATGACCGTTGAAGGGCGGTCAGGCAGGACTTTAGGTGAAGGTATTTCCTTCCCTATTTTGCTTCTTAAAGAGGACTCGAAGGTTTTATAGCCCTTTGATCGAGTACCCCGAGTCTGTAACAGGGAAATATCCACTGTAAAGCTCTTGGTCGAACACAGGAAATGGTGCCGTGTATGAAGCCCAGGCACCCCAAGCTAAGGGTTTGATCCACGTCGCAGACTACTGGAAGAAGACTAAGCTGCTATCAGACCTGAAGCCGACAAGAAAATGAATGGAGACTACCAGGGACCACCCACTTTTATAAGCACAGCCCAGGAAGTGAGGTCATGTGGGTGGTCCCCGGTGTGGAGACTGCTAGAAGAGACTGCCGCGTATAGAGCCTATCGAACTCCCAGAAGTAGTAGACTTACCGTAAGATCAGCCCCATGGAAGATCTACTGTTACAGGTGGGTAAAACAGGTTACTCACCTGTAACAGTAGATCTTACTGGGACACAGCTCTTGCAGCAGGTTACACCATTAGGACTGAAGCCGGCAGGCGGCAGGACCCCACAGAAAAATTCTAGCTAGCTCTCTTCAGCGGGGACCGCCTCCGACATCGGTCCCGCCTCCGACGTCAGGCGTAGTACATAAGGGGGTGGTCCCGCCAGATTCCCCAGTTCTTTCCCGGCGTCGACTTGCATGTCTCGACCCTTCGGTTCGGTTTCTAGAGCGCGACGCGTGGTAAAGTGTTTTCCTACGGGACATTTGTTCTCAGAGTTCAGTTTTTTCTCCGATGTCCTCCCTGACCTCCGGTCACTCCTCGAAGTGCGCCTGTGAGAAGCAGATCCATTCAAGGATCCGCACTAGGCCTGTGTCCGGTGCCTAGACCCAGACCACGACATCCGGTCCTGCTCCTTTTGCCAGGGTTTCAACAGCAGAACCCGGATCCGTCGCCAGGATGCCCTACAGGCATTCCTGCTAGAGGAGCAACTCAAGACCATGGCTTCCAAGGGGGATTATTCGCAGAAGGACCGCAAGCATGCTGAGAAGCACAGGGAGAAGGCCCCTTCCAGGTCCCCGTCTAGGGCCTCCGACTCATGCAGCAGCTCTGGCTCCAGGTCAGGACCGCTTCCTCCTGCCAGCTCCAGCCTCCCCGGCCAGCGGTGAGAAAATCTTCTGCCTCTTCCCAGGCCAAGACTCCCAGGCCTTCCTCATCCTCCAAGGCCCTGGCTAAGTCGGGGGATCGCCACCATCACCACAAGTCAGGTTCCCGCCATTCTGAACCCGTCAGGTCTGCTTCCTTGCCTCCTCCTCTTCACCGGAAAACCAAGGAGCTCACCTCACTTAAGAGGCCGCAGGACCCGACGCCAGTTCGTCCGACGTCGGCCTCTCGCCACAGGTCCCCAGAGCCGCCATCTGTCAGAAGACCGTCGCCGGCCAAGCCAACTCATCACCGGACGCCGGTAGGGGGACCGGCGCCCGCTCCAATTGAGAAGAGGACCCCGACGCCTCCGACCGACGTCGGTCAGGAGACCATCACTGAGGAGGAGTTAACTCAGCCCGAGGACCAGACAGGCGACCCCAGTCCTGTTGATACTCCCAGGAACCCTACATCGCAACCGAGCCCCTGTGGAGCCGCGCTTGGACCCGGACGAATCGTCCACGGCGCCAGGCGTCGTTGCGGGCCTTTCTTTTCAGAGGTGAAGGAGCTTTTCACTTACTGGTGGGATACCATCAAAAGGACATGGTCCCCACTCCACCTCTGCTTCCTCCACCTC
Source organism: Neoceratodus forsteri (assembly GCA_016271365.2). Taxonomy (NCBI): domain Eukaryota; kingdom Metazoa; phylum Chordata; order Ceratodontiformes; family Ceratodontidae; genus Neoceratodus; species Neoceratodus forsteri. Next base: position 25,275,767 of record JADMNL010000034.1, on the reverse strand, counting down.
CTCCTACACCGGTTGCTCCTCCGGTTCCTGCGCCCCCGTCTGGGTCTGCAGGCCGGTTACCTCCTCCCCGGGAGCCCAAGACCCCTCCAAGGGGGAGACTCGATAAAAGGAGACCTCCGTCCAGATCCTTTTCTAGGTCACCCAGTCCAAAGAGACCCAGAAGACGCCGCCGTTCGCCTTCGACGGAGGACACGGGATCACGTTTTCTACATCCAGATCCCCATCTCCCCTCTCCATCCCTTCTCCGGACCCACGTGAGCTGCCAAAGTCTCCTCCGGATGACCCTTCGTTCTCGGATATCATTAGACACATTCAGGAGAACATGGGATGGGATGCGGAAGAGTGAGATCCCGAAAGGCTGCGCCTTGCGAGGCATCTTCGGCAGAAGGACCCCAAGCCTGTGGTGGTGTCACCCTTGGTAGACACTTTCGTGGACGTCACCAAGGCAGCGTGGAAGCGTCCACAGTCGCTCCCAGCGATGTCGAAGAAAGCTGACCGCTTGTACAAGGCTCCAAGAGCCTCTCATGACCGGTCCCAGAGACCGCAACATCTGAGCACCCTGCCACCCGGACCCGGAGTCCAAGCAGCTGGACTCCATGGGTAGGCGCACGTATGCTTCCGCTACCTGCGCCATCAGATCCCTGAATTATTTGACCCACATGGTGCAGTTCAAAAATGCCCTGTGGGAGCAGGGTCTGGATGAGGCTGAGAAATTGCCGGAAGGTGTGCAGAAGGAGGAGATGTTGCAGCTCCTCCGTACGGGTTCGGACGTGGGAACCCAGGTGCTACGAGCCGCGTACGACTCCGCAGACTCCTCGGCCCGAGCAGCAGCTTCAGGCGTATGCCTCCGGAGGCACTCTTGGCTCAGTGTCTCCGGTTTTATCCCGGACGTCCAGAAAAACATCTTGGACGCCCCATTCGAGGGAGAAGTTTTATTTGGTAAACCCTCTGAGAAGATAATTACCAAACTCCAAGAGGCCGGGAAGGCGGTGAGGTCGGTTCAGGCCATGTACCGACCCCAAGCTTAGTTCCTTTCGTAGGAACCAAAGCCGATTTTGTGGACGGACGCAGAGACAACAGTCCCACCCCGTTCCACAACAGAGGGGCTCCAGTTTCCGCAGAGCCCAGGGAAAACTACCCGCAGGTCGAGGACAGCGCTCTCCTAAGTCGGCCCAGCCAGCGGGCCCCTCAACCGCCACAACCTGACTCCTTTCCGGCCCCTGCCCCTCAGGATCAACGGGATTTCATGGTCGGGGGTCGCATTGCGAATTTCCTGCCAGGATGGCAGTCTATAACCACCGACAGGTGGGTTCTCCAGATAGTCGGAAAAAGCCACTTTATACAATTCGCAGAAAGGCCACCCTCGAGGCCTCCTTTGCTCTCCTGGTACTCGGGTCAGCACAAGTCATTGATCAGACAAGAAGTACTCGCGCTCCTGCAAAAGGGAGCGATAGAGTACGTCCCAGAGAACCAGAGAGGACACGGATACTATTCCCACTTCTTCCTGGTTCCAAAGAACACAGGGGACCTCCGTCCGATTCTGGACTTCAGCGACCTCAACATGTCGGTCGCCTACAAAAGATTCCGCATGGTGACTCTTCCGGGTCTTATTCCCATGCTAAAGCAGGACGATACCTGCACATCCTTTGGCTCAAGCGACAAGAGATTCCTGCGCTCGAAGTTTTCGACCACCATCTTCAGTTCGAGCCCCTTCCATTCGGCTGTCATCAGCACCAGGGTCTTTACCAATGCATGCAGCAGTGGCAGCGCCTCTAAGGAGACAGGGGCTATTATGTGTTCTCGCATCTGGACGATTGGCTTCTCAGTGTCAGCCCAGACAGGCGTGTTAGCATGGCGATCCAGAGTACCCAGGACCTTTTCGATCTCTGGGCATCTTAATCAACCACAGAAGTCTCTCCTGGTACAGTCGCAGAAACTGCAGTTCATAGGCGCAGTTCTGGACACCGTTCAGGGAAGAGCATTTCTTCCAGACGACAGAGCGGAGCGCATCAGGTCCCTCATCAGGGATCTTTCGTTGAAGACGACCGTCCCAGCCAGGTCGGTCCTTCGCCTGCTTGGACACATGGCTGCGGCCATTCCGACCGTCCCTTTCGCAAGGCTCCACATGGGGGTAACTCAGTGGATGCTCAAGGTGCAATGAGACCAAAGGCAAGACCACATGCAGCATCCGGTCACAATCACAAATACCGCGATTCGAGACTGGCAGTGGTGGCTAGACCCAGGGACACTCTCTATGGGCGTCCCGTTCATAGCGCCTGCCCTAGATGTAATCCTCACCACAGGACGCCCAGGTCTAGGGTGGGAGCACACCTGGACAGGGTGAAGTCCCAGGCACGGGACTTCTCTGGAGGCCCACCTCCATATCAACGTCCTAGAGATGAGGGCGGTCCTTTATGCCCTGCAGGCTTGTCAGTCAGAGATCCCGCCGAGTACTCTCCTGCTTCAGACAGACAACACGGCGGTGATGTATTACCTCAACAAACAAGGAGGCGCACATTCTTACCCCCTTTGCAGGGAGGCCATGAGGGTGTGGGATTGGGTAATCCGACACGGCGTGAACCTGATCGCAGTACATGTTCCCGGGGTGGATAACACAATTGCACACGGCCTGAGTTGCTCCCAGGCCAGAGTCCACGAGTGGGAACTTCTCCAGGAGGTAGCAGAGGATCTGTTTCTTCGATGGGGAACTCCAGAATTGGACTTGTTCGCCTCCCCATCCAATGCAAAACTGCCCAATTTTTGCTCGCTAGATCCAGGGCCTGGTGTTTTCTGGCGAGACGAGTTGTCCCTCTCCTGGGCGGATAGATTTCTCTACGCTTTCCCTCCCTTCCCGTTGATCCAGAGAGTTCTTCTCAAACTACGCAGGTAGCATGCAACAATGATCCTGGTGGCCCCTTTCTGGCCCAGGCAGATCTGGTTCCTCTGCTATCCAGCTGTCCCGGGAACCTCCGCCTCCCGCTGCCATTCAGCTCCCACCTCTTGTCTCAGGAGAAGGGTTCACTGGTCCACCCGGACTTACGCCACTGAACCCTGCACGCATGGCTCCTAGAGACATAGCCATCTTTGGCGCACGGGTCTCAAAAGATGTTGTGGAAGTCCTTTCTCGCAGCCAGAAAGCCTGGCAACGATGTGACGTCACGCCATGAAATGGCGACGTTTTGTCTCTGATGCAAAGCACGCGGCTTTCCTCTTTAGGTTATCCGTGAAAGTGGTGTTAGAGTACCTGCTCTCCTTTCCGTCTGGTCTCCTTACCTCTATTACAGTGCAACTCTTTTGCCATTTCAGCTTATCACCTCGTGGGACAGCTTACTGTGGCACACCAGATGCCTGTCAAGAATTCTTAGAGAGGTGTTACACCTTAGGTCGCCCATTAAGGACCAGTGCCTCCTTGGGACTTGCTCTTCTCCTGGAGCAACTCACGCCCCCTTGAACCTGCCGGATTGCGAGTCGCGCTTTGTCGTGGAAAACGTTATTTTTGGTTGCTGTTATGTCAGCGAGAAGAGTTTCTGAGCTTCAGGCTCTCATGTGCAAACAGCCTTATTTACTTTTCCACCGGGACAGAGGTATCCCTGAGGACCTAATCCTAAATTCTTGCCTAAGTGTGGTTTCCACACTCACTCTCAATCAGGATATTGACCTGCCGGTCTACTTCCTAGTTACCTAATAGAGGAGAGCGCTGCTTCCCACCCTGGATGTTCACCGGCTTCAGGTACTACCTGAGCAGAACTAAGCAGCTTTCTGCACTTGGAACAACTTTTTCGCCTCCTTTACCGAAGGATGAGGGGCAACCAGTATCCAAACAGTCCCTGTCTCACTGGCTTGTCCAGTGCTTTACTGTTATGATATCAACGAAAGTCCTCCCAGGAGCAGTTTGGGGAGCATTCCACTAGGAGTGTGGCCACATCCTTTGCAGCACTTCAAAGCTGTCCACCTCTGCCATTTGTGCTGCAGCCACTTGAGCTCTGTTCATACCTTTATCAGGCATTATAGCTGACTATCGCTTCACGGGCGAAGAGCAAGCTCGCCTGGCAGTGCTACAGGTTCTTCTGTCCTAGGTTTCAGGACCTGGAACGTTTTTCTATTTCCTTCCAGAGTGTTTGTGCCACTATTGCTTGGGAATCAGTCCTATTGTAGTGAACCTGCTGCAGAGAGCTGTCTCAGTAAGATAGTACAGTTATGTAAGAACTCATCAGTAACAGTAGATCTTTGAAAAGTGTCTTGCAGCAGATACCTTCCGCCCATACCTTCCCCTTGGAGGAGGCATTGTTTTAGCCTTTGTTAACAGGGTTTTTCCGTTTGTCTTCTTACGATGGACTGTCTCCCATTCTGTCAGCTCATGGCCGGAAGTCTCCGGGCGGAGAACTGGGGAATTCATGACCGCCTTATGTGCCTACGCCTGACATCAGAGTAACCTGTTTTTCTAGGAGCTGGATGTGTTGTTCATCCACACTGTCTGCAGACTCCTAGCAGTTCTTCTCCAAGGAGGGAGGGAGGCAAGGCATCACTCACTACTTAGGAAAAAGAGATTGGAGAACTGAGGCCCTCAAAACAAGCATCACGTCCGTGACTCAAGGTTGATGTGGTAATGGGTACTTAGAAGGTGTTTACAATCCCAGGTAGCATGACAGATTCCTGACAGGGGATGTCCCCGGAAGCAGCCACCAGCAGCAGTACATGGTAGAATGATCTTATCCCTCTTGGAGGCTTCTTGCCCACCAATTCATAACACAGACTTATGCATGATGTGATCCATCTTGCAATAGTCCGCTTGGCTGTAGGTCTGCAGAAGCTGGTTCAGCGAGGTGACAAACAGCTGGCGTAACCTCCCCGACTTCTCCCCGCCTTCCCTATAGTAGGAGAGAGCACATCTGAGGTCTTATATGAGCTCACTGCATCCGGAGGTGTGTTAGTAACATACCGGGCAGAGTCAACACTTGTTGGTGAACCCTGACACCGTTCGTCTTGGTGGGGCGCAGGGACAACCTTGTCCCTGTGAAAGACCGATAAGGGGAGTCCACCGAAGCTTGAGTTCTGTCCTCTGGCTGACGTGATAGCCACGGGGAAGGTAGTCTTCTCCGCGCGGAGCTCACACTTGCATGGGTTCAATGGCTTCCATGAGCTTTGCCAAACCAGCAAGAGATCCCACTGAGGTAGAGGTTCACATCGAGGGGATATGTGATACAGGCCTTTGAAAGCGTCACCACTGCTTCCTGGCTAATCTCAGCTGACCGCCCACTCCGGTAAGCAGGGATGGCTGTTGTTGACTTTAAGGGTCGATGATCAAGAACCCTTTGGAGGGACCAGGTCTAGAACGTTAGCTACAGAGCAGGATAAGGTCCAGTTTTCCTGACACCAAATGAAACCTTTTCCATTTGAAGGCATCACATTTTGTCGACTTTCGGGATGCCCACCACAGTGTAGACATCCTGAAAGACCCAGAGTCTGGAACCTAGCCGCCAGGAACCAGGGTGTAGGCATTGATTGAAGGTCCGTGCAAGACCTGGTTCATGATATCAGGTTCGGGCGGTACAAAGCCGCCCAGGGTTCTGCAGCTGAGGCTGAGGAGATTGGATACCAGAATGGTGTGGCCAATCTGGGGCCAGATCACCTTCGCTTTGTCCTCCTCACCTGAGTAACACCTTGTGGATAAAGGAAATGGAGGAAGCGAAAGGAGGCCTGGGTTCCACGGCCTGAGAATATCCTGCAGTATTCCTGCTGAGGGGCGTGGCATGGTACAGCTCAGCTAGTGTTCTCCTGGAGGCTTAACAGGTCCACCACAGTTTACAACAGAGAACAGATGGTAGCTACTCTGATGGAGAGACCATTGGATGTCTGGCCTATGCAGCGAGAGCATCCGCCAGTTGGTTCAAGACTCTGCCACGGATGGCTAGGAGGTCCGCCTGGTGCCAGCTGGACTAAGGTCCAGATCTGAGCGCCTCCCTGCATAGCAGATGGGAGTGCGTAAGCACCCTTGTTTGTTGAGGTAGTACATGGTCATGGTATTGTCCATCTGACTTGAACCATTGACCTCGAGCTGAGGAGCGAAGTTACAGCTAGTCTGACTGCTCTGCTCTACAGGTTGATGTGGCATGGACCTCGGGGTCCAGAACCCATGAGCCTGTTATCCCTGGCGTGGCTCCCAGCCCATGAGAGCATTGGTCGTAGTGATTACCATCGGTTTGGGTGACAAACGGATCCTTCTCTGAAATGACCTGGACGGTCCACCATTGTAGCCCACATCCTCTGGGTGAGGTGACTATTGGTCTAAGAGACCCTAACGCTGAGACCACTGTCAAGCCCCATTGAAGGGGCGATGTGCATCTGGCCCAATGGACCACTGAGGTGCGCCGCCATGTAATCCAGGAGGCGGAGTCCTGGTAGCGCAAGTGCTCAACTAAAAATGATTGGGCAAAGGAGGAAAGAACTCCATTTTCCACCGAGCAGGTCTCGGCTGACAAGAGTCTAGTTCTCCCATGAAGCCCATCACCTGGGAGAGGGCACGAGCCCTTGATGGCCTCTGTGATTGTGAGGCCCAGGTGGGAGCAGGCGGAGGGTCAGGTCCCTCTCCACTCTGAAGGGAGGAACCCGCCAGAGCCAATGCCCAGATAGGGGTAACACGAATTCTTGATGCCGCAGATGGCTGCCAGCATCGATGCATTTGTGAGACCCGGGGCCGGCGATAGCCGGAAGGCATGGCTTCGAATTTGTATAGGTCCTCACCCTGAAGGAGGAACTGCTGATGGATGGATGGACTGGGACGGGTAGAATTACCATTCCTGTAAGATCCAGTGAACAGAACTACATGTTTCGCCCAGAGATGGTATGATCTGACTTAGAAGGGTCTGGAAGGTGAGATCTGAGATACTCATCAGGTCGGAGATCCAGGATCGGGCCAACCTCCCATTGCTTGGGCACCAGGAAATACCTGGACACGAAGCCTGGCCGAAGGAGGATCCAGACTGAGCTACAGCCTCCTTGAGGAGTTGAGCAATGTGTCTTGAAGGCTGACGCGCCAACTGAGATCCTTTCTCCTGTGGGCATAGCCTCTGCTAGTTACTGTCAATCTCAGAGGCAGTTCCTGCCGACCACTTCCAGAACCCACCTGTCCGGTCGATACCGACCAGCGGAAATGAAGTGGCGGAGCCGACCCCTTGGTGACCCAAACCTGTGGACGGGTGGAGGCCACCAACCCGCTACTGTGCAGGCTTGAGGTGGAGGAGGAGGCACCTGACCAGCACCGGCCTCTTTGCGGGATGTTGGGGACCTTGCTTGCCAGGGCGCTGAAGCTGTTGTCATTGCTGACCTCCCTGGAAGGAGGACTGGTTCAACCGCGAAGGGAAGAATGTCGAAGGACATGCCTTCGGTTCTTGCCCCAAGAACCCTAGCAGAGGTGGCATCAGCATTAGACTGCTCAATGCGTTGCAGATGACCTGGCACCTCGACCAAAGAGGTCGGTGCTATATGGTTACGCTGCTAACTTGGCCGAGACTGTGGAAAGAAGGATAACTCAGCCAAGCCCCGCGCTGCAGTGGCTACTGCAGCAGCCAGTGAACGGCACAGGAATCACCAATGTCCAGAGCTGCCTGAGCGGTTGTTTAGCAACAGCATGGCTCTGGTCCCGGACCTGTTGACCGTGGTCGCATGTTCTGGGAGATGAGGAGGACTTCATCGTTACCCCAGAAGGGGAGGAGAGAAGGCGATCACTGCTGAGCTAGCCTGACAAGGCTCAGGGATATGCCGCATAAACCTCTGGGCCTAGGGTCCATTTTGACCCTTGTCCGGAGGGTGGTCGTATCTGCAGCGCGTTCAGGCGCCAAACACTGAGGCAGTCACAGGCTCAAACAGATGCTCAGTAGCCCGGGCCAGTGACCTCGTGGGCACCGGTACTTGCGGCCACAGGGCAGATGGACCGGTGGGAGGCAGACGCTAAAGCCAGTGCTGGGCCAGCTGTGGCTTCGCCACTGGAAGGTCGCTGCGGTATCTCTGAGAATATCCGTGAGAGGATATTCACTTTCTTGTATGGGCTGCAAAGGCATACCAGACTCAAATGAGTCAAGGATGCCCTGAAGGAAGAAGACCTTCCTCCAGGCCTGTCACTGATAGCTCATCATGTGAGTGGGGCCAGTGTCTGGAATCAGAGGAACTCGATACAAGGGTCTCCCACCCAAGTCTCAATACGCCTAGGGCGATCAGGAGGACCGATGGACAACCTATGGGGTGCTCAGAGTTGGTCGATCCTCCTAGGGAGTCTTCCTGAGTTTTTTATGGTGGTTCCACCAAAATTGGTAGGGTTTTGTAGGTCGACTAGAAATACGCATCGTCCCACCGAACTCAGAACCGAGGAGTCTGTGTCGGGCCGAAGAGGCTGAGGCCAAGAATGGTTTGTATAGTTGAGCAGACTGCTTTGACCTCAGCAGTTGCGCCATGAGTCTGTAACGTCAACGGAGTTTCCGTCAAGTCTCTCCCTCAGCCCAAGGAGGCGAGAACGTGGCGGTGCTTCTTCCGGAGGTTTGGATCTTTTCGCTACTGACCGACGGGTCCTACTGATCGAGACCACGGCATCGCTCTGTCGTCGAGAAGCTGATCGGAAACAGAGTTCCGTGCTTGTCCTCACTGGATGCCCAAAGGATGGTCTCGCAGGAAGGAAAGAATGAGTCCCAAGGAGTTGCGACAACGTTCGATCAATGAGAAATCTCGTTTTGCCGGCTATTTCGCTCTGTGCCCGGCCTGGAAGGTCCAAAATCACAGCCAAGAAAGCAATTCACCGTGGCCGAGACCGCCTGCTCCTGAGTGCCAGACCGCCGGTCCCAGGAATGCCTTCGGTAGACTAAGATGATTTGGGTGTCATCCTTTTCTTGATCGGGAGGAGTGCGAGTCAAGGCGCCACTTAGTAGGGAGAGATTGGTACACCCGGAAGGACTCGTGAAAGTGGAGCCCAGGTTGAGCGGCACGAAGAAGCTCGTTGGCCAAAGCTTGGGCAGCTTTCTTCAAGGCCGCCATCTGCTCGAGCTGCTCGACTATCCCACAGCCAGAAACCACGGCCTGGCTTCCTTCACCCCCACCGTGGATTACAAGTTCGTCTCTCCTAAGGCACGCCTTATGTCCTCCAGAACGGTGGGATGGAAGGCCTAACAGAGTTGCAAGATTATGTACGCGTTTAGGCAGTAGATTTATTGCGGTGGTGGGATCGTGCAGAGACTTGTCACAAGGACACCGAGAATTCGGGACAACTTATCTCCATATCCCAAGCATTCGGATCTGAACTGGCAAACTCCAGTTTTAAAGCTTAGCAGGTGCGCAAAACCATTGATTTCACCCAGTGCCTATGGTACTGCAAAAGACTAGGAACCTGTATCTTCCAGCGAGGAAGATTTGAGCTAAGCGGTTGGCGAGTTGTGGTGGGAGAGCCAGCTTGAAGACGATCAAGATTTAAAGGGGAAAGGACACAGATAGTGTGATGAACATCATATCCACGCCCTAGAAATATAGGTTACTCACCTGTACAGGAGTTCTAGAAGTGGTATGTTTATCCACACCTATTGGCAAGTCCTTCCGACTTTACCGTTGCTTGAAGGTCTTGTTGGCCTCCACCCACCCGGTAATACCTCGCCCGCCTAGATGCTGAGATTAGCCTGCTGGAAGCTGGTGCTATGATCGGTGGAGGTTTGAGGATGAACACATACCACTCCTAGAACTCCTGTTACAGGTGGGCAACCTGTATTTCCAGGATGGGATATGTTCTTCAATCCACACTTATCACAGACTCCTTGAAGTAGCCTCCAGGAGGAGGGAGGCGCACTCCCTTACTTAGGAATAAGACTGAGAACAGAGTCCAAACCACATCCAGCGTGACTCTAGCTCAATGTGGTAATGAAATAAAGGTGTGCTGACTTCAGGCAGCCTTGCAGATCGGATAAGGACGCCCTAGAAGCAGCCACCGGCAGCGGAATGGCGGGTGGAATGAGCCTTATCCCTTCGGAGGCTCCATGCCCGCCAACCTATAGTAGAGATCTATGTGGACCCACCTGCCATCGTCTTGCTGTCTGTCAGGTCAACTTCATAGGTGACAAACAGCTGACGAACCGCTTTCCCTCAACTTCAGCCGTCGCTCATTATAATAAGAGAGCTTAGGTCCAAAGTATGGAGCCTATATTGGCCTCAGAGGATTGGGTAGAACACCGCAGAGTCAACACCTGATTAAGGTGAATTCGGCACCACCTTCTCGAAGGAATTTTGGTGGGGGGCGCAGGACAAATCTGGTCCTTGTAGACCAGAAATGGAGTACCCTGAGGAAAGCGCCTGAGCTCTCCCATCCTTCTGGCTGACGAATAGCCACCAAGAAAGCGGTCTTCCAAGACTAGATATCGCATCAGCATCGTTTGACTGGTTTATGGCGAGCTTAGCTAGTACCATGTAGATCCCCGGAGGTCGAGGTTCTCACCGAAAGGATATGTGATCAAGGCCTTGAAAAAGCACCCGACCACCTTGTCCTGCGCCATCGACTGCTTGCCGCCCACTCTCGTAAGGATAGATGTTTGGTGTACTTCAGGGGTCATCTCCTGCCTAGCTGAGAAAGGGACTAGTAACCAGAATGTTAATAAGGAAACGTTAGTTAGGTCCAACCCTTGTCCTGACACTAAATGGAGACTCTCCATTTGAAAGCATAGCATCTGCTGGCTTCCTTAGGACACTTCAATGACGCTGAGACCTCGTTAGAAAGACCCGTCTGAACCTAGCTCCCAGGAACCAGACCGCCAGTGTAGCATTGAAAGTCTGATGGAGAACCTCCTTTGCTGACTGGAGATCAGGTCCGAGGGCTGAAGCCACTCAGAGCCTGAGCTAAGGCTTAGGAGATCTGACACTAGAACTGGCCAGGCCGTCTGGGCTACTAGAATCACTCGCGTTGTCCCTTCGCCTTGAGAAGCACCTTGTGATCAAGGAAATGAGGAAGGTATGAAGGGCCCGGGTCCACGGCCCTCGAAGGCATCCCCTGTGCTAGCCCTGCTGAGGTGGGGGTGGAGAACAGCCCCAGCTTCACATTCACCTTGAGGCTAACAGGTCCACCTGAGGTTTGGTGGGAACTGATATTGCACTCCTCGCAGGGAGAGATCACCGCAGATGGCACCTATCCGCCTATGCATCGCCAGATGGTTGAGACCCTGCTACATGAATGGCTAGGAGATCCGCCCAGGCTGATCACTGTTACCAAGTGAGGGTTTCTGCACAGGCAAGGAGTGTGTCCTGCCTCAACAGTTGAGGTAGTACATGGTCGGTGTTGTCCGTCTGAACTGAACCACTTGACCCTGTACAAACAGACCAATGGCGGAGGTCTACAATCGGCTCCAGCAGGCGATGTGGCACGATTCTGAAAACCAGAGGCCGGGCTCTGAGCTTCCCAGATGGGCACCCCAACCCATCAGAGAGGCGGTCATCAGAGTGCCCATCAGCTCTGGGCGAACAAACGATACCTCCCAGATGAGCTAACGAGCCACCGTAGCGCCCACATCTCCTGGGTCACGGCCACTGGCTGGTCCAGAGACCGAGCGCTTGGACCATTGGCTGGGCTATCCCCATTGTAGGGGACGACATGCCAGGGGCCCAACGGACCACGCTGGTGCAGGCCAAGAGGCCCAGGAGGCGAGAAAGTCCCGAGTAGGGATTGCCCAACCAATGACAAAGGAGGAAAGGACCTCGGCCCTGCCTGGGTCGAGCCGGGCACTGGCTCAAAGAAAGTCGAGCTCTGCCTCAATGAATGGAATCACCCGCTATGGCATGAGTTCCAACTTGGCCTGAGGAGGCCAATCTGAGAGTGGACCTGAGGGCCAGATCCTGACCGCTTCCACCCAACCTGAAGGGGCTGCAATCAGCCAGTCATCCAGGTATGGTACACCTGAACCTCGCGCCGCAGGGAGGTTAATGAGGGGAAGGGTGGAAGGGAGGGGCAGCTGCGGAATAAGGGGTGCTAGCTGCACATTCGAGCAGACTTGATAGACCTCTAGGCCTTTATCTGCTGGCAAATTTCGTATGTTCATATGTTCCTACCCTCTATGCAGGGAGGCAATGAGAGTTTGGGATTGGGCTGTGCAACACAACCTACACCTGACGGCGGGTTCATGTTCCGAGGGTCGAAAATATGCTGGCAGACCACCTCAGACGGTCATCAGCAAAGGCTCACGAATGGGAACTGGATCAGGGGGTAGTAGACAACCTCTTCCTGCGCTGGGGAACACCTCAGGTAGACCTGTTCGCATCTCCTCACAATGGAAAACTTCCCGCCTTCTGCTCGCTCGCTCCAGGGCGAGGCATTTTTTGGAGGGACGCTTTGTCCCTAGACTGGAAGGACAGATTCGTCTATGCCTTCCCCCTGATTCCAAGGATCATACACAAACTCAGTTCACAAAGAGCTCGCATGATCCTAATCGCTCCTGCAACAGTATTCAGAGGAACCTCCACTTCCTCTTCCTCTGTCACAACTTTTGTTGACCCAGGATCAGGGACCTGGATTCATCCAGGTCTCAAGTCCTCCAGTTGCATATGGCTCCTGCAGAAAGTAGCTCAAGCCAGATTAGGGGTCTCCCCACTTGTGGTTGAGATTCTGGTGGAGGCCAGAAAGCCTTCCACTAGGATCTACCCACGCCATAAAAAGGATATGGTTCTCGATTTGGACTTCTTCCAAGGATTTCGAGCCATTCTCGTGCCCTGTCGGAAGAATTCTGGACTATATAAGTCATCTCTTTGACCTGGGTCTCAGACATTCCTCCTTGAAAGTTCACATGGCGGCTATTTCCGCTTCCCATGTTCCTTTTAGGGACAGAACTTTTGCATAGCTGGAGGTCTCTAAGACTTTTCTTAGAGGGGTTCTCCATTTGAAACCCCCTTTTCACATTCCTGCACCTCCTTGGGATCTGAATTTTATTCTTGAGAAGCTTACCCTGCCTCCTTTTGAACCAGCAGCCTCAGCAGACTTATTCCTATCCTGGAAGACTCTCTTCCTAGTGGCCATTACATCAGCTCGATGCATCTCCGAGCTTCAGGCCTTGATCATGCGAAAATCCCGTATTTGATTTCACAAGGAGCGTGTGGCTCTGCGTACCAACCCCAAGTTTCTCCCTAAGAGTGGTAGCAGAATCTACGTTGAAATCAATCCAGTGAAGGCTACCTGCTTTCTTTACGCCTAACACTCCAATCAAGGGAATACCTCTTACATACCGGATGTTCATAGAATACTGAGATACTACAGCACTAGGGCAGAAGGATCTCAGGAATCTGATCAACTTTTTTGTCTCTTTGCTCACAAAAAAGGAGGCAATGCTGTTGCCAAGCAATGCCTATCTAAATGGCTGGCTCATTGCATCACTTTCTGTTACAAGTATCACAAGACCCTGCCGGGTCAAGTTAGAGGCCACTCCACTAGGGGTGTCGCTGCCTCTGCGGCTTGTTTCAAGAATGTGTCAGCGACTGACATTTGTGCAGCCGCCACTTGGACTTCTGTCCATACCTTTACAAAACACTACAGTTTGGACATTGCCTCTGGCCATAGAGCAGGCTTCGGGCTGGCTGTTCTGCAAGGTCTCCTTTCTTGAGACCCTTACAGCCAGAGGTTCTATGGTTGTGTAGTTTTCCTCCTCCTGTGTGCTTCTCCTTGTTTCAGACTGCTTGGGACTCAGTCATATATGTAATTACCTACTGCAAGAGCCCTCTCGAAGTAAGATAGTACAGTTACGTAAGAACTTACCATAACATAGTAGATCTTCGGAGAGGCTCTTGCAGAGGTACTGCTCTTCGCCTTCCCTCCATCCCCCTCAGCTTTTTCAGCTCCTTTTACAGGAAGGAAATATCCAGCTTATCTCTCGTCTTGCCTTTTTGGCCTTTGGCAGGAAAAGAACTGGAAGGCAGGCATGGGGGACTGCCCTTTATACTGACGTTGCCTGACGCCAGTTACCTGACGTGGTGGCGGTCCCCCGCCAGAGACTGCTAGCTAGAAATGTTTCCGTGGGGTCCTGACATCTGCCGGTTTCAGTCTTATATGTAATTACCTACTGCAAGAGCCTCTCTCGAAGATCTACTGTTACGGTAAGTTCTTACATAACTGTACTTTCTAGGAGTGGTATATGTTGTTCATCCACACTTCTTGGCATGTCCCTTTCCCCTTTAAGGATTGTTGGAAGGTCTTCAACAGGCTCTTCCCACCCACGTGGTACAGCCCTCGGTTCCACCCCATGGCCTTGAATCTTGGCCACTGGAAGCCAGGTTTGTGCATCGCACCGGGGTCGGGTAGGTCGTGTGGATGAACAACATATACCACTCCTAGAACTACTGTTACAGGTGAGTAACCTGTTTTTCTAGGGATGTGGATATGTTGTTCATCCACACTTCTTGGCAGACTGCAAGCAGTTCTCTGGGAGGAGGGAGGCAAGTCGCACACCCCCTACTTTGGGAACAGAGACTGGAGAACTAAGGCCTCAAAACCAGCATCCCAACGTGACTCAAGGTTGATGTGGTAATGGGTGATGAAGGTGTTTGCTGTCTTCTAGGTGGCAGCCCGACAGATTTCCTGGATAGGGATGTCCCTGGAAGCAGCCACCAACTCAGCAGTATGGCGGGTAGAATGAGCTCTTATCCCACTGGGAGGCTCCTTGCCCACCAACCTATAGCAGAGATCAATGCAAGATGTAATCCATCTTGCAATCGTCCGCTTTGCTGCAGGTCTGCCAGAAGCGGCTTCAGTGTAGGTGACAAACAGCTAGCAAACGTCGCTCCGAATTTCCGCTGTCCTCTCCTTATAACAGGAGAGAGCTCGTCTCGGGTCCAGAGTATGGAGCCTGTACTCTGCATCGGAGGTGTAGTTCGGGTAGAACACAGGCAGAGTCAACACCTGGTTAAGGTGAAACTCTTGACACCACCTTCGGAAGGAATTTTGAGTGGGGGCGCAGAACAACCTTGTCCCTGTGGAAGACCAGATAAGGGGGAGCCAACCGAGAGCACCTGGAGCTCCCCTGTCCTTCTGGCAGACGTGACGGCTTCCAGGAAGGCAGTCTTCCACGGCAAATGTGACATCTCACACTTGTGTATTGGTTCGAATGGCTTGCCCATGAGCTTTGCCAAGACTAGCAGTAAATCCCAAAAAGCGACAGACCAAATTCTCCTGTACCACTGTCTGCTGACCGGCCTGCGCCTGGTAAGCAGAGATGGCTGCCAGGTGCACCTTAAGGGTCAAAGACCTTCTCTGGACAAAGACCAAAGGTAGTTTAAAATGCTCACCACAGTACAGGACAGAGGGTCCAGGCCCTTGCCCTGACAACAAATGGAAAATCTTTTCCATTTGAAGGCACAGCACTTTCTGGATGCTTCTACTACTGTGAGTACATCCTTGGAGAGACCCAAAGCCTGGAACTCCAACCGCTCCAGGTACCAGGCTATGAGGTGCAGGGATTGAAGGTCGGATGGAGGACGCCCCTGATTGACAGAGATCAGGTCCAGGCATGCTGGAAGATGCTTGGGGAGCCTGTTGCTGAGGCTGAGGAGATCTGGATACCAGAACTGCGTGGCCAGTCTGGGGCTACCAGGATCACCTGCGCCTTGTCCCTCCTCACCTTGAGGAGCACCCTGAGAATCAAGGGAAATGGAGGGCAGGCGTAGAAGAGGCCTGGGGTCCACGGCCTTGAGAAGGCATCCCCCTGTAGCGATCCCTGCTGAGGCGGGCGGGCGTGAAACAGCCTCAGCTTGGTGGTCTCCCTGGAGGCAAACAGATCCACCATCTGTTTGCCCCAGTGGGAGAAAGTACAGTTACGCAAGAACTTACCGTAACAGTAGATGTTCGAGAGGAGCTCTTATGGCGAGGCTATAACAGTTAGGACTATCACTTGAGCTTTTCGATATCGGAGAAAACTTTTCAGCCAGCAGTATACAGCAGGAACTGCCTCCGTGTCGGCCCCGCCCATCAGCCCTGGTACAAAAAGGTGGACCCAGCTCCACCTCAGTTCCCCGCCAAGGCCCACGAACAAGCTCTGACAAGAGAAGGAGACAAAGTGCTCGATGAAGATGTAGATGATGATCTGCACACCTCGGGGAAAGGCGGTTGAAAAGTAACACCTACTGCAAGAGCTCCTCTGAAGATCTACTGTTACGGTAAGTTCTTACGTAACTGTACCTATCTTACTCAAGTGGGAGCTCTTGCAGCAAGTAAACAGTTAGGACTGAATACCAAGCAGTCCCACGCCAAAGAGGTCATCGACCCCGGAGGTGGAATATACTGACTCCAGAGGCTTAGGACAAAAGTCCCTGCAAAACAGCCAGACCAAAACTGCACGGCGTCTGGAGACGATATCAAGCTGTAATGCTTGACAAAGGTATGCACCGATTCCAGGTAGCGGCCGTGACATATGTCCCTTATAGAGCCATTTCTCAGGGCGGCAAAAGAAGCAGACACTTCCTAGTAAAGCGTACCCCTGACTGGACCCGGTAGGGGTTTATTATGCTTTCATAGCAGAAGGATACGCAGTGGATGATCCACTTCAAAATAGTCTGCTTGGTCACGGTTTGCCCAAGCATTGTAGTGCAAAGAGCCACAAAGAGTTGCTCCGACTGACAGTGCATAGCACGTCTTTTGAGGTAATACCTCAAAGTCCTGTGGACGCCAATGTGTGAAGGAGTGCTTCCTCTATTAGATGGGGAAGGAAAATAGACTGGAAGGTTAACCGACTGGTTGAGGGTCAACTCGAGACCACTTTCGGAAGAAACTTAGGATTTGTTCTAAGGAAACACTTTCCTGTGGAAACCAAATGTGCTCTTTACACATCAGAGCCTGAAGCTCAGAAACTCTTCGAGCAGAGGTAATAGTAACCAAAACACACCTTCAGGAAAGATAACAGCTGCTCACAATCCACTGCCGGCTCAAAGGGAGGGAGGGTGAGCTTCTCCAACACAAAAGGAGATCCCAGGGTGGGATAGGATCCCTAATGGAGGTCTCATATGCAAAATTCCTCTCAGAAAGGTGCGGCTACATCCAACTGTGCTAATGCCTTGTCTCCAATCAGAGCATGATAGGTGGGAGACAGCCCACACGTGCACCTTAATAGAGGAGTAACTCAGGCCATGTTGGTACAAAGAGAGGAGGTACTGTAACGCTTAGTTCACTGGACAGGTGACGGGGTCCAAAGGCTGTGACGAGGCCCATAAATAAAACCGCTTCCATTTCATAGCATAGGCGGAGTGGGTGGAGGGCTTCCTCGCTGACACTAGGACTGCTGCCACCTCCAGGGAAACCCTGTATCTCTGTTGAGCTACGTCTGAAGGAGCCAAGCATGCAAATGTAAGGAACGGAGATCCGAATGGACCACCGACCCCTGTTCCTGGGATAGCAACTGCGAGCATATGGGCAGCGGAGTTGGAGGTTCCGTGGATAACCACTGCAGGAGTGGGAACCAAATCTGCCGAGGCCATCAGGGGGGCTACTAGAATCATTCGAGCCCCTTCTGTCTGTAACTTCAGCAGGACTCTCTGAATGAGAGGGAAGGGCAGGAAGGCGTAGAGAAACCTCCCTGCCAGGCAAAGGGATAACGCGTCTGGCCAGAAAACTCCAGGCGAGTGCTCTCGCGAGCTAAAAACTGGCAGTTTGGTGTTGTGTGGTGACGCAAAGAGGTCCAGCTCTAGATGACTCCACTCATCAAAGAGCTGATCTGCTATGGACTGTGACAGCTCCCACTCATGCGCTCTGGAACGAGACCAACTTAAGCTGTCGGCCAGATTGTTCAGGACGCCTGGAATGTGCACTCGCGGACAGCAGAATGTGCCGCTCCAGCGCCAGACTGTCATCGCCTTCCTGCAAAAGGGATACGAATGAGTACCCCTTGCTTGTTGATGTAGAAGACGACTGCCATATTGTCTGGTTTGAATTAGAAGAGAGCCCGGCACCAGGTCCTCTTGAAAAGCCTGTACGTGAGCACAGAGTATCGCTCGCATCTCCAATACACTGATATGGAGAGATCGCTCCTCGCGTGTCCAAACCCCTTGCGTTTGATGAGCACCCAGGTGCGCTCCCCATCCCAGATCCGATGCATCTGTCGTAAGAGTCTGACCTGGTGGCTCCGGACGAAACCTGACCCATTTCTCCAAATTCCGAGGGTCCATCCACCAAAGCAAAGTTCTCCTGACTGGCTCGGTGATACTCACCAGAAAGTTTAGATCGTCGTAGGCCCTGGTCCCACTGTAGCCTAAGCATCCACTGTGGTACCCACATGTGGAGGCGGGCCAGAGGAGTGACTGGAATGGCGCCGCCATGTGCCCCAGTAGCCTGAGGAAGTTCCACGCTAGAACTCGAGGAATTACTGAGATCCATTCGCCAATCTCTTGCAGTTATCGCCCTGTCCGGTAGGAAAGCCATGCCCTGGATAGAATCAGGACCGCTCCAGTGAAGGCGAGTCTTTGACTGGGCTCGGAGGATGATTTCTGAGGGTTCAGGGTGATCCCAGCTCTCGGTACAGAGTATAGGTGTCTCCAAGGGCGTGAAGTAGGCTTGACCTGGACGGGGCTGTAAGCAGCCAATCGTCAAGGTAAGGGAAAACGTAGTTCCCCATGCGCCTTAGAGCCGCAGCTGCCACCGCCAAGCATTTTGTAAAGACTCACGGAGCGGAAGAGAGGATGAACGGAAGAACTCGGAAGTGGTAGTGCTCTCCTTGGAAGTGGAACCTCAAACTTTCGGTGGGGAGGGAAGACCCCGATATGCATATATGCATCTTGCATGTCTAGGGAGCAGAGCCAGTCTCCTTGGTGCAGCAGGGGGGAGTAGCCCTAGAAGGGTCACCATCCTGAACCTTTTGTACTATATAAAGAGATTGAGAGAGCGGAGGTCCAGAATGGGACGAAGGTCCTGCATCTTTTTTGGGATCAGGAAGAAGTGGAAATAAAACCCCTTTCCCACTGATGCAAGGGGACTAGCTCTATTGCCTTTTTCTGCAAGAGGGTCTGAATTTCTCCTTCTGTCAGTGGGATGTGAGAAGGAGGATATCTGGAGTACTTTGGTGGAGTATTTGGAGGGAACTCCGTGAACTCTAGTGTGTGCCCTCTCCTGATAATGTCCAAGACCCATTGGTCCGCAGTTATCGACCTCCACCATTCGAGATGAAGGGAAAAGCGTCCCCCGACCATCTCCCAGAGTCTTCCTTTGGGGGGGGGGCGGAAGGGAGTCATTGGGCTGAGCTGGGCATGAGCAAAGAGGCCTGGGAGGACTTGGGCCACGGTTGGAGTGCCTCCAGGTTGCTGGTTACTGGCTCTCCCTCTAAAGCCGCCTCTCTGACCCTGCCAATTACCACGGGCTTGTCCACCTTGACCACCTGAGGGCTTGCAAAATGGCCATTTCCGTCGCTGGTCGCCGCAGTACATTTGGCAGACTGACCAGATGGACTTGCCAGACTCCTGGAGAAGAGAAATCAAAGCTTCCGTCTCTTGCGCAAACACCATGGTACCCTGGAATGGCAAATCCCTGATATCGGACTGCAGATCCTGATGAAAACCTGAAACTCAACCAGGCGTGGCACCAAAAGCACACTCCAGAAGCGGCTGCCGTATCAGCAGTGTCGTACGAGGTCTCAGGACATGAGAACCTACGTCGGAGCCTGATTTAACAATGTCCAGAAGTTCCGTCTTCTGCTCGGAATCTGGCATGGCTCTCAGTAGCTCTTGTCCCCTCTCCCACAGAGCATTCTGGTACTGGACCATATGCGTCAGGAAGTTAAGGGACCAGATGGAGCAGGTGGAGGCAGAGTAAACTTTCTTGCCCACCTGGTCCAAATACCGAGACTTCGGATCGGCAGGCTGTGAGCGAAGGTGCTCCGGCTGCCTGGACTTGTCATGGGCAGCCGTGATGACCTAAGAGTCCGCCTGAGGGTTCTCTGCTAAAAAGGCTTCTGCCCTCGGGGCCTTATACAGCCTGTCCGATTTTTTGGGAACAGCCGGGATGGAAGCCGGATGCTTCCAGGTAGTCCGAGTCAGGTCCTGGAAAGTGTCCACTAAAGGAGGGACCACCAATGGTTTCGGCTCCTTTTGCCTCAGGTATTTGGCCAACCTTCAGCGTTCCAGATCCAGGTCCTCAGTTTCCCACTCATTGGAGGCCTGGATATGCCTCATGACGTCCATAAAGGTCGGATCGTCTGGAGGCGAGCGAGGCTGGTCCTGCTCTCCCGGGGACCGCCCCATCGTCGAGAGAAGAAGAAGATGTCGAGAAGAGAGGGAGATAGATTACTAGGTCTGGAATAGTCTGATCTCTCCTCATACCAGACTCCCTCTGTCGGGTGGTAGCTGGGGACCGCGTCGGCAGTGCTCTTGTCTAGGAGAACGAAAAGGGCTGCGAGTGTGAGACCTGGACCGGCGACGGTTTCCAGAGTCTTTGGAGCGTCGGCGGTGGTCTCTGGACTGGGTGCGGGAACGAGCCCTGGATGGAGGTGTAGGCGGCCGCTCTGGGGACTTCCTCGGGGAAGGCTCACCTCCAAGCTGTGGTTTGCCCGCCGGGTCCGAGACCGGTGTCTGGCTCGGAGACAGGGGGTCCGCTTCTGGACCTGTCCCCACCAAAAGGAGAACAACTCCTGCAGCTCATCCTTCGAGAAAATCTCAGCAGCTCAGCCCGGAAAGGGAGTATTCGGGACATCGGCCCGCGAAGAAGAGCCCTCTTGGGAGCCCGGGGGGGGGGGGGAGAGAGGCAGACTTGGGAGACGGGGACGTCAGCTCTTCTGTGGCCATGCCCGCACCCTACGCCCCTTCAACTGGCGTCGGTGGTGGGACCGACGACGGGGTGCCGCCAGACAGTGCTTCGGCTCCAGAGGCGTGCCTTTAGCAGGCGGCGCCGGTGCCTTCAGAGGTGGGGCCGAAACTTTTACCTCCAAGGGCTTAGTGGTAACCCATAGCGGGGTTGCTTTAGGCTTGGCCGGCTTCTCCCCTGATGGGCCGGCCTTGGCAGATTTCGAATGCTCGCCTGAGCCCGGGGAAACACGGGCCTTCTTAGGAGAGGGCAGCGAGCGAGAACGGGACTGTGACTGGGACCGGTGCCGGAACAGACTACGGTCTTTCCCGTGGTGCTTGGTCTTCTCCTTGCACTCCCCCTCTGAGGAGTGCAGATCCATCTTCTTTTCTAAAAGGAACACCTTCAGGGCCTTGAAACGTCGGATCTGGGTCCGGCCGGTGAATGCCTGGCAGGCTGAGCACGCCGCAGTGTCGTGGTCTGGCCCGAGGCAAAAGATGCAGCACTTGTGCCCGTCCTTAGCACGGATCTGCCTCCCACAGTCGCAGTTGTTCTGGTGTGGCTCTGGAGAGACCGACGACGGCGAAGACATCCGTCGAAAACACTGAAAAACCATCGAAAACGATACAAAAACGGGTTGAAAAAATACAGTTATTTAGCTGTTTCTGGCAAGCTGGAAATGAAGGCTTCTTCTCACATGTGCGGGATGCGGCGGGAAAAGAACTGAGGTGGAGCTGGGTCCGTCCCCTTTTGTACCAGGGCTGACGTCGGGGGCGGTCCCTGCTGTATACTGCTGGCTGAAAAGTTTTCCGGAGGGTCCTAGTGCCTGCGGCATAGTCCTAACTGTTATAGCCTGCTGCAAGAGCCCCCATTCAAAGTAAGATCAAGCTGTAAGCTACCTCTGGATGGAGAGACCACTTGTGGGATGTCTCGCCTATGTGGCTGAGGGCATCTGCCCGTTGATTTGAGGCTCCTGCCACATGGATGGCTAGGAGATCCACCTCCAGTCGGCTCTCGAGTGTCCAGATGTGGAGTGCTTCCCTGCACAGCAGCCGGGAGTGTGTGCCGCCCTGCTTGCTGAGGTAGTACATGGTCGTGGTAGTGTCCATCTGGACTTGAACCACTTGACCCCGAAGCTGTTGAGCGAATGCGGTCAGTGCCAGTCTGACCGCTCTGAGCTCCAACAGGTTGATGTGGTAAAGGGACTCCTCGGGGGTCCAGAACCCGTGGGCCCCGTTGTCCCCATGTGGGCTCCCCAGCCCATGAGAGAGGCATCGATCATGAGGACGACTGTTGGCTCAGGGCAGACAAATGGGATCCATTCCTGCAACCAGTCTAGGACGATCCACCACTGAAGAGCATCCCACATCTTCTGGGTCACAGTGATCAGCTGGTCGAAACGACCTACGTGCGGATTCCACTGAGCGGCTAGCTCCCATTGAAGGGGGCGCATATGCCACCTGGCCCAACGGACCACGGTGGTGCAGGCTGCCATGTAACCCAGAAGGCGCAGAAAGTCCCAAGCAGGGCGCAATTGCCCAACCAGAAATGATTGGGCAAAGGAGGAGAGAACCTCCACCCTGTCTGCCGGGAGCCGAGCTCTGCCCCGATGAAGCACATCATCTGAGAAGGCACGAGCTCCGACTTGGTCTCATTGATCAGCAGGCCAAGATGAGAGCAGGTCTGGAGGGCCAGGTCCCTGGACCTCTCCACCTCTTGCTGGGTGGAACCTGCTAAGAGCCAATCGTAGAGGTAAGGGTATACCCTGACCCCCTCGATGCCTGAGGTGGGCTGCCACCATTGCCATGCATTTGAAGACCTGTTGGGCCGATGACAGGCCGAATGGCATGGCTCGGAACTCGAAAAGGGTTCCCTCTGCTCTGAAGTGGAGGAACCATTGGTGAGACGGATGGATTGGGATGTGAAAGAATGCGTCCTGAAGATCCCGTGAGCAGAACCAAGTTTTGCTCCAGGGATGGTATGATCTGAGACAGAGTTACCATCTGAAAGGTACACGGCCTGATATACTGATTTAGGTCATGCAGATCTAGAATGGGGTGCCAGACCCCCATCTGCTTCAGGACCAGGAAGTACCTAGAAACAAACCCTGGGTGGACTGGAGGATCTGCCACTCGGACCACTGCCTCCCTGAGGAGGAGCTGGGCTATGTAGTCTCTCAGAGCCGACTGAGTGTTGGCTGATACTCTCTCCTCCTGTGAGGCGTGGGCTCGGCTGGGTGGGCACTGCTCAAATTCTAGAGGCAGACCCTGGCCAACCACTTAAGACCCACCTGTCCATGGTAGCAGCGGACCAGATGGAAAGAAAGTGGCGAAGCCGACCCCCCCACGGGAGGACCCAGAGCTAGTGTGACGGGAATGGGGTGGCCACCCTTATCCCGTCACTGGGCAGGCTTGGAGGAAGAGGGTCCAGGGCCTGAACCCTGACCTTCTCTGCAGGCCTTGGGCCGGAGGTGCCAAGCCTGTGCCTACTGATGCTGTCCTCCCTGAAAGGAGAACTGCTGGGCCGCAGGAGCAGAGTGTCAAAAAGGTTTCTTCTTAGGCCCAGAAGCGCTTTGAGCAGAAGTAGCAGAGTCCAAGGTGGCATTAGACTGTTCGATTTACTGAAGGTGACCATCCATACCTGGACGAAGAGATCGGGTGCCCAGGAAAGAAATATCAGCAAGTTTGTGCTGGGTATCCGTCGTGAAGGTGGAAAGACTCAGCCAAGTCCTGTGGCATGAGGCAACTGCGGCTGCCACTGAACAGGCACATGAGTCCCCAATGTCCAGAGCCGTCTGAAGCTGCTGCTTGACAACGGCATGGCCTTGGTTCCGGACCTGCCTGACGATAGGCTGAAGGTCCGTGGGGAGATGTGGGGGAACACCGTCCAAGAACCCTAGAAGGGCATGGGAGAAGTGCACCATGACGACGGCTGAGCTTGCCTGACAGAGGCCTTAAGAGGAGGCCGCACAGACCTTCCTGGCAGAGTGGTCCAGTTTCTTGGACTCCTTGTCTGGGGGTCTATCGGTGTCCGTAGAACTGCCTGTACGTCTGAACACAAAGGCGGTCACAAGGCTCCCAGCTGAGGGATGTTCTGTGAACCCCGAGAGGGACCCCATGGGCACCACATACTTGTGGGCCATCCGGGCAGATGGCACTGGGCAGGAAACAGGATGCTGCCAAAGCTCCAAGGCCTGGCCAACAATGACTTCAGCCACAGTAAAGGCTTCCGTCAGGGTATCCCCTCTCTTGAGAATGTCAGTGAGAGGATACTCCGCCCATTTCTGGATTGGTTCCAGGGACATCCCCCTGGATTCGGAGATAAGGCGGAGAATCCCTTGAAAGGATGAAGGGCCTTCCTCCATCGACAGATCACCGGCCGACTTGTCATCCCAAGGGTGAGAGTGAAGATCGGAGTCATCTGAATCCGAGGAATCCGGATATAACGGTCAGCAGCCAAGGTCGCCCTCAACGTGCCTGGGGCAATCAGGCATGAGGGTGACCGAGATCCTGTCAGGAAGAACTGGGGTTGACCGAGCATCCTTCATAGGAGCCCCTCCTAAAGGTTGTTTAGGCAGCGGCTCCACCACAATCGGTGGAGACCCCGCTATCGGCCGAACCGAAGCGGGTTTAGCCAGCTCCATGGGTGGGGGAAACCAATTTCTCCAGTTCCAAAGGAGTCAGCTTCAGCCTAGGAGGCGAAAGCGAAGTAATGGCATGAGTAGAGACCGTGGTCGGCTTCTGCCCGGCCAGGATTAGCTGCTGCCACTTAGATCCTTGTATCGTCGGCAGAGCTTCCGCCAAAGCTTCTCCTCATCCGGACCAATGGCATCGCCTCTTTTTGGAGTGCTTATGCACCTTCCTCGGCCTGTCGGTTGAGGGGGTCAGAGATCTCGACCCGGATCGGACTGGCTTAGCCGGTCACTCGGGAGATACCGTTGGGACCGGTGACTTCCCGGGATCAGGGACCGGTTCCTTGATGGGATCCCCAGCTGGCTGAGTCACCTCATTGGGAAAAGACAGGACCGGGGTATTATTAAGAGAGTCGTCGACCAGAACGGGCGACAATGGATCGATGGGATCGAGAACGATCTCAACCTCGTCGATTGAGACCTCGGTCGACTAGTCAGATGGCAAGACCCGAGAAGCCAGTCACCGAGGAGGCAACTTTGACCGAAGTCGAAACTGACGGCTCCTGGGAATGAGATCGCCCATGATCCCAAGAGTGTCTTCATTGAGACGAAGACTGATTCAGATCCTTATCCTCTTACAGGACCGAGAGGGAGTGAGAGCCTGCAGGTCCCTGGTCTTGGTGGGGGAGAGAGTGGCACAACTCTGGAAGGAACCAAAGGTAGAGCCCAAGTTGAGAGGAACGAAAAACGACAGACAGGAAGACTCTGAGGCCCGCGATGCTTCTTCTTCAAAGGCCTGCATTTGCTCCAGCTGTTCGGTGGATCCCGCAGCCGCGGAGACCGCCAACCTGGCCTCTTTAGATTTCACTGGAGGATTCCGTCTTTTGGGCCTGCCCAATTTGAGGCGTGTGAGACTATCGTTGAGGAAGTTCGGGTGAAAAGGAAGACACATCTTGCAAGTCTTTGAGTCACGGACGACACCTAGACAGTAAACGTACGTGGCAGGCGGATCAGTGTGCAACATTTTTTGGCCACTCGGGCACCGTGAAATCGGGGACGATTTATCTTCCATGATGGAATGATGAGAATCACCGTCGCTAACTTCGAGCGAGGCAAAGTTTCAGAATAACCGAAGGTTTTGAAGCCAGGGCCTACAAAAAGCGAGAGCAAAGAGGAAGAAACCTGAATTTTCCAGCGGAAAGGAAGATTTGGCATCATGGGGCAGAGCCGAGGGCTATACCACCCTAGTGGGTGGGAGGAGCCAGCTTGAAGACCTTCCGGCGATCCTTAAAGGGGAAAGGGACATGCCAAGAAGTGTGGATGAACAACAGATCCACGTCCCTAGAAGTAGAATGATATTTAACATCTATGTATCATTCCTGGGAGATAGATCAGGTAGAGGTGCAACGTTATTTGGAAGGATTCCAGTTTTAGCTCCGGATAGTGGGATATGGAGAATTTAATGGCCATTATAACTCTGCAGGAAATATTAGAGACTATAAGTACTTTGAAAGAAGGTACCTCCTGGGAGGGATGGGATTTCAAATTATTTTATAAGACACAGTATGGAGACATTATAGCTCCCTGTTTGACCAAAGTGTTTTATTTTTGTTTGACACAAAATTTAATACACTCAGATTTTCTAAAGTTTTGGTTATTTTTACATAAAAGGGGATAGGAGAGATTTGAAAATTGAGACCCATTTGTCTCAAACTCTGATTTTAAGATCTTTACTAGTATTTTACAAAAGAGGCTTAGGAGGGTTGCACAGCATCTGATTCATCCTGTGCAGACCTGCTATACCCTGAAAGGAAATATAAAGGAAAATTTATCAATAATTAGAGATGTGGTGGATTTCAGTAACAGAAGGAGTCAGCTCGATATGTGCTGTCCTTGGATCAGCATAAAGCATTTGATAAAGTGAGTCATGATTTTTGTTCTTCATTTTAAGGGTTTATGGGATTCCTGTACCTTTCATGCAATGGTTACAACTGGTGTATAAATATGCTGAGGTTACACCTCTAATTGCAGGCAAGGAGGGGAACTGGATCCCGGTAAAACTTGGTGTGAGGCAAGGGTGTCCCCTGAGCCTGCTGTTATATACCTTTGTTCTGGATTGTTTAATTAGACACATCTTGCTGAATTCGACTATACAGAATATTCTGGGTGTGCACAGGCCCTAGGAGATAAAACTGGTGGCCTATGCGATGATTTATGTTTATTTCTCAGAAATGAGGACAGTATTTTTGCCATGGTGCAAGAGATTACCATATATAGTAAACTTTCAGGGGCTAGTTTGAATTTTCAGAAGTGCAGGGGACTAAGGGTCGGGTCTGCAGATGTAGGGGCTTCTAGTATAGGAGAAATTGCCATTTCAAGGGACCCTATTAAGATACTTGGTGTGTTATTGGGGGAAGGGGATATGGCCAGTAAAAACTGGGAAAGTAATCTCATCTGTGAAAGGAAAGTGAACAGGTGGAAAAATTGGAAATTTTCAAAAACGAAACAGGTTTTTATCATAAACAATTGTTAGCACCCTGCTTGTTATGTCAGCTCGGTATTCCCACTGCCCCTTAAGTGGGAAACAAAACTGCTGAGAGTCTTTTTTCAAATGTTATGGGGGGTCAAGGCTTAATCCAATTCCTCCTATACTAGAAGCCCCTACATCTGTAGACTAGACCCTTAGTCCCCTGCACTTCTGAAAATTCAAACTAGCCCCTGAAAGCTTACTATATCTGGTAATCTCTTGCACCAAATGGGTTAAGCTGGAAAGGAAAATGGGGCCAGCCATCCGACAGGTGTGTGGTTTACAGACCACCAGCCCAGGAGGAAGAAACAGATAGGGAGCTGATGCTAGCCATCCAAAGGATGGCAGACAAGGGTGAGGTAGTGCTGGTTGGAGACCTCAATATTCCAGACATGGACTGGAGCATCCCAGCAGCAGCAACCAGGAGCAGATTTATCCTGGACTCCCTTCAAGGTGCCTTCCTCACGCAACTGGTCATGGAACCAACTCAGCAGAAGGCAATACTGGATCTTGTGCTCACAAACAGGGACAGTGGGGGAGCACCTGGGGAACAGTGACCACCAGTCATTGTGGTTTGAAAATCACAGAAGCAGCAGAACCAAATCACACAAAAACACGTATCCTGGATTTTAGGGAGCAGACTTTGGGAAAATGGGAGATGCTTGAAAGAGGCATTAAGGAGAATGAAGGTAATCAGGGTTGAGGAACACTCGTAGTATTTAAAATGGGGATTACAAGAGCAACAGAATTATGCATTAAGCAGTTTAGCAAGGGGAAGAAGAGACCATTATGGTTTTCCAAGAAGGTAGTGGAGAAAGCGAAAGCCAAAAAGATTGCATTCAGGCAATACAAAAAACACAGACGGAAGGGGATAGGGAGAAGTACCAGGAGAAGCAAAGGGAGGCATGGAGGTCAATAAGGGAAGCCAAAGCTCAGACAGAAGAGCACATTGCAAAGTCAGTGGGTAGAGGGAACAAAACCTTTTACAGGTACATAAGTGAAAAAAGAAAGGCAAAGGGAGGGATAGTGAGACTGAAGGGGCAGGATGGAGGCCGCATGGAGGATCAGAACAGTAAAGCTGACATATTGAACAGGTATTTCTGCTCAGTCTTTACTGAAGAAGAGGAGGTAATGGGCCTGAAGGGAGTACAAGGGGTGGAATGATGCAGAAATGGACACAAGTCCCTTTACTACCAGAAAGGTTCCTGAGGAACTGGAAGGAATAAGAGTTGATAAAACAAGGGGCCAGATAAAATTCCCCAGGGTCCTTAAAGAACTAAGAGAGGTGGTGGCTGAACCTCTGGCTATCCTGTTTAGCCAATCACTGGAAACAGGGAGGTACCCAAAGACTGGAGGACAGCAGATGTAGTCCCCTTATGCAAAAGTGGGAACAAAGAGGAGGCGGGAATTACAGACCAGTCAGCCTCACCTTGGTAGTGGGGAAGATCATGGAAGCACCACTGAAGGAGAGATTGGTGGAACATCTGGTTGTCAACAAACTACAGGACCCAAGGCAGCATGGTATCACCATGGGAAGGTCATGTCAGACCAACTCGTTGAATTTTTCGACTCTGTGACAAGGAGTGGATCGGGAGGGCAGTGCATGTGGCCTATCTGGACTTCAGCAAGGCCTTTGACACTGTGCCACATAGAAGGCTATTACACAAACTGGGGAATATGGGTATGGGCAGGACAGTAGTGCGGTAGGTAGGTAACTGGCTGGGAGGCAGGACACAGAGGGTGGTGGTAAATGGCTGTCACTCCACAGAGGGAAGAGTGACCAGTGGTGTACCACAGGGATCAGTGCTGGGACCGGTCCTATTCAACATCTTCATCAGTGACACTGCGCAGGATCTAGAAGGCAGAATTTCCCTTTTCGCTGATGACACAAAGCTCTGTAACAGAGTGGACACACCAGAAGGTGTACACAGAATGAGAAGGGACCTGCAGAAACCTGAAGAATGGTCAGGGGTTTGGCAGTTGAAATTCAATGCAAAGAAGTGCAAGATAATGCATATGGGGCACAAAAACACTGGCACAATATAATCAGTTTGGGGGTGAGGATATAGCAAGCACCAAGCAGGAAAGGGATCTTGGAGTTATCTCTGATGACCTCAAGGTAGGGAAACAGTGTGACAAGGCAGCACGTAAAGCAAATAGGATGCTGGGATGCATAGGCAGGGGCATCACCAGCAGGAAAAGGGAGGTCAATATTCCACTATACAAGACACTAGTGAGGCCCCACCTGGAGTAGTGTACAGTTCTGAAGATCTTACCTACGAAAGGACATAGACAAGAGAAGGTTCAGAGGAGGGCAACAAAGATGGTACATGGATTGCATCACAAGTCCTATGAGGACAGGTTGAAGGACTTGAATATGTACTCCCTGGAGGAGAGGAGGGAGAGAGGGAATATGATAGAGACATACAAGTATCTTATGGGGAGGAACAGGGTACATGAATACACTATTTTTAAGCGAAAAAGATGTTCCAGGACTAGAAGGCATGGGATGAAGCTGGAGGGAGAACGATTCAGAGGAAACGTGAGGAAGAATTTTTTCACAGATCGCGTGGTGGACAAGTGGAACACCCTGCCAGAGGAAGTGGTGGGGGCTGAAACAATCACGGGATTTAAGAATGCATTGGATAGACATAAAAGAATTCTGGAGGTCAGGGGTGAGGGGCAACAGACTTCTAGGAAAACAAAGTGAACTTACAAGCTCAAATGGGCATACTGGGTGGGCCATAGGCCCCTATCTGCAGACACTGTCTATATATTTATGTATCTAAGTAACATACCTTCCTAAAAATAAAGGTGGTCTGAATATGATAAAAGCCAGTGTGTTTTTCACACCATATTTTGGACAGGGTCTCTTCAAGTGGCTGTCCGAGATCTGGATTCTTTGGTTAAGGCGTAGCTTCTCAATAATCTAGGTCCGGTTTTGGATATTTGGAGTGAGGCACCTTTGTGATTTAATCATAGATGGAAGATTTCTGACTGTTTTAGATCTTCTTTAGAGAAATTGCATAAATGGGGGGTTTACAGGTCTCACCTGATAGGGAAGACACGGAAGGCTTTGTATAATCAGATTTTAGCAAATACCGGGTCAGTATCGGCAGAATTTAAAGGGTGCCCAACTACTAAAGTGGGGTTGGTTTTGAATCAATTAATGAAGAAAACAATTCCTAAAAGAATGCGGGACGTGATGTGGCTAGTTTCGCATGGAAGGTTAGGTGTTAAGGGTAACAGTAAGCATAAAATCCTGGAGGAGAGAAATTTTCCATATCCAGAATTTACTAATCAAACGGAGACGATGGAGCATTTTCTATTATCATGTCAGTTTTCTAGTGGCTTATGGCTGTATTTAGCTAGAAGATGGAGACTGTCTTAGCTCAGGACAATCACCTATGAGTAGATTGCTTTGGAAACAATTCTGGCCTTATGTCAGGTGGTTTGGACTCCACTTTGAATGCGTTTTTAATTTTTTTTTTTTTTTTTAATTTTAAACTTTTATCTCTGGCAGGCTAGAAGCCAGTTAATATTTCAACAGAAAAGAATGTCATACCTTTCCTTTAGTAGGTTATGTGAAGCTGCCTTGAAGGAGGTGTACGAGGTAGATATACGGTTACATCCTAGAACGAAGGTACAGGCTTGATGGAAGGGATTCATTTTTTTTCAGAAATATGGTTAATTGGGATATGGTGGACTAGGGGTTTAAGATTGGGGGGCCCTGCTTGTAATATCTAACATCTAATATGTACCTGAGTGTGCATTAAGATTCCAGGAGTGATGTGGGATGTAGTATAAGATGACTTTTGTTTACAGGTTGGGAAATGACAGGTTGGTTCCCTGCTTTATGGTTCTGCATTACAAAGTATTTGGCCTCGTGTGTTACAAATGCTTTAGAGATATGCCTGGTACACTGATTGGTTTCAGGCACAAGACTGATTTCTGGTACTTAAAAATATGACTTAACATGGTGGGGTATGAAACTTGCTTTATGATTACTGATATACTAACTCCTACTCTAGGAGGGAGAAGGGGATTTGCCAGATTTGTATGTAAGATGACACTTTAAGTTTCAATGTTTTTGTTCAGAATTGATGATGGGTTTGGGGTTGATAAATTTTAGAAGGTATGGTCTGCCTTCAACATGTTTGGGTATAGTTTTAGTTGCATTATGTATAGACTGTTTCAGGAGGAAGTTACAAGATTTGGAACAGGAAAGTTCCTCACGCTTTTGAGTGGTGGTGGGGGGCCGGGAGACCTGTTTTTTTTACATTCTTATTTGGATTTAGAATTAATGTTTGATGCAATATTTATTTCTGTTCTGTAAATGTTTATACCACTTGTGCTGGATTTAATTTATTTTGGTAGTATTAGGTGTGTGATATAACACTATTTTAGAATATCAATTTTGAAAGGATTAATGAAAAATAATTCCCCCACTTCTAGTTGGGGTGGGAGGGAGTTGGTTTTTCAACATGACTGTTAGATACAATTTGGAGGCACGAGAAGATGCTTATCTAGTTTCAATTATGATTTAGTGTGAAGCAACACTGCTTTGTCTGTTTTGATGCATTTTTTTTCTCTCTCTTTATAGGTCTAACAAGTGGGGGTATGTTGGTACTACGCATGTTCAGGATGTTATTTTGTTTTATTTTGATTTTGTGTGTGATGTAACACTGTTTAACAATACATACTTCTCTTTTGAGAAGTGTCATGGGATCTTTAACGCCTACCTGAACCACCAGAACAGGCACACGGGACCACGGTTTAATGTCTCATCCGAAAGAAAGCACCTCACAAGTGCAGCATCCCCCTCATGATGCACTACAGTGTCAGTATTGGGATTTAACCTACGTGTCCCATGTGGGGCTAGAACCCACAATCTTATGATCTGCTGGCCTCAGAGGCAAGTGTGCAACCTGCTGAACCACTGACACTGCATGGGAGGTGATTACGCTCTGATAGATATTCAGGATAGCAGGCCTTGCAGTACAGCTAGAACATCTATGAGAGACTTTCTCCAGACTGTAATGTTTAGTGAAGGTGTGGACAGTGCTCCATAAGGCTGCAGCACAAATGGCAGCCACAGAAACATTTCTGAAACAAGCAACACAAGTGGCTTTTGCCCAGTGGAGTGATCACGAACAGCACCAGGAAGTTCCTTACTATACTTCCTATACCAGGACATGATGTAATGTGCCAGCCGTTTGACCAGGCACTGTTTAGACACAGGAGCACCCTTTTTAACCCAGGGGCGAACAAAACAAAATGATGAGAGGACTTTCTGCAGTTCTTGCTGCGATTCACACAGTTTGAGTATTCTGTGCACATCTAAAGCATGGAGAAGTGCCTCATCTTGACTGGCATGTTCACGGTAATAAACAGGAAGCTGTATCCTTTTTTCCCCCCTTTTCCATTTACTACTTAGTACTCCTGTTACGCCCCAGAAGGCTCCCTTCCAATCGACTTCCCCAGCCCAGTTACTTGGCTTCTCCGGAACTTACCTTCACCATCATCCTCTGCCACAGGACTGTAGTTGTGCCCGGTTGCCAGTGAGGGGCCTGTGGATGGTCGGGCTTCATCCTGCCGCCCTGGGTAGTTTTCCACCATTTTTCTCCCCAGGGCCCCCGAACGTGCAATGTATGTGCTCCACTTCTGTGGAAACGTCCCCGGCGACCTGAACACGGGGTCTCAGGTACACATAATGGCGCTGCATGTGCTGCCACTGAGACACCACTGGGTGGCAGTCAAGCAACGAGCCACATCGTCCCCCCTCCCCAAGAAAGGACAGCTGTCCTGGGGCACTCGATCCTTCCTCTCCCCACCAGCCTCCCAGCAACCTGAGTCTGACCCCGGGTCGCCAGTGTGGCAGGAGATAGAGCACCCAGACACCTCAGCCCTACCGCCACTGGGCCGGCCTCGGAAGGTGTATAGTTTGATTCAGTGTAAATTCAGATACCACCTTCAGTAGAAACTTCACACATGACGCAAAGAGACTCTGTCCACATTACAGACTGAAGCTCTGAAATCCTTCATGCAGAAGTGATTGCAACTAAAAGAACAGGTTACTCACCTGTAACAGTAGTTCTAGGAGTGGTATATGTTGTTCATCCACACTTCTCGGCATGTCCCCTTCCACTTTAAATCTTGCCGGAAGTCTTCAAGCTGGCTCCTCCAACCCACCCGGTGGTATATATCTCGGCTCCGCCCCATGACGCCAGATCTTAGCCCCCGGGAAGCAAGGTTGTGCGCCCAAAGCTGGGTGGCTGCATGTGGATGAACATATACCAATTCTAGAACTACTGTTACAGGTGAGTAACCTGTTCTTCTAGGAGCATGGATATGTTGTTCATCCACACTCTGGCAGACTCCAAGCAGTTCTCCGGGAGGAGGGAGGCAAGGCGCACACCCCCTACCTTAGGAAATAAAGACTGGAGAACTGAGGCCTGAAAACCAGCATCCCGGTGTGACTCAAGGTCAGTGTGGTAGTGGGTAGTGAAGGTGTTTGCTGACTTCCAGGTAGCAGCCCAACAGATTTCCTGGACAGGGATGTCCCTGGAAGCAGCCACCGATGCAGCGGTATGGTGGGTAGAATGAGTTCTTATCCCTCTGGGAGGCTCCTTGCCCGCCAATTCACAGCACAGACCTATGCATGATGTAATCCATCTTGCTATGGTCCGTTTGGCTGCAGGTCTGCCAGAAGCAGCTTCAGCGTAGGTGACAAACAGCTGGTGAACCTCTCCACGAATTTCCGCCGTCCTCTCCTTGTAGCAGGAAAGAGCACGCCTCAGGTCCAAGGTATGGAGCCTGTACTCGGTGTCCGAGGTGTAGTTAGGAGTAGTAAACCAGAAGAGTCAACACCTGGTTAAGGTGAAACTCTGACACCACCTTGGAAGGAATTTCGGGGCGAGGACAACTTTGTCCCTGTGAAAGACCAGATAAGGGAGTCCACCGAGAGCTTGAGCTGCGCATGTCCTCCTGGCAGACGCGATAGCCACCAGGAAGGCCATTTTCCACAAGTGTGAAAGCTCACATTTGTGCATGGGTTTGAATGGCTTGCCCATGAGCTTTGCCAGTACCAGCAGTAGATCCCACGGAGGTGGAGGTTCACGCACCGGAGGGGATATGTGATCCAGGCCTTTGAGAAAAACGCCCGACCACTGTTTCCTGTGCCAATGTCGGCTGACCGGCCCACGCCTGGTAAGCAGAAATGGCTGCCAAGTGCACACTAATGGTCGATGACCGTAGACTCCCTTTGGAAAGAGACCAAAGGTAGTCGAGAATGTCAGCCACAGAACAGGAAAAGGACTCCAGACCCCTTCCCTGACACCAAATGGAGAACCTTTTCCATTTGAAGGCATAACATTTCCTGGTCGATTCCTTTCTGGATGCCTCCACCACGGTGTAGACATCTTTGGAAAAACCCAAAGCCTGGAACTCTAGCCGCTTAGCTAACAGGCAGTGAGGTGCAGGGATTGAAAGTCCAGATGGAATATCTTCCCCTGGTTCAGAGATATCAGGTCCGGGCGAGTACAAAGCCGCTCCAGAGGTCTGAGGCTGAGGAGATCTGGTACCAGAATCCGCGGCCAGTCTGGGGCTACCAGAATCACCTTCCCTTGTTCCTCCCTCACCTTGAGTAACACCTTGTGGATTAAGGAAATGGAGGAAGGCGTAGAGGAGGCCTGGGGTCCACAGCCTCAAGAAGGCATCCCCCTGCAGTGAGCCCTGCTAAGGGGGGCGGGCATGATACAGCCTCAGCTTGGTGTTTTCCCTGGAGGCAAACAGGTCCACCAGCGGTTTGCCCCAGCAGGGAGAACAGGCTGTAAGTTACCTCTGGATGGAGAGACCACTCATGGGATGACTGCCCTAAACAGCCAAGTGCATCCGCCAGCTGGTTCGAGACGCCTGGCACACGGATGGCTAGAAGATCCACCTCCAACCGGCTTACGAGGGTCCAGATGCAAGCACTCCTTGCAGTGTAGACGGGACTGCGCATGCCCTGTTTGTTGAGGTAGTACATGGTCGCGGGTATTGTCCGCCTGGACTTGAACCACTGGACCCCGGAGCTGAGGAGCGAAAGCTGACTGTGCCAGTCTGACTGTTCTGAGCTCCAACAGGTTGATGTGGCATCGGGATTCCGCGGGGGGGGTCCAGAACTCATGGACCCTGTTGTTCCCTATGTGGGCTCCCCAGCCCATGAGAGAGAGGCACTGGTCGTGAGGACGACCGTCGGCTCGGGGCGGACAAATGGGATCCCTTCCCACAGATGACTTGGGATGGTCCACCATTGGAGAGTGTCCCAAATCCTCTGGGTGACAGTGACCAGCTGGTCGAAAAGACCCTGACGCTGAGACCACTGAGCGGCCAGCTCCCACTGGAGGGGGCGCATGTGCAACCTGGCCCAACAGACCACTGAGGTGCACGCCGCCATAACCCAGAAGGCGCAGGAAGTCCCGGGCAGGGCGCAAGTGCCCAACCAGAAATGATTGGGCAAAGGAGGAAAGAACCTCCGCTCTGTCCGCTGGAAGCTGAGCTCTGGCTTGACAAGAGTCGAGCTCTGCCCCGATAAAGCCCATCACCTGAGAGGGCACGAGTTCTGACTTGGCCTTTTGGATCAGGAGGCCTAAATGGGAACAGGTTCGGAGGGTCAGGTCCCTGGACCTCTCCACCTCCTGCAGGGAGGAACCCGCCAGGAGCCACTCGTCGAGGTAGGGGTATATCCGAACCCCTTGACGCCGTAAATGGGCTGCCACCACTGCAATGCATTTGGTGAAGACCCAAGGGGCCAATGGCAGGCCGAACGGCATGGCTCGGAACTCGTACAGGGTCCCTTCGACCCTGAAGCGGAGGAACCGCTGGTGGGACGGACAGATTGGGACGTGAAAGAACGCATCCTGTAGATCCAGTGAACAGAACCACATGTTTCGCTCCAGGGATGGTATGATCTGGTTCAGAGTTACCATCTGGAAGGTGCAAGACCGGAGATATTGATTCAGGTTGTGGAGATCTAGGATGGGGCGCCAACCCCCCGTCCGCTTGGGCATTAGGAAGTACCTGGACACGAAGCCTGGGCCTGTAGGAGGATTCGGCACTGGCGCTACCGCCTCTTTGCAGAGGAGCTGAGCAATGTCGTCCCAAAGGGCTGACTGAGCGCCAACTGAGATCCTTTCCTCCCGTGGGGCACGGCCTCGGCTGGGGGGGGGTACTGCTCGAACTCTAGAGGCAGTCCCTGACCGACCACTTCCAGAACTGGTCCCCCACGGGAGGACCCAGAACTGATGTGACGGGTGTAGGGGAGGCCACCCCGACCCGTCACTGTGCAGGCTTAGAGGAGGAGGAGGAGGCTCCTGGACCAGCACCTCAGCCTCCTTTGCAGGGCTGTTTGGGACCCTGCTTGGGCCTAGGGCGCCAAGCTTGAGCCTGCTGTTGCTGCTGACCTCCTTGGAAGGAGGGCTGCCTAACCGCAGGGGAAGAGCGCCAAAAGGCTTCTTCTTGCGCGTTCTTGCCTGAAGAACCCTTAGCAGAAGTGGCATCTAAGGTGGCATTAGACTGCTCAATGCGCTGGAGATGACCTGCCACTCCCGGACTGAAAAGGTCAGTGCCAAGGATGGGCACGTCAGCTAGCTTGTGCTGAGTATCTGCTGGAAAGGAGGATAATCTCAGCCAGGCCCTACAGCGAGTGGCCACTGCAGTAGCTAGTGAATGGGCACAGGAATCTCCAATGTCCAGAGCCGTCTGGAGCTGCTGTTTTGCAACAGTACGGCCCTGGTCACGGACCTGCTTGACCGTGGTCTGCATGTCTGCTGGGAGATGAGGGAGGACTTCATCAAGCGACCCCAATAGGCCGTGAGAGAAGTGTGCCATGATCACTGCCAAGCTTGCCTGATGAAGGCCCAGGGATGAGGCCGCATATACCTTCCGGGCAGAGTGGTCCATATTTTTGGACTCCTTGTCCAGAGGGTGGTCAGTATCTGCAGAGCTACCTGAGCGCCGAAACACTGAGGCAGTCACAAGGCTCTCGGCCGAGGGATGCTCAGTGAAACCCGCCAAGGACCACACGGGTACGGTGTACTTGCGAGCCATGCGGGCAGACGGAGCCGGGCAAGAGGCAGGGCGCTGTGATAGCTCGAGGGCCGGGCCCACAATGGCTTCGGCCACTGGGAAGGCCTCCGTTGGGGTATCCCCCCTCTTAAGGATATCCGTGAGTGGATATTCCGCCTTCTTTTGGACAGGCTGTAAAGGCATACCCGTGGACTCAGAAATGAGTCAAAGGATGCCCTGGAAGGAGGAAGGCCCTTCCTCCAGGCCTGTCACTGACAGCTCATCGTCAGGGTGTGAGTGAAGGCCAGTGGTATCAGAGTCCGAAGAATCGGGATACAAGGGTCTCCCGCCCATGTCCCCTTCAATATGCCTAGGGCGATCAGGAACGACAGTGATGGACAGAGGACGGGGCAAGCCCGTATCTGTCCGATCCTCCTTCGAGGGAGCACCTCCCTGAGGCTGCTTGGGCAGTGGTTCCACCAAAAATGGTGCGGAGACCGGAACAGGCCGAGCAGGAATATGTGCCGGTCCCACCGGAGGGAGAATCAAAGTCCTCGGTACTGGAGGGGTCGGTGTTGGCCGAAGAGGCTGGGGCCAAGTAATGGCCCGTGCAGCCGGAGTAGATGGCTTTCGACCGGTCAAAATTAGCTGCTGCCACATGAGGTCCTCATAACGTCGACAGAGCTTCTGTCTAAGTCTCTCCTCGTCCGAGAAGGATGAGGAACGGCGGCGGCACCTTTTGCGGGAGTGTTTGTGGCCCTTTCTCGTTTTTTCCACCAACTGGGTCCTATTCCTCGATCAAGACCGACTGCGTCGGCTCTGTCGATCGGGAGAAGCCGGATCCGGCGAAAACCGAGGTTCCGGCTCTTGTCCCTCAATCGGAATGCCCGAAGGACGGGTCTCCTTGTCGGGGAAGGAAAGGATGGGTGTCCTCTCCAAGGAGTCTTCGACAACAGCTCGATCAGGTCGAGAGAAATCTCGGCTGGTTCTGCTGTATCCTCGGCTTCGGTGAGTTGGCCTGACGGAAGGTCCGAGAAGCCGGCAGCCGAGGAAGTGATCTTGACTGAGGCCGAGACCGCCTGATCCTGTGTATCGGGCCACTCTCTGTCCCAGGAACGTCTTCGACTAGAAGATGATGATTTGGGGTCCTCGTCCTTTTTCTTGGAGTGGGAGGAGTGCAAGCCCGAGGGCGCCTCACCCTTACTAGGGAATTGACTGGTACAGCTCCCGAAAGGACCCAGTAAAAGTGGAGCCCAGGTTGAGTGGCACGAAAAAACTTCAGCTGGCTGAAGCTTGGGCAGCTTCCTCCTCGAAAGCCGCCATCTGTTCGAGCTGCTTGTCTGATCCCACGGCTGCAGAAACCTCCCACCTGGCCTCCTTCAATTTCACCGGTGGATTGCGAAGCTCCGGTCTCCCTAGCTGAAGGCGCGCCTTGCGGTCGTCCAGGACGTTGGGATGGGAGGCCAGACAGATAGTCCAAGCCGAGTTATCGTGCACAGCGCCTAAGCAGTAAACGCACGAGAGGTGGGGATCGGTGCAAGACATTTTTTGTCCGCAAGGACACTGGCGAAACCCGGGGGATGACTTGTCCTCCATGTCTGAAGCGTTCGGATCCAAGTCAAACTCTTACGAGTTTTAAAAAGCAAATGCTGCAAAACCGTCGATTAGACTCCAGGGCCTACGGTACTTGAAAAGTAACCACAGGGGAACCTGTATCTTCCAGTGGAAAGGAAGATCTGGCGTCATGGGTTAAGCCGGTATATATACACCCAGGTGGGTGGGAGGAGCCAGCTTGAAGACTTCCGGCAAGATTTAAAGGGGAAAGGGACATGCCAGACAGTGTGGATGAGCAACATATCCACGCTCCTAGAAATAACATTTTCCATGACAGGAAGAGTAGGCCACAATTCACAGCCAGCTCAAAAGGAGCCAGTGTTAGTTTATGAAGCACATAATTCAAGTCCAAAGGGTGGGACTGGATTGAGGCTAGATTTCATATGAAGAATACCTCTCAGAAACATGGAACACCTTTAACTGGGCCAACGTACTGTATGATCACCAATATGGCGTGAAAAGCTGACATAGCGGCCAGATGCACCTTAAGTGAGGAATACTGTAGACCAGAGTCTAACAGTGACAGTATGTACTCCAGCACTGCATCTACAGGACATGTAAATGGGTCCAAATTCTTGGAAGCAGCCCACAAAGTGGACTGCTTCCATTTCAAGGAATAGTTATGTCTGGTAGAAGGCTTTCTAGCTGTAATCAACACATCGGCAATTTTTGGGGATGCCAGAAAACATGCAATGTTCTATGCGAGCCCAAGCCATATCTGCCTCCCTCCCCCTGCCTGCTGCCTCTTGCCACACCCTCAACGCCCTGGACTGCTGTGCCACTTCTGCCACTGCTGTCCACCAGTCGAATGGATTAGGTGGTGGGACACCAGCATAGGCACGATTTTCAAATAAGCACCATTGTTCTTTTGAACCCTCAGACTGCAGAAAGGTTCCCAGAGTGAGCCCACGCCATCTTTGCCTCCCTCCCCCTGCCTGCTGCCTCTCACTGCACCCTTGGAACCCTGGACTGTTGTGTCACTTCTGCTAGTGCAGTACATCAACGGGAGATTTGGAAATGGGACCCCACCTTCTCTTCCTCGCTACTTAAACATATCACTGAAAGCAGCCTGTCCACAGTGTCCCGTTCGCTAAGGACATCGAGAAGTCTGCCTGGAGTCAGCTGGCCACGCTGCTGTACAGACCCCCTACACATCTACCTACTCCTATCTGTTGCAAGTTCCTTTAAACTGTGACCGCACCCATAATTCAACCACAGTCGCATTACTGTTTTCAAGTTGCTGTGTACTTATGTAGCAGTCTGCACCATCATATTACCAACCTCTGAGTATCTACTTTAAGCGTGTTTAGCTAGCTATCTAGCCTAGTCTTGCTGCTGTACCTGTACAAGTGTTTTGAACAATTTGCAACTCTTCTATCTGCATACCTGCTGTTTCTATTTCATATGCATGCTTATTGCCCACTGCTCTGTTTAGCCAACTCGCTCTCAAGCCTAGGGTTGCTTCTGCCCCAGTATTAGGTTGCTGCACTAATGTTACTGTTCCTAACTACATAACTGCTGGGTCTGTTTGCATTTAATTGTCTATTCACCTGTCCTCGGCTTCTTACTCTTATCCAGAAATTATTTGTGCTAGCTCGTCTAGTTTCTTTTAACTCTCTACTCCTAAACTAGTCTATTTGTAGCTCGACTCTGCTTACTCTTACGTATTTCCTTTCCTGTTACACCCTTACCCTATTCGGGTCAGTTTCTACTTGAGTCTAATCACCCTCTACCCTCCCTTCCATTAGAACCCTTGCCATGCTCCTTTTGCTACCTGTCTACCTCATCTTTCTCCCCTTCATCCCCCCTCCACCAGGTCCTCTCACGTTCCCCTGCCCTCTCCTCTACTCCCTTTCCCTCCTCTTCCCTGTCTTCACCCCTTCCATCTCCCTTTCCATCCTCCCCCCCAATACCTCACCAACCCCTCCTCCACATCAACCCTGGTCTTCAACACACTCTCGTTAAACCTTGACTTTCTCCACGCTCCTCTCCTTCCTGCCTCCATCCTCCACTCTCCCCCCCTCATCATAAAAGGTGGAAAACGTCCTTATTTCTCTTCTCCCTTCATATCCTCCTCCTTCTGGCTGGTGATGTGGAACAAAACCTTGCCCCCCCTTCTCTTCCCTTCCTTAAAGCCTTAGCTTCTTTTATGTCAGTGCAAGAAGCCCTCACCCAAAGCTAGACTCCCTCAAAGTAATGGTTTCCCTGCACTCTTGTGACATCTTGTGCATCTCTAGAACGGGCTCTCCTCCAGAGTCCCAGATTACACCTACCCTCTTAGACTTCCACCTCTTTCCGCAAGAGAGCAAGCGTTCAGGAGTTGTTACCATACATGTCTGTCAAACCTCTCCTGTTCTGTTCTCTTTCAAGGAGGTCCTCCCGACCTCTCACGAGCTCCTGCTAGTACTGCTTTCCCTCCTTTTCACCCTCTCTGGCAGTGTCCTACACGCCTTGTCCAAGATCTCTCACTCCTCTCTCAACTCCTTCACTTCACTTGTCTCCCTTTCTGCCTCCGGTGAACTCATCCTCCTCAGGGTCTTCAATGTCAACTAGCTCTCCCCCTCCTCCACACTATTGAGTCCTTGACTTTCACAAAGTTAATCACTGAACCCACCAGACTAAACCCCTCACTCCTCCAACCACTTCCTCCTGGATTGGGTGCTGTCCTCCCACCCCCATCGCATCATGGCTGCAGGTGTTTTTTCTGATGCAGTCAGTGACCACCGCTTAACCTACTCTGTTAGGAAAGTGCATCCTCTTCAGTCCACCCCCAGATACACCAGGCACAGGTCTCTCAGGCCACTTGACACTGATGCCCTCTTAAAAGGACCTTGCCTATTCATAGTGACCTCCTGTATACTCTGCCCAAGACACAGACACTGCCCTTTCACTTTTCACGGACATCTTAACCAACACCTAGAACATACGCATGCCATCCTTTGAAAGACCAGAGTAAAAACGCTCCCACCACCCATGGTGGCATCATCCCAAAGCTGCAGCCAGAAGACTTAGGAAACCTGTATACCAGCTGTTCTGAGGCAATCAGGTAGTCTGCCCTGTCCCACAGCAGAAAAGCATAACCCTTCTCTGTATCCAAAACTGCTCCTATGTATGGTAGTCACTGACAGGGAGCCAGCACAGATTTTGCTACATGTGCTGTGACTCCAAAGACTGAACAAGTGCCTTGTCCAAAACAATTTATGTGGAAAATTTCCCTGGTGCTAGCTTTCAACAATCAGTCATCCGGGTAGAGAAGACATGGAGGCCTTCCCTGTGAAGGGGCGCTGCTGCCACTACTGCCGGAGCAGATGGCAAAATCTGTGGCGCAGAAGCCAAGACAAATGCCAAGACTGTGAACTGGTAGTATTCCTCCTCCAGGACAAAGCGAATGTACTGCCAGTGAGCTTTTCTGATCCTGACATGACAGTATGCCTCCTTCGTTTCCAGGAAACAAAGCCAGTCCCCTGTTAGCGATAAGGGAATGACAGCTTACAATACTGTAATCTCCCTTTACTGTTTCAGATAAAGGAGAGTCTTCCCCAAAACACTCCTTAATGTAACCTTTGGGTGGGGGTTTATCCTGCAAATAGTAATCGGAACCAGTGGTGCTAGTGCCACCAGTACCAACTGCTTTGATTTATTTTGTAAGGGGACTGGCAGGGCACCACCTCCCCTACCTTTGCCTTGCTGATGGTAGCGTGGCTACCTCTGGCAGCAGGCTGGTGGTATAGCCCCTCCCAGACCCCTTAGTTGGAGTGGGACACATTCAGAGCTTAGCTAGTTATTTTGAAGTCTGAAGACCTCTAGGGCTTCTTGCACATCATAACCAAACAGTTTCATCCCTCTAAAGGGACATTTAAAACTGTTTGTGGCAAATCATTGCACAGCCAGCAACCCAGAGCCAACAATATTGCCATATAAATGCCAGAAGCAGCAGCCTTGCCTGAGGCATCAGACATCACAGGCTGAACGAGCAAATCCTTTGCCAACTTCAGCACCAGATGCTACAGTTTTAAGTAACTCATTCTTGGAAGAGCTCTCAGGCAAAGCCTAGGCTGCAGCTTTTGCAGTTTTCCACTGGCTATTTTTGACACTTGATCACACTTACCTGGCAGTTTGCAATTCTAAGGCCTAGTGAGACATAAGCATACATATGCTTGCCCCTCACATCCAGCCTCCTACATTCTTTACCAGGAGGCTAAGTACCCGTGTGTCTCGGTGTTTTAGACCTATCATGAGCAGTCATTATGACTACAGAGTCAGTTTGTGGCTGATTAGCATAATATGGCTTAGGAAATGAGGCTGGATACTGCTGATCAGCCTTTCTGGGTATTGTAGG
Organism: Neoceratodus forsteri; assembly: GCA_016271365.2. Taxonomy (NCBI): domain Eukaryota; kingdom Metazoa; phylum Chordata; order Ceratodontiformes; family Ceratodontidae; genus Neoceratodus; species Neoceratodus forsteri. The sequence continues at coordinate 25,232,854 of JADMNL010000034.1, read as the reverse complement.
CAGAGAGTTTAGTCTGCACCATGCAACAAAGGTAGCATTCTCTAATGCAGGATCTACAGATAGCATTATAATGGATGGGGAGCAGGGCACCTCAAAAATCCCATTATGTTTTTTTGTGTGATTCCTTCCACAGCAAAGCCCATGGTAGTTTGCATTTGCTTCAACATGGCTTGAAAAGTAGGAACCTCAGGAGGAGACCACAGGGTATATACCACTGAGTCCTTACTTCAGGATGAAAGGATAGAGCAAGATTGAGGTGGCATATACTGTTCTCCCTCTACTTTCATTCTAACTCCCCCCTAACATCACGAGGTCAGGATGACATTCTATCTTCTCTTCAATGTCCCTACTGATGACAGCAGCTAAAGTGTGCACCAGTGACACTGGTGGTTGCTGAGAAGGAGTGCACTATGATGTGCTGTTAGTAGGTATCAACGGTATCTGAGAGCTCTGGAACCCCTTTGACGGGATAGCTGCCTGCACAGGTAAGCCAGGCAGAATGTGTTGTATCATCTCTTAAAATGAAGCCAGCACAAATACAGTCGACAACACCCTGGACTGGGGCCGGGACTATCTGTGCCGATGATGGGCCTTGGCTTGATGACGATGGTATCCTACCATTCACAGTATGTACGGCAGTGCCTAAGCCCGGCCAGACCTTGATATCTTATCGGTGGTCGGGGGAGGGAGGGATGGTTGATGACACACTAGAATTATCTTGTCTATAGCGCTATCGCCGTGACACCGCAACCCGAAGTTCTGGAACGCGTCCGTTATCAGGAGCCAGCTGGGGAGGAAAACGAACATCCCAGAGGATGCCCTCCTCCCTCAGGGTGGGAGGGTGCCATCTTCTGCCACAATACTGCCACCTGGGTGACTCCAGGTGGCAGCGTGGATGGAAGGGCAGTGAGAGGGAGGAGACACTGATGATGCTAGCGACCAGATGCATGTGAGCAAGGTCACCTTGACGTTCGTGAACACGTCTTCTGGGAGCAGGTGAAACCATGGAAAATGGACCCAACACCTCAATGACAGTCTGTGGGAGCTGCCTGGGCCTCTACTTCTCCGGATCACGGCACCTGCCTGACTACGTATGCAATTTCGGGGGAATCCTCCCACCCTGACCCTGCCGGGGGGTGGGAGGGTTGCTTTCTGCTGGTCCTGAAGGCTTAAGAAGGCGGTAAGAAGGGGGCATAAACAGAATTAAAACAAAATACCTTGTCTCACCAGTGACGGGACCTCGCCAGCAAAGCAGAGTTCTCTTTATCTCTATGCTTATGCTTCTGGCCAGACAATGAGGAGGAGCCTGCGATGCAGACCATTCGTTACTTGATCCTTTAACCCTGACAGCTGCTTTTGATCATTGACGAGCCTGCAACAGATTCTGAGACCTGTTCCTTCTCCATGTCTGTTAAAGTTTAAGGAGAAGGTAATTTTCTACAGCTTTCTTGCAGCATTTCTCTTGCAGACTGACTGAAGCTCTGGCAAGTCTCATAAGTCCTCACATTGTAAGAACAGTCCAAGCAACACATATACTAGGAGTGTGTCTTCTCTGTAAATTTTCTCTCCACATTTACAATACTGAAATAAAGGATCTTTTGACTTCGGCGGCATGCAGAGACAATGAAATACACTTATAATAAAAGTGAAAGAATAAACAGAAAATACAGGTTACTCACCTGTAACAGGAGTTCTAGGAATGGTATATGTTGTTCATCCACACTTATTGGCAGGTTCCTTGCCGCTTTAAATCTTGCCGGAAGGTCTTCAAGTTGGCTCCTCCCACCCACCTGGATGGTAAAACTCTCGGCTCCGCCCCATGACGCCAGATCTGGCCCGCTGGAAGCTCAGGTTGTCCAGTGTCAAGCCGGGAGGTTGGTGGGTCGTAGATGAACAACATATACCATTCCTAAACTCCTGTTACAGGTGAGTAACCTGTATTTCTAGGGACATGGATATGTTGTTCATCCACACTTATTGGCAGACTCCTAGCAGTTCTCCGGGAGGAGGAGGCAAGGCGCACTTCTCGATACTTACTTGGGAAATAAAGACTGAGAACCGAGGCCCCAAAACCAGCATCCTGGATTGACTCAAGGTCGATGTGGTAATGGGTAATAAAGGTGTGTGCTGACTTCGGGTAACAGCCTGCAGATTTCCTGGATAGGGGCGTCCCTGAAGCAGCCATCGATGCAGCAGTATGGACGGGTAGAATGAGCTCTTATCCCTCTGGGAAGCTCCATGCCCGCCAACTTATAACAGCGATCTATGCAGGAGGTGACCCACCTGCCTATCGGTCCGCTTGGCTGCAGGTCTGCCAGGTGCGGCTTCAGCGTGGTGACAAACAGCTGGTGAACTTCTCTCGATCTCAGCCATGGCCCTTATAATAAGCGAGCGCCTCTAGGGTCCAGAGTATGGAGCCTAGATCCTGCCTCCGAGGTGTGATTGGGGTAGAACACCGGCAGGGTCAGCACCTGGTTAAGGTGAAACTCCGACACCACCTTCTGGAAGGAATTTCGGTGGGGGCGAGGACAACCTTGTCCCTGTGGAGAAGACCAGGTAAGGAGACTCGATGCAAAGCGCCTGGAGCTCTCCCATCCTTCTGGCTGACGGATAGCCACCAAGAAGGCGGTCTTCCACGACAGGCGGAGTTCACACCTGTGCATTGGTTCGAATGGCTTGCCCATGAGCTTTGCCAGTACCAGCAGTAGATCCCACGGAGGTGGAGGTTCTCGTGACCGAGGGGAAATGTGATCAAGGCCTTTGGAAAAGCGCCCCACCACCTTTCCTGCACCACCAACTGCCTCCCCGCCCATGCCCGTAAGCAGAGATGGCTGCCAGGTGCACCCTTTGGGTCATCGACCTAAGCCCTTGACTGAAAGGGACCATAAATAGTCCAAAATGCTTGCCACAGAACAGGAGGAAGGGTCCAGGCCCTTGTCCTGACACCAAATGGAGAATCTCTTCCATTTGAAGGCATAGCATTTTCTGGTCGACTCCTTACGGGACGCCTCAACAACATTGAGGACCTCGTCGGAAAGACCCAAGGCCTGGAACTCTAGCCGCTCAGGAACCAGGCCGTCAGGGATTGAAGGTCCGGATGGAACACCTTCCCCTGATTGACTGAAAGCAGGTCCGGGAGAGCTGGAAGCTGCCTCGGGAGCCTGGAGCTGAGGCTGAGGAGATCTGGGTACCAGAACTGGCGGGGCCAGTCTGGGCTATCAGGATCACCTGCGCCTTGTCCCTCCTTGCTTTGAGAAGCACCTTGTGAATCAAGGGAAATGGGGAAAGGCGAGAGAGGCCCAGGTCCACAGCCTCAGAAGGCATCCCCTGCAGCGAGCCCTGTTGAGGGGGGCGGGCATGAAACAGCCTCAGCTTCGCGTTCTCCCTGGAGGCAAACAGGTCCACCTGAGGTGTGCCCCAGTGGGAGAACAGATCTTGTACTACCTCAGCAGGAGAGACCACTCGTGAGATGCAGCCCCTATCCGGCTCAGGGCATCGGCCAGGGTGTTGGAGGCTCCTGCCACATGAATGGCTAGGAGATCCACCTCCAGGCTGCGCACGAGTGACCAAATGCGGAGACTCCTTGCATAGAAGCATGGAGCGCGTCCCGCCCTGGCGGTTCAGGTAGTACATGGTCGTGGTATTGTCCATCTGGACTCGGACCACTTGACCCCGGAGAAACGGAGCAAAGGCGGTGAGAGCTAGGCGGACCGCTCGGAGCTCCAGCAGGTTGATGTGGCATCGGGACTCCCGCGGGGACCAGAGGCCATGCACTCGGTGTTCCCCCAGATGGGCACCCCAACCCATCAGAGAGGCGTCCGTCGATAGAGAGACCGTCGACTCGGGGCGGACAAACGGGATGCCCTCCTGCAGATGAAATGGAACGGTCCACCACTGGATAGCGTTCCACATCTCCTGGGTCACTATCACTAGCTGGTCCAAAGGATCGCAGCGTTGTGACCACTGGCTGGCCAGTCCCCACTGAAGGGGGCGCATGTGCCAGCGGCCCAACGGACCACGCTGGTACAGGCCGCCATGAGACCCAGAAGGCGCAGGAAGTCCCGGGCAGGGCACGATTGCCCAACCAGAAATGATTGGGCAAAGGAGGTAAGAACTTCGGCCCTGTCCGCCGGGAGCCGTGCTCTGGCTCGAAGAGAGTCGAGCTCTGCCCCGATGAACAGGATCACCTGCTTCGGCTCGAGTTCCGACTTGGCCTCGTTGATGAGAAGGCCAACTCGAGAGCAAACCTGGAGGGCCAGATCTCTGGACCGCTCCACCTCCCGTCTGGAGGAGGCTGCTATCAGCCAATCGTCCAGGTAAGGGTACACCCGGACCCCTCGGCGCCGCAGGAATGCTGTCACCACTGCCATGCATTTGGTGAAGACCCTGGGAGCTGGAGATAAGCCGAAGGGCATGGCTCGGAACTCGAAGAGGGATCCCTCCGCTCGAAAGCGGAGGAATCTCCGATGTGACGGACGGATAGGGACGTGAAAGAACGCGTCCTGTAGGTCCAGAGAGCAGAACCACACGCCGTGTTCCAGAGATGGTATTATCTGCGCCAGAGTGACCATCCTGAAGGTTCGAGACCTTAGGAACTTGTTCAGGTCGTGTAGGTCGAGAATGGGGCGCCAGCCCCCCGTCCGTTTCGAAACCAGGAAATACCTGGACACGAATCCCGGGTCTGAAGGGGGGTCCTCCACCTCCGTGATCATCTCCTTTTGGAGGAGGAGGCGATGTTGGCTCGGCCGAGCCGCCAGTGAGGCTGTGGATCTGAGGCCCCAGGTGCGGCGGCTCTGAAGGGCGGGGCCTGCCTGAATTCCAGAGGTAGGCCTTTCCACCACCTCCAGTACCCACCCGTCCGTGTGAACAGCGGACCAGGCGGAAAGGAAGTGTCTGGAGCCGCCCCCATGGGGAACCAGGGGTGAGGTGACAGGGATGGGCGACACCCCTCAGCCCGTCACTGGGCAGGCTTGGAGGAGGGACCGGCAGGGACCTCCTGGGCCTTTACCTCCCTGCTTCCTGTTGGAGGGAAGCCGACGAGCTTGGATACAAAGGTGAGCCTGCTGGCCCTGACGCTGCTGGGCGGGCGCAGAAGGACAAAGGGCTTAGGCTGTGGCTTGCGGCCTTTGTCCTTCTGAGGCGGAAGAGACAGAGTCCAAGGTAGCATTGGACTTCTCGATCCTCTGCAGGTGACCTTCCACCCCAGGGCGAAGAGGTCAGTCCCAAAAGGGAACATCCCAACTTGTGCTGGGTATCCGAGGTAAAGGTGGATATCCTCAGCCAAGCTCGAAATGCATAGCCCTGCGGCCGCCACAGACCTGGCACATGAGTCCTCGATGTCTAACGCAGTCTGGAGCTGCTGTTTAGCCACTGCCCTGCCCTGGTCCCGCACCTGCCTGACCGTAGTCTGCAGATCTGTGGGAAGATGAGGACAACCTCATCCAGGGCCCAACAGGGCATGAGAAAATGTGCCATGAGGCCGGACGAACTGGCCTGACGAAGGCCGAGAGAGGACGCAGCATAGACTTTTCACCCGGCATAATCCAATTTCTTGGATTCCTTGTCGGGAGGTTTGTCCACATCCCTGGCGTTCCTGGCACGCTGGAAAACGCTGTCGGTAACCAACCCCTCGGCCGAGGGGTGTTCCGAAAAACCGGACAGGGAACCGGTAGGGACCGCATACTTCCTGGCCAACCTGGCCGAAGGCGCAGGGCAGGAAGCAGGACGCTGCCAAAGCCCAAGGCCGGACCCACTATGGCTTCGCCACCGGAAAGGCCTCCGAGGAGAATCCCCGGTCCAGAATCTCCGTGAGGGGATACCTGGCCTGTTTAGAAACGTGGTTGAGCCCATCCCGTGGACTCCGAGATGAGTGAAGCAATCCTAAGAAGGACGTAAGGCTATCGTCCATTGACTGCCCTCCCGAGGACTCCAAGTCCATGCGCTTGGAGAGGAGGAACCATCATCGGACTCAGAAGAGTCCTCAAAGAGCTGCCTCGGCCCTGAGCCACCCTCCACCTGCCGAGGTTTATCGGGAGTGAGGGTGACAGACAGCCTATGGGGCAAACCCAAAGCCGACCGAGAATTTTTGGTCGGAGCCCCAACTAATGGCTGTGGAGGCGGAGGTTCCACCAGAATCGGTGGGGCAGCTGGAAGTGGCCGAGCAACCGGCCTGAGAACAGGCTCCTCGACTACAACGAGGGGTTGTTTCGGCTACTCCAGTGACAGCCACTTAATGGCCAGGGAAGACGACTGGGTCGGCTTATTCCCGGTCAAAAGGAGCTGTTGCCACATAAGTTCCTCGTACCTCCGACGCAACTTACGCCGAAGCCTCCCCTCGTCCGAGGAATAGCGGCGGCGCCGCTTGCCGCGGTGCCGAGACCGCCTATGGCGGGGGGATCGGTTGGACCGCGAGGATGTCCGAGACCGAGAGTCTCAACTAGGCCGAGGGAGGCGAGGAGAAGTGTCGGAAATCGGCACTCCCCTCGGCTCGGACGATCCCACCGAAGGCTCCGGAACTGGAGGCACAGACGAGCCGACGGGATCCTCAACTCCCACCGGGGAACGGGGAGAGGGGATTCTCAGCTTCTCCAGCCGACAACCCATCTAACGGGTCGAGAAAAATCTCGACAGCGTCGTCAGGAGTCTCGGTCAACTGGCCTGACGGGTACACCGTGAAGCCACCAGTCGACGGGAGGGGATCTTTCCCACTCCCAAGAGCGTGGAGAGATTTACTGTTTGCTCTTTTGGACCTGGAAAAGGTCCCGAAAGTTGGACCCTCACCTTTGGTCGAGAGGGTCAGACAAAGCTCATTAAAAGAAGCGGTCAAGGCACCGAGAGAAGCAGGACAAATGCCTGGCCGAGGTAGGCGGCCAGCGCCGCCTCCTCTTCGAGGCGATCATTCTGCTCTAGCTGATCCGCCCAGCCCGCCAAGGACACCGCTAATCGGCCTCTTTAGATTTCACCGTGGAATTCTTTTCTTGGGGCGCCCCAGTTGTAATCGGGCAGCATGGTCTTCAAGGACGTAGGCCGAAAAGGAAGAGCACAAGTCGCAGGCCTGCGGGTCGTGCTCATTGCCCAGGCAGTAGACGCACGTGGAGTGCGGATCCGTCCTAGACATCTTCTGCCCGCAAGGGCACCTCCAAAACCGGAGTCGATTTGTCCATCGCAGCCGTGAGGAGAAGAAGACCGAAGTCTTTTAGCAAAAAACCTTTTAATTTGAACTTTTGGAAGAATTAGGAACCAGTCTTAATCGCAGCGCGTTAAGGAGGGAACCTGAGCTTCAAGCGGTAAGGAAGATCTGGCGTCATGGGGCGGAGCCGAGTTTTACCACCCGGTGGGTGGGAGGAGCCAGCTTGAAAACCTTCCGGCAAGATTTAAGCACCAAGGAACCTGCCAATAAGTGTGGATGAACAACATATCCATGTCCCTAGAACAGCTACTTGGCGCTTCCTTCACCAGCTCAATGAGGATGTTCGATGGTAGGAAAAGAATGGAGGAGCAAATGGTGCTGCCCACATTTCTACAGATGCTGACGATGACATCGCATCACAGGAGTCCCTAGCTAGCAAAATGTTTCTGTGCAGTCCTAGTGCTTGGTGGCTACTGTTCCAAGGTGTGCACTAATGAAGGGATATCCTCAAGAAGATAATCCTAATTCCAAAACAGAATCCTAAAACATATTTTTAGATAGAATTCATGATTTCAAATCCAAATCAGACTTTGAGGTCCTTTCAGGATTTGAATCATAATCAGATTAAGTTAGGAAAATTCTCAATGCATAAATCCAAAATCCAAGTGGAATTGTCAGATTCTGAGTACTGCTATGCTGAATTCAGATTTCCTGGCTCAAATGGGCTGAATCCATGCTTCCCTAAGGACAAACATCAATGTGTACCAGACCAGAATAAGAAATATTGAAAGCAGGACCTCATATTTCAGCAAAAAAGTATCTAAAGCATGGAGAGGGTGGCATGCCCAGGAAGGGAAGGAGTCATGGAGCATCCAACCAATTACTTTCAAGGAATCTATACATGCTCAGAGGGGCTGCACTAGTGTGAATTAAATGGCAGAAATCAAGACAACATTAAATTTCCTACTGCAGTACTTTCACTGCGTACATAAAAGTGACCCTTAGTAGTAATAAGAATATACATCAGGAGACTGGGTTTATAGGTCTTTTCTTCTGAGGGGTGTAGCACCAACATAAGTGACGATTGTAGTGAGCAGCAGCACGTCTCAGACCGCCCTACGATCTGGGCTGCAGAACTTCTCCACACTCGAGGACTGGTTCTGTAGTCATCAGTTGGTACTAAACTACAAGACGACCAAGGCCATGCTTATGTCCAGCCCCCACAACAAAAATAAGCACCACCCCTCATCATCTCCAACTCGTGCAGTGAGCAGCTGAACCAAATTCACTTGTTCAAGTATGTGGGGGTCATAAATACAGGTTACTCACCTGTAACAGGAGTTCTAGGAGTGGTATATGTTGTTCAGCAACATTGTCTGGCAGGTTCCTTGCTGCCTTAAATCTTGCCGGAAGGTCTTCAAGCTGGCTCCTCCCACCCACACAGGTGGTAAAACCCTTGGCTCCGTCCCATGACACCAGATCTAGCCCGCTGAAAGCCAGGATGCGCGAAGCCGGGGAGGTTGGGTGGGTCATGTGGATGAACATATACCACTCCTAGAACTCCTGTTACAGGTGAGTAAATACAGGTTACTCACCTGTAACAGGAGTTCTAGAAATTGTATATGTTGTTCATCCACACTTACTGGCAGGTTCCTTGCCGCTTTAAATCTTGCTGGAAGGTCTTCAAGCTGGCTCCTCCCACCCACCCGGGTGATACAACTCTCGGCTCCGCCCCATGACGACAGATCTAGCCCGCTGGAAGCGAGGTTGTGCGTCGAGGTCGGGTGGGTTGTGTGGATGAACAACATACACCATTCCTAGAACTCCTGTTACAGGTGAGTAACCTGTATTTCTAGGGACATGGATATGTTGTTCAATCCACACTTCATGACAGACTCCTAGCAGTTCTCCAGGTGGAGAGAGGCAAGGCGCACACCCACTACTTGGGAAATAATGACTGGAAAACAGAAGTCCCAAAACCAGCATCCCGGCGTGACTCAAGGTCGATGTGGTAGTGGGTAATTAAGGTGTGTGCCGACTTCCAGGTAGCAGCCCTGCACATTTCCTGGATAGGGACATCCCTGGAAGCAGTCACCGAAGCAGCGGTATGGCGGGTAGAATGAGCTCTTATCCCTATGGGAGGCTCCATGCCCGCCAACCTATAGCAGAGATCTATGCAGGAGGTGACCCACCTGCCGATCGTCTGCTTGCCTGCAGGTCTGCCAGGTGCAGCATCAGCATAGGTGACAAACAGCTGGCGAACCTCTCCCCAAACTTCAGCCGTCCTCTCCTTATAGTAAGAGAGCGCTCTTCTAGGGTCCAAAGTATGGAGCCTATATTCGGCCTCCGAGGTGTGATTGGGGTAGAACACCGGCAGAGTCAACACCTGGTTGAGGTGAAACTCCCACACCATCTTCGAAGGAATTTTGGTGGGGGCGCAGGACAACCTTGTCCCTGTGGAAGACCAGATAAGGAGACTCTATGTAAAGCGCCTGGAACTCTCCCATCCTTCTGGCTGATGTGATAGCCACCAAGAAGGCGATCTTCCATGACAGGTGAGAGATGTCACACCTGTGCATCGGTTCGAATGGCTTGCCCATGAGCTTAGCCAATACCAGCAGTAGATCCCACGGAGGTGGAAGTTCTCGCACTAGAGGGGATATGTGATCAAGGCCTTTGAAAAAGCACCCGACCACCTTCTCCTGCGCCACCGACTGCTTCCCAGCCCATGCCCGGTAAACAGAGATGGCTGCAAGGTGCACCTTAAGGGTCGTCGACCAAAGCCCTAGCTAAGAAAGGGACCACAGGCAGTCCAAAATGCTGGCCAAGGAGCAGGAGGAAGAGTCCAACCCCTTACCCTGACACCAAATGGAGAATCTCTTCCATTTGAAGGCATAGCATTTCCTGGTCGACTCCTTACAGGATGCCTCAATCACGTTGAGGACCTCGTCGGAAATACCCAAGGCCTGGAACTCTAGCCACTCAGGAACCAGGACGTCAGGTGCAGGGATTGAAGGTCCAGGTGAAGAACCTTCCCCTGGTTGACGGATTAGGTCCGGGCGGGCTGGGAGCCGCCTCGGGAGCCTGGAGCTGAGGCTGAGGAGATCTGGATACCAGAATTGGCGGGGCCAGTCTGGGGCTACCAGAATCACCTGAGCCTTGTCCCTCCTCACCTTGAGAAGCACCTTGTGGGTCAAGGAAAATGGGGAAGGAGGCCGGGATCCACGGCCTCGAAAAGGCATCCTCCAGCGAGCCCCCTGCGCACTGAGAGGGCGGGCATGAAACAACCTCAGCTCAAGATTCTCCCTGGAGGCAAACAGGTCCACCTGAGGGATGCCTCCAATGGGAGAACAGATCTTGTACTACCTCCGGCAGGAGAGACCACTCATGAGATGCAGCGCCTATCTGGCTGAGGGTATTGGCCAGACTGTTGGAGGCTCCTGCCACATGGATGGCTAGGAGATCCGCCTCCAGGCTGATCATGAGAGACCAAATGGGGAGAGCCTCCTTGCACAGAGGCAATGAGTGTGTTCCGCCCTGAGGTGTGCCCCAGTGGGAGACGAGATCATGTACAACCTCTAGCAGGAGTGACCGCTCATGAGACGCAGTCCCTATCCAGCTTAGGGCATCGAGTGTTGGAGGCTCCTGCCACATGGATGGCTAGGAGATCTGCCTTCAGACTGCTCACGAGGGACCAAGTGCGGACAGCTTCCTTGCACAGGGGCAAGGAGCGCGTCCTGCCCTGGCGGTTTAGGTAGTACATGGTCATGGTATTGTCAGTCTGGACCTGGACCACTTGACCCGTACAAACAGGCGAAGGTGGTGAGGCCAGTCAGACCGCTCGAAGCTCCAGCAGGTTGATGTGGCATCGAGACTCCCGAGGGGACCACAGGCCGTGCGTTCTGTGCTCCCCCAGATGGGTACCCCAACCCAGCAGAGAGGCGTCGGTCGTTAGAGTGACCATCGGCTTGGGGCGGACAAACGGGATGCCCTCCTGCAGATGAGCTGGAACGACCCACCACTGGAGAGCGTTCCACATCTCCTGAGTCGCTGCCACTGGCTGGTCCAGAGGACCGGAGCGCTGTGAACACTGGCTGGCCAGTCCCCATTGAAGGGGACGCATGTGCCAACGGACCCAATGGACCACACTGGTGCAGGCCACCATGAGGCCCAGGAGGCGCAGGAAGTCCCGGGCAGGGCAATTGCCCAACCAGAAATGATTGGGCAAAGGAGGAAAGAACCTCGGCCCTGTTCGCCGGAGCGCGTTCTGCCTGGCAAGAGAATCGAAGTTCTCCCCGATGAACTGAATCACCATGCTGGCACGAGTTCCATTGGCCTCGTGATGAGGACGCCAATCTGAGAGCGGACCTGAGGGCCAGATCCCTGGACCACTCCACCTCTGGCCTGGAGAGGGCTGCAATCAGCCAGTTGTCCAGGTAAGGGTACACCCAGACCCTTCGGCGCCGCAGGAATGCTGTCACCACTGCCATGCATTTGGTAAAGACCCTGGGAGCTGGAGAGATGCCAAAGGGCATGGCCCAGAACTCGTAAAGGGACCCCTCCGCGGAGCGAAGATGGTGAGGGCTAGACGCACCGCTCAAGGCTCCAGCAGGTTGATGTGGCATCGAGATTCCTGAGGGACCAGAGGCCATGCGCCTGAGCTCCCCAGATGGGCACCCAACCCAGAGAGCGCTGGGTCATTAGAGTGACCGTCGGCTCAGGCGGGACGAATGGGATACCCTCCTGCAGATGAGCTGGGACGAACCACCACTGCAGGCCATCCCACATCTCCTGGGTCACAGTCACCGGCTGGTCCAGAGGACCGAAGCGTAGTAACCACTGGCTGGCCAGCCCCCATTGCAGGGGACGCATATGCCAGCGGGCCCAATGGACCACACTGGTGCAGGCCGCCATGAGGCCCAGAAGGCACAGAAAGTCCCAGGCAGGGTGCAATTGCCCAACCAGCAATGACTGGGTAAAGGAGGAAAGGACCTCGGCCCTGTCCACCGGGAGCCGGGCTCTGCCCCGATGAACTGAATCACCTGTGATGGCGCGAATTCCGATTTGGCCTCATTGATGAGGAGGCCAATCTGAGAGCAGACCTGGAGGGCCAGATCCCTGGACCGCTCCACCTGCAACCTGGAGGGGGCTGCAATCAGACAGTCATCCAGGTAAGGGTACACCCGGAACCCTCGGCACCGCACCACTGCCATGCATTTGGTGAAGACCCTGGGAGCTGGAGAGAGGCCGAAGGGCATGGCCCGGAACTCATAAAGAGATCCCTCTGCTCTGAAGTGGAGGAATCGCTGATGAGACGGACGGATTGGGACGTGAAAGAACGTGTCCTGAAGGTCCAGAGAACAGAACCACACGCCTAGTTCCAAGGATGGAATGATCTGAGCCAGAGTGACCATCCTGAAGGTGCGCGGCCTTAGGAACTTGTACAGGTCGTGCAGGTCGAGAATGGGGCGCCAGCCCCCCCGTCCGTTTTGGAACCAGGAAGTACCTGGACACAAACCCTGGATCTGCCACCTCGCTGATCACCACCTTCTGGAGGAGCAAGGCAGTGTTGGCTCGATGAGCCGACAGAGGCGCTGCGGAACCCACTGCTCTCTGTGGGGAGACAGCTTGTTAGGGAGGGAACTGCTTGAATTCCAGAGGCAGACTCCTGCCGACCACTTCTAGCACCCAGCGGTCCGTGGTGATAGCGGACCAGGAGGAAAAGAAGTGGTGGGGCCGTACCCCCACCAGGGGAGGGGGGGGGAACCCGGGAGCTAGCCTGTCGAAGGCTTAAGGAGGAAGCAGCATAAACCTTCCGCCCAGAGTAGTCCGGCTTTTTGGATTCCTTGTCGGGCGGTTTTTCCATATCCCTAGCATTCCTGGAACTCCAGAAAACGCCATCTATTACTAACCCCTCCGCAGAGGGGTGCTCTGAGAAACGTGACAGTGAACCGGTGGGGACTGCGTACTTGCAAGCCATCCTGGCCAAAGGCGTGGGACAAGATGCTGGTCGCTGCTATAACTCCAGGGCCGGGCCCACAATGGCTTCGGCCACCAGAAAGGCCTCCGTAGGGGAATCCCCTCAGTCCAGTATCTCTGTAAGGGGATACTTGGCCCGCTTTTGAACGGGTTCGAGCTGCATCCCAGTAGATTCTGAGATGAGTACAAGTATACCAAAACGAGGATGGTCTCTTGTCCACCGACTGGCCTCTGCAGATTCCAGGTTAGCGGCCTGGAGAATAGGAGAGGAGTCGTCGTCAGACTCCGAGAGTCTGCGAACAGCTGCCCGGCGCCTGAGCCACCCTCCACCTGCCGAGGTCGTCGGGAGGCGAGGTGACCGACAACCTGTGGGGCAAGCCTGGACTCTACCGAGAATCCTTTTCGGGGCCCCAGTCTTCGGTTGTGGAGGCGGAGGTTCTACCACAATGGGTGGAGCAGCCAGTTTCCCCGAGCAACTGGCACCAGGGTTGGCTCCTCGACTACCACGAGGTTTTTTTTCGGTCGCTCTGGTGACAGCCACTTAATGGCCGGAGAAGGCGATGGAGTCGGCTTCTTACTGGTCAACAAAAGTTGCTGCCAAATCAACTCCTCATAGCGCAGACGTAATTTACACCAGAGCCTATCCTCCGAAGAGGACGAGCGGCGATACCACTTTCCATGGTGCCGAGACAGAGACCGCCATGTCAGCGGGACCAGCTGGACCTGGAAGAGACCAAGACCTTCGGGGTTGCTGAGGGTGGGTCAGAGAGGGGACGGGAAACCCACCCCTACCTCGCCGTTCGTTAACCTTTAACCGGGACTTCGGCACAGGCAAGTCCTTGGTAACCACCGGGGGAACCGGTGAAGAAGGGTTGTCGGCTTCTCCAGTCGACAGACCGTCTGACGGGTCGAGAAAAATCTGGACTGCGTTGATGGGTGTCTCGGCCGGCTGACCTGACAGGGACACCGTGAAGCCAGCGACTGCAGCCGCAACCTCGACCGAAGTAGAAAGTCGACGGTCCGGTGAAGAGGATCTCTCCCGCTCCCACGAACATCGATGGTGGGACTTACCTTTTGGCTCTTTCTTCTTGGACCGACTGGTATGTCCCGATGGCCCTTCTCCCTTAGTGGAGAGGGACTGACAAAGCTCCTTAAAAGACACAGTGTTAGGGGAGCCCAAGGAGAGAGGGATAAATGCCGCAGCCAAGGAGAAAGAAGATGCAGCCTGAGCTGCCTCCTCCTCGAGGGCGATCAACTGCTCTAGCTGCTCCGCGGAGCCCGCCGCAACGAGCACCGCCCAACTGGCCTCCTTAGACTTCACCAGCAGGTACCGTTCTTCGGGTTGCCCGAGTTGTAATCTGGCAGCGCAGTCCTCTAAGACTGAAGCCGAAAAGGATTGGCACAAGTTGCAGGCTTGCGAATCATGGCCAAGCCCCAGGCAGTAAACCCACGTGGAGTGCGGATCGGTCCAGGACATCATCTTCCCACAAGGGCACCGATGGAATCCGGGAGTCGATTTGTCCATCGCAGCCGCGAGGGAAGATGAAGACCTCACTCTTGTAAATTTTAAAAATTAGTTTTGGAAAACCCAAAGAGTTTGGATCCAGGCCTAAAACGCAGAGCGCTAAGGAGGGAACCTGACCTTCCAAGTGATAAGGAAGATCTGGCGTCATGGGGCGGAGCCGAGCCGAGGGTTTTACCACCCCAGTGGGTTGGAGAAGCCAGCTTGAAGACCTTCCGGCAAGATTTAAAGTGGCAAGGAACCTGTCAGACAGTGTGGATAGAACATATCCACTCCGTAGAATAGATCATACACTCACATTTCGCACCATATTGACTCTCTGGTCAAGACAGTCAATGCCAAGATTGGTGTTCTGTACAGGCACAGGCAATACCTCCCTGAATAGGCAAACGCTGTCATTAAGAAACAGGGTCAAATTCCAGACTTGCATCCTAGGAAGAAGGCTCTATTAGGTAAAACACCACCTTGTGTAGGCAATTTGATCAAGGCGGCCAACTCATTACAGGTCACCAGAGGGAGGACTAGAGGGGCCTTGGCTATCCCCTTCCATCGCACCTCACTTGGGCAACGTGCATTTGCCTACCGGGCCCCTCTGTGGATGAATAAACTCCCTGGGCATCTCTTGACCACCAATTGTCTGGCACAATTCAAAACTGACCTCATACAGCACCTAATAACACTAAAAAGTGCAACTGCCCCTGAGTCCAGCCACACCTGCTCTCTCTGCCCCCCAGCAAGCACTAGGCAGGCCTCAGGTACCCCCCCCCCCGATCCATTATCATGACTTGCCCCAGCAATCAGTTTGAGTCATGCTCCTTTGGCACGCGCCACTCCCCTCACCGTCCCGTGAATTTCCCTAACAGTCACTACTAATGCAGGCTGCCTGACCATGCCACCTCACACCCCACCATTTTACTCTAGCATGTCCTCTCCGCTCAGCCTCTCCTCACACCACAATTTCTCCCTATACCTTATAGCCCTTCTCTCCCCACCCTTCACCTCCACCGCAGTACATACCTCTCTCTCGTACCTTTCTTCACCCCACTGCCAGCTATCCCTGTCCCTCTGAACTACTGACAAGGCGCTCTGTGGCTGCTTATCCCCCCCCATAAAGTGTTTTTCTTGTTATTTAACTTGTACCTATGTTTTGAGTTATTCTGTAAGTTCTGAATCCAATCTGTATCGTTCATTGTAATGTACCTTTGCTTTCTCCTATTGTGCTTTGTTTTGCAATCTATAACGTGGAACCTTTGTAAAAGAGCTTGCGCTCAAAGGTCTTTCCGAATCAACTAAATAAATAAATAAATAAAAATGGCCCATCAAAAACTTGCTCCAGCCTTTTTCAAGGCCAAAATGGACAAAAGTACAAAGATTGTTTTTGCTACCTTGCTTAATCGGAGTAGTACTTCCTGGAGAAGGTGATATCCTTGCCCCAGGCTCTTGCTTCTGCTTTTGTTACTAGATTCCACTGCCTTCTTGCGGAGTTCAGGATGGCTATGGTGCTCAGCGACAAGCGCCTGTAATCAGAATGGAACACATCAAAATTATGTATTCTGCATAGATGAGTTCTGAAATATCAGCTACAATATGCTGGTTACTGATTATTTGTTGAACAGCAGTGACTACATCAAATTGGACTATGGACATTATCTGCTGGCATGCAATCCTTACATATGTTGACATTCTCACAGAGGAAAATACCTAGCCTTACATTTAACACCTGAATAATCCAAGCTTCCACGACCTCACTGAGATGGCTATTCCACATGTTAGCCACCCTCTGTGTGGAGTAATGCTTTCAAATGTTTTCCCCTTAACACCATTTCAGTTTAAATGCATGTTTTCTAGTTCTGCTTGAACCTACCTCAGACATCGGTGTAAACTCTGCCCTGTCCTGGGAATAAAGCCACCAGCCGGGGCGTCCAGACAGGTTCACCTGGGCTCCTGCCTTTGACAGGGAAACTATTTATAAAACACTATTTTAAAATGGTCCAATTTGCTTCAAACTTTCTATCCAAGGTCTCCTTACTATTTGCAACAACCTACTGCAATTAAGAGCAGTTTAGAAATGTGTAAAACCATGAAATGCAGCCATAGGCCTATAGGCTTTCTAAGCCAAAGCCATCGGCAAAAGATGCGGAAAAATCAGCTGAACCACCAGCCCGGAGTGAATCGGAGGCAACCCTCACTTCACTGCAGCAAACGATGCACAGAATACATCAGTCCAGAGAGTTTTTAAACTCTAAATTTGACAGTTTTATGCAAAGACTCCAGGACATGGAACAGTGGGGGATGAGACCAACAACATCGCGGTCATGGGGGTGGTGAATGTTGCGGCTTGGACGCACTGTCTCTGCTGGTCTAGTGGAAGGAAACACAAATGAAGCTGAAGACACAGAAAAAAGGTTACTCACCTGTAACATCAGTTCAAGGAGTGGTATATGTTGTTCATCCACACTCTTTGGCATGTCCTTTTCCCTATAATCTTGCCGGAAGTCTTCTGTTGGCTCCTCCCACCCACCTGGGTGGTATATAACCTCGCTCTGCCCCATGATGACAGATCTTAGCCTCGCTGGAAGAAAGGTGATGGGCCTGAAGCAGGGGAGGTCAGGTGGGTGCGTGTGGATGAACATATACCACTCCTAGAACTACTGTTACAGGTGAGTAACCTGTTTTTCTAGGAGCGCGGATATGTTGTTCATCCACATTCTTTAGCAGACTCCTAGCAGTTCTCTGGGAGGAGGGAGGCAAGGCGCACACCCCTATTTAGGAAACAGAGATTGGAGAACCGAGGCCCCAAAACCAGCATCCCGATGTGACTCAAGGTCAATGTGGTAATGGGCAATGAAAGTGTTTGCTGACTTCCAGGTAGCAGCCAGACAGATTTCCTGGATAGGGATATCCTGGAAGCAGCCACGATGCAGCAGTATGGTGGGTAGAATGAGTTCTTCTCCCTCTGGGGAGCTCCTTGGACGCCAACTTATAGCACAGACCTATGTCGATGTAATCCATCTCGCGAATAGTCCGTTTGGCTGCAGGTCTGCCAGAAGTGGCTTCAGCGTAGGTGACAAACAGCTGGCGAACCTCTCCCCGAATTTCCGCTGCCCTCTCCTTGTAGTAGGAGAGAGCACGTCTAAGGTCTAGGGTATGGAGCCTGTACTCTGCGACCGAGGTGTAGTTAGGGTAATACACCGGCAGAGTCAACACCTTGTTAAGGTGAAACTCTGACACCACCTTCGGAAGGAATTTCGGGTGGGGGCGCAGGACAACTTTGTCCCTGTGAAAGACCAGATAAGGGAGTCCACCGAGCTCTGAGCTCCCCTGTCCTCCTGGCTGACGGATAGCCACCAGGAAGGCAGTCTTCACCATGTGTGAGAGCTCACACTTGTGCACGGGTTCGAATGGCTTGCCCATGAGCTTTGCCAAAACCAGCAGAAGATCCCATGGAGGTGGAGGTTCACGCACCAGAGAGGATATGTGATACAGACCTTTGAAAAAGCGCCCGACCTCTGTCTCCTGTGCCAATGTCGACTGACCGGCCCGCGCCCGGTAAGCAGAGATGGCTGCCAGGTACACCCTAAGGGTCGATGACTGAAGACCCCCTTTGGAGAGAGACAAAAGGTAGTCTAAAATGTGAGCACAGTGCAGGATAAGGGATCCAGACTCTTCCCTACACCAAATAGAAAACCTTTTCCATTTGAAGGCATAACATTTCCTGGTCGATTCTATATGAGATGCCTCCACCACGTGTAGATCATCCTCGAAAGACCCAAAGCCTAGAACTCTAGCCACTGAGGTACCAGGCTGTCAGGTGCAGGGACTGAAGGTCTGGATGGAAAACCTTCCCTGGTTCAGAGATATCAGGTCCGGCATGTACAAAAGCTGCTCAGGGGCCTGCAGCTGAGGCTGAGGAGATCTGGTACCAGAACTGGCGAGCCAGTCTGGGGCTACCAGGACCTTCACTTGTCCCCCTCACCTTGGAGTAACACCTTGTGGATCAAGGGAAATGGAGGGATGGTGTAGAGGAGGCCTGGGGTCCATGGCCTTGAGAAGGCATCCCCTGCAGTGAGCCCTGCTGAGGGGCGGATTGATACGGTCTCATCTTGTTGTTTTCCTGGAGGCAGACGGGTCCACCATCGGTTTGTCCCAATGGGAGAAAAGTTGTAGCTACCTCTGGATGGAGTGACCACTCGTGGGATGTCTGGCCTATCGGTTGACAGCATCCCAGCTGGTTGAAACTCCTGCCACATGAATGGCTAGGAGATCCGTCTCCAACCGTGACGCGGTCCAGATCACGGCCTCTTACAAAGCAGGCGGAGTGCATGCCTGTTTGTTGAGGTAGTACATGGTCATGGTATTGTCCATCTGGACTTGAACCACTTGACCGGAAGCTGAGGAGCGAAGCTGACAACACTAGTCTGATTGCTCTGAGCTCCAACAGGCTGATGTGTCATCGGACTCTGGGGGTCCAGAACCCATGGGCTCTGCTGTCCCCATGTGGGCTCCCAGCCCATGAGAGAGCATCGTCGAGAACACACGGTTGGCTCGGCTGACTCAACGTCCTTCCGCAACTGTTCTGGGGCGGTCCACCATTGGAGAGCGTCCCACATCTTCTGGGTGTCAGTGATCAGCTGGTCGAAATGACCGTGGCACTAATTCCACTGAGCAGCCAGCTCCCATTGGAGGGGGCACATTTGCCATCTGGCCCAGCAGACCACTGAGGTGCACGCCGCCATGTAACCCAGAAGGCGCAGGAAGTCCCAGGAAGGGCGCAAGTGCCCAACCAGAAATGATTGGGCAAAGGAGGAAAGAACCTCTGCCCTGTACGCCAGGAGCTGAGCTCTGGCTTGACAAGAGTCCAGCTCTGCCCCAATGAAGCCCATCACCTGAGAGGGCACGAGTTCCGATTTGGCCTCGTTGATCAGGAGGCCTAGCTGGGAGCAGATTCGAAGAGCCAGATCCCTGGATCTCTCCACCTCCTGAAGGGAGGAACCTGCCAAGAGCCAGTCATTGAGATAAGGGTTGATTAGAACTCCTCGACGCCCGAGATGGGCTGCCACCACTGCGATGTACTTGAAGACCCTCTGGGCCGATGACAGGCCAAATGGCATGGCTCGGAACTCGTACAGGGTCCCCTCGACCCTGAAGGGGAGGAACCGCTGATGGGATGGATGGATTGGGACGTGGAAGAACGCATCCTGCAGATCCAGTAAACAGAACCACATGTTTCGCTCCAGGGATGGTATGATCTGGTTCAGAGTTACCATCCGGAAGGTGCGAGACCTGAGATATTGATTCAGGTCATGGAGATCTAGGATGGGGCACCAACCCCCCGTCCACTGGGCACCAGGAAGTACCTGGACATGAAGCCTGGGTCTGTAGGAGGATCCAGCACTGGAGCTACCACCTCCTTGCGGAGGAGCTGAGCAATGTCGCCTCAAGAGCTGACTGAGTGCAAACTGAGATCCTTTCCTCCCAAGGGGCGCGGCTCGGCTAGGAGGGTACTGCTCGAATTCAGAGGCAGTCCCTGGCGACCACTTCTAGGACCCACCTGTCCAAGGTGAAATCAGACCAGGCGGAAAGAAAGTGTGGAGCTGGCTCCCCATGGGAGGACCCAGAGCTGGCGTGATGGGTGTAGGGGTGGCAACCCTCAACCTGTCACTGAGCAGGCTTAGAGAAGGAGGCTCCTGGACCAGCACCTCGGCCTCCTTTACGGGGCTGTTGGGGACCCTGCTTGGGTCTGGGGTGCCAAGCTTGAGCCTGATGCTGCTGCTGCTGGCCTCCTTGATAGGAGGGCTGCCTGACCGCAGGGAAAGAGTGCCAAAAAGCTTCTTCTTGCGCTTCTGCTGGTTCTGCCCAAGACCCTTCGCAGAGGTAGCATCCAAGGTGGCATTGGACTGCTCAATGCGCTGGAGGTGACCAGCCACTCCTGGACCAACGAGGTTGGTGCCTAGGAAGGGCATGTCAGCTAACTTTGCTGGGTATCCGCGGGAAGGAGGATAGCCTCAGCCAAGCTTCGCGGCGAGAGCCCACCGCGGCTGCTAAGAGCGGGCACAGGAATCTCCAATGTCCAGGGCATCTGGTGCTGCTGTTTTGCAACAGCAAGCCTGATCACGGCCCTGCTTCACTGTGGTCTGCATGTCCGCCGGGAGATGAGGGAAGACTTCATCTAATGACCCTAGGAGGGCATGAGAGAAGTGTGCCATAATAACAGCCGAGCTAGCCTGATGAAGGCCTAAGGATGAGACCGCATAGACCTTATGGGCAGAATGGTCCATATTCTTGGACTCCTTGTCCGGAGGTCGGTCAGTGTCGGCTGAGCTACCAGTATGTCTGAACACAGAAGCAGTCACTAGGCTTTCAGCCGAAGGATGTTCTGTGAACCCCGCCAGGGACCCCATGGGCACTGTGTACTTGCGGGCCACACGGGCAGACGGAGCTGGGCAGGAAGCAGGATGCTGCCAAAGCTCAAGGACCAGGCCAACGATGGCTTCGGCCACTGGAAAGGCCTCCGTCGGGGTAGCCCCCCTTTTGAGAATATCCGTAAGGGGGTACTCCGCCTTTTTCTGGATGGGCTCCAGGGGCATTCCGGTGTATTTGGAGATCAGGCGGAGGATGCCCTGAAAGGAGGAAGGGCCTTCCTCCAATCCCGCCACGGATGACTCATCATCCCCAGGATGAGAGTGTAATCCAGTGTTGTCAGAGTCCGAAGAGTCAGGATACAACTGTCTCCCGCCTAGGGTGATCGGGGACTACCGTGATCGAAAGACATCGGGGAAGCCCGGTGTCTGGTCAGTCCTCTTTCGAGGGAGCCCCTCCCTGATGCTACTTAGGCGGTGGCTCCACCAAAATCGGTGGAGAGACCGGAATAGGCCGAGCCGGGTTACGGGCCGGCCTCACGGGCGGTGGAACAGAGGCCTTCGATTCCACAGGGGTTGGCCTTGGAGTCGGGAGCCAAGTGACGGCCGGGGCCGGCTTCTGCCCGGTCAAAATCAGCTGTTGCCACATAAGATCCTCATAGCGTAGACGGAGTTTCGATCAAAGCCTCTCATCGTCCGAGGAGGATGAAGATCTGTGGTGGCGCCTCTTCTTAGAGTGTTTGTGGCCCTTTTTCGGCCGTTCGACCAAAGGGGTCCTGGTCCTCGATCGAGACCAACAGGGTGGGTTCGGTCGATCAGGAGTCACCGGAGACGGTGAAAACAGAGGTTCAGGTACAGTTTCCTCGATCGGGACACCCGAGGGCAATGTCTCCTCATTGGGAAAGGAAAGGACCGGAGTCCTTTCTAAAGATTCGTCGACCGGAGTTGGCAATAAAGGCTCGATCGGGTCGAGAGTAATCTCGGCTGGTTCATCCGTTTCCTCGGTCTCGGTTCCTTGGCCAGATGGAAGGTCCGTAGACGGCGGCAGAGGAAGCGATCTCGACCCAAGTCGAGACCGTGTGTTACTGGGACTCGGACCTCTCTCGGTCCCAGGAGCGTCTCCATTTAGTAGAAGACTTAGGGTCCTTATCCCTCTTCTGAGGGCGGGAGGAGTGCGAGCCAGAGGGCGCCTCACCCCTGGTGGGGAGATACTGTCATGACTCCCTGAAGGAGCCCGTAAAAGTAGAGCCACTGTTGAGTGGAACAAAAAAGCTTCAACTGGCCGAAGCTTGAGCTGCTTCTTCCTCAAATGCCTTCATCTGCGCCAGCTGCTCGGTGGATCCCGTGGCCGCAGAAAACGCACACCTCGCCTCTTTCGATTTCACAGGTGGGTTCCTTTTATCTGGTCTCCCCAATTTTAGGCGTGCCTTGCGGTCATCCAGAATGTTGGGATGGAAGGCCAGGCAAAAAGTACAAGACGTTGTGTCATGTCCAACATCTAGGCAATAGACACACGAGAGGTGGGGATCGGTGCGCGACATCTTCTGGCTGAAGGTACACCGGCGAAATCCGGGGACGATTTGTCCTCCATGTCCGATGTGCTGTAATCGGAGTCGTTAACTCTGATGAGTTTTAGAATGATTTGCGGTTAAAAACGATGTTGCGAATCCAGGGCCTACGAATTGCTAAAGTAGCACGAGGGAACCTGAATCTTCCAGCGGAAAGGAAGATCTGGCTTCATGGGGCAGAGCTGAGGTATTTACCACCCGGGTGGGTGGGAGGAGCCAGCTTGAAGACTGCTGGCAAGATTTAAAGGGGAAAGGGACATGCCAGAGAGTGTGGATGAACAACATATCCACGCCTCTAAAGTGGCGCACGTTCGGGAGGAGGTCCCCTGAACGTTGCTGATTTTTGGGGCAGGGGAGAAATTTTATCTTGCTTACGCTTTACCTTTGGCAACGACCTGAGCATTTTTCTGCTGCCTCCCGTCCTTTTCTGAAAGGGCTGCTGCTGTTGCTGAGTGCCCGATCGGTACATGGACCTAACGGATCTAAGGCCCACACATTTGTCCTGTAGATCCGCTATGATGTCTGTGATATCTCCACCAAAAAGGACTGAGCCCCTGAAGGGGGGGTCCTGAGTTGCCGACTGGACTTCGTTGGCAAGCCCAGAGAGATGAAGCCAGGAATGCCGCCTAAGGGCAACGGCAGTTGCCAAGGTACGGGCCACTGAATCGACAGAGTCGTAAGTGGCTCGAAGAGCATGCCTACAGGAGATCTTGGAGAGGTGGAGATCCTTGGCAAGTTCCTCCTTGAGGGGCAAAGGGTCAATAGATTGGACCTTCGCCTCTAATCTGGCCATAGTCTGTTTCTGGTGGGATACCATGTGGGCCATGTAACTAAGGGAACGAAGAGCGCACGTGGCCGACGAGTAGACCCCGCTTCCCGAACTGGTCCATCAGCCTCGACTCTTTGTCTGGAGGTGTCGTGCTCGTGCTTAAGAGCTGTGGAGCGGTCATAAGCAGCCGAGACAACCACAGAGTCTGCCTTGGGATGAGCCTTTAAAAAAGGTGCGTCCTTTGGTACCCGGTAGAGCCTGTCCGCCCTCTTGTGGACAGCCAGGATTGAATGAGGCATCTGCCAGATGGTGGTGGTGAGGTCTTGATGAGGACCCATCCATGGAGGGACTGGAATAGAGGGCAGAGACTCAGTCCAGGTGCTTTGCTAGTCTCTGCCGAATAGGATCCTGGTCCTCTGACTCCCAGTCGAAGTGGTCTCTTAAGGCCCTCAAGAGGTCCGAAAAGGAAGGATCCTCCAGAGGGAATTTAGGGGAGGTCCTTCCTTTCATATCTTCAGGGTCCTCCACAAGTTCCTCCTCTGAGGCGTCCTCCCTCCCATCGGAACGGTCTTCTGCCTCCTCAACAGGACGACGACTGAAATACCGCAGGGGAACATCCTGTGGAGTCTTCCCCGAGATGTGGATGGTAGAGACAGAACTGCTCGGGAAGGGGACCTAGGAAGCGGCGGTTGTGGGAGTCTAGCTTCCAGATCCGTGACCAGCTCTGACCTGGCCCCTGCCACCAAGACTGAATCATGGTCTTGAAGTCCGGAAACACCAGAGGAGGGAGGGGAGCCGGCTGAGGCTGGGGGGGGAGGTGCGACCGGAGAGGGATAGTACCCCTGGAAACCCATATAAGGAAAATATGGGTTGAATCCATGGTGGAACTGCCCAAAATGGCTCCAATCAGGATTGGAACCCCCTGGTTAGGGGTCCCCAGGATATCCAAAGGGGTAATGGGGGACAGTTCGGGGTCTAGAATAAATCCCAGATGACTGATCTGGCATCGGGAGACCCACATTGAACCCGCCGTTGTGTAGATTGGAGGAGGGTCTGGCGTCGGGACAGCCCATGTTGGAAGGACAGACGGCACCGGCGCTGGTAAAGGATCCAGCGTCGGGACCAGACGAGGGAGCTCCAGTGTTGGAGCCAGAGGTAAGGGCCTATCGGCCGGTTCCGGCTGAGGGGACTGTTGTTGGGATCACCAGCGTCGGGGGAGGTGCTGGTGTCCCGCCGGAAGGCGGAGGGGCCTCCACAGATAGGCCGGACGGCCGTGAAGGAGCCTCCTGATCCGGGACCCCCGCAGGGGAACGTGGAGATGTTCCCACAACATCGTGTGGTTTGATGGGGTCTCCAATACCATTGCCAGACGTGTCCGAGGCAGAATGCGAGGACGTGGGCGCTGAAGGAGAGAGGCTTTCTCCCTCTCGTCCCGCCGGATGTCGGGTGAGGCGATGTTAGGCCCATGGGGAACCGAGCGCCGCAGTCGCCAGAGACGGATGGCTTAGCGGGCAAGGTCGGGCGGCAGGGATGGAACCCTTGGCTGACTTGATCGACGTGGTCAGGCAACTGCCCCCTAGTCGGGAGTCGACTAAGCAGTCACAAGCAGTCCTCGGAGGAGCGGGGCTGACTCATCTGCAAGAGCCTTGTCTGACTTACCGTCCGACTGCTTCTTTGGCGCAGCTGGGCCTTGCTTGTCAACGGCCTGTGCCGTCTTCTCGCCGGAGCTGCGCCCGCCTCCCCTAGACTTCTTGTATTTTTTCCAAGGGGAAGATTTTTCAGACGAGTCCCTGAGGCGCTCCATCTTTTTCTCCAAGGAGACCAAACGAGATTTGAGAAGGTGGGCCTCCAATGCCTGCTGCCTCCGTTTTTTGGTGGCCTGGCTGAATGACTGGCTCTCTGGGCAGGAGGAGATAGGATGGTCTGAGCCTAGGCAGAGAACGCACTTCTGGTGACCGTCTTTGTGTGGGATCTGCGTGCCACAAGCCAAGCACTTTTTCTTTGGAGAAGACATCAATAGAATTACTGAAAACATTTGAAAATTGCAAGGAATAGAAAACCAACGTGATAGAAACCTTCACGGCGATCGCTAATGGAAGTCTGCGATGTGACTGACACGAGGCGATGGCAGGAAAGTACTGGAGGGCGGGCGTGGGGACCGCCCACTATATACGATCACGCTGACGTCGGGTGGGCGGTCCCCCGTCAGGTATTGCTAGAAAAGTCTGCTGTGCGGCCCGACATCAGGTGGTGCAAGTCCTATATGTGATGACCTACTGAAGGAACCCTCTCGAAGTAACATCTGCCTTGGCCAGTATGGAGCCATCAGCATCATCAGCACCTTGTCTTTCATGACCCTGACCAGAACCCTGTGGATCAAGGGGAGGAAAGGCTTACACAAGGCCCGGGGTCCAGGGCCTCACAAAGGCATCCCTCATCAGTGTCCTGGACTGCTGGGGGCAGGCAGAAAACAGCCTCAAATTGGCATTCTCCCAGGAGGCAAACAGAACCACTGAGGGTGAGCCCCACAGGGGGAGCAGGTGTCTTACTACCTCCTGATTCAGAGACCACTCGTGCAACGGCTCTCTTACATAGCTGAGAGCATCTTCCACCTGATTATTCTCTCCTGTGACGTGAATCACCAGGAGATTGGTACCAAGAGATGCAGAGTGCCTCCCGACACAACAGAAGGGAGTTTGTAACACAGCCTTGTCTGTTCAGGTAAAACATGGTTGTGGCATTGTCTGTCAGGGCTTGAATGACCTGACCCCTAACTAGTGGTGCAAACTCTGTCAGAGTCAAGCACACTGCACGGAGCTCTTGCAGGTTTATGGGTGGCGTGACTCCCTGGGGGACCAGAACCCATGAGCCATGTGGTCTCCCAGGTGTGCTCCCCGCAATACCACAAACGTGTCTGTCATCAGCATGACAGTCAGCTCTGGGCAGACAAATGGGATACCTTCCTCCAGATGTTCCCAGATCAGCCACCACTGGATGGAGTCCCATATCGGTTGGGTCACTGTGACCAGTTGATCCAAGTTACCTAGGCACTGAGACCAGTGACAGCCCAGATCCCACTGAAGGAGGTGCTTCTGCCAGCAAGCCCAGCGACTATGCTCAGTGCAGGATCCATGTACCCCAGACAACCGCAGGAAACCCAGGCAGGGTGCAAGAGGCCAACCTGAAATGATAGGGCAAAGGAGGTAAGATCTTGTGCCCGGTCCACTGGGAGGTGGACCTTGGCCCGCAGGGAGTCTAGTTCTGCCCCAATCAACTTGGTCACCTGCTCTTATACCAGTTCAGACCTGTCCAGATTGACCAATAGGCCCAAGTCTCAACAGGTCTGAAAAGCCAGGTCTGTTGATTTCACCACAGCCAGCTGTCCATGAAGGAGTGCACTCTGACTCCTAGGCACCGCAGGAGGGCCGCCACCATAGCCATGCACGTGAAGACCCCTGGAGCTGAGGAGAGACAATCGGCATGGCCTGGAACTGGTGCAGAACCTTCTCTGCTTAGAACCAGAGATACTGGCGGTGGGACCTGCGGACGGGAATGTGGAAGAACGCATCCTGGAGTCAAGGGAGCAGAACCAGCCATCCAGCTCCAGGGATGGTATAATCTGGCTCACAGTGACCATCTAAGACCTTGCGCTTTGGTACTACTGGTTGAGATTTTTTATTTTTTTTCATTTTTTTTAACTATTTTTATCCTCCTAGTGGCAGGTCGACCTCGTTGTCCACTGAACCTACCGAGCTCGGGATCTTTAGGGGGCTTCTAGCGCCATGCCTGCCCCGGCAGATCCCCGGAGTCAGTCCGGGGGCATCATCCATGCCGGCCTCCACTGTTTCCTCCGTTTTCTCCCATGGAACTACCCCAGGACCCCCAGAAGAGGTGGCGCATGCATGTGGAGGCGAACCTGAGCACCACAGCTCCGGACTGGGTCCCCTCAAACCTCCCCATCCACCTATGTCAGTTTTCTCGTGGCACCATCCCTCCGGCCTCCACCAGAGGGCGGCCAAGCTCCGAGAGAGGTGGATACTTGCTCCCGAGGCGGAGTGCTGCCTGCCAGCAGCTTCGTACTTCCTCCCCCCCCCCTCCGCTGACCTCCGACGACCCTGACTCATTACCGAACCTGGGTCGGCGGCATGGCACGAGGTGTGGCGTCCAGCGCCTCAAACCTCAGCGCCACCGGCCGGGTTGGTTGAGATTGTTAAGATCCAGTATGGGGTTTCAGTACCAGGAAGTACCTGGACATATAACCCTGACTGGTCAGGGTGTCTGGGACATGGGCTATGTCTCCTTTGCAGGAAACTGAGCAATGTCCTCTGAAGGTGAACAGCATGTACTGAGATACCCAGACTCTCGAGGTGTGTGAAGCCTAAAACTCGAGACACAATCCATACTCTGCCCACCACATCCAACACCCACTTGCCCACTTGTCTGTTGTGATAGCGGCCCAACATGGAAAGAAGAGATGTAGCCTGCCTCCAACTGGGAGAGCAGTTGAGGACAGACCAGGTGGAGGGGATAACACCCTCCAACCTGTCACCGGGCAGCTTTTGCAGGAGCACTGACAGCTGCTACCAGAGGGCACCCAGTACCCCGCCCTCTGCTTTGGACCCCGATCCCGACTTCTTGGGCCATCAGGTCTTGAAATTAAGGGAGGCTGTGACTGAAAGGCTGGTTTCTTAAGCTTTTTCTTCAGTTCCTTCTGGGACAAAGTCACCAAATCCAGGGTGGCATTGTACTACTTGATCCTTGTGAGATGTCTTTCCACACCAGAGCCAAATAGGTTGATGCCCCGAAACGGGGCATCTGTCAACCTCTGTTGGGTGTCCACAGTGAAGGTGGACAAGCACGACACATGGAGACAGCTGCCACCCCTGCACAGGTGAAAGTCGCCCATGTCCAAAGCTGTCTGGAGCTGGTGTTTAGCCAGTGATTGATCATGGTCCATCCCTGACTGAGTTCCACCCCTACGCCGCTGCCCTGGGTGGGGGGAGGACAATGTCCAACATTTCCAGTATGGAGTGCCCAAAACAGCAGCGTATCTAGCCTGCCTGAGACCCAGGATACATAAAAAGAGCCGGCAGAAGAAGGCCATCAGGTTTATAGAGTTTGCGCATATTGCAGGATCTCTAGCTTACGCCACTGACCCCGCTCCCCCCGGTCTTTCCTGCCTCCCCATCCACCCTCCCAGGCCCCATGGTTCCCCTTATGACTATCCCAGGCCTCTTAAAGATGCCAAGTCTTCGCTGAGACCACTACCTTTGGCAGAACATTCCAACTGGTCGCCACCCTCGCCATGAAGAAGTGCTTCCTAACATCCCTCCTAAACCCCTCCCCAGTCTCAAACTGTGCCCCCTCGTTGTACAGCTGTCCGTTAACTTGAAAAAGACTCTCCCTATTCACCCTATTTATCCCTTTCAACGTAGCTGCAGTGTACACCTTCTTAGTGGCATGATAAGTCTTACAGGACTCCTTGTCCAGGGGTTGTCCACGTTCCCCTGGTGTCATGACTTACAGGACACGGAGTTGGAAACCAGACCTTTGGCCGAAGGGTGCTTGGAAAACCCGAAGGGAGACAGTAGGGCCCCTGCACTTGTGGACCATACAGACAGAGGTGCCAGGCAGGATGCTGGATACTGCCAAAGCTCCAGGGCGGTCCCAAGCCTCAGTCACAAGGAAGGCAATACCCAGGACTCGTCCCAGTTCAAAATACCCATAAGAGGATACTTGGCCTCTCTGGACTGGTTCCAGTGGGACGGCCGTAGACTCCACAATCAGGCAGAACAGCGCCCAGAATAAGACCAAACCCTGACCAGTGGAGTTTGTTGACTGCGCTGCAGTCAGGAGTGGAGCCCCAGAGGAGGCCATGGACTCCTGATCTGAATCGTCTAATGACTCGCTGAAGACTGATTTTTGACATATTTCACTAGGGACCTCCTGAGACTTGTCACCGGTGGGATCCTCAACGACAACCAGCCTGGCAAGCCGGGAGTCGAATAGCCAGCCTCCTTGGTTGGAACACCAACCTATGGCTGTTGGGGTGGAGGCTCCATGTGATCAGAGGAGAAGCAGGTGCTGGAAGCACCCACTGAACTTAAGCCAGCAGGGAATCACTGGTGGTTCCCAAGAGCCTGTTGGTCCATAGGGTAGCCCCCTACCCTGCCCCACAATGGCCCACTGCTGCCAGAGAACTCCTCGTAGTATCAGCATATTTTTCAATGGTGTCTCTCCATATCCGAGGATGAGGACGACGAGTAGCGCAGATGGAGGTGCCTCCCAGTCAAGTGGGATCGAGAGTGTAAACACCTCAACCGTCAACTGCCCAGTCTCAGCAAGTGAAGTCTCCCTGGTGCTGGATGTAAATAACGTGCCGGCCCACATTCAATAACAAAAGCGATGACCCAACCTTTGTTGGAGGCTTGTCTCGAACAGGGTCAACCAGGAAATTGAAATGTCCTCCTGGTAACGCCTGGACGACTGAGGTCTGCGATACTCAATACTTGGCCTTGTCCAACAGTGGTCACCAGATTGAGTAAGATCTCGGCAGAATAGTAGCCAGCTCACCAGCAGAGCCCATGAGCCATCGGCGTGTCTGACCTGTGCCTCGGCCGAGGGATGCTCAACAGCCACCGAGTGGTCAGTCGAGTCAAAGGAATGGGAGGGCACAGATCTCTCTCTGCATCCCACATCTGGCGATGGTGGTGAGAAAATTTTTTGACTTGCTCTTAAGAGTTATGGCAGGTTGGGTTCTTCCACACTGTCTGGAGGGACTGGCACAAATCATGGAACTGATCCAAGAGGGCTCCTTTGATGCTGGCCCCAGGTAGGAACAGCCCCGAAGCCAAGGAGGTGCCCACTGCGGCTCCCGCCATTTTCGCTTCAAGAGCCACAAGCTGTGCCGCACACCCGACAGCCGCCAATACCTTTTTTCCACCTTTGAAACGGAAGCCTTTTTTCTAACCCAATCTGGAGCTTCCAGTCCTCAAGGGACTCGGGAATCATGGAGAGGGGAAAAGCCACACTCAGCCATGTCGTGTTGCCCACCAAGGCAGTACACACGTGCCACGCAGATCGGAGACAGACATCTTCTGGTGGCACTGAATGCAAAATTTGAATCCAGGTTTATTGCAATCCATCGTAAATCTGGAGACTGAGTGGAGGAAACCACGAGAAAAATCACTAGTTTAACTTCAACATAATGGTTTATCAATCATGCAGAGAAAATCCTAAGAGAAGTGCAATGGATGTGACTTATTTTTCCAGCTGAAAGAAAGATCTGACATCATGGGGTGGAGTCAGGGGATATATCCGCCTGGGTGGTGGGAGGAGTTTAGTTTAAAGATGGCCAGCCAGTCATTGTATTCCAGAGGAACTGCCAGAGTGTGGAAAAGTGAACCATATCCACGCTCCTAGAAGAACAGGTTACTCACCTGTAACAGTAGTTCTAGGAGTGGTATATGTTGTTCATCCGTACTTCTTGGCATGTCCCTTTCCCCTTTAAATCTGGCCGAAGTCTTCAAGCTAGTTCCTCCCACCCACCTGGGTGGTAAATACCCTGCCTCTGCCCCATGGCGCCAGCTCTTAGCCCACTGGAAGCAAGGTTGTGCGCCTAAAGCCGGGGAGGTCGGGTGAGTGCGTGTGGATGAACATATACCACTCCTAGAACTACTGTTACAGGTGAATAACCTGTTCTTCTAAGAGCGTGGACATATTCATCCACACTCTCTGGCAGACTCCAAGCAGTTCTCCGGGAGGAGGGAGGCAAGGTGCACACCCCCTACTTGGGAAATAGAGATTGGAGAACCGAGGCCCCAAAACCAGCATCCGGGCGTGACTCAAGGTCGATGTGGCAGTGGGTAATAAAGGTGTTTGCTGACTTCCAGGTAGCAGCCAGACAGATTTCCTGGATAGGGATGTCCCTGGAAGCAGCCACCGATGCATCAGTATGGTGGGTAGAATGAGCTCTTATCCCTCTGGGAGACTCCTTGCCCGCCAACTCGTAGCACAGACCTATGCATAATGTAATCCACCTTGCAATGGTCCGTTTGGCTGCAGGTCTGCCAGAAGCGGCTTCAGCGTAGGTGACAAACAGCTGGCAACCCTCTCCCCGAATTTCCGCCTTTCTGTCCTTATAATAGGAGAGAGCCCGTCTCAGGTCCAAGGTATGGAGCCTGTACTCTGCATCCGAGGTTTAATTAGGGTAGTATACCGGCAGAGTCAACATCTGGTTAAGGTGAAACTCTGACACCACCTTCGGAAGGAATTTCAGGTGGGGGCGCAGGAAAACTTTGTCCCTGTGAAAGACCAGATAAGGGGAGTCCACCGAGAGCGCCTGGAGCTCCCCTGTCCTTCTGGCTGACATGATAGCCACCATGAAAGCCGTCTTCGACAAGCGTGAGAGCTCACACTTGTGCATGGGTTCAAGCGGCTTGCCCATAAGCTTGCCAAAACCAGCAACAGATCCACGGAGGTGGAGGTTCACGCTTTTGGAGGTGTGATCCAGGCCTTTAAGAAGCGCCGACCACTGTCTCCTGTGCTAATGTCGGCTGACCGGCCCGCACCCGGTAAGCAGAAATGGCTGCCAGGTGCACCCTAAGGGTCGATGACCATAGACCCCCTTTGGAGAGAGACCAAAGGTAGTCGAGAATGTTAGCCACAGAGCAGGGTAAGGGGTCCAGACACTTACCCTGACACCAAATGGAAAATCTCTTCCATATGAAGGCATATCATTTCCTGGTCAGTTCCTCACGAGAAGCCTCCACCATGGTGTAAACATCCTCAGAAAGACCCAGAGCCTGGAACTCTAGCCAACCAGGTTGTGAGGTGCAGGGATTGAAGATCCGGATGGAATACCTTCCCCTGGTTCAGAGATATCAGGTCCGGGTGTGTACAAAGCTGCTCCGGGGGCCTGCAGCTGAAGCTGAGGAGAACTGGGTACCAGAACTGTCGCGGCCAATCTGGAGCTACCAGGATCACCTTCGCCTTGTCCCTCCTCACCTTGAGTAACACCTTGTGGATCAAGGGAAACGGAGGGAAGGCGTTGAGGAGGCCTGGGGTCTACGGCCTCGAGAAGGCATCCCCCTGCTTAGGGGGGGTGGGCATGGTGAAGCCTCAGCTTGGTGTTTTCCTTGGAGGCAGACTGGTCCACCAACAGTTTGCCCCAACGGGAGAACAGACTGTAAACTACCTCTGGATGGAGAAACCACTCGTCGGATGTCTGGCCTATGCGGCTGAGAGCATCTGCCAGCTGGTTCGAGACTCCTGCCACATGGATAGCTAAGAGATCCGCCTCCAACCAGCTTATGAGGGTCCAGATGCGGAGCGCCTCCTTACACAACAGACGGGACTGCGTGCCGCCCTGTTTGTTGAGGTAGTACATGGTCGTGGTATTGCCTATCTGGACTTGAACCACCTGACCCCGGAGCTGAGGATCGAAAGCTGATAGTGCCAGTCTGACTGCTCTGAGCTCCAACAGGTTGATGTGGCATCAGGACTCCTTGGGGGTCCAGAACCCGTGGGCTTTGCTGTCCCCCACGTGGGCTCCCCAGCCCATGAGAGAGGCATCGGTCATGAGAATGACTGTCGGCTCGGGGCGGACAAACGGGATCACCTCCTGCAACCAGTCTGGGATGGTCCACCACTGGACAGCGTCCCACATCTTCTGGGTCACAGTGATCAGCTGGCCGAAGTGACCATGGCGCTGAGTCCACTGAGCGGCCAGCTCCCATTGGAGGGGGGCGCTTGTGCCATCTGGCCCAACAGACCACTGAGGTGCACGCCACCATGTAGCCCAGAAGGCACAGGAAGTCTCGGGCAGGGCGCAAGTGCCCAACCAGAAATGATTGGGCAAAGGAGGAAAGAACCTCGGCCCTGTCCGGCGGGAGCTGAGCTCTGGCTTGATGAGAGTCAAGCTCTGCCTTGATGAAGCCCGCCATCACCTGAGAGGACACAAGTTCCGACTTGGCCTCGCTCATCAAGAGGCCGAGTTGGGAGCAGGTTCGGAGGGCCAGATCCCTGGACCTCTCCACCTCCTGAAGGGAGGAACCTGCCAAGAGCTAGTTGTTGAGATAAGGGTATATCTGAACTCCTCGACGCCGAGGTTGGGCCTCCACCACTGTAATGCACTTGGTGAAGACCCGAGGGGCCGATGACAGGCCGAACGGCATGGCTCGGAACTCGTACTGGGTCCCCTCGACCCTGAAGCGGAGGAACCGCTGGTGGGACGGACGGATTGGGACGTGAAAGAACATGTCCTGTAAATCCAGTGAACAGAACCACATGTTTCGCTCCAGGGATGGTATGATCTGGTTCAGAGTTACCATCTGGAAGGTGCGAAACCTGAGATATTGATTCAGGTTATGGAGAGCTAACATGGGGCGCCAACCCCCCCATTCGCTTGGGCACTAGGAAATACCTGGACACGAAGCCTGGGTCTGTAGGAGGATCCGGCACCGGAGCTACAGCCTCCTTGTGGAGGAGCTGAGCGATGTCGTCTCGAAGGGCCGACTGAGTGCGAGCTAAGATTCTTTCCTCTCGAGGGGCTTGGCTTGGCTGGGAGGGTACTGCTCGAATTCCAGAGGCAATCCCTGGCCGACCACTTCCAGAATCCACCTGTCTGAAATGACCAGACCAGGGGGAAAGAAAGTGGCGGAGCTGGACCCCCACGGGGGACCCAGAGCTGGCGTCACGGGTGTAGGGGTGGCAACCCCCAACCCGTCACTGAGCAAGCTTAGAGTAGGCAGCTCCTGGACAAGCACCTTGGCCTCCTTTACGGGGCTGTTGGTGACCCTGCTTGGGCCTGCTGCTGCTGCTGCTGGCCTCCTTGAAAGGAAGGCTGTTTAACCGCAGGGAAAGAGTGCCAAAAAGGCTTCTTGCGCTTCTGCTGGTTCTTGCCCGAAGAACCCTTCGCAGAGGTAGCATCCAAGGTGGCACTGGACTGCTCTATGTGCTGGAGGTGAACAGTTACTCCTGGACCGAAGAGCTCGGTGCCTAGGAAGGCCATGTCAGCTAAATGCTCAGTATCCGCCGGAAAGGAGGATAATGTCAGCCACACCCTGCGGCGAGTGGCCACTGCGGCTGGTATGAAGCGGGCACAGGAGTCTCCAATGTCCAGAGCCGTCTGGAGCTGCTGTTTTACAACAGCACAGCCCTAGTCACGGACTTGCTTCACAGTGGTCTGCATGTCTGCTGGGAGATGAGGGAGGACTTCATCTAATGACCCTAAGAGGGTGTGAGAGAAGTTTGCCATAATAACGGCCGAACTGGCTGACGAAGGCTTAAGGAGGAGGCCGCATAGACCTTCCGGGCAGAATGGTCCATATTCTTGGACTCCTTGTCCAGGGGGCGGTCAGTGTCGGCTGACCTACCAGTGCGTCTGAACACAGAAGCAGTCACAAGGCTTTCAGCCGAGGGATGCTCTGTGAACCCCGCCAGGGACCCCATGGGTACTGTATACTTGCGGGCCATGCAGGCAGATGGAGCTGGACTGGAGGCAGGACGTTGCCAGAGCTCAAGGGCCGAGCCAACAATGGCTTCTACCAATGGAAAGGCCTCCGTCGGGGTATCCCCCCCTTTTGAGGATATCCGTAAGGGGGTATTCCGCCTTCTTTTGGATAGGCTCCAGGGGCATTCCAGTCGATTCGGAAATCAGGCGGAGGATGCCCTGAAAAGAGGAAGGACCTTCCTCCAAACCTGCCACTGATGACTCGTCATCCCCCGGATGAGAGTGCAAACCAGTGGCATCCGAGTCCGAAGAGTCGGGATATAATGGTCTCCCGCTTATGTCTTCCTCGATGCGCTGAGGGCGATTGGGGACAACAGTGATCGACAGACGGTGGGGCAGTCCAGCCTCTGTCCGGTCCTCTTTCGATGGAGCCCCTCCCTGAGGCTGCTTAGGCGGCTCCACCAAAATCGGTGGGGAGACCGTAATAGGCCGAGCCGGAATACCGGCCAGCCCCAAGGGTGGGGGAACTGAAGTCTTCAGTTCCGGAGGGGTTGGCGTCGGCCTGGGAGGCGGGAACCAAGTAATGGCTGATGCTGCCGGCTTTTGACCGGTCAGAATCAGCTGTTGCCACATGAGATCCTCATGACATCAGAGTTCCTGTCGAATTCTCTCCTCGTCCGAGGAGGATGAGGATCGATGGCGATGCCTCTTTTTGGAGTGTTTGTGACCTTTCTTCTGTTTTTCGTCTGAAGGGGTCCTGGTCCTCAATAGAGACCGACGGGGTCGGCTGGTTCGATCAGGGGACACCAGAGTCAGGGAAAACCGACACTCCAGAACGGTTTCCTCGAAGAGATTACCCGAAGCTACAGTCTCCTCAATGGGGAAAAGAAAGAACCGGGGTCCTAAGGAATCATAGACAGGAGTCGGTGATAAGGGCTCGATGGGATCGAGCATAATCTCGGCCGGTTCAGCAGTTTCCTTGGTCTCGGTGCCTTGGCCCGACGGAAGATACGTGAAGCCGGCAGCTGAAGATGCGATCTCGACCGAAGTCGAGACTGCGTGTTCCTGGGACTCTGACCTCTCTCGGTCCCAAGAGTGTCTTCTTCTGGAGGAAGAAGACTTGGGGTTCTTGTCCCTCTTCCGAGGGTGGGAGGAGTGCGAGCCCGAGGGTGCCTCACCCCTCGTGGGGAGAGACTGGCACAACTGGGCGGCCAGCTCCCACTGGAGGGAGCGCATGTGCCACCGGGCCCAACGGACCACTGAGATGCACACCGCCATGTAACTCAGAAGGCGCAGAAAGTCCCGGGCAGAGTGCAAGTGCCCAACCAGAAATGATCGGGCAAAGAAGGGGAGAGAACCTCCACCCTGTCCGCCAGAAGTTGAGCTCTGGCTTGACAAGAAACATAGACAAGCGTCTAGCTCTGCCCCAATGAAGCCCATCACGTGAGAGGGCATGAGTTCTGACTTGGCCTCGTTGATCAGGAGGCCGAGTTGGTAGCAGGTTTTGGAGGACGAGATCCCTGGACCTCTCCACCTCCTGAAGGGAGGAACCTGCCAAGAGCCAGTCATCGAGATAAGGGTAGATTCTGACTCTTCGACATCGAAGGCAGGCCGCCACCACTGCTATACATTTGGTGAAGACCCGAGGGGCCGATGACAAGCCGAACAGCATGGCTCTGAACTTGTACAGGGTCCCTTCGACCCTGAAGTGGAGGAACCGTTGGTGGGACAGACGGATTGGGACTTGAAGAATGTGTCCTATAAATCCAATGAACAGAACCACATGTTTTGCTCCAAGGATGGTATGATCTGGGACAGAGTGACCCTCCAAAAGTGCAGGACCTGAGATATTGATTCGGGTCGTGAAGATCTGGAATGGGGTGCCAACCCCTTGTCCACTTGGGCACAAGGAAGTACCTGGAAACAAAGCCTGGGTCTGTTGGAGGATCCCGCACTGGGACTACTGCCTCCTTGTGGAGGAGCTGAGCCACGTCGTCTCGAAGAGCCGACTGGGTGCATGTGGAAATCTGTTCCTCTCGAGGGGCGCGGGCTCGGATGGGAGGGTACTGCTCGAATTCTAGAGGCAGTCCCTGACCGACCATTCGAGAACCCACCTGTCCGAAGTGAAAGCGGACCAGGCGGAAAGAAGTGGCGGAGCCGACCCCCACAGTAGGATCCAGAGCTGGCGTGACGGGTGTAGGGGTAGAGACCCCCAACCTGTCACTTAGCAGGCTTAGAGGAGGCGGAGGCTCCAGGGCCTGTGCCTCGGCCTCCCTTATGGGGCTGTTGAGGACCCTGTTTGGGTCGCGGGAGCCAAGCTTGAGCCTGCTGCTGCTGCTGACCTCCTTGATAGGAGGGCTGCCTGACCGCAGGGGAAGAATGCCGAAATGGCTTCTCTTTCCTCTTCTGCTGGTTCTTGCCTGAAGAACCCTTAGCAGAAGTAGCATCCAAGGTGGCATTGGACTGTTCTATATGCTGAAGGTGACCGGCCACTCCTGGACCGAACAAGTCGGTCCCCAGGAAGGGCACGTCAGCAAGCTTATGCTGAGTATCTGCCGGGAATGAGGAAAGCCTCATCTAAGCCCTACGGTGAGAGGCCACTGCGGCTGCCAACGAACGGGCACAAGAATCTCCAATGTCCAAGGCTGTCTGGAGCTGCTGTTTGGCGACAGCACGACCTTGGTCACAGACCTGCTTGACGGTAGTCTGCATGTCCGGTG
This sequence comes from Neoceratodus forsteri, assembly GCA_016271365.2. Taxonomy (NCBI): domain Eukaryota; kingdom Metazoa; phylum Chordata; order Ceratodontiformes; family Ceratodontidae; genus Neoceratodus; species Neoceratodus forsteri. The sequence goes on along the minus strand of JADMNL010000034.1, from coordinate 25,195,356 downwards.
TGAGATGAGGGAGGACCTCGTCCAATGACCCCAGGAGGGCATGGGAGAAGTGTGCCATAATAACAGCCGAGCTGGCCTGATGAAGGCCCAGATAAGAGACAACGTAGACCTTGCGGGCAGAGTGGTCCATATTTTTGGACTCCTTGTCCGGGGGTCCATCAGTATTGGCCGAACTACCCGTGCGCCTTAACACCAAGGCAGTCACCAGGATCTCAGCCGAAGGGTGTTCAGTGAATCCTGCAAGGGACCCCATGCACACTGCATACTTGCAGGCAGATGGTGCTGGGCAGGAGGCAGGACACTGCCAAAGCTCAAGGGCCGGTCCAAGGATGGCCTTGGCCACTGGAAAGGCCTACTTCGGGGTATCCCTTCTCTTAAGGATGCCCGTGAGAGGGTACTCCGCCTTTTTCTGGATGGGCTTCAGGGCCATTCAGGTGGAGTCGGAGATGAGGTGGAGAATGCCCTGGAAGAAAGAAGGACCTTCCTCCAACCCTGTGCAGACCGTAGACTCATCATCCCCGGAATGTGAGTGCAAGCCCGTGACGTTCGAATCAGAGGAGTCATGGTAGAGCGGTCTACCACCTAAGTCACCCTCGATGTGCTGAGGGTGGTCCGGGGTGACTTATCGACAGACGTCGGGGAAGCCCGGTGTCTTGTCGGTCCTCTTTATAGGGCGCCCCTCCCTCGGGCTGTTTAGGCGGTGGTTCCACCAGAATCGGTGGAGAGACCGGAACAGGCCGAGCCGAGGAACGGGCCGGCCCCATAGGCAGAGGAGCCGGTGGCTTCGGTTCCGGAGGGGTCAGCGTCGGCCTAGGAGGCGGCCGGGGAGGACGGCGGAGCCGGCTTCTGCCCTGTCAGAATCAGCTGTTGCCACATGAGATCTTCATAGCGCCAGAGTTTCCGCCGGAGTCTCTCCTCGTCCAAGGAGGATGAGGACCTGTGGCAACACCTCTTTTTAGAGCACTTATGGCTCTTTTTCGGCTGTTCAGCCAAGGGGGTTCTGGACCTCGTTCGAGATCGGGGAGGCCGACTTGGTCGATCAGGAGACACTGGGGTCGGTGAAAACCGAGGGTCCAGAACTGAGTCCTTGATGGGGACACCAGCGGGCTGGGTCTCCTCATCAGGGAAGACAAGGACCAGAGTCCTTTCCAAAGAGTCGGCGGCCACGGCCAGTGACAAAGGGTCGAGAATAATTTCGACATCGTCCACTTCCTCAGTCCCCTGACCAGACGGAAGATCTGAGAAGCCGGTGGCAGAGGATGCGATCTCAACCGAAGTAGAGACCGAGTGTTCCTGGGACTCTGACCTCTCTCGGTCCCAGGAACGTCTTCGCCGAGACAAAGACCCAGGGTCCTTCTCTCTCTCTCTTCCAAGAGCAGGAGGAATGCAAGCCTGAGGGTGCCTCTCCCCGGGTGGCGAGAGACTGGCACAACTCCTTGAAGGAGCCCGTAAAGGTGGAGCCAAGGTTCAGAGGAAAAAAGAAGCTTCGATTGGCCAAAGCTCGAGCTGCTTCCTCCTCAAATGCTTTCATTTGTTCCAGCTGCTCGGAGGATCCCGTGGCTGCGGAAACTGCCCACTTCCATCTCCTTCGATTTCACCGGCGGGTTGCTTTTCTCCGTCTCCCAGCTTCAAACGCTGCCTCGCGGGTCGCCCAGGACGTTGGGAATGGCAGGCCAGGCAAAAACCACACGACGAGGTGTCATGTCCGACACCTAGGCAGTAAACACACATTAGGTGGAGGATCAGTGCAAGACATCTTCTGGCTGCAGGGGAACCGGCAAAATCCGGTGGGAAATTTTTCCTCCATGGCTGATGCGGTGAAAGCGCAATCGCTAACTCGAATGAGTTTAAGTTTCAGTAAAAAACGACAATTAGAATCCAGGGCCTATGATATGCTCTGAGACCACAAGGGAACCTGTATCTTCCAGCGGAAAGGAAGATCTGGCGTCATGAGGCAGAGCAGAGGTATATAACCACCCGGGTGGGTGGGAGCAGCCAGCTTCAAGACTTCCGGCAAGATTTAATGTGGAAGGGGGCATGCCAAGAAGTGTGGATGAACAACATATCCACGCTCCTAGAACTCATATTTTCTGTGATTCTTCCTGATCTTGATATGAAGGTAAGCATCCTCCATACCTAGAGAACATATCCAGTCCCGTTTGTAACAGGTGAATCAGAGTCTGTAGAGAGACCAAATAGTACTTTTTGTACTCTCTGCAGAAGTTGAGGTCTCTCGGGTCTAGAACAGACCTCAGATCAGAAAATACTCTGAGGAACGATCTGCGGCCCAAGCCGCCTCTTCCTTAAAAAGCCTGAATTTGTTTGAGTTGCTCAGCAGACCCTGCAGTCGCAGAAACTGCCCATCGGGCCTCTTTAGATTTGACTTGCGGGTCCCATTTCTCTAGCCTGACCAATTTCGGCCATGTGAGATGATTGTCCAAGATGTTTGGGTGAAATGAGACATTTCACAGGCCTGAGTGTCATGGCCGACACCCAAGCAATATATGCACATGGCACGCAGGTCTGTGCGAGACATCTTTTTCCCGCACGGGCAGCGGCGGAAACTGGGAGAAGAGTTATCTTCCATGACGGTCGAAATCACGACGCGATTGAAGATCTGGTGTCACAGGGCAGAGCTGAGGGTTATATCACCTGGGTGGGTGGGAGGAGCCAGCTTGAAGACCTTCCGGCAAGATTCTTAAAGGGAAAGTATATGCCAAACAGTGTGGGTAGAACATCACATCCACGATCCTAGAAACAAAAATTCTCATCGTTTACAGCAGTATAGTTGTTTGTATCAGGCTAATACTGCCGACTCCAAAGTGACATTTGCTGTAGCTAGAAATCCCAGGCTTCCCAGCAGCGGATGTCAGAGCTGGGCTGCAGCAGGGAGGGACTCAACAGCCTGCAGTGCACAGTAGAGCTTTTATAAGCTCAGATCAGTTTACCAGACCCGCTGTTCGCTTGGGGCTAAGTACTGTCCTCTGTGACTGTTACAGATGCAAAAGAGGAACAGTGTACCATAATGGGATGTGATGCAGATGATTACTGTGATTATTCCCTAGCAAATGTTGTATTGATTGTATCTTCATCAATTTACTATAACTGCATTTCAAACTGTCAGGGTCATTACTGTGAATGCATTCGGTTACTGTTGTACTGTGTTGTGAGTCATTGTAACTGTTGAGAAAAGTCAATAAACTATTAATCACACAAAAAAAGAAAACAAAAGATTTCAAGTCCTTAAGAGCGTACAACTGTTAGGCTTGATACCCTCCTTTTCTATGTGGCAAAGACTTTTACAGATACAGTCAGTGTGATCCTCCAAGAGTAAGTGGAGTCTCCTGACCCATAGTCTAACTGAACCAGGGTTGGGGGTTTAACAATACAGAAAGAACGGGATGAGGAGTAGGGACTAGAGGCACTCAACCTGGCAGCACTAGGCAGCCCTCCAGGACAGGACTGGGAATCAACCATGAGGCGGCTCAGGCAGAGCAGCGACTTGGGGAGTTGAAGTAATCAAGAGCCGTGTCCCTGAATGGGTCAGACGAAATGAGGGCAGGGCTAGGTTCACTAGCTAAGGAACCAGTGGTGTCTGCTATCGAGGGATGAGACACCTATCACAAGCCCACAGGCTCTTGGGTGAATATTTCTGACATTTCTTCTGTTAATATTGAGAGTAAAAGAAGAGAATGAGGTCAGCTCAGGGTGTACAATACTTTACTGCTAAATGTAACTTAAATATTGGCAGGTCTTCTGTTTCTTACAGGGAGCTGCACTGTGGAACAAAATCCCGTTAAGTTTCCGTGGAATTAACCAAATGACTCCTCTGTCACATCTGAACAACTGGTGCCTGAATTGGTCTAACAGTATTTCTCATTGCAATGAATGTGATGTTTGCTGATTCCCACTGTTTGTATGTTTCACATCTTATACTGTATTATTTACAAATTATTGATTTGTGTATTTTTCTACACTGCAACTGATGTTTGCTGCTTCAAATCCTGGGACTTCATTGAAAATGAGCTATGCTCAACTGAATGTTTTTCCCTTATTGTGATGAATAAAAAATATTTACTACTACTACTACTACTACTACTACGACTACTACAACAACAACCTCTTTTTTAAGCATTCGAGATCTTAAGAAATGTTGAGACCTCAATCAAGAATGTGATCTCAATCAGGACTGGGGTATCAGCTTTCTAAGGACCAACTCTGGTGGATCCCTCAAAAGCCTAATTGGTGTCTACATGGCAGCAAGGCCAGAGTCCCTTGACAGGGTGTTGGACTGCACCGTTTTACATAATGGCAGCCTTATTCTAACTCCTGTCGAGAATTGTAAGCTGTCTTTAATCCCAGGTCAATCAGAGGGGTACGCCATGGATAGGAGTGGAACGACACATCCAAATAGTGCCAACACTTCTGAGATTAAGGTGTTTTAATCCCAAATTACACGCTCTGATGAGGAGCACTTCTTTGAAAACTCTGATATGTCAATGAAGGGCTACTTGCCATCACTAACAGAGAAATCTATAATCTGCTGCTCAAGTTTACATTCCTCGAAGCTGAGAATTGATATATCTTTGGTGAAAAACTAAGCCTTGGTTGACCACATGGCCAAACCTTTTCTAGTCCTCTTGAGACAATCCTAGACGTATTTTGGCTGCATTTGCTGGCTGCCAGTCATACTGTGGTCCACATCTAGCCAACAGACACACAGGTCATTCCTGGTGACCAACGCCTTAAGTGTACATAGAAACTGATGGCAGAAGGAGACTCTAAGATCCATCTAGTCTGCCCATAGCCATACCCCCCTTCCCGAACTGTGACTCAGTGTTATGATTCCTTTGTATTTATCCCAAACATGTTTGTAGGTTCTAACAGTTTTTGCCTCCACCACTCCCTGGGGGAGGCTGTTCCATGCATAGACTACCCTCTCAGTGAAAGAGAATTTATGTGTGTTGCTCCTCAGCTCCCCCCAGTTTCATACCATGACCTCTGGTCCTTATATAACTGTTGACCTGGAACAGGTCCTGATCCCGTACTTTATTTACTCCCTTCAGGTATTTGAAGGATTCAGTCCTGCGCCCCCTCCCCTTTCCCTCTGTTGTTTTAATGAATAGATGCTGAGTTTGCTCAACCTTTCTCCATAATTTTTTGGTGTAGAGCTTGTATCATTTTAGTAACTTTTCTCTGCACCGTCTCCAACCTATCTATGTCCTTTCTGAGGTGTGGTCTCCAGAACTGCACACAGTATTCCAGGTGTGGTCTCACCAGTGATCTATACAGTGGCAGTATCACTTCCCTTTCCTGCTGGTAATTCCCCTTCCTATGCACCCAAACATTCCATTTGCCTTTAATGTTGCTTCCTCATACTGCTTGGTCATGCTCAGGTCATCCGTTATAATTACCCCCAAATCTCTTTCCTGCTTGCTGGTTTCCAGTTTCACATCCCACATGTGGTATTTCCTCTCCTGGGTTGCTCTTCCCTAGGTGCATGACCTTTCACTTTTTTGCACTGAAACTAAGCTGCCATGTTTTTGACCACAATTCAAACTTTCTTAGGTCCAGCTTCATCTTATCCACTCCGCCAGAGATGTCAACTATATTGCACAGCTTCATGTCATCGGCAAACAGGCACACCTTGCCCTCCAATACTTCAGATATATCACTAATGAAAACACTGAAGAGGATGGGACCCAATACTAACCCTTGGGGCACGCCACTAGTCACTCCATTTTCTTCCGATAAGATGCCGTTAACCAGCACTCTCTGGGTCCTACCACTCAGCCAGTTCTGTATCCAGTTTACCATTTTCCTTCCAACTCTCATGCTGTCTTGCTTGTTCAGCAGCCTCCTGTATGGAATGGAGTTGAAGGCCTTGCTAAAGTCCAGGTATACTATGTCCACAGCACCGCCCTGATCCACTATTTTGGTTACCCAGTTGAAGTCTATTAGGTGTGTCTGGCATGATCTTCCTGTGGTAAAAGCGTGCTGTTTTGGGTCCAGTCTACCATTTTCCTTGAGAAAGGCTACAATCCTCTCCTTGAGTAGGGCTTCCATCGTTTTCCCCATAATCGAGGTGAGGCTAACTGAACGATAGTTTCCCGCATTTTCCCTACTCCCATTTCTATGCAGAAGGACAACAGTAGCCCTTTTCCAATTCCCAGGGACCTCCCCAAGTTCAAGTGACAGATTGAAAAGTTCAGCCAGGGTAGCCTTCTAGTTCCTTTCTTAGTTCCTTCAGAATCTTAGGGTGAATTTCATCCGGGCCCATGACTTTACCTACCTTGAATCTCGCCAGTTCATCAAGGACTCGCGCTAATGAATGGTTTTGAATCAACTCCGCTGCCGACTGTACTTCTCCCAGTTAAGGTGGGTCCACAACCAACCACTTCCTTGGTAAATACAGAGCAGAAGTACTGTATCTGTTGAGGATTTCCGCTTTCTCCCTGTCATCTTCTGCGTGTCCTCTATCATCTCTTGTGATTCCGACTACACACCTACTTGTCTTCCTCTTCTCTCTGATATATCTAAAAAAGGTCTTGTCTCCCCTTTTGACCTCCATAGCTATCTTCTCTTCTGTTGATGTCTTCGCTGACCTAACTGCCTTGCTTGCTTCCCTTAGTTTCTCTCCGTAAGTATCCCTGTCCTTGTCGCATCTAGTTTCATTGTATCTTCTGAAAGCAACCCATATTTCCCTGACCTTGGTGGCCACCTCCATAGAGAACCAGAGCGGTTTTGTTTTCTTTGCCTTGCTCACCCCCTTCAGGTAGACTGGAGGCTTCCATTATAGCCATCTTGAGGTGTGCCCAGTATCGTTCTACACCCTCTCCTATTGCTGTGCGTACTAGGTTATTTTTAAGACACTCCATTTTTGCAAAATTTGTCTTTCTAAAATCCAGAACTTTAATTTTTGAGTAACTTGTTTCCACTACCATATTTACCTGGAACCACACCATGTGGTGGTCGCTGGACCCCAAGGGCTCCCAACTACAACCCCTGACATAGTATCTTAGTTGGTGAGTATCAGGTTAAGGACAGCCTCCCATCTAGTTGGGCCCCTCACAAGCTGCCTTAGGCCCGATCCTCACAAAGCTTCCAGGAAGTCTCTGCTCCTAGCTGATGCAGCTGTGTAGGTATCCCATTTACGTCAGGTAAATTTAAATTACCCACCACTATCACCTCTCCCTTGTCATACATCCTGTGCATGGTTCCGATGATCTCTGTTACCCTCCACATCTTGTGACGGGGGTCTGTAAATCACTCCGACCAGAGTTACCGCGCCATTTCCAGCCTCCAGTGTAACCCAGAGTGCTTCTGATTCAGTCAAATCATTCTGGATCTTTCTAGCTTTTATTCCCTTCCTTATATACACTGCCACCCCTCCAACTTTTCTCCCTTTTCTATCCTTCCAGAAGAGGCTGAAATCCAGGATCGTTGTTTCCCAGCAGTGATTATCATTGTACCAGGTTTCAGTAATGGCAACCTAGCCTAGCTCTGCCTCCGCAATGATAGCAGTGAGGTCAACTACTTTGTTAGCTAGACACCATGAGTTAGTGTACATGGCTTTCCAAACCTGGCTTAACACACTTCTAATGCCATGTCCAACCTTCAAGCCCTCTAGTTCTCTACCATTTAATTCCTTGCATAAATGATATTCCCTCCATTCTGCTTTATTTACCCAGAAATGGTTGAGTTCTGGGGGAGAGGTAGCAGGTCCCTGAAATGTTGTTGCCATCTCCCCAGTACCTAGTTTAAATGTCCCACTTCTGCCCTAGTGCTCTTGCACCTTTTTTACATAGGTGAACACCATTGTGCCTAAAGAGACCACTGTCCCAGAAGTCCCTCCAATTTTCGATGACGAGGTGACCCCTTTCCAGGCACCGGCTGTGAAGCAATGCGTTTATCCCCTCTGTACAGGTCACCAATCTCTTAGGTATGATCTTATGCTTATCCACCACATTCATCAACAGAATAGAGACAGAAAACGAGGACTTAGGTTTCAGCTGGAATATAATAACTGGTTAGCAATGTTTTCCATAGGCTGACTTGAGTTATAATTTTCCATTATAACCTGCGGGTTATAACAGCGAGCACACGCTGAGTCACTCAAGAAAAATCACTCCCTGATTAGCTGTTCATCTCCTCCTGGGCAGGCTTTCACAGTTTCGCAAACATGGCAGCTCCCACCCGCGTAGCGAGGAGCTGCCAGACCGAGTCTCGTCATTGCTTTTTTTTTTTTTTTTTTTTTAAAACAATACCTAGGTTCAACATATGAAAAAAAAATCTATCTGGTTGATCCTACCATTTGGAAGCCGCAGCGGACAACTGCCACTAAAACGGCTCCAAAGTCGCTCATTAAGGTAGCGTGATTGTGATCTAAATGCACAGCTCTGCAAAAAGTAAAATCAAATTAAACAAAAAAAAAAAAAAAAAAAAAAATGCAAAAATAAGCCGCAACTATACAAAAAAAAAAATGGCTGTTGCAGAAAGACTGTGTGTGTGTGTGTGTCTGCATGAATGAGCCACATCACCAGAAAAGTCAGTGTGGCAAAAATTGCAGACCGGCAATTATAAAAAAGTGAGTCTCAAACTCAAATTTAATGGTTGCCTTGAGTGCGGGATCCTTTAATAAACCCAGAGTCATGTAACATCGCACCTCAATAACCATTAGAGCTTCTTGTCAAGCAGACTTCCACATTCGTTAGTGTACATATATCAAACTCCATATAAAAACACATTTGGTATAATTCGTCACACATACTGGGAATTCTGCAGGAATTTAAGTGGAAAGAAAGAGCTTGGGGGGAGTCACCGAGGATGCATGGTTGGGTGGTAGGACAGAACAGCTTGGAATCCTTTCCAAGGCACTTACGCTGGATGACACCATTTGTTATACGTTGTGCTTGTCTTTGTTTAATAAACCTTCTATAAAATATACTTATTAAAAAAAGTGTTTAATAAGTAATAAGAGACACAGCAAACTAAATTTGCAGTTTTTTTTTTTCTTTTGCAAATATTCTGTCTACTTACAGAAAAGGACAAACTTGATTTGCAACAATGGCATTTAATGTGAATGAACAGTAAATAACCACTTACCTTTCCCTGGATGCTGTTTTCAGTATTCCTTGCCTGGGTGTAGCAAATATAACAGCTGGTATGCGACTTCTCTGCTGTGGGGTAACAGCTACTTCCGACCGTCTTGTAGCCACAGGAGACTGGGCTGCATTTCCACCTTGGGCAGACGGAGAGGATGCCAGAGATCGCCGAGGGGATGGCTAAAAAGTCAAATAAAAATTCAAAAAAATGCCATAATTGAGGATTTTAAAGCATAAATAATTTCCACTCGAAAGATGAAATTGCTGCCAACTGCTGAAAGTTGGCCAAGAAACAGTCTCCTTTACAAAAAAACACAATGGTCTTAAGCATGCACGCATGGGACTCTGGAGTCTCTGTCTTACTCCCAGCATGTGCCAAGTGGGTGCAGTGCAAAACAGCAGAGTTATCAGATCTTTCTCAACCTAAGACGGCAGTAAGCCAACTCTGGGGACAGATGGGAGGATCAGGGTGTATTGCATGAAACATATTTCTTCCAAGTGAGCAAGTAATAAAACTGCACTGCATACATACACAACAATTTGTTCTAGCACTTGTGATTTTCCCTCAGAGTAGGGGAGGGTGACCGGTTGGGAGTCTCAGGGATGAACGATGGGACTGACCCTCTTTAGTGTCTTTATAACTGACACTGTAGAGGACCTGTAAGAGAAGGTCTGCCTCTTTGCGGATGACACCAAACTCTGCAATAGAGTGGACATCATGGGAATGGGTGGGGGTGGAGAAGATAAGCAGAGATTCAATGCAAAACAGTGCACTTTGGACACAGAAACCCAGAGCAGAGTACAAAATGAGGGTGGGAGGGTGGTAATGATGACCACCAAGCAGGAATGAGACCTGGGGGTAATCATACCGGATGACCTAATGGTGGCCAAGCTATGTGACAAGGCAAGTGGGATGCTGGGGTACACAGCCAAGGGTATCACCAGAAGAAAGAGGAAGCTGGTGTCACCTCTGTATACATTGCTGGTAAGACCCCCACCTAAAGTACTGTGCCCAGTTCTGGAGACCACATCTCAGTAAAGACAAATAGTGGAAGTGGCTCAGAGGAGGGCAACTAAAATGGTGCAGAATGTGCATCAGGGGCCCAACAAGGCAAGATGAAAGGACCGACGCATGTACACCCTGGATTGGGGGGGGGGGGGATAGAGACCTAGATGCTCTCCTCCTCTGAGAAGGGTGGGCAGACTGCTCCGATGCATCACTGCCACCTAGGTGATCACGAGTGGCAGCATGGCTTGGGCAGCAGTTGTGGGTGGGGGACGCTCCCTGATAGTGGATGTTCATACAACATGCAAACGTCAGACTGCCACTTCCACAGAGCACCCATGGGTTGGGATCCCGAACAGTGGAAAACATCGCCAACAGCAGGATGACACTCCACGGTGCCTCATAGACCATACTCCATGGGGACAGACAAGGTAAAAGAGGGAAGTATTTTTCAGACAAAAAGCTGCTCAAGGATGTGGGGGCATGATAAGAAGCTGCAGGGGGTAGATTCAGGAGAGATTTGTACTTCACAGAAAGAGTGATGGATTCCCGAAACAGTCTTCCAGCGGAGGTGGTGGGGCGACAACAGTGGTGGGGCTCAAGAATGCATGGGACAGGCACAAGGGAATCTAAGGGAAACGGGGTGGGTGAATGGGCCAGAGATCAAGTAGGATCTGTGGTGATACTATAGGCAGGAAAAATGGACAAACTAGGTGGGCCAAGCGGTCCTTATCTGCCTGCAAATCCTATGTTTCTATCAGACACCTTTATTTTTCTTTCTTTTAGCTCCAATGTTGTCACGGGGAATTGCTTGCAAAGGTGGATAATGTGCATGCAGACCAGGGAATCACTGGCACAGCTATAAAGAACAGTCACATACAGACTTACCGTAACAGTAGATCTTCGAGTGGATCTCAGTCATCAGGTTACACCGTAGGAACCCTCGCTGTTGGTGAGGGGGCATCCACACGGAAGATTTTCAGCAGTACAACTGGGGCCGCCCATGCCCTCACCAACCCTATATAGGCGTGGGCGACCTCACTCCCTCCAAAGTCCCCCACACAAAGGGAGCAAGGCTTTGGCCCTGGGGAACCAAGGAGAGAAAGAGATACCCAGATCTAAGTAAAAAGACTGGATACACCAGATAGCCAGTTCCTAGATAGAAGCCCCGGGAAGGGTGATGGTAGGAAGGAAAATATACCTGATGATTAAGATCTACTGTTACGGTAAGTTCTTACGTTAACTGTTCTATCTTCTTCAGGGGTATCTCAGTCATTAGGTTACACCATAGGAATGAATACCAAGCAGTGACACGTGGAAACAGTCTTGGAGGCTGGATCTACACAAACTTAAGCCCGGAGTCCTTATAACACAGCCCTGCCAAATACTGCACGTGCTTTAGAGGCAATGTCCAGACTGTAATGCTTGGTGGAAGTGTGGCCTGTACTCCAGGTGGCAGCCGCACAAATGTCAGCGTCTGAGACCCCTTTGAAACAAGCCACTGAGGTAGCCATGCCTCTGGTGGAATGAGTTTTGACAGCACCAGGCAACTCTTTGATGTACTTATTGTAGCAGAACACAATGCAATTAGCCAACCATTTGGATAAACATCGCTTAGAAACTGAAGTGCCCTCTCTACCTGGGGCGAAGGAAACAAACAACTGCTTAGACTTTCTGGACTCTTTAGTTTGGAGCAGATAGTACTTTAAAGTTCTGCGCACATCTAACGCATGGAGCAGTGCTTCCCCTAGATTGCCAGGCTCAGGAAAATAAACAAGAAAGTGGACAGACTGATTTAGTGTGAACTCAGAAACCACCTTGGGTAGAAACCTAGGATTTGTGCGCAAATATATCCTGACTTTGTGAAAAATCAAATAAGACTCCTCACACCAGAGGGCCTGAAGCTCTGAAATTCTTCAAACACATGTAATTGAAACTAAAAAGAGCGCTTTCCAAGAGAGAAAACGCAAATCACAAGTCGTGATTGACTCAAAAGGAGACAGGGTCAGCTTCTCCAAAATAAAATGCAAGTCCCAAGCCGGGACAGGAGAACGGACTGGGGGTTTCAAGTGCAGGATGCCTCTAAGAAACGTTTGAGAGACATCCAGCTGAGCAATCGTGCGGTCACCCACCGGCTCATGAAAGGCAGAAATAGTCGAAAGGTGGACCCTGAGTGAGGAATACTGGAGCCCTGAGTTGGACAGAGAGATCAAGTAGTCCAGGATATGATTCACTGAGCAGGTGAAAGGGTTCAGGGAGTGTTTGGCAGCACAGATAGCAAACCGCTTCCACTTCATGGCATATGTGGCGCGAGTGGAAGGCTTCCAGGTAGCCACCAGGATGTTCACCACCGTGTTAGAGACCCTGAACCTGGTGATGGCTATGTTCTCAGAAGCCGGGCATGCAGAGGAGGTACCAGAGGTTGGAATGGACCAGGGTTCCCTGATCCTGGGTCAGCAGATTCCTGCAAAGAGGATCCTCTGCCAACTGCTGAAGTACAGGGGGAACATATCTGGCAAGGCCAGAATGGAGCCACCAGAAGCATGCTTGCCCCCTCCATCTGCAACTTGATTAGCATCCTCTGTATCAGTGGAAAAGTACAGTTACATAGGAACTTACCGTAACAGTAGATCTTCTAGACAGGTTCCTTCGGTAGGTCATTACATATAGGACTGGCGCACATGGCAGACTTTTCTAGATATGCCCGACGGGGGACCCCTCCCACCTGACCATCATGACCCAGCGTCAGGCGTGGCCTATATAGTGGGCCGGTCCACGTAGCCCTCCAGTTCTCCGCGCAGCCAAGAAGAGGCCTGACAGCAGGAAACAAACAGGATTTGGAGTCCCTGTGTAAGAAATAAAATGATGGGAAGGAGGGAGGGAGGGTAAAATATGACCTACTGAAGGAACCTCTCGAAGAGCTACTGTTACGGTAAGTTCCTACGTAACGTACTATCTTACTTTGAGAGGGTTCCTTCAGTAGGTCATTACATATAGGACTGAGTCTCAAGCAGTCCTTCCAAAGAGAGACCAAGAGAAACAAGGGAGGAGGAGAAAATAACTCCAAGAGAACTGGGAACAAGAATGGACCCAGCTTAGGACAGAAGGCCCTGCAAGACAGCTAGGCTGAAGCCTGCCCTCTGTCCAGAAGCAATGTCCAGACTGTAGTGTTTAGTAAAGGTGTGGACAAAACTGCAACGCGCAGATCGCGCCGCAGGAGACGCCCGCCAAATAGCGGAGCAGCCATGCCCCTAGTAGAATGACCTCTGATGGGACTAGGCAGAGTTTTTTGTTCTTTTGGTAACAATACCGAATACAGTTGCCTAACCAGTTCGAAAGGCAGTGTTTCGAAACCTCTTTGCCCTTCGACCTGGGTGCAAAGGAAACAAAAAGTTGATCGCAGCTACGGAAATCCTTTGTTCGGTGTGTGTAGCACCAAAGGATCTGATGGATGTCCATGGTGTGCAGGAGTGCCTCACCTCTGTTCGTAGGGGACGGAAAGTAAAAGTACAGTTAAGCAAGAACTTACCGTAATAGTAGATCTTCAGCATATCCAGGCCTCCAATGAGTGGGAAATGGAGGACCTAGATCCGGAACGCCGAAGGTTAGCCAAATACCTGAGGCAAAAGGAGTTGAAACCATTGGTGGTACCTCTTTTAGTGGATACTTTCCAGGACCTGACCTGGACTACCAGGAAGCATCCGGCCTCCATCTCAGCTGTTCAAGAAATTGGACAGGCTGTATAAGGCCCCGAGGGTAGAAGCCTTTTTAGCAGAAAACCCTCAGGTGGACTGTTCGGTCATTACGGCTGCTCATGACAAGTCCAGACAGCCGAAACACCTTAGCTCGCAGCCTCCCGATCCGGAGTCTTGGTATTTGGACCAGGTGGGCAAGAAGGTTTACTCTGCCTTCACCTGCTCCATCCGGTCCCTCAACTTCCTGACGCATATGGTCCAGTACCAGAATACTCTGTAGGAGAGAGGACAAGAGTTACTGAGAGCCATGCCAGATTCTAAACAGAAGAAGGAACTTCTGGACATACTTAAATCGGGCTCCGACGTGGGTTCTCATGTCCCGAGGGCCTCGTACGACTCTGCAGATATGGCGGCCGCTTCAGGGGTCTGCCTTCGGCGCCATGCCTGGGCTTTCACCAGGATCTGCAGTTCGGTATCAAGGATCTGTCATTACAAGGTACAGTGTTGTTTGGGCAGGAGACGTAATCTCTAATTTCACGTCTCCAGGAGTCGGGCAAGTCCATCTGGTCAGTCTGCCAAATGTACCACGACGACAAGCAACAGCAACGGAAACTGCCTTTTTGCAAGCCCTCAGGTGGTCAAGCCTGTGGTAACAGCAGAGTCAGAGAGGCGCCTTCCTTAACCTGGAGGAGCTCCTAACCATGGCCCCAAGTCCTTCCAGGCCTCTCTGCCTATGCCCGGCTCAGCCCAATGACTCCCTTCCGTACACGCCTCCTCCAAAGGAAGAGTCCGAGGAGACGGTCAGCGGTCGCTTCTCCCTTCATCTCGAAGGGTGGAGCTCGATAACTGCAGACCAATGGGTCCTGGATATTATCAGAAGAGGACATACGCTAAAGTTCATGGAGTTCCCTCCAAATTCTCCAAAGTACTCCCGATATCCTCCTTCTCACACCCCACTTATAAAAGGAGAAATTCAGACCCTCTTGCAGAAAAAGGCAATAGAGGTACAGTAGTCCCCTTACATCAGCAGGGAAAGGGATTTTATTCCCATTTCTTCCTGGTCCCAAAAAAGACGCAGGATCTTCGACCCATTCTGGACCTTGGCTCTCTCAATCTCTTTATAGAGTACCAAAGCTTCAGGATGGTGACCCTTCCAGGTCTACTTTCCCTGCTGCACCAAGGAGACTGGCTCTGCTCCCTAGACATGCAGGATACATATATGCATACTGGGGTCTTCCCTCCCCAACGGAAGTTTCTGAGGTTCCACTTCCAAGGGGAGCACTACCAATTCTGAGTTCTTCCATTCGGCCTTTCCACTGCCCCTCAGGTCTTCACAAAGTGCTTGGCAGTGCTGGCTGCGGTTCTAAGGCCTCAGGGGCATTATGTCGTTCCCTGCATCGACAATTGGCTACTTACGGCCCCGTCCAGGTCAAGCCTGCTTCAGGCTCTCGGAGACACCTATACTCTGTTCCGAGAGCTGGGAATCATCATGAACCTTCACAAATCGTCCCCCGAGCCCAGTCAAAGACTCATCTTCATTGGCGCGATCCTGGATTCTGTCCAGGGCATGGCCTTTCTACCCCCGGACAGGGGCGATCGCCTACGGGAGATTGCCGAATGGATCTCAGTAACTCCTTAGGTTCCAGCAAGAAACTTCCTCAGGCTACTGGGGCACATGGCGGCGGCCATTCCGGTCACTCCTCTGGCCCGTCTCCACATGCTCGTCCCACAGTGGATGCTCAGGGTGCAGTGGGACCAAGGCTCCAACGATCTAGCCTTTCTAGTCAGGATCACCGAGCCAGTCAGGAGAACTTTGCTCTGGTGGATGGACGCCAGACGCATCGGATCTGGGATGGGGAGCACACCTGGGTACTCGTCAAACGTAAGGGGTTTGGACACTCGAGGAGCGATCTTTCCATATCAATGTACTGGAGGAGATGCGAGCGATCCTCTATGCCTTAAAGGCATTACAAGAGGACCTACTACCGGTCTCTCTCCTAATTCGAAAAGAAAATATGGCGATCGTCTTTTACAACAACAAGCAAGGGGGCACTCATTCGTATCCCCTTTGCAGGGAGGCGATGATAGTCTTGTACTGGGCACTGAAATGACACACACTGCTGTCAGCGGTGCACGTTCCAGGCATCTTAAAAAATCTGGCCGACAAGTCTCGATCCAGAGTACAGGAGTGGGAGCTGTTAGTCTGTAGCAGATCAGCTCTTCAACAAGTGGGGTCATCCAGAGCTGGACCTTTTTGCATCACCAAGCAACGCCAAACTGCCAATTTTTTGCTCGCAATAGCACGTGCCTGGAGTTTTCTGGCCAGATGCGTTATCCCTTTGCTAGGCAGGGAGGTTTCTCTATGCCTTATTGCCCTTTCCTCACATTCAGAGAGTCTTGATAAAGTTGCAGGCAGAAGAGGCTCGAATGATTCTAGTAGCCCCCCCCGGTGGCCTCGGCAGATTTGGTTCCCACTCCCGCAGCGGTTATCCAGGGAACCTCCAACTCCACTGCCCACATGCTCACAGTTGCTATCCCAGGAACAGGGATCGCTGGTCCATCCGGACCTCTGTTCCTTACATCTGCATGCTTCGCTCCTTCAGACATAGCCCAACAGAGATAGGGGGTCTCCCCGGAGGTAGTGGCAGTCCTAATGTCAGCGAGAAAGCCCTCCACCCACTCCACCTATGCTATGAAATGGAAGCGGTTTTGTTTAGGGGCCTCGTCACAGCATTTGGACCCCGTCACCTGTCCAGTGACCTCAGCGTTACAGTACCTCCTCTCCTTGTACCAACCTGGCCTGAGTTACTCCTCTATTAAGGTGCACATGTGGGCTGTCTCCGCCTATCATGCTCTGATTGGAGACAGGGCTCTAGCACAGTAAGATGTAGCCCACACCTTTTTGAGGGAGATTTTGCATACGAGACTCCCATTAGGGATCCTATCACACCCTGGGACCTCCTTTTTGTGTTGGAGAAGCTTACCCTCCCTCCTTTTGAACCGGCAGCGGGTTGTGAGCTGCGTTTCCTTTCCTGGAAGGTGTGTTTTTTGGTTGCTATTACCTCAGCTCGAAGAGTCTCCGAGCTTCAGGCTCTGACGTGTAAAGAGCCGTATTTGGTTTTTCACAGGGAAAGGGTTTCCCTTAGAACAAATATACAGGTTACTCACCTGTAACAGGAGTTCTAGGAATGGTATGTGTCGTTCATCCACACTGTCTGGCAGGTATCCTTGCCGCTTTAAATCTTGCGGAAGGTCTTCAAGCTGGCTCCTCCCACCCACCAGGTGGTACAACCTAAGCTCCACCCCATGGCCCAGATCTGGCCCGCTGGAGAAGCTCAGGTTGTGCGTTGAAGCCGGGAGGTCAGGTGGATCGTGTGGATGAACAACATATACCATTCCTAGAACTCCTGTTACAGGTGAGTAACCTGTATTTCTAGGGACATGGATATGTTGTTCATCCACACTGTCTGGCAGACTCCTAGCAGTTCTCCGGGAGGAGGGAGGCAAGGCGCACACCCCCTACTTACGGAATAGAGACTGGAGAACCAGGCCCCAAAACCAGCATCCCTCATGACTCAAGGTCAATGTGGTAATGGGTGATGAAGGTGTTGCTGACTTCAGGTAGCAGCCCTGCAGATTTCCTGGATAGGGACGCCCTGGAAGCAGCCACCGATGCAGCAGTATGGCGGGTAGAATGAGCTCTTATCCCTCTGGGAGGCTCCATGCCCGCCAACTTATGGCAGAGATCTATGCAGGAGGTGACCCACCTGCTTATCGTCCGCTTGGCTGCAGGTCTGCCAGGTGCGGCTTCAGCGTAGGTGACAAACAGCTGGTGAACCTCTCCCCAAATTTCAGCCGTGCGCTCCTTATAGTAAGCGAGCGCCCTTCTAGGGTCCAGAGTATGGAGCCTATATTCGGCCTCCGAGGTGTGATTGGGGTAGAACACCGGCAGAGTCAACACCTGGTTAAGGTGAAACTCCGACACCACCTTCGGAAGGAATTTCGGGTTGGGGCGCAGGACAACCTTGTCCCTGTGGAAGACCAGGTAAGGAGACTCATGGAAAGCACCTGAGCTCTCCCATCCTTCTGGCTGACGTGATAGCCACCAAGAAGGTGGTCTTCCACAACAGGTGAGAAGATCACACTGTGCATTGGTTCGAATGGCTTGCCCATGAGCTCTGCCAGTACCAGCAGTAGATCCCACGGAGGTGGAGGTTCTCGATCGAGGGGAAATGGTCAAGGCCTTGAAAAACGCCAGACCACCTTCTCCTGCGCCACCGACTGCTCCCTGGCCCACGCCCGGTAAGCAGAGATGGCTGCCAGGTGCACCTTAAGGGTCGTCGACCTAAGCCCTTGCTGAGAAAGGGACCACAGGTAGTCCAATATGCTCGCCAGGGAACAGGAGGAAGAGTCAAGGCCCTTACCCTGACACCAAATGGAAAATCTCTTCCATTTGAAGGTGTAGCATTTCCTGGTCGACTCCTTACGGGACGCCTCAACAACATTGAGGACCTCGTCGGAAAGACCAAAGGCCTGGAACTCTAGCCGCTCAGGAACCAGGCCGTCAGGTGCAGGGATTGAAGGTCCGGATGGAACACCTTCCCTGATTGACTGAGAGCAGGTCCAGGCGAGCTGGAAGCTGTCTCGGGAGCCTGGAGCTGAGGCTGAGGAGATCTGGTACCAGAACTGGCAGGGGCCAGTCTGGGGCTATCAGAATCACCTGCGCCTTTGTCCTCCTCTTGCTTTGAGAGAAGCACCTTGTGTATCAAGGGGAATGGGAGAAAGGCGGAAGAGGCCGGGGTCCACTGCCTCGAGAAGGCATCCCCTGCAGCGAGCCCTGCTGAGGGGTGGGCATGGAACAGCCTCAGCCGCTCTCCCTGGAGGCAAACAGGTCCACCTGAGGTGTGCCCCAATGGGAGAACAGATCTTGTACTACCTCCGCAAGAGAGACCACTCAAGGGACGCAGCCCCATCCGGCTTAGGCATCGGCGGGTGTTGGAGGCCCTGCCACGTGAATGGCTAGAGATCCGCCTCCAGGCTGCGCGAGTGACCAACTGCGGAGAGCCTTGCATACAGAAGCATGGAGCACATCCCGCCCTGGCGGTTTAGATAGCACACGGTCGCGGTATTGTCCGTCTGGACTCGACCACTTGACCCCGGAGAAACGGAGCAAAGGCAGTGAGAGCTAGGCGACCGCCGAGCTCCAGCAGGCTGATGTGACATCGACTCCCCAGGGACCAGAGGCCGCGGCGCGTGTTCCCCAGATGGGCACCCCAACCCATCAGAGAGGCATCGGTCGATAGAGAGACCATCGCTCGAGGCGGACAAACGGGATGCCCTCCTGCAGATGAACTGGAACGTCCACCACTGGAGAGCGTTCCACATCCCCTGGTCACTGTCACTAGCTGGTCCAATGGATCGCAGCTGCTGAGACCACTGGCTGGCCAGCCCCCATTGAAGGGGCGATGTTCCAGCGGGCCCAGCGGACCACGCTGGTACAGGCCGCCATGAGACCCAGGAGGCACAGGAGTCCCGGTAGAGCGCGATTGCCCAACCAGAAATGATTGGGCAAAGGAGGAAAGAACCTCGGCCCTGTCCGCCGGGAGCCGTGCTCTGGCTCGAGAGTCGAGCTCTGCCCCGATGAAAAGAATCACCTGCTTCGGCTCGAGTTCCGACTTGGCCTCGATGAGAAGGACGACTTGAGAGCAAACCTGGAGGGCCAGATCTCTGGACCGCTCCACCTCCTGCCTGGAGGGGGCTGCTATCAGCCAGTCGTCCAGGTAAGGGTACACCTGGACCCATCGGCGCCGCAGGAATGCTGTCACCACTGCCATGCATTTGGTGAAGACCCTGGAGCTGGAGACAAGCTCGAAGGGCATGGCTGGAACTCGAAAGGGATCCCTCCGCCGAAGCAAAGGGAATCTCTGATGTGACGGACGGATAGGGACGTGAAAGAACGCGGCCTTGCAGGTCCAGAGAGCAGAACCACACGCCGCGCTCCAAGGATGGTACCATATCTGAGCCAGAGTGACCATCCTGAAGGTCCGAGACCTTAGAACTTGTTCAGGTCGCAGGTCGAGAATGGGCGCCAGCCCCCCGCCTGCTTCGAACCAGGAAGTACCTGGACACAAACCCGGGTCTGAGGGAGGGTCCGCTACTCTCTGATCACCTCCTTCTCCAGGAGGAGAGCGATGTCGGCTCGGCGAGCTGACAGTGAAGCTGCGGACCCCAAGGCCCCCTGAGGTGCGACGGCTCTGAAGGGCGGGGCCTGCTCGAACTCCAGAGACAGGCCCTTTCCGACCACTTCCAACACCCACCGGTCTGTGGTAATAACGGACCAGGTGGAAAGAAAGTGGTGGAGCCGCCTTCAAGGGGGAACCTGGGAGTGAAGTGACGGGTTGGGGAGACACCTCAACCCGCCACTGGGCAGGCTTGGAGGAGGGACCGCCGAGGGACCTCCAGGGCCTTCCTCCCTGCTTCCTGGAGGAGGAAGCCGAGGGCTTGGGTTTGGGATGCCAAGCTTCGTGCCTGCTGGCCCTGACGCTGCTGGGCGGACGTGTTGCTAGGCGCAGAGGGACGAAAGGGCGTAGTCTGTGGTCTGCGGCCTTTGTCCTTCTGTGCGGATGAGACCGAGTCCAAGGTAGCATTGGACTTCTCGATCCTCTGCAGGTGACCTTCCACCCCAGGGCCGAAAAGGTCGGTCCCCAGGAAGGGGACATCCGCCAACTTGTGCTGGGTATCCGAGTGAAGGTGGATATCCTCAGCCATGCCCGACGGCACAAAGCCACTGGTGACGCTACTGACCTGGCACATGAGTCTCCAATGTCCAGAGCAGTCTGAAGCTGCTGTTTGGCCACTGCCTGCCCTGGTCCCGCACCTGCCTAACCGTGGTCTGCAGGTCCGGCGGAAGATGAGGAACTACCTCGTCCAGGGAGCCCAACAGGGCATGAGAGAAATGTGCCATGAGTACGGCCGAACTGGCCTGACGAAGGCCGAGGGAGGACGCAGCGTAGACTTTGCACCCAGCATAGTCCAATTTCTTGGACTCCTTGTCGGGAGGTTTGTCCACGTCCCTAGCATTCCCGGCGCACCGGAAAACGCTGTCGGTAACTAGCCCCTCGGCTGAGGGGTGTTCCGAAAAACTGGACAAGGAACCAGTAGGGACTGCATACTTCCTGGCCATCCTGGCCGAGGGCGCAGGACAGGAAGCAGGGCCCTGCCAGAGCTCCAAGGCCGGGCCCACTATGGCCTCGGCCACCGGAAAGGCCTCCGTAGGGGAATCTCCTCGGTCCAGTATCTCCGTGAGGGGATACCTGGCCCGCTTAGACACAGGTTCGAGCTTCATCCCGGTGGACTCCGAGATGAGCCGAAGCAATCTCAGATAGGATGAAGGGCTATCGTCCATCGACTGACCTCCAGAGGACTCCAAGTCTACTCGCCTGGAGAAAAGGGAGGAATCGTCATCAGACTCGGAAGAGTCCGCAAAGAGCTGCCTCGGGCCTGAGCCACCCTCCATCTGCCGAGGTCGATCGGGAGTGAGGGTAACAGACAGCCTATGGGGCAGGCCCTGAGCCGACCGAGAATTCTTGATCGGAACCCCAAATAACGGCTGTGGGCGGAGGTTCCACCAGAATCGGTGGGGCAGCTGGTTTGGCGAACAACGGCCTGGGAACAGGCTCCTCGGGTAAGTCGAGGGTTGTTTGCCGCTCCGGTGTACAACCACTTAATGGCCGAGGAAAGGCGGCGGCGTCTGCTTGTTCGGTCAGAAAGGAGCTGTTGCCACATGAATCCTAAATATCGTCGGCGTAACTCGTGAAGCCTCCCTCAAATCGAGGGCGAGATGGCGGTGCAGCTTCTGTGATGCCGAGACCGCCCTATGACCGAGATCGGCTGGACCTTAAGTCGAACCGAGGGCCAGTGCGGGGAGGGACAGGTGGAACTGGCTCTCCCCTCGGCTCGGAGGGTTCACCCGAGGGCTCCGGAACCAGAGGCACTGGCAAGCCCACGGGATCCTCAACTCCCACCGGGGGAACCGGGGAGAGAGGATTCTCGGCTTCGCCTGGCGACAACCCGTCCAACGGGTCGAGAAAAATCTCGACTGCGTCGAAAGGAGTCTCGGTCAGCTGACCTGACGGGGACACCGTGAGACCAGTGGCGAAAGCCGAACGATCGACCGAAGTTGATGGCCGACAACTCGGGGAGAGGGACCTTTCCCGCTCCCAAGAGCGTCGACGGAGGGACTTACCCGTGTCTTTCTTTTTGGACCGAGAAGAAGGTCCAGCAGACATTGGTCTCTCTCCCTTAGTGGAGAGGGACAGACAAAGCTCCTTAAAGGAAGCTGTATAAGAGGAACCCAGGAGAGCGGGATAAATGCTGCGGTCGAGGAAGATGCAGCCAGCGCCGCCTCCTCTTCGAGGCAATCATCTGCTCTAGCTGATCCATAAACCCGCGCCCGTGAAAACCGCCGACCGGGCCTCTTTTGACTTCACGGAGGCGTTTCTTGGGACGCCCCAGTTGTAAGCAGGCAGACGGTCGAGGGGCGTAGGCCGAAAGGAAACGAAGTAAGGCAAGCCCGCGGTCGTGCTCAAGGCCTAAACAGTAGACACATGTGGAGTGCGGATCCGTCCGAGACATCTTCTGCCCGCAAGGGCATCTCCGAAAACCGGGAGTCGATTTGTCCATCGCAGCCGCAAGGGATAGAAGACCGAAGTCTAGAAATGCAAAAACTTTTAATTCGCAAAACCGAAGAATTAGGAACCAGTCTTATATGCAGCGTTAAGAAGGGAACCTGAGCTTCCAAGCGGTAAGGAAGATCTGGCGTCATGGGGCGGAGCCGAGAGTTTTACTACCCGGGTGGGTGGGAGGAGCCAGCTTGAAGACCTTCCGGCAAGATTTAAAGTGGCAAGGATACCTGGCAGACAGTGTGGATGAACAACATATCCATGTCCCTAGAACCTAAGTTTCTTCCAAAAGTGGTCTCGGAGTTGACCCTCAACCAGTCGGTTGACCTTCCAGTCTATTTCCCTTCCCCTTCTAATAGAGGAGAAGCTCTCCTTCACACATTGGATGTCCACAGGACACTGAAGTATTACCTCAAAAGGATGGCTGTGCACTGTCAATCGGAGCAACTCTTTGTGGCCTTTGCACCACAATGCTTGGGCAAACCGGTGACCAAGCAGACAATTTCGAAGTGAATCGTCCACTGCGTATCCTTCTGCTATGAAAAGCACAATGAACCCCTACCAGGTCTTGTTAGGGGTCACTCCACTAGGGGAGTGTCTGCATCTTCTGCTGCGCTGAGGAATGTCTCCACAAGGGACATATGTGCGGCCGCTACCTAGAACTCGGTGCACATCTTTGTCAAGCATTACAGCTTAGATATAGTCTCTAGACACCGTGCCGGGATTGGTCTGGCTGTTCTGCAGGGACTTTTGTCCTAGGCCTCTGGAGTCAGTAATTTCCACCTCCCAGGATCAGGTACCTATTTTTTGTGGGACTGCTTGGCATTCAGTCCTAACTGTTATAGCATGCTGCAAGAGCTCCCACTCAAAGTAAGATAGTACAGTTACGTAAGAACTTAGCACAACAGTAGATCTTCGAGAGGAGCTCTTGCAGCAGACGTTACTTTACCACCCGCCTGCCTCCCCCCTCCAAAGGTGTGCAGATCTTCATCTAGTGCTTCATCTCCTTCTCTTGTCAGGGCTTGTTCACGGGCCTTGGCGGGGGAGCTGAGGTGGAGCTGGGTCCACCCCCTTTTGTACCAGGGCTGACATGGGGGCGGGGCCAATGTCAGGGGCGGTCCCTGCTTGGTACTGCTGACTGAGAAGTTTTTCTGGAGGGTCCTAGTGCCTGCAGCATAGTCCTAATTGTTATAGCCTGCTGCAAGAGCTCCCATTCGAAGTAAGATCTGGAAGCTCTAATATAGTCAAATTAACCAGCCTCGGAGTGGATCCCAGGGTGGTAGCCTGGGTAAAATATTGGTTGGACAACAGGACACAGAAGGTAATTGTAAATGGAGTCCACTCTAAAGAAAGAGGGTTACTAGTGGGGTACAATGAGGTTCAGTACTGGTCCAGTCCTTTTAATGTCTTTATAAGTGACATTACAGAGAGACTGAAGGAAAGTATGCCTCTGCAGATGATACAAGATCTGCAACACGGTTGACACAAGGAGGCATGAAAGGATGAGAAGGACTTGGCAAGGTTGAAGGAATGGTCGAAGGAAGGCAGCTTGGATTCAATGCAAAGAAGTGCAAAATAATGCACCTGGGAAACAAAACCAGGGAAGATTACACAATGGGGGCTTAAGTAACAACAACAAAAATGGAAAAGGGATCCGGGGTAATCATATCAAATGACCTTAAGGTTAGCAAGCAATGTGAGAAGGCAGTAGGGAGGGCTTGGGGGTACAGGAATGTATAGGGAGAGGCATCACCAGCAGAAAACAGGAAGTTGTGATTCCTCTGTACAGACAGACAGTGGGACCCCATCTGGAGTACTGCATCCAGTTCTGGAGAATCATCTCCACAAGGACAGACAGGATAGAGGCAGTCTAGAGAAGGGCAACTAAAATGGTGCAGGGTCTGCAAGAGAAGCCATACGAGGAGAGACTAAAGAAGCTTAATATGTATACCCTTGAGGAAAAGAGGGAGAGGGGTGACATGATAGAAACTTTTATGTACCTCAATGGAATCAACAAAGTCTAAGAGGGTAGCATCTTTCAGAAAAAGATGTGCAAAAACAAGGGGACACAATTTGAAGAGGGGGAGGGGGTTGGGGCGGTTCAGGGGCAAGATGAAGAAGTATTTTTTCACAGAGAGGGTGGTTGCCGTATGAAACAAGCCTTCCTGAGGAGGTTGTGGGGTCTAAAACTGAGAGAATTCAAGAATGCATGGGATAGACATAAGGCAATTTTTGGTGGTGGGGGGTAGGAATAAATAGGCTCTTGGTTAACTAAGATCTGCAGCTTATCCTGTAGGTAGGGAAATGGGCAGATTAGGTGGGCCAAGCAGTCCTTATCTGCTGTCAAAGTCTTATGTTTCTATGTTTATGTTTCTCTACTGATTGGTTCAGTGTGGCTTCTGACACCATCATGGGTAAAAACTTAGGGTTTGACCTGAGGACCACCCTGTCCTTGTGAAAAATAAGATAAGGGTCTTTACAAACTAGAGCTTGAAGCTCCGAAATCCTTCGAGCTGACATGACGACAACTAAAAATAATGTCTTCCAGTAAAGGAAGCGTAAATCGCAGCTCATCGCTGGTTCGAATTGGGGGGGAGTGAGTTTCTCCAATACAAAGTTCAAATCCCAAGGTCAGGTTGGGCTGCGGATGGGGGTTTTCAGATGGAGGATCCCTTTCAGAAAGGTTTTTAAGACCTCCAGCTGAGCCACGGGTTTACCATCCAAAAGCTCGCTGTACACCGAAATTGCCAAAAGGTGGACCTTCAAGGAAGAATACGACAGACCCGAGTCTGACAGATGGAGGTGGTATTCCATGGCTTGTGGGGCAAACAAGTAAAGGGTTTCCAATTCCTGGAAGTTGCCCAGATGGAAAAACATTTCAATTCATGGTGTAAGTGAAACAAGTAGAGGGTTTTCTAGCCTCTAAAAGAACCTGAGCTACTCGAGAGGAGACCCCAAAGAAAGAAATTGCTATGTCTGCAGGAGCCATACATGAAGATGCAGAGTCCTGAGCCCCGGATGGAGAAGGCGACCTTTATCCTGAGTCAAGAGGTCATGAGTCACTGGAAGTGGAAATGGTGGTTCCCTCATTAGCTGCTGTAGCAGCGGGAACCAAATTTGTCTCGGCCAGAGAGAGGCGATGAGGATCATCCTCACCTTCTCTGCCTGAAGCTTGAGAAGGACCCTCTGGAGAATGGAAAATGGAGGGAAGGTATACAAAAATGTCCCTGTCCAGGAGAGAGAGAGCGCGCATCATGCCAGAAAGCATCATGTCCTGGAACAAGCTAGCAAAAACTGGGACGTTTTGTGTTGTATTGGATGGTGGAAAGGTCAATTTCTGGACGCCCCCATCTTAGGCAGAGAGATTCTGCCATTTCCCGATTTAATTCCCATTCATGAGTTAGGGTCTGAGACCTGCTGAGACTGTCCACCAGGACATTTTGATTGCCTGGAACATGCACGGCCACTAGGGCCAGATCGTGCAGAACTGCCCAGTTCCACACTCACATCACCTCCCTCCACAGGGGGTACGAGCAAGTTCCTCCTTGTTTGTTGAGGTACCAAACTACCGACATACTGTCCGTTTGAACCAGCAGTGATCCCTTAAGAAGGAGAGTCTGTAAGGTCTATAAGGCACACAAGACCACCCTCATCTCCAGAATGTTGATGTGTAATGATGCTGCCCCCCAGATGTGCTCCCCATCCCATGTTCAATACATCTGTAGTTAGGGATGCCGAGGGAGCCAGGCTCCTGAAAGGAAGGCCCAAGGAAAGTTTGCAGGGGTCCCTCCACCATACCAATTGTTTCTGAACTGCTGAGGAGACTAGGACTGGATGGTCTCGGCCATCCAGGAGTTGGTCCCACTGCACCCGCAAGGACCACTGAATGATTCATGTGGAGCCTCGCCAGAACAGTAGTGATGGAGGCTGCCATTAGGCAAATAAGCCAGAGGACCTCCCGGGCCGGGATGGTCCTGGATAAAGCTACCAAAGAAGCCTGATCGACCAGGGTCTCCGTCCTGTCTGGAGGAAGGAAGGCTCTGCATTAGATTGTATCCAAAACCACCCTGATGAATTGTAGTCTCTGGGATGGGGTCATGGACGACTTGGAAATATTGACAGTAATTCCCAGTCTGCCAAAGAGGTTCAGAGTAAAGGACAGAGTCTCCAGTAAGGAGTCCCTGGAAGGGCTGAGAGATCAGCCAATTGTCCAGTAAGGAAAATCAGTAATACCCTGACGGCGCAGAAAGGCCGCCACCACCACCAGGCATTTGTAAACACTCAAAGTGAGGACAGACCAGAGGGAGGCCCCAAAATTGAAGTCCTCCTTGAAAAGGAACCACAGGAACGTGCGGTGGTGGGAAGACCGATGTACAGGAAAGCATCCTGCATGTCCAGAGCGCACAAACCAATGATTCTCCAAAAGGGGTGGAAGAAGGCTCTGGAACATTAGCATCCAGAACTTTCTGTACCCGACGAACAGATTGAGACTGCTCAAGTCAAGAATGGGTCTCAAGTCGCAAGTCTTTTTTGGAACTAGGAAAAAAATGGGAGTAAACCCCCTGCCCCTTTGCTGGAGGGGAACTCGATCTATTGCCTCCTTGAGAAAAAGGCTTTGAATTTCTTCCCGAACAAGAAGAGCCTTATCCCTGGAGTAGGAAGACGTTTTTGGCGGAGATTCTGGGGAAATTTCTAGAAACTCTACAGTGTGTCCAATGGACACCAGACGCAGGGCCCATGCGTCTGAGATTATTGCCTGCCATTCCTGTGCATGGCGGGTGAACTTTCCCCTCACCTGCTCCTTGTTGTGAAACGGAGGAGGAGATAGTGGGACACTGAGTCAGGAAGTGGCAGGACATTCAGGGGGAAGGCCCCCTGAACATCTCTGTTTTTTGGAGACAGGAGGAGTGGCAGAACCTGTGGCCTCACATTTGCCCTGGTATCGAGCCGGGGCATGCTTCCAGGTCCTTTTCTGAAAGGGCTGCTGCGTGCCCGATCGGTACATGGACCTCACTGATCTGAGGGTGAAGCCTCTGTCCTGGAGATCAGTAATATCATCTTTGATGTTCCCACCAAAAAGCACCAAGCACTGGGAAAGGGCATCCTGAATCGCAGACTGTACCTCATTGGCGAGGCCAGAGATGCAAAGCCAGGAATGCTGTCTTTAAGGTGATGGCAGTAGCGAGCTACAGAATCGACAGAGTCATATGCAGCCTGCAAAGCATGCCTACAGGAGAAGCGAGACAGGCGAAGATCCTTGGCAAGTTCCTCCTTGAGGCTCGAGGAGTCCATCGCTTGGAATCGGGCTTCTAACATGACCAAGGTAGCTTTTTGGTGACACACCATGTGGGCCACATAGTGTGGCCGAAGCATAAACTTTCCTGCCGAACTGGTCCATCTGCTTCGACTTTTTCTGGAGCAGAGGTGCTCGCGCTTAGGTGCAGACGAGTGATCATGAGCAGCTGAAATAATGACAGAGTCGGCCTTGGGATGCGTCTTGAGAAAGGGAGCTTCAATCAGCACCCGGTACACACTGTCCACCCTCTAAGGGACAGCCGGGAGAGAATGAGGCATCTGCCAGACCATAGAGGTGAGGTTCGATCTAAGGAGGAATCGCGACCAGGAACAGAGACTCTAAGTCCAGGTGTTCAGCTAGTCTCGGTCTCATGGGGTCCTGGATCCTCTGACTCCTAGTCGAAAAAAATCTTTCCTGGACCTCAATAGGTCCGAAAAGGCAGGGTCTCCTGGGAGGGGGGCACCTTGCCCTTTGGACCCTCGGGTTCCTCCAAAACATTGTCCACCAACTCGTCGGAATCCTTGTCACCATCACCATCATCATCATCTGCCCTCTTGTCCGGGAGACCACGAATGTCCAAAAGAACAATGATTTGACGTGTCATCCCCGAAACAAGGAAGGAGAGGAGCTCCTCGGGGACGGAGATCTCGGAGAGTGTGGGGTGGGAGTCTACTCTCCAGATCTGAGACCAACTCTGAGCACGCCCTCTGCCACCAAGACTGGATTAATGTCTTGAAGTCCAGCACAGCCAGACACAGTGGAGGGGGAGGAGGAGGAGGTGGAAGTACCGGTGGAGGGGGGTATTGATACCCCTGATAACCCAGGAAGTGGTAACCCTGGTAGGGATTGTACCCAGGGTAATACTGTCCCAAGGAACTCCAATCAAGGGGAGGGTCAGCCGGTTAGTGGACCCCAAGATACCCCGGTGGGTAGTGAGAAACAGTCCTGGGTCTAGAAAAAATCCCAGTCTTCAGGGTATCTGAGAGCAGGGACCCACGTCGGATCCGCCTTTGTATAAATCTGTGGCAGATCCGGTGTCGGGATAGCCAACATCAGAGGTACCGGCACTGGGACCTGCACCACCCGATCCGGCACCAGAACGAGATCCAACGTCGGGGCCAGACAAAGGGGACCCGACGGAGGGACCATGTCTGGCACCGGAGCCAAAGGCTGGGGCAGACCACTGGGCCCAGGCTGAGGAATAGTTGTCGGATGTTACGGTGTTGGGTTGGGAGTCACCGGATCTGACGGTGGGATCGGGACCAGGATATTCACCAGATCTAAAGGGATCCCACCCGATGAGGGAGGAGGGGCCTCCACCGTACCACCAGATGGCTGAGGAGGAGCCTCCTTCCCCGTGCCCCATCAGGGAGCGCAGGACAGACTCTGAGGAATGGTCTTCGATGTCGACGGGTCCCGCACTCTCCTTGCCTGAGAAGGGAGGGTACTGGCGGGGAGAACTGCAGTCTCCTCCATATTTCTGCCAGGTGTCAGGGTGGTGCCGTGTAGCCCTAACGGAGAACCACACGTGGCGACACCATCACAGACCGGCGCCTTACCAGACAGAGCTGACGGGGAGAAGCCTCTGTCGGCTTATCGACTGTAGCTAGGTGGGTCCCCGAGGTTTGGGGAGCCCACTTGCCGGGGGCAGACTTATCGGTCGTGGTGGTGCGGCATTCGGAGGAGCCTACGGACAACTGACAAGCGGAAGTTTTATCAGACTTACCATCCGAAGTCATCTTAGGCGGCTGTAAGGCGGCCTTGTTTGTTGAGGGCCTAGAGGCCTCAGGCTGGGCCTCCTTGGAGCACTCCCACTACTGAGATTTCTCCATTGTGCTTCTTCGAGGAAGAAGATTTTTCTGAAGAGGATTCGAGGATCTAGTCCATTTGCTTTTCAAGAGAAGCAAGACAGACTTTTAAAAGGTGGGCCTCCAAAGCCTGCTGTCTCCGGTTTTGGTGGCCTGATTGAAATTTTGGCACTCTGAGCAGGATGAGACAGGGTGGTCTGGGCCCAGACGGATCACGCACTTCAGATGACTTTCCTTATGAGGTATTTGTGTGCCGCAGGATGAGCACTTCTTGGGTGAAAACATAAAAAAAAAAAGTTTGAAAGGAATGGCGAAGGAAAAAATCCAACGCAAGAATTAACACGATGATCGCTACTGGAAGTGTGCTATACAGCAACTGACACGAGGCGAGCGGGGAAAGAACTGGAGGGCAGGCGTGGGGACCGCCCACTATATATGGCCACGCTGACATCTGTCAAGTGACATCGGGTGGGCGGTCCCCCGTTAGGGACTGCTAGAAATGTCTGCTGTGCAGCCAGACGCCAGGTGGCACCGGTCCTATATGTAATGACCTACTGAAGGAACCTCTCGAAGTAAGATCAGAGGGAATACATACAGAAACCTCACACTTCAAGAAAGAGACAACGTGCCTCACCAGAAAACTCCAGGCCCCGGATCTAGCAAGCAGAAATCGTGCAGGTTAGCGTGGAGTAGGGACGAAAAAAGGTCCAACTCTGGATGACCCTATCTGTCAAACAAGTCTTCTGCAATGGATGAGAGAAGTTCCTATTCGTCCATGCTGGACTGAGTCCTGCTGAGACTGTCCGCCGCCTGGCACATGGACTGCAGAGTTTCAGACTATGCTCTAGCACCCAGTACCACACTCTCATGGCCTCCCGACACAGGAGATAATAGTGAGATCCGCCCGGCTTGGTGATGTAGTGTACTGCACTCAGATTGTCCAACTGCACCATTGTTGGCACAGGCCATCCCCCACAATCCTGTACTTAGTCAACATAAGGCATATATGTAGGCCTGCCTGACCTACAGTCCCTCATGTGAACTATTATGATGTCATTAGTTAGTAATTGTTGTATGTATAGTCAGGATAGTTGGGATGTATTGTATGATATGTAAAGTTAGAATATACTGTGTTATACGTATTGTCTTGTTTTACTACTGAGATATGATCCATTAAGGAACCCCTATGAGCTGCATTTACCGTAAGAGACAAACGTTAGGCAGCACTGATTTCTGTCTAGCTGAACCAAAGAGGATATAACTAATCATGTTTTATTTGCGGTCTACAGTGCCACCTGCTGCTATAACAATATTACTATAATTCTTAGTATATTTCTGCTAAGAGCTATAATATTATATAATGCTTGTGATAAATTTGTAATCCTAGGTCACCCTCTACTGACCAAGTCCACATTGTTTTATTGTGAAGCCCCTGCATAATACCGACTACTCTACTGTTCCAGTATAAAACATAATGTATACTACAACATAGAACTGTTGCAGCCGAAAGGGCAAATTAGAGACGAGTAAGCTGCCCACCAAACCAACCAATCAGGCTAATGCAGAATATG
Source organism: Neoceratodus forsteri (assembly GCA_016271365.2). Taxonomy (NCBI): domain Eukaryota; kingdom Metazoa; phylum Chordata; order Ceratodontiformes; family Ceratodontidae; genus Neoceratodus; species Neoceratodus forsteri. The sequence goes on along the minus strand of JADMNL010000034.1, from coordinate 25,164,195 downwards.
CACTTCGTGTGCACATAAGCACATTGCTATGGCAACGGGACGTGATCTCATCAGGGTGCAAGTATGATTGTTTACTGTAAACCCACTCAGAATGCAGATTTCCGGTACGTGCTGCAGTGAGGAGAGTTTTGTGCTCCTGGTTCGAATAGTTTGTATCTACTATCCTCTTGGACTTACTTCTAATAAACCCTTCGTTTGCTACATTTATTTTACATCTACAATTTACTCTCTGGTTAGAACTTGCTGGATACCTTTCAGAATCCTACACCAGCAGCTGTCCTGGAGCAAGATGCTCCCGAAAGGTCTGCATGGCATATAACACCACTCATCTCCAAGACACTGATATGCAAGGCAGCTTCTCACTGGGACCAGGAGACCTGGGTTTGGAAGGGACCCAGGTGTGCTCCCCAGTCCAGACCTGAAGAATCTGAGATTAAGATGTGATGCGGGGAAGAAATCTGGAAGGGAAGGCCCTGAAGCAGATTCAAGGGATCCATCCACCACTGCAGTACCTTGCGTTCTAGAGAAGAGACCAGGACTGGTTGGCTCAGCTCATCCGTGCACTGGTCCCATTCTACCCCAAGGGTCCACTGAAAGGTATGCATATGAAGCCTTGCCAGCGGAGCGGTGGAAACAGCCGCTGCCATTAGGCCCAACCATCTGAGGTACACCCTGGCAGGGATGTACCGACTCTGAGTGACCTCCTGAGTTTGGGTGATGAGGAATTCCGTCCTGTTTTAGGGCAGGAAGGCCTTCCCCCCTGCACAGAATCTAGAACTGCCCCTATATACTGCAGTCTTTGAGACGGTACCAGAACAGACTTCAGCAGGCTGACAGTAATGCCAGGGAGTGGAAAAGCTAAAGAGTGTGCTCCAGAGTCAAGAAATACAGGTTACTCACCTGTAACAGGAGTTCTAGGAATGATATATGTTGTTCATCCACACTGTCTGGCAGGTACCTTGCCGCTTTAAATCTTGCCGGAAGGTCTTCAAGCTGGCTCCTCCCACCCACCCGGGTGATAAAACTCTCGGCTCCACCCTATGACACCAGATCTAGCCCGCTGGAAGCCAGGTTGTACGTCAAAGCCGGGGAGGCCGGGTGGGTCGTGTGGATGAATGACATTTACCATTCCTAGAACTCCTGTTACAGGTAAGTAACCTGTATTTCTAGAGACATGGATATGTTGTTCATCCACACTGTCTGGCAGACTCCTAGCAGTTCTCCGGGAGGAGGGAGGCAAGGCGCACACCCCCTACTTAGGGAATAAAGACTGGAGAACCGAGGCCCCAAAACCAGCATCCGGCATGACTCCAGGTCGATGTGATAGTGGGTAATGAAGGTGTGTGCTGACTTCTAGGTAGCAGCCCTGCAGATTTCCTGGATAGGGACGTCCCTGGTAGCAGCCATTGAAGCAGCGGTATGGGGGTAGAATGAGCTCTTATCTCTTTGGGAGGCTCCACGCCCACCAACCTATAGCAGAGATCTATGCAGGAGGTGACCCACCTGCATATCGTCCGCTGGGCTGCAGGTCTGCCAGGTGCGACTTCAGCATAGGTGACAAACAGCTGGCGAACCTCTCCCCGAACTTCAGCCGTCCACTCTTTATAGTAAGAGAGCGCTCTTCTAGGGTCCAAAGTATGGAGCCTATATTCGGCCTCCGAGGTGTGACTGGGGTAGAACACCGGCAGAGTCAACACCTGGTTAAGGTGAAACTCCGACACCACCTTGGGAAGGAATTTCGGGTGGGGGCGCAGGACAACCTTGTCACTGAGGAAGACCAGATAAGGAGACTCGATGGAAAGCTCCTGGAGCTCTCCCATCCTTCTGGCTGACGCGATGGCCACTAAGAAGTCGGTCTTCCACGACAGGTGAGAGATGCCACACCTGTGCATCGGTTTGAATGGCTTGCCCAGGAGCTTAGCCAATACCAGCAGTAGATCCCACGGAGGTGGGGTTCTCGCACCAGAGGGGACATATGATCAAGGCCTTTGAAAAAGCACCCGACCACCTTCTCCTGCGCCTCCGACTGCTTCCTGGCCCGTGCCTGGTAAGCAGAGATGGCTGCCAGGTGCACCTTAAAGGTCGTCGACTGAAGCCCTACCTGAGAAAGGGACCACAGGCAGTCCAAAATGCTGGCCAAGGAGCAGGAGGAAGGATCCAACCCCTTAACCTGACACCAAATGGAAAATCTCTTCCATTTGAAGGCGTAGCATTTCCTGGTTGACTCCTTATGGGATGCCTCAACCATGCTGAGGACCTCGTCGGAAAGACCCAAGGCCTGGAATTCTAGCCGCTCAGGAACCAGGCCGTCAGGTGCAGGGATTGAAGGCCCGGATGGAGAACCTTCCCCTGGTTGACTGAGAACTGGTCCGGGCGGACTGGGGGCAGCCTGGAGCTGAGGCTGAGGAGATCTGGATACCAGAACTGTCAGGGCCAGTCTGGGGCTACAAGAATCACCTGTGCCTTGTCCCTCCTCGCGTTGAGAAGCACCATGTGGATCAAGGGAAACAGTGGAAAGGCGTAGAAAAGGCCCGGGGTCCACGGCCTAGAGAAAGTATCCTTCTGCAGCGAGCCCTGCTGAGGGGGGCGGGAATGAAACAGCCTCAGCTTCGCATTCTGCCTGGAGGCAAACAGGTCCACCTGAGGTGTGCCCCAGTGGGAGAAGAGATCGTGTACTACCTCCGGCAGGAGTGACCACTTGTCAGATGCAGCCCCTATCTGGCTTAGGGCATCGGCCAGGGTGTTGGAGGCTCCTGCCACATGGATGGCTAAGAGATCCGCCTCCAGACTGCGCACGAGGGACCAAGTGCAGAGAGCTTCCTTGCACAGGGGCAAGGGCGTGGTCCCGCCTGGCGGTTTAGGTAGTACATGGTCGGTGGCCTGTCCGTCTGGACCTGGACCACTTGACCCCGTACAAACGGAGCAAAGGCGGTGAGGGCTAGTTGGACTGCTCGAAGCTCCAGCAGGTTGATGTGGCACAGAGAGACTCCCGAGGGGACCAGAGGCCGTGCGCTCTGTGCTCCCCCAGATGGGCACCCCAACACATCAGAGGCATGTCGGTCATTAGAGTGACCATCGGCTCAGGTGAACAAACGGGATACCTTCCTGCAGATGAGCTGGAATGATCCACCACTGGAGAGCGTTCCACTTCTCCTGGGTCACTGCGCTTGAAGGGGATGCATGTGCCAATGGGTCCAATGAACCACGCTGGTGCAGGCCGCCATGAGGCCCAGGAGAAGCAGGAAGTCCAGGGCAGGGCGCAATTGCCCAACTAGAAATGATTGGGCAAAGGAGGAAAGAACCTCGGCCCTGTCCACAGGGAGCCGTGCTCTGGCTCGGAGAGACTAGAGTTCTGCCCCGATGAATTGAATCACCTGCGTTGCCACGAGTTCCGATCTGGCCTCGTTGATGAGGAGGCCAATCTGAGAGCAGACCTGGAGGGCCAGATCCCTGGACCACTCCACCTCCAACCCGGAGGGGGCTGCAATCAGCCAGTCATCCAGGTAAGGGTACACCCAGACCCTTCAGCGCTGCAGGAATGCTGTCACCACTGCTATGCATTTGGTGAAGACCCCAGGAGCTGGAGAGAGGCCGAAGGGCATGGCCCGGAACTCGTAAAGGGACCTCTCCACTCTGAAGCGGAGGAATCGCTGATGAGGCAGAAGGATTGGGACATGAAAGAATGTGTCCCGGAGGTCCAGAGAACAGAACCACACGCCTCATTCCAAGGATGGAATGATCTGTGCCAGAGTGACCATCCTGAAGGTTAGAGACCTTAGGAACCTGTTCAGGTCGTGTAGGTCTAGAATGGGGCACCAGCCCCCCGTCCATTTTGAGACCAGGAAATACCTGGACAAAAACCCTGGGTTTGGTGGAGGATCCGCCACCTCCCTGATCACCTCCTTCTGGAGGAGCAGGGCAATGTTGGCTCGACCAGCAGACAGAGAGGCCGTTGTCCCTGTAGCCCACCGTGGGCGACGGCGCATAGGGTGAGGCCCTGCTCAATTCCAGAGGCAGACTCTTTCCTACCACTTCTCCAAAACCCTGCGGTCCGTGGTGATAGTGGACCAGGCGGAAAGGAAGTGGTGGAGTGACAAGGCTGGGGGCGACATCCCTGAACCCATCACTGGGCAGGCTTAGAGGAAGGACCGCCGAGGGACCTCCTGGCCCTTTCCCTCCTGGCTTCCTGCTGGAGGAAGCTGCAGGCTTGGTTTTGGGGTGCCAAGTGCAACCCAGCTGGCCCTGATGCTGGTGTTGCTGGGCCGGACGTGCAGCAGGGGCAGAATGCCGAAAGGGCTCACGCTGCTGCAGGTGGCCTTTGTCCTTCTGGGCAGATGTGATGGAGTCCAAGGTGGCACTGGACTTCTCTATCCTCTGCAGATGACCCTCCACCCCGGGACTAAACAAATCGGTACCCAGGAAGGGAACGTCTGCTAGCTTGTGCTGGGTATCCACCGTGGAAAGGTGGAGATCCGCAGCCAAGCTCTGCGGCGCATGGCCACTGTGGCTGCTACTAACCGGGCACAAGAGTCTCCAATCTCAAGAGCAGTTTGGAGCTGTTGCTTTGCCACCGCCCTTCCCCGATCCCGCACCTGCTTGACCGTAGTCCAAAAGGACATGGGAAAAGTGTGCCATCAGTACAGCCAAACTGGCCTGACGAAGGCCTAAGGAGGACGCAGCGTAGACTTTACACCGCGTAGTCCAGTTTCTTGACTCTTTATTGGGAGGCTTGTCCACATCCCTAGCGTTTCCGAAATGCTAGAAAACACTGTCGGTCACAAGCCCCTCCACAGCGGGGTGCTCCAAAAAACTGGAGAGTGAGCTGGTGGGGACGCATAATTCCTGGCCATCCTTGCCGAAGGAGCAGGACAAGAAGCTGGCTGCTGCCATAACTCCAGAGTTGGGCCAACAATTGCCTCAGCCACCGGAAAGGCCTCCATGGGAGAATCCCCTCGGTCCAGTATCTCCGTGAGGGGATACTTGGCCCGCTTTGACACGGGTTCGAGCTTCATCCTGGTAGATTCCGAGATGAGCCGAAGCATTCCCATGAATGAGGACGGGCTCTCATCTACTGACTGTCCCCCAGTGGACTCCAGGTCAAGGAGCCTGGAGAAAAGGGAAGAGTCATCATCAGACTCCGAGGAGTCTGCGAACAGCTGCCGAGGCCCTGAGCCACCCCCCTCCTGCCGAGGCCGATCGGGAGTGAGGGTGACCGACAACCGATTGGGCAACCCCTGACCCGACCGAGAATCCTTGGTTGGAGCCCCAGTTTTAGGTTGTGGATGTGGGGGTTCCACCACAATGGGTGGTGCAGCTGGTTTCGGCCGAACAACCGGCGCCGGCTCCTCATTGACCATGAGGGGTTGTTTCGGCCGCTCAGGTGACAGCCACTTAATGGCCGGGGAAGGCGATGGGGTTGGCTTATTCCCGGTCAGAAGGAGCTGCTGCCACATCAAGTCCTTGTAGCGCCGACGCAATTTGCGCCAGAGCCATCCTCTGAGAAGCACGAAGACGAGGATGAGTGCCGCCCGCTTCCCTCGGTGCAGAGACTGAGAGACTGCCGATGTCGGGGATCGGGTTGGACCGAGACCTTGATGTTCAAGGCCTGGGGCTCTGGGAGGGAGCAAGGGAAACCCGCTCCTCCCTCAGTTCGGGAACCTTAACAGGGACTCGGCCACACAGGAGGCACAGGCAAGTCCTCGGTTTCCACGGGGAACCCGTGAAGAAGGGTTGTCTGCTTCTTCCAGTTGACAGCCTCGTCCGACACGGTCGGAAAATTCGACTCGCGCCGATGGGTGTCTCAGCCGCTGACCTGACGGGACACTGGAGCCAGCGCCTTTAGCCGCAACCTTGACAAGCAGAGTGTCGACTTTCCGAACGGACCTCTCCGGCCCCCATCGATAGTCGACGGTGGGATCTACTCCTTTCGTCCTCCTTCTTGGACCGAGAGGAATGTCCCGATGGACCTCACCTTCTGTAGAGAGGGATAGACAAAGCCCTTGAAAGAAGCCGTAGGAGGAGCCCAAGGAGAGTGGGATAAATGCCTCGACTGAGGAAGAAGAGATGCTGCTCAATACCTCCCCAGGGCGAATATCCATGCTCGGGTTGCTCAGCCGAGCCTGCCGCAGCGGACACCACCCAACGGGCCTCCTTCGACTTTACCAGAGGAATACGTCTCTCCTTGTTCCCAAGTTGAAGTCTGGCAGCACGGTCTTCAAGGACATTGACCGAAAAGGACTTGCACAATTCGCAGGCATGCGGCTCGTGATCAAGCCCAAGGCAGTAAACGCACGTGTAGTGCAAATCAGTCTGATACATCTTCTGCCCGCAAGGGCACCGCTGAAATCCAGGAGTCGATTTGTCCATTGCAGCCGTGAAGGAAGAAACAGAGCAAAGTCTAGAAAATTTAAGAATAAGTTTCGGTTTAACCGACGAGTTTGGATCCATGCCTAAAACGCAGAGCACTAAGGAGGGAACCTGAGCTTCCAAGCGGTAAGGAAGATCTGGCGTCATAGAGCGGAGCCAAAAGTTTTATCACCCGGGTGGGTGGGAGGAGCCAGCTTGAAGACCTTCCGGCATGATTTAAAGCGGCAAGGAACCTGCCAAGAAGTGTGGATTGAACAACATATCCATGTCCCTAGAAATACAGGTTACTCACCTGTAACAGGAGTTCTATGAGTGGTATATGTTGTTCATCCACACGGTCTGGCAGGTACCTAGCCGCTTTAAGATGGGGCGGAAAGTCTTCAAGCTGGCTCCTCCCACCCAACTGTGTGATGAAACTCTCGGCTCCACCTCATGACGCCTGATCTAGCCCGCTGGAAACCAGGCTGTGCGCCGAAGCCGGTGAGGTCGTGAGGGTCAGTGTGGATGAACAACATATACTACTCCTAGAACTCCTGTTACAGGTGAGTAACCTGTATTTCTAGGGGAGTGGATATGTTCTATCCACACTGTCTGGCAGACTCCTAGAAGTTTTCCGGGAGGAAGGAGGAAAGGCACACACCCCCTACATAGGGAACAGAGGCTCCGAAACCAATATCCCGGCATGACTCAAGGTCGATGTGGCAATGGGTAATGAAGGCATTTGCTGACTTCCAGGTAGCAGCCCGGCAGATTTCCTGGCTAGGGATGTCCCTGGAAGCAGCCATCGATGCAGCGGTATGGCGGGTAGAATGAGCTCTTATTCCTCTGGGAGGCTCCTTGCCCGCCAACCCGTAACACAGACCTACGCATGAGGTAATCCACCTTGCAATGGTCCACTTTGCTGCAGGTCTGCCAGAAGCAGCTTCAGCGTAGGTGACAAACAGCTGGCGAACCTCTCCCCGAATTTCCGCCGTCCTCTTCTTATAGTAGGAGAGTGCACGCTCCGGGTCCAAAGTATGGAGCTTGTACTCTGCCTTCGAGGTGTGATTAGGGTAGTATACTTGCAGAGTTAACACGTGGTTAAGGTGAAACTCTGACACCACCTTCGGAAGTAATTTTGGGTGGGGACGTCGAACAACCTTGTCCCTGTGGAAGATCAGCTAAGGGGAGTCCACCGAAAGCACCTGGAGCTCCGCTGTCCTTCTGGCAGATGTGATAGCCACCAGTAAGGCTATTTTCCATGACAAGCGTGACAAGGCACACTTGTGCACTGCTTCAAATGGCTTGCCCATGAGCCTTGCCAGAATAAGCAGTAGATCCCACGGAGGTGGAGGTTCATGCACCGGAAGGGATATGTGATCCAGGCCTTTGAAAAAGTGCTCGACCACTGTCTCCTGCACCACCGTCGGCTGACCGGCCCACGCCCGACAAGCAGAGATGGCTGCTAGGTGCACACTAAGGATCAATGACTGAAGATACCCTTTGGAGAAAGAGAGAGACCAAAGGTAGTCAAGAATGTTAGCCACTGGACAGGATAAAGGGTCCAGGCCCTTGCTCTGACACCTAATGGAAAAGCTTTTCCATTTGAAGGCATAACATTTCCTGGTCGATTCCTTTCTGGATGCCTCCACCATAGTGTAGACATCTTCAGAAAAACCCAAAGTCTAGAACTCTAGCCGCTCACGTACCGGGCTGTGAGGTACATGGATTGAAGGTCCAGATGGAATACCTTCTTCCCTGATTGAGTGATATCAGGTCCAGGTGTGCTGGAAGCCGCTCCGGGGGCCTGCAGCTGAGGCCGAGGAGATCTGGATACCAGAACTGGCGCAGCCAGTCTGGGACTACCAGCATCACCTTTGCCTTGTCCCTCCTCACTTTGAGGAGCACCGTGTGCATCAAGGGAAATGGAAGGAAGGCAGAGAGGAGGCCTGGGGTCCACAGTCTCGAGAAAGCATCCCCCTGCAGTGAGCCCTGCTGAGGGGGGGCCGGCATGAAACAGCCTCAGCTTGGTGTTTTCCCTAGAGGCAAACAGGTCCACCATTGGTTTGCCCCAGTGGGAGTGCTACCTCTGGATGGCAAAACCACTCGTGGGATGTCTGGCCTAAGCGGCTGAGAGCATCCGCCATATGGTTTCAGGCTCCTGCCACATGGATGGCTAGGAGATCTTCCTCTAATCGGATCATGAGAGTCCAGATGCGGAGCACCTCCCTGCACAGCAGATGGGAGTGCGTGCCGCCCTGTTTGTTGAGGTAGTACATGGTCGTGGTATTGTCCGTCTGGACTTGAATCACTTGACCCTGAAACTGAGGAGCGAAAGCTGACAGTGCCAGTCTGACTGCTCTGAACTCCAACAGGTTGATGTGGCATTGGGACTCCTTGGGGGGGGGTTCACATCCCGTGGGCCCTTCTGTCCCCCATGTAGGCTCCTCAGCCCATGATAGAGGCATCAGTCGTGAGGACAACCATCAGCTTAAGGCGGACAAACGGGATCCCTTCCTGCAACCAGTCTGAGGCGGTCCACCATTGGAGAGCATCCCACATATTCTGGGTTACAGTGATCAGATGGTCGAAATGACCATGGTGCTGAGTCCACTGGGCAGCCAGCTCCCATTGTAGGGGGCGCATGCGTAACCTGGCCCAATGGACCACTGAGGTGCATGCCACCATGTAACCCAGAAGGCGCAGAAAGTCCCAGGCAGGGCACAAATGCCCAACCAGAAATGATTGGGCAAAGGAGGAAAGAACCTCCGCCCTGTCCGCCGGGAGCCGAGCTCTGGCTTTACAACAGTCAAGCTCTACCCCGATGAAGCCGATCACCTGAGAAGGCACAAGTTCCGACTTGGCCTCGTTGATCAGGAGGCTGAGTTGGGAGCAGGTCTGGAGGGCCAGGTCCTTGGACCTCTCCACCTCCTGTTGGGTGGAACCTGCTAGGAGCCAACCGTGTGAGGCAAGAATAAATCCTGCCCCGAAATGGGCAGTCACCACTGCAATGCATTGGTGAAGACCCGTGGGGCCAAGACAGGTCGAAATGCATGGCTCGGAACTCATATAGGGTCCCTTCGACCCTGAAGCAGAGAAACCGCTGATGGAGCGGACAGATTGGGACGTGAAAGAACGCATCCTGCAGATTCAGTGAACAGAAGCACATGTTTTGCTCCAAGGGTGTTATGACCTAGGGCAGGGGACCATCCGAAAGGTGCATGGCCTGAGATATTGATACGGGTTGTGCAGATCTAGAATGGGGTGCCAGCCACCCATCCGCTTGGGCACCAGAAAGTACCTAGAGACAAAGACTGGGTCTGCTGGAGGATCCACCACTGGAGCTACTGCCTCCTTGAGGAGGAAATGAGTGATGTCTCAGAGAGCTGACTGGGTCTGAGTGGATTCTCTTTCCTCCCAAGGGGTGCGGGTTCGGCTTGGCAGGCACTGCTCGAACTCCAGAGGCAGTCCCCTGACCAACCACTTCGAGAACCCACCTCTCTGAAATGACAACAGACCAGGCGGAAAGGAAGTGGCGGAGCTGGCCCCCCACGGGAGGACCCAGAGCTGAGGTGATGGGAGAGGGGTTGACAGCCCCCGCCCGAGCAGACTTGGAGGAGGAGGCTGCAGGATCTGAACCTCTGCCTCCTTTACGGGCCTGATGGGAGTCCGGGTTTCGGCCGGGGTAGCCAAGCTCGAGCCTGCTGCTGTTGCTGGTGCTGCTGTCCACCTTGAAAGGGGAAGAATGTTGAAAAGGCTTCTTCTTTCTCTCCTGCTGGTTCTTGCCGGAAGAACCCTTGGCAGAAGTAGCATCCAAGGTGGCGCTGGACTGCTGAATGCGCTGAAGGTGACTGGCCCCTCCTGGGCTGAACAAATCGGTCCCGAGGAAGGGAACATCAGCTAGTTTGTGCTGGGTATCCACTGGGAACAAGAAGAGCCACAGTCAAGCCCTGCAACAAGAGGCAACCGCAGCAGCCATCAAGCAGGCACAAGAGTCCCCAATGTCCAGGACGTCGGAAGCTGCTGTTTGGCAACAGCTCAGCCATGATCCCGGTCCTGCTTGACCGTGGTCAGCATGTCCACGGGCAGATGTGGGAGGACTTAATCCAGAGACCTTATATGGGCGTGAGAGAAGTGTGCCATGATGACTGCCAAACTTGCCTGACGAAGGCCCAAGGAGGAAGCCACAAAGACCTTCCTGGCTGAATGGTCCAAAAGCTTGGACTCTTTTTCGGAAGGTCGGTCAGTGTCACCAGCCTCTCAGCCGAAGGTTGCTCTGTGAACCCCACAAGGGACTCCATGGGCACCGCATACTTGTAGATCATGCGGGCAGATGGAGCTGGACAAGAGGCAGGGCACTGTCAAAGTTCTAGAGCGGGCCAACAATAGTATCAGTCACAGGAAAAGCCTCCATTGGGGTATCCCCTCTCTTAAGGATGCCCGTAAGAGGGTACACCGCCTTTTTCCTGATTGACTCCAAGGGCATCCCTGTAGATTCAGAGATGAGGCAAAGAATCCCTTGAAAAGACGAGGGACCTTCATCCGTCTCTAAGCCAACGGTTGATTCATCACCACATGGATGAGAATGCAAGCTGGTGACATTCGAATTCGAGGAATCTGGGTATAACGGCCAACCACCCAGGTCACCTTCGACCCACCAATGGCGGTCTGGGATGACCATGACCAAAAACCACCAAGGAAGTCCGGTGCCTTGTCTATCTTCCTTGGAAGGAGCCCCTCCCACAGGCTGTTTGAGCGGTGGTTCCACCACAATCGGTGGAGACCGTTTTGGGCTGAACTGGTGGTTTTGCCGGCACCGAGGGCGGAGGAACCGATTTAATCAGCTCTGGAGTCTTCTTCGGCCTAGGAGGCGAAGGCCACCTAATGGCCGGTGTAGAAGCCAGAGCCGGCTTGTGCCCAGCCAAAATTAGCTGTTGCCACATGAGGTCCTTGTAGTACTGATGGAGTTTCCGCTGGAGCCTCTCCTCATCTGAGGAGTACGAGGACGATCGATGGTGTCACCTCTTTTTAGGTGTTTATGGTTCTTCCTTGGCCTGTCGGTCGAGGGGGTCCAAGACCTCGATCGAGATCGGACGGGCCGGCTCGGTCACTTGGGAGACACCGGCAGAACCAGTGATTTCCCAGGATCAGGGACCACTTCTTCGATGGGAGACCCAGCAGGCTGGGTCTAGTCATCTGGAAAGACCAGATTAGGGGTTCGATCAAGGGAATCGTCGACCAGAGTTGGTGAGATCGGATAGATCACGATTTCAACATCGATGAGCGATAATTCAGTCGACTGACCAGACGGCAAAGCCGAAAAGCCAGCAACCAGAGAAGCGATCTTTACCGAGGTTGAGACCACATATTCCTGAGATCGAGATCTCTCCCACTCCCAAGAATGTCTCCTTCAAGACAAAGACAATCCTGGATCCTTCTCCCGCTTATGGGATCGAGAGGAGAGACTGGCATAACTCTCAGAAGGAACCCGAGAAGGTGGAGCCCAGGTTGAACGGAATGAAGAGGCTCCGAGAAGTCTCTGCAACACGAGCCACTTCCTCCTCAAACGCTTGCATGCATTCCAGTTGCTCGGCAGATCCTGCAGCCGTAGAAACCACCCACCAAGCTTCCTTGGATTTCACCGGCGGGTTCCTCTTCTCCAGCCTCCCCAGCTTCAGAAGTGCGAGACGGTCGTCAAGAACGTTGGGATGAAAGGCGAGACGCATATCGTATTTTGAGGTGTCATGGTTGACACCGAGGCAATACCCGCATGTGGTATGGGGAACGGTGTGCAACATTTTCTTGCTGCAAGTGCACAGACGAAATCCGGAGGAAGACTTGTCTTCCTTAACTGAAGCAGCAAACTTGCAATCGCTAACACAATGTGAATTTATGGAATAACCAAAGGTTTGAAGGCCAGCGCCTACAAGATGCGAGAACACGAGGGAAGCAACCTGAATCTTCCAGCGGAAAGGAAAATCTGGTGTCATGGGGCGGAGCCGAGGTATATACCACCCGGGTGGGTGGGAGAGGCCAGCTTGAAGACTTCCAGTTCATCTTAAAGTGGAAGGGGACATGCCAAAGAGTGTGGATGAACAACATATCCACACTCCTAGAACTGACGCTCCAAAACCAGCATCCAGGCATGACTCGAGGTCGATGTGGTAATGGGAAATGAAGGTGCGTGTTGACCTCCAGGTAGCAGCCCTGCAGATTTCCTGGATAGGGACATCCCTAGAAGCAGCCACCGACGCAGCGGTATGACAGGTGGAATGAGCCCTAAGCCCTATGGGAGGCTCCCTACCCACCAATCTATAGCAGAGATCAATGCAGGAAGTGATCCACCTGCCAATCATCCGCTTTGCTGCAGGTCTGTCAGGTGCGGCTTCAGCATAGGTGATAAACAGCTGGCGAACCTCTCCTCGAACTTCTGCGGTACACTCTTTGTAGTAAGCGAGCGCTCTTTTCAGGTCCAAAGTATGGAGCCTGTACTCGGCCTCCAAGGTAATGACTGGGGTAGAACACCGGCAGAGTCAACACCTGGTTCAGGTGAAACTCCGACACCACCTTTGGGAGAAATTTCAGGTGGGGGCGCAGGACAACCTTGCCCCTGTGGAAGACCAGGTAGGGAGCTTCGATGGAAAGCACCTGGAGCTCCCCAATCCTTCTGGCTGACGTGACAGCCACCAAGAAGGCTGTCTTCAACGACAGGTGAGAGATGTCACACACCTGTGCATCGGTTCGAATGGCTTGCCCACGAGCTTGGCCAATACCAACAGTAAATCCCACGGAGGTGGTGGTTCACGCGCCGGAGGGGATATGTAATCTAGGTCCTTGAAAAAGCACCAGACCACCTTCTCCTTTGCCATCGACTGCTTGCTGGCCCGTGCCTGGTAAGCAGAGATGTCTGCCAGGTGCACCTTGAGGCTCGTCGACTAAAGCCGTTGCTGGGAAAGGGACCACAGGAAGTCCAGAATGCTAGCCACTGGACAGGACAAGGGGTCCGACGCCTTGCCCTGACACCAAATGGGGAATCTCTTCCATTTGAAGGCATAGCATTTTCTGGTCGACTCCTTGCGGGACACCTCAACGACGTTGAGGACCTCATCGAAAAGACCCAAGGTCTGCAACTCTAGCCGCTCAGGAACCAGGTCGTCAGGTGCAGAGATTGAAGGTCTGGATGGAGTACCTTCCCCTTGTTGATGGAGAGCAGGTCCGGGCAGGCTGGAAGTCGCCTCGGGAGCCTGGAGCGAAGGCTGAGGAGATCTGGAAACCAGAACTGGCGAGGCCAATCTGGGGATACCAGGATCACCTGTGCCTTGTCCCTCCTGATCTTGAGGAGCAATCTGTGGATCAAGAGCAGAGGAGGGAAGGTGTAGAAGAGGCCCACGGCCTGGAGAAGGCATCCCCTGCAGTGAGCCCTGCTTTGGGGGGGGGCATGGTACAGCCTCAGCTTGGCATCCTACCTGGAGGCGAACAGGTCTTGTACCATCTCCGGCAAGAGAGACCACTCGTGAGATGCATCGCCTATCCGACTGAGGGCATCAGCCAGACTGTTCAACGCTCCTGCCACATGAATGGCTAGGAGATCCACCTCCAGACTGAGCACGAGACCAAATGTGAAGAGCTTCCTTGCACAGAGGCAAGGAGTGCATCCTGCCCTGTCTGTCGAGATAGTACATGGTTGTAGTGTTGTCCGTCTGGACCTAGACCACTTGACCACGAACAAATGGAGCAAAGGCGGTCAGGGCTAGCCGGACCACTCAGAGCTCCAGCAAGCTGATGTGGCATCAGGACTCCTGAGGGGACCAACCCATCAGAGAGGCGTCGCTCACTGGGATGACGATTGGCTCGGAACGGATAAATGGTGTTCCCTCCCGCTGATGAGCTGGGACAAGCCACCACTGCAGGCCGTCCCACATCTCCTGGATCACAGAAACTGGCTGGTCTAAATGACCCGAGTGCTGAGACCACTTGCAGGCGGTTGGATCATCCAGCAAGCATCCCACGGCGCTCAGAAGCTCCACAAGGCCAGCATCAGGCCTCCGGTAGCCCCATCAGGTACGGTGAGCAGCGCTCCAGCACCGGTTTCCTCTGGGAGTTTTCAGGACTGATTATTTGCACTTCAGATTTTCAGCACCACTCTGAGATCGGTGCTCATTGGCTACCTTGTCAAGCAGTGTTCCCTGATTGGTCCGCTCCCTTGCCTGAAAATTTCAATGCAAATCTGCTTCTCCTTTACTGTACTGAATTATCACTTGCTCAGATGGTAGCACTTCCTGCTTAAAAGTACAGTTACGTAAGAACTTAACGTAACAGTAGATCTTTGAGAGAGCTCTTGCAGTAGATAATTACATATAGGACTGGCCTTGGCGGCAGAGGACACAAGGAAAAATTTCTAGCTAGCAGTCCCTGGCGGGACACCCCGTCAGTTGAAGGCTGGGACTAGCTACACGACGTTGGTATAAAGGGGGCGGCCCATACGCTTCTACCTTCCAGTTCTTTTCCGCCACAGGCCCGGACGAGAAGCAGATATTTCCATTCCTGGAAAAAGAGCTGAAAAGCCTAGGGGATGGAAGGAGAGTTGACTTATTGGTAAGAGCTCTCTCAAGATCTACTGTTACAGTAAGTTCTTACTGACAACTGTACTATCTTATCGAGAGGGCTCTTGCATAGGTAATTACATATAGGACTGAATCCCAAGCAGTCTGGAACAAATAAGAGGCACCGGGGAGGAAAACTACTCCAGAAAGTAGCAGTAGCCTTGAAGGCCTCAAGACAGGAGGCCTTGCAAAACAGCTAGCCCAAAGCCTGCTCTACAGTGAGAGGCAATGTCCAAACTGTAGTTTTTCATAAAGGTATGGACGGAGGTCCAGGTGGCGGCAGCGCAGATGTCTGCCGCAGACACATTCTTGAAACAAGCCGCAGAGGCCGCTACTCCACGTGTTTGAGTGACCTCTGACCTGACCGAGAAGGGTCTTGTTGTACTTGTCATAACAGAAAGTGATGCAATGAGCCAACCACTTTGACAGGCATTGCTTGGAAACAGCATTGCCTTCCCTTTTGTGAGCAAGAGAGATGAACAACTGATCAGTCTTTCTGAGATCCTTCGTCCTGTCGGTGTAGTATCTCAGAATCCGGTAAACATCCATGGTATGGAGTAAATATTCTCCTTGGTTGGAGAACTGCATGAAAAAGGCAGGTAACTCTATAGACTAATTTAAGGTAGACTCTGCTACCACTTTAAGTATAAACTTAGGGTTCGTAGAAGAGCCACTGCTCTTTGTGAAAAATCAAATAGGAATTTTACACATAAGGCCTGAGTCTTGAAATTCTTCGAGTGGAAGTAGTGGCCACCAAGAAGAGTGCTTCTATGAAAGAAACTTCAGATCTATGGTTGCTGCAGGTTCAAGGAGGAAGGGTAAGTTTCTCGAGAACAAAGTTCAAGTCAAAGGGGAGCAGGAGTTCAGATGGGGGGCCTCAGATGAAGGATCCCTCTACGAAAGGTCTTACAGACCTCTAATTGGGCAAACACTTTATCTGCGAAAGGAACATGGTAGGCTGAAATAGCAACCATGTGCACCTTCAAGGAGGAATGAGTGAGACCCAGGTCGAAGACATGACGTAAATATTCCAGCAGAACAGCCACTGAACAGGAGAAAGGCTCCACATTCCTAGAGGCGGCCCAAATAGAAAATCTCTTCCATTTCATGGCATAAGTGGACCTAGTGGAGGGTTTCTAGCCTCCACAAGAATCTCCGCCACTTTTGGAGAGATGCCAAAACGAGATTGAGCTAGGTCTGCAGGAGCCATGCATGAAGTTGTAGGGACTTGAGGCCCGGATGGACCAGGGTCCCCTGATCCTGGGTCAGCAAACCTCGAGATAAAGGAAGAGGAAGAGGAGGAACCTCTGAGTATTGTTGTAGAAGAGAGAACCAGATTTGCCTGGGCCAGAAAGGAGCAATCAGAATCATTCTCGCTCCTTCTGTGGATAGTTTCTGCAATACACAATGAACCAGAGGAATTAGGGGAAAAGCATATACGAATTTGCCCTTCCAGTCTAGAGACAGAGCGTCACTCCAGTAAGCGCCTCGCTCTGGAACGAGCGAGCAAAAGATGGGAAGTTTTGCGTTTTGAGAAGAGGCGAACAGGTCTACCTGAGGAGTCCCCCAAAGCTGAAAGATATCTTCTAGCACCTTTTGGTCCAATTCCCACTCATGCGGCAGGGGCAGAGGAGCGTAAGCCTGGCCTGCCAGGTGTTGTCGACTCCTGGAACGTGAATCACAGTGAGGTGAAGGTTGTGTCGAGTTGCCCAGTCCCAAACCCTCATTGCTTCCCTGCATAGAGGGTAGGATCGAGTCCCTCCCTGCTTGTTGATGTACCACACCACGCACATGTTGTCTGTCTGGACGGCCAGGGTGACCGGAAGAATGTATTGGTGAAGGGCTTGAGAGCATATTGTACTGCTTTGAAGCTTGAGCACATTGATGTGGAGAGCTAGTTCCAATCTGGACCATAATCCTGGGTTGGTGAGGACCCAGATGGGCTCCCCAACCTTTGCCTGATGCGTCTGTGGTCAGAGTCTGGGAGGGGGAGGATGACAGAAGGGTCCCCCCGAAACAAGTTTCTCTCGAACCATCCACCACTGCAAGTCTCGTGCCATCGGCGAGGAGATCAGAACTAGATGATCTAGGTCGTCTACGAGTTGATCCCACTGGGAGCGAAGAGTCCATTGAGAGATCCTCATGTGGAGTCTAGCTCGAGGGACCGTCGGAATAGCGGCCGCCATGAGTCCCAGGAGATGGAGAACCGACCTCGCCGGAACCCTCCTGCGTTCTGATGATAGGGAAATCTGTGACTGAAGGGAGGCCGCCCTGTCTGGAGGCAGGAAAGCCTTGCTCACCGTCGTATCGAGGATAGCCCCGATGAACTGTAGTCTCTGGGAGGGATCCAGATGAGACTTGGAATGGTTGATGGTAATACCCAGGCAAGTAAAAACCTGCTGGGTGAGGGAAAGAAAATGCAGGAGCTCCTCCCTGGACGAGGCCGCCAGGAGCCAGTTGTCCAAGTAAGGGAACACCTGTACTCCCATCATACGCAGGTGGGCAGCTACCACAGCCAGGCATTTGGTAAATATTCGGGGTGCCGAGGAAAGACCAAACGGGAGCACCCGGAATTGGTACTGGTCCCCCTGAAACGAAAACCAAAGATACTTGCAGTGAGAAGGGCGTATGGGAATGTGCAGATATGCATCCTGCATATCCAGCGCACAAAGCCATTGACCCGGCCAAAGGAGGGGCAGAAGGGTCTGTAGGGAGAGCATCCTGAACCTTTTGTATGCCACGTAAAGGTTCAAGGAACTGAGATCGAGAATAGGTCTGAGATCTCCCATCTTCTTTGGAACCAGGAAGAAATGTGAATAGTAACCCGCCCCTTGAAGATGAAGGGGAATGGGTTCAATGGCCCTCTTCGCGAGGAGGGCAGAGATTTCTTCCCGGACCAAAGGAAGATGATCCCTTGCGTAGGACGATTTAAGGGGTGGGTGGCGTCGTGGTTTCTGTAGAACCTCTATAGAGTGCCCTTTCACTATAATCTGGAGCACCCAAGATTCCGTTGTTATCCTCTCCCAACCCGGAAGGTGGAGGGAGAACCTCCCTCCTACCAGTTCCTCCGGTGTGTCCGGAGGCGGTGGGAGAGGGGAGGAGTCAGGTGGTGTGGGGCAGTGCCGCAGCTGGGTCACCCGCTGCTTTTTTGGGCAGGGGGGCCTGGCAGCTGCGGGGGCCTGACGTTTAGTTGGCCGCCTTCCTTGGGGTTTCGCTTGTGGCCGACTGCGTCTGCGAAAAGAACGGCGCTGCGGGTGTTGGGGACAGTACATGGAATCCACGGATTTCAGAGCCGTCCCCTTCTCCTACAACTTGGTGATGATGTCCTTGACATCACCACCGAAAAGCACCGACCCTCTGAAAGGTGCTTCCTGGATCGCAGATTGCACCTCCGGGACCAAACCTGACACGGAGCCAGGCATAACGCCGAGACTCACGAAGCGAAAGCGGAGCTCCACCCGGCAGTATCCACTGCATCGTATGTCGTCCACAGAATGTGACGACTGGCCAAATGAGCAGAACGGACTAGATCGGCTAACTCCTACTTGACTTGAGAGTCAGGTAAGGAGTCTATCTTAGATTCCGCCTGGGTAAGGATGGCCTTCTGGTAATCCCCCATATGTGCGACGTAATTCAGGGCCCGAATTCCCAGTGTGCAAGAGGCATAAATCTTTCTTCCATACTGGTCCAGGAGGCGAGATTCCTTATCCGGGGGAGACGAGCTTAGATGTTGGGGGTGCACTGACCGGCCGTGAGCGGCACTAATCATAACCGAATCTGCACGAGGGTGGGAGTCCAGATAGTCTACACCCTCTGGAGCCTGGTATAGCCTATTAGACTTCCTAGGAAGTGGGGCTAACACCGACGGTTGTTTCCAAATCGTGGAAACAAAGTGGGCGTGAGGCTCAATCCAGGGTGGCACAAAAGTTTGAGCTGTCAGGGGCAGGTCCAGATGTTCGGCGAGTTTAAGTCGCTGAGGATCTGGTTCCAAGGAGCGCCACTGATGAACTTCCTGGATTTTTCTGAGCAACTCTGTGAAGGAAGGATCCTCCGGAGGAGACTTCCGAAGGGTCCTCGGCTGGGGCTTAGACGGAGAGCGAGGCTCATTGTCTCTCTCGGAGCATCCTTCGGAAGAATCCGAGAGGGAAGAAGAATCGGAAGCAGAATAAGACTCCCTAACACGGCTTGGGGCAGGAACGGGTTCCTTGGGGGGTACCCCTGGACGTGTGTCCTGCCCCTCTCGAGATCCAGAGGGAAGGGCTCTGGAGTCTGGAGGAGCTGAGGGAGTGTGCCGCCTCAGGCGCATGGGAGCCGGGGGTGGCATCATCGCCGTAGGGTGGCTCTCTACCTCCTTCGTGAGCTGAGCCTTGGCCTCAGCCCACCATGTGGCCAGAGTCTCCTGCAGATCCACCCCTAGCCGTAGGGGCGGTAGAGGAAGAGGAGGAGGGGGAAAGGCGTACGGGTTGTACCCGTAAGGAGAGTATCGAAACCGGCTGCGGAAAAACGGCGTTAGGTACTGCGGAGCTGAGTACTGACTGTCCCGGGTACGGCGGTGTCTGATAAGACGACGGGTACCCGGTCGCCGGAAGAGCTGCCGCAGCAAGCGGCCGGATGGAGACCCCACGGGCAGATCAACATTGAGAGGCCGGAGGGTGCAGGGCCCGACGGACGAGGAAAATCCCTGGCCCGGTGTCAGCAGGGCGGCGATCCAGATCCGGTTCGCCTAGGAGGGTCTGGCGAGTGGAAGATCCCCGCATGGCCCGAGGATGGGGGAGAAATCTGAGGTCAGGCTGGGGTGACTCGGGCTCCCCAGGCGGTGGCGAGCTCACGGGGACAGGTCTGACGGGCATGGGGGTCCGTCACAGTGGGTTCTGTGCCGGCTGCGTCGGGGAGCAGGCGTGTGGCTTAGGGGCTAGTTCGGTGGGCGCTGGAGAAGCGGAGTCCGACTTCTGGGTCCCTCATCAGAGGTGGGCTGAGGTGGAGAAGGGCCCGTCGGAAGGGGACGTGGTCGTGCGCCGCCCGAAGGTCGGGCTTCTTGTCGACCCTCTCCCGGCAGGCGTCGGAAGAGCTGCGTCCGACTTATAGGAGTCGCCCCAGCCATAGCCACAAGCCTGCGGCCAAACCGGGCGGAAGCCTCCTTTGCCCGGAGGCGCCTGCAAGGCCAACAGCGAGCCAGACGGGCGGGTCGACACCTCCTCAAACCCTTGAGGCTGCCATCAGACGGTCCCCTGGAGGGGATGTTACCTGGGCCGCGACTCCGGCCGGAGTCACGGAAGAGGAGGCCTTCTCCCGGTGCCTCTCCTTGTCCCGCTTTTTGCGCTGTCCTTCAAGAGAAGTAGACGCCTGCCTCAGCTTCTTCAACTCTTTCTCCATGGAAGACATCTTTTTCTTGAGAAGATGGGCTTCCAGGGACTGTTGGCGTCGTTTGCGGGTAGCCGCGCTGAAGTTGAGACAATGCTGCTTGTCAAACTCGAATGGTGGGGCCTAGGCAGAAAAGGCAGAGAGAATGGCCGTCCTTGTGTGGCAGTTAGGCGCCCTACGAGTCGCACTTGTTTTTGTGCTCTGAGGGTGTGGGGACGACATACACAGGCGTTGACCTGGCGACAGAAGGAAAATAAATTCAATTTCCGGTAAAACCGACGAAAAGGGTAGGGCTGATGAAGCACAAACTTTCGCAGTGCTGCCAGGCCAGCGGTGGGAAAGAACTGGAAGGCGGGATACGCCTTATACCGATGTCATATGACGCCGGTCACCTGACGTGGGGGCGGTCCCACGCCAGGGACTGCTAGCTAGAAATTTTTACGTGGGGTCCTGCCGGCGTCAGTCCTATATGTAATTGCCTACTGCAAGAGCCCTCTCAAAGTAAGATCTACTGTTTTCCACTTAAAGAGTGAGGTCTTGACAGTGTTGTAAGCTGTCTGAATTTGCGCTGGCATCCCCTGTGCCAAAGTAATTCACAGCTGCATCTATCTCAAGCCCCCTTACTCCTGGGAAGCAGCGGTCCTTGCTTGGACCCCTTGCCATCAGCATAGCTAATATTATTAAGTTGATTCTGTGACAGTTTGACCACACGCTTAAATTCCTCGGCAAGCCTGCCATTATTCTGTTTGGGGGTTAAAAAAGGCCAGCTTTGCAGACCCTGCCCACCCCAATGTGATTTTTGCTTTTCTTCCCTTTTATTTCACAAACCAAGGCTTTCAGACTTAGCTGGCGCCTTGCTGTTGTCTAACCCGCCCCCCCCCCGATCTAACAGCACAATTAAGTGCTCAGCTCTATTTTGCCCCTTTGTTTCGCCTTTTGTTTGTACTGCTCTCCTTTTCTGAGCTTTATTTAATTTCATGTCTGCTTTCCCTTCAGGCCTCCGGTAGCCTCATCAGGCTGTGACCGCAGCCATGGTCAAATCATCCAGCAAGTGTCCCATGGCGCTTGGAAGCTCCACAAGGCCAGCATCAGATACGGTGAGCAGCGCTCCACCACCGTTTCCCTCGGGGAGTTTTCTGCCCCCCCCCCCCCAAACGCTTCCTAGGCCACCTTAAATCCTCTCTTCTCCCCTCCCATCTTACTAAATCCCTCCTCATTGGCGCTCTCCTTCCTGCTAAATCTCTCCTCCTTGGCTCATTACCAAGTCTACCCATATTTTTACTCCTACTCTCTTTGCTCCTCCTCGCTATGTTGTAGCTCTCTATAATCCCTGCCTTATCAGGTGACCAAGCCGCTATCACCTCATTTGTCATCTGCTCAGTACACCCTGGCCATGGATACAGGCCTGCTACTGCAGAGTGTGTGGGTGTTCTTTTGTCTGTCTCTGCTGTTGCACTTTCACCCCTTAAATCCTTACTCCTCACCAGATACACCACCACCTGTGATATGGGGTCCCAACCATATGCCTGTTCAGGCCGATATCTTAAAGTTACTAGACTCTCTGTTACGCGTCCTCGATACTCCATATTTGCTACTGGACCCCTACTCACCACGGCAAACTGGTAACTTAGATGTGCCCTCATTAAAGATCTTCAATGTGTTTCCTCACCTCGCTCTCCCCATATTTTCCTTTGCTGGCAAGGTTCTGTTCTATGTAACACTAATGCAGCTTGGTACTAGCCTCAAGGACCCTTCCCGCCATAACAATATCCCCCTGCAAATGCAGGCGGACTAAGTTCGTATAAGTGCTCTCAGAAACAATCAAGAAGATCCTGCTTCTCTTACTGCTGTGCTCTGGCAATGTCGATCTTAACCCTGGCCCTCCAGCACCCATTGGATCGCCTGCAGACCTACCTAATCTTAAAGGGTTAAGCTTCATGCACGTTAATGCATGCAGCTTGTTAAAAAAATTCTCACCTATCCAGGCCTGGATTTGTCACACTACCCCGGGTATCTTGGGTGTCACTGAGTCTTGACTTCTCCCGGCAGCAAGCAACAATGAAATAAACCTCCTTCTCATTCCTTGTTCCAACTGATAGATGGACCAGAGGTGGAGGGGTGGCTATTTATGTTAAGGACAAATTCACAGTCTCCATCTCAGATTCAACCTCAATTCCACATGAGTTTGAAAGTCTCTCCCTGCAGGTCGAGATTGCACCTGGTGCATCACTTTGTGTGATAGGTTGTTATAGGCCCCGTCTGCTGGTTTGCAGCTGCTGAACCATTTAAGCATTATCCCAGGACAAACATCCATTAAGACCATATCACTTGGCAACCTCAATCTAGATTGGCTATCTAGTGCATCTTCTCCACTAAAAATCAAGGTCCAACCGCACCGCCTCCTCAGGAGCCAAATTCTCCACTACTAGGTGCTTACGCAATTTCAACCCCTATGCATTCATCTCTAAGTTAAAACATTCTGTATACTGGCCAGAATTTTATCTAGCAAAGTCTGTGACTACTGCTTACAATATCTTTCAAGACATTATCCTAGCTGCTCTCAATAAACACGCACTATTAGCGAAAACTCGGATCAGGAAAAAACACTGTCCTTGGTTCTCTTATTAACTGAAGAACGACTTGCATAATAGAGACCTGCTGTGGAAGAAAGCCCGCAAGTCAAAATCCGGGAACGACAGGAATCTATTCAGGAGGGCGAGGAACCGGTGCACCAAACTGGTTAGAGAAGCAAAGGCTAGTTTCTATCGCTCCCAACTTGATCTTTCATCCAACTGCTCCTCCAAATTCTGGAAACTAATCAAGGATATTGAAGGCCATTCCCCCGGTGTCTCACTGCCAACTAAAATCTCGATTGGCACTACTACATTCACTGATAAATATTCAGTCCTTGATTCCTTCAACAACCATTTTGCCACCGCAGGGTTAGCATTCGATACCTCCGCAGCTAACACACTATGCACTCAGCTTGGACTCAATGATCAAGGATCCCCATCCCCAAATCCATCCTTCTCCCTTCAACCTACAATTTTGAAGGAAGTCAAAGATATCTTACTCCAGCTGGATGCTAGAAACAGCACAGGAGCAGATCACATTGGTCCTTATTTCTTAAAGCTGGGCTATTGTGCCCTGACAGTGTCCATTACCCACCTGTTTAACCTCTCCCTCTCTCAGGCCCATGTTATCCCACTGTTCAAATCTGGAGATCCAAGTGACTTGAACAATTACAGGCCAATCTCCCTTCTACCAACCCTGTCTAAGATGCTGGAAAAAGTTGTGAACATCCAGATAAAGAATCACCTTGAATCGGCAAAACTGCTAAACCCTTTACAATCAGGTTTCAGAGCACAGCACAGCACAATATCGGCTCTAGCCAAAGCTACCAATCACTGGCAGCTTGAGTTGGACAACAAGAACTTTGTCGGAGCTGTGTTCTTGGACCTAAGCAAGGCCTTTGATACAGATCATAGCCTGCTCCTCACGTCCCTCTAACAAACTGGCCTAGCGCTTTATCCACCACATGATTCGAGAATTACCTCGTAGGCCGATCACAGCAAGTAAAATCAGAAGGTGAAGTCTCTCCCTTAAAGCCTCTCCTGAGAGGAGTTCCTCAAGATTCCATCTTCAGACCCCCGTTATTCGCAATCTACATCAACAGGTTAGACAACATCATCAAAAAGGCCCAAATACTCCTTTTTGCGGACAATACAGTGCTTTATGTCAGTGGACCCTCCCCGACATATCGTACTCAGTCCTCCAGGATGAATTTAATCTTCTGCAACATCAGCTCCTAAACCAGAAGTTGCTTTTGAACGACAAGAAAACAAAAGCAATGTTCTTCTCGCCTTTTCCCAACCTACCTAACTCAGCTTCAGTTGGGACTCTCCCCTGGTCACTACCATACTTGGTGAGCAGTTGGAGTATGTAACCAAATTCAAATACTTGGTGGCATGGCTAAAAAGAAAAAATTACTCACCTTAGTAATGTTTCTTCTAATGGAGTCTTGCTGTATTCTGACTATTGCAGTTAGGTCCTGCCTTTCAAATGCCCCGGAGAACAAAGAGTTAACTTTCCATGGCCAGCACGGAATGTTCAGCGCAAGCTCGGTTGAAGCCCTTGTCTGCTGTTGTGTAAACTCCAACCGTCAGATCTTTACGAGCAATACTCACTAGAAGTTCTGTGTGGAAACTATAAAACTCACACTAGCCAACTGGCAACTAAATTTATTAAAAAAGGGTTTTTTGGTTTCAAAGCAAAGACTCAAGTCAGGAAACCCAAAAAACAAAACACAACAGACACCCAAAGTAAAGGAGGGTGGAAAAGGGGGCACCCCTAGGTGCCAACACTGCTCCTGCCCACCCACATCCCAAAAACTAAGTTCTGAGAGGGGAGGCGGGAGTTCAGAATACAGCAAGACTCCATTAGAAGAAACAACATTACTAAGGTAAGTAATTTTTTCTTCAAACAACATGAAGTCTTGCTGTATTCTGACTATTGCAGACTACCAAACAGTACCTCCATGGAGGAGGGACAGAACCTACTTTGGGAAAAGGCTCTGAAGTACTGCTGTGCCAAACCGAGCATCACTCCGAGCCTGGATATCCAAAGAGTAATGCTAGGTGAATGTATAGACTGTTTTCCAGGTGGCTGCTCGACAAATTTCTAAGATAGGAATATCCCTGGCAGCAGCCAGGGAAGCAGCTGTACCTCTAGTAGAGTCCGCCCTCAGGCCTGAGGGTGGGGTTCTACCCAGTTTTTCATAGCAGAATGTATACAAGAGACAATCCATCTGCAATAGTTCTCTTAGTAGTAGGTTTGCCCTTACCGCCCTCTCCATATGTGAGGAACAACTGGATGAACTCAAACCTGTGACCCTTGGTGTGCTCTATGTAGTAGTTGAGGGCCCTCTTAACATCCAAGCTGTGCAGCCTCCTCTCTCCAGAGGAGGAATGGTCAGAGAAGAAAACAGGGAGAGACACAGACTGATTAAGGTGGAAATCTGAAACCACCTTAGGCAAAAACTTCCTGTTAGTTCTTAGGACCACTTTGTCTCTATGGAAAGAGATGAAATCAGGCTCCACTGACAGGGCTTGCAATTCACTGATACGCCTGGCAGAGGTAATGGCTACCAAAAACACAGTTTTCCAAGTCAAGTACTTAAGCTCTGCAGAGGACAAAGGCTCAAAGGGTGGTTGCATAAGCTGAGCAATGCAAACATTAAGGTCTCAAGCAGGAGCAGGGTCCCTAAAGGGGGGATTGGTGTGCAGCAATCCCTTGAACTTACAAAACACAGGATGGGCTGACAGAGGAGAGGGCTTGCCTACTGACAAGAAGGCAGAAACAGCTGACAGATGCACTTTAAGTGTAGCTGGCCTAAGTCCTAAGCCATTAAGATGGACCATATAGTACAGAATTGTGGGCAACCCAGCAGATTCTGGAGAAATATGCTTATTAGAGCACCAAATAGTGAACCTTTTCCATTTGGAGTTGTAAGTCTTTCTGGTGGAAGGCTTTCGAGAAGCCTTAAGGATATCCAGAACCCCTTGAGAAAGGTGCAGATCAGCAAACTCTAACTCTTCAAGAGCCATGCCTTGAGATTGAGAGATTTGAGATTCGGATACCAAATCCTCCCCTGAGAGGATGTCAACAGGTTGTAATTCCTGGGAAGAGACAGGGGAAAGTGGACTGCTAAGGACAGCAACAGTGGGTACCAGGGCTGTCTGGCCCAGTCTGGAGCAATCAGAATCACTTTGCATGGTTGAGACCTGATCTTGACTAACACTTTGAACAGGAGAGGGAAGGGGGAAAAGCATACAGAACTTTCCCTTCCCAATTCAGAATCAGAGCATCCAGGGGGACTGAGCCCAAGACTGGCAGTCTGCAACAAAAGAGAGGAAGTTGGTGATTGTCTGGGGCTGCAAAAAGATCCATCTGTGGAGTGCCCCAACTCGAGAAAATCGCCTTCAAAACTAGGGGATCTAGGGTCCATTGGTGATGGCCCTGGGATATCCTGCTGAGAGCATCTGCTAGGACATTGTCCTTCCCTGGGAGGTGAACTGCTATCAGAGAAGTTTGCAGGGAATAGGCCAGGGACCACAACTTCATTGCCTCTGTGCACAAGGCCGTAGACCGAGTGCCTCCCTGCTTGTTGATGTACCACGTGGTGGTGGTGTCTGTTCTGATCTGGACCACTTTGTTCTGTACAGATTTGGAAAAGGCTTGCAATGCCAGAGACACTGCTCTGAGTTCCAAGAGATTGATGTGAAGCAGAGATTCTTGAGGTGACCACAGTCCCTGGGTGGTAAGATCCCCCAGGTGGGCTCCCCAGCAGAGCAGGGAAGCATCTGTGGTGAGTATCACTGAATGAGACTGAGTGACAAAGGGAACTCCTTGTCTCAAATTGTCCTGATCCTGCCACCACTGCCAAGCCTGGATCAGGGTTTGGGTCACAGAGACTAGTTTGGTAAGGGAATCCTTTCTTTGGGACCAGAAGGCTCTTAAATGGAACTGAATGTCCCTCATCTGGAATCTTGCTCCCTGGACCACTGCTGTGGAAGCTGCCATGTGGCCCAGAAGCTGAAGGAAATGCCTTGCTTGTTGAGACACCTATAGGGTGAAAGAAGAGGCCAGTTCCATAAGGGTCCTTGCCCTGTCCAGGGGAAGGAAGGCTCTTGCCCTTACTGTATCCAGTTCCACCCCTATGAAGGTGAGGAGCTGTACTGGCTCGAGAACTGACTTTGGAAGGCTGAGGAGGAATCCTAAGGAAGTGAGCACTTGCTGAGCTACTTGCAGATGTGAATTGACTTGGTCTGGGGACTGACCCACTATGAGCCAGTCATCCAGATATGGGAAGATGGAAATCTTTTTTCTCCTTAGGAAGGCAACCACTACTGCCAGGCACTTTGGGAATACCCTTGGGGTTGATGTTAGGCCAAAGGGCATTGCTCTGAATTGATAGTGGCGTGAGGGCAACTCGAACCTTAGGTACTTTCTGTGGGAGCACCTGATGGGAATGTGAAAGTAGGCATCTTTGAGGTCCAGGGAGGCTAGCCAGTCCCCTGTCCTTAGAGAGGGCAGAATTATTCCCAGAATCACCATTTTTAACCTTTGGTTTTAAAAGGCGCTTGTTCAGGTATCTTAGATCCAGGATGGGTCGCCATTCTCCTGTTTTTTGAGGGGTTAGGAAGTACCTGGAGTACAATCCTTTGCCCTTGTGTAGGGTAGGAACCCTTTCTATGGCTCTGAGAGCCAGGAGGGAAGAAACCTCTGCCTCTAGGGCAAGGGTCTCTGATGGATTTGCAGGTGGAAAGGATCTGGTTCTCATCTTGGGAAATTTTTTGAAGCTGAAAACCAGTCCCTGGCTTACTACTTCCAGGACCCACTTGTCTGATGTCAGAGACTTCCAGTTCTGGACAAAGTAAGCCAGCCTCCCCCCTACAGGTATTGAAGAATCGGCCCGGTCAGACCTATCAGGGTGTCTGCTTGGCAGGGGCTTTAGGTTGAGGGGTGGAAGCAGGCCTGCTTATTCCCCGTCTGCCTCTCTTTCTGAAGAACCCCCTCTGAGCACAAGCAGAAGAGGAGGCCTGGGCTAGGTAGAAAGGCCTTTGACAGGGCCTGTCCCTGCCCCTGGAGTGCTGCCTTTGAGAAGTGGCTTGCCTTTCTTTGGCCTGAGTACTCCTGTAGGCGGTCCTGTACTCATCCGTCTTTTTCATGTAGTTCTCTGTCTGCTCCCCAAACAAAGAATTACCAATGACTGGGAAATCCATGGCCTTAGCTTGGGTATCTTGTGATAGACTAGTACATCTGAACCAAGCCACCCTCTGAAGGGCCACAGATGTAGCCATGACTCTTGATGAAACATCATTGGAGTCCACAGCAGCATGAAATTGCACCTTGGATGCCTCAAGCCCATCTGCAGCCACCTGCTCCAGCTCCTTGGCAAGCTGGTCAGATGCCTGTTTAGCCAGAGCCAGCACAGTGTCCCACCTGGACTTCTGGTATCTAGCTGTGTAGGCCATATAGTTAGCCTGCCTGAGTCCCAAAGATGCTGCCATGTACTGCTTTTTTGCCATGGCATCACTCCTCCTATAGTCCTTCTCTGGGGGGTGTGGTGCCAAGGGAATATTTGCCTTATCACAGGCAGCAGCCTGCACTACCCCAACATGGCTGCATTGCTGAGAAAGGAAGTCCATGTCCGAGCCTGAAAGGGTATACCTCTTGTCCATTCGTCTGTCCACAGGAGGTATGGAGTTAGGAGTCTTTAGAATTTTAAATGTCTGTTTCCCAAAAGATTTATGGAGGGGAATAGACAATCTCCTGGACTCTGGGATGTCCATCATCTCAACAAAATCAGGCTCCTCCTGATCCTCTACTGCTTCTTCCATTGGAAGCTGGAGGGTTTCAGCCATTTTCTTGTTAAACATAAAGTGGGAAAGTGACTCAGACAGCCTAGGAGGAGAAACACTTGAAGGTCTGTCCGGGGAGATGTCCGGGTCAATAAGCACATCCAGACTTTCATAATCATCATCATCCTCATCCTCATATTCTCCCTCCTCCTCCTCCGGTTCATAAAATTCTTCTAAAGTATAATCCGGAACCGGGGGAACCGACTGAACCGAGCCCCTGCCAGATGGTACTGGTTCGGCCGGAACCGAAGTTAGCGACTGCATTATCCTTATCGCTTTGGCTATTTCATCAGCGGTCGGAGAAAGAACTTGTGGATCCAAACCGGATGATTTTTCTCTTCTTTCTTTTAACTGGAACAGACTCCTCAGAATCGGCTCTCCTTTTGCCTGAAGAAGTTTCGCCCTGGTCAGAGGGCACTCCTTCTGGTTTTGTCGGAACCAAACCGGGCTGGCCATCCGGGTCAGCGGACTTGGCCTCCCTTTCCCTCAGTCTACCTACTCTCTTATCCAGGGTTGCTTTGGGAAAACTCTTACAAAATTGGCAGTCTGAATCAAGGTGGTCAAACCCCAGACAAACACAGGTGGAGTGGGGATCAGCCTTAGCAAAGGCTTCCCCACACACACTGCAGTGTTGAAACCCAGTGGGCCCTTTTTTTTTTTCTTGGGTTTCTCAGACATGGCCAATCCTATCCAAACGCACTATTTGCAATCCTAGGCAAGACTTCTATCGGGTTCCTGACCGTGTTATAGGTCGTGAAAACGAATTAAACTGCTTTTTTTCTTTTAAGAATCGGTATGGACCGTTACCACTCTAAACAAATTCAAAACTTTTAGACAAACTGATCGGTTCAAACCGAACCGAAATTTACAAGTTCCACACAGAAACTAAATGTAAAACCTATCTAGTACTCACGGTACCACAGACAGAGACTTAAACCGACAGATTCAGTAGCAGAAATTCGGTAGAAACCGAGCAAAAAATGAAATTTCAACAGACTTTTTTTGAACCGAGCAAAGGAGAAATCTCCGGGCGACTGTTCGGTGAGGCGGAGTAAAGAATCTGATGGTTGAAGTTTAAACAGCAGCAGACAGGGGCTTCAACCGAGCTTGCGCTGAACGTTCCATGCTGGCCATGGAAAGTTAACACTTTGTTCTCCGGGGCAGTTGAAAGGCAGGACCTAACTGCAATAGTTAGAATACAGCAAGACTTCATGTTGTTTGAATAGGCCGAGTCAGTAGACAGGCCAGCCCCATGGGTGGAGGAACCAGAGATTTCGGTTCCAGAAGGGTCGGCCTGGGAGGCGAAAGACAAGGAATGGCCGGGGTGGGTGGCGGAGCTGGCTTCTGTCCGGTCAGGATCAGCTGTTGCCACATAAGGTCTTCATAGCGACGGAGTTCCGTCGGAGCCTCTTCTCATCAGAGGATGATGAGGACGACCTGTAGGGTCGCCTCTTCTTCGAGCACTTATGGCTCTTCCTCGGTTGTTCGTCCGAGGGGGTCCCGGACCTGGACCGAGATCGGGGAGGTCGACTCGGTCAACGGGAAACACCGGTGGAATCGGTGAAACCAGAGGGTCCAGATCAGAGTCCTTGATGGGGATGCCAGCGGGCTGGGTCTCCTGATCAGGGAATACTAGGACCGGAGTCCGTTCTAAGGGTCGTCGGCCATGGCCAGCGATAAAGGTCTACCAGGTCAACCCAGCATAGGTGACAAACACTGGCGAACGCTCCTGAACTTCAACCGTCATCATTATAATGAGCGCTCTTCTAGGGTCCAAAGTATGGGCCATATTTGGCCTCAGAGGTGTGATTGGGGTAGAACACCGCAGAGTCAACCTGATTAAGGTGAATCCCGATACCACCGGAATTTTGGGTGAGGCGCAGGACAACCCTTGTCCTTATGGAAGACCAGAAATGGAACTTGAGCGCCTGGAGCTCTCCATCCTTCTGGCTGGCGTAATAGCCACAGAAAGCGTATTCAAGACAGGTGGGAGATATCGCACCTGTGAAACCGAATAAAACGCGATGAGCTTAGCCAGTACCAACAGTAGATCCCAGGTCAGTTTGCCGGAAAGGATATGTATCAAGGCCTTTGAAAAGCACGACCACCTGTCCTGCACATCGAGCTGCTTGCCGACCCACGCCGATAAGCAGGATAGCTACTAGGTCTGCCTTAAGGGTCATCTACGAGAGCCCTGGCTGAGAAGGACCATGAGTAGACCAGAATGCCTTGAGGAACAGAAGAAAGAGTCAACCCTTGTCCTGACACCAAATGGAGACTCTCTTCCATTTGAGCATAGCATCTGCTGGTCGACTCACTTACAGACATGCTTCAATAGCTGAGGGACCTCGTCAGAAGGACGGTCTGGAACTCTGGCAGCTCAGGGAACCAGACCACGTCAGGTGCAGCGATTGAAAGTCTAGATGGAGAAACCTTCCCTTGCTGGCTGAGATCAGGTCGGGAGGCTGGAAGCCACTTCAGGGCCTGGAGCCAAGGCTGAGGAGATCTGGACACCAGAACTGGCCAAGGTCAGTCTGGGAATACCAGAATCACCTGCTTGTCCCTCCTCACCTTGAGAAGCACCTTGTGGATCAAAGAAATGGAGGAAGGCATAGAAGAGGCCCGAGGCCCCACGGCCTCGAGGCATCCCTGCAGCGAGCCCTGCTGAGGTGGGGGTGGGGGAGTGAAACAGCTAGCTTCACATTATTAACCTTGGGCGAACAGGTCCACCTGAGGGTGCCCCAGTGGAGAACAGATATTGCACTACCTCCGGCAGGAGAGACCACTCGCAAGATGCAGCACCTATCCGGCTCAAGGCATCGGCCAGATGGTTGGAGACTCCTGCTACATGAATGGCTAGGAGATCCGCCTCCAGGCTGATCACTAGTTACCAAGTGCAGAGGGCTTCCTTGCACAGGGGCAAGGAGTGTGTCCTGCCCCAACAGTTGAGGTAGTACATGGTCGTGGTGTTGTCCGTCTGAACCTGAACCACTTGAGCCTGTACAAAAACAGACCAAAAAGTGAGGGGCTAGTCAGACCGCCGGAGCTCCAACAGGTTGATGTAGCATCGAGACTCCTGAGAAGAACCAGAGGCAATGGGCTCTGGGCTCCCCAGATGGGCACCCCAACCCCATCAGAGGCGGTCATCAGAGTGCCCATCGCTCTGGCCGAACAAGCGGGATACCCTCCTGTAGATGAGCTGGAGCAGGCCACCACTGTAGGCGTTCCCACATCTCCAAGTCACCGCCACTGGCTGGTCAGAGGACCAGGCGCTGTGACATTGGCGGACCAGCCACCATTGTAGGGGACGCAGCCAGTGGGCCCCAGGACCCACGCTGGTGCAGGCCACCAAGAGGCCAGGAGGCATGAAGGTCGAGCAGGCGTGGTGCCCAACCAGAAATGATTGGGCAAGAGGAAAGGACCTCGGCCCGTCTGCGAGAGCCGGGCACTGGCTCAAAAAGAAAGTCGAGCTCTGCCCCAATAGACTGAATCACCCAGCGATGGCATGAGTTCCAGCAGCCTCGTTGGGAGGTAATCTGAGGCTGAACCTGGAGGGCCAGATCCTGGACACTCCACCTCCAACCTGGAAGGGCTGCAATCAGCCAGTCATCAAAGCCAGGTACACCGGAACCCTCGGCGCCAGGCAAATGCTGTCACACTGCCATGCATTTGGTAGAGACCCTGGGAGCTAGAGGCCCGAAGGCATGGCCGGAACTCGTAAAGATCCGCTAACTCGGCGGAGGGTGCTGATGAGACTGATGGATTGGGACGTGAAGAAGGCATCTTGAAGGTCCAGAGACAAAACCACATGCCTAGTTACAGGGATGGAATGATCTGAGCCAGAGTGACCATCCTGAGAGGTGCTGCTGCCTTAAGAACCTGTTCAGGTGGCGTGGGTAGCGAGAATGGACGCCAGCCCCCATACAGTTTGGGACCAGGAAGTACCTGGCCACAAACCCTGGGTCTGGAGGAGGATCCGCCACCTCGCTGATCACCTCCTTCTGCAGGAGCAAGGCAATGTCAGCTCGATGAGCCGACAGAGAGGCTGAGGACCCCGTTACGCCCCGTGGAGCGACAGCTCTATAGGGAGGGAACTGCTCGAATTCCAGAGGCAGATCGCTGCTCACCACTTCTAGCACCCAGCGGTCCGTGGTGATAGCAGACCAGGTGGAAAGGAAGTGGCGGAACCCGGGGAGGAGTGACGAGGTTGGGGGCGACACCCCCAACCAGTCACTGGGCAGGCGTGGAGGAAGGGCCCGCTGACTGACCGCCTGGACCCTTGCTTCCAGTCTTCCTACTGGAGGAAGCAGCAGACTTGGCCTTAGGGCGCCAAGTGTGTGTCTGCTGGCCCTGGTGCTGCTGGGCCGGACGTGCCGCAGGGGCAGAAGGGCCAAAGACACGCTACTTCTGGCGGCTTTTATCCTTCTGGGAGCGTGACAGAGTCAAGGTGGCATTGGACTTCTTGATCCTCTGGAGATGGCCTTCCACCCCCGGCCCGGACAAGATCGGTGACCAGGAAGAGCAGCGTCCGCCAGCCTGTGCTGGATGTCCGCTGTGAGGGGAGATCTGCAGCCAAGCTCTGCGTGCAGCATAGCCACTCTGGGACGCTACTGATCGGGCACAAGAATCTCCAATGGCCAATGAAGTTTGGAGCTGTTTGCCACTGCCTTCCTGATCCACACCTGCTTGACCGTCGTCAGAAGGTCAGCCAGGAGATGATCACCTCATCACACGGAGCCATATTAGGGCGTGTGAAATGTGCCATCAAGTGCCGACCTAGCCTGACTAAGGCCTGGGAAAGCAGCGTAAACCTTCCACCCGCGAGTCAACTTCTTGGATTCCTTATTGGCAGTTTGTCCATGTACCAGGCGTTCCGGGCGGGAAAACACTGTCAGTCACTAACCCCTCCAGAGGGTGCTCCGAAAACGGAGAGTGAGCAGTAGGGACTGCATACTTCAGGCCATCCCTGTCCGAGGTGTGGGACAAGATGCTGGCTGCTGCCACAACTCCAGGGCAGACCCAACATGTTGACAGCACGGAAAGAACCTCCGTGGGGGAATCCCCTCGGTATAGTATCTCTGTGAGGATACTTGCCCGTTTAAAACTGGTTCAAGCGCTCCCGGTGGACTCCGAGATGAGCTGAAGCAAACCTAAAAACGAGGATGGGCTCTCGTCCACTGACTGACCCCCCGCAGACTCCAGATCAAGCGGCCTGGAGAACAGGGAGTCGTCGTCATCAGACTCTGAAGAGTCTGCAAACAGCTGCAGGGCGCCTGAGCCACCCTCCACCTGCCGAGGTTGATCAGCAGTGAGGGTGACCGACAACCTGTGGGGCAAGTCCTGACCCAACCGAAAATCCTTGTTCAGGGCCCCAGTTTTCGGTTGTGGAGGTGGGAGTTCCACCACAGTGGGCAGAGAAGCCGGCTTCGGCCCAACAACCGGTGCCGGAGCCTGCTCCTCGACCACTACGAGGGGTTGTTTGGCGCTCGGTGACAGCCACTTAATGGCCGGAGAAGGCGGCCAGTCAGCTTATTCCAGACAATAGAGCTGCTGCCACATTAAATCCTCGTAGCTCCGACGCAGCTTGCACCGGAGCCTGTCCTCCAAAGAGGACGACGAGGATGAGCGGCAACACTGCTTTCCATGGTGCCGAGACCACCGATGTTGGCGGGACCAGCTGGACCTGGAACAGGACCGAGACCTTCGGGGTTTCCTAGGGTGGGTCAGAGAGGGAACGGGGGAACCCCGCCTTTCGTTCGGTTCAGGGACCTTAACCAAGGACTCCGGCACAGGAAAGTCCTTGGTAATCACTGGGGGAAACTGGTGAGTTAAGGTTGTCGGCATCACCAGTAGACAAACCGTCCGACGGGTCGAGAAAAGTCTCAACCGCTCGGCGGTTGTCTCGGCCTAACCTGGCGGGGACACCGTGAAGCCAGTGGCCTTAGCCTCAACGTCGACCGAAGTCTAAAGTAGGCAGTCGGGAGAAGGTGATCTCTCCCGCTCCCACAAATGTCGACAGTAGGACTTACCTTTTGAGTCCTTCTTGGACCGACTGGAATGCCCGACGGCACTTCTCCCTTGGTGGAGAGGGACTAGCAAAGCTCCTTAAACGAAGCCGTGTAGGAGGAGCCCAGAGAGCGCGGGATAAATGCCGGAGCCAAGCAGGAAAAAGCAGCAGCCTGGGACGCCTCTTCCTCGAGAGCGATCATCTGCTCCAACTGTTCCGCGAAGCCCACTGCCACGGAAACCGCTCAACGGGCCTCCTTCGACTTGACCGGCAGATACCATTTTCAGGCGCCTAAGAAGAAGTCGAGCAGCGTGGTCCTCCAAGACCGAAGTTGAGAAGGAGCGTGCACACCTAAACCTGCGAATCGTGACCAAGCCCCAGGCAGTAGAAGCACATGGAGTGCGGATCGGTCCGGGACATCATCTGCCCACAAGGGCACCGAAGAAAGCCGGAAGTCGACTGGTCCATCGGAGCTGCGAGGGAAGACAAAGACTGAAGTCTTGTAAACTTTAAAATTAGTTTCGGGTTAACCAAAGAGTTTGGATCCAGGCCTAAAACGCAGAGCATTAAGGAGGAAACCTAACCTTCCAAGCGGTAAGGAAGATCTGGCGTTATGGGGCGGAGCCGAGGGTTTTACCAGCAGGGTGGGTGGGAGGAGCCAGCGTGAAGACCTTCCGGCAACATTTAAAGCGCAAGGAACCTGCCAATAAGTGTGGATTGAACAACATATCCACATCCCTAAAACCTGTTTTTCTAGGATCGTGGATATGTTGTTCATCCACACCTATTGGCAGACTCCTAGCTGTTCTCCGTGAGGAGGGAGACAAGGCGCACACCCCCACAAAATATTCACTTGAGAAACAGAGATTGGAGAACAAAGGCCCCAAAACCAGCATCCCGGCGTGACTCAAGGTCGATGTGGTAATGGGTAATGAAGGTGTTTGCTGGATAGTAATGTCCCTGAAAGCCACCACCGATACAGCGGTATGGTGGGTAGAATGAGCTCTTATCCCTCTGGGAGGCTCCATGCCCGCTAACTCATAGCACAGACTTATGCAAGATGTAATCCACCTTACAATAGTCCATTTTGCTGCAGGTCTACCAGAAGCTGCTTCAGTGTAGGTGACAAACAGCTGGTGAACCTCTCCCCGAATTTCCACCATGCTCTCCTTGTAATAGGAGAGGGCTCGTCTCAGGTACAAGCTATGGAGCCTGTATTTAGCCTCTGAGGTGTAATTAGGGTAGTATACTGGCAGAGTTAACACCTGGTTAAGGTGAAACTCTGACACCACCTTCGGAAGGAATTTCGGGTGCGGGCGCAGGACAAACTTGTCCCTGTGGAACGCCAGATAGGAGAAGTCCACCGAAAGTGCCTGGAACTCCCCTGTCCTTCTGGCAGATGTGATAGCCACTAGGAATGCAGTCTTCCATGACAAGTGTGACAACGCACACTTGTGCATTGGTTCGAATGGCTTGCCCATGAGCTTTGCCAATACCAACAGTAGATCCCATGGAGGCGGAGGTACACGCACCAGAGGGGATATGTGATCCAGGCCTTTGAAAAAGTGTCCGACCACTTTCTCCTGTGCCGTCTGCTGACCGGCCCATGCCCGGTAAGCAGAGATGGCTGCCAGGTGCACCCTAAGGGTCGCTGACCGAAGATCCCCTTTGGACAAAGACCAAAGGCAGTCAAGAATGTTAGCCACCGGACAGGACAGAGGGTCTAGGCCCTTGCCCTGACACCAAATGGAAAATCTTTTCCATTTGAAGACATAACATTTCTTGGTCAGTTCCATTCTGGATGCCCTACCACAGTGAGGACATCCTCGGAAAGACCCAAAGCCTGGAACTCTAGCCATTCACGAACCAGGCTGTGAGGTGCAGGGATTGAAGTTCCGGATGGTATACCTCCCCTGATTGAGAGAGAGAGATCTGGCCTAAGCATGCTGGAAGCTACTCCAGGGGCCTGCAGCAGAGGCTGAGGAGATCTGGATACCAGAACTGGTGCGGCCAGTCTGGGGCTACAAGAATCACCTTCACCTTGTGGATCAAAGGAAATGGAGGGAAGGCGAAAGAGAGGTCTGGGGTCCACGGCCTCGAGAAGGCATCCGCCTGCAGCGAGCCCTGCAGAGGGGAAGGGGGCGGGCATGATACAGCATCAGCTTGGTGTTTTCCCTGGAGGCAAACAGGTCCATCATCGGTTTGCCCCAGTGGGAGAACAGACTGTAAGCTGCCTCTGGATGGAGAGACCACTCGGAGGATATCTGGCCTAAGCGGCTGAGAGCATCTGCCAGATGGTTCGAGGCTCCTGCCACATGAATGGCTAGGAAATCCACCTCCAGACAGCTGATGAAGGTCCAGATGCAGAGTGCCTCCCTGCAAGGCAGACAGGAGTGCATGCCACCCTGTTTGTTGAGGTAGTACATGGTCGTGGTGTTGGCCGTCTGGACTTGAACCACTTGACCCCAGAGTTGAGGACCGAAAGCGGACAGTGCCAGTCTGACTGCTCTGAGCTTCAACAGGCTGATGTGGTATTGGGAGTCCTCGGGGGTCCAGAGCCCATGGGCCCTTTTGTCCACCATGTGGGCTTCCCAGCCCACGAGAGAGGAATCGGTCGTGAGGACAGCAGTCGGCTCAGGGCGGACAAATGAGATCCCTTCCTGCAACTGGTCTGGGGCGGTCCACCATTGGAAAGCGTCCCACATCTTCTGGGTTACAGTGATCAGATAGTCGAAATGACCGTTGTGCCTACTGGGCGGCACGCAGGTGCAACCGGGCCCAACGGACCACTGAGGTGCACGCCGCCATGTAATCCAGAAAGCGCAGAAAGTCCCGGGCAGGACGCAAGTGCCCAACCAGAAATGATTGGGCAAAGGAGGAAGGAACCTCTGCCCTGTCCATCGGGAGCCGAGCTCTGGCTTCACGAGAGTTGAGCTCTGCCACGAAGAAGCACATCAACTGAGAAGGCACAAGTTCTGACTTGGGCTCATTGATCAAGAGGCCGAGTTGGGAGCAGGTGTGGAGGGCCAGGACCCTGGAACTCTCCACCTCCTGCTGGGTGGGACCTGTTAAGAGCCAACTGTCAAAGTAAGGGGTAGATTCCGACACCCCCCTTCCCCCGAGATGGGCTGCCACCACTGTAATGCATTTGGTGAAGACCCGTGGGGCCGATGACAGGCTGAACTGCATGGCTCAGAACTCGTATAGGGACCCTTCAGCGCTGAAGCGGAGGAACCACCAATGAGACGAAAGGATTGGGACGTGGAAGAACACGTCCTGCAGATCCAGTGAACAGAACCACATGTTTCGCTCCAAATATCGTATGATCTGGGAAAGAATAAGCATCCAAAAGGTGCATGACCCGAGATGCTGATTCAGTCTTGCAGATCTAGAATGGAGCGCCAGACCCCCATCCGCTTGGGCACCAGGAAGTAGATTAAGACAAAGCCTGGCTCTGCTGGAGAATCAGCCACTGAAGCTACTGCCTCCTTGAGGAGGAGCTAAGCAACGTCGACTCAGAGAGCCGACCGAGTATGGACGGATACGCTTTCCTCCCGAGGGGTGCCAGCTCGGCTTGGAAGGTACTGCTCGAATTCCAGAGGCAGTCCCTGACTGACCACCTCCAAAACTCACCTGTCCGTGGTAATAGCGTACCAGACAGAAAAGAATTGGTGAAGCCAGACCCCCACGGGAGGACCCAGAGCTGGTGTGACGGGAGAGGGAATGGCAGCCCCCACCCTGTCATTGAGCAGGCTTGGAGGAGGAGGAGAATCCAGGACCTGAACCTTGGCCTCCTTCTCAGACCAGGGAGGGCCTGGACTTGGGCCGGGGGCACCAAACCTCAGTCTGCTGCTGCTGTTGCTGCTGCCCTCCTTGAAAGTAGGGTTGCTGAGCCACAGGGGAAGAGTGCGGAAAAGCCTTCTTCTGCTGCTTCTTACTCGAAGAACCTTTAGCAGAAGTAGCATCCAAGGTGGCACTGGACTGCTCAATACGCTGAAGGTGACCAGCCACACCTGGGCCGAAAAGGCCGGTGCCCAGGAAAGGCACATCAGCTAGTTTGTGCTGAGTATCTGCCGGGAAAGAGTAGAGTCTCAGTCAAGCCCTGCGGCAACAGGCAACTGCGGCTGCCATCGAGCAGGCAGAAGAATCCCCAATGTCCAGGGCTGTCTGGCAACAGCCCAGCCCTGATCCTGGACTTGCTTGACTGTGGTCTGCATGTCCGTAGGGAAGTGTGGGAGGACTTCATCCAAAGACCCCAAGTGGGCATGGGAGAAGTGTGCCATGATGACGGTTGAACTTGCCTGACGAAGGCCTAAAATTAGGCTGCACAGACCTTTCGATCCGAATGATCCAAGTTTTTGAATTCCTTCTCGGGAGGTCGGTCAGTGTCAGCAGAACTGCCAGTACGCCTGAACACAGAGACGGTCACAAGGCTCTCGGCCAAAGGGTGCTCCGTGAACCCTGCAAGGTACCCCATGGGCACCGCATACATGCGGGCAGATGGAGCGCGACAAGAGGCAGGGCACTGCCAAAGTTCTACAGTCGAGCCAACTATGGCTTCAGCCACCAGAAAGGCCTCCGTCGGGGTATCCGCTCTCTTGAGGATGTCCATAAGAGGGTACTCTGCCTTTTTCTAGATAGGTTCCAGGGGCATCCCTGTAGACTCAGAGATGAGGCGAAGAATGCCCTGAAAAGACCAAGAACCTTCCTCCGTCTCTATCCCACAAGCTGATTCGTCATCCCCAGGATGAGAATGTAGGCTCGTCGCATCCGAATCCGAGGAATTCGGATACAATGGTCGACCACCTAGGTCACCTTCGACCAGCCAAGGGCAGTCTGGGGTGACAGTGACCAAAAGACGCCGGGGAAGCCCGGTGTCTGGTCTATCTCCCTTGGAAGGGGCCCCTCCCACAGACTGCTTAGGTGGAGGTTCCACCACGATCAGTGCAGAGACCGGTATAGGCCGAACCGGAGCTTTCGCCGGCTCCACGGGCAGGGGAACGGGCTTA
The DNA here is from genome assembly GCA_016271365.2 of Neoceratodus forsteri. Classification (NCBI taxonomy): domain Eukaryota; kingdom Metazoa; phylum Chordata; order Ceratodontiformes; family Ceratodontidae; genus Neoceratodus; species Neoceratodus forsteri. The sequence goes on along the minus strand of JADMNL010000034.1, from coordinate 25,124,447 downwards.
ATCTGCTCCAAAGGAGTCTGCTTCGACCTGGGAGGAGAAAGCCAAGTAATGGCTGGGGAAGGAGCCGGGGTTGGCTTGGGCCTGGACAAAATCAGTTGTTGCCACATGAGGTCCTTGTAGCGCCGGAGTTTCCGTCGGAGCCTCTCCTCATCCAAGGATGACAAGGATGACCGATGGCATCGCCTCTTTTTCAATAACTTGTGGCTCTTCCTTAGCCTCTCGGTTAAGGGGGTCCTCGACCTCGACCGAGATCATCCAGGCCAATTCAGTCACTAAGGAAACACCAGCAGGACCGGTGATTTCCCAGGGTCAGGGACCACTTCCTCGATGGGATTCCCAGCGGGTTGGATCTCCTCTTAGAGGAAAGATAGGACCAGAGTCCGAGAGAGAACAGTCGACTGGAGTTGGCGACATTGGGATGATCAGGTCGATGATTATTTCGACCTCGACACTTCAGTCGACAGGCCAGACAACAAGGCCAAGAGGCCAGCAGCCGAAGAGGCAATTTCAACCGAAGTCGAGACTGCTGGTTCCTGGGACCGAGATCTCTCCCGATCCCAAGAGCATCTTCGCCGAGACGAAGACGATTCTGGGTCCTTTTCCCACTTATGGGACCGAGAGGCGTGCGTGCCCATAGGTCACTGTCAGAGAGTCCCCCTCGGCCAGATCCCCGATGACGTGACTGGCGGACTAAACCGCAGAGGACTCATATGTGTCAGTATAGCCATCTTAAAATTGAAACAAAGTACAAGAGGGTAGTATCTTTCAGAAGAAGAGACGTGCAAGAACAAGGGGGCACAATTTGAAGACAGCTCACAGGTAATATTAGAAAGTAATTTTTCACAGAGAGGGTTGTGGATGCATGGAACAGCCTTCCTGAGGAGGTTGTGGAGTCAGGAACAGTGGGAGAATTCAAGAATGCATGGGACAGGCATAAGGCAATTCTAGTGGGGGGTAGGAGGAAGTAAGCTGTTGATTAACTAGACTCTGCAGCTTATCCATCAGGTATGGAAATGGGCAGACTGGGTGGGCCAAGCGGTCCTTATCTGCCGTCAAATTCTATGTTTCTATGACCCTCTCCCTTAGTTGGGAGAGAGTGGAACAATTTTCGGAAAGAACCAGAGAAGGTGGAGCCCAGGTTGAGCAGAACGAAGAAGCTTAGAGGAAGAGACTGCGGCACGAGCCGCTTCCTCCTCAAAGGCTTGCATACGTTCCAATTGCTCGGCAGATCCCGCGGCCATGGAAACCACCCACCGAACCTCCTTCGATTTCACTGGAGGGTTCCTTTTTTCCGGCTTCCCCAACTTCAGGTGTGCGAGACGGTCGTCGAGGACGTTAGCATGAAATGCAAGACAGAAGTCACACTTCGAGGTGTCATGGCTGACACCCAAGCAGTAAAGGCATGCGGTGTGGGGATCAGTGTGTGACATTTTCTAGCAACACAAACACCAGCGAAAACCAGGGGAAGACTTCTCTTCCATGATCAAAGCAGAGAAGACACGGTAGCTAATGGAAACTAGACGAAGTTTCAAAAAAACAAAGGTTTAGAAGCCAGGGCCTAAAAAATGCAGGAGTACAAAGGAGGCAACCTGAATCTTCCAACAGAAAGGAAGATCTGGCGTCATGAGGCAGAGCAGAGGATTATACCACCCGGGTGGATGGGAGAAGCCAGCTTGAAGACTTCCAGCGAGCCTTAAAGGGATAGGGAACATGCCAGTAAGTGTGGATAAAAGTATAGTTACATAAGAACTTACTGTAACAGTAGATCTTAGAGAACAGCTCTTGCAACAGGTTACACCATTAGGACTGAAGTCGGCAGGCACCAGGACCCCACGGAAAATTTCTAGCTAGCAGTATTCAGCGGGGACCGACCCAGACGTCGGTCCCGCCCCCGAAGTCAGGCATAGTATATAGAGCGGCGGTCCCCCAGAATCCCCAGTTCTCCCGCCGAAGACTCCCGGCCGCTGGATGACATCAGGAGACTGAGGAGCCGCCATCAAATGGCAGTCAGAGAGATGAGGAGACACCTGATCCTTGGAGAAGGATGCTGAAACTAGAATCTACCTCCTGCGGGGATGGTGGAAGGGAATGTACCTGCTGCAAGAGTTGTTCTCGAAGATCTACTGTTACAGTAAATTCTTACTTAACTGTACTATCTTACTTCGAGAAACAGCTCTTGCAGCAGGTTACAACATTAGGACTGATTACAAAGCAATAATGGAAATCCCACACCACTGAGAGGAGGGAAGGTAGAAATCCTTAATGGAACCTAAGCCTAGGACAGAAGTCCTTGAAGGCCTGCTAGACCAAAACCTGCTCTTCGCCTCGATGCGATATGCAGGCTGTAATGCCTGATTAAAGTTTGCACGGAGCTCCAAGTAGCTGCAGCACAGATAGCCAAGGTGGACACATTCTTAAGGGCTGCAAAGGAGGTAGCCACCCCCCTTGTGGAATGATCCTTGACTGCGCCCGGTAAGGGTTTGTTATGCTTCTGGTAACAGAACGTGATACACTGAATGAGCCACCTGGACAGCGACTGTTTAGAAACAGGACCTCCCATCATCCTGTGGGCAAAGGAGACAAAAAGCTGGTCCAGTTTTCGGTGGTGTTTTGTTCTGGTCAGGTACTATCGGAGACACCTATGCACATCCAGGGTGTGCAGCAGCAGCTCTCCTCGATTCGAATAGTTGGGAAAGTACACTGGTAGATCGATGTCCTGATTAAGGGTGAGAGCCGAGACCACCTTAGGCAGAAATTTGGGATTAGTCCATAGGGATACCCTGTCTTTGTGAAAAACCAAATAAGGCTCTTTGTACATGAGTGCATGGAGTTCAGAAATTCTTCTGGCCGAGGTAACGGCAACTAAAAACAATGTCTTCCAAGTGAGAAGACGTAGCTCGCAATCCGCGGCTGGTTCAAAGGGTGGCAGCGTAAGCTGCTCCAGGTCAAAGGGTAGATCCCATGGTGGAATTGGATCCTTTATCGGAGGTCTAAGGTGGAGAATACCTCTCAGAAAGGCTCGTGCCGTGTGCAACTGAGATGTGGTGCGTTGGCCTATAGGATAATCATAGGCTGATATGGCACAGAGGTGTACTTTGATCGAGGAGTAGGCCAGGCCTGTCTGAAAAAGAGACAAGAGGTAGTCCAAGACCGACTTTTCTGGACAGTCTAGAGGCGAAAAACCCCACGCTTGAGCCCATAGGCAAAAACGGCACCATTTCGTGGTGTAAGCAGCATGAGTGGCCGGTTTTCTCGTGCCCACCAGAACGTCAGCTACCTCTTGCGAGACCCCGTGTCCCAAAATGGCTATGTTTCTAGGAGCCAAGCCTGCAGACTCAGTGAACGAAGGTCCAGATGGACCAAGGAGCTTCCTCCTCAGACAACAAGTGAGAGCTGATTGGCAGAGGCACAGGAGGTTCCCAGGATAGCTGATGTAGCAGAGGGAACCAGATCTGCCTGGGCCAGAACGGCACGATGAGTATCAGCATCGCTGGCTCTCTGCGAAGTTTCAGAAGAACCCTCTGGATCAACAGAAAGGGGGGAAAGGCATAAAGAAATCTGCCCGCTCAAGAGAGGGACAATGCGTCTCGCCAGAAAACACCAGGCCCTGGATCTAGCGAGCAAGAACTGGGCAGTTTTGCATTCGATGGGGATGCAAAAAGGTCTAACTCTGGTGTACCCCATCTGTGAAACAGATCCTCTACTACCTCCTGGAGTAGTTCCCACTCATGGACTCTGGCCTGAGAGCAGCTCAGGCCGTCTCCAATGACGTTGTCCTCTCCTGGGACATGAACGGCAATGAGGTTTGTGCAATGTTGCAAAACCCAATCCCACACCATCATGGCCTCCCTGCAAAGTGGGTAGGAATGGGTGCCTCCTTGTTTGTTGAGGTACTATAAACAGACAATTCCGCGGTGATGTAACAGAATGGTACCTGGTGGAATGTCCAACTGGAAGACCTGCAGGGCGTGAAGAACTGTTCTCATTTCCAGGATATTTATGTGGAGATGAGTCTATAGGCCCTGAGACCGGACACAGTCGAGGTGTGCTCCCCATCAGAGCCCCAAGGCATCTGTGGAAAGTGTCACCATCGGAGATGGCACAATGAAGGGGACCCCTGCCGACAGATTCTTCAGATCTAGCCACCATTGCCAATCCCGGATTACAGTCTTCGTGATCCGGATTGGAAGCTGAAGATGGTCTTGCTTTTAGTCCTATTGGACCTGTAACATCCACTGAGATACCCGCATGTGGAGACGAGCGAGTGGGACTGTTGCAATGGCCGCAGCCATGTGTCCAAGCAGGCAAAGGACCAATCTGGCAGGAACAGTCTTCTTCGAAGAAATGTCCCTGATGAGGGATCTGATAAGTTCCACTCTGTCCTGGGGAAGAACAGCTTTCCCCCTGGACGGTGTCCAGAACTGCACCTATGAACTGCAGAGTCTGTGACGGAACCAGACGTGACTTCTCGTGATTGATCATGATGCCCAGCATCTCTAACAGAGACTGAGTATAATGGGTGGTGGACATCAAGGACTCCCGAGAGGGTGCCATGAGAAGCCAGTCGTCCAGGTAGGGGAACACGTAGTGGCCTCGTCTCCTCAGAGCCACCGCTACGACCGCCATACACACCTCGTGAATACCACAGGTGCCGATGACAGTCCGAAGGGGAGGGCTCGGAACTGATAATGGTGGCCCTGGAACTCGGAGCGCAGAAACTTCCTGTGCGCTTGAGCAATAGGAATATGCAGGTAAGCGTCCTGCATGTCCAAGGACGCTAGAAAGGCACCCTGCTTGAGCATGGGAATCAGATCTGGGAGAGTCACCATGCGGAAGCATTTGGACAGGACCGACTCGAGGTCGCTGAGGTCCAGTATCGGACGGAGATCCCCGGTTTTCTTGGGAACCCGAAAGAAGTGAGAATAATATCCTGCACCCCTCTGGTTCCATGGAACATGCTCTATTGCTTCTTTTTTCAGGAGTGCAAGCACCTCCTGCTGTATGAGCAGGGCGTACTGACCCCAGTAACGGGAAAGCAGGGGAGGTCTTATCGGCGGGTGGTAGAGAAATTCTATGAAGTGACTTTTCTTGATCAATTGGAGAACCCACCGGTTGGTGGTAATAGACTGCCACCCTGAAAAGTGGCGAGCGATGCGACCCCCGACCTTCTGTGCCCGTTGATGCAGAGGAGGGCCGGGGGCCGAGAAGGAGTTGTGCTGTGGCAGCACTGGTCCCTGCAGGCTGGGCCAGTTTAGTGTAGCATTGGGCTCTGCCTGGGAACGACTTAGCCTGGGCTTTCCGCTGAAAGGTGCCCCTTTGTTGCTGGCCTGTACAGACCTGACTACCATCCCAGCATCCTGGAGCTTGGTGATAACCTTCTCCGAGGGTAAAAAAAAAAAAAAAAAAAAAAAAAAAAGTACTTCGCCGTTGTAGGGGACGTTAAGAATGTTCTTCTGTACGTCCGGGGTGAAGTTGGAGACACGGAGCCAAGAGTGTCACCGGAGACAGACTCCTGAAGCTGCAGCTCTGGCGGATGAGTCTGCAGAATCGTATGCAGCTCGTAGTACTTGGGTACCCACATCAGACCCTGTGCGGAGAAGGTTTAGGAGCTCCGCCTTCTGATTGCCATCCGGAAGCTTATCGTCCAGGTCCTGGCCCTGATCCCATAGGGCATTCTGAAACTGTACCATGTGGGTTAGGTAGTTGAGGGACCTGATTGAGCATGTAGCAGCCGCATACATGCATCTCCCCAGAGCACCAAGTTGTTTGGATTCCTGGCCCGGTGGCTGTGTGCTCATGTGTTGCTGTCTTTTGGACCGGTCATGCAAGGTCGTAATGACCAGGGAGTCTGCCAGAAGTTGTTGAGCCAAGTACTGGTCCTCTCTCTCAGGGCCTTGTACAGGCGGTCAGCTTTCTTCGGCATCGCAGGAGTGGAGTGCGGACACTTCCATGCAGCCTTGGTGACATCCGTAAAGGTGTCCACCAAGGGTGGCACTACCACAGGCTTTGGGTCTTTCTGCCGAAGATAACGGGCAAGGCACTGCCTTCCGGGGTTGAGGTCTTCAGCATCCCACCCCATGTTGTCATGGATGTGCCTCATGATCTCAGAGAAAGAGGGATCATCCGGAGGAGACCTGGGAAGGTCATGTAGGTCAGCTGATGAAATCCTGAGTGGAGAAGGAGATCTTGAGCAATCCGAGGTATCCGATCTGGAGTCCTCCCCCGGAGTATACCGCCGACATCTGGGTCGCTTGGGCTGGGAGACCCTGATGGAGATCTTGAGGGATGCCTTCTCCGATCCTGGGATCTACCCCTAGGAGGTGGAGTCTGCTCCTTGGGGGTTGGTGGTCATCCTGCTGGCCCCTGTGGTGGAGGAGGGGGCGTAGGAGGTGAAGGAGTGGGGGGGGGAGAGACTTTACTGGGACCACGTCTTTAGGGATGGTGTCCCACCAGAAAGTAAAGAGCTCCTTTACTACTTGAATATTCATGCCCGAAGACGGGCCTGGCGCCGGGGTCGGGCGTCGGGTCCTCGGGTGTCTCTGGGGTGGACGAAGGTTCCCTCGGAAGCCCAGCATCCTCTGTGTCGCCCGCCTGGTCTTCAGGCAAGACGGTGTTCTCCTCAGTGGAGTCCCTGTGACCACTGTCCAACGGTGACTGGGGGGCGGTCTTCAGCTCCAGTGAAGCAGACGTCGGTCGCTTGGCCGACTACTTCGGATCCGGTGAACGCCTGGCCGGCATCTGGTGCTTGGCAGATGTTCCCGGGTCCGAATGCCTGGCTGACTTTGGGTGCTTGGCTGTCGTTGGGTCCCTTGTCCGCTTGAGGGACGTCAGGTCCTTCATCTTCCTGGGTGGTGGATCCGGGCCCCTAGGGGGCTGGGAGACCGACCTGGAGTCCGGGTCCCGACATCACGTGGAAGAGGAAGACTTGAGGCGTTCAGAGCACTTAGAAGAGGCCCAAGAGGGAGTAGAGGAAGCCGAGGGCCTGGAAGTCTTGATGGGCTGAAGAGTCGAAGAACCGCTGGAAGCCCGGACCTTAACCGAAGTGGGCTGAGACCTAGCCCTGGAGGGACAGCGGTCCGATCAGGTGGAGCCTGAGCGCCGCAAATCCGAGGCCCGGTTCGGGGATCTGGACCTTGTCTTCTCCCGGAGCTTGTCCCGGTGTTTGTGGACCTTGGAGGAAGAACCAGCCCTGGAGGAAGGTTATTAGTCCATCCTACTAAGTTTTTCCTCTAGCAGATAAGCCTGAAGTGCCTTCTAACAGCGGATCCTGGTGCGGCTGTTGAACCCTTGGCAAAAGGTGCAGGCCTTGGTGTCATGGTCCGGGCCTAAGCACCGCACGCAGGAAGAATGAGGATCCTTGAAAGGGATCTGTTTTCCGCAGGCACACTTTGAAAGGTGTCCCTCAAATGAAGGAGTTGGAGAGGACATTAGTTAAGTAGAAACTCTTGCAGTTCTAAGTCGTCATGCGCTAGGTAGAGACCGAGAGGCGAATGCTGGTGAGTCGACGGCAGGAAAAGAACTGGGGATTCCGGGGGACCGCCCCCTTATATACTATGCCTGACATCAGGGTCGGGACCAACTCCGGGGGCGGTCTCCACTGAATACTGCTAGCTACAAAATTTCCGTGGGGTCCTGGTACCTGCCGGCTTCAGTCCTAATGGTGTAACCTGCTGCAAGAGCTGTTTCTCGAAGTAAGATCAACATATCCACGCTCCTAAAACTATGACATTTATCTATCTGAGATTGCTCCAACCGTGATAATCCCAGGAGCTGCAGCATCTCATTTTCATGAGGGTCCCAGGGAGCAGCAGTCAGCAAGTTAAAATAGTCCAGCAGGAATAGTTATATACAGGCTAAGAAATAAATAGGAGGGGGAAAAAAAAAAAAAAACTGTAAAGGTCTAAGGGGAATTATCAACGTAGACGTAAAACTACGGGACCTATAGGTCCTGATGAGCTAAAATGCAGACAGTACTTTTTTTTTTTTTTAATACTTTAACTGTTGAGATCCCCAAGTTTATCACATTGATCCTGCGACTCTTTGCCCGCCATTACTGTCAGAGTCCCCCGCGGTCAGACCTCTGATGACGTGACTGACTGACTAAACCGCAGAGGACTCCTATGTGTCAGTATAGCTGTCTTAAGATTGTGACAGATGTGAAGGGCATGTTTAGGCTTCTAATACTGGTACAGATCGATAGAGGAATGTATTTGTATGAGGAGGTGAGGGGTGAGGCAGCCATCACATGCTTTTAAGACTGCCCTTTATAGTTTCTTTTTTTTTTTTTCATATATACACTTTTATTTATTTTCAGTTTTCACCCCCCACCCCGAGGCCACAGTGTACACATGCGTGAAAGTGCATACCAGGATCCGGTGGCCCCTTCCACCCTTCCCCTAACTTTCGTTGCCGCACCGTGCCGCCTATGCGCCCACTGGACCTCCACCCGGTGGGAGCAGGACTACGGGCAGGTGTCCACCCCTTGAAGGGGAAAGCTGCAGCTCAATCCCGCTCCAACCCCCCCCCCAGGTTGATCCCAAACCCGGGTCACAGCATAGCGCGAGGTAAGGCGACAGTGCCTCAGCCCTCTGTGCTACCGGGCCAGCTCTTTATAGGTTTATTGAAGGTTTTGCAGTAGGAGAACCTAAGCAATTGTCAATAAAGCGATGATGAATGGGATGAACAGGCTAATAAGTGTTCTTGGAAACCCTGAGGTTCCAGCCACTGGCCATTTTCCTTCCCTCAATACACCAACCATTTCTGTTATATTTTTCAGGAAAACACAAGTGTACATGGGGAGTCATATCCTCAACATCTGTAGAAGCACACATTGCAAGCTTTGCTTGGCCTATAGGGCCAAATACAACCTGACCCCGGGGGCGAGACTTGCACTTGCGAGAGGAGTGCTTCTTCCCTGCCTCAGCTATGGATTCCACCTATTTGCCCGGTCCCCCCAAATTCACCTTGCCCGGTGGAACACGGCATATAACAATATTTGTCGGTTTGCACTAGCTGCCCCTAAACTCACCCATCGCTGTGATCTCTATGATAAACTCCGCTGGCTGCCTCCAGCTGAATACTTGGATTTCGGTGTTGGAAGCTTCTCCAAGAAGGTGCTCGCTTCTGGCTCCCCTCAGGGACTGGTGAATCTCCTCCCAAAAATGGACACCATGCCCTACAAGCTTAGGTCCCAGTCTGCTGGACTGCTCAAAGTCCCTTCCACCCGGACTCTTATAGGGGACTGAGACTTTGCTGCTTACGTGCCCAGACTCTGGAACTCTCTTCCTGACCATGTCCGCATGGCCCCCTCCCATGGGATCTTTCGCTCCTCCCTGTGGTCGCACTTAAAATTATCATCAGTGTGTGACTGCTTCAAGCCTCTGTAGTGAAATGTTTTCAGACGAATCCTGCTGTCACTAATGTCAATCTATGTAATCCTATTATGTGGTGTAATTGCTGCTTGTGCATTTGTTTTTCTACAATTGTTAGTACCTCCTGTAATAAGTTGTTCCTCCTAAGTTGCCTTGTATGTATCCTGTATGTTTTGTACTCTCCCGGGCCGTTCCTGAAAATAGGCATATTACTTGTCTAGTGTACCTACCCGGTAAACAAAAGCTAAATAAATAAAGTACCATATAAAACTTGGGGAACAGTAACTGCAATTATGGGAGGGGACAGACATGAAGCTACTCTTGCCTCTGATTTACGGTGCAAGCAGACAAGTTACTGGTGCAGGTTACACCATGTATACGAAGCCATTTTGGAGGACCCATAAACACAAATTTTGAAAACCAAAGATTTTTTTAAAGGGACACTGTCACCCCCAAAATGTCCCTAGTTTAAAAAAAGAACTATTTTATGACGTCTGTATTCTATAGAGACTGTTGACACAGCTGGTAGTTAGATTCAGTTTCTTTTTTCTTTAAAAATTGAAGACCCGAGTGCCCACCATACTGGTGTTACCACACCAAAACGTATTTGTTTACATTTCTTGACCAGCTCCCACGGCATCTTTCCTGGACTCAGGAACATTCCCAACATGATCTAGCCACTCATTATGCAGTGGAAGTAGAGTAGACCATGGTATCATGAGTGGCTGTACTGTTTGGAGGGGTTTCTGATATTCAGGAAGTGTGCACTAAGAGTAGTTAAAAGATTTGAAGCAACACATTACCATGCATTTCAGTTCTAATAAGCAAAGAGGCAGAAAAATGACCAGCCACATCAATGAATTTTAGAGAAGGTGCACAATCATAAAATGTGGGGTTTTACCCAAAAATAATATTAAGCAAAAAAGGCGGACAGTGTCCTTTTAATGGACAGCCAAGAACTATTTAATACTAATGATAGGAACATACTGTATACAACTATCAAAAAAATATGTTCATTATAATGTACATTACAGCACCACATTAGCTCAACACTTGCTGACAAATTAACAGACTGTTTTTGCCATTCTTTTTTTCTGAAGATTAAAAAACTGGCTTCAAATGCACAAGTGGCGAGTACCTGAAGAGCTGATTTTCTGACGTTTGTTTTCTCATCACCTGATCTCAGCCTCAGCATGGCCATGACCTCCTTTCCTGTCACAAAAGTTAAACAGCAGCATTAGCTGGGACTAGAATACTTCTGTAAGTCATTTCTAATTTCAGACGTTGGCATAGGGTAAAAAGAAAGTTTTCCTTCACAGTGCACAACTACGTTACAGGGGCAGATGAAGGAAGGCAATCAAGTGGTGCCCAATCAGGCACCAAATTAACCCTGCATGAAGGGCAGATTGCAGGCCTGCCTGATGATGCGTTGAAGGAAGAGCCAATTGGACTTGGCGAGCAGCTGCTGACTGGAGTTTAGCCATAACTTTTGCCAACACTCTGCTGGGAGAGTACTACAAAGCACATATCAGTGAAATCCTATATTTAAAAGAGTATGAATAATCACCCTTCCAAGTTCTGGCAGGTTATCCATGCCCTTTTCTCCTCTCTGACCCAGTCTCCCTCCCATGTTCTCAGGGTTGATGACTCCATCCTCTCTGACCTTTGTACTACTGCCTCTTTCTTAAATTCCTACTTTACTGCCTGTATCCTTAATGCTTATCTTTTCCTCCCTTCCCCCTTTCTTCCGTCGTTCTCCTCCTTTAAATATCTTTTTCCAGCCGGCCCGCACGCGAGGTGTTGGATTTCTTACAGGATGCCAGTAATTCTGGTTCGGGAAGCGAGCCTGGAGTGAGGCGCTGGGAGGGGGAGACCTGAAGGCCCCAAGGACCGCTGCTCCATCCGGGGGAGTACCAGAGCTCGCTCTTGTCTGACCCCAGGTGGAGACCTGAGGTACAGCAAGCCCGATGCTCCAACAGAGGGGCGACGCAGACGCCAGCGCTTCAGCGCTTGACATCCGGGGACCTGTATCACGAGAGAACATCAGGAAAAACACCTTGCAGCCTCCCAGTAGACGGAGCACCAGGCCCCGACCGTCAGTGCCCCTACCTGCCCGGAGACAGCGTGCCGACGAAACATAGAGAAGCACCGGGGTGTAAGGGCTCCCATCCCGTACCCGCCTGGAGGGTAAACCACGGCTCCATGGGGCATGGACTGCACCGGTCACTAGGTAGGTGAGCGAGGGCTGATAAGGCCGTAGGTGTCTCCCGAAGAAGGGGAGAGCTGCGAGGAGGGGGAGCATAAAGAGAAAGCAAAAAATAAATTAATAAATAAATATCTTTTTCCTTCTCTTCTACCACCACCTTTGCTTCCTTTATGCCCTTGCTTCCATATAATCCTCACAAAAGGTGGTAGTCCTGATGGCACTGATCCCAAATGCCTATGTCTCTCAGCCCCTGCCATCGCACTACCTATTACTCTACTCCTCAACCTTTCTATTTCCTCTGCTACTGTCCCTGAAACCTGGAAGCAGGCTACTGTCATTCTGATTCCTCTAGCTGGTGATCTCTCATGCTCCTATATCTTCCATCCCATCTTTCACTGTCCTTCCCTCGCTAAGTTACAGGAACACCATGTACTATCTCACTCTCTTCCTTCCATGACTCAGACTCCTCCACCTCCTTTCAATTTGGTTTTAAGAAATCCCACTCCACTTCTATTTCCCTCCTTCAGCTCACTGACTCCATCCCATCAGATATGGATAAGGTTCTGATCGCATCCGCCATTTTTATTAATCTTGCCAAAGCTTTTGATACAGCAGCATATCCTCCTTCTGGACAAGCAGCGGGTTCTGACTCTGCAGTCAGCTGGTTTCGTTCTTACATTGAGGGAAGGTTTGAAGTTGTCCAAACAGGAAGCTCCAGTTCATCACCACTATCTATCTACTCAGGTGTCCCTCAAGAGGCTGTCCTGGGTCCCATTCTCTTTTCCATATTCTTAAAATGATCTGCCCTGTCTGTTCCTCTGCGTCCATTTATCTGTACGCTGATGACACAGTTCTTTTTGTATTTGGCTCCTCTTCCTATGATCTTATCCCATAGCTTCAGCTGGATTTCAACGATATTCAATGCTGGTTCCAAACAAACTGACTATCCCTCAATGCCAAAAAAAATAAAAGGTTTCCATGACTTTTAGTATCAGTCAGTGGCTTTCCAGACTCACTCCTTTCCCTTCATTTCACATCCGTGATGGTGCCTTGATTGAGAATATATTCTCTCTAAAGTACCTCGGGGTCTGGCTTGACCATCATCTTGATTTCTCTGTTCATATTGATGCCATACACCAAAAGCCCCACCCCCAAGCTTGGTACACTGCAGAGAAACAAAGCATATACCGCTTCCTGTCCGCTGAGAGATTGACAAGTCTCCCTATTTTTTGATTATGGTGACAGTCTATAGTGGAGCTCCCAAATCCTTGCTTGCCAGACTTGACCCCTCTTCCACTCTTTTTGTTATTTTCATTAGATTGTTCCCCTGCTACCCACCATTCCTCATTCTACTCTGCCCTTTCACTTCCCTCTCTTGATGCCAGGTGCCTTTCCCATTCTGCCTGCTTTATATCTAAATTCTGATTTGGTTCCTTTCCCTTTCATCCCTCTTATCCTTTCACTAAGTTTCCTACTAGCCTCTCTGCAGCAATACTTCCCATTCCCTCTCTAGTCCATCTAGAAAATCTACAGTTGGTCAATCTGCTTTCACATACCGTTTTCCTAAACTCCGGTCCTCCCTTCCCTGCATCTTCTGCTTTCTCCTTAAAGTCTATTCTTCATGACTTTTCTTCTCTCTCTTGCAACTGTCTATGACCTTCTCCACCCCTCACCCCCAGTTTTGCCCTGGCAGTATGTTTCCCTCATTACCCTGTTCTGTACTTGACAGAGTAGGTCCCTCACCTAAATGATCTCAATTTTATCTACTACACATATCTGTTATACCAATTTGCCTTCAATTTTTTGATCATGCTCCTTGACATACTGTATTTGCTGCATATGACTTACTACATAACTTTACCCCCAGGACGCATCTGGAAACGAGCTGTTAGGAGCTAGATAGGTCTTCCCTGGTGAAACTTTTGAAATAAATAAATGAGAAGAACCACAGCTGTAGCAGACTATGATGTGATCTACAGCTCCCCATAGATCTTCAGAAAAGTACGGAGTTACTTTAATAAATTAAGGAAGAAGTGGCGGATACAATATTACCAAGAATCCTGTGGTAGTGGGACCTTCACTAAATTAAATTGCATATGAACATTTCCAACACAATACATTTCAAACACAACAAACAAGCAAAAAAACCCTAAGAAACATAGTGTCAACATAAAGGACCATCTGCCCATTCAGTCTGCCCCCATCCTGCCCCGCGACCTACTGTCTAGGTGGGGATTTCGCTCTCACTCCCCCTTCCTTCCTGCCTTACAGTCATCACCTGAATATCTATTGAGCCCCATACTCTCTACCAGCCGTGGTTTGAACACATCAATGTCTTTTGCATCCCACTACCTCAGCCAGTAGCCTGTTCCACAGCTCGACCACTCTCACAGTTAAGTAAAATTCTCTCACATCCCTCCTGAGCCGGCCACCACACCCAGCTTCCACTCATGATCCCCTGGGTATTAACCTGCCATTCCTGCTGAATGGTTCACTGCAGTTTACCTTTTTATCCCTTTCTCATACTCTCCTTTTCAGTCACATGGTAATGAAAGGTTGAAACCACAGTACTGCCTACTACCCAAAGTTCTCATGTTTAATTGAGCATTAAGGCACGACCAGGAGTTGGGTCACTGTCAGTTAATCTGGCTGGGGTGGGGAATTGTAGGGCACAAGGTGTAGCAGAATGCCTTATGCCTTTAGGGTTTGATTAACAAAGGCAACCCAATATCCAGACTGACCTACTGCTAATTATTCTACTAAAATCTTTTCTTTTTGGAAAAATGTTTTTTATTATTAATACCTTATTTTATTACATATGAGGAATCTCGGCCATTAATCTAACCATTTAAAAAAGCTGTCAGCCAATCAGAGCGCTCTATTTCTAACCATTGTTTTATATTTCAAAATAGACACAAAAGGATTCTGCCCAACTGATTGATTACAGTCTGCCCGGTTTCATGAAAGTCGGTCTCATTTACCCAGCCTATCCTTTTTAAAGCAGCAGTACCTGTTAGCCACCAAGCAATATTATTTATCTATTTAAATCTCGGATTACAAATACCTGTGAGCTAGGGGCAGCTCATTTACAAAGGTTCCACATCAAAGGAAAGGGTTAAAATAAGGTTGGGAGTTATAGGCAACATTCATGGTATCAACAGACGTACAGACAACATTCATGAAATCATCGGAGCACAGCAAGTCAACTGGTAACTAAGTGGGAACGGTGCTACAGACTCAAGATTACAAGCAAGCGTAGAAAACCATAAGGTACATTTGAAGCAACATTGCTAATTAGAGGTGGGGGGGGGAGAGAAGGAAGGGGTAGGGGAGATGAGAGGGCAGAGTCCAGATAGAGAAGGAAAATAAAATATGGCAGCCAGAGGCCTTGTCGTAAGGTGAAAGGGAGGGGAGGCTCAGGTGGGAGAAGTGGAAAAGGAGGGCGGATGAAGGGGAAGAAGATAAGGGAGAGTGGGGACCAGAGGGCCTGGAAACGTCCAGGAAGGGGGGGGGGGTCAGTGGGATAAGAGCAAGGAGGGGGTAAGGGAGGAGGTGGCAAGGTGTTGTGTAGTAATGTATTCCTGACACTCTTACATTCTGCACTGGGGCATTTTAAATTAATTTAATCATTTATTAGACAATTTGTGTAATCAATATAGATCTTCATTAAAGATGGCAGCTCCCAGGAGTTTTTGAAACTCCCCTCCCATAGTCCTCCAGATGCACATACCGTATTCATGAGGCGATGTTCTTTTTTTATTATTTTGTACCAACTCTGACATGCTACACTTTTTGCTCAGCTAATGGTTTTACTGTTAGCTGTGTTATCTTGTGTATTATTCCACTGGCCCCGTCGCCATGATGCACCTGGAAATGAAATGAATTGCACAGCACCACCCTGGACAACTCTGAAATAAAATACAATACAATAAATATGGAGAAGTCAGAGTGTTGTTTCCTAGAGCATATCTCTAGTGCTGAACAGCACACCACAACCCTGACCTACATAAATCCATTATGGTGGGGCTGACATGGGTGTAGGAATTAAACAAAAAAAAATTAAACATTGTTCTCATACACCAGGACTCAGTACTGTGTCATGACAAATTTTCTTAACTTCTTCTACTACTTTAAACCCAGGATCTGCCAGGAGTGAGACGTTGGGGGAATACATATTACTAAACAGCACCGCATACAGCCAATTCCCTTCTACTTGAAGAGACTTGGAAAGGACTCCTTGTGGTCAGGCAGTACGCTGTCACTGCATCAGAGTGACGACAGGATGAGGGATCCTGACGTACTGCCTCCTCAGGCATTGCAGTAATAACTCACCATCTTGGTGTGTGCGCTATTTTTCTCTTGCTTTTATCAGTGATAAGCGCAACAGCAGCATCTCAAGAGGGATCGGTGTACAAATCTTTCCCAGTCTGTAGTCATATCTAAACTTTGATCAAACTCACCATCAGAAAGAGTTGCCTCTCCTTCAGATACGTCAAATGTTTTAAACGTGCCCATCGTCCTTGTGGGCTGGTTAGAGGTGGCTGACTGCTGGTTAGAGGAGGCTGACTGCTGGTTAGAGGAGGCTGACTGCTGGTTAGAGGTCGCTGAGTAGTCAAACAGTATGAAAAAAAAAATCAGAGTCATTAAGACATTTCATACTTGGAGAAACATATTCAAGTAGACATTTCTAAGTAACAAATGTATTTAAATCTATAAAACACGGCAGAGTCTAATACCTAGGTACACTAACTTCTCTTATCAGAACAAAACATGATTGAATTCAATCATATTAATGTTTTACAAAAACTCACTGCTGAAAATGTAAAACATCTGAGGATCCGAATCTCCCAGAGTAATTTATCTTAAGGCAGTAGTGCAATGAAAATGTGCTAAAATTTGACCCCACCTCTTTTCTTCCTACTCGATGACAGCTGTCTTTTTGGTAGTAAAATTTCCAGTTTCCGTTATCATTTAAGAATTTTATGAAAGTTTTAAAATAAATATTTCTAAAGAAAAAAAATATTGGCACCTCATTTCTGAAAATAAATAATAGAGGACCTCAGAAGGATAAGAACCGGACGCAAATGCACAGTATAGGAAGCATCCAGACAACCCAAATCAACAGTTCAGCCAATATTTTTCATAAAAATAGCAGAAAATTAGCTTTTTGGAATAACTTTTTTTCACTGCACTGCTCCTTTAAATGCAAGATATTGGTATATATTTGCAGTTCATGCACAGGCACTATGTCCTTACTTGTGTTCATTTGTCCTAAAACACCCTGGTCTGTCACTACATATATAGGTCACAGCCTGTCACATGACCTCTGTTCTGCCAGATTCTGTCTCCCCACTTTCCCATTGAAAGGTCATAGCAATCAATCGCTCTATTTTACCAGGCGAAACACCATTGAGCTAGAGCTCATTTGCAACGTGCACCTGGACACAGTCATGTCAATTACAGACAAATAAGGTGCAAGAGATAAAAATACAATAGTACACAGAATACACAGAAGTAGGAAAAATACAGGTTACTCACCTATAACAGGAGTTCTAGGAGTGGTATATGTTGTTCATCCACACTGTCTGGCAGGTTCCTTGCCACTTTAAATCTTGCCGGAAGGGCTTCAGGATGGCTCCTCCCACCCACCAATCCGGGTGGTAAAAACCTCAGCTCCGCCCCATGACGCCAGATCTAGCCCGCTGGAAGCCAGGTTGCACGTCTAAGCCGAGAAGGTCGGGTGGGTCGTGTGGATGAACAACATATACCACTCCTAGAACTCCTGTTACAGGTGAGTAACCAGTATTTCTAGGGACGTGGATATGTTGTTCAATCCACAGTCTGGCAGACTCCTAGCAGTTCTCCGGGAGGAGGGAGGCAAGGCACACACCCCATACTTAGGGAATAAGGACTGGAGAACCGAGGTCCCAAAACCAGCATCCCAGCATCTAGGTCAATGTGGTAATGGGAAATAAAGGTGTGTGCCGACTTCCAGGTAGAAGCCCTGCAGATTTCCTGGAAAGGAACGACCCTAGAAGCAGCCACTGAAGCAGCGGTATGGCAGGTAGAATGAGCCCTCATCCCTTTGGGAGGCTCCATGCCCACCAACCTATAGCAGAGATCTATGCAGGAGGTGACCCACGTGCTTATCGTCCGCTTGGCTGCAGGTCTGCCAGGTGTGGCTTCACCTTAGGTGACAAACAGCTGGCAAACTTCTCCCTGAACTTCAGCCATCCGCTCCTCATAATAAGCAAGCGCCCTTCTAGGGTCCAAAGAATGGAGCCTATATTCGGCCTCCGAGGTGTGATTGGGGTAGAACACCAGTAGAATCAACACCTGGTTAAAGTGAAACTCGGACACCACCTACGGACGGAACTTCGGGTGGGGGTGAAGAACAACCTTCTCCATGTCGAAGACCAGGCAGGGAGGCTCGATGGAAAACACCTGGAGCTCTCCCATCCTTCTGGCTGACGTGATAGCCACCAAGAAGGCGGTCTTCCACAACAGGTGAGAGATGTCGCACCTGTGCATCAGTTCGAATGGCTTGCCCATGAGCATAGCCAATACCAGCAGTAGATCCCACGGAGGTGGAGGTTCTCACACCGGAGGGGATATGTGGTCTAGGCCTTTGAAAAAGCACCCAACCACCTTCTCCTGTGCCACCGACTGGTAGCCGGCCTGCGTCCAATAAGAAGAGATGGCTGCCAGCTGCATCTTAAGGGTCATCGACCGAAGCCCTACCTGAGAAAGGGATCACAGGTAGTCCAAAATACTAGCCAGTTGGCAGGAAGAGGGGTCCAACCCCTTGTCCTGACACCAAATGGAGAATCTCTTCCATTTGAAGGCGAACCATTTTCTGGTCGACTCCTCACGGGACGCCTCAATGACGCTGAGGACCTCATGGGAAAGACCCAAGGCCTGGAACTCTAGCCGCTCAGGAACCAGGCTGTCAGGTGCAGAACCTTCCCCTTGTTGACTGAGATCAGGTCCGGGCAGGCTGGATGCCGTTTCGGGAGCTTGGAGCTGAGGCTGAGGAGATCTGGGTACCAGAACTAGAGAGGCCAGTCTGGGGCTACCAGAATCACCTGCACCTTGACCCTCTTTGCCTTGAGAAGCACCCTGTGGATCAAAGGAAATGGAGGGAAGGCGTAAAAGAGGCCCAGGGTCCACGGCCTCGAGAAGGCATCCCTCTGCAGCGAGCCCTGCTAAGGAAGGCGGGCATGAAACAGCCTCAGCTTCACATTCTCCCTGGAAGCAAACAGGTACACCTGAGGGTGCCCCAATAGGAGAACAGATCTCATACTACCTCCGGCAGGAGAGACCACTCGTGAGATGCAGCGCCTCTCCGGCTGAGGGCATCGGCCAGCCTGTTGGGGGCTCCTGCCACATGGATGGCTAGGAGATCCGCCTCCAGGCTGATCACGAGAGACCAAATGCGGAGAGCTTCCTTGCACACAGGTAAGGAGTGCGTCCCGCCCTGACGGTTGAGATAGTGCATGACCGTGGTGTTGTCCGTCTGGATGTGAACCACCTGACCCCGTACTAATGGAGCGAAGGCGGTGAGGGCTAGTTGAACCGCTTGAAGCTCCAGAGGGTTGATATGGCATCAAGACTCCTGAGGGGACCAGAGGCCGTGGGTCCGGAGATCCCCCAGATGGGTACCCCAACCCATCAGAGAGGCGGTCGGTCATAAGAGTGACAGTCGGCTCGAGGCGGACAAACGGGATACCCCCCTGCAGATGAGCTGGAATGAGCCACCACTGCAGGCCATCCCACATCTTCTGGGTCACGGTCACCAGCTGGTACAAAGGACCGGAGAGCTGTGACCACTGGCGGGCCAGCCCATTGCAGGGGGCACATATGCTAGCGGGCCCAACGGACCACGCTGGTGCAGGTCGCCATGAGGCCCAAAAGGCGCAGAAGTCCAGGGCAGGGTGCAATTGCCCAACCAGAAATGATTGGGCAAAGGAGGAAAGGACCTCGGCACTGTCTCCCGGGAGCCGGACTCTGTCTCGAAGAGAGTCGAGCTCTGCCCCGATGAACAATCACCGGCGATGGCACAAGTTCCGATTTGGCCTCGTTGATCAGGAGGCCAATTTGAGAGCAGACCTGGAGGGCCAGATCCCTGGACTGCTCCACCTCCAGCCTGGAGGGGGCTGCAATCAGCCAGTCATCCAGGTAAGGGTACACCCGGACCCCTCGGCGCCGAAGGAATGCTGTCACCATTGCCATGCATTTGGTGAAGACCCTGGGAGTTGGAGAAAGGCAGAAGGACATAGGCCGGAACTTGTAAAGTGATCCCTCTGCTCTGAAGCGGAGGAATCGTTGGTGAGACGGACGGATTGGGACGTAAAAAACCACGTCCTGGAGATCCAGAGAGCAAAACTACATGCCTAGTTCCAAGGATGGAATGATCTAAGCCAGAGTGACCATCCTGAAGGTGCGCGGAGTTAGGAACTTGTTCAGATCGTGCAGATCGAGAATGGGACACCAGCCCCCATCCACTTTGGGACCAGGAAGTACCTGGACACAAACCCCGGGTTTGGAGGAGGATCCGCCACCTTGCCGATTACCTCCTCCTGGAGGAGCAGAGCAATCTCTGCTCAAGGAGACTGCTCGAATTCCAGAGGCAGACCCCTGCCGACCAGCACCCAACGATCCATGGTGATAGCGGACCAGGCAGAAAGGAAGTGGCAGAGCCATCTGGAAGGAGTGACAAGGTTGGGGGCGATACCCCTCAACCTGCCACTGGGCAGGCCTGGAGGAAGGGCCGGCCGAGGGGCCACCTGGACCTTTCTCTCCAGGCTTCCTACTAGAGAAAGCGGCAGACTTGGCGTTAGGGTGCCGAGTGTGAGCCTGCTGGCCCTGTTGCTGGTGCTGCTGGGCCGGACGTGCCGCAGGGGCGGAAGGGCTTACACTGCTGCTGGCAGCCTTTGTCCTTCTGAGCAGACGAGACCAAGTCCAAGGTGGCATGCACTTCTCGATTCTCTGGAGATGGCATTCCACCTCCAGCCCGAACAAGTCGGTGCCCAGGAAGGGAAAGTCTGCCAGCTTGTGCTGGGTATCCACTGTGAAGGTGGAGATCCACAACCAAGCTCTGCAGCACATGGCTTCTGCGGCCGCTACTGACTGGGCACAAGAGTCTCCAATATCCAAAGCAGTTTGGAGCTGTTTGGACACCGCCCTTCCCTGATCCTGCACCTGCTTGACCATTGTCTGAAGGTCAGCCGGGAGATGAGGAATCACCTCATCTAGGGAACCCATAAGGGCGTGTGAAAAATGTGCCATCAGCACAGCCAAGCTAGCCTGTCGAAGACCCAGAGATGAAGCAACGTAAACCTTCCACCCAGAGTAGTCCAGCTTTTTGGATGCCTTGTCTGGTGTTCCCGGAACGCCGGAAAATGCCATCGGTCACCAGCCCCTCCGCAGAGGGGTGCTCCAAAAAAACAGAGACTGAATCGGTGGGCACTGCGTACTTGCGAGCCATCCTGGCCGAAGGCGCAGGACATGATGCAGGCCGCTGCCAGAACTCCAAGGCTGGGCCAACAATGGCTTCGGCCACAGGAAAGGCCTCCATGGGGGAATCCCCTCGGTCCAATATCTCCGTGAGGGGATATCTGGCCCATTTCTGTACAGGATCGAGCTGCATCCCAGTGGACTCTGAGATGAGCCAAAGGATTCCCAAGAACGAGGATGAGCTCTCATCCACCGACTGACCCCTGTAGATTCCAGGTCAAGGGGCCCAGAGTACAAGGAGACATCAGACTCAGAGGACTCCACAAATCGCTGCCGAGTGCCTCAGCCACCCTCCACATGCCGAGGCAGATTGGGAGTGAGGGTGACTGACAACCTGTGGGGCAAGCCCTGACCTGACCGAGAATCCTCGGTCAGAGCCCCAGTCTTAGGTTGAGGATGCGGTGGTTCCACCACAATGGGTGGAGCAGCTGGTTTTGGCCGAGCAACTGGTGCCGGGGTCGGCTCCTCAACTACAACGACAGGTTGCTTCGGTCGTTCGGGTGACAACCACTTAATGGCCGGAGAAAGAGACAGAGTCAGCTTACTACTGGCTAACGAGTTGTTGCCACATCATGTCCTCATAGCGCCGACGCAACTTGCGTCAGAGCCTATCCTCCAAAGAGGACGATGAGGACAAGCGGCGATGCCGCTTTCCGTGATGCCAGGACCGAGACCGCCAATGTCGGTGGGACCTACCAAACACAGAAGAGGACCGAGACCTCCGGGGTCGCCAATGGTGGGTCAAAGAGAGGGTGGGGAAACCTGGGCCATCCCCTCGTTCAGGGTCCTTGACGGGACTTCAGCACAGGAGGCACGGGCAAGTCCTGTAACCACCAGGGAACGGAGAGGAAGGGTTGTCTGCTTTCAGTCGACAACCCGACAAGCGGGTTGAGAAAATCTAAACCCGCATCAATGGGTTTCTCGGCGGCTGACCTGACTGGAGCGCCTTGGTAAAACCAGCGGCCTTAGCCACAACCTCGACCGAAGTCAAGGGCAGACGTTCCAGGTAAGGGGATCTCTCCCACTCCCACGAATGTCGATGGTGGGACTTACCTTTCGGTTCCTTTTTCTTCGACTTACTCAAGTGTCCCGAGGGTCCTTCTCCCTTGGTGGAGAGGGACTGACAAAACTCCTTGAAAGAAGCAGTGTAGGAGGAGCCGAAGGAGAGCGGGATAAACGCTGAGGCCGAGGAGGAAGACTACGCAGCCTGGGCCGCCTCCTCGAGGCGATCAACTGCTCCATGGATCCCGCAGTCGCGGAACTTTATTGTGAGCCTCGTTCAACTTCACCCGGTGGTGCTGTCTCTCAGGGTGCCCCAGTTGGAGTTGAGCAGTCTGATCTTCAGAACCGAAGCCATAAAGTTTGCAGAGATGCAGGCCTCCGGATCATGTGCAGGACCCAGGCAACAGAAGCACATGGAGTGCTGGTCAGTATGGGACATTTTCTGCCCGCAAGGGCACCGATGGAAGCTGGGAGTGGATTTATCCATTGCAGCCGCAAGGGAAGATGATGACGCAAGTCTAGAGCATTTTAAAATAATTTTCGGAACTTCCGAAGGATTAGGATCCAGGCCTAAAACGCAGGGCGCTACGGAGGAAGCCTGAGCTTCCAAGCGGTAAAGAAGATCTGAGATCATGGGGCAGAGCCAAGGGTTTAACCACCCGGGTAGCAGGGAGGAGCCAGCCTGAAGACCTTCCAGCAAGAAACCTGAGACAGTGTGGATTGAACAACATATCCACGTCCCTAGAACATCATAATACAAGCTGCAAAAATGATCATTCTATACAATATAAACGTATCAGTTGCAGTAAATCAAGGTACAATATATGCATGAGTTCAATTATAACACTACCACCAGGAGTCACTGTGGAGCACTCCTTACTCTGCCTGTCTTCTTCATTTTAGTACCCTATCCTAACCATTTCCTTCCATTCCTGCCTGCATTTCTGCATCCCACCCTTTTCTGCTACACCCAAAACCCCTGGCTTTGAACCTCTGACCTACAGCACTGGAGGCAGCAACACTACCACTGTACCACTGCAGTAGCCTCAATTTGTAGTGCCTCTTTGTACTGCTCTTAGCTTTCTTCTGCACCCCCTTCAACTGGCAGCTCGGGTACACATAATACAGCCACCCTACTCTGCCCTTCAATCTACATTACTAGTTCTTCATGGCCTCTGTCTCACTATTTTTCCTCTCTCTCGCAGCACCATGTGTACCCTTCGTGTCCTCCCCATCCCCTTACTTGTCCTCCTTCTCCTTCCTCCCTCTCCCCTCCCGCCTACCCCCTCCAAACTTTAGCTCTTTTCTCATCACCCTCTGCCCACCCTGCAACCTATCTACTCCTACTACTATCCCCCATTAAATTCCCCCCTCCACATCATAATACAACATGGGTTACTCAGCTGCCCTCCCATACACCTAGCAGCAATTCGTCAACTTCTTTCCCCATACCCCACTCGAGGGTACCCTTCTAGTCTGCTGAATCAAGCACAAAAAGCATGCTTCACTCCTATGCCTCTTGGTCCTCTCACTGCTCCTAGCTGGGGACACTGAACCAAATCCTACTTCTACTATCCCTACCACCTCTCATCAGGCTCTCCCTAAAGGCCTGCAAATCTTCCACAGTAATGAACACAGCCTTCTCCCCCAAACGTGACTACCTAAAAGTTTGGGTCACAACACTCCCTGATATCCTGTGCATATCAGAAACTTGCTTATCCTGCCATATCCCTGACTCCCAACTGGTCTTACCTGACTTCAGCCTCTTTAGGCAAGATCGTGGAAAACGAGGTGGCGGTGTGGCCATCTACTTCCACAATTCCTTAAACTGCACTGTTTTACAGTGTGAAGAAAATATTACTCAACATAGTAATCTTGTTTCTTCAAAGGTATCACTCATGATTAAACTGATGTTGTCAGCCTCCTGTGTTGAACTGCCTGGAGAGATGGAATTATATGCAAATGATGGAAAGTACAGTTATATAAGAACTTACAGTAACAGTAGATCTTCGAGAGAGGCTCTTAGAGTATGTATTTACATACAGGACTGACCCGCAAGGCATCAGGACCCCACAGAAAAATTTCTAGCTAGCAGTCTCTGGCAGGGGACCGCCTCCACGTCAGGTGACTGACGTCATGTGACATCAGTATAAAGGGGCATTCCCCCATGCCCGCCTTCCAGTTCTTTCCTGCCAAGTTCCCAAAAGGGGCAAGATGAGAGAGAACATGTTACTCACCTGTAACAATAGTTCTAGGAGTGGTATATGTTGTTCATCCACACTGTTTGGCATGTCCCCTTCCACTATAAATCTTGCCAGACGTCTTCAAGCTGGCTCATCCCACCCACCTGGGTGTTATATATACCCAGGCTCCACCCCATGACACCAGATCTTAGCCCGCAAGAAGCAAGGTAGTGCGCCCAAAGCCGGGGAGGTCGGGTGGCTGCATGTGGATGAACAACATATACCACTCCTAGAACTACTGGTACAGGTGAGTAACTTGTTCTAGGAGTGCAGATATGTTGTTCATCCACACTGTTTGGCAGACTCCAAGCAGTTCTCCGGGAGGAAGGAATCAAGGCATGCACCCCCTACTTAGGAAATGGAGATTGGAGAACCAAGGCCCCAAAACTAGCATCCCGGTGTGACTCAAGGCCGATGTGATAGTGGGTGATAAAGGTGTTTGCGGACTTCCAGGTAGCAGCCCGACAGATTTCCTGGATAGGGATGTCCCTGGAAGCAGCAACCGATGCAGCAGTATGGCAGGTAGAATGAGCTCTTATCCCTCTGGGAGGCTCCTTGCCCGCCAACTCATAACACAGACCTATGCATGATATAATCCATCTTGCTATGATCCGTTTGGCTGCAGGTCTGCCAGAAGCGGCATCAGCATAGGTGACAAACAGCTGGCGAACCTCTCCATGAATTTCCGCCATCCTCTCCTTGTAGTATGAGACAGCACGTCTCAGGTCCAGAGTATGGAGCTTGTACTCGGCGTCCGAGATGTAATTCGGGTAGTATACCGGCACAGTCAACACCTGGTTAAGGTGAAACTCTGACACCACCTTCAGAAGGAATTTCGGGTGGAGGCACAGGACAACTTTGTGTCTGTGAAAGACCAGATAAGGGGAGTCCACCTGTCCTTCCGGATGACGTGACAGCCACCAGGAAGGCAGTCTTCCATGACAAGTGAGAGAGCTCACATTCGTGCATGGGTTCGAATGGCTTGCCCAGGAGCTTTGTCAAAACCATCACCAGATACCATGGAGGTGGACGTTCACGCACCGGAGTGGACATGTGATCCAGGTCTATGAAGAAGCACCCGACCAATATTTCCTGCGCCAATTACGGCTGACCGGCCCAAGCCCGGTAAGCAGAAATGTCTGCCAGGTGCACCTTAAGGGTCGATGAACGCAGACCCCCTTTGGAGAGTAACCAAAGGTAGTCAAGAATGTTAACCACAGAGCAGGATAAGGGGTCCAGACTCTTACCCTGACACCAAATGGAAAACCTTTTCCATCTGAAGGCATAACATTTCCTGGTCGATTCCTTTCGAGATGCCTCCACCACGGTGAAGACATCGTTCGAAAGACCCAGATCCTGGAACTCTAGCCGCTCAGGTACCAGGCTGTGAGGTGCAGGGATTGAAGGTCCGGATGGAATACCTTCCCCCAATTCAGAGATATCCCGTGTACAAAGCCACTCCAGGGGCCTGCAGCTGAGGCTGAGGAGATCTGGGTACCAGAACTGGCACGGCCAGTCTGGGGCTACCAGAATCACCTTCACCTTGTCCCTCCTCGCCTCGAGTAACACCTTGTGGATCAAGGAAAATGGAAGGAAGGCGCAGAGGAGACCTGGGGTCCACGGCCTCGAGAAGGCATCCCCCTGCAGCAACCCTGCTGAGGGGAGTGGGCATGATACAGCCTCAGCTTGTTGTTTTTCCTGGAGGCAAACAGGTCCACCATCAGTTTGCCCCAATGGGAGAACAGGCTGTAAGCTATCTCTGAATGGAGAGACCACTCGTGCGATGTCTGGCCTATACGGCTGAGAGCATCCGCCAGCTGGTTCGAGGCTCCTGCCACATGCATGGCTAGGAGATCCGCCTCCAACCGGCTTACGAGGGTCCAGATGCACAGCATCTCCTTGCACAGCAGACGGGAGTGCGTGCCGCCCTGTTTGTTGAGGTAGTACATGGTTGTGGTATTGTCCGTCTGGACTTGAACCACTTGACCCGTAGCTGAGGAGCGAAAGCTGACAGTGCCAGATTGACTGCTCTGAGCTCCAACAGGTTGATGTGGCATCGGGGGTCTAGAACCCATGGCCCTGTTCTCCCCCATGTGGGCTCCCCAGCTCATGAGAGGCGAATCGGTCGTAAGGACAATCGTTGGCTCGGGGTGGACAAATAGGATCCCTTCCTGCAACTGGTCTGGGGTGGTCCACCACTGGAGAGTGTCCCACATCATCTAGGTTACAGTGATCAGCTGGTCGAAGTGACCATATCGCTGAGTCCACTGGGTGGCAAGCTCCCGTTGAAGGGGGCGCGCATGTGCCACCGGGCCCAACGGACCACCGAGGTGCACACTGCCATGTAATCCAGAAGGCGCAGAAAGTCCCAGGCAGGGCGCAAATGCCCAACCAGCAATGATCGGGCAAAGGAGGAGAACACCTCCGCCCTGTCCGCCGGAAGCCGAGCTATGCCCTGATGAAGCCCATCACCTGAGAAGGCACGAGTTCCTACTTGGCCTTGTTGATCAGGAGGCGGAATTGGGAGCAGATTTGGAGGGCCAGATCCGTGGACCTCTCCACCTCTTGTTGGGTAGAACCTGCCAAGAGCCGATCGTCGAGATAAGGGTAGATTCTGATTCCTCGATGCCGAAGGTGGGCCGCCACCACTGCAATGCATTTGGTGAAGACCTGTGGAGCCGATGACAGACCGAACGGCATGGCTCGGAACTCGTACAGGATCCCCTCGACCATGAAGTGGAGGAACCGCTCATGGGACTGACAGATCAGATAGATTGGGACGTGAAAGAACGCATCCTGTAGATCCAGTAAACAGAGTCAATATGTTTCACTCCAGTGATGGTATGATCTGGTTCAGAGTGACCATCCGATAGGTGTGGGACCTGAGATATTGATTCAGGTCGTGGAGTTCTAGGATGGGGCGCCAATCTCCATCCGCTTGGACACCAGGAAGTACCTGGAAACAAAGCCTGGGTCTGTCGGAGGATCCGGCACTGGAGCTACTGCCTCCTTGCGGAGGAGCTGAGCCACGTCGTCTCAAAGAGCAGACTGCGTGCATGCAGAGATCCGTTCCTCCCAAAGGGGCGCGGGCTCGGCTGGAAGGGTACTGCTCAAATTCCAGAGGCAGTCCCCGATTGAAGTGGTAACGCACCAGATGGAAAGAGATGGCGGAGCCGACCCCCCACGGGAGAACCCAGAGCTGGCGTGACGGGTGTAGGGGTGGCCAGCCCCATCCTGTCACTGAGCACGCTTAGATGAGGAGGAGGAGGAGGCTCCAGGACCTGAGCCTCAGCCTCCTTTACAGGGCTGCCGAGGACCCTGCCTGAGCCAAAGGCGCCAAGCTTGAGCCTGCTGCTGCTGTTGATACTGCTGTCCTCCTTGATAGGAGGACTGCCGGACCGCAGGGGAAGAGTGCCGAAATGGCATCTTCTTTCTCTTCTGTTGGTTCTTGCCCAAAGAACTCTTGGCAGAAGTAGCATCCAAGGTGGCACTGGACTGCTCTATATGCTGAAGGTGACCGGCCACTCCTGAACCGAACAAGACGGTACCCAGGAAGGGCACGTCAGCAAGCTAATGCTGAGTATCTGCCAGGAATAAGGAAAGTCTCAGCCAAGACTTGTGGCTAGAGGCCACTGCGGCCACCAGCGAGCGGGCACAAGAATCACCGATATCCAAGGCCATCTGGAGCTGCTGTTTTGCAACAGCACAGCCCTGGTCACTGGCCTGCTAGACCGTGGTCTGCATATCCGGTGGGAGATGAGGGAGGACCTCGTCTAATGACCCCAGAAGGGCATGAGAGAAGTGTTCCATAATGACAGCCGAGCTGGCCCGAAGGCTCAAAGAAGAGGCCGCACAGACCTTGCGGGCAGTGTGGTCCATATTCTTGGACTCCTTGTCCAGGGGTCGGTCAGTGTTGTCCAAACTGCCAGTACGCCTGAACACAGAGGCGGTCACAAGGCTCTCGGCGGAAGGGTGCTCTGTGAACCCCACAAGGGACCCCATGGGCACCACATACTTGCAGGCCATGCAGGCAGACTGTGCTGGACACGAGGCAGGACATTGCCACAGTTCCAGTGTCAGACCAACAATGGCCTCAACCACAGGAAAGGCCTCCGTAGGGGTATCCCCTCTCTTGAGGATGTCCGTGTGAGGGTACTCCGCCTTTTTCTGGATGGGTTCCAAGGGCATCCCTGTGGAATCAGAGATGAGATGAAGGATCTCTTGGAAGGACCTTCCTCCATCCCTGTGCCAACAGACAACTTTCCCCAGGATGAGAGTGGAGCCCGGTGACATCAGAGTCCGAAGAGTCGGGGTACAGTGGCCTACCGCTCAAATCAGCCTCGACCCGCCAAGGGCGGTCCAGGGTGACCGTGACCGACAGTCGTCGGGGAAGCCCGGTATCTGGTCGGTCCTCTTTGGAAGGAGCCCCTCCCACAGGCTGCTTAGGCAGTGGCTCCACCACTATCGGAGGAGAGGCCAGTATAGGCCGAACCGGAGGACAGCCAACCTACATGATTGGGGAACAAAGCGTCAGTTTCGAGGGGGTCAGCTTCTGCCTGGGAGGCAAAAGCCAAGTAATGGCCGGGGTAGGCGTCGAAGTCGGCTTATACCCGGACAAAATCAGCTATTGCCACATAAGGTCCTTGTAATGCTGACGGCGTTTCCATCTGAGCCTCTCCTTATCCGAGGACGACAAACTGTGGCACTGCCTGTTTTTTGAGCGCTTGTGGATCTTTCTCGGCCGTTCGGCCAAGGGGGTTCTAGATCTCAACCGAAATTGGGTAGGTCAACTCGGTCGCTCGGGAGACACTGGTGGAATCGGTGAAACCTGTTGGAATGGAACCAGGACTTCGATGGGGACACCAGCTGGCTGGGTCTCCTCACTGGGGAAAACCAAGGACTGGAGTTCCTCTCCAAGGAGTCGTCGACCGGGGCCGGCGACAGCGGGTCAATTGGATCGAGAACAATCTCCACCTCATCGGCCGTCTCGCCAGACAGAAGATCCGCGAAGCCTGCGGCCAAGGAAACGATCTCTACCGAGGTCGAGACCGCATGCTTCTGGGACGGAGACCTCTCTCGGTTCCAAAAGCAGCTTCGCCGAGATGAAGACATGCATGGTTCCTTATCTCTTTTACGAGATCAGGAGGAGTGCAAGTCCGTGGGCGCCTCTCCCTGCGTGGGGAGAGACTGGCACAACTCCTTGAAGGAACCTGTAAAGGTGGAGCCCAGGTTGAGAAGAACGAAAAAGCTTAGATTGTCCAAAGCGCAGGTGGTTTCTTCTTCGAACACCTTCATGCGTTCCCAAGTGCTCGGCGGAACCCACGGCCGCGGAAAACACCCACCTAGCCTCCTTGAACTTCACTGAAGGATTCCTTTTCTCCAGTCTCCCCAACTTGAAACGTGCCAGGCGGTCGTCTAGGACATTTGGATGGTAGGCCAAGCAACAGCTACAGGACGAGGTGTCACGGAAGACACCTAGGTAGTAGACGCACGTGAGATGGGGATCGGTGTGCGACATCTTCTGGCCGCAAGGACAGTGGTGAAATCCTGGAGAAAATTTATCTTCCATGATCGAGGACGTAAAAGTGTAATCGCCAACTCAGAAGAGTTTTAATTTTGGTAAAACCGAAGTTTTGAAAGCCAGGGCCTGCGAAATGCGTGAGCACGATGGAGGCCACCTGTATCTTCCAGTAGAAAGGAAGATCTGGCGTCATGGGTCGGAGCAGAGGTATATACCACCCTGGTGGGTGGAAGGAGCCAGCTTGAAGACTTCCAGCAAGATTTAAAAGGAAAAGGGACATGCCAAACAGTGTGGATGAACAACACATCCACAATCATAGAAACAGTTTTCCAAGTGATATATTTCAAAGCTGCAGTTGCCATGGGCTCAAATGGTGCATCCATGAGTTTGGCAATGCAGATATTCAGATTCTAGGCCGGGACCGGTTCCCTCAGGGGAGGGTGCAGAAGGTTGAGACCTTTAAAATATTTCCTGAAGACTGGATGAGAGGCCATGGATCTTTCTTTACCAGCTGAAAGCTAAGCTGAGAATGAAGCCAAGGGGACATTGAGGGTCGAAGGCTTCAGGCCTAAGGAATGCAGGTGTTTCAGGTAATCCAGGAAAATAGCCAAGTCAGTACTCCATACCTGCACACCATATGGAAAACCTCTTCCACTTAGAAGAATATGTTTTTTTAGTGGAAGGTTTCCTGGAATCCCTAAGCAGTCGGCTCCTGTTCTGACAGTTTAAGGTTAGCAAATTCTAAGTCCTCAAGAGCCAGGCCTTGAGATTCCGTGGTTTGAGGCTGGGGTACAGGATCATGCCCTGAGAGGAGGTCAACAGGTTGTGCCTCCTGGGCAAGTGAATTGGGGAAACTACTGACAGTCGGCATAAGTGACTACCAGTGCTGTCTCATCCAATCTGGTGCCACCAATATCACTGTTGTTGGTTGGGACCTCAATTTCAGCAGGGTCCTGAATATCATTGGAAAAGGAGGGAAGGTATCCAGGAACTTCCCTGTCCAGTCAAGGGTCATCGCATCTAGGGGAAGTGTGCCCCTGAGAGGGGGCCTGCAACAGTACATTGGTAACTGGTGATTTTCTACAAAGGCAAAAAGATCCACCTCTTGAGTGCCCCACCTCCTGAAGATTGTAGCGAGTACCTGGGGATTCGGGCACCACTCGTGGTGGTCATGACTTATCCTGCCGAGAGAATCTGCCAGTACATTGTCCTTCCCTGGAAGGTGTATGGCTGATAAGGATACTTTCATGGAGTATGCCAAGGACCACAGCCTCATTGCTTCTGTGCACAGTGGGGCTGACCTGGTTCCTCCCTGTTTGCTGATGTAGTGCATGGTTGTGGTGGTGTCTGTTCTGACCTGCACCACCTTGTTTTGAAGATGTGGGGTAAATGCCTGTAGAGCCAAGTAAACTGCCCTGAGTTCCAGCAGATTTATGTGCAACAGGGACTCTTGGGGAGACCATGTCCCACTTGCTGTGTGGTCCAACATGTGTGCTCCCCAACCTAAAAGCGAGGCATCTGTTGTGAGAATTAAGGAAGGCTGTTCCTTTATGAAAGATATACCTACCCGAAGGTTGTGCTCGTCCAGCCACCACTGCAGTGCCTGTAAAAGGCTGTGGGTGACTGGAACCAGTTTGGACAGTGAGTCTGTCCTTTGTGACCAGTACTGCCTTAGGTGAAACTGGATGTCTCTCATTTGAAATCTGGAACCTAGCACTGCTGTGGTGGCAACTGCCATGTGACCCAGCAGCCTGAGGAATTATCTGGCTGGTTTGGGTTTTCCTGGCACAAATGAGTTTGCAATCTTTAGAATGTTCTTTACCCTGTCCTGTGGCAGAAAGGCTCTCCCTAGGCTGGTATCCAGTTCTGCTCCAATGAACTCCAGTACTTGGACTGACATTTGCTGAGACTTCTGCTCCTTTATTAGAAAACCCAGGGATTCCAGAGTAGATTTTTCTAGTGCTAGGGAGTGCTCTGCATGCTGCAGAGATTGACCCACTACTAACCAGTCGTCCAGGTAGGGAAAGACTGCTACCCCGTTCTCAAAAACTCTACCACTACAGCCAGGCACTTTGTGAAGGCCCTTGGTGCAGAAGTTAGGCCAAATGGAAGTGCTGTAAACTGATAGTGGCCTGAGGCCAGCTTGAATCTCAAGTACTTTCTGTGAGATGGTCCGATAGCGATGTGAAAGTAAGTATCCCTTAGGTCTAGGGAGGCTAGCCAGTCTCCCTTTTCTAATGTGGGAATGATTATTGCAAGATTGACTGGCTTCAAAATGTGTCTATTTAACATTCTTAGATCCAGAATAGGTCACCAATCCCCATTTTTTCTTCCTTGTGAGGAAGTATCTGGAGTAAAAGCATTTTCCCCTTTGTTTAGGGGCACTGGCTCCACTGCTTTGATTACCAGAAGATGTTTTACCTCTGCTTCCAGTAAGATTCTGTCTGCAGATGTAACTGGTGCAAAAGTTCTTGTTCTCAGCTTGGGAAATTATCTGAAGCCAAGTGTCAGACCCTGGCTCACTATCTCCAGGGCCCACTTGTCTGTGGTAATTGTATGCCAAGCCTGAAGGTAGTGAACCAGTCTGCCACCCACTGGTGGTTCTACAATAGGGGATGCAACCTGTACCAGCCAGTCAGGGGTTCTGTGTGGGCTGTGCCTGAACCTGAGGAGAGGGAGAAGCTCTTCTCAAAGCCCTCCTGCCCCTTTCTCTGAAATAGCCTCTAGGCTGCTGTTGCGGCTGACAGGCCTGTGCCTGGAAAAAGGTCTGGGATAAAATCCTACCGGGGTCTATAAGAAGTAGAAGGTCTTGGTCCTTGATTACCGATAGGTAGCTTTGTATTCCTCTACCTTTTCATATAGGACTCAGTTGTATCACCAAACAATGAATTATTTTCAATAGGGAATTCCATTGCTTTGGCCTGGGTATCTGCAGTGAGGTTGGTGGCTCTGAGCCATGCAAATCTCCTCAGGGAGACAGCTAATGCCATTAGCCTGGCTGCCGTGTCACTGGCATCCACTGCCATATGGAACTGGTATTGAGTGGCATTAAGTGCAGCCATTGCTGTGTCTTGCAGGTCCACTGCCACTTTACCTGGCACCTTGTCAGCCAGTGCTAAGA
Source organism: Neoceratodus forsteri (assembly GCA_016271365.2). Lineage (NCBI taxonomy): Eukaryota > Metazoa > Chordata > Ceratodontiformes > Ceratodontidae > Neoceratodus > Neoceratodus forsteri. Next base: position 25,091,467 of record JADMNL010000034.1, on the reverse strand, counting down.
CAGTATTTCAGAGTGCCTTCTGATATAGCACCCCATATGCCATGTAGTTGGCTTGCCTGACTATTAAAGAGGACACTATGTAGCCTTTCTTTCCCATGGCATCCATTTTTCATGAATCTTCATCTGGAGGATGGGTAGCTAAGCTTTGTCACAGGCAACAGCCTGAACCACCATTTCTTGGTCAGGGAGATTAAACAAAAAGTCAGCTGTGGATCTGTCTAGCTGATACTTTGTCAACTTTTTTATCTACCCCAGGGATAGAAGTTGGGGTTTGGAATTTCTGCAATGCTGCCTTTTTTTAGGGACTTAAGCATTGGAAGCAGAAGGCTCTTTGTAGGAGTTAAACATCATATCGGGGAACTCTGCTTCCTCCACATCCTCTTCAGTTTCCTGAAGAGAAAGATTAAGGATCTCTACTGTGCTTTTTACAAAAGCATAGAGAGACGAGTACTCTTCTGGACCCCTAGGAGGAGATGCAGACTCCTACGCTGGGGAAACCTCAGGATCCATCAGTTCCCCTTCAAAATCCTCCTCACCATAAATGACTTGATGTTCCTGAGAGTCAGGAGCCGGTGTAGGAACCGGGACTGCAGCCAAAGGCATACGTTTGTCTCCTGGGAGCTCCTTCACGTTCTCGGCTGGAGGCACAGTAACATGCTTTTCTCTGCATTTTTTCTTTAGTGGGACAGACTCAGCAACTGTCTCCACAGCACTTTTTGTCTTACCTTGCTCAGATTTCTCTGAGCTATTGTCAGTGTCCTTAGCTTTGCCTTCATCCTTCTTAGGAATAGAGGTAGACGCACTACTATCAGTAGCAGAAGCAGAAGCCATCTCCTCTAACTTTTTAGCTTTTTTGCTTAAAGTTTTATGACGAAAAGTCTTGCAAATCTCACAATTAGCAAAAATATGGCTGGTACCCACACATGAAATACAAAGGGAATGTCCATCTGCTTTTGCTATAATCTGCCCACAAGGCTCACAATATTTAAAACCAGTGGGTACTGTGCGTTTTTTAGGCTTGTCTAAATGGACCTCTGACATTGAGTAAGACAGTAAAAAGCAATCACAAAATGTTTAATAATACCTCGGAACCGGAGGTTTTAAATGTAAACAAAACCTGGAACCGAGCACTAATCAGTTCCCTAAATTTAAATAAAGATAAAGCAGTCAAAGGAACCAACTGCAAATACAAACTTTAGGTACTAAAGCTGAGATAAACCTCGCAAAAAGACGCAGAACCCTCGGTTCCAAGGAACCGTGAGGGAACCGCAAATAACACAAAAAACTACTACAATTATCAAAAAACTAAGAAATTCTAAGGAATCAATTAAAAATTAAACTTTAAATGAGTACTTATCTACACAGATAATTTACAGCTCAAGGCGAGCTCTCGGGACGTCCTTACTAGGCAGGCGGAGTAAAGAAAATGAAGCACTCGAAGTGCAGCAGTTGCTAGGGCAGCAGTTTGAAACTGGCATGAGCCAATTGAGAGTTCCATCATTTGCATATAGAAACATAGAATTTGACGGCAGATAAGAACAGGTTACTCACCTGTAACAGTAGTTCTAGGAGTGGTATATGTTGTTCATCCACACTGTCTGGCATTGTCCCTTTCCCCTTTAAATCTTGCCGGAAGTCTTCAAGCTGGCTCCTCCCACCCACCCGGGTGGTAAATACCTCGGCTCCGCCCATGGCCAGATCTAGCCAGCTGGAAGCCAGGTTGTGCGCCAAAGCCGGGGAGGTCGGGTGGAGTGCGTGTGGAGAATCATATACCACTCCTAGAACTACTGTTACAGGTGAGTAACCTGTTCTTCTAGGAGCGTGATATGTTGTTCATCCACACTGTCTGGCAGACTTCCAAGCAGTTCTCCGGGAGGAGGAGGCAAGGCGACACCTACTTAGGGAATAGAGATTGAGAACCGAGGCCCCAAAACCAGCATCCCGACGTGACTCTAGGTCAATGTGGTAATGGGTATATAGGTGCTTGCTGACTTCAGGTAGCGGCCCGACAGATTTCCTGGATAGGGATGTCCCTGGAAGCAGCCACCGAAGCAGCAGTATGACGGGTAGAATGAGCCCTTAGCCCTTTGGGAGGCTCCTTACCCGCCAATTCATAGCACAGACCTATGCATGATGTGATCCATCTCGCAATAGTCCGCTTGGCTGCAGGTCTGCCAGAAGCGGCTTCAGCGTAGGTGACGAACAGCTGGCGAACCTCTCCCCGAATTTCCGCCGTCCTCTCCTTATAATAGGAGAGAGAACGTCTGAGGTCCAGAGTATGGAGCCTATACTCGGCGTCCGAGGTGTAATTAGGGTAATATACTGGCAGGGTCAACACCTGGTTAAGATGAAACTCTGACACCACCTGCGAAGGAATTTCAGGTGGGGAGCGAGAGCAACTTTGTCCTGTGAAAGACCAGATAGGGGAGTCCACTGAAAGCGCCTGGAGCTTCCTCGTCCTTCTGCTGACGTGACAGCCACCAAGAAGGCCGCCTCCACGACAAGTGCGAAAGTGCAGACTTGTGCATGGGTTCGAATGGCTTGCCCATGAGCTTTGCCAAACCAGCAAAAGATCCCACGGAGGTGGAGGTTCACGCACTGAGGGATTATGTGTCCAGGCCTTTGAAAAGCGCCGACCACCTTTTCCTGAGCCAATGTCGGCTGACCGACCCGCGCCTAGTAAGCCGATATGGCTGCTAGGTGCACCCTAAGGGTCGAGTGACCAAGACCCCTTTGAGAGGGACTGAAGGTAGTCTAGAATGTTAGGCCACCGAGCAGGATAAGGGGTCCAGACCTTTATCTCTGGACACCAAATGGAAAATCTCTTCCATTTGAAGGCATAACATTTCCTGGTCGATTCTTTTTCGAGATGCCTCCACCACGGTGTAGACATCCTCAGAAAACCCAAAGCCTGGAACTCTAGCCGCTCAGGAACCAGGCTGTGAGGTGCAGGATTGAAGGTCCGGATGAAGGACCTTCCCTGGTTCAGAAAAATCAGGTCCGGGCGCTGGAAGCCGCCTCCGGGGTCCTGCAGCTGAGGCTGAGGGAGATCTGATACCAGAATCATGTGGCCAATCTGGGGCTACCAGGATCACTCGGGCTTTGTCCTGCCTCACCCTGAGTAACACCTTGTGGATCAAGGAAATGGAGGAAAGGCATAAAAGAGGCCTGGGGTCCACGGCCTCGAGAAGGCATCCCCCTGCAGCAAGCCCTGCTGAGGGGGCGGGCATGGAACAGCTCAGCTTGGTGTTCTCCCTGGAGGCAAACAGGTCCACCAACGGTTTGCCCCAACGAGAGAACAGGTAGTAGGTGACCTCTGGATGGAGAGACCACTCGTGGGATGTCTGGCCTAAGCGGCTGAGAGCATCCGGCCAATTGTTCGCGACTCCTGCCACATGGATGGCTAGGAGATCCGCCCAGCCGGTTGACGAAGGTCCAGATCCGGAGCGCCTCCTTGCATAGCAGACGGGAGTACGCGCCGCCCTGTTTGTTGAGGTAGTACATGGTCGTGGTATTGTCCGTCTGGACTTGAACCACTTGACCCCGGAGCTGAGGAGCGAAAGCTGACAGAGCCAGTCTGACTGCCCTGAGCTCCAACAGGTTGATGTGGCATCGGGACTCCTCTGGGGTCCAGAGCCCATGAGCTCTGTGGTCCCCCATGTGGGCTCCCCAAGAGATAGCCGGGACCACCGAGGGAGCCGGCTTCTGACCTGCTAGCAGGAATTGCTGCCACATGAGATCCTTGCAGCGTCGACGAATTTTTCGTCGAAGCCTCTCCTCGTCCGAGGAGGAAGGGGAACGTGGCGGCGCCTCTGCGGAGTGCTTGTGTCCTTTTAGGTTGATCGACCGAAGAGGACTTGCCTGATCGAGATCGGCCGTGTCGGCTTGTCGATCGAGAGACTGGCTCGTGAAACCGAGGTTCGTTCTTTTCCTCGATCGAGGCCTGCTGGCGGTCTCCTCTTGCGGGAAGGAGAGAATCGTCGTTCTCTCCAAAGAATCATCGACAGGAGTCGGTGATAACGGCTCGATCGGGTCGAGAATAATCTCGGCCGGATAAGCCGACTCCACGGCTTCTACGCCCGGTACAGACGGAAGGTCTGAAAACCCAGCGGCCGAGGAGGCAATTTCGACCGAAGTCGAGACCTCGGACCGCTCCTGATCCCAGGAGCGCCTTTCTTCGACTCAAGAAGATTAAGATCCTTTTTCTCGAAGGAAGAGTGCAAGCCAAGGGCCTCACCCTTGGTAGGGAGAGACTGGCACAAACTCAAAGGATCCTGAGAGGAAGAGCCCAGGTTGAGCGGGCACGAAGAAACCTCGGCTAGCCGAGGCTTGGGCGGCTTTTCCTCGAAAGCCGCCATGCCCTCGAGCTTGCCGGGCGATCCCGGCAGGCGGAAACCGCCCACCTGGCCTCCTTTCTGGATTTTACCGTGGTTGCGGAGTCTCGGTCTACCCAGCTTCAGGCGTGCCTGACGCATCTTCCAGGACGTTGGGTGGAAGGAAGCGCAATGGAGCACCGCGGTATCGTGAATAGAACAGAGGCAGTAAAGCGCACGAGAGGTGGGGATTGGTGCGCCGAGCATTTCTGTCCGCAAGGACACCGGCGAAACCCGGGGGACGACTTGTCATCCATGTCCGAATCAGAGTCGTAAACTCTAACAAGTTTCAGAGCGAGAAGATGCAGTGAAAACCGTCGAAACGAATCCAGGGCCTCAACACTGCAGAAAGCACGAGGGAACCTGAATCTTCCAGCGGAAAGGAAGATCTGGCATCATGGGGCGGAGCCGAGGTATTTACCACCCGGGTGGGTGGGAAGAGCCAGCTTGAAGACTTCCGGCAAGATTTAAAGGGGAAAGGGACAATGCCAGACAGTGTGGATGGACAACATATCCACGCTCCTAGAAGGACCGCTTGGCCCACCTAGTCTGCCCATTTTCCTACCTAACAGATAAGCTGCAAATCCTAGTTAACCAACAGCTTACTTCCTCCTACCCCCCACTAGGACTGCCTTATGCCTGTCCCATGCATTCTTGAAGTCCCCCACTGTTCTTGACTCCACGACCTCCTCAGGGAGGCTGTTCCATGCATCCACAACCCTCTCAGTGAAAAAATACTTCCTCACATTACTTCTGAACCGTCCCCCCTCTACCTCCAAATTGTGCCCTTGTTCTTGCACATCTCTTTTTCTGGAAGATGCTACCCTCTTGGACTTTGTTAATTCCCTTGAGGTACTTGAAAGTTTCTTTCATGTCCCTCTCCCTGCTTCCTCTAGGTATACACATTAAGCTCCTTTAGTCTTTCTTCATATGTCCTCTGGTGCAGACCCTGCACCATTTTGGTTGCCCCTCCTCTGGACAGCTTCCCTCTGTCTATGTCTTTGCGGGAGATGGGGTCTCCAGAACTGCACACACTACTCCAGATGGGGTCTCACCAGCTGTCTGTCAGAGGATAACAACTTCCTGTTTTCTACTACTGATGTCTCTTCCTATGCATCCCAGTATCCCCCTGCCTTCCTTACTGCCTTCTCACATTGCTCCCACCTTTGGGTCATCTGATATATTACCCCAGGTCCCTTTCTGTTTTTACTGTTGTCAGTATCTCACCCCCATTGTGTACACTTCCCTGGTTTTTTTTCCCATGTGCATTACCTTGCACTTCTTTGCATTGAATCTGAGCTGCCATACATTTTACCATTCCTCCAACCTTGCCAAGTCCCTTCTCATCCTTTCCACTCCATCTTGTGTATCAACCCTGTTGCAGATCTTTGTGTCATCTGCAGAGACATACTTTTCCTTCCAGTTCCTCTGCAATGTCACTTATAAAGACATTAAAAAGGACCGGTCCCAGTACTGAACCCTGCGGTACCCACTAGTAACCCTCCTTTCTTCACTGTGTATTCCATTTACTACTACCTTTTGCGTCCTGTTGTCTAGCCAATTTTTTATCCAGGCTACCACCTTGGGACCCACTCCAAGGCTGGCTATCTTGTGAATTAATCTTTTGTGTGGGACTGTATCAAATGCTTTGCTAAAATCTAGGTAGGCCATGTCCACAGCCCCTCCCTGGTCTACTACTTTGGTCACCCAGTTAAAGAAATCTATTAGATTAGTCTGACACGACCTTCCCATCGTGAATCCATGCTGCCTTGGGTCCTGTGCCCCACTGGCCTCTAGGTATTCAACAATTCTTTCCTTCAGAAATGATTCCATCATTTTCCCTACCACTGAGGTCAAACTAACTGGTCTGTAGTTTCCTGCCTCTGTCCTGCTCCCACTTTTGTGAAGAGGAATCTCATCTGCCCTCCTCCAGTCCTCGGGTACCACCCCATCCTCCCATGATTTGTTAAAGAGAGTAGTCAGCGGTGTCACTAGTTCTACCCTTAGTTCTTTTAGAATTCTTGGGTGAATCCCATCAGGCCCCATTGCTTTGTCCACCTTCAATTTTATCAGTTCTTTCAGAACCCTTTCTTCTGTAAATGGACTGGTATCGACCCCCGTCTTCGGAGTGTTTCTCTTGTTTGGTTTAGGTGACTCCCCCTCCTCTTCCTTTGTGAATACTGGGCAGAAACATTCGTTCAGTATCCCTGCTTTTTCACTTTCACCCTCTACCCACATTCCCTCCCCTTTATTAAGCTTCAGTATCCCTCCTTTGGTCTTTCTTCGCTCCCTAATGTACCTATAAAAGGTCTTATCCCCCTTCTTAACAGAATTGGCTATCCTTTCCTCGGTTTGGGCCTTTGCTATTCTGACTGCCTTCCCAGCCTCTTTCTGCTTTAACTGATAAAGTTCTCTGTCCTGCTCCTTCTGTGTTTCCTTAAATTTCCTGAATGCTGTCCTTTTCTCCTTAACCTTCCCTGCCACCTCTTTTGAGAACCATAGCAGTTTTTTCCTTCGTTGTGTTTTATTGATTTGCTTTACACAAAGGCTTGTTGCCTCTGTGATGGCTGTTTTGATCACTCCCATTGTTCCTCCACCCCCTCCTTCTTGCCTGTTTGCTGTGCTTTTCTGAGGCACTCTCTCATTTTCCCAAAGTCGGCCCTCCTAAAGTCCAGTACTCTTGCTTTTTGTATGGCTTGATTGTATGCTGTGCTTTATCGTGAACCACACTGTTTGGTGGTCACTTAATTCAGATGTCTACCCACTTCTAAATCTGAGATTCTTTCTCCATCCCCATTTGAGAGTACCAGGTCTAAGATTGCTCCCTCGAGTGGGTTCCAATACTAGCTGTCTGAGGCATGCCCCTGTAGGGCATCAAGAATGACCCTGCTCTTGGATGTGCCTGCAGCAAAGGTGCTCCAGTTAACATCTGGCATATTCAGGTCCCCCATCAACAATATCTCCCTTTTCTGCCATTCTAAGAAGCCTTCTATCATTTCCTTGTCCATTCCCTCCCTGAGATGGGGTCTGTATACAACCCCCATCGATTGTGGTGCCATTTTCTGTCTCCAGGGTGACCCAAAGTGCCTCATCTGCTCCCTGTTTTACTCTTTAGTTCTGTTGCTTTGATCCCTTCCTTTACATAGAGAGCTACTCCTCCTCCTTTTTTACCCTCCCTGTCCCTCCTGTAGATTGTGTATCCTGGTATGTTGACATCCCAGTCATGGTTCTCTGTGTACCATGTTTCTGTGACTGCCACAATATCCAGGCAACCCTCTTCCATCAAGGCCACTAGTTCAGGGAGCTTGTTACACAGACTACGGGCATTGGTACTCATCATCCTCCACTTTTTGATAGCCTTACGCCTTTAGCCCCATTTCTGTCCCTACTGCCTTTGCCTTTTACATTTAAATCTGTTTTGCTCCTAATAACTTCTTACCTTGGTGTTTACCTCACTAATCACCATGTTTTGTGGGGAGGCTCGGATTTCCTGCTCCTTTCAGTGCCCCCCTTAGCTAGTTTAAATGCTTGCCAATGAAGCATTTAAACCTCTCACTCTAGGATCCAGGTCCCCCGGACAGATGCAGACCATCGCACCAGTATAGGTCTGCATCCTCCAGGTGGCTCCCAGTCCCCAATGAAGCCAAAACCCTGAGCTCCACACCAGTTTTCAACCACTCATTGAATTCCCTGGTGAGAAGTGCCTAGCATCTCCCTTGCCATAGACGAGCAGCACCTCCAGAAGGTTACCGTGTAGCTACCTGTCTGGGCCCCTTCCCAACTCTATAAACTCCTCTTGCACTGCTCAGTCCCATTCCTAGCCAGGTCATTTGTCCTAGGTGGACAATGACATCCGGCTCCCTCCTCGTGCAGCTCCTCCCACGATCCTGAGGATTCGCTTCCTGTCCCTCCAAGCCGTGGGCTGCCAGAAGGCACCTTACCTCCCTCTCCCTTCCTCCCCCATTTCTACCCCCTAATGATTGAGTCCCCCACCAGGAGTTGTTTCCTTCCCCTGTGGGGTCTCATGCCATCCTCCTGTGGGTCTCTTTGTGAAGGTTCCCAGCATCCTCCTTTGTCTCCACTGCAGGTGCCTCCATAGAGGAACCACTATCCAGCAGAAGAGCGAATGAATTGTGGAGAGGTACAGCTGAGGATGCAACTCTGTTCCACCACCCTCTCCTCCTTGAGCCCACCCTGGTCCAGCTCTCCTCTTCTTGGCAACCTCTGAGGTAGTGGCATGGCCCTGGTGGTCCCTGGTGGGGAGGAGGTTTCACGAATCCTAGCCAGGTCAGCCTGGAGACGGGCAACCTCCTCTCTCAGACCAGAGAGGTGCCTCAGCAAATAGGGCAGCATCACGGCCTCCAGAATGTCTTCCTGAACACTGCTCCCACAGCCATTGCACTGCACCACTCCTATCATGTCTTATTTTGTGTCCTCTCTACTGTTTCTCTGGATGCTTACTCTCTCCTCTCCTTACAACTCTCACCCTTCCTGTTCTGGGACAGCAACTTCCTATCTTCTTCGGTAGCCTCCTTCTTCCTTGCTCAATATCATCACCACCAGCAGCTGGGGGTGAGCTACTTTTTACTTTAGGGTTGACAAAACCAACGTTTCTCTATGATCCTTTCCTTCCTACTGCCAAACAGGAAGTTCCTGTTGACAGTCAAATCCAGTGGCTATAAAAGTAGAACTGGCTTTGGGTGGGTGGGTGGAGGGCAATTAGTAAGAAAAAGGCTAGCAACAGGAAGTTGTAATTTGACTCACCTGCTTTTCTAGTGTTCTAAACCACACCCCAGGTAGCTCTCTTTTCTCCTACTGGTTTAGCAAAGTCACCTGATACAGTACCCTTCCCTGCACAGAACACACACTGACTTTCTTTCTTTTTTTTTTTTAACCCTAAATAAGACCCCTTCTACTTCTAATAAAGTTACCTGTCTACTTAATCTTAACTGACACTGACTCCTGCTGAGATATAAGTTTTAAATTAACAAGAAAATGTAGCTTCTTTTAGTTAGCTGCTTTCTGCTCTACAAGCAAGGCTAGGAACAGGCTCCATCTCTCCGGGCAGTTCAACACAGGAGGCTGACTGCATCAGTTTTATCATAATGAGTGATTCCTTGAGTTAGAAGCAATCCCCCGCTCCCATGAACTCCTAATCAATCTCATCTTTCCTTCATCTCCCCTTTTTGTGGGGGGTCTTATACACCTCCCCAAAATGACCCCCTTCATCCCTTGTCTCCTGTATCACTACTGCCTCCGCTTTAGCAAACTCAGGTGAATTAATCCTTCTTGGCGACTTTGATTTAGACTGGCTCTCTCCCTCATCGCTAACTTCTTGCCAGCAGATTGAAGCGTTAAATCTTCTATTTTTTTATATAACTTTATGTTTATTATTTTACAACAAACATACAGTTGCATTCACTAACGTACAATATGACATTAATGCAGTACAATAACCAGAAGGGCACCACTCCTCTTAATACACTCAACAGTTACCACTGAATGTTACAAGATATGTCATATGGGGGTTCCTACTCTAATACTCCACAAAGTAATTACACAGCAAATACTGTTAAAGGAGTCCATGAGCTGCATGGTAATATTAATAAATCACGAAAGTCTCCAGTTCCTGCCCCTACCAGAGGGTCTAGATAAAATATAAACTATGCCTTCCCTTAGTGAGTGTTCCAGTACAGTGCAAAACAGAAAGCACCTAACTAAGAAAACAAGCATTTGCCAATGCCGAATATTTGCTTGCTGGTATTAGCAATGGAAGTGCAGGTGTTAGACAGATGCAGAATAGGAATGCCAGTACAATTAATACAGGCTCACTAATGAGTGGGAATGAACTGTCCAGGTGAAACATTGGTTCTACATCATTTTCAGCTGTAAGGACACACCTACATCGCAGAGCAGTATGCATGCCAGGATGCCTGTAGGAACAGGACATTTTTTTAGCAGGAAAAGAAAACCACCTCTTAGAGCTAATCACTTTTTTTCAGCTGGAAAACAATCCACACTGCTAAATGCAAGGACTCCCAGCAGCAACACAAATAACACAAATGATTTGCACAAATACAGTCATCTGGCATCGACTGAGTCTCAGGGTTAGCCGTTAGACAGGCCTGGAGTTGACTTCACCACACCTTCCTCTGACGCTTCACTAGGTTGGTGTTATCATTAGTTTTGCTGCGATACAGCAGGGTCGGGGTGTGGCTTCCAGCAGGCCTGCTTTGCCTCTGCAGACTGGGGGAAGGGGGAGCTGACATCACGCTCTGTGGCTCGGCCTCCAGGTGAGCCATGGTGCTATTGACCGCGTCTGAAAGTGCAATTCAAGAGAAAGGGAGTGTTGGAGTGTTGTGTGTAGCTGGAACCCGAGCTGGAAGTGCCAATGTCCATCACTACAGACAACAGACAGGCAGCCCAGGGACTCTGAAAAGACCCACATTACGGTGTCCCAGGGTGCTGCATCGGTGACAGAAAAAGCAACAATTCAACTGGCCCTTTCATTTTTCTTGACTGTGAAAGCTGCCCATCTTGAGCAAAGAGTCTTATCAGCACAATGCTTGAGTAACAGGAAAGATGAAGCGGTTGGGAACCCTGCTAATAAACCCCTTCCCCTCTCCCTACCCACTAAAAGCATTTCTGATTGAGATCCCCGAGAAGAGAGTCCTCTCCTGTCCTCAAATGTTTCGCGGATATCAAAGGCCATACTTGTGTCCTGTTTCCTGCCAAAGCAAGCTGGCTGTAAAATAATTTTAAAAAAGTGTTACAAAGAAACAGAAACGACGCAAGGCATCGGAAGCGTCTTGGTTTTCCAACGGCTTGAGTTGCCAGCTATTCAGATTGTGTAGCAGCTGCATCGCTTCCCCCGGCAGACTAAACAAAATTACAAAACACAAATGGATAAACAGATCCAGCAAAGAGGTATGGAACCGCTAACTCTGCGTGCAGGGCGCGTTTTGCATTACACACAATTTCATACTGTGAGTATCTGCAGTATTTCAGTTGCTTTGAACTTCTTATGTCCCACAGTACTGACGGAATGCTTTTCGTATGTACACCAGCTATGATGAGAACCAGTTTATTCTAACTAGTACATAGCCGTATGACTGACATAATTATATTACATTTTATTCTAGTCAGGTATTGTAAAAAGAAGTCATCATAAAGACATGTTTGGTTGCACAAGCTGACTGAGTGGTTATCAACTTTAATTTCTGGATAGCCAGGGCATTCCAGTTTTTATTACTACATTGAAGTTAGTTGCATTTGTATGCCCCATCGGACATACAGTGTGCTGGGGGCCCACAAGGCGGCTGGGGTTGACAGCAATATGCAAACTGCCTACATGTTACCACTGCTGATGGTAGCAGTGGTTTCCTTGCAACTGCATGCCACTGCATCTGAACAACTGACAGACAGCTCAGCCATTCAATAGTGCGATGTGGTCGCACCTGCAAAAAGGATCAGGCCATTGGACGAGGGGGTGGCACACCTACAAAAAGTCGTATGGTGGCACTATGTTTCTTGCACATGCGTGCAAGCAAACATAAAAATATGTGTGGGTCACCAGTCCATTCTGCCCAATGTCTGAGCAAGCATGGAAACAAACAGAACAGGAAAAACAACAAGGGTTATATCTAGGACTGTGCAACTATTTATTTTGAAATAGTTTGCGTTAGGGGGTTAAATATTCTGTGTTTGTTATTTGCGCCATGGAATTTTAAAAATACAAATGTTTTAAAGGCCTTTTCCCCCTATCCCTAGGCATGTCTCTCAACAGCCCCCAATTTTCAGGAAAATCCCCAACTTTACATCAGAAATTCCCTCTGTCCCTCCTAAATTAAGTATTGCTGTCACTTAAGAGTATGGATTTGAATAATAAAATAATGTCAGCCATTAGTATAACAGCACCATTCTTATTAACAAAATGCTATTTGCACTAAACACCAGACTGGCGGATAGTGCTATTTGTTTTAAAGATATGTCTGATTTGGCCCATTTGGCCCTGAATTCTTTAAGCTTTGTTCCCGATGTGACAAAGATATGGGTGCTCGCCTCCTGGCCACTTGCTCCCTAACCCAGTACTTCCCACCCACCTCCATTCGATTGGGTCACTCTGCCTAGCATTACAATGATGCAATCTCTTAATCAATCAGTTAAGCAGGGAGGTTTATCTGATGTGTGATTACTGACTTGCTGGCACCAGGTCAGTTTTATAAATGGAGCAGTTTGGTCAAGAAATCTCTTGCACACTCAATGAACCTAATGATGAAGTTCGGCCAAAAGCCAGGAGTAGAGTACAGGGCAAGAAATGAATATAACGAATGAACACTGAGCAAAAAAAAAAGTTACTCACCTGACTCACCTGCAACAGTAGTTCTAGGAATGGAATATGTTGTTCATTCACACTTACTGGCATGTCCCTTTCCCCTTTAAGGATCATGGGAAGTCTTCAAGCTGGATCCTCCCACCCACTCGGGTGGTATATACCTCGGCTCCGCCCCATGATGCCAGATCTTAGCCCGCTGGAAGCTAGGTGTTCTGCGTCTGCAGCCAGGGAGGTCGTGTGGATGAGCAACATATACCACTCCTAGAACTACTGTTACAGGTGAGTAAGAACAGGTTACTCACCTGTAACAGTATTTCTAGGAGTGGTATATGTTGTTCATCCACACTACTTGGCAGACTCCAAGCAGTCCTCTGGGAGGAGGGGGGCAAGGCACACACCCCCTACTTCGGAAATAAAGATTGGAGAAGCGAGACCCCAAAACCACCATCCTGGCGCGACTCAAGGTCGATGTGATAGTGGGTAATGAAGGTGTTTGCTGACTTCCAGGTAGCAGCCCGGCAGATTTCCTGGATAGGGATGTCCCTGGAAGCAGCCACCAATGCAGCAGTATGGCGGGTAGAATGAGCCCTTATCCCTCTTGGAGGCTCCTTGCCCGCCGACTCACAGCATAGACCTATGCATGATGTAATCCATCTTGCTGTGGTCCGTTTGTCTGCTGGTCTGCCAGAGGCAGCTTCAGCGTAGGTGACAAACAGCTGGCGAACCTCTCCACGACTTTCCGCCGTCTTCTCCTTGTAATAGGAGACAGCATGTCTCAGGTCCAAGGTATGGAGCCTGTACTCTGCGTCCGAGGTGTAATTCGGGTAGTAAACCAGCAGAGTCAATACCTAGTTAAGGTGAAACTCCGACGCCACCTTTGAAAGAAATTTCGGGTGGGGGCACAGGACAACTTTGTCCCTGTGAAAGCCCAGATCAGGGGAGTCCACCAAAAGCACCTGGAGCTCCCCTGTCCTTCTGGCTGACGTGATAGCCACTAGGAAGGCAGTCTTCCACGACAGGTCTGACAGCTCACATTTGTGAATGGGTTCGAATGGCTTGCCCATGAGCTTTGCAAAAACCAGCAACAGATCTCACGGAGGTGGAGGTTCACGCACAGGAGGGGATATGTGATCCAGGCCTTTGAAGAAACGCCCGACCACTATCTCCTGCGCCAATGTCGGCTGATCCGTCTGCGCCCGGTAAGAAGAAATTGCTGCCAGGTGCACCCTAAGGGTCGATGACCGTAGACCCCCTTTGGAGAGAGAGAGAGAGAGGCCAAAGGTAGTAGAGAATGTAAGCCACAGAACAGGAGAAGGGGTCCAGACCCTTACCCTGACACCAAATGGAAAAATCGTTTCTATCTGAAGGCATAACATTTCCTGGTTGATTCCTTTCTAGATGCCTCCACCACGGTGTAGACATCTTCAGAAAGACCCAAAGCCTGGAACTCTAGCTGCTCAGGTACCAGGCTGTGAGGTGCAGGGACTGAAGGTCTGGATGGAAGACCTTCCCCTGGTTGAGAGAGATTAGGTCTGGGCGTGTGCAAAGCCGCTCCGGGGGCCTGCAGCTGAGACTGAGAAGATCTGGATACCGGAACTGGTGCAGCCAGTCTGGGGCTACCAGAATCACCTTCGCCTTGTCCCTCCTTACCTTGAGTAACACCTTGTGGATCAAGGGAAATGGAGGCAAGGCTTAGAGGAGGCCTGGGGTCCACGGCCTCGGGTCCACAGCCTCGAGCAGGAATCCCCCTGCAGCGAGCCCTGCTGAGGGGGTGTGGGCATGATACAGCCTCAGCTTTGTGTTTTCTCTGGAGGCAAACAGGTCCACCATCGGTTTGCCCTAATGGGAGAACAGGCTGTATGCTACCTCTGGATGGAGAGACCACTCATGGGATGTATGGCCTATGCTGCCAACAGCATCCAACAGCTGGTTCGAGGCTCCTGCCACATGGATGGCTAGATCATCTGCCTCCAACCGGCTTACAAGGGACCAGATGCGGAATGCCTCCTTGCAAAGCAGACGGGAGTGCATGCCGCCCTGTTTGTTGAGGTAGTACATGGTCGTGGTATTGTCCGTCTGGACTTGAACCACTTGACCCCGGAGCTGAGTAGCGAAAGCCGACAGTGCCAGTCTGACTGCTCTGAGCTCCAACAGGTTGATGTGGCATCGGGACTCCTTGGGGGTCCAGAACCCGTGGGCCCTGCTCTCCCCCATGTGGGCTCCCCAGCCCATGAGTGAGGCACTAGTTGTAAGGACGGCCGTTGGCTCAGGGCGGACAAACAGGATCCCTTCCTGCAACTGGTCTGAAGCGATCCACCATTGGAGAGCGTCCCACATCTTCTGGGTTACAGTGATCAGCTGGTCGAAATGACCGTGACATTGAGTCCACTAGACGGTCAGCTCCCACAGGAGGGGGTGCATGTGCAACCGGGCCCAACGGACCACTGAAGTGCACGCCGCCAGGTAACTCAGAAGGCGCAGAAAGTCCTGGGCAGGGCACAAGTGTCCAACCAGAAATGATTGGGTAAAGGAGGAGAGAACCTCCGCCGGGAGCAGAGTTCCGGCTTGACAAGAGTCGAGCTCTGCCCCGATGAAGCCCATCACCTGGGAAGGCACGAGTTCCGACTTGGCCTCGCTGATCAGGAGGACGAGTTGAGAGAAGGTCTGGAGGGCCAGATCCCTGGATCTCTCCACCTCCTGTTGGGTGGAACCTGCCAGGAGCCAATCGTCGAGGTAGGGGTAGATTCTGAACCCCCCCCCCCCAGGCGATGGAGATGGGCCGCCACCACTGCAATGCATTTGGTGAAGACCCGTGGGGCCGATAACAGGCTGAATGGCATGGCTCAGAACTCGTACAGTGTCCCCTCGACCCTAAAGCGGAAGAACCGCTGATGGGACAGACAGATTGGGAGGCGAAAGAACGCGTCCTGCAGATCCAGAGAACAGCACCACATGTTTCGCTCCAAGGATGGTATCATCTGGGATAGAGTGACCATCCGAAAGGTGCAAGACCTGAGAAACTGATTCAGGTGGTGGAGATCTAGAATTGGGCGCCAACCCCCCCATCCGCTTGGGCACCAGGAAGTACCTGGAGACAAAGCCTGGGTCTGCTGGAGGATCCGCCATGGGAGCTACCGCCTCCTTGCAGAGGAGCTGAGCTATGTCGTCTCGAAGAGCCAACTGGGCGCATGTGGAAATCCGTTCCTCCAGAGGGGCGCGGGCTCGGCTGGGAGGGTACTGCTCGAACTCTAGAGGCAGTCCCCGACCGACCACTTCGAGAACCCACCTGTCCAAAGTGATAGCGGACCAGGCGGAAAGAAAGTGGTGGAGCCAACTCCCCACGGAAGGGACCCAGAGCTGACATGACTGAGATAAGGGTGGCAACCCCCATCCTGTCACTGGGCAGGCTTACAGGAGGAGGAGGAGGCTGTTCCAAGACCTGAGCCTTGGCCCCCTTTTCGGGCTTGTTGGGGTCCAGGCTTGGGCCGGGGGCACCAAGCTTGAGCCTGTTGCTGATGTTGATGTTGCTGTCCTCCTTGATAGAAGGGCTGCCAGACCGCAGGGGAAGAGTGCCAAAAAGGCTGCTTCTTCTGCCGGTTCTTGCCCGAAGAACCCTAGGCAGAAGTGGAGTCCAAGGTGGCACTGGACTGCTCTATGCGCTGTAGGTGACCGGCCACTCCTGGACCGAACAAGTCGGTCCCAAGAAAAGGCACATCAGCAAGCTTATGCAGAGTATCCGCTGGGAAGGAGGAAAGCCTCAGCCAAGCCCTGCGGCAGGCACAAGAATCTCTGATGTCCAGGGCCGTCTGGAGCTGCTGTTTGGCAACAGCACGGCCCTGGTCACGGACCTGTTTGACTGTGGTTTGCATGTCCGCGGGGAGATGAGGAAGGACTTCTTCCAATGACCCAAAAAGGGCATGAAAGAAGTGTGCCATGATGACAGCCGAGCTGGCCTGACGAAGGCCCAAGGAGGAAGCCGCGTAGACCTTCCATGTGGAGTGGTCTATATTTTTGGACTCTTTGTCCGGAGGTCGGTCAATGTCGGCCGAACTGCCAGTATGCCTGAACAAAGAGGCGGTCACCAAGCTCTCGGCCGAAGGGTGCTCTGTGAACCCTGTAAGGGACCCCATGGGCACCACGTACTTGCAGACGGTGCTGGGCATTAGGCAGGGCGCTAACAAAGTTCATGGGCCGGGCCAACGATGGCTTCAGTCACAGGAAAGGCCTCTGTCAGGGTACTCCCTCTCTTTAGGATATCTGCAAGAGGGTATTCCGCCTTTTTCTGGATTGGCTCCAGGGGCATTCCGGTGGACTCTGAATGAGATGGAGAATCCCTTGGAAAGAGGAAGGGCCTTCCTCTATCCCTGTGCCAACAGACTTCCTCATCCCCAGGATGAGAGTGGAGTCCGGTGACATCCGAGTTTGAGGAGTCAGGGTACAACAGCCTGCCACCTAAGTCACCCTCGATCCACCAAGGGTGGTCCAGGGTGACTGTGACCGACGGACGTCGGGGAAGTCCAGTATCCTGTCGATCCTCTTTCAAGGGGGCCCCTCCCACAGGCTGTTTTGGCAGCAGTTCCACACGAATAGGTAGAGAGACTGGAATAGGCCAAACCAGGGGACGGGACGGCCCCATAGGCGGAGGAACCGAGGATTTCGGTTCCGCAGGAGTCGGCTTCGGCCCGAGAGGAGAGAGCAAAGTAATGGCCTGAGTGGCTGGCGGAGCCAGCTTCTGCCTGGTCAGAGTCAGCTGTTGCCACATAATGTCCTCATAGCGCCGGCGGAGTTTCCGTCGGAGCCCCTCCTCGTCCAAGGAGGATGAGGACGACCTGTGGCGTCACCTCTTCTTAGAGCGCTTATGGCTCTTCCTCGGTCGTTCGGCCGAGGGGGTTCTGGACCTCAACCAAGATCGGACAGACCAACTCGGTCGATCAGGAGACACCAGGGGGATCAGTGAAACCCGAAGGTCCGGAACTGGATCCTTAATGGGGACGACAGCTGGCTGGGTCTCCTCATCAGAAAACATTAAGACCGGAGTTCTTTCTAAAGAGTCATCAACTACGGCCAGCGACAAAGGGCTGATCGGGTCGAGAATGATCTTGACCTCTTCGACCACTTCCTCGGTCGTTTGGCCAGACGGAAGGTTTGTAAAGCCTGCAGCCAAGGAGGCGATCTCGACAGAGGTCGAGACCGCATGCTCCTGGGACGGAGACCTCTCTCTGTCTCAAGATCGCCTTCATCAAGACGGAGCAGGTTCTTTTTCCCCCTCTTCCAAGAGCGGGAGGAGTGTGAGCCCATGGGCACCTCACCCCAGGTGGGGAGAGACCGGCACAACTCCTTAAATGAACTGGTAAAGGTGGAACCTAGGTTCAGTGGGGCGAAGAAGCTTCAATTAGCCGAAGCGCGAGCGGCTTCTTCCTCGAACGTGTTCATGCGTTCCAGCTGCTCAGCAGAGCCCATGGCCACAGAAACCGCCCGCCTAGCCTCCTTGGACTTCACCAAGGGTTCCTTTTCTCCGGTCTCCCAAGTTTCAGGCGTGCCATGTGGTCGTCCAGGACGTTGGGATGGAAGGCCAAGAAGTGCGAGGACGAGGTGTCATGGCCGACACCCAGGCAGTAGACGCACGTGAGCTGGGGATCGGTGCGCGACATCTTTTGGCCGCAAGGACTTTGGCGAAATCCCAGGGAAGATTTTTCCTCCATGATCAAAGATGCAAATGCACAATCGCTAACTCGAGCAGTTTTAATTTCGGTAAAACCTAAGATTTGAAAGCGAGGGCCTATGAAATGCGAGAGCTCGAAGGAGGCAACCTGCATCTTCCGGTGGAAAGGAAGCTCTGGCGTCATGGGGCGGTCAAATCTTTCTACACCGTTCATGAGATGGGGTCATAAGAAGGCTATGCTGAAAATCTGGCATGAAAATATTAAAAAAAAAAATTTGAGCCCATGTTGGAATTTACGAATGCAGGCTTGTAACTTTGGTAATTTTCAATATTTTGACACCAAACTTTTAACATAGCCATTTCTTCAAAGCACCTCATGAATGCGACAAGCTGCCATTTTTCAAATCTTGTCCAAAATGTGTTTTCACATCCCAAAAGGTGATTTCACATTTGCTGCACAAAATCACCTTTCTGGCAAGAGTTGAGAATTTTCTCTGCATTGATCATGAGGTGGGGTCTTAAGAAGGCCATGTTGAAAATTTGGGGCAAAAATATTAAAAAAACAATACAGTTATGAGCCTATACTGGAATTTACAAATGTAGGCTCTTAACATTCGTAATTTAATATTTTGACCACAAACTTTCAAGACAGCAATTTTTGCACATCACCTCATAAGCGTGACTTGTGCAGTTTTTAAAATTATGCACGAGATGCGTTTTCGCACCTCTAGTGAGAAATGACATCTCGACCAATATACTTTAAATGGCACATGTCATGCCTATAAGGCGAATCCTAAAATAGGTCTCTTCAAATGCTGGGGTCAAAACATTAAAACCAAAAAAATTGTTCAAGCATCAAGCGTTTGGCATTGACAACTGCTTATATATTAAAGACACTGTACCTCAACCTTCCCCACCTCTTTCTGAATAAAGTGCTGAAAAATAAAATGCTCTTATAAAATGCATCCATTTTCTGAAACGGTACAATATCTTTTAATAGTTAAACGGAAAAGTCAGTGTTTTACCTTCCACATTGGCCTCGGAGTTCTCTCGACTATTCGGCAGCGACACAGTCTGACTGATAGCTAAATTAAAAAAAAAAAAAAAATTGTTGTGAGAATACATGGACAATAACTCCCTCACAAAACAGGTGACAACCATGTCAGTGTTTTTCACTACTGTGGAGACTGACGAAAAATAAACTGAAGGGACACGATGCCTGCAACTAACCATGAAGTACAGACCTGCTAGACATTTGGGTGGCACATGTAATATCCCACTTGGATAATGATTTCCGTTAAACCACTGTCTGCGAACTAACAAGATAGCAAAATGGCTTGCCATGCCAGCGATCTGGCCTGGAAGGACGACAAATGAGAATCCCATAAAATGCTCTCCTCTCCTCTTCCAGCTGGGATCAACAGCTGCAGCGCTCCCCATCCCCCGTCTTGCAGGAACCATGGTACTTAAGAGTAAAAATGCTCCTTACAGATTAAAAATGCTCGATGGATGTAGGTGGGCAGGAATTAAAACTCCAGACAGTCCGGTGGTGCCGAGGGCTGAGGCGCTGGACGCCTTTACCTTTATGCTACCGCCGGGGACGAGGTTCGGGAATGATCCGGGCCAGATGTCGGGGTGGAGCTGGATGGAGCTGCCGACCAGCAAGCTCTCCTCTCCAGGGAGATGTAAGGGCTTCCTCCAGCTGATGGCTGCCACCTGGTGGAGGCTGGGGATAGCACTGGCCAGGAGGAGCCAGGCGCTAGGCTTGGGGTGGGGTGAGAGGCTTTTAGGTGGAGGATCACTTTGTGAGACGTTACCCAGGACTGAATATTCCTAAAGTACTCACTCAGCTGAAGGTTGAGAACCCCAATGTCCCGGGAATCTGCAAGAATGACTAGATCATCTGCATAAAGGGTGGTGCTACAGTTGGAAGCAGCACCATGGAGGTTGTTAACAAATACAGAGAAGAGAAGGGGCCCCAGAACTGATCCCTGAGGGACACCAGAGGTCACCGGAGTTGGGTCAGAGAGGACCTTGTTGAATTTGGTCTGTTGTAGTCTGCTCTGGAGGTAGTTTCTAAGTCAACACAAGGCAGGAAGGGACAAGCCAAGGGACCGCATCTGTGAGCAAAGTAATGCATGGTCTACAAGATCGAAGACCTTGGATAGGTCAATGAAAATTGCCCCAGTGAGTTTGCCCTGATCCATGGCCGCCCTGATGCTAGTTGAGACAGAGACCAGGGCCGTGGATGTACCATACCCTATTCGACAGTCGTGCTGCACAGGGGGCAGCAACTTATGGGCCTGAATGTACTCCATGAGCTGTTCGGCCACAACTTTCTCCAGGAGTTTGCTAATAGCCGATAGGATGGCAATTGGACGGTAGTTGTTCAGGACTTTGGGGTTACCTTGCTTTGGAACGGGGGCAATCCTCGCCACTTTCCACATGTCGGGGATACCACCAGTGGCAAGGGACAGGTTGAAGATATGTGCCACTGGGAAGGCAATGAGAGGTGCACCCAGCTTCAGAAGCTCGGGCTCCATGTTATCATGGCCAGCACTGGAGTGTGGGGAGAGACCAGAGAGAAGTCTGCGTCTCCATGACAGACACAATCCTGAGACAGAATAATGGGCGAGAGGAGTGTACCTCCTGCGGAACAGAGGCTGAGGGGCCACTAATATTCTCTACAGCAGGGAAAAGGGAAGTAAGCGCAGACAAGTCCAAAAAGTGGGAATTAAAAACATTTGCAGTTGTAAGTGGGTTATTACAATTTGACCCACCAATGATCATATCAGATACCACAGAGTTGGAGGAGCCACTGACTAAGTTTTTTATGTTCCTCCAGAACCTTCGTGGGTCCTTAGCAGAGCCAAGCACGGCAGATTTACAGTGTTCACTTTTTGCCACCCCGATGGCTTTTTTGCACTCATTTCTGAGCTTCCGATACTGTTGGAAGATGGACTGATCCAACGTAACTTTGAAGTGAGGGCTAAGAGCCTCCTGTGCAACCATTTTGTGGCAGACCCCCCCTACTCTCAGCCTAATAAGGGGAGGGGGGCGTGCTTGTCCTGCAGGGCACCAAAAACAGTGAGAAACTGGGTGACAGCAGTAGAGGGGTCATGAGCACTAAGCACCCCTGACCAGTCAATGATCCTCAGATCTTCATGAAATGACCCCAGAGCAAACCTAGAAAAATCCCTAACATGAATGATTTTGTGGGGAATTTTTGGTGAGGGGACTTTCCACACACAAAACACCGGGGTGTGATCTGAGATGGAGTCAGGCAGGGTTCCGGCACAGCTGATTCTTTTGGGACGATTTGATTGGATCCAGTCCAGTAGGGAGCTAGTTCCGCCATTTGCAGACCATCTAGTGGGCTCCTGGACAAGCTGAGTCAGGGTAAGACTCGCAAGCAGAGCTTCATACTGCTTGGAAATACCTCCATTCCAGTTTAAGTTTACATCTCCCAGGATTAGAAGTTCATTATCCCCAGCATAAGGACCAATGGTATCCAGGAGGTGGGTAAGCCCAGGCAGACCACCCTTGGGGGGACTGTATGTGCATACAACATGCAGCTTCTTTGTATTTCCAAGTAACAACACAGTGTGCAGCAGCTCGCATGAAGATTGGGAGGACTGCTGATGAGTTACCACAGAGACACTGAGATGACTTATAGTAAATTAGAATACCCCCAAAAAAAAAACACACTTTTTCCCCTGGCCAATCCTGTCTAATAATCTCATAGCCAGGAAGCAAACAGGCAGAGACAGGTACTGAGGGTTTCAGCCAGGATTCTGTAATGCCAAGTATGGCAGGTTTACAGTTCGCGGTACAGGCAGAAAGTTCATCAAGGTTGGGCAGTAGACTGCGAATGTTAAGGTGAGCAATTTTTATCCCCTTGCTCAACTTCCAACTCACTGGGAGTGAAGAGGCCTGATAGGCGGGACCTGGGTTTAGCTCAATATTATCAGCAAGGGCCAGTATCACCAGGAAGAGCCAGAGGAGATACCTTACGCAGGGAGGGATACCTCTGGCCAAGGGTATACAGGCAGGTTGTCTTCTCACCATGGCAGTACACAGAAGACATCTGAGGTCAAGGCAGCAGGTAGGACGGGGGGCAGTCTATCATGAGCTAGGAGGTTAGAGAAGGTGAAATTAAACACTGCATGTGTGACAGTCGTACCCAATGGCCCCAGACAACTGATAAGAGTAAATGACCATTAGGGAGAGAGAAAGGCCAGAGAGGAGACCAATGGAGAGGACGGCACGAGGTGAGGAAGGCATAGCACCTTCTCTAGTAGGCCTGGGAGTCTTCATTCCAGAGTAGAGCTCAGCAGTGGCCAGTGACACCCAACTCAAAGTGCCATCAAGAACCAGTGGGGTAACATGAGAGGAGGCTGGCCAGAGTGCAATAGTGCTCTAGTTCAGCTAGTAGGGACACGGTCTGCCCGAGAGTGAGTAAGCATTCAGTATAGACAAACAGTTACCCAGAAGTTATTACAAAAAATGGTCACCCCGAAAATTACAGACAGGTTGGTATGAGCTTGCAGGAAACCAAGAGAATGATAACTTTTACCATTGATAGCCCAGTAAACACCCAAAGAAACACCCCAGGGTAATCTAAAAGAGTAGGCAGGAGTATGCAATAGACAATGGTAGATGAAAAGTAAGCAGCACAATGCAACAAACCCCATGCAATGTGAGAGATTAAAAGCTTGTGAAAAAAGTCAGAAAACAGATTTTTCAGCCACACGCATCCTGCTAACAGGGTCCACAGTCAGTGAGGGGAGGAGCTTACAAGCATTTAAGGGGAGGAGGGAACGGGTTGGGGGGGCAGGAAGAAAATTGTCAGTCTCTTCAATCAAGAGCCCCACGGGAGAGTGCAGCGTCAAGTCCGTTGCCGAACTGGGGAAGGAAGGGGTCAGAGCGAGGACCAGTCCACACCTCCAACCCCCGATGCCCAAAATCCAACTGCTGCGACTGGGGCTGTAGCGCTATTTAAACTGCACCAGCAGTTTAAAGTTGGCACCTTTTCTTGTTTGAAAAATCCCTCTCTCGCCGCGGTCCGATTCTTCCAGCAAGAGCCCAGCAGGAAAGTGCAGCACCAAGTCTGTTGCCGAACTGGGGAAGGAGGGGGTCCCAGCACACCTTCAACCCCCGATGCCCAAAAAAATATTTCACCTTAGAACTGTGCATAGCTCTCAGTCATAGTAGTCCTTCATTCATGAATCAGTTTTTTCGCTGTTATAGTTCCACAATCACTGTATTACATTATACCGTGGTAGTGCGTTTCGACCTTTGTATGTTTGTTACCCTTCATTTTGATGTGGAGCCTTTGTAAATGAGCGGTTCTTGCTCAAAGGTAATGTAATCCAAGAGTTGAATAAATTAAATTAAAATTAAAATATAAGCGATATCCACGTTTCGTGCTGCCAAGCCAATTTATTGGTGGATAAAATAGTTACTCACCTGTAAAGTGCAGTTACCCAAGAACTTACTGTAACAGTAGATCTTTGAGAACAGCTCTTGCAGCAGGTTACACCATTAGGACTGAAGCCGGCAGGCGCCAGGACCCCACGGAAATTTTCTAGCTAGCAATATTCAGCGGGGACCGCCCACGACATCGGTCCCGCCCCCATCAGGCATAGTACATAAGGGGGTGGTCCCCCAGAATCCATAGTTCTCCTGCCAGAGACTCCCGGCCACTGGATGACATCAAAAGAGGAGACCGAGGATCCACCGTCAAATGACAGTCAGAGAGATGCTGAAACATCTGATCCCAGGAGAAGGATACTGGAACTACAATCTACCTCCAGAGGGGATGGTGGGAGGGAAAGTACCTGCTGCAAGAGCTGTTCTCGAAGATCTACTGTTACGGTAAGTTCTTACGTAGCTGTACTATCTTACTTCGAGAAACAGCTCTTGCAGCAGGTTACAATTAGGACCGATTCCTAAGCAATCCTGGAAATCCCACACCATTGGGAGGAGGGAAGGTAGAAATCCTTCAACGAAAACTAGCCTAGGACAGAAGTCCCTGAAGGACTGCTAGACCAAAACTTGCTCTTCGCCTCGATGCAATGTTCAGGCTATAATGCCAGATGAAAGTGTGTACGGAGCTCCAAGTAGCTGCAGCACAAATGGCTGAGGTGGACATGTTCTTTAAAGCTGCAAAGGAGGTAGCCACCCCTCTGGTGGAATGACCCTTGACCGTGCCCAGTAAGGGTTTGTTGCGCTTCTGGTAACAGAACATGATACACTGAATGAGCCACTTGGATAGAGACTGTTTTGAAACAGGCGCTCCCATCATCCTTTGGGCAAAGGAGACAAAAAGCTGGTCCGATTTTCGGTGGTGTTTGCTTCTGGTCAGATAGTATGTGAGACACCTATGCACATCTCAAGTGTGCAGGAGGGCTTCTCCTCCATTAGAGTACCTAGGTAAGTACACTGGTAGATCGATATCCTGGTTAAGGGTGAGAGCTGAGACCATCTTAGGCAGAAATTTAGGATTAGTCTGTAGGGATACCCTGTCTTGGCGGAACACCAAATAAGGGTCTTTGCACATAAGTGCATGGAGTTCAGAAATTCTTCTGGCCGAGGTGACAGCAACTAAAAACAACGTCTTCCAAGTAAGAAGGCGTAACTCGCAATCCACGGCTGGTTCAAAGGGTGGGAGCGTAAGCTGCTCCAGGACAAAGGGTAGATACCAAGGTGAAATCGGATCCTTAATCGGGGGCCTAAGGTGGAGGACACCCCTCAGGAAGGCTCGTGTTGTGCCCAACTGAGTTACAGTGTGTTGGCCTATAGGAACTTGATAGGCTGAGATGGCTCAGAGATGTACCTTAAATCGAGGAGTAAGCCAAGTCTGTCTGGAAAAGGGACAGCATGTAGTCCAAGACCAACTTCTCTGGACAATCCAAAGGCGAAAAACCACGTGCTTGAACCCATATACAAAACCTGCGTCACTTCATGGTGTAGCTCGCATGGGTAGCCGGTTTCCTAGCAGCAGCCAGAATGTCTGCTACCTCTTGCGAGACCCCATGTCGCATCATGGCTATGTCTCTAGGAGCCAAGCGTGTAGGTTCAGGGGACGTAGGTCCGGATGGACCAAGGAACCCGCCTCCTGAGACAGCAAGTGGGAGCTGATTGGCAGCTGCACTGGAGGTTCCCGGAACAGCTGATGCAAAAGAGGGAACCAGATCTGTCTGGGCCAAAACGGCACGATAAGTATTAGCGTCACTTGCTCTCTGCAAAGTTTCAGAAGAACCCTATGGATCAATGGAAAAGGGAGGGAAGGCATAGAGGAATCTGCCTGCCCAGGAGAGGGACAACGCATCTCGGCAGAAAACACCAGGCCCTGGATCTAGCGAGCAAAAATTGGGCAGTTTTGCGTTGGATGGGGATGTGAAAAGGTCTAATTCTGGTGTGCCCCATCTGAGAAACAGATCCTCTACTACCTCCTGGAGTAGTTCCCATTCATAGACTTTGGCCTGAGAGCGGCTCAGGCAGTCTGCGACGACATTTTCCACCCCTGAGACATGAACAGCAAGGAAGTTTGCACCGTGTTGCAAAACCCAATCCCACACCCTCATGGCCTCCCTGCAAAGTGGGTAGGAGTGGGTGCCTCCTTGTTTGTTGAGGTAATACATCACCGCAGAACTGTCTGTCTGTAACAAAAGAGTAGCCGGTGGGATCTCCGACTGGAAGGCCTGCAGGGCGTGAAGAACTGCTTTCATTTCCAGGATGTTTATGTGGAGATGAGATTCTTGGGCCGTCCACAGGCCCCGAGACCAAACACCGTCGAGGTGTGCTCCCCATCCGAGTCCTGAGGCATCTGTGGAGAGTGTCACAATCCGAGACGGCGCAATGAAGGGGACTCCTGCCAATAGATTCCTCGAATCTAGCCACCATTGCCAATCCCGGATTACGGCCTTCGTGATCCCGATTGGGTGCTGCAGATGGTCTTGCTTTGATCCCATTGGACCCTTAACATCCACTGGGTTACCCGCATGTGGAGACGGGCTAGCAGGACTGTTGCAATGGCCGCAGCCATGTGTCCGAGCAGGCGAAGGACCAGTCTGGCAGGAACGATCGCCTTAGCGAAAAGTCCCTGATGAGGGATCTGATGTGTTCCAGCTCTGTCCGGGAGAGAAAGCTTCCCTGGATGGTGTCCAGAACTGCACCTATGAACTGCAGAGTCTGGAGACAGAACCAGGCGTGACTTCTCGTGATTGATGATGATGCCAAGCGTCTAGAACAGAGACCAAATGCGGTGAATGGCGGACATCAGGGCCTCCGGAGGCGCCATGAGAAGCCAGTCATCCAGGTAGGGGAACACGTAGTGGCCTTGTCTCCTCAGAGATGCCGCTACGACCGCCATGCACTTCATGAACACCCGAGCTGCTGATGACAGCCCGAAGGGAAGGGCTCGGAACTCATAATGGCGACCTTGAAACTCGAAGCGCAGGAACTTCCTGTGTGCTTGAGCAATGGGTATGTGCAGATAGGCATCCTGCATGTCCAGGGACGCTAGAAAGGCGTCCTGTTTGAGCATGGGAATCCGACCTGGGAGGGTCACCATGCGGAAGCGTTTGTACAGGATCGATTCGTTGAGGTCGCCGAGGTCCAATATCTGTTTTCTTTGGAACCAGAAAGAAGTGAGAATAATATCCTAGACCTCTCTGGTTCTGTGGTACATGCTCTATATTTTCTTTTTCCAGAAGCGCGAGCACCTCCTGCTGTATGAGCAGAGCATGCTGACCCGAGTAACGGGAGAGCAGGGGAGGTCTGGCCAGTGGGTGGTCAAGAAACTCTGTGAAATGGCCTTTCTTGACCAATTGAAGAACCCACCGGTCAGCGGTATTAGACTGCCATGCTGAAAAGTGGCGAGCGATGCGACCCCGGACCTTTTGCGCCCGTTGATCCAGAGGAGGGGCGGGACCGGGAAGGAGTCATGCTGTGGCAGCATTTGTCCCTGCGGGCTGGGCCGATTTCGTGTAACGTTGGCCTCTGCCTGGGGACGACTTTGCCTTGGCTTTATGCTGGAAAGTGCCCCTTTGCTGCTGGCCAGAACGTGGCTGCTGATTTTGATGCTGGCTGTGAAAACGGCTCTGGTTCCTGCGAAAGGAACCTGGCCTGGATCTGTACATGGTCTGTACAGACCGGACTGCCTTCCCAGCGTCCTGGAGTTTGGTGATGACCTTCTCCGAGGGTTCACCAAAGAGTACTTCGCCATTATACGGGACGTCAAGAATGTTCTTCTGTATGTCCGGGGTGAAGCCGGAGATGCGGAGCCAAGAGTGTCTCCGGAGACAAACGCCTGAAGCTGCCGCTCTGGCAGAATAGTCCGCAGAATTGTATGCGGCTCGTAGCACTTGGGTACCCACATCTGACCCTGTGCGGAGAAGATTGAGGAGCTCTGTCTTTTGATCGCCATCCGGAAGCTTGTCGACCAGGTCCTGGCCCTGTTCCCATAGGGTGTTCTGAAACTGTACCATGTGGGTGAGGTAGTTCAGAGACCTGATGGCGCATGTAGCAGCCGCATACGTGCGTCGCCCCAGGGCATCCAGTTGCTTGGATTCCTGGTCTGGTGGCTATGTGCTCATATGTTGTGGTCTTTGAGACCAGTCATGCGAGGCCGTGACGACCAGGGAGTCTGCCAGAGGTTGTTGGGCCAGATACTGGTCCTCTCTCGGGGCCTTGTACAGGCAGTCAGCCATCTTCGGCACTGCAGGAGTGGAGTGTGGATGCTTTCTTGCAGCCTTGGTGACGTCCACGAAAGTGTCTACCAAAGGTGGTACTACCACAGGCTTTGGGTCTTTCTGCCGAAGATAGCGTGCAAGACGTTGTCGTTCG
Organism: Neoceratodus forsteri; assembly: GCA_016271365.2. NCBI lineage: Eukaryota > Metazoa > Chordata > Ceratodontiformes > Ceratodontidae > Neoceratodus > Neoceratodus forsteri. The sequence continues at coordinate 25,063,245 of JADMNL010000034.1, read as the reverse complement.
GGGTCAAGGTCTTCAGCATCCCACCCCATGTTGTCCTGGATGTCCCTCATGATCTCAGCAAAAAAGAGGCATCATCCGGAGGAGACCTGGGGAGGTCATGTGGGTCAGGAGACAAGATACTGAGCGGAGAAGGAGATCTGGAGTAGTCCAAGGTGTCTGATCTAGAGTCCTCCCCCGGAGTGTACCGACGCTGTCTGGGTCGCTTGGGGCTGAGAGACCCTGATTGAGGTCTTGAGGGAGGCCTTCTCCGGTCTTTTGATCTGCCCCTAGGAGGTGGAGTCTGCTTCTTAGGGGCTGGTGGTCATTCTGCTGGCCCCTTTGGTGGAGGAGGGGGCGAAGAAGGAGTAGGAGGAGGCGGTTTAACAGGGACCACATCCTTTCGGATACTGCCCACCAGAAGGTAAAGAGTTCCTTTACCTCCTCCATGTTCATGCCCGATGAGCCTGGCGCTAGTGGTCTTCGCGGGGTCTGGTGCGGTCATGGTGTCTCAGGTTCGGGGAAGGTTCCGCAGGACCCAGCATCCTCGTGTCGCCCGCCTGTCTTCGGGCAATGTAGCGTCCTCCCTCACGTACAGTCCCTGTGACCGGGCGCCCGCCCGGTGGCACGAGGTGATCTTCGCCTAGAGTGCACGATGCGATGTCAGTCTCTTGGCAGCGCCTTCAGATCCGTGAGCGCCGGCGGCGTCCTCAGATCCAGTGGCGCCTGGCCGACTTGGAGTGTTTAGCCGACGTCGGGTGCTTGGCAAACGTTGGGTCCGACGCCTGCTTCAGGGACGTCAGGTCCTTGGTCTTCCTAGGAGTTTGGTCAGGACCTCTGGGAGGTTGGGAGATCGATCTGGAGTCAGTGTCCCGACGTCGGGTAGAAGAGGAAGATTTATGGCGCTCTGAAGACTTGGAAGAGGCCTTGGAGGGAGTGGAGGAAGCCGAGAGCCTCGAAGTCTTGATAGGCTGGAGCGTAGAAGAGCGCCTGAAGCCCTGACCTTAACCGGGGGTGGGGGGCTGAGACCGAGCCCTGGAGGAAGCGGTCCGATCTAGTGGAGCCTGAGCTGCGTGAGTCCAAGGTCCGGTTCAGGGATCTGGACCTTACTTTCTCCCAGTGCTTGTCCTGGTGTTTATGGGCCTTGAAGGAAGATTTTCCCTGGGAGGAAGGTTCTTGGTCCATCCTTTTCAATTTTTCTTCCAGAAGATACGCCTGAAGTGCCTTCTGACGGCAGATCCTGGTGCGGCTATTGAACCCTCGGCAAAAGGTGCAGGCCTTAATATCGTGGTCCGGGCCTAGGTACCGCACACAGGAAGAGTGAGGATCCTTGAAAGGGATCTGTTTTCCGCAGGCACACTTAGAAAGGTGACCCTCAAGCGAAGGAGTTGGAGAGGACATCAGTTTGAAAAACACAGTAAGTTCTGTAGTCGTCGTGTGCTAGGTAGAGACCGAGAGGCCAATGTTGGCGAATAGACGGCGGGAAAAGAACTGGGGATTCTGGGGTACCGCCCCCTTTATGTACTATGCCCGACGTCGGGGACGGAACAGACGTCTGGGGCGGTCCCCGCTGAATGTTGCTAGCTAGAAAATTTCCGTGGGGTCCTGGTGCCTGCCGGCTTCAGTCCTAATGGTGTAACCTGCTGCAAGAGCCATTTCTCTAAGTAAGATTCATAGTTCTAGGAGTGGACATCCACACTTCTGGCAGTCCTTCCTTCCCCTTTAAAAACTGCCAGAAGGTCTTCAAGATAAGCTCCTCCCACCCACCTAGGTGGTACCTCCTCGGCATGACCCTATGACATCACAACCTTGCACACTGGAAACAAGGATCCGTGTGCCACTTGCCAGGGGAAATTGGGTGGGTTGTGTAGATGTGCACCATATACCACTCCTATAACTACGGTTTATAGGTGAGTAACCCCATTTCTAGAGACATGAATATGGTGCACTATCCACACTTCTGGCAGACTCACAGCAGTTCTCTGGGAGGAGGGGGCAAGGAGCACACCCCAACTTGGGGATAAAAAGATTGGAGAACCTAGGCCCAAAACCAGCATCCCAGTGTGACTTAAGGTCAATGTGGTAATGGGAGATGAAGGTGTGTACAGACTTCCAAGTAGCACTCCTGCAGATTTCCTGGATGGAGATGTCCCTGAAAGCAGTCACCGAAGCGGCTGTATGTCCGGTGGAATAAGCCCGAAGCCCTGCGGGAGGCTCCCTACCAGCCATCCTATAGAAAAGGTCAATATAGGAGAGTATCTACCTGCCAATCATATGCTTAGCTGCCAGCCTGCCAGGTACTCCTTCCATATGTGTGTGTGACAGAGCTGGCTAACCTCCCCTGAACTCCAGCCACGCACTTAGTGTAGTAAGTGAGCGCTCATTGAAGGTCCAACATGTGGAGCCGGTGCTCGGCTTCCAAGATTGGGATAGCAAAGTATGCCAGGAGGTTAACCGTCTGGTTAAGGTGAAACTCCCCCGAAACAACCTTTGGAAGTAATCTCAGGTTGGGGCAGAGGACAACCTTGTACTTGTGGAAAATCAAATAAGCAGACTCCAGCGAGAGCACCTGGAGCTCGCTGAACCTTCTGGCGGAGGTGATAGCCATCAAGAAGGCAGTCATCTATGACAAGTGGGAGATGCGACACCTGTGCATGGGTTTGAATAGCTTGCCCATAAGCATCAAGAACACCAGCAACCATTTCCAAGGCTGTGGTGGTTCACGCACTGGCGAGGACATGCAGCAAGGCCCTTAAAGAAGCGCCCAACTGGCTAGGCCATGCTGGAGGTTGAGGCGCTGGTCGCTACACCTCACACCACACCGGCGACCCGGGTTCAGGAATGAGTCCAGAACACCGAGGTTCAGCAGGAAGGGGAAAGGATTCAGCGTCCGGAGGACAGCTCTCCTCTCTCGGGGGGAGGGAGACTTGTCGTCCCACTCGCTGACTGCCCTCTGGCGGTGGCCAGAGGGCAGTACGGGTTGGGAGGCATGCTCCGACGTGCTGACATCGGTAGGGAGGAAGGGGATGGGAGAAAGTGGAGGAAAAATGCGAGCCTGGCAGCGCTCAATGATGGTCGCTCTCGACTGGTACCGGCTTTCAGACTGGGTTGGGGGAGGGTGCAGCGCGACGCATCCCCCCTGGCCCCGCTACGGGAGATCCGCAGGGGAACTGCCGCCGTCAGTGAGTGTGGGAGCTGGTGGGTCTGGAGAGAGTCTCCATCCATTCGGAGGACCGAAGCCGCCTGCCAGGACTCTGGCGAATATAAAATATGAATGAAAAAAGAAGCATCCAACCACCTTTTCCTGCGCCACGGCTGACCCATCAGCCCGCACCTCGTATGGAGAGATGACTGCCAAGTGCACCCTGAGGGTAGTCAACCTCAGGCCCGACTAAGAGGATCAAAAGTAGTCCAAGATGCTTGCTATAGGGCAAGACGGGGGTCTAAGTCCCTGCCTTTACACTAAATGGAAAACCTCTTCCACTTGAAAGCATAGCACTGGCAAATCTATTCCTTTCAAGAGGCCTCAACGACATGGAGGAGCTCGCTGGAGAGATTCAAAGCCTGAAACTCTAGCCACTCAAGAACAAGGCTGCCAGGTGCAGGGACTGAATGTCCGTGGAGGATTCCCCACCCTCCACCCCCCGAGTAGAACATAACAGGTCTGGGTGGAAAGGCAAGTGCCACGAAGGCCTGCTGCTGAGGATATCAGGGTACCAGAACTGGCACGGCCAGTCAAGAGCCACCAGGATCATCTGTGCCTTGTCCCTCCGCAGCTTGATCAACACCTTGTGGATCAGGAGAAAGGAAAGGAAGATGTAAATAAGGCCTGCGATCCAGGGTCTTGCAAAGGCATCCCCCTTCAGTGTCCCGCACTGAGGGGGCGGGCACAAAACAGCCTCAGCTTCACATTCTCTTGAGAGTCAAACAAGTCAATCAGGGGAGTGCACCACTGGGAGAACAGGCAATCAACTACTTCCTGGTAAAGAGACCACTCATGATACGCATCGCCCACTCGGCTGATGGTGTCCGCCAGCTGACTGGAGGCACTGGCCACACGCATCGCCAGATGATTGGTGTTTGAAGGACCAGGTGTGGAAAGCTTCCCGACACAACGGGAGGGCATGCGTCCTGCCCTGCTTGTTGAAGTAGTACATGTTCATTGTGTTGCCAGTCTGGACATGAACAACCTGACCCCACACCACTGGAATGAAGGCCATCAGAGCAAGATGCACTGCATGGAGCTCCAACAGGTTTATGCGACTCCTCGGGGATCCAGAGCCCATGGGACATGTGGTCCGTAGGTGTGCTCCCATCCCAGAGACCAATCGGTCTTGAGAATGATCGTTGGCTCTGGGTGGACGAACGAGACTCCTTCATGCACATGTTCAGGGACACGCCACCACTGGATGGCATCCCACATCAACTGCATCACAATGACTAGCTGGTCGAGGTGACCAAGGCGCCGAGTCCACTGATGGACCAGTTTTCATTGCAGGGGGCACATCCACCAGCCAGCCCACTGGACCACGCTGGTGTAGGAAACCATGTACCCCAGCAGCAGCAGGAAGTCCCAAGCAGTGTGCGTGTGCCCAACCTGAAATGGTCAGGCAAATGCTGTCCTGTCCGCTGGTGGTCAGGTCTTGGCCAGAAGGGAGTCAAGCTGTGCCCCATAAAGTGAATAACTTGCAAGGGGTGAAGTTTCGACTTGGCAGGGTTGACCAGAAGGCCCAAGGCCGAGGTCTGGAGGGCCATATCCCTGGACCGCTCCACCTCCTCCTTGGGGGAACCAGTGATCAGCCAGTCATTCAGGTAAGGGTATACCCAGACCCCTCAGTGCCACAGGAACACTACCGCCACTGCTATGCACTTAGTAAAGACCCTGGGGGCTAAGGAGAGGCCGAATGGCATGGCACGGAACCTATACGGGATCCCTTGCAAACGGAACCGAAGAAACTGTTGGGTGGGACGGACAGATCGGGATGTGGAATAAGGCATCCTGGAGATCCAGAGAGCAAAACCGCTTTGTCCCACTCAAGGGATGGTATGATTTGGTTCAGAGTGACCATACAGAATTTGTGCTTTCTCAAATACCGATCGAAATTGTGAAGCTCCAGTATGGGGTGCCAATCCCTCCCCGCCCCCCCTCGTCAACCATTTTGGAACCAGAAAATGTCTGGAGACAAACCCCAGACTGGCTTTGGAGTCCAGGATGAGGGCCATAGTGTCCTTTTGAAGAAGTTGGGCGATGTCCTCCCAAAGGGCAGACATGTCCATGGAAACCACGTATTCCCAAGGAGTACAGGCTCAGCTGGGTGGGAGAGCCTCAAGGTCGAGAGACAGAACAAGTTGACTGCCAAGGGAGCCCCGGCTCCTTGGCCTCCGGACTTCTTGGGGACAGAATTAAATGGCTTAGGTTTGGGCCTGGTGTTACCCTGCTTGGGGATGCGGCGGTCTGGATGGCGGCACCAAGTAGGGTCGAAATTTAAAGGGCATTTCTGGCCCTTAATGTACTTCTGTGAGGGCGTAACCGAGTCCAAAGTGGCATTGGACTTCTTGATGCAGATGACGTGACCATCTACACCTGGCCCTAACAGGTTGATACCCAAGAAGGTGATGTCCGCCAACTTGTGCTAGGTATCCGCCATAAAGGTCGAGACCCTTAGCCATGCCAGGTGTCTCATAGTGACCACAGTGGCCAAGGACATGGGTGCAGGAGCCGCCAATGTCCAGAGTCACCTGGAGCTGTTCCTTGGCCACTGAACATCTCTGGTCCCCAAACCATCTTAATCACCAGCTGCAAATCTGCAGGAATGCAGGGAATAACTTGGCCCAAAGCTCCCAAGACAGCATGGGAAACTTTGACCATCATGGCAGCCGAACTGGCCTGCCGAAATCCCAGGGATGAAGCAGTGTAGGCCTTGCTCGCCACATGGATCCAGTTTTTCCAATTCCTTGTCAAGGGTCTTGATGTCCCATACGTTGCCCGTGCGCTGGAACAGTCAGCTACCAAACCTTCGGCTGAAGGATAATTGGTGAACCCAAGACCCTTTGGGGACTGCATTCTTGCAGACCATACGGGCCAACGCACAGGACAAGAGGCAGGACGTTGCCACGCTCAAAGGTGAGACCAAGAATGGCCTCCACGACAGGGAATGCAACCCCACAGGAATCATCCCTGTCCAGAATCACGGTAAGGTGGTACTTGGCCTGCTTCTGGATCGGTTCTAATGGGATCTGATAGACTCAGATCAACCAGAACAGGGTCCAAAGGAAACCGGCCTGTGCTCCACAGTAAGTTCCTTGAAGGACTCCCATTTGAAGGCTCGAGTCCAAAGGCAGTGCATGGAAGAGGCCTCGGAGGCAGAGGACTCCTCAAACACCGCCCTCGACCCCGGCTCCCCATGGACAACTCATGGCTCATCCGAGTGAGCAATCTGCACCGAGAGCCTGCCAAGGAGTCAAGAAGCCTTGGACGGGGCCCTGTGCAAGGGATGCAGAGGCGGAAGGTCCACCCACATGGGTGGGAAACTTGCCGTTGGCTTGGCCAGGGGAACCAGCACAGGCCACGGTGAGGGCGACCTGGGGAGTGCTGGGGGCTACAGTGGAGCACGGTCATAGCCAAGAATCTACACTGTTGCCAAACAAGCTCCTCATATCGGCATCGCAATTTACGGCAGAGTTTCTCCTCGACAGAGGACGAGGAGCGCCAACAGCGCTTCTTGACCGACAGTCAAGAGCGGAAATGCTGGGAGTCCAGAGATCTCGACCGATGATGGGCAGGTCACTGGGGAGGAGACACAGGGGAAAGCGCCAGGCAAAGTGGAACCTCCAAGGGGTTGATCCCCGAGGTGAGACTGCCAAATCAGCCAGCTTATCCAGCCCCTCTTGCGAGAGGGCCGCAAGGACTGGAGTCTGAGAAAGGGAATCATCCCCATCATCCTCTGACAATGGGTTGACAGGGTAGAGAAAGATCTTGACCAGCTGGTTGGTCTGCGTCTCTAGTGGCAAGCCCTAAGGGGATGCCGAGGGGCCAGCAGCGTGGACCTGGATGGACTACAGAAGTGTCAGTCAAGGCAGAAGGCTCGAGCCAGATGCAAAATCATGGAAATAACATGTGCAAGCCTGCTACCGATCCCATGACCTACGATGGGGCTTAAAGGCCCGTGCACACATAGTCCATTGGGAAAGGCCCTCCCCGAGAGTAGGTAGGAATGACAAGTCCTGGAAAGCTCCAGTAAACAAAGTGCCCAAGCCCACAGAGAGTAAAGTGGCAGATGAAGCTGTGCCTGAAGCAGCCTGGGCCGCAGCCTTTTCAAAGTCAGCAATTTGTGCCACTGATCTGGCCACCGAAGAAAACGCTTCATGGGCATCTCTGGACCAAACGGGAGGGTCCCCTTCATCAGGGAGTCCTAAAAGAAAGTGGGCATAGTGGTCTTGCAACAAGCAGGGCTGAAGGGACCAGCACAGGCTGCAATGTGGATCATGTGGGCCCCAAGTCAAGAGACACATGAGACATGCGGATCGGTGTGCAACATTTTCTTGGAACAAGCGGAACACCACTTGAACCCCGGACCCATTTTATGGTCGGCACATTCCATATGTAGGGGAAAAAAGGAGTATAAGCCCAGATGCAAACTAGCACTCGCCAACGGCTCGAAGACCTGAAGTGTTGGCCTATACCACGTACAGGAGCGGCAAAGGAAGAGACCAAATGCTTCCAGCAGAAAAGAAGATCGGACGTCAAGGGGCAGTGCCAAGGAGGATACCACCCGGGTGAGTGGGAGCAGTTTAGCTTGAAGACCTTTAGGTGAATTTTAAAGGGGGGGAAAGGACTGCCAAAAGTGTGTATATGCACCATATCCACGAAACTAGAAAATAAATTTAAACAAGATTACTAGGAAACTAGCCTGTAGTCAATCAATCTGGCAGTATCCCTGCATGCCCAGCAGTGGACATCCATAACCGAGTTGAGCAATGAGAGCTTGAATTGTACAATTTTGGATATCGCATCTGTTAAACTCAGCCAGCTGCTGGACTGCCGGCACAGTGGTAGTGCAACCGCTTGCAATGCTTGCAACCTGGGTTTGAGAACGAGCCCGGGGAGCTGGAGGGTAGCCGGGGGGGGAGGATTGCGCGCCCAAGGGGTGCCCTCATCCTCTGGCAAGAGAGGGGTGCCGCTCCCACCAAGATGCAACCACATGGGTGCACACGGGTGGAGGTGCAGCAGAAAGCGCCATGTGGAAGGGGAGGATGTCAGCTGGGGTCGGGAGCAGTGTCGCATCTCAGCGTGCGCATGCCTCCACGGACCTCCTTGGTCGCCGACGTCCTCAGGGATACCAGGAGAAAATGACCCCACAGTTCCTCCTGGCAATGGGCCCCGGTGGAGGTGTGGTCCAGTCCTGCCTCACTCGGAGGCCCGACACATACAGAGTAAGTGCGGAGGCAGCTGGACCTACCACTTCCCCGTCCGGGGGGGGGGGCAGAGTGATCCGTGGCAGGATGGGGGCTGAAGACAGAGTCCGGGGCTTAGGCTGACCCCTGCCACAGAGGGTCCCTGTGGAAAGGAGGACTGCGGAAAGGGGCCGTGAGCATTAAAAAATTAAAACCCAGCCAGTTGCCAGTTCTGCTGCACTTCTGATACTGGACACAAATCACGCGATGTACTGCACACACCAGTTACAAATCGGGGCAACTCCGCACTTACATTTTTTTTTTGGCATCATATTATTTCTGCCACCTTACTGGCCCCTGGCCTGCCACTCCTTCCGGCTGCACATGACCCTGACCCCTTCCTACTCACCAGATGCTTAGCCGACCCAGGGGTGGCCCAAGCGTAACCCTCGCTGGATGGGTCCCTCTCTTCCAAGGGGGAAGGCGCCAGGAAGGGGATACCAGTGCGCTTTCTGATCAGTCTCTGGGTGCTGCTGAGGCAGATTCCGGGGCGTCGGGGCATCTGAGGCGGCGGGGGGTCGGCAGCCATCATCCGGCAGACCAGGCAGCCTTTTTTCCACTTTTTTTCCCTGTGGGGAGTGACGTCTGACGTCAAGGCATACGCAGACGTCTGTCACCCCCCCCTTGGACACCGAGCCCCGGCTGTATTGCTGCACTCCCAGCCTCCGCCAGGAGTCAGCCTACGTCGGTGCGCATCCCCTGCCCTCCCCCCGGAGAAGGAGAGCTGTCCCCAGACGCCCATCTTTTTCGCTCCGCCGCCCTCCTGCAACCCAAGTCCGGCCTCAACCCGGTCACCGTGTCACGACGGAAATTCAACCGCTGCACCAACGGGCCGGTCACTCCGCACTTACATTTAGGGGTTTTCAACACGGACATTCCCCATTAATATTCACAGTATGAAGGAGAGACTGCGGCAGTAGTAATATCTGGAAAACCGGATTTGAGCATTGAGATACTTTTGACTGGACCCACATGCACAGTGTACGGAGTTATTGCAGTATAGAAGCTTTCAGCGCCACATAGGTCCCTCTGCAAGGTATTTAAACAGTCTGAGTACAAGGTTTTAGTATTAAAACCGTTCCGAACCCCTCCAGACTTCTTTGGACTGCTAAATATATAAAGTGTATATTCTTAGGTGTCTGAACCAATATGGGGAAGGACCAATTACATTTTCAGTTTTAACAAATGTAACAGTTCACGCTTTGCAACGGAAAATTGATATGCATACAAAATCAGTGTGTATTAGCAATCTGTTACAAAACATGTATCCCAAATGATATACAGTATCAGTTTATGTTGTGCTTATCAAAAATAGACCCCAAGTTAACTAAGAAAAACAGGTTACTCACCTGTAACGGTAGTTCTAGGGGTGGTATATGTTGTTCATCCACACTGTCTGGCATTGTCCCTTTCCCCTTTAAATCTTGACAGAAGGCTTCAAGCTGGCTCCTCCCACCCACCCGGGAGGTATATACCTCGGCTCCGCCCAATGACGTCAGATCTTAGCCCACTGGAAGCAAGGTTGTGCGCCTTAAGCCGGGGAGGTGGTGGGCGGCAGTGAGATGAACAACACAGCACCACCCTAGAACTACTGCTTACAGGTGAGTAACCTGTTTTTCTAAGAGCGTTGATATGTTGTTCAATCCACACTGTCTGGCAGACTCCTAGCAGTTGTCCGGGAGGAGAGAGGCAAGGCGCACACCCCCTACTTAGGAAAGAGAGATTGGAGAACCGAGGCCCCAAAACCAGCATCTCGGCGTGACTCAAGGTCGATGTGGTAGTGGGAAATGAAGGTGTTTGCTGACTTCCAAGTAGCACCCAGACAGATTTCCTGGATAGGGATGTCCCTGGAAGCTTCCACCGATGCAGCAGTATGGTGGGTAGAATGAGCTCTTAACCCTCTGGGAGGCTCCTTGCCCGCCAACTCATAACACAGACCTATGCATGATGTGATCCATCTTGCAATAGTCCGTTTGACTGCAGGTCTGCCAGAAGCGGCTTCAGTGTAGGTGACAAACAGCTGGCGAACCTCTCCCCGAATTTCCGCCATCCTCTCCTTGTAGTAGGAGAGAGCACGTCTGAGGTCCAGAGTATGGAGCCTGTACTCGGCATCCGAGGTGTAATTAGGGTAATATACTGGCAGGGTCAACACCTGGTTAAGGTGAAACTGACACCACCTTCGGAAGGAATTTCGGTTGGGGGCGCAGGACAACTTTATCCCTATGAAAGGCCAGATAAGGGGAGTCCACCGAGAGCGCCTGGAGCTCCTCTGTCCTTCTGGCTGATGTGATAGCCACCAGGAAAGCAGTCTTCCACAAGTGTGACAGTTCGCACCTGTGCATGGGTTCGAATGGCTTGCCCATGAGCTTTGCCAAAACCAGCAAGAGATCCCACAGAGGTGGAGGTTCACGCACCGGAGGGTATATGTGATCCAGGCCTTTGAAAAAGCTCCCGAACACTGTCTCCTGTGCCAATGTCGGCTGACCGGCCCACGCCCAGTAAGCAGAGATGGCTGCCAGGTGCACCCTAAGGGTCGATGACCGAAGACCCCCTTTAGAAAGAGACCAAAGGTAATCTAGAATGTTAGCCACAGAGCAGGATAAGGGGTCCAGACTCTTTCCCCGACACCAAGTGGAAAACCTTTTCCATTTGAAGGCATAACATTTCCTGGTCGATTCCTTTCAAGATGCCTCCACCACAGTGTAGACATCCTCGGAAAGACCCAGAGCCTGGAACTCTAGCCGCTTAGAAACCAGGCTGTGAGGTGCAGGGATTGAAGGTCAGAGTGGAATACCTTCCCCTGGTTCAATGATATCAGGTCCGGGCATGTACAAAGCCGCTCCGGGGCCCTGCAGCTAAGGCTGAGGAGATCTGGATACCAGAACTGGCGTGGCCAATCTGGGACTACCAGGATCACCTTTGCCTTGTCCCTCCTCACCTTGAGTAACACCTTGTGGATCAAGGGAAATGGAGGGAAGGCGAAGAAGGCCTGGGGTCCACAGCCTCGAGAAGGCATCCCCTTGCAGCGAGCCCTGCTGAGGGGGGAGGGCATGGTACAGCCTCAGCTTGGTGTTCTCCCTGGAGGCGAACAGGTCCACCAACGGTTCGCCCCAACGGGAGAACAGACTGTAAGCTACCTCTGGATGGAGAGACCACTCGTGGGATGTCTGGCCTATATGGCTGAGAGCATCCGCCAGCTGGTTAGAGACACCTGCCACATGGATGGCCAGGAGGTCTGCCTCCAGCCGGCTGATGAAGGTCCAGATCCAGAGCGCCTCCCTGCATAGCAGACGGGAGTGCGTGCCGCCCTGTTTGTTGAGGTAGTACATGGTCGTGGTATTGTCCATCTGGACTTGAACCACTTGACCCCGGAGCTGAGCAGCAAAAGCTGACAGTGCCAGTCTGACTGCTCTGAGCTCCAACAGGTTGATGTGGCAACGGGACTCCGAGGGTCCAGAACCCGTGGGCTCTGTGGTCCCCCATGTGGGCTCCCCAGCCCATGAGAGAGGCATCGGTCATAAGGACGACATCTGCTTGGGGCGACAAACGGGATCCTTTCCCGCAAATGACTCGGGATGGTCCTACATTGGAGAGCGTCCCACATCCTCTGGGTGACAGTGACCAGCTGGTCGAAAAGACCCTGACGCTGAGACCACTGAGCGGCCAGCTCCCATTGAAAGGAGGCGCATGTGCAATCTGGCCCAACGGACCACTGAGGTGCACGCCGCCATGTAACCCAGAAGGCGCAGGAAGTCCCGGGCAGGGCGCAAGTGCCCAACCAAAAATGATTGGGCAAAGGAGGAAAGAACCTCCGCCCTATCCGCCGGGAGCCGAGCGAGCTCTGGCTTGACGAGAGTCGAGCTCTGCCCTGATAAAGCCCATCACCTGAGAGGGCACGAGTTCTGACTTGGCCTCGTTGATCAAGAGGCCCAGGTGGGAACAGGTTCGGAGGGTCAGGTCCCTGGACCTCTCCACCTCCTGTAGGGAGGAACCCGCCAGGAGCCAATCGTCTAGATAGGGGTATATACGAACCCCTTGACGCCGTAGATGGGCTGCCACCACTGCAATGCATTTGGTGAAGACCCATGGGGCCGATGACAGGCCAAACAGCATGGCTCTAGACTCGTACAGGATCCCTGAAGCGGAGGAACCGCTGGTGGGACGGACGGATTGGGATGTGGTAGAACGCGTCCTGAAGATCCAGTGAACAGAACCACATGTTTCGCTCCAGAGATGGTATGATCTGGTTCCAAGTTACCATCCGGAAGTTCGAGACCAGAGATATTGATTCAGGTCGTGGAGATCTAGGATGGGGCGCCAACCCCCCGTCCGCTTGGGCACCAGGAAATACCTGGACACGAAGCCTGGGTCTGTAGGAGGATCCGGCACTGGAGCTACCGCCTCCTTGTGGAGGAGCTGAGCAATGTCGTCCTGAAGGGCCAACTGAGCGCCAACTGAGATCCTTTCCTCCCGTGGGGCACAAGCTCGGCTGGGGGGGTACTGCTCGAACTCTAGAGGCAGTCCCTGCCTGACCACTTCCAGAACCCACCTGTCCGAAGTGATACCAGACCAGGTGGAAAGTGGCGGAGCTGGCCCCCCGGGAGGACCCAGAACTGGCGTGACGGGTGTAGGGGAGGCCACTCCCGACCCGTCACTGTGCAGGCTTGGAGGAGGCACCTGGACCAGCACCTCGGCCTCCTTTGTGGGGCTGTTGGGGACCTTGCTTGGGCCTAGGGCGCTAAGCTTGAGCCTGCTGTTGTTGCTGGCCTCCCTGGAAGGAGGGCTGTTTAACCGCAGGGGAAGAATGCCGAAAGGACTTCTTGCGCTTCTGCTGGTTCTTGCCCGAAGAACCCTTAGCAGAGGTGGCATCTAAGGTGGCATTAGACTGCTGGAGATGACCTGCCACTCCTGGACCGAAAAGGTCGGTGCCAAGGAAGGGCACGTCAGCTGGCTTGTGCTGAGTATCCGCTGAAAAGGAGGATAACCTCAGCCAGGCCCTGCAGCAAGTGGCCACTGAGGCAGCTAGTGAACGAGCACAGGAATCTCCAATGTCCAGAACCGTCTGGAGCTGCTGTTTAGCAACAGCACGGCCCTGGTCATGGACCTGCTTGGTCATGGTCTGCATGTCTGCTGGGAGATGAGGGAGGACTTCATCAAGCGACCCCAGTAGGGCGTGAGAAAAGTGTGCCATAATCACTGCCGAGCTGGCCTGACGAAGGCCCAGGGATGATGCCGCATAGACTTTCCGGGCAGAGTGGCCCATATTTTTGGACTCCTTGTCCGGAAGGCGGTCGGAATCCACAGAGCTGCCCGTGCGCTGAAACACTGAGGCAGTCACAAGGCTCTCGGCCGAGGGATGCTCAGTGAAGCCCGCCAAGGAGCCCATGGGCACCACGTACTTGCAAGTCATACGGGCAGACGGAGCCGGGCAAGAGGCAGGGCGCTGCCAAAGATCAAGGGCCCGGCCAACTATGGCTTCAGCCACTGGAAAGGCCTCTGTCGGGGTATCTCCCCTCTTAAGAATATCCGTGAGAGGATATTCCTCCTTTTGTATAGGCTGCAAAGGCATACCCGTGGACTCAGAAATGAGTCGAAGGATCCCTGGAAGGAAGAAGGACCTTCCTCCAGGCCTGTCACTGACAGCTCATCATCGGGGTGTGAGTGAAGGCCAGTAGTATCCGAATCCGAGGAATCAGGATACAGGGGTCTCCCACCTATGTCCCCCTTGATGCGCCTAGGGCACTCAGGAGCAACAGTAATGGACAACCTATGGGGCAAGCTCGTAGTTGTCAGATCCTCCTTAGAGGGAGCCCCTCCCTGAGGCTGTTTAGGTGGTGGTTCCACCAAAATAGGTGGGGAGCCCGTAACAGGCCGACCAGAAACACGTGCCGGTCCCACCGGAGGGAGAACTGGAGTCCTCGATACCGAGGGAGTCAGTGTCAGCCGAAGAGGCTGGGGCCAAGTAATGGCCGGTACTGCCGGAGTAGACGGCTTTTGACTGGTCAAAAGTAGCTGCTGCCACATGAGGTCCTCATAACGTCGACGGAGCTTCCGTCTAAGCCTCTCCTCGTCCGTGGAGGATGAGGAACGGTGGTGGCGCCTCTTCCGGGAGTGTTTATAACCCTTTTTCGGCTTTTCGACCGACGGGATCCTACTCCTCGATCGAGACTGACGGCGTCTGCTCTGTCAATCGGGAGAAGCTGGATCTGGCGAAAACCGAGGTTCCGGCTCTTGTCTCTCGATCGGGATGCCCGAAGGACGGGTCTCCTTGTCGGGGAAGGAGACAATGGGAGTCCTCACCAAGGAGTCGGCGACAGGCGTTGGCAACAACAGCTCGATCGGGTCGAGAGAAATCTCGGCCGGTTCTTCCGTATCCTCGGCTTCAGTGCCCTGGCCTGACAGAAGATCCAAGAAGCCGGCAACCGAGGAAGCGATCTCGACCAAGGCAGAGACCGCCTGCTCCTGAGTATCGGACTGCTCTCGGTCCCAGGAATATCTTCTTCGGCTAGAAGAAGATGATTTGGGGTCCTTGTCCTTTTTCTTGGAGCGGGAGGAGTGCGAGCCCGAAGGCACCTCACCCTTGGTAGAGAGAGACTGGCACAACTCCCGAAAGGACCCCGTGAAGGTGGAGCCCAGGTTGAGCGGGACGAAAAAACTTCGGTTGGCCGAAGCTTGGGCAGCTTCCTCCTCGAAAGCCGCCATCTATTCGAGCTGCTCGGCAGATCCCGCAGCCGCGGAAACCGCCCACCTGACCTCCTTCGATTTCACCGGTGGATTGCGAAGCTCCAGTCTCCCCAGCTTAAGGCGCGCCTTGCAGTCCTCCAGGATGGTGGGATGGAAGGCCAAACAGATGGTGCAAGCCGAAGTATCATGCACAGTGCCTAGGCAATAAACACACGAGAGGTGGGGATCGGTGCAAGACATTTTCTGTCCACAAGGACACTGGAGAAACCCGGGGGACGACTTGTGCTCCATATCCGAATTGTTCGGATCCAAGTCGTAAACTCTAGCGAGTTTTAAAGAGAGTAAGTGCAGCGAAAACAGTCGATTAGACTCCAGGGCCTATGGTACTTGCAAAGTAGCACGAGGGAACCTGTATCTTCCAGCGGAAAGGAAGATCTGACGTCATGCGGCGAAGCCAAGCTATATACCAACCGGGTGGGTGGGAGGAGCCAGCTTGAAGACTTCCGGCAAGATTTAAAGGGGAAAGGGACAATGCCAGACAGTGTGGATGAATAACATATCCACGCTCCTAGAATACTACTTTATTCACAAGCTTAAGAAAAATGGACAATTGTTTTTTGTTTTTTTAATACTTGTTAAATATTGAATCAAATCAGATTGTACTTACTCCCTTGCAGTAGTTCCTGTACACTTTCTAAAGCACCAGATCCTTTCATTTCCAAGCACTGAGACAGGCAGGAGAGTGCTTTGCTGCGAACAGTGGGTGCTTTGTCTGAACATCGGCCGAAAATCATGACCTGTATCAGGAATCGGTGCTGCAGGTACCTCTGTTGCTCTTGAGGCAGTGAACTACCCGGTTCCCTCTCTGGTAACTCTAACAAAGCTATGGCCACATCCAATGCAAACACTCTGTAAGAAATCTGCAAATGCCTTAAGTTAACAAACTAGAAATCTGTATGAGAACTCTCCATCCAACTTCTGGCAAGTCCCCCATTCTAAAACTGGTAATGGCAAGCACAGGCAATGAAAACCCTCATGGATGATCAACATCTTCTCCTGTATGGATTACATTGGCGTGCAGAACTGTTTCATCTGAAGATGGGGAACTCTTGGGGGAACAATACGTTGGAGCTTGGGGGACTAGGGTAAGCCCCCGAGAAGGCAGGTGATAAGGCGGGGGGAAGGGGAAGATGGGGCGACCAAGGTAGCTGGCACATGGAGCAGTAGCTGCAATTTGAAAAAGAAATACAGATGGGGATCTCCAGAAACTCAATGTTCATTGCAAAACCATAAGATAACTGCCCATTTACAAGATAAGAAGCCCACCAATGATCTTCAGGAGTCTTGGGTAGTCTCTCCACCCTGCTTTGCCAATGAATTTGTGCCTTCAAAGGAACTCACAGCTCCAAACGTGAAATGGTGACAAGACTCTTTGCATTCGCTGAATTACAGACATTGACTGGCAATCACAGCGTCCTTATTTTGCTTGCACTTAATCCTAGTGTCTTCTAGTGACAGAGATACCATAAAACTCTTCTACATGAGTTCAGCTAAATTTAAACCCAGTTATACAAACCCCCTTACTTTGCACTTAGGAGGCTCTGAATTTTGAACAGGTTATTCCATTTCTACCAAAGTCTTGAATTTTGTGAAACTCACATAATACATGCGTATCACAACAACAAAATCTGGAGTGCTGTGCCAGCATGTAGGCTGCTAACACAAAAGGGGTAGATAAAATACACTAATTCCTACTGTGCTACAGGAAAAGATACGACCACTTTCATACAATTCAAATATGTAGAAGCAACCTCCAGGACATTACTGTAACAACTACTGTGGGGTGTGAAGGGGTGCTTCACTGAGGAAATAATTCTTTCATACAGCTGTTTAAATTCTTGCTCATAATGATCGTTTATTAGCTTTTAAAAGTGAATAAAAGATCATGAACAAAAATTTAAAAGTTGCAATAAAATATTTCTTCAGTGAAGCACCCCCCCACCCCAAGCAGCAGTTAAATAAAATACACACTGAAAATAGAAAATAAAGTCATAATTGCTGTCCTAAGCATAGGCCTTCCTCAAGAATTGTTTCAAAAGAAATAGTAAACTATGCTTACTTTTTTCATTCTAGATAATTCCTGAAAATCTATGGTTGGATAATTTACCTCTGAGGCTGGAAGATTAGAAGGTTATGGGTTCTAGCCCCACGCCAGATACTTGGGGTAATACCCATAACTGACACTGCAGAATGAGAGGGGTGCTGCACTGTTGGGTGCCATCCTTTGGATGGGACGATACACGGAGGTCCCTTCTGACCATCTGTGGTCACTGTCCCGGTTGAAGTAAAAGATTTCATGACACTTGTCGAAGAAGAGCGGAGGAGGTTCCAACATTTTGCCATCAATAAAATGGGTCCATGTAACCCCAGGATGCACCCGGAAACAAGCTGCCACAGCTTAGTGTGCGTTTCCAGATCAAAAATTACAATTAAATTCCCAAAGACTTACAGTCGAATAGTCAGTCCTAATTTTATTTTCTATTTTTAGGTTGCTTTCAATATTGCCCTGTCCTCGTGCCACTCACGCAACCCGGGTTCAGTGACCGACTCTGGATGCTGGGGGTCAGCCAGGGGTAGGAGAGGGATCGAGCGCCCAACGGCGGCGCTCCCTCTCCAGGAAGGGTTGCAAGCTAGCCCAGGCACGTTACTGCCATCTTCTGGGTGAACCTGGGTACTGGCAGTGCAGATAAGGAAGCAGAGAAGAAAAAAGAGAGGGGATGACATCGGCCAAGGGCCCCAAGTGGGGACGCGTCTCAGCGCACCTCTGCTTCACTGGCCCTCCTCGAGTGCCGTCAGCAGGAGAGGACATAGAACAAAGGAAAGACACTCCGCAGCTGGTCCGGGCGACAAACTACCGCACCACACTTCCACAAAGGGACCAAGGCAACTCCGCTGCCACACACACACTCTCCTGAAGTTGGAGAGAGTATAGAAATCTTCCTTCACTTCCACCGGAAAAGTTTAACAGGAGTCTCTAGAAATTAATGGAGTGGTGTAGTCTAGAGCAGACGCCTCGCCCTAGTGGTAGAATGCGAGTGCTTGGGGCTCTGAGAGAGTGGACCACCTGGGGGAGAGATAGGAGCAAAAAAATAGAAGTAAAAAAAAAAAAAAGGAAAAAAAATACTGCCCTGTCACTTTAGATGCATTGCAGCAATATATTGAATAGGGACATATAATAATAATAATAATATTATTAATAATCAAAAATGGACATACCATTGAGTTAGGAACTCATTTATAATGGTTTCTAATATCAACAGATCGTGTTACAGCTTGGACAAGGTAATTTAATGCAGACAAGGTACAGTTTATGCATAATAACTAGAGTACAAGCACAGATTTTCAGCAGAATTTCAACAATATTTGTCTGCCCCCACACAAAAAAAAAAAAACACAGCCTGCCTTTTTTTAATGAGCCTTTTAACAAATAAATGGGTATCTCGAACCGATCTTTAGATGGGAAGGGCTATTTAGCCATCAGTTGCAACTGTTAAGTCAACTCAAGAGCATTTTTTTGAAGAAACAAAACGTAACATAGAAACACAGACTGTGCCAGAAAAAAAAAAAAAAAAACTGTCCATTCGGTCTGCCTGAATGGGTATCTCTACCTCAACCCCTGGGCTAATGTCTTGGTGGGGTTTCCACCCCGCACCTCCACCTGAATTCCCTACCTACTTAATTCCCTTGGTGAGAAAATCAGTCCCTGTACCTCGTCCCAACCGTGCCGGACCCCATTTATCACCCCTGCCCCAAGTCTCTGCCGGCAGACTGTTCCATGGCTCAACCACTCTCTCTGTGAAGTAGAACTTCCTCACATCTCTCCTCCGCTACTCCCACCAGTTTCCACTCATGCCCCCTCATTACTGCCACCCTATTCCTACTGAATAGTTTCTCACTGTTCACTCTGCTTACTCCCCTATTTATTTCCCTAGGAACAAGTAGGTCTCCATCATGTTGCCCCTCTTTCTTCTGCCGCTAGCAATTGCATGTTCAGGGCCAGTACGCATTCCTCATAAGCTCTGCACTGCTGGCCCGAGCCAGCCTGGTGACCCTTCGCTGCACTGACTCCAGCCTATCACTCTCCTTTTTCAGATATGGACTCCAGAACTGGGTGCAGTACTTCAAATGGGGGCTCACCAGTGACCCATACAGGGGTAATATCACTTCCTTTCTCCTACTGTCAGAGCCCCTGACAATACACCCAACATTCCTGTTGCCTTACTGCAGAGGTCTTGTTTGTTTAAGGGAGTCACTGACAAGAACTCTCAGGTTCCAGGGCGCCAGATAAGGGGAGTACTGTCCTATTTTACTCACCTCATTTAAGGGAATACTCTTCAGAAAAGTTTTTTAATGAGTACCAGTACTCGCCCAACTTTCATAAATGCGCCACACTCCATAGAATAGTGCTTCATAACATAACTGGCAATTCAAAAGGAGCACTTTTTTCCAGATTTACAGCACTCGTACATATCCCTATTTTGTTTGACTCATCGTATTTTAAAACTGAACTGGTGAGTAAAGTATTCCCACCTGCTAACATTATCTGAAGCCTTATTGGCACCCGACAAGTTCTTATCTACAAAGAAACCACGTTGTTTTTAAAAATGTACTCCTCACTCCACTTCATCCAGACATTTGTATGCATCTGAATGTGGTTTTACTCACCTCACTTTCAAAATAAGGAGTACAGTATTCATCCCAAAATATCTTATCTAGAGCAGGGTTTTAAATAATTGATTAGCAGTTTTTTTCTTGGGACAATACTAACTGTACAGAAAGTATTTATATAGGTTTTCTAGAAGTGTTATGTTTGTTAGACACAGTGAGGCAGGTGCTATGCATTTTCACAGTGTTATAGAACTTTTATGAGCAAAACGCTAATCAATTTTTAGAGTTAAATAAAACCCTGTAGAGCCCTGCCAGGTTCCTTTTCTTAGCTGTTGGCCAGCCTCACCGCCCCATCCTGTACTCTATCCTTGAGTTCCTCATCCCTGCGTGCATTACCTTGCACTTTTTGCAGCCGAATTTCAACTGCCATACTTCAGACCATCTTTAGAGTCCATCCAGAACCCTCTGTAACTTTCTCACCCCCTCTTATCTACTCTGCCACATAGCTTTGTGTTGTTTCCAAAGAGACACATCCTGCTCTGTATACCTTCCCCTAAGTTGGTAATAAACACGTTAAAAAGGACAGGCCCAAGACAGACTCCTGGACCACTCCATTAGTGAGCCTTCTGTCCCTCCATCTGCCCCATTAACCACCACCCTCTGTTGCGTCCCCCATGCCAACTCCTCACCCACCGGACCAACTTCTTTCCTACTTCCAAGTCCTCCAACCTCTTCAGCAGCCTCTTCTGTGGCGCAGAGTGGAATGCTTTGCTGAAATCCAAGTACAGTACATCCACTGTGGGGGTGGGGGGGGGCAAGGGACACCAGCTACCTAACCACCCTGGAGAAGTTTCTTTACTGGGCGACGATGCTACAGGAGCAAAATGGGGTGACCTTGAGGGACTACCAGGTGTTGCAGGGTGACAGCCACCATGAAATGCTACAGTTACAGACACTCTGGGGAAAAGGAGGCTCAGGTGCCCTTCTCAGAAGAGGAGGAGTGGAATGGCCTATGGCAAATGGACTGGAAGGTAACCTCATCGCCAGGGTGAAGGGAGTTCTGGTGGAAGTGCCATATACGTTATTTCCACACTCCATCAATCACCAAACATTTCAGACCAAACTCTAGCAATTTAGGCTGGAGAGAGTAAGGACAGCCTGGAACACACTTCCACATATTCTGGGACTGGCCGTGACACCAGAGCTATTGGAGGATGGTCTATGATGCACTCTCCAGTATATGGGATGGGCATCCCATACTCGTTTAAGCACATGGTACTCTGGGTGAGAGTCCCTAGACTGAGAGACAATAACACGCAGGGCCTATTCAGAGCACAAAGGTCTGGCTTCAAAAGGTACATGAAATGTACCAAATGTAGCTGATCACTGCATCCCTGAAACTAACCACAGACAAGCTTGAAATCCTTTGTGTAAACTGGCACAGGCACAAGGAGTGTCATCTAAGGAAGCGGAGGAGGTGGAAGAAAGACCCCATGGAATAAAATGACAGACTGGACACCCCCTGACACACACAGGGGAAGCTATATGTGTAGGGCACCTGTGGCACAGCTCGGGGGGGGGGGTTTGTCTGGTTCGACATATTTGTTACACATGAAGGAGTCTAGGGTTTATAATTATGGTTCTTGTTTTGTGTTCCAGAAAGTTAAGTCTGGTACTTAGTTTTTCCTCAGATAGCTAGTGGACTCCGAATAACAAGCTGTGTGCTCTAACTACTGTATTGACAACATCCAGAAGACACACAGTAGAAGCTGAAAATAAAGTTAATTACATAACAGCCTATAAACATCTGTAACAAGATTCCAGAGATCTAAATGACTAATTTCCATCCTGTGTTGTATTCCAATAAAGAGGAATTTAAAAAAAAAAAAGTACATCTATCACACCTGCCTATGATGAACTGCCCTTCCGGCCCAATCAAAGAACACTATCGGGTTGATACCTCCCCGTCAGGAACCAGTGTTTACTAGCCTGCAGCCCACTGTCTTCCAAGTAGGTCACCAGGCTTGCCTTGACCAGTAAAAATATTACTTTAAAACAGTGGCCTTGCTTTAGAAAAATGTCCCAAAAATGCAAACCACCACACACCCAGGTCCCGTCTGCCTTTGCTGGTGGTTGTTCTGACGGACATTAAAAATCCCATGGCGCTTCTTGAAAAGAGCAGAGGAACTGCAACAGGCTGGCAGTGCTGCAGCATGCTGCTCTGACTGAGCAACTAAGAGCAGAAATCATTTCCAAGTGTTTTCCCCATAAACAACAAAACAGAACGTCCCTCTCTATCCCCCCACTGGTGTGTGTGATGCAGGCCGAGATGGCCTATTGAGACAGGAAGTCCTCCTGTCTCAGAGTTGCACCAAGTCCTTGTGAGGGCTCTTGTAAGGGCAATTCAGAGCCAAGAAACAGCTGCTTAGTGTTGTTAGTGCCCTGATGCACTTTTAATTTGATTTCTAAGTTTAAATCAGACCTTTGGGACCCTAGGCAAAACCAGAAGTTGGCGGTCGAGCACATTCATTTTTCGCAAGGTTAAAATCTGACTGCCACGTGTGAGCGTCGGTGAGCACTGGGCAGAGGAAACCCTGGCAGAGGCAGTGTCTGCCAGTGTCAGCCAGAGGCCAGGAATCTTTCCATATTAACAGTGGGTTGGAACTGGAGTTTAGTTGTGACCAGAACACTACAGCCTGCTTTCACTAACCAACTTCCCAACAAATAATGAGTTTTGTAAGGAAGTATACAAGTGATGGTCGGATGGAAAAGAAAAACAAAAACAAATTTAATGTGCAGCAAGTGCAAAAACACAGCTGAGTTGGGAAAAGAATTTGTTTCTTTAAAAGGGGAACTAACCAGACTAGAACAAATCCATGAATTAGAAAGATATACGAGGTGCGAGGCGAGGAAAGTATTGAAACAAGGATGGTGAAGAGTCAACAGACTGTAATATCCTAAATGTTGATCCTGAACAGGGTGGGCAGTCTGATCAAAGTAACAAGAAACAGCTAATGCCAACTTCATAGAAATGGTCCAACAGAACGTGGTAGGGGATAAAAGAAAAAGGAATAACAGTCTCGGAAGTAATCAAGGCAAAAATTAATATGGTGAAACAGAATGGACTCGGGTTCAAGGGAGGAGTACAAAATGAAGCAGGGTGGCCAATTTCCATTTAGTACAGTTATCCAACAGATTTTCTACATTTGAAAATAAGGTCAATAATGACCATATTTATTAATTCATTCTTTTGATAACTAGAAAGACCCACTAAGCATAAGTGTCTGTTTTCAGGGGTGACCCGGGAGCACTGGGGAGGTTAAGTAACTTGCTCAGTCACAAAGTATGCAGGAGGTGGTTGTGGAAATCAAACTCAGGTTTGCTGGATGTACCAAGCTCATTCACAGCTTGTTACTCTAACTTCTAGACTATACTGCTAGCCCATACAACACACACAAACAAAGCAGGTTGTGAAGCAAACACAAACGTGACCAACAAGCCCTTCAATGCAGTTACTGCAGGGACGATGTTGGCAAGAGATAAGCCACAGTGGCAAAAGTAGTAGTACTGGGAGGTTCCATATCAAGAGATATACAGACAGAATATATAAAAAGAAAACTACGCAGTTTGCTGCCTCCCAGGAGCAAGCGACGGTGATCTGAAACACAATCTAGAGGGTGCTATTAAAGGGCAGTGGTAAGCAACCTGCGGTTCAACCGCATGTGGGAGTAAACGACATGGGCATGCATTTGGATAGTAACAAATAACGATTTTATGGAAATAGGAAATGTATTGCAGGAAAAGGGCTGCAAATGAATTGTCTCAGAAATACTTCCAGTACCTAGAGCAGGACAAGGAAGCCAAACAGCCTTTGTCAACACCAAATGTTCACCATTTGTACTGGTGTCATAGGGGGTGTGTGGTGCTGATACCAGTGAAAGTGACACTGAAAATTGCTTCAGTGAATGAATCGTATTATTAACATTTAAGAATACAAAGCAGATGTCATGATGGACAGTTTAACTTTCTTGTTTGTTAATATCTGTGGCCCAAATTTTCAACATATCCTTCTCATGACCCCACCTCATGAACAAAAGCAGAGAAAATGTTCAGCTCCTGGCCGAAAGGTGATTTTGTGCAGTGACTGCGAAATCAACTTTCAGGATGCAAAAACACATTTTGGCCAGGATCTGAAAAATGACAGCAGTCACATTCATGAGGTGCTATGAAGAAATTGCTATGTTGAAAATTTGGGGTCAGAATATTGAAAATTACCAAAGTTAGGAGCCTGTGTTTGCAAATTTCAATGCAGGCTCATAACTGTTTTTTTTTTAATATTTCTACACCAAATTTTCAACACAGCCTTCTTATGACCCCACCTAATGAACAAAGATGGAGAAAATGTTCAACTCCTTCCCAAAAGGTGGTATCTCTCCATCTCTTCAAAGCACCAAACAGTGCTTATTTGTGGAGGTCCCACATACGATATCAAAGGCAACTTGGCTGGCAAGCAACATAATTTAATACCATTTAGACACTTATCAAAACTGTGTTGAGTGTTCCAGCTCTGTACTGTGGAAAATCTTGTTTTCTCAAACTTGTGATGAATTCTGCAGTTTAACTTGGGCTACAACTTTGCAAACCGCCTTGCTATGTTTGCTTCACAGACTGCTCAGCTCTTGTGGGTCTTCAGTGGGATGATTACTCGTATTCATTGTGCACCAGAATCTTGTATTTTGTTAGTACAAGAACCCTGATGTTCCTTATATGGACTGCTTTACATAATAGTTTCGGCTGTGAACAGCAGCTTCCACTAATGCAGTAAAAATAGTGAAATTACTGATGATTAAGAACGTGTAATAGTGTCCAAGAAGAGAATTGAGACTGGCAAATTAAGTGTTTACGGTGTCTGAGCATGAGCAGAACTAAGAAAGCAGCATGCCAGACATTCCAGGCTAACAGATCAGCTTGGCTTGCTGGGCAGCACAGATCAAAGGGAATAGCCGATTCCGGATTGGATAGGCTATTCCTTTTGAAGTTCATGCAATCTCCACCCACCAAGCTAAAACTCTGTCATAGTAAGACTGGCTGGTGATTGGAGCGACACTGAATTGGCCCTAACACACTGGGCTGCATTGAATGAACAGCGTCACACCCAACAAAAAGCAGTTCTACTGCAATATGTTCGCTTTGCGCTTGCACGTATGGCGGACATAAAACAATGACTACATGGTTGAGAAGATGGTCCAAAAAGGAGAATCCCCAAATTGTGAGGCAGTGGAATTTTTTTCAGTTGAAACAAAGGGATGTACAGACAGGATGGTCTACATCTAAAGAGAAGGGTATCTGCTATATTACAGGAAAGGCTGAAACAAACGAAAAAAAAATCGACAATACTTTAATGGGTGAAGGGGGGAACAGTAAGACTTTAATATTGTATTGGACTTATCTGGTGAGACTTCAAATGACAAAATAGACAGAAATGTTAAAATCACAGATTCCACAAAAGGCATACGTATGATCTCCAGGAGCACCAAGATAAAGAACAGACACAAAAATCTCAAGTGTCGATCCTAAATGCCAGGAGTATAACAAATAAAATAAACTATCTTGAATTCTTAGTGAGCTCAGGAAACAAAACAAAAAAAAAATCCATTAGCTGGCATCACTGAGACCTGGTGGTCTGATGATGACTAATGGACTACGGCTCTCCAGAGATATACCTCAAAAGAAATAGTAGAGGTAGGAAAGGTGTGTGGCGGGGGGTTGCTATATATAGAGGAGCTGCTTGCTGCCTTCCCTGAAGCCTGAGTGTGGTAGAACGTTTTGCGCTCCCCCAAAATTTTCTGTGATGCCCTTGTTATGTTCAGGCAGGACTTTCCCCCTTCGACAAACTATTTTTCTTTTGCTGCAAGACTTTTTGTACCACAGAAGTCCCCCAGGCACTCTCTAAAACTTTTTTCCCTGAAGCCTGACTGAGGCAGGGCGTTTTGCCCCCTCTCTAAATACCTTTCCAAGGTGCCCTTGTTTTGTTCAGGCAGGACTTTGCCCCCTTCAGCAGAATGTTTTTCATTTTTTGTAAGACTTTTGGGCCACATGACTGTTTGCCTCATCACACTCTGCTGCAATATATTCTTTTTTTTTTTTTTATTTTTAAGTCCAATCTCGAAGTGGAAGCAGGACATTTTGCTCCTTCATAATCTGTCACAGAATTTATTTTTAAGCCTCACTGTTCAGGCTGGACTCCCCCACCCTCCAATTTTCTGCCACAGCTGTTTACAAAACCCTCACTGTGGAGGCAGGACTCCCCCCCCCCCCCAAAAAAAAAGATCTCTAATTTCAAGAGTTGTTCCTTTCTTTTCATCCCTCCCACCCGCCAGGTACTACCCCCCCAAATGCAGTCACGTTTCCCTAGTGCCACGTTGTGTGCCACAAACACAAAAAATGGTGCCACAATGAAAGGAACAGTGAGTACTGGCCTTTCGCAACGCAGATAAACATAGCGCTCAACGGAGATCCTCCCTGGCTGGCTGCCAACTGACTGCTGCATCGTGTACACACAGCACAGTGAAGAAGGAACACAAGCAGCCAATCAGGAGGCATGACTGGGTCACATGCTTCTCTTTTGCATGTGAGGACCCATAAGCTGTCCACGGTGCCGCCTGATTGGAAGTCTTAACTTCTGCAGAGATCTGCCAGCCCCCCAACAGTAAGGCCACTCGCTACACACACACTCCCCGCGCCCCAGCCCAGAATGAAAGGTAAGGGCTGCTACACTCGCTCTCTGCTGCCACCATGACCGCGCAGTCAACTTGCTCAGTGCTGCCACCATGACTGCATGGTTAAATAGTGTACTGCAGTTCAGCATTTCAGCATTTCCACAAGGAGATGCAGAAAGGCAAATTATAGTTCAAGCAGCCTTTCTGCATTTCCACGGAAACGCGGAAAGGCTATATTTCGAGCCCTGATATCCATAGTCCATGTATCCTGGATAAAACTGGATAAATTGGTTAAGCAGTTTAAGTTTGCAGAAGAAAAAAAATTATTAGTAACATTTTCTCACATATTTATGATGGCATATTCTGTGGATGAAGCATCCAGAATTATTTTTTATGGAATTTAATATCTACAATGCACATATCACTACTACTATGAAAGTTTGACTACTTCTAATTCAATCCCATTTAAAGCTGAAAATATGAACTTTTTCAGAAATGACCATGTGGTATAGTAGTTTAAATGTTTCAGCTCTGGTTAAATTTGGATATGCAGTTTTAAAATTAGAGGGAACTAATCAAAATTTGGCAACATGTTTGGCAGGCTATAACGCAGTCCCATTTATAAAGCTAGAAATCTGAAACTATGTGCATGAACAAATGTAGTAATAGCTGTCACAGAGTGGCTCTGTGAGGTTTGAAATTCCAAGGTTAGAAATATGGGGCTAGAGAATTGTTTTTCCTTTTCCTTGCACATATGGGAGTCCCCAGAGAGGAGGCAGTATAGTGCAGTGGTCTGGAGCTCTGAGCTGCAAATCTGGTGATATCCAGCAGACCAGACCTGGGTTTGGGTCCCGCAGCTTCCGCTTGCATACTGTGTGACCCTGAGCGGGTCACTTGACCTCCTTGTGCTCCCAGGTCGCTCCTGTAGAAGAGCTTTCAGCTTAGTGTGCTATACCTGGTTAAACAATAACTTCATTGACTTGATTATACTGAGTGTGGATAAGAGAAAAGGGAGATCCCCGTAGCAAAAAGTAGTAGTGCTTTCCTACTACATATAGAGTTATGGTAGAGACTTAGGTGGGAAAGTATGTTTGGGGACTAAATGGTTGTAAAAGCTGTTTTCAGGCTAGGTGGGTGTTAGTACTTTGGTTCTGGGCTGCTTTAACAGAGTACACTGCGACTATGCGCATGGCTGTGAAGGCATTTAGCCTTCTAATACTGTTTAAATGGAATGACTTTATTCTAAAATTATTAGGGACAGCTCTGAATATCCTCCGGGTGGAGGTTGCTTAATTTTGAGTAGTTCTGAGATTTTCTTAAAGCGAGATTCGGAGTGTTTGGGCATTTTGGAGCCCTGAAATCTAATTACTTGGTTGCAGCTCACTATTAAGTGAAGGCTGGCCACAAGTGGTATTTGTGGTCATTATTAGGGAAATGGGTGATTTTGTTACCCTGAGTTAGTGCAATTAGTAATTGCACTGTTGTGAGACATAAGGCTTATTAGCGCTTTAAAACTTTAACTTTAGACATTTAAAATAAGGAGATTTATTTCTGCTTACCTATTGAAGATGAATTCCCTTTGTTTTGTTTTGGCTTTGAAACCTAGGGTTTTCGGTGTTTGTGGAGCTTTGGAGTTGTGCTTTCAACTGCCAGCGTCCTTGTTTGTTCTAGGAGCCAGCTGGCCATGCACGCCCTTCTTAAGTATTGTTGGGAAGGGGAGGTGCTTTCTTGTCTTGGAAAAAGGAGTTTAAAATGTTCAGAACAGAAATAACTTATCTCTGAGTGAGAGAATAAGTTACTAAATGAGTTTAAAATACATGAGCTTGTTGGAATAAAATAAAGAACTAGAATATAAGATAAAGTAATTAAAAGTTGTAAGTGAAGGTGGAGTTTGAAGGTCACCTGATCCTGGCTGGATATAAAAGGGTGAACCTTTGACTCAGTAGTTTAGATTTGTTAACAGAGATTGTCAGCACAGATGGCTAGAGGTGAGATTCGTCAGAGAGGTGTAAACAGGTGGAGACTTAAATCCTGTTGTAGTGAGCCTAGATGTGTGCTCTAGATGCTGAAAAGTGCTCTATGGAGTTATTTGAAAAACTGTTTTGATTCATGTTCCAAATGGAAGATTTAAAACTGCAGAATATCCTGTGTGAGGTTTATGCCTTTATATTGTCTCACCTAAAGACTTATAAAGAATGAGATGCCAGATGCTCTAATGTTTGCTATCGAAATTGATGTGAAAAATGAGAAAAATACTGTGCCATTCTGATGTTATCCTGATATGAGTGATGTTTGAAAGAAGAATCAATTAAAATTGAAGAAAACTGCAAGAACTGGTGCGACATTTTTCCTTTAACTGCCCACATAAACCTGGGCCCTACCACAATAGCCTGTATACCTGACAATTTTTGTAATATTACAATGAATACTATCGAAGTTATACTAAAATTATAGAAATCCAAATTTTGGCAAAATATTTGACTACCTATAACTCAGATCCCATTAAAGCTTGAGACTTAAAGCATGGCACATACAGTATATGAATTCTATGTGCTGCTCTAAATCCTGATACTACCCACTGGTTAGATCCATGCTAGATTGTTGGGGAAGACTGATATGGAAAAGGGGACAAATAAAGGAAGACACTCTGCTCCAAACAGTGGCCTGAAAATACAGGTTACTCACCTGTAACAGGAGTTCTAGGAATGGTATATGTTGTTCATCCACTTATTGGCAGGTTCCTTGCCGCTTTAAATCTTGCCGGAAGGTCTTCAAGCTGGCTCCTCCCACCCACCCGGGTGGTAAAACTCTCGGCTCCACCCCATGATGCCAGATCTAGCCCGCTGGAAGCCAGGTTGTGCGTCGAAGCCGGGGAGGTCAGGTGGGTCATGTGGATGAACAACACATACCATTCCTAGAACTCCTGTTACAGGTGCGTAACCTGTATTTCTAGGGACATGAATATGTTGCTCATCTACACTTATTGGCAGACTCCTAGCAGTTCTCCGGGAGGAGGGAGGGCAAGGCGCACACCCTCTACTTAGGGAATAAAGACTGGAGAACCGAGGCCCCAAAACCAGCATCCCGGTGTGACCCAAGGTCGATGTGGTAGTGGGTAAATAAGGTATGTGCCGACTTCCAGGTAGGAGCCCTGCAGATATCCTGGATAGGGACATCCCCTGGAAGCAGCCACCGATGCAGCGGTATGGCGGGTGAAATGAGCTCTTATCCCTCTGGGAGGCTCCATGCCCGCCAACCTATTGCAGAGATCTATGCAGGAGGTGACCCACCTGCTCATCATCCGCTTGGCTGCAGGTCTGCCAGGTGCGGCTTCAGTGTAGGTGACAAACAGCTGGCGAACTTCTCCTCGAACTTCAGCCGTATGCTCCTTAAGAAGCG
Organism: Neoceratodus forsteri; assembly: GCA_016271365.2. Lineage (NCBI taxonomy): Eukaryota > Metazoa > Chordata > Ceratodontiformes > Ceratodontidae > Neoceratodus > Neoceratodus forsteri. The sequence continues at coordinate 25,033,345 of JADMNL010000034.1, read as the reverse complement.
AGCGCTCAACTTGGGTCCAATCTGGAGCGTATATTCAGCCTCCGAGGTGTGATTGGGGTAGAACACCGGCAGAGTCAACACCTGGTTAAGGTGAAGCTCCGACACCACCTTCGGAAGGAACTTCGGGTGGGGCGCAGGACAACCTTGTCCCAGTGGAAGACCAGATAGGGAGACTCAAAGGAAGCGCCTGGAGCTCTCCCATCCTCCTGGTTGACGTGATAGCCACCAAGAAGGCGGTCTTCCACAACAGGTAAGAGATATCACACCTATGCATTGGTTCGAATGGCTTGCCCGTGAGCTTAGCCAATACCAGCAGTAGATCCCACGGAGGTGGAGGTTCTCGCACCGGAGGGGAAATGTGATTAAGGCCTTAGAAAAGCACCAGACCACCTTCTCCTGCACCACCGACTGCTTTCCGGCCCACGCCCGGAGGGTAGAGATGGCTGCCAGGTGCACCTTAAGGGTCGTCGACCAAAGCCCTTGTTGAGAAAAGGACCACAGGTAGTCCGGAATGCTTGCCGAGGAACAGGAGCAAGGGTCCTGGTCCTTTCCCAGACACTAAATGGAGGAACTCTTCCATTTGAAGGCAAAGCATTATCTGGTCGACTCCTTACGGGATGCCTCAACAACGTTGAGGACCTCATCGGAAGACCCAAGGCCTGGAATCTAGCCGCTCAGGAACCAGGTCGTCAGGTGCAAGGATTGAAGGTCCGGATGGAATACCTTCCCCTAATGACAGAGATCAGTTCCGGGCAGGCTGGAAGCCACCTCGGGAGCCTGGAGCTGAGACTGAGGAGAACTGGATACCAGAGCTGGCGGAGCCAGTCTGGGGCTACCAGAATCACCTGCCTTGTTCTCCTCAACTTGAGAAGCACCTTGTGGATCAAGGGAATGGGGAAAAGTAGAAGAGCTCGGGGTCCACGGCCTCGAAAAGGCATCCCCCTGCAGCGAGCCCTGCTGAGGGGCGGGCAGGCACAGTCTCAGCTCGCATTCTCCTGAGGCAAAAAGGGTCCGCTGAGCGTGACCCAGTGGGAGAACAGATCTTGTGCTACCTCCGGCAGGAGAGAACCCCTCGTGGAGGCGCCTCCTATCCGGCTTAGGGCGCTAGCCCGCAGGTGATGGAGGCTCCTGCCACGTGAACAGCTAGGAGATCCGCCCCCAAGCTTCGCACAAGACCATATGTGGAGAACCTCCTTGCATAACAGCAAGGAGCGTGTCCGGCCCTGGCAGTTTAGGTAGCACATGGTCGTGGTATTGTCCGTCTGGACCTGAACCACTTGACCCACTAGAAACGGAGTGAAGGCGGAGAGATCTAAGCGGACTGCACGGAGCTCCAGCAGGTTGATACAGCATCGGGACTCCCGAGGGGACCAGAGGCCGTGCGCTCTGTGCTCCTCCGATGGGCACCCCAACCCATTAGAGATGTGTTGGTCGGTAAAGAGACCGTCGGCTCGAGACGAACGAATGGGATGCCCTCCTGCAAATGTGCTGGAATGGTCCACCACTGGACAGCGTTCCACATTTCCTGGGTCACCGTCACCAACTGATCCAATGGATCGAGCATTGTGACTGCTTACTGACCCGTCCCCGATGAAGGGGACGCATGCACCAACAGGCCCAACGGACCACGCTGGTGCAGGACGCCATAGGGCCCAGGAGACGCAGGAGTCCCGTGCAGGGCGCAATTGCCCAACCAGGAATGATTGGGCAGGGAAGAAACTTTCCGTCCCTGTCCACTGGGAGCCGAGCTCTGGCTCTGAAGAGAGTCAAGCTCTGCCCCAATGAGGGGCATCACCTGCTTTGGCACAAGTTCCGGCTCGGCCTCGTCGATAAGGAGGCCAATCCGAGAGCAAGCCTGGAGGGCCAGATCTCTGGACCGCTCCACCTCCGCTCTGGAGGCGGCTGCCAACAGCCAGTCATCCGGGTGGGGGTACACCCGGACCCTTCGGCACCGCAGGAATGCAGACACCACTGCCATGCATTGGTGAAGACCCTGGGAGCTAGAGAAGGGCATGACCCGGAACTCATAAAGGGATCCCTCTGATCTGAAGTGGAGGAATCTCTGATGAGACGGATGGATCGGGATGTGAAAGAACTCGTCCTGGAGGTCCAGGGAACAGAACCCACGCCCCAATTCCAGGGATGGGAAAATCTGAACCAGAGTGACCATCCTGAAGGTCCGAGACCTTGGGGACCTGCTCAAGTCGTGCAGGTCAAGAATGGGGCACCAGCCCCCCGTCCGTTTTGGGACCAGGATTTCCTGGACACAGACCCTGGGTCTGGAGGAGGATCCGCCACCTTCCTGATCACCTCTATCTCGAGGTGCAGGGCAATATCGACTCGGCGGGCCAACAGCGAGGCTTCGGACCACGTGGCCCCACAGGGGGTGACGGCTCGCTCAAAAACCAGGGGCAGGCCCTTACCTACCACCTCCCACGGTCCGTGTGATAGCGGACCAGGCGGAAGGAAGAGGCGGAGCCGTCCCCAAGGGGACCAGGAAAGGAGTGGCGAGGTTGGGCGGCGCCCTCAACCCGGCCACTGGGCAGGCTTGGAGGAGGAGCAGCCGAGGGAGCTCCTGGGCCTTTACCTCCTTGCTTCCCCTTAGAGGAAGCCACTGGCTTGGGTTTGGGATGCCAAGCGCAAGCCTGCTGGCCCTCGTGCTGGTGCTGATGGGCCGGTCGTGCCGCAGGGGCCAAAGGACGAAAGGACTTACGAAGAAGTTGCCAGAGGCCCCTGTCCCTCTGGGAGGAGGTGACAGAGTCCAGAGTGGCGCTGGACTTTTCGATCCACTGGAGGTGTCCCTCCACTCTAGGGTCGAAGAGGTCAATCCCCAGGAAGGGGATGTCCACCAACTTGTGCTGGGTATCCGCCGAGAAGGTGGATATCCTCAGCCACGCCCTCCGGCGCGCGGCCGCTACTGACCTGGCACAGGAATCACCTATGTCCAAAGCAGTCTGAAGCTGCTGCTTAGCCACCGCCCTTCCCCGGTCCCGCACCTGCCAGGCCATGGTCCTCAGGTCGGCCGGGAGATGAGAGATCACCTCATCCAGGGAGCCCATGAGGGCATGGGAGAAGAGTGCCATCAGCGCGGCTGAGCTGGCCTGCCGGAGGCCAAGGGAGGACGCAGCGTATACCTTGCACCAGACATAGTCCAGCCTTTTGGACTCCTTGTCGGGGGGGGCCTGTCCACGTCCCGAGCGTTAACGGAACGCTGGAACATGTTATCGGCGACTAACCCCTCAGCAGAGTGGTGCTCCGAGAAACCGGGCAAAGAGCAGATAGGGACTGCATACTTCCTGGCCATCCTGGCCGAGGGTGCAGGACAGAAAGCAGGCCGCTGCCAAAGCTCCAAGGCTGGGCCGACAACGGCCTCAGCCACAGGGAAGGCCTCCGTGGGTGAATCCCCGCGGTCTAGAATCTCCATCAGGAGATAATAGGCCCGTTTGGACACGGGCTCGAGCTGCATCCCGGTAAACTCCAAGATGAGCCTAAGCAGACCCAAGAAGGACGATTGGCTATCGTCCAAAGACTGGCCCCAGGAGGACTCCAGACCAACCCGTCTGGGAAACACGGAGTCGTCATGATCGGACTCCGAAGATTCTGCAAAGAGCTGCCTCAGGCCTGAGCGACCCTTCACCTGCTGAGGGCGGCCGGGAGTGAGGGTGACGGACAACCTGCGGGGCAGGCCGTGACCCGACCGAGGTTCCACCACAATCTGTGGTGCAGCTAGATTTGGTCGAACAACCGGCCCAGAAATGGGCACCTCGACTGCGGCGAGCAGTTGCTTCGGCCATTCGGGCAGCAGCCACTTGATAGCCGGGGAATGAATCGGAGTTGACTGACTCCCAGACAACAGGAACTGCTGCCAAATAAGCTCCTCGTAACGTCGACGCAATGTGCGTCGAAGCCTCTCCTCATCCGAGGAGGATGACGAAGAACGGTGTCACCACTGTAATCGGTGCTCAGACCAAGATGCAAGTCGGCGGGAGCGACTTGACTGAGATGAAGTCCGAGACCGAGACCCTCGGAGAAACCGAGGGCGGGCCTGGGAAGGGGTAGGGGACACCCGCTCTTTCCTCAGCTCGGACGCTTTGGCCGGGGACTGCCGCCCCGAAGGCGCAGGCAGATCCTCGGTCTCCACCGGGGGAACCGGCAGAGAGGGGTTGATGGCTCTACCAGTTGACCACCCGGCTGACGGGTCGAGAGATAACTACGTCGACGGGAGTCTAGGCAGGCTGGCCTGATGGGGACACCGTGAAGCCAGCAGCCTGAGCCGCAACCTCGACAGACAGCTGACCCAGGAAGGAGACCTCTCCCGCTCCCACAAACGCCGACGATGGGACATAACCTTAGACTCTCTCGTCTTGGGCCGAGAGGAATGTCCCGATGGCCCCTGTCCTTTCATGGAAAGGGACTGGCGAAGCTCCTTGAACGAAGCCGAATAAGAGGAACTCAGAGAGAGCGGGATATACGCCGCGACCGGAGGAGGGATCTGCAGCCTGGGCCGCCTTTCTCGAGGGGCGAGAAGTGCTCGAGCTGCTCAGCCAAGCAAGCCGCCGGACCACACGCAACAAGCCTCTTTGGGTTTTAGGTGGGATAAAATCTCGGGGCGCCCGGGCCTCAATCAGGCAGCACGATCCTCCAGGACGTTGGCCGAAAAGGCGCAGCACAACTCTCAGACCTGCGGGTCGTGGTCTAAGTTGAGGCAGTATACGCACGTGGAGTGCAGATCAGTCCTGGATAATTTCTGCCTGCCAGGGCGCCTCCGAGAGCTGGGAAATGAATTGTCCATCGCAGCTGCGACGGAAGAGAAGACCGAAGTTCAGAAAACTTCAAAACTAAATTTGGACGAACCGAAGAATCAGGAACCAGTCAAAAACGCAGAGCGCTAAGGAGGGAACCTGAGCTTCCAAGCGGTAAGGAAGATCTGGCATCATGGGGCGGAGCCGAGAATTTTACCACCCGGGTGGGTGGGAGGAGCCAGCTTGAAGACCTTCCGGCAAGATTTAAAGTGGCAAGGAACCTGCCAATAAGTGTGGATGAACAACATATCCATGTCCCTAGAATCCTTTTTTCATTCCTGACCTGGCGGACCCAGGTTTCTGAGAGTGGGGGGAATAAACTGTATGAGGGATTGAGGGATCTACTAGGAAAGGGCTGATTACTTCCGAAAGTCTTCAGGGCAAAACAAGACTGGTGCACAAGCACTTTTACCGTTACTTACAGGTCAGGACATACTGAAAGACACTAGGGCGGACACTTGAAATATTAAACAGGATGGGGCAGGTGGAACAAATGATACAGGTAAGATGGAGAAATCCCAAAGGAACTCTATGGATGGTGGCTAAATGGCAGCAAATAAGCTTCCCTGATATGATTTGTTAAAACCAGACAACTCTGGTCAAGAGATATGGGGATCACTACCACAGAGGACTTATGGAAGGCTAGGTCTCAATTGCACCTGGGTATCTTGGTATGTAATAAATACAAGCAGTCCTTTTACAAATTCTGTCAGACTATACTATCCCCCACTTACAGCTAGTAAATTCAACCCAGAAGTCTCACCGATATGTCCCAGACATATGGGAGGTATTGCCACATATTACCATTACTTTTGGATCTGCCCTGTACTACAAGAGTTCTGGAAAGAGGGTGAATCAAATGCAGGCACTTGCTGGTAGACAGATTACACAATCACCAATGGTGATGCTGTTCGGGATGGAGCAAATAGGGAAAGATGAATGGGTCCCCCTTCCACGATGGCGCAGAGTCCTGTTAATTATGGCGAGACGCTGTATATTAAATACATGGGTTTTGCAACTAGACCCACTATACAGCAGTGGAAGACATTAACCTTACAGGCTCTTGCCTTGGAAAGGTTAACATATGTAATGCGGGAGAGAAGGGAAACAATTTTACAACACCTGGCAACCATATCTGCTGGCTTTGTTGCCAGCGGAAAACCTGATACTGGGGGAGGGCTGAGTGGATTAGAGTGGAACGAAGGGACGTATAGAATGAACATGGATCAAATTATGGTTTATGGATGATGTACAAATGGTTTTATGAACAACAGACCAATTCTCTTTATTTTAATCAATTGCCATATGACAAGTGAACAGAAAACTCAGCCTGATTAGTTGGGCTGAGATACTAAGGGGACTGGGATCTGATTATGTTGATTAACTATGTTTTATTGATGTATGTCATTGTCTTGTCATTAGTTCTTGAATGTGCTGTCTGTAACGTTTGTTATTTGAAAATTAGAATAAACTTATGATGCCAAAAAAAAAAAAAAATCCTGATATTGTGGAGGAATCGGAATGGTCATTCCACGGGCAGAATATACAGGTTACTCACCTGTAACAGGAGTTCTAGGAATGGTATATGTTGTTCATCCACACTTATTGGCAGGTATCCTTGCCGCTTTAAATCTTGCCGGAAGGTCTTCAAGCTGGCTCCTCCCACCCACCCGGGTGGTAAAACTCTCGGCTCCGCCCCATGACGCCAGATCCTCAGGTTGTGCGTCGAAGCCGGGGAGGTCGGGTGAGTCGTGTGGATGAACAACATATACCATTCCTAGAACTCCTGTTACAGGTGAATAACCTGTATTTCTAGGGACATGGATATGTTGTTCATCCACACTTATTGGCAGACTCCTAGCAGTTCTCCAGGAGGAGGGAGGCAAGGCGCACACCCCCTACTTAGGGAATAAACACTGGAGAACCGAGGCCCCAAAACCAGCATCCCGGCGTGACTCAAGGTCGATGTGGTAATGGGTAATAAAAGTGTGTGCTGACTTCCAGGTAGCAGCCCTGCAGATTTCCTGGATAGGGACGTCCCTGGAAGCAGCCACCGATGCAGCAGTATGGCCGGGTAGAATGAGCTCTTGTCCCTCTGGGAGGCTCCATGCCCGCCAACACAGCAGAGATCTATGCAGGAGGGACCACCTGCCTATTGTCCGCTCAGCTGCAGGTCTGCCAGAGTGCGGCTTCAGCGTGGTGACAAACAGCTGGCGAACCTCTCCTCAATTTCAGCCGTGCGCTCCTTATAATAATGGCGAGCCTCTAGGGTCCAAAGTATGGAGCCTGTATTCGCCTCCGAGGTGTGATTGGGGTAGAACACCGGGCAGACAACACCTGGTTAAGGTGAAACTCCCACACCACCTTCGAAGGAATTTCAGGTGGGGCGCAGGGACAAACTTTGTCCCTGTGGAAGACCAGGTAAGGAGACTCAATGCAGAGTGCCTGGAGTTCTCCCATCCTTCTGGCTGACGTGATAGCCACCAAGAAGGCGGTCTTCCATGACAGATGAGAGTTCACACCTGTGCATTGGTTCGAATGGCTTGCCCATGAGCTTTGCCAGTACCAGCAGTAAATCCCACGGAGGTGGAGGTTCTCGCACCGGAGGGGAAATGTGATCAAGGCCTTTGAAAAAGCGCCCAGACCACCTTCTCCTGCGCCACCGACTGCTCCCCGGCCCGCGCCCGGTAAGCAGAGATGGCTGCCAGGTGCACCTTTAGGGTCGTCGACCTAAGCCCTTGACTAGAAAGGGACCATAAATAGTCCAATATGCTTGCCAAAGAACAGGAGGAAGGGTCCAAGCCCTTGCCCTGACACCAAATGGAAAATCTCTTCCATTTGAAGGCACAGCATTTCCTGGTCGACTCCTTACGGGACGCCTCAACAACATTGAGGACCTCGTCGGAAAGACCCAAGGCCTGGAACTCTAGCCGCTCAGGAACCAGGCCGTCAGGTGCAGGGATTGAAGGTCCGGATGGAACACCTTCCCTGACTGACTGAGAGCAGGTCCGGCGAGCTGGAAGCGCTCCCTGGAGCCTGGAGCTGAGGCTGAGGAGATCTGGTACCAGAACTGGCGGGCCAGTCTGGGGCTATCAGAATCACCTCGCCTTGTCCCTCCTTGCCTTGAGAAGCACCTTGTAAATCAAGGGAAATGGGGGAAGGCGTAAAGAGCCCGGGGTCCACAGCCTCGAGAAGGCATCCCCCGCAGCGCAGCCCCTGCTGAGGGGGCGGGAATGAAACAGCCTCAGCTCGCGCTCTCCCTGAGGCAAACAGGTCCACCTGAGGTGCCCAGTGGGAGAACAGATCTTGTACCACCTCTGGCAGGAAAGACCACTCGTGAGATGCACCCCTATCCGGCTCAGGGCATCGGCCAGGGTGTTGGAGGCTCCTGCCACATGAATGGCTAGGAGATCCGCCTCAGGCTGCGCAGTGACCAAATGCGGAGAGCTTCCTTGCATAGAAGCATGGAGCAGCTGTCCCGCCCTGGCGTTTAGGGTAGTACATGGTCGTGGTATTGTCCGTCTGGACTTGGACCATTTGACCCGGAGAAAGCGAGCAAAGGCGGTGAGAGCTAGCGGACCGCCGGAGCTCCAGCAGGTTGATGTGGCAGCGGGACTCCCGCGGGGACCAGAGGCCGTGCGCTCGGTGTTCCCCCAGATGGGCACCCCAACCCATCAGAGAGGCATCGGTCGATAGAGAGACCGTCGGCTCGGGGTGGACAAACGGGATACCCTCCTGCAGATGAGATGGAACGGTCCACCATCGGAGAGCGTTCCACATCTCCTGGGTCACCACCACTAGCTGGTCCAATGGATCGCAGCGTTGTGACCACTGGCTGGCCAGTCCCCACTGAAGGGGGCGCATGTGCCAGCGTGCCCAACGGACCACGCTGGTGCAGGCTGCCATGAGACCCAGGAGATGCAGGAAGTCCGGGCAGGGCGCGATTGCCCAACCAGAAAGATTGGGCAAGGGAGGTAAGAACCTCGCCCTGTCCGCGGGAGCCGTGCTCTGGCTCTCAAGAGAGCCGAGCCTGCCCCGACAAACAGAATCACCTGCTCGGCTCAAGTCTGGACTGGCCTCGCTTGATGAGAAGGCCGACTTGAGAGCAAACCTGGAGGCCAGATCTCTGGACCGCCCATCTCCTGTCTGGAGGCTGCTATCAGCCACGTCCAGGTAAGGGTACACCGGACCCCTCGCGCCAAGGGAAAGCTGTCACCACTGCAATGCATTTGGTGAAGACCCTGGGAGCTGGAGACAGGCCGAAGGGCATGGCTCGGAACTCAGAGGGATCCCTCCGCCAGCGAAGGAATCTCCGATGTGACGGACGGATAGGGACGTGAAAGAACGCGTCCTGCAGGTCCAGAGAGCAGAACCACAGCGTGTTCCAGAGATGGTAGCATTATCTGCGCCCAGAGTGACCATCCTGAAGGTTCGAGACCTTAGAACTTGTTCAGGTCGCAGGCTCGAGAATGGGCGCCAGCCCCGTCTGCTTCGAAACCAGGAAGTACCTGGACACAAACCCGGGTCTGAGGGGGTCCGCTACCTCCCTGATCACCTCCTTTGGAGGAGGAGGCGATGTCGGCCCGATGAGCCGACAGTGGGGCTGCAGACCCGAGGCCCCGAGGTGCCACTGGCTCTGAAGGGCGGGCCACTCGAATTCTAGAGGCAGGCCTTTTCCACCACCTCCAGTACTCACCTGTCGGTGGTAATAACGGACCAGGCGGAAAGGAAGTGTCGGAGCTGCCCTCTCAATGGGGAACTAGGGTGAGGTGACGGGATGGGGCGACACCCCCTCAGTCTGGGTCACTGGGCAGACTTGGAGGAGGGACCGCCGAGGACCTCCTGAGCCTTTACCTCCTGCTTCCTGTTGGAGGAAGCCGACGGCTTGGGTTTGGGATGCCAAGCCAAGCCTGCCCCTGACATTGCTGGGCGGAGGCGAGAAGGACAAAGGGCTTAGGCTGTGGCTTACGGCCTTGTCCTTCTGAGCGGAAGAGACAGAGTCCAAGGTAGCATTGGACTCTCGATCCTCTGCAGGTGACCTTCCACCCCAGGGTCAAGAGGTCAGTCCCCAAAAGGGAACATCTGCCAACTTGTGCTGGGTATCCGGGAAAGGTGGATATCCTCAGCCAAGCCCGACGACGTGATGGCCACTGCAGCCAGGACAGACCTGGCACATGAGTCCCCAATGTCTAAAGCAGTCTGGAGCTGCTGTTTGCCACTGCCTGCCCTGGTCCCGCACCTGCCTGACCGTAGTCTGCAGATCCGCTGGAAGATGAGCGACGACCTCATCCAGGGAGCCCAACAGGCATGAGAAAATGTGCCATGAGGACGGCGAACTTCCTGCGAAGGCCGAGAGAGGCCTTGGCATAGACTTTTCGCCCGGCATAATCCAATTTCTTGATTCCTTGTCGGGAGGTTTGTCCACATCCCAGCGCTCTCAGGCGCACGGAAAACACTGTCGGTAACCAACCCCTCAGCAGAGGGGTGTTCCGAAAACCAGACAGGGAACGGTAGGGACCGTCATACTTGCCACCCTGGCCAAAGGCGAGGGCAGGAAGCAGGCCTGCCAAAGCTCAAGGCGGACCCACTATGGCCTCAGCCACGAAAGGGCCTCCATGAGAGATCCCCTCGGTGCAGAATCTCCGTGAGGGATACCTGGCCCGTTTAAAGCGGTTGAGCTTCATCCGGTGGACTCCGAGATGAGCGAAACAATCCTAGGAAGGACGAAGGGCTATAGGTCCACTGACTGTCCTCCTGAGGACTCCAAGTCCATTCGGCTTGGAGAAAGGGAGGAATCATCCTCGGACTCAGAAGAGTCCTCAAAGAGCTACTCGGGCCTGGGCCACCTCCCTGCCGGGGTCTGTCAGGTGGGGTGACAGACAACCTATAGGGCAGTCCCTGAGCCGACCGAGAATTTTGGTGGAGCCCAAATAGCGGCTGTGGGCGGAGGTTCCACCTGAATCGGTGGGGCAGCTGGAGTGGCGAACACCGGCCTGGGAACAGGCTCCTCGGCTACAATGAGGGGTTGTTTGACCGCTCCGTGTGTCAACCACTTAATGGCGGGGAAGGCGACTGGGTTGGCTCATTCCTGGCTAGAAGGGCCTGTTGCCACAGTAGGTTCCTCATACCTCCCGGCGCAACTTGCCCGAAGCCTCCCTCGTCGAGGGCGAAGAGGAAGAGGAAGTGCGAGATCGAGACCGCCTGGCCAGGCGGGATCGGCTGAGACCTTGAGCGTCCGAGACCGAGGAACCTCGGCTGGGCCAGGGCAGTGCGGGAGGTGCCGAATCGGCACTCCTCGGTTCGGATGATTCCACGAAGGCTCCAGAACGGAGGCACAGCGAGCAGCGGGATCCTCAATTCCACGGAGAACCGGGAGAGGGATTCTCAGCTCTCAGCCGACAACCCGTCCAGCGAGATGAGAAAATCTCGACGCATCGGCGAGGGACATCGTGAAGCCAGTGGCGGAAGCCATGGGGTGCCGAAGTCGACTATAGAGCAACTAGTGGAGGTGATCTTTCCACTCCAAGGCGTGAACAGTGAGATTACTTTAGTCTCTTTTGGACGAGAAAAGGTCAGAAGAGTTGGACCCTCACCTTTCATGAGAGGTCAGACAAAGCTCATAAAAGAAGCCGAATCGAGGCACCGAGAGAAAGCGGGACAAATGCCGCAGCCAGGTAGAAGCGGCCAGCGCCGCCTCCTCTTCGAGGCGATCATCTGCCTCGAGCTGATCCATGAGCCCCGCCCGCAGGACACCACCGACGGGCCTCTTTAGACTTAACGGAGAAATCTTCTTTAGGGGCGCCCCAGCTGTAAACAGCAGCGGGTCTTCGGGGGCGTGGGCGAAAAAGAAACACAGATCAGCAAAGCCTGCAGGTGCGTGCTCAAGGCCTAAACAGTGAAGCGCCGTGGAGTGCGGATCAAATCCGAGACATGGTTCTGCCGCAAAGGCATCTCCGAGAAACAGGGGTCGATTTGTCCACCAGCAGCCCCTTGAGGGAGAGGCAAGTCTTTTTGGCAAAACTTTTGATTTCAAAGATTCGAAGAATTAGGAACCAGTCTTATATGCAGAGCGTTAAGGAGGGAACCTGAGCTTCCAAGCGGTAAGCAAGATCTGGCGTCATGGGGCGGAGCCGAGAGTTTTACCACCCGGGTGGGTGGGAGGAGCCAGCTTGAAGACCTTCCAGCAAGATTTAAAGCGGCAAGGATACATGCCAATAAGTGTGGATGAACAACATATCCATGTCCTTAGAAATACAGGTTACTCACCTGCAACAGGAGTTCTAGGAATTGGTATATTGTTCTATCCACCTACAGTGCATGCGCTTTACCTCTTGCGAGAATGTCTACCAACGTGCCACTCTCCGCTCATGTTTACAGATCTAGCCGCTGGAAGCCAGGTTATCTTGTCGGCGGGGAGGCCAGGTGGGGTGCGTGTGGCTGCAACATACCATTCCTAGAACTCCTGTTACAGGTGAGTAACCTGTATCTAGGGACATGGATATTTTTCATCCACACTATCTAACAGACTCATGGATTCTCCAGGAGGAGGAGGCAAGGCGCACACCCCTACTTAGGAATAAAGACTGGAGGCGAGGCCGACCAACATCCCGGCGTGACCCAAGGTCAATGTGGTAAGGGGTAAAAACGGTACATGCCAGCTTCCAGGTAGGAGCCCTACGGATATCCTGAACAGGGGTATCCTCGGAAGCAGCCACTGATGCAGCGGAAGGGCGGGTAAAATGAGCACTTATCCCTCTGGGAGGCTCCATGCCCACCCACCTATAGAGGAGATCTATGCAGGAGGTGACCCACCCGCTCATCGTCCGCTTGGCTGCAGGTCTGCCAGGTGCAGCTTCAGCGCAGATGACAAACAGCTGGCGAACCTCTCCCGAACTTCAGCCCTACGCTCCCTGGGAAGGCGAGTGCTAAATTAGGGTCCCAATGGATCCTATATGCGGCCTCCGAGGTGTGAATGGGGTTGAACCCCGGCAGAGACAATACCCGGTTAGGGAAAGACTCCGCCACTGCCTACGGGACGCACTTCAGGTGGGGCGTGGGACAACCTTGTCCCTGTGGAAGACCAGATGGGAGACTCAGAAGAAGCGCCTGGAGCTCTCCCAGCCTTCTGGTTGGCGTGGTAGCCCCCAAGAGGTGTTCTTCCACAACAGGTGGGGAAATAAACACTGTGAATAGGTTGAAAGGCTTGCCAGTGAGTAGCCGCCTGTTGTCAGATCCACAGAGATGAGGATACTCCCGAGAGAAGTGTGATCAAGGAGCCTTGGAAGCGCCAGACCACCTTTTCCTCGCCACCAACTACCTTCCTATAAGCCCGGGAAGAAGACAGGGTAGCTATCAGGAGCTTACCTTAAGAATTAGATTGACGAGCCCTTGCTCAAGAGGAAGAGCGGACCACAGGTGATCAGAATGCTCGCCGAGGAACAGGAGGGACCAAGCCTATCCTAACACAAATGGAGAACTCTTCCATTTGAAGGCAACATATCTAGTCAACTCCTGGCAGGGGCGCCTCAACAACGTCCCGGACCTTGGCGGAAGACCCAAGGCCTGGCCACTAGCCGCACAGGGACCAGCCGCCAGGTGCAGGGATTGAAGGTCGGGATGGAATACCTTCCCTAATAACAGAGATCAGGACCGGGCGGGCTGGAAGCCGCCTCGAAACCCTGAGAGGCTGAGACTGAGGACAGTTGGATACCTGCGCCTAGTCCTTCCTCGCCTTGCCTGTGGGTCAAGGAAATGGGAGAAGGCGTAGAAGAGCCGGGTCCAGCGGCCTCAGCGGCATCTGAGGCGGGCATGAGACAGTCTCGGCCTCATATTCTCCTGGAGGGAAAAAAGGTCCGCCCGAGGCATGACCTAGAGGGAGAAAGATCTTGTACTACCTCCGGCAGGGAAGACCACTCGTGAGGCGCAGCCCTTATCCGGCTTAGGGCATCAGCCAGGGTGCTGCAAGCTCCTGCCATCGAAATGGCTAGGAAACCGCCTCCCGGCTGCGCACAAGACCCAATGCGGAGAACCTCCTTACGCAATGGGAAGGGGCACATCCGACCTTGGCGGGTTAGGTAGCACATGGTCGTGGTATTGTCTGCCTGGACCTAAACCACTAGACCCCGCACAGGCGGAGGCGAGCAGTGCGAGCTAAGCAGACCGCCTGGAGCTCCAGCAGGTTGGAGATGACATGGGACTCCCGAGAGGGACCCAGGCGGTGCACTCTGTATTCCCTTGATGGCTTCCCACCATCAAGAGATGCATCGGTGGAGAAGACCCCGACTGGGCACAAGCCCAGGACGGGATATTCTCCTGCAGATGAGCTGGAACGGTCCGAAGGAGAGCATTCCCCAACCCCTGGGCTGTTGTCACGGACTGGTCCAAAGGATCGCAGAGTTGTGACTGCTGGCTGGCCAGCCTCCATTAAGAGGACGCATGGACCGGCGGGTCCAAACAGACCACACTGGTGCAGGCCACCGCAAGGTCCAGGAGGTGCAGGAAGTCCCGGGCAGGGCGCAACTGTCCGGTCAGACATGACTAGGTAAGAAAGGAAGAACCTCGGCCCTGTCCGCCAGGAGCCGAGCTCAGACTCAAGAGTCAAGCTTCGTCCCGAAGAAAGTTTCACCCGCTTAGACACGAGTTCCAACATGGCTCCATTAGAGGGGAGACCGGTCTGAGAGCAACCTAGAGGGCCAGAACTCTGGACCGTCCCCCTCCGCCCTGGAGGAGTTGCAGTCAGGCCACCATCCGGGTGGGGTTACGCCCGGACCCTTCGGTGCAGCAGGAATGCTGCTGAGAAGAGACCGAAGGGCATGGCCTGGAACTCGTAAAGAGATCCCCCGCTTTAGAAACAGAGAGTCTCCCAAGAAACGGACGGATCGAAGTGTAAAGTACGTCCTGGAGGTCCAGGAAATAGAGCCACATGCCTCATTCCGAGGATGGGATATCTGAGTCAGAGTGACCATCCCGTCATGCGGGTCAAGGATGGGGCGCAAGAGCCCCGTCCGTTTGGGGACCAGGAATACCTGGACACAAACCCAGGGTCTGAAGGAGGATCCGCCACCTTCCTGATCACCTCTATCTCGAGGGGCAGGGCAAGTCGGCTCAACGGGCCGACAGCAAAGCTGCGGACCCCATGGCCCCCCAAGGGGCAACAGCTCGAGGTGGGGCCTGCTCGCGAGTCGAGGCAGGACCTTCCCTAGCACCTCCGATACCCAGCGGTCCGTGAAAGCGGACCAGACGGAGGAGGGGCGGAGCCGTCTCCCCACGGGGGGATCCGGGTAGGGGTGACGAGGCCGGGAACGGCGCCCCTCAGCAGGCTTGGCGGAGGGACTGGCCGAGGGAGCTCCTGAGCCTTTACCTCCCAGCTTCTCTTTGGAGGAAGCCGCTGGCTTGGGGTCAGGATGCCCAGCACAAGCCTGCTGGCCCTCATGCTGGTGTTGATGGGCCGGTCGAGCCGCAGGGGCCGAGGGACAAAGGGGCTTACGCAAAGGCTGCCGGCGGCCCTTGCCCCTCTGGGCAGGGGTGACCGAGTCCAGAGTGGCAATGGACTTCTCGGTCCCCTGGAGGTGTCCCTTCACTCCAGGGTTGAAGAGGTCAGTCCCCAAAAAGGGGATGTTCGCCAACTTCTGCTGGGTATCCGTTGAGAAAGAGGATATCCTCAGCAACGCCCAGCGGCGCATGGCCACCGCGGCCGCTACCGACCTGGCACAAGAATCACCTAAGTCCAGAGCAGTCTGAAGCTGCTGCTTCGCCACTGCCCTACCCTGGTCCCGCACCTGCCGGACCGTGGTCCGCAGGTCAGCCGGGAGATGAGGGACGCACGTCATCCAGGGAGCCCAAAAGGGCGTGGGAAAAATGCGCCATCAGTGCGGCCAAGCTGGCTTGTCGGAGGCCTAGGGAGGACGCGGCGTAAACCTTGCGCCCGACATAGTCCATCCTTTTGGACTCTTTGTCGGGGGGCCTATCCACATCCTGAGCGTTGACAGAACGCTGGAAGACATTATCGGTAACTAACTCCTCAGCGGAGGGGTGCTCCGAAAAATCGGGCAAAGAACAGACAGGGACAGAGTACTTCCTGGCCATCCTGGCCGAGGGCACAGGACAGGAAGTAGGCCGCTGCCCGAGCTCCAAGGCCGAGCCGACAATGGCCTCAGCCACCGGGAAGGCCTCCAAGGGTGAACCCCCTCAGTCTAGAATCTCAGTCAGGGGATAAGAGACCCGTTTGGACACGGGTTCAAGCTGCATCCCGGTGAACTCAGAGATGAGCTGAAGCAAACCCAGAAAGGATGATGGGCTGTTGTCCACAGAGCGGTCCGGAGAGGACCCCGGGCCCTCCCGACTGGGGAACATGGAGGAGTCGTCGGACTCCAAAGGGTCTGCAAAGAGCTGCCTCAGGCCTGAGCCACTCTTCACCCGCCGAGGGCGGGCGGGAGTGAGGGCGACAGACAACCTGCGGGACAGGTCATGACCCGACCGAGGTTCCACCGAAATCGGCGGGGCAGCAAGGTTCGGACGAACAACCGGCCCTGAAGTGGGCAGCTCGACTGCAGTGAGCAGTTGCATTGGCCGTTTGGGCGGCAGCTGCTTGCTGGACGGGGAATGAATCAGACTCGATTGATTCCCGGACAATAGCAACTGCTGCCACATGAACTCCTCGTAACGTCAACGCCATCTGCATCGAAGCCACTCCTCATCCGAGGAGGAACGGTAATGCCACTTAACCCGGTGCCCCGACCGAGACCGCTGAAGTCGGCGGGAGCGGCTTGACCGAGAAGAGGACCGAGACCAAGACCCAGATCCTCGGGGAAACCTAGGGTGGGTCCGGGAAGGAGCCGGGGACACCGCTTCTTCCTCGCTCCGGATAAAAGACCGAGGCCTGTCGCCCCGAAGGTGCAGGCAGAACCTCTGCCTCCACCGGGGAAACCAGCGAAGGGTTGACGGCTCCTGCAGTAGACCGCCCGGGTGACGGGTCGAGAGAAGACTCAACAACGTCACCGGGAGTTATGGCCGGCTGGCCTGACGGGGACACCGTGAAGCCAGCGGCCTGAGCCGCAACCTCGACCGAAGTCGAAAGTCGGCAGACAGGGGAAGGGGACCTCTCCCGCTCCTGCAAGCGCCGACGATGGGACTTACCCTGTGACTCCTTTGACCTGGGCCGAGGCAGGTCGAGAGCCCCTCTCCCTTGAGGAAGGACTAGCCAAGCTCCTTGAGTGAAGCTGAATGAGAGGAACTCTCAAAGAGAGCAAGATAAGCGCCCACGACCCGGGGGACAGCCTTGATGCCGCCTCCTCCATGAAAGAGGATCGAGCTGCTCAGCCGAGACAGCTGGCGTGGACACCGCCAGGCAAGCCTCTAAAGATTTTTCGGTGTGGAAAAATTCCAGTCGCCAAAACCAAGCAGGCCGCCACGATCCCACTCAGGCGCTGGTCGAAGGGCACAGCAAAGTCATGCAAACTTGCGGATCTATGGTCCAAGTCCGAGGCGATGGACGCTGCGTGGAGCGGGTCCGTCCCTGGAGGTATTCCCAGGCGCCTCGAGAGCCAGGAAGCGAAATATCCATCGCAGCGAGGAAGGCGACAGAAGTTTTAGAAAACTTCCAAACTAAATTCAGAGAAACTGAAAAATCAGGAACCAGTCGAAAACGCAGAGCGTTAAGGAGGGAACCTGAGCTTCCAAGCGGTAAGGATGATCTGGCGTCATGGGGCGGAGCAGAGAGTTTTACCACCCAGGTGGGTGGGAGGAGCCAACTTGAAGACCTTCCGGCAAGATTTAAAGCGGCAAGGAACCTGCCAGATAGTGTGGATGAACAACATATCCTCGTCACTAGAATTTATATTCCGCATAGCTCTGGAAAAAAGGGGTCGAAAATGGATGTGAGCCACTACAGGCCTGTTACCCTAACCTCAGTTTTGTGTAAAATAGAGAAAATTATTCAAACAAAACTTGATACATAGTGATCTAATAGTAACGTAACAGGCGATATACAGCATGGGTTTAGCAAAGAAGATCATGCCTAACACATTTATTAAATTTTTATGAAACTGCCAACAAAGCTCTTGATGAACAAAAAGTGGTGGATGTTGTCTTTTTTCACTATTCCAAGGCCTCTGATACTGTGACCTATGTGGAATTATTAATTAAGCTGCAAGTAGGTATCACAGGTAACTTACATTAATGGCTTGCAAACTGGCTGACAGGCAGGCGTCGGAACATTAAGGTAAATGGTCAGACATCTAACAGGGTGAATGTGACAACCCCATCTTGGGGCCACTACTGCCATGTGTGGGGCATGTAAATTTGTGGATGACACAGAATTGGGAACATTACGATTCTAGTAACAGCCTAGACAAATTGCTGGTGGATATTAATAAATTATCAAAGTAGGCAAAACAAAAAGTGTTGTTTTACATCTCCATTAACATAAAACAAAAAAACCCACAAGAGCTACCTACACAACTGATAACATTCCATTAAGAAATTCAGAGGAAAGGGACCTTGGAAGTGGTTACAGATACACTTATATGGGACAGACAGTGCAAGACAAAAACGCAGCCAGATAATGTGCATCATTAGGAACAGGAGAGACATTTTGTTGCCTTTGTATTGGTCTTTGGTGAGGCTACATCTGGAGTACAGGGGACAGACCTGGTGTCGCTACACCAAGAAGAGTGATAGGCTTGAGGGGTGCAGAAAAAGATTTACTAAGGTTATATAAGGATTGAAGGAAAAAAAAAAATCACAGGAGGAGAGATTGGGTGAGCTTAACCGGTTTTCTCTGGAGAGGCAAAGACATAGGTGAGATGATTTTAACATACAGGGCGCGCAGGGACACAGCTACTGGAACTCGTTAACTTAAAAAGAAAACTCCACGAGGAGTGGCTTGAGGGGACACACACTTGAGCTAGCATGGAAACTGTGTAAAACAAACCACAGGAAGGGCTCGGTCACACAGAGGGTCATATCAAACTGGGACAGTCTTCCCAATCGGGTGGTTTATAGTAGGAACTTGAATATTTTTAAAAGCCGCCCGGACAATCTCATGAGGAGTGCAAATCCTACAAGTTAAAATAGGTAGTGTGCACCAACAGGCAATTTACATAGGGTTTCAGCCTTTTTTTGCCAGCACCTTTCCTATGTTCTTATGAACTTCCCCAGTGTCGTGGCCAAAATTCTCCCATTCACTAAACTACAACTAACAAATCTAGTTCAGTTTCAGTTAGTTTGTATCTGTACAGCCACCCCCGGGACTAGGCTGAAAACGGAAATATTGTCTAGCCCTCCTTCCTCGTTAACATTTAACAAGTAGCTATCTGACAAGAAAAGTTTTGACAAAAAGAAACAGAGATACAGTATGGGCATAGTTTTATAGCCAGTTCCAGATTGTTCATTTGCTTATTTTTTTCTCTAATCTACAGTATCAGCCAAGCAATACATGAACACGTTTCTTACCTTGGTGTTCTGAGAGTATTTGAAGAGCCATTCGATAAAAGCAGCATACTCTGCACAAGGGAATTTAGATAGCAGTTTCACCAGCGCCTGGGCAGCATACGTACGATACTCTGTCTTATCTACCACCTGAAACGCAGATGATACAACAGATAATAATGAGTAGAAAAAAAAAAAAAAAAACAGAATGCTATTTAAATCACCATTTTATTTATGTCTCCACTAAAATGTATTTTAAGTATGAAACTACTCATTTCCATGCATTTCCTAGGTGCTGGTACACAACAATGACAGTGCTGGAGTTGCACTGTAATCTCGTACGAGGGTACACCCTACATGTAGGCACATCAAACTACAGCTTACACGTAGACAGAAGGATACAGCCTATACTCAAACACAAGCATACAAGCTTACACACAGACAACGATACAGCTTAAGCACAGACACACAAGGATACACATTAAATATATAAATGAGAGGATAACACAAACAGTACACAATGCAACCAGTTCTATTATGGTAATTTATTTTTATTTTATTTTAGTTATTTAGCTTTTGTTGACCAGGTAAGTGCACTAGACAAAATCCTGCCTATTTTCAGGCATGACCCGGAGGGGGGGGGGATACAGATGAATGCCAACTGACCTTGAACCAGATTAAGCTGTTGGTGGTATTTTTAGTGAATGAGGGAAATTTGGCCAGGACACCGGGGAAATTCCCCCACTCTTTTCGATAAGTGCCACGGGATCTTTAACATCCACTTGATCTACCACCAATCCAGGCAGATGGGACCTCGGTTTAATGTCTCATCCGAAAGACGGCACCTCAGAAGTGCAGCACCCCTCTCATGCTGCACTACAGTGACAGTACTGGGATATTAACTCAAGTGCCAGATGTGGGAACTGAACCCACAGCCCTCTGATCCCCCAGCCTAAGAAGGTGAGTGTGCTACCTACTGAGCCACTGACACTACCAGACAAACTTACTATGAAGGAGGCTATAAGGTAGCCAAAACCTAATATACAGATTGCAGAGACACAATCAAACTTATTTGACCCTCACACAAGTAAACATCAGATAGTCGCACGCCTGACATCCTCCAAAAGAATGTAAAATGACTACTAAAAAAACAAAAAAACAAAAAAAAAAAACAACAAAACACACACACACACACACACACACCCCAAATGCCAGAAGGAATTCAGCAGCAAATGAATTGGCGAAAAAACTGTGACACAGTTGAACAGTTGTCAACTGTAGCTGCACCCACAGTGCGCAGTAGACAGCGGGAAAAGCAGAACTGAGGAATCCGTCTGTTACTGGATGGCTCACGTGTGTGACATCATTACATCTGCCACATGGGCATCATCAGCACAGATGTCGGTCCCCTTCCTGAGCTGCAAAAGGCTTTCCACCCGCAGGATCCCAGTG
Organism: Neoceratodus forsteri; assembly: GCA_016271365.2. Taxonomy (NCBI): domain Eukaryota; kingdom Metazoa; phylum Chordata; order Ceratodontiformes; family Ceratodontidae; genus Neoceratodus; species Neoceratodus forsteri. The sequence continues at coordinate 25,012,664 of JADMNL010000034.1, read as the reverse complement.
ACGCCGGCTCAGAATCATCAGTGTGACTGAATGGGGAAGTCTGACTCTTTTAAGAGCATCCTGCACTGAAGGGGGCAAACATTTGTAATTTAACTACTGCACCAATTCTTGGAATCTTGCTAAGACCACAGCTAAAGTTCAATATAACTAGTAGCACCGGAACGTGAAGCACCATTCTTACTGCAGAAAGCTCCAACACAAACTGTCTGGTCAAGTCAATGTACCAGACCCGCTAGCCAAAGCAAGAAGGGTTCAGCACTTGTATTCAAAATTGTCCTCGTACTAAGGTACTCTATAAAACATTTTGGTGTCTGGCCAGCTTCCACCAATTAGGAATGCAAACCTTTTCCATCTGTGGCACTGTACCTCTCATTTCAAATTCATGAAATACTACCCAAATTACTGCATCTCATAATTTGTTACTCAAAGTTACTTGTGCAGGGGGGACAAGTATAGAGTCAGCACTGTACTCTGGGCGACCATAATCATAAACAAATGTATACCACTGGTTCTTACCTTAGCACAAATGTGCTGCAGTAGTATGCGAAGTACAGGCAAGGCAGGTTCCTTTAGCTCATCCACTATATAACTGCAAAATAAGGCACATCACACAGTTTTACTATTCACAATGAACTATAGTACAAGTACACCAAGAAAGCAGGTAGAGAACAGTTACAATGTCTGCACCAATAAAATGTGGACTGCCCACTTGCTCCTCAGTTCCCTGCTGGAGAAAAGCTTGGAGGACCTCTTACCATGAAGAACCAGGAGATCAGACCAGTACCAGGCACACAGTGAGAAGCATGGACTAGAAATGAGGGTTACTCCCCTGTAATCGTAATCCTAGGAGTGGCATATGGCACATATATACAGGTTACTCACCTGTAACAGGAGTTCTAGGAATGATATATGTTGTTCATCCACACTATCTGGCAGGTTCCTTGCCGCTTTAAATCTTGCCGGAAGGTCTTCAAACTGGCTCCTCCCACCCACCCAGGTTGTAAAACTCTCGGCTCCGCCCCATGACACCAGATGTAGCCCGCTGGAAGCCAGGTTGTGCGTCGAAGCCGGGGAGGTCAGGTGGGTCGTGTGGATGAACAACATATACCATTCCTAGAACTCCTGTTACAGGTAAGTAATCTGTATTTCTAGGGACATGGATATGTTGTTCATCCACACTGTCTGGCAGACTCCTAGCAGTTCTCCGGGAGGAGGGAGGCAAGGCGCACACCCCCTACTTAGGGAATAAAGACTGGAGAACAGAGGCCCCAACCAGCATCCCAGCGTGACCCAAGGTCGATGTGGCAGGGGCCAAAAAGGTATGTGCCGACTTCCGGGTAGGAGCCCTGCAGATATCCTGGATAGGGACATCCCCGGATGCAGCCACCAATGCAGCGGTAAGGCGGGTAAAATGAGCTCTTATCCCTCTGGAAGGCTCCATGCCCGCCCACCTATAGCGGAGATCTATGCAGGAAGTGACCCACCCGCTCATCGTCCACTTGGCAGCAGGTCTGCCAGGTGCGGCTTCAGCGTAGATGACAAACAGCTGGCGAACCTCTCCCGAACTTCAGCCCTATGCTCCCCGAGAAGGCGAGCGCTCAACTAGGGTCCAAATGGAGCCTATATACGGCCTCCAAGGTGTGATTGGGGTAGAACACCGTCGGAGTCAACACCCGGTTAAGGTGAAGCTCTGACACCACCTTCGGAAGGAACTTCGGGTGGGGTGCAGGACAACCTTGTCCCTGTGGAAGACCAGATAAGGAGACTCGAAGGAAGCGCCTGGAGCTCTCCCATCCTTCTGGTTGACGTGCTAGCCACCAAGAAGGTGTTCTTCCACAACATGTGGGACAATCGCACCTGTGCATTAGTTCGAATGGCTTGCCCGTGAGCTAAATCCATACCAGCAGTAGATCCCACAGAGGTGGAGATTCTCTCCTCTGAGGGGAAGCGTGATCAAGGCCTTGGAAAAGCGCCAGACCACTTTTCCTGCTCCACCGACTGCCTTCCGGCCCGCACCCAGAGGACAGAGGTGGCTGCCAGGAGCACCTTAAGGGTCGTCGACTGAAGTCCTTGCTGAAGAAGAAGAAGAAGAAGAAGAATGGACCACCGGTAGTCCGGAATGCTCGCCGAGGAACAGGAGAAGGGACCAGGCCCTATCCTAACTCCAAATGGAGAACTCTTCCATTTGAAGGCGTAGCATTATCTGGTTGACTCCTGGTGGGACGCCTCAACAATGTCGAGGACCTCGCCGGAAGACCCAAGGCCTGGCAACTAGCCACACAGGAACCAGGCCACCAGGTGCAGGGATTGAAGGTCGGATGGAATACCTTCCCCTGATAACAGAGATCACGTCTGGGTGGGCTGGAACCCGCCTCGGGAGCCTGGGGCTGAGACTGAGGAGATCTGGATACCAGAGCGGGCGAAACCAGTCTGGGGCTACCAGAATCACCTGTGCCTTGTCTGTGGGTCAAAGGAAATGGGGGAAAGGCGTAGAAGAGCCCCGGGGTCCGCGGCCTCAAAGGCATCCCCGTACAGCGAGCCCTGCTGAGGGGGGCAGGCATGAAACAGTCTCGGTTTCGCAATCTCCCTGGAGGGAAGAAGGTCCGCCCGAGGCATGACCCCATGGGAGAAAGATCTTGTGCTACCTCCGGCAGGAGAGACCACTCGTGAGGCGCAGCCCTTATCCGGCTTAGGGCATCGGCCAGGGTGTTGGAGGCTCCTGCCATTGAAATGGCTAGGAAAAACCTCCTCCAGGCTGCGCACAAGACCAAATGCGGAGAACCTCCTTACATAACGGCAAGGGGCGCGTCTGGCCCTGGCAGGTTAGGTAGCACATGGTCGTGGTATTGTCCGCCTGGACCTGAACCACTTGACCCCGTACAAACGGAGCGAAAGCGGTGCGAGCTAAGCGGACCGCATGAAGCTCCAGCAGGTTGAAACGGCATTGGGACTCCCGAGGGGACCAGAGGCAGTGCACTCTGCGCTCCCCTTGATGGGCACCCCAACCCATCAGAAATGCACCGGTCAAAGAGAACTGTCAACTCGGGGCGGACGAACGGGATGCCCTCCTGCAGAAGTGCTGGGACGGTCCACCATCAGAGCACGTTCCACATCCTCTGAGTTACTGTCACAGGCTGGTCCAAGGATCGCAGCGTTGTGACCGCTGGATGGCCAATCCCCGTTGAAGGGGGTGCATGTACCAATGGGCCCAATGGACACGCTGGTGTAGGCCGCCACAAGGCCCAGGAGGCAAAGGAAGTCCCAGGCAGGGCGCGATTGCCCAATCAGACATGATTAGGTAAAGGAGGAAGAACCTCAGCCCTGTCCGCCGGGAGCCGAGCTCTGGCTCTGAGAGTCGAGCTCTGTGCCGATGAAAGGATCACCCGCTTTGGCACGAGTTCCGACTTGGCTCCATTGGAGAGGAGAGCAACCTAGAGGGCCAGAACTCCAGACCGCTCTGCCTCCGCTCTGAAGGGGTTGCAGTCAGCCCGCCATCCAGATAGGAGTACACCCGGACCCTTTGGCGCCGCAGGAATGTTGCTGGGAAGAGGCCGAAGGGTATGGCCTGGAACTCATAAAGAGATCCCCTCACTCTGAAGCGGAGGGGTCTCCAAAGAAACGGACAGATCGAAAAGTGAAGAATACGTCCTGGAGGTCCAGGGAACAGAGTTACACGATTCGTTCCAAGGATGGGATATCTGAGTCAGAGTGACCATCCAGAAGGCCAGACACCTTAAAAAGTTGTTCAGGTCGTGCAAGTCGAGAATGGGGCGGCAGCCCCCCGTCCATTTGGCGACCAGGAAAAACCCAGACACAAGACCCCAGGTCTGAAGGGGATACGCACCTTCCTGATCACCTCTCTTTCGAGGAGTCAGGGTAATGTCGTGGCCCATACGACAGCGAGGCTGCGGGATTCCCCAAGCGGCCCCCAAGGGGCTGACAGCTCAGTGGTGGGGCCTGCTCGAACTCCAGAGGCAGGCCCCACCCTAGCATCTCCAACACCCAGCGGTCCGTGGTGATAGCGGACCGGGCGGAGGAAGTGGCAGAGCCGTCCCCCCGGGTAGGGGTGACAAGGCCAGGGCCGGCGCCCCTCAGCCCGTCACTGAGCAGGCTTGGAGGAGGGACTGGCGGGGGCTCCTGAGCCTTTGCCTCCTTGCTTCCCTTTAGAGGAAGCCGCTGGCCGGGTCAGAGGTCTGGCGCTGAGCCTGCTGGCCCTCATGCTGGTGTTGATGGGCGGTCTGGTGAAGAGGGCTTATGCAAAGGCTGCGCGGCCCTCGTCTATCTGGCGGGGTGATCAAGTCCAGAGTGGCATTGGACTTCTCGGTCTTCTGGAGGTGTCCCTCCACTCCAAGGCCGAAGAAGTCAGTCGCCAAGAAGGGGATGTCCGCCAACTTATGCTGGGTATCCACCGAGAAGGTGGATATCCTCAGCCACGCCCTGAGGTGCATGGCCACCTCGGCTGCTACTGACCTGGCACAGGAATCACCTATGTCCAGAGCAGTCTGAAGCTGCTGTTTAGCCACCGCCCTACCCTGGGCCCGCACCCGCCAGACCGTGGTCTGCAGGTCAGCTGGGAGATGAGGGAGCACCTCATCCAGGAGCCCAGAGGCGTGGAGAAATGTGGCATCAGTGTAGAGCTGGCCTGTCAGAGCCTAGGGAGGGCCGGTGTAAACCTTGCACCCGACCTTAGTCCATCCTTTTGGACTCTATGTCGGGGGCCTATCCACATCCAGCGTTCACGAGCGCGGGGAAGACATATCAGTAACTAACCCTTCAGCAGAGGGTGCTCCGAGAAATCGGGCAAAGAACCGATAGGGACTGCATACTTCCTGGCCGAGGCACAGGACAGGAAGTAGGCCGCTGCCAAAGCTCCAAGGCTGGGCCGACAATGGCCTCAGCCACCGGGAAGGCCTCCGAGGGTGAACCCCCTCGATCTAGGATCTCAGTCAGGTGATAACAGTCCCGTTTGGACACACTGGTTCAAGCTGCATCCCAGTGAACTCCAAGATGATCCTAAGCAGACCCAGGAAGGACGATGGGCTGTCGTCTAAAGACCAGTCCAGGGAGGACTCCAGGCCCTCCTGCCTGGGGGACACGGAGGAGTCATCGTCTGACTCCAAAGGGTCTGCAAAGAGCTGCCACAGGCCTCAGCCACTCTTCACCCCCCGGGTGCGGGCGGGAGCGAGGGTGACCAACAACCTGCAGGACAGGCCGTGACCCGACCGAGGTTCCACAACAATCAGTGGGCAGCAAGATTTGGTTGAACAACCGGCCCAGAAGTGGGCACCTCGACTGCGGTGAGCGGTTCCGTCGGCCGTTCAGGTGGCAGCTGTTTGACAGACGGGGAATGAATCCGAGTCGATTGATTCCCAGACAACAGCAACTGCTGCCACATAAACTCCTCGTAACGTCGACGCCAGCTGTGTCGAATCCTCCCCTCATCCAATGAGGAAGACGAGGAGGAACGGTGTTGCCACTTAACTTGGTGCCCCGACCAAGACCGCTGAAGGCGGCTTTACCGAGAAGTGGACCGAGACCCAGATCCTCGGCAAAACCGAGGGTGGGCCTGGGAAGGAGCGGGGGCACACGCGCTCTTCCCTTGGCTCAGACAGCCAGACCGAGGACTGCCGCCCTGAAGGCGCAGGCAGAACCTCGGCCTCCACCAGGGAAACCGGCGAAGGGTTGTCGGCTCTGGCAGTCGACCGCCCGGGTGACGGGTCAAGAGAAAACTCGACAACGTCGACGGGAGTCTTGGCCGGCTGGCCTGACGGGGACACCATGAAGCCAACGGCCTGAGCCGCAACCTCGACCGAAGTCAAAGCTCGGCAGTTCGGGGAAGGGGACCTCTCCCGCTTCCCCAAATGCTGATGATGGGATTTACCCTGCGACTCCCTTGACATAGGCCGAGAGGCAAGTCCCGATGACCCCTCTCCCTTCGAGGAGAGAGACTGGCGAAGCTCCTCGAACGAAGCCAAAAGAAAGGAACTCAGAGAGAGCGGGATAATTGCCGCGACCGAGGAAGAGAGAGATGCGGCCTTGGCGGCCGCCTCCTCCCAGGAGAGTTTGAGCTGCTCAGCCGAGTCAGCGGACACCACCTGACGAGCCTCTATAGATTTTACCGGCGAGGAAAAAAACCTCCGAGCGCCCAAGCCCCAATCAGGCCGCACGATCCTCCAGGACGTTGGTCGAAAGGGCACAGCACAAATCGCAAACTTGCAGGTCATGGTCCAAGTCGAGACAGTATACGCATGTGGAGTGCAGATCAGTACTGGAAATATTCCACCCACCAGGGCGCCTCCGAGAGCCGGGAAACAAATTGTCCATCGCAGCCGCGAGGGAAAAGAAGACCGAAGTTTTAGAAAACTTCAAAACTAAATTCGGACTAACCGAAGAATCAAGAACCAGTCGAACGCAGAGCGCTAAGGAGGGAACCTGAGCTTCCAAGCGGTAAGGAAGATCTGGCGTCGTGGGGTGGAGCCAAGAGTTTTACCACCCGGGTGGGTGGGAGGAGCCAGCTTGAAGACCTTCCGGCAAGATTTAAAGCGGCAAGGAACCTGCCAGATAGTGTGGACGAACAACATATCCATGTCCCTAGAACTACACTTTAGCAGTCCTTCTCCTTTAATTCCAGCCGGAACGTCTTCAAGCTAAGTTCCTTCCATTCACCTGTGTAATATCCTCCTCGGCTCTGTCCAATGACATCAGATCTTGTAAACAGGAAGCAGAGACTGGTGTACCACTTCCCAGGGGAGGTAGGGTGGGTTATGTGGATGTGCACTTTATACTACTCCTAGAACTATGGTTACAGATGAGTAATACTCATTTCTAGGGACATGGATATAATGCACTATCCACACTTTGGTAGACTCCTAGCAGTTCTCTGGAAGGGAGGAGGCAAGGTGCATACCCCTACTTTGGAAACAGTCAGTGAAGGACTGAGACCCCAAAACAAGCATCCCAGAGTAACTCAAGGTTGATCTGGTAATGGGAAATGAAGATGTGCGCAGACTTCCAGGTAGCAGCCCTGCAGATTTCCTGGATAGGGACATCCCTGGAGGCAGCAGTATGTCTGCTGGAATCAGCCCTAAGCGATATGAAGGCTCCCTCCAGCCAATCTATAAAAAAAGAACGGTGCAGGAGACACTACCTCCAAACGTCCACTTAGCTGCCAGTTTGCCAGGCGCAGCTTCAGCATAGGTGACAAAGAGCTGGCTAACCGCTCCCCAAACTCTAGCCATACACTCCATGTAATAAGCAATCACTCCCCTCTGCTCCAACATATGGAGTAGGTGTTCGGCCTCAGAGCTTGAACTGGTGGAGTATACTGGGAGATTGATCATCTGGATAAGGTGAAACTCTGAACCAACCGTCGGAAAGAACTTTGGGTTGAGGCGGGAACCTCCCCCAGGACATACTGTATCTGGAAATGAATGGTTACCAGCTCAGCATGACTCTCCTGGTGCAACTTTTTAAATAAATAAATAGTAGTTGTAGTTTAGGTTTATTGTTTGACTAAAAAGTCTTCAAGGAGATAAATCATACATGTTAAAACAAAGCATACTGGTTTTAAAATAAGTTTACAAAAAAAAGTATAAAAACTATCATTCACAATAACATTAGTACAACTGAATTAATTCATCTCCAGGTTCTAATAGCAAATTACAGTCAAGGTCATACAATGAACATGATAGCATTCTTTTTTTTTTTTTTTCCTCTCTTTATTTTGCACACTTTTTCTTGCCGCCGGCTGCCCGGTTCCTCAGCCAGTCATGGTCCACTTCTGCTTGCAAATCAGTACGCACCTCTCCGATACCCCTGGCTTTTAAAGATGGGGTTGTGACACCACCCCTAAGGTGCCAACAACATCGGGACAGGTCGACAGCCCAACCTGGGAGCAATGGAAACCAAGGGCGGGCTTCATTCGGGGCGGCTGGTGGTATTTTTTCCCCAGTATGGGGGCAGGCATGTGCAATGACGAACAGCGTCTGCCCTGCCCCACTGAACACTCTGGCGTCGGCGGCACACCCAGCCTCCGCTAGGTGTCTGTGTTGTGCCGAACACACTACTCCCTCTTTCTCTGGAGGACAGCAGTCCTCAGATGCTCAGCCCTTCTCACCAGGCTGGCCCTCAGACGTCCCGGATCAGTTCCCGAACCCGGGTCACCGGCGTCGCAGGTAGGCAACCTGCCCCTGCACAAGCAGGCTGGCTAACATAACAGCATTCTTACGACGTACGAAGAAGACAGCAGAAAAAGGCCATTTGGTCTATCAAGTCTGCTTATATTGCAGTGTCCACAGCCTGAGCCAATATCCTTGCCCTCCCTCCCTCACTCCTCCCTACTTAAATAATAAAATTAAGTAGCAGCCTTTTGAATTCTTTTCTTTACCTTATTAAATTAACATACTAACATACTATCTGCCAGCAGATTAGGCCTTACGGTCTATCAAGTCTGCTCAAACCTCAGAACCCTAGTTGGGTACCGAGGCCCCCCTTGTGTTCAAAACCCTATCATCCATCCCAACCCCCCTGGGACAGGCCATCATCTGATACATCCACTTTCTGTGTCTCTCCCACCCTCTCTTGAAGCCCTCCACTGTGGATCTCTGAACCAGCTCGCCAGGCAGAGCATTCCAAGGGTCCACCACCCTCTCAGTGAAAAACCTCCTCCTCTTTTCTCCCCTCACCCTTCCACCTTCCGTCAAACCATGCCCTCTGGTGATACCTCCCTGCTTTAGTCTAAAGATCCCCTCCATGTTTACCCTATTTATTCCCTTGAGGTACTTGAATATCTCAATCACCTCCCCCCTGTCTCTCCTCTCCTCCAATGAAAACAGGCAGAGCTCAAGTCTGTCCTCATATGTCAAATCCCCTAGCCCTCGTATCATCTTAGTTGCCTCCTCCTTACCCCTCTCAGGAGCTGTATGTCCCTCTTCAAGTGTGGTCTCCAGTACTGTACACAGTACTCAAGGTGTGATCTAACAGTCCATTGTAAAGCGGCAAAATCACTTCCTTGCTCCTAGAGGTGATCCCCTTTATGATACATCCCAACATCTTGTTTGCCTTGCTAGCCGCTCTCCTGCACTGCTCAGAGTTATTCATACAAGCACCCATCATGACCCCTAGGTCTTTTTCCCCCTTTTGAGGCTTCCAGCATCTCCCCTCCCAGGGTGTGCCTGTGTTTAGGGTTTCCCCGCCCAAGATGTAACACCTTGCACTTGGTGACATTGAAATTTAATTTCCATGTGTGAGCCCAGCTTTCCAGGGTGTCCAGGTCCCTTGCAGGGACAACCTCCCTCTTCTCCCTCAGCTACTGCTCCCATCTTGGAGTCATCATGAGAGACTCATTTCACCTATACCCTCCTGATGTCAGATGTATGCATTAAACAGGATCGGACCCAGGACTGAGCCCTCCGGTACTCCACACCAACCTCTCTAGGGTTCAAGAGCTCCCCACAGACCACTACTCTCTGGGTGCATCCAGTTAGCCAGTTTTCAATCCATCTGACCATCAAAGGGCCTACTCCCAACCCCATCACTTTTGCCACTAGACCATTGTGGGGGACACAGTCAAACGCCTTGCTGAAGTCCAAGAATAATACATCCACAGACTTTCCCTGTCCAGTTCTGATGTTACCCGTTGATAGAACTCCACAAGATGGTGTGACATGATCTACCTGGCATAAAACCCATGTTGCCGACTATCAGACCTCCCACCTCCTCCAGAGTACACACACAATCATTCCTTTTAGTATACTCCCATTAATTTTTCCCACCACCGAGGTCCAAACTGATGTGATCTATAGTTACCTGGTACTTCCCTCGACCCCCTATGGATTGGCACCACATGTGCCTCTACTCAAATCTAGGTACCCTCCTGTCTCAAGTGACCTGTTGAGATCTCCTAGAAGTACCAATGAATATGTCCACCAATTCCCATAGTACTCTCAGATGAATACCATCCATTGGAAGATTTGTCTTTCTTTAGGGCAGCAATTAACCACACCTTTGGCAGAGATAGCATCATCCGTCCCTCCACTTACTGGCCTTTTATCCTTATCCTGATGTGACACCCTGGGGTACTTCTCCTCCTCTTGCTCCATTTCTGTTGCTCCCCTGATCCCCCTTCACTGCCGCTTCTATCCGCATCGTGCCCTGCTTTGTAGATATCCCATCCCTCTCCCTAGTGAACACAGAGGCAAAGTACTCATTAAATACCTCTGCCTGGTCCCTCGCTTCTTCCACCCACCCTCCTGATCTCAATCTGCTGAGATGGCCTTTAGTTTTTCCTCCCTTCCCCTCCCCAATGTACCGGAGGAACCCCTTTCCCTCCATGTATCCCTGAGCCCGCTGCTCTTTTCTGGACTTTGCCCCCTCACCATCCAGGTGACTTTTCTAGCTGCAAGATGGTACATTTCCTTATCCCTATCCCCTCTTGTTGTTTTATATTTTTTTGTAGGCCACCTTCTTTTCTCTGACCGCTACCTGAACCTCACTGGACCACCAGCATCGTTTATGTGATCTTGCTCCCTTACGTTTCACCTTAGCGCAGGTCCTGACTGCCTCACCAAGTCCCTGTTTTGTTACCTCCCATCTCGTTTCCACACTTGTCATTGATGTAATCCCCTTCAAGTAATCCTTGAGAATATTTCTCATGCCCACAAAGTCTGCCCCCTTGAAGTCCACTGCCAGTGTCCTAGATCTCCCCCCCCCCCATGCTTATTTGAAACCAGGCAGTATTGTGGTCGCTCCCCAGTCAGGGATCCTCACAACCAGGTCCTTACCAGATCCCCATCTGCCAGAACCACGTCCAGGACAGCCCCTCCCTTGTGGGCTCCATCACATGCTTACTTAAGAAAACATCCTGGAAGCCGTCCAGCAGCCTCTGCTCCTTGTCACCTTAGAGGACATGGTTCCCCAGTTTGTAACAGGCATATTAGGTCCCCATCAACACCACTCCTTCCCCTTTTGGTCCACATTGGGCAATGATGTTGTCTAGCAAACCATCCTCCAGAACATCACCATCCCAGGGGCCGATGCTACACCAGCAGTCTTATCTCATGTTGGGGATCATAAGGTGACCCATAAGGCCTCACGTTCCTCTGCCTCTTCAACCCTAGCAATTTCTATGTCATCTCTAATGAACATAGCCACTCCACCCCTCTGCCCTCCTTTCTATCCTTCCTAAGCATAGTGTACCCCCACGTTTGAGGTCCCAGTCATGGTTTTTGTTGGCCCACGTCTCCGTGACCACCACCACATCCACCCCACCTCGAACAGCATGGCCTGGAACTCTGGCAACTTGTTTCCCAAGCTCCTGGCATTTACTAACACCAACCCCCACCCCCATCCCTGATCTTCTTTGTCGAACCCCACCCAGGTTCCTTATACTTCCATCCTCCCTCTGCTCCTCCTGAAACCTCCACCCCAGTCTGTTTCCCCCTCCTCCCTTGGGTTTGAAGACTACTCCTCATCTGGAGGAGGGCTTCTAGTCAGCCCTCACATAACCCTTCCCCCCTCACAGTTCAAACCCACCTTTCTTCAATGTAGTCAGCCATCCCTGTTTAGGACTTCCTTCCCTAGCAGGGGCAAGATAAAGCCTGTCCTGGCATACAGTCCCTTATCCTCCCAAACTCCTTTCCAGTTTCCCTAACACCCCCAACCCTCTCTTCACCTACTTCCTGGCCAAGTCATTAACCTCTGTGATCTTCATTTTTCTCCACTGGGGCCTTTGGTATTGGCAATATCTCCGAAAAGAAATGTTGCATCCATTATCCGACAGACTCTGGCAAGTTCTTGGAACCTTGATTGAAAAAAACACTATTTCCCTCCTAGATTGTTAGTTCCCAAATGCACCAAGAAATCCGGTTCCTCCACAATCCTAACCCATTTCATACACCATGAACTTTGCTCTGTGCCGTGTCAGCCCAGAGATACTCACTACCTTCACCTGGCTATGGCATCCACCCCCTGTCCCTCCACTGATTACCCTAATCATCGAGTCTCCCAATAACAGAACCTTAACACCGCCATCAGCCTTATAGTTTACCTCCACTATGCACTCTCAGCCCCCATCCCCCTTTATTCGTGATCTCAATTCCATGGGAATCTTCCTGCCCTATTAGAGACCCCTTGTCACCCTCCCTTTCTGCCTCCCTCGTTATTTTGCCCACTTAACAAGACCCCTCTGAATAGGTGTCCCTTTAACCCTCTCTTATCCGAACCATTTATCCTGGCCCTGATGGTTTCTCCTTCCCCCACACCGCCATCCTGCCCCCTTGTAATAGTACCCCTACCTCCAGAGGCTCTCTGTGGGTCCCCTTTATCTAGGGACCCATCCTTGGTACTGACCCCACTGCTGAAGGGGGGCTCCTCCCCCACCTCCTTGTTTCCCAGTTTCTCTCCAGTCATGCTGAAAGAGGAAGTGGTGGGGGCTGAAACAATCACGGGATTTAAGAATGCATGGGATAGACATAAAGGAATTCTGGAGGTCAGGGGTAAGGTACAACAGACTTCTAGGAAAACAAACTGAACTTACAAGCTCAAATGGGCAGACTGGGTGGGCCATAGGCCCTTATCTGCCGACACTGTCTATGTATCTATGCTCTCTTCCCTCATGTCTACAATATGTTGCATCTTGCCCATCTGCTTAACATTTATGTTTCCCGTTCTCCCTCTGGGACTAGTTCTATCCTTTCCATTGCCGGTCTGTGATGCCCTATGGGTATCCGAATCCTTCCCCCCAGCCTCTGTATCAGTTTCCTCATTTCCACCAACCCCTTCCTCCCCCTTTAGGTTGCTTAGTAGCTCAAATTTATTGTGACCCTCTATGTCAGCCTCCATCAAGTAACCAGAGTTTCCCCTGACTGCACCTCTAAACTGTCCCTCTTCCTCCCTCTTGCTCTGTTCTCCTTAGGAGCTCCATTCCCACAGTCTTCTGCTGTTTAGGCTTCCCCACAACAGCCCCTCCTCTCTTTCAATGTCTGCTCTGGGCTTCCCCACAGCAGCCCCTCCTGACTCTTCCCCCTCCATTCTCTTTGTATTTGGAATGTTCACCCCGTATGCTTTCCCCTTAGCATCAACATCCCTATCTAAGGGTCCTCTGTCCCTGATATCCCCCCTCCTGCTTGCTGTAACATAACGTCCTGTAATTTCAGAGCGTTGCCCCAGCCTCCAAAAGCCTCACCCTTCTGCTGCCCATATCCACACCCCTTATCCTTGGTCCCTCCCCCCAACTCCCCCAGCTTACTCCTTAACCAATATACTTCACTCCTGATACAAGATAGCTGTCTACAGAGTGGGCAGCCTCTCTCTCTCTCTCTCTCTCCAGGCCCAACTGAAATTATTGCTTCTCCAGCCTGTGCAGACTACAACCCTTCCAAGATGCCTGCCATGGTGGAATATGGCCACCCTGTTTGTCCCCCCTGTTTATAATAGCACACACCCCTTTTCTCAGTCCCTTCCCCTGGAATACAGTTTCTCGCTATACTGACTGCAGTTATTCGAACCAATTTCAACCCCACCAATAAAGTTCCCAAGTCTCAAACACATACAGTCCAGTGTGTGTCCAGTCCCACTAACAGTGTGTGTATGCAGACGTCAGGTACCGTATGATATCACAGGCCCACCAGTTCCTGTTGCTTCAAATTTCAGTCCCAAAACAGAAATACACAGCCCTTCAATCCCAACCCCCAGTGGCTTTTCAGTATTTAAGGCAAACATCACATTTAAATTTCACGCTAATTATCACTTCCAAACAAGTGTTCCCAAGCCCCAAAAGTTACAATATCACAGCCCAAGTAACAGTTCTAACTCAAAGTAGTAATTTTTAACACACAGAACTAATTTCACGTACAAAACTATTCAAATATTTCAGTTAAAACAGAATATAAACCCAGACCTCTGTCCTTACTAGCCTCCTGCTTATGTTCCCAAGTGAACAACATTGCCAGAAAGTATTTGGCTAACCTCTCAATGGACCAATAAATAAAATAAAGATATGAATCCCATAGCCAGTACAACAGATAGCACAGCCTGGAAAAGAACGCAACCAGTTTCGGTTACCACAGTTTGTTTCAGAAGGTGACTTGTGTCGTCTAAATCGTCAAGGTCCTGTGACCGTCTGAATCATAATTTACTTGATGCCGGTTAGTGAACGTATAACCATGTCTAGTAAAGAAGGCAAGTTATTTTTAAACCAGTTTAAATGAATGCTTTATTCAAAAATAGCAATTAACTTTAACACTGACAGTACAAAATAATGCAAATCTTGCCTGATAAATTTTACTGCTTGGTCCTTGGCACTGACAACCTGCTGTGTAATAGCAAGGGCTGCTGGATTAGAACCTTCCTCGCCCCCCATCATCAGGATGACATTCAAGATGCGATGGAAAACACGACGCACCGTCTGTAAGGACATTTTGTAACAAACAAGACTCAGATTCAATATTAACTTTATTATGACAAACTCATTGTGAAATCATTAATGAGAGTTCCTAATTATCCAACTGAAGAGGAAACAAATTTCTTATAGGCATGAAGTTTACTTGGTGACAGAAATAATAATGCCCAGTACGCTAACGGTTATCACCAAACTGCAGAACAACGTGTGTGTGTGTGTGCGTGCGTGTCTGCGTGTCTGTCTGTATGTATGAGAGGGTGTTGGCCAGTTGATATCTCACAAGTGGCAAAGCAATAGACGAATACACTCAAATGAAGATAAAATATCTTAAACAGGCAGTAGTAAACACACAAAAGCCCTTTTTTTAAGACTCCTTTATAAGTGTGACTGTCATGTTGAATGGACCAGTATTTCTTTCCTTCAGCAAACAATGTTTTTTCATTAAAAAAAAAAAAAAAGACTTTCTGTCGGATATGTTTATGTCCTGCAAAAACAAGCTTGATAGCATGACTGCACAAAACATCTCTCCTCTTCCTGTTTTACTGCGCAGAAACGAGAAGCAATGGTACAATGAAAGTCCTCATGCCATTCTCCCATCACAGCAGTTCAGCCCCCCCACCATACCACCAGGTGTAGCGGAAAAATTAAAGCATCCTGCATAATGAAATGGTGTTCTTACAGGGACTTGTAAAACCCCTCCAATCACTACCTCGCTCAGTCACTGTAAGAATGACAGCGAGTGCTTGTTCCCTCAATGTCATGCTTACGGCAGCTGGCTAAGGTGGTGATCAGAAGGGATTTGCCGTTCGCCGTAACAGCACCATATCATACTGGATAGACACTGGCTGCTATTTTGTCGGGTGGGGGCGTGGCTGGTCTGATGTGATGGGACAATACATGGCATGGGGACGAACACTGCACTGGAGGAGGGAATGGCCGTGGCGAGTGGTTCTGAATGCAGGATGGCTGGAAAATACAGGTTACTCACCTGTAACAGGAGTTCTAGGAATGGTATATGTTGTTCATCCACACTTATTGGCAGGTTCCTTGCCGCTTTAAATCTTGCCGGAAGGTCTTCAAGCTGGCTCCTCCACCCACCGGGTGGTAAACTCTCGGCTCTGCCCCATGGCGCCAGATCTAGCCTGCTGGAAGCTAGGTAGCGCCGGGCTTTGTGGGAGGTCGGGTGGGTCGTGGTGGATGAACAACATATACCATTTCTAGAACTCCTGTTACAGGTGAGTAACCTGTATTTCTAGGGACATGGATAAGTTGTTCAATCCACACTTATTGGCAGACTCCTAGCAGTTCTCCGGGAGGAGGGAGGCAAGGCGCACACCCCCGATACTTACTTGGGAAATAGAGACTAGAGAACAGAGGCCCCAAAACCAGCATCTCGGCGTGACTCAAGGTCGATGTGGTAGTGGGTAATAAAGGTATGTGCAGACTTCCAGGTAGCAGCCCTGCAGATATCCTGGATAGGGACATCCTTGGAAGCAACTACCGATGCAGCGGTACGGCGGGTAGAATGAGCTCTTATCCCTCTGGTAGGCTCCATGCCTGCCAACCTATAGCAAAGCGCTATGCAGAAGGTGACCCACCTGCTTATCGTCCGCTTGGCTGCAGGTCTGCCAGGTGCGGCTTCAGCGTAGGTGACAAACAGCTGGCGAACCTCTCCCCGACCTTCAGCTGTCCACTCCTTATAATAAGCGAGCACTCGTCTAGGGTCCAAAGTATGGAGCCTATATTCGGCCTCCGAGGTGTGACTGGGGTAGAACACCGCCAGACTCAACACCTGGTTAAGGTGAAACTCGACACCACCTTCAGAAGGAATTTCGGGTGGGACGCAGGATCAACTTTCTTGTCCCTGTGGAAGACCAGATAAGGAGACTCAATGGAAAGCGCCTGGAGCTCTCCCATCCTTCTGGCTGACGTATAGCCACCAAGAAGGCGGTCTTCCACGACAGGTGGAAATATAGCACCTGTGCATCGGTTAGAATAAGCGCCCATGAGCTGGCTAATACCAACAGTAGATCACGGAGGTGGAGGTTCTTGCATCGGAGGAGAAATGTGGTCAAGGCCTTTGAAAAGCACCAGCACCTTCTCCTGCTGCCTGACTGCTTCCGCCACGCCCGTAAGCAGAGATGGCTGCCAGGTGCACCCTAAGGATTAGGCGGCGAAGCCCTTGCTGAGAAGGGACCAGAGGTAATCAGAGCGCTTGCCAAGGGACAGGAGAAAGGGTCCAAGCCCTTCCCCCGACACCAAATGGAGAATCTCTTCCATTTGAAGGCATAGCATTTCCTGGTCGACTCCTTAAGGGACGCCTCAACGACGTTGAGAACCTCGTCGGAAAGACCCAAGGCCTGGAACTCTAGCCGCTCAGGAACCAGGCCGTCGTCAGGTGCAGGGATTGAAGGTCCGGATGGAATACCTTCTCCTGGTTGACTGAGATCAGGTCCGGGCGGGCTGGAAGCCGCCTCGGGAGCCTGGAGCCAAGGCTGAGGAGATCTGGATACCAGAACTGGCGGGACAAGTCTGGGGCTACCAGAATCACCTGCGCCTTGTCCCTCCTCGCCTTGAGAAGCACCTTGTGGATCAAGGAAAATGGGGGAAAGGCGTAGAAGAGGCCCGGGGTCCATGGCCTCGAGAAGACATCCCCCTGCAGCGAGCCCTGCTGGGGGGGGGGCGGGCATGGAACAGACTCAGCTTCGCATTCTCCCTAGAGGCAAACAGGTCCACCTGAGGCGTGCCCCAGTGGGAGAACAGATCTTGTACTACCTCCGGCAGCACAGACCACTCGTGAGACGCAGCCCCTATCCGGCTTAGGGCATCGGCCAGGGTGTTGGAGTCTCCTGCCACGTGAATGGCTAGTAGATCCGCCTCCAGGCTGCGCACAAGGGACCATATGCGGAGAGCTTCCTTGCATAACAGCATGGAGTGCGTCCTGCCCTGGCAGTTCAGATAGTACATGGTCGTGGTATTGTCCGTCTGGAGCTGAACCACTTGACCCGCTAGAAACGAAGCGAAGGCGGTGAGAGCTAGGTGGACCGCTCGGAGCTCCAGCAGGTTGATATGGCATCAGGACTCCCGAGGGGACCAGAGGCCGTGCACTCTGTGCTCCCCCAGATGGGCACCCCAACCCATCAGAGATGCATCAGTCAACAGAGAGACCGTCGGCTCTGGGCGGACGAACAGAATACCCTCCTGCAGATGCGCCAGAACAATCCACCACTGGAGAGCGTTCCATATCTCCTGGGTCACTTTCACGGGCTGGTCCAATGGATCACAGCGTTGTGACCACTGGCTGGCCAGTCCCCACTGAAGGGGACGCATGTACCAACGGGCCCAAAGGACCACGCTGGTGCAGGCCGCCATGAGGCCCAGGAGGCGCAGGAAGTCCCGGGCAGAGCACGATTGCCCAACCAGAAATGATTGGGCAAAGGAGGAAAGAACCTCGGCCCTGTCTGCTGGGAGCCGAGCTCTGGCTCGAAGAAAGTCGAGCTCTGCCCCGATGAAGAGTATCACCTGCTTCAGCACGAGTTCTGACTTGGCCTCGTTGATGAGGCCAATCAGAGAAAACCTGGAGGGCCAGATCTCTGGACCGCTCCGCCTCCACTCTGGAGGGGGCTGCAATCAGCCAGTCGTCCAGGTAGGGGTACACCCAGACCCTTCGGCGCCGCAGGAATGCTGTCACCACTGCCATGCATTTGGTGAAGACCCTGGAGCTAGGAGAGGCAGAGGCATGTCCGGAACTCCAAGGTATCCCTCCGCTCTGAAGCGGAGGAATCTCTGATGAGACGGACAGATTGGGACGTGAAAGAGCGTCCTGGAGGTCCAGGGAACAGAACCACACGCCTTGTTCCAAGGATGGGATTATCTGAGCCAGAGTGACCATCCTGAAGGTCTGAGACCTTAGGAACCTGTTCAGGTCATGCAGGTCGAGAATGGGGCGCCAGCCCCCCGTCCGTTTTGGGACCAGGAAATACCTGGACACAAACCCCGGGTCTAGAGGAGGATCCGCCACCTTCCTGATCACCTCTTTTTCGAGGAGCAGGGCAATATCGGCTCGGCGGGCCAACAGCGAGGCTGCGGACCCCGTGGCCCCCCAGAGGGGCGACTGCTCAAAAGGGTGGAGCCTGCTTGAACTCCAGAGGCAGGCCTTTTCCCTACCACCTTCAACACCCAGCAGTCCGTGGTGATAGTGGACCAGACGGAAAGAAGTGGTAGGCCGTCCCCACGTGGGGGGACACGGGGAGGAGGCTGGAGGCAGTACCCCTCAACCCGTCACTGGGCAGGCTTGGAGGAACCACCGGCCGAGGGACCTCCTGGGTCTTTACCTCCTTGCTACCTGCTGGAGGAAGCCGCCGGCTTGGGTTTGGGACGCCAAGCGTGAGCCTGCTGGTCCTGTTGGGCCGGTCGCGATGCAAGGGCCAAAGGCCGAAAGGACTTCTGCTGTTGCCGACGGCGGCCTTTGTCCCTCTGGGCGGAGGTGACCAAGTCCAGGGTAGCATTGGACTTTTCGATCCGCTGGAGGTGTCCCTCCACTCCAGGGCCGAAGAGGTCAGTCCCCAAGAAGGGAACGTCCGCCAACTTGTGCTGGGTATCCGCTGTGAAGGTGGATATCCTCAGCCACGCCCTGCGGCGCATGGCCACCGCGGCCGCTACTGACCTGGCACAGGAATCACCTATGTCCAGAGCAATATGAAGCTGCTGCTGCTGCTTCGCCACCGCCTTACCCTGGTCCCGCACCTGGCGGACCGTGGTCTGCAGGTCAGTCGGGAGATGAGGGACAACCTTATCCAGGGAGCCCAAGACGGTGTGGGAGAAGTGTGCCATCAGCACGGCCGAGCTGGCCTGTCAGAGGCAGAGGGAGGATGCAGCATACACCTTGCGCCCGGCAAAGTCCAGCTTTTTGGACTCTTTGTCAAGGGGCTTTATCCACATCCCGAGCACTACCAGAACGCCGGAAAACGCTGTCAGTGACTAACCCCTCGGCAGAGGGCTGCTCGGAGAAACCGGGCAAAGAGCCGGTAGGGACCGCATACTTCCTGGTCATCCTGGCCGAGAGCGCAGGACAAGAAGCAGGCCACTGCCAAAACTCCAAGGCTGGGCGACAATGGCCTTAGCCGCGGAAGAGCCTCGTGGGAATCCCTGGGTCCAGTATCTCCGTCAGGGAATGCCAGCCCCACTTGGACACGGGCCGAGCTGCATCCTGGTGGACTCGAGATGAGTCGAAGCAGACTAAGAAGGACGATGGGCTATCATCCAATTACTGGCCCCCGGAGGACTCCAGGTCGACCTGCCTGGAGAACAGGGAGGAGTCGTTGTCGGGTTTCGAAGAGTCTGCGAAGAGATGCCTTGGCCCTGAGCCACCCTCTACCTGCCGAGGACGGTCAGGAGTGAGAGTGACCGACAACCTGTGGGGCAGGCCGTGACCCGACCGAGAATCTTTGGTCGGTGCCCCAGACTTCAGTTGTGGAGGTTCCACCACAATTGGTGGAGCAGCTGGTTTTGGCTGAGCAACCGGCCCTGGAACGGGCAACTCGACTGAGGCCAGTGGTTGCTTCGGTCATTCGGGCGACAGCCGCTTGATGGCTGGGGTCTGGACCAGAGTCGGCTTAGACCTGGACAACAGCAACTGCTGCCACATAAGCTCCTCGTAGCACCGACGTAATTTACGCCGAAGCCTCCCCTCATCCAAGGAAGAGGACGAACGTGTAACCGCTTCACCGTATTGAGACCGAGACCGCCAACGTTGGACGGGGACGCACGACGAAATGAAGTCCAAGACCGAGACTCCTCGGGGAGCGAGGGTGGGTCTGGGAAGGGACACCCGCCTTCCCTCGGCTTGGGCACTTTAACCGGGACCGCGGCCTCGCGCCGGCAGATCGTCGATCTCCACCAGGGAAACCGTGAAGGAGGGAAGCGCTCACCAGCCCATCTAACGGATCGAAAAAAATCTTGACTGCGTCGGCGGAGTCTTGGCAGGCTGGCCTGACGGGGACACCGGGAAGCCAGCGGGCTGAGCCGCAACTTCGACCTAAGTCAACGGTCGGCTCTCTGGGGAAGGAGACCTCTCCCGCTCCCACGAATGCCGACGGTGGGACTTACCCTTCGACTCCTTCTTCTTGGGCCGAGAAGAATGTCCCGATGGCCCCTCTCCCTTCGTGGAAAGGGACTGACAAATCTCCTTGAACGAGCTGTTAATGGGAACTCAGAGAGAGCGGGATAAAAGCCACAGCCGAGGAGGAGGAAGATGCGGCCTGGGCCGCCTCCTCCTCGAGGGCGATCATCTGCTCGAGCTTAGCCAGCCACCGCAGACACCGCCCAACGAGCCTCTTTTGATTTTACCGCGGAACGCAAGCCCAGAGCTTCAATCGGCAGCACAATCATCCAGGACGCTATTGAGAAAGAGCGCACAACTCGCAGGCCTAGGCTGTAGACACATCGGAGTGCAAATCTGTCCTGGACATTTTCTGCCCGCAACGGCACCTCCGAAAACCAGGAATAGATCTGTCCATCGCAGCCACGAGGGAAGATGAAGACCGAAGTTTAGAAAACTTCAAAACCAATTTCGGACTAACCGAAGAGTTAGGATCCAGTCTAAAACACAGAGCGCTAAGCAGGGAACCTGAGCTTCCAAGCGGTAAGGAAGATCTGGCGTCATGGGGTGGGGCAGAGAGTTTCACCACCCGGGTGGGTTGGAGGAGCTAGCTTGAAGACCTACCGGCAAGATTTAAAACGGCACGGAACCCGACAATAAGTGTGGATTGAACATATCCATGTCCCTAGAATGCATATTCTCCAGAGCGATGACAACTGGTTGATCAGTGATCATGGGCCGAAGGGGCGGCGCACTGGACACCAGGGAATGGAACGTGATGATAGGGATAGCAATTTGGCTAAATACCAGGGAGGGAAGGAAGGGGAAAACAACACAAACTATGGGATGGTGGCAGGAACCAAAAAATAAAACCACAAATCCATTGGTGCTAAGTAAAAACATTAATGAAAACACACCAGAAGGGTAAACAAATGATGAAATGAACCGAGCACTTTTATTCGGTTTAACAGTGTGAGTATAGCTTCATCCAACACTACAAGGTCATGAACACGCAGCACAGGACTAAAACAGAAGTGAACAGAGAAGGGAGCAGGCAGCTGTAAATAAGTGCCCATCATGTTTTCTGTGGATCCACAGCAGTAAGAACAGGTTACTCACCTGTAATAGTAGTGGCATATGCTGTTCATCCACATTCTTTGGCATGTCCCTTTCTACTTAAAATCCAACTGGAAGCCTTCCAGCTGGCTCCTCCCACCGACCTGGGTGGTATATACATCGGCTCCGCCCCATGACACCAGATCTTAGCCTGCTGGAAGACAGGCTGTGTGCATTCGCAGCAGGGGAGGTTGGGTCGGTCCGTGTGGATGAACAACAGACCACTCCTAGAACTACTGCTACAGGTGAGTAACCTGTTCTTCTAGGAGCATGATTATGTTGTTCATCCCCACTCTTTGACAGACTCCTAGCAATTCTCCGTGAGAAGGGAGGCAAGACACACACCCCATACTTGGGGAACAGAGATTGGAAAACTGAGGCCACAAAACCAGCACCCCGGCGTGACTCAGGTCGATGTGGTAGTGGATCATGAAAGTGTTTGCTGACTTCCAGGTAGCAGCCCAGCAGATTCCTGGACAGGGATGTCCCTGGAAGCAGCCACCGATGCAGCAGTATGGTGGATAGAATGAGCTCTTTTATCCCTCTGGGAGGCTCACTGCCCACCAACTCACAGCACAGACATATGCATGATGTAATCCATCTTGCAATAGTTCGCTTCACTGTAGGTCTGCCAGAAACGGCTTCAGCATAGGTGACAAACAGCTGGCGAACCGCTCCCCGAATTTCCACCATCCTCTCCTTATAACAAGAGAGCGCACGTTTCAGGTCCTAAGTATGGAGCCTGCACTTGGCCTCCGAGGTGTAGTTAGGGTAGTATACCGGCAGGGTTAACACCTGGTTAAGGTGAAACTCTGACACCACCTTCGGAAGGAATTTCGAGTGGGAGCGCAGGACAATCTTCTCCCTGTGGAAGACCAGGTAAGAGGAGTCTACCAAACGCGCATGGAGCTCCCCTGTCCTTCTGGCAGTCGTGATAGCCGCCAGGAAAGCAGTCTTCCACGACAAGTGTGACAACTCACACTTGTGCACTGGTTCTAATGGCTTGCCCATGAGCTTTGCCAATACCAGCAGTAGATCCCACAGAGGTGGAGGTTCACGCACCAGTGGGGATACTGATCCAGGCCTTTGAAAAAGCGCCCGACCACTGTCTCCTGTGCCATCGTCGGCTGACCGGCCCATACCCGGAAAGCAGAGATGGCTGCCAGGTGCACCCTAATAGTCGATGACCAGAGACCCCCTTTGGACAGAGATCAAAGGTTATCAAGAAAGTTAGTCACTGAACAGGATAAGTGGTCCAGGCCCTTACCCTGACACCAAATGGAAAACCTTTTCCATTTGAAGGCATAAATTTTCCTCGCAGATTCCTTTCTGGATACTTCCACCATGGTGTAGACATCTTCAGAAAGACCCAAAGCCCGGAACTCTAGCCGCTCCGGTACCAGGCTGTGAGGTGCAGGGATTGAAGGTCCAGATACAAAACCTTCCCCTGTTTGAGTGATATCAGGTCGGGGCATTTGCAAAGCCGCTCTGGGTGCTTGTAGCTGAGGCAGAGGAGATCTGGATACCAGAACTGGCATGGCCAGTCTGGGGCTACCAGGATCACCTTCGCCTTGTCCCTCCTCACCTTGACGAGCACCTTGTGGATCAAGGGGAAAGGAGGGAAGGCGTAGAGGAGGCCTGTGGTCCATGGACTCAAGAAGGCATCCATCGTAGCGAGCTCTGCTGAGAGGGGTGGGCATGAAACAGTCTCAGCTTGGTGTTTTCCCTGGAGGCAAACAGGTCCACCATCAGATTGCCCCAACAGGAGAACAGTCTGTAAGCTACCTCTCGATGGACAGACCACACGTGGGATATCTGGCTTAAGCGGCTGAGAGCATCAACCAGATGGTTCGAGGCTCCTGACACATGGATGGCAAGGAGATCTGCCTCCAACCGGCTCATGAGGGTCCAGATGCGGAGCGCCTCCTTGTATACCAAACGGAAGTGCGTGCCACCCTGTTCATTGAGGTAGTACATGGTCATGGGACTCTCCATCTGGACTTGAACCACCTGACCCCTAAGCTGAGGAGCGAAAGCGGACAGTGCCAGTCTGACTGCTCTGAGCTCCAACAGATTGATGTGGCAATGGGACTCCTCGGGGGCACAGAGCTTGTGGGCCCTTTCGTCCCTCATGTGGGCTCCCCTGCCCATAAGAGGCGCATCGGTCATGAGAATGACCGTCTGCTTGGGGCGCACACAACGGGATCCCTTCCTGCAACCGGTCTGGGGCGATCCACCATTGAAGAGCGTCCCACATCTTCTGGATTAGTGACCAGTTGGTTAAATGACCAAGGCGCTGAGTACACTGGGTGGCCAGCTCCCACTGGAGGGCGAGCATGTGCAACCCGGCCCAACGGACCACTGAGGTGCATGCCGCCATGTAACCCAGAAGGCACAGAAAGTCCAGGGCAGGGCGCAAGTGCCCAACCAGAAATGATTGGGCAAAATAGGAAAGAACCTCCACCCTGTCCACCAGGAGCAGAGCTCTGGCTTGACATGAGTCTAGCTCTGCCCTGATGAACCCATCACCTGAGACGACAAGTTCCAACTCTGCCTCATTGATCAGGAGTCAGAGTTAGAAGCAAGTCTGTAGGGCCTGGTCCCTGGACGTCTCCACTTCCTGTCGGGTGGATCCTGCTAGGATCCAATCATCAAGGTAAGAATGATTCCCGAACCCCCCTCCCCCCCAAGATGGGCCGCCGCCACTGCAATGCATTTGGTGAAGACCCAAGGGGCCGATGACAGACCGAACAGCATGGCTCGGAACTCATACAGAGTCCATTCGACCCTGAATCGGAGAATCCGCTGATGGGATGGATGGATTGTGATGTAAAAGAACACGTCCTGCAGATCCATTGAACAGAACCATGCTTCGCTCCAAGGATGGTATGATCTGGGGCAGAGTGACCATCCGAAAGGTGCGTGACCGGAGATATTGATTCAGGTCCTGCAGATCTAGAATGGGGTGCCTGCCCCCCGTCCGCTTGGGCACTAGGAAGTACCTGGGACTGCTGAAGGATCCACCACTAGAGATACTGCCTCCTTGAGGAGCAGCTGAGCGATGTCGTCTCTGAGCGGATACTCGTTCCTCCTGAGGGGTGCGCGCTCAGCTTGGAGGGTACTGCTCAAATTCTAGAGACAGTTCCTGACCAACCACTTCCAGAACCCACCTGTCTGTGGTAATAAAAGACCAGGCAAAAAGAAAGTGGCAGACACAGACCCCCACAGGAGGACCAGAGCGGGCATGACAGGAGCAGGGTTGGCAGCCCCTGCCCAGTCACTGAGCAGGCTTGGAGGAGGATCCAGGACCTGAACCTCGGCCTCCTTTATGGGCCTGTTGGGGACCCTGCTTGGGCCAAGGGCACCAAGCTTGAGCCTGCTGTTGTTGCTGGTGCTGCTGTCCGCCTTGAAAGGAGGACTGCTGAGTCGCAGGGGCAGAATGCTGAAAAGGCTTTTCCTTTTTTCTCTGCTGGTTCTTGCCAAAGAAGTCTTGGTGGCATTGGACTGCTCAATGCACTGAAAGTGACCGGCCACTCCCGGGTCGAACAAGTCGATCGCAAGGAAGGGCACGTCAGCTAATTTGTGCTGGGTATCTGCCAGAAAGGAGGAGAGCCTCAGCCAAGCCCTGCAATGAGAGGAAACTGTGGCAGCCATTGAACGGGCACAAGAGTCCCCAAGGTCTAGGGCCATTTGGAGCTGCTGTTTGGCAAGAGCTCAACCCTGATCCTGGACCTTCTCGACTGTGGTCTGCATGTCCGCAGGGAGATGAGGGAGGACTTCATCCAGAGACCCAAGAAGAACATGAGAGAAGTGTGCCATGACGATGGCCAAACTTGCCCGACAAAGGCCCAAGGAAGAAGCCGCATAGACCTTCCTGGCTGAATGGTCCAGAAGCTTGGACTCTATCTGGAGGTCAGTCAGTGTCGGTAGAACTGCCAGTACGCCTGAACACAGAGGCGGTCAGTAGGCTCTCAGTTGACGGCTGCTCTGTGAACAGCTCTAGGGACCCCATAGGCACCACGTATTTGCATGGCATGCGGGCAGACGGAACTGGACAAGAGGCGGGACATTGCCAAAGTTCTAGGGCTGGCCCAACAATGCCTCAGCCACAGGAAAGGCCTCCGTCTGTGTATCCCCCCCTTTTAAAGATATCTGTAAGCGGGTACTCCGCCTTTTTCTGGATTGGCTCCAGGGGCATCCCTGTAGATCCAGAGATGAGGCGGAGGATCCCTTGAAAGGACGAGGGACCTTCCTCAGTCTCTAGGCCACCGGTCGACTCATCATCCCCTGGATGCGAATGTAGACCGGTGACGTCCGAATCGGAGGATTCCGGATACAATGGTCTATCGCCCATGTCACCTTTGACTCTCCGGGGGCGGTTTAGGGTGACCGTGACAGACAATCGCCGGAGGGAGAGCCCTGTGTCTGGTCCATCTTCCTTGGAAGCAGCCCCTCCCACAGGCTGTTTGGGTGGTGGTTCCACCACAGTAGGTGGAGAGACCGTTTTGGGACGAACAGGGGGTCTTGCCAGCTCCGCAGGCTGGGGAACCAATGTGATCGGCTCCGAAGGAGTCATCTTCGGCCTGGGAGATGAAAGCCAAGTAATGGCCGGGGTGCAAGCCAAGGTAGGCTTGTGCCCAGATAGAATTAGCTGCTGCCACATGAGGTCCTCGTAGTGCTCGAGTTTCCGTCGGAGCCTCTCCTCATCCGAGAAGGATGAGGACAACCGTTGGGTCGCCTCTTCTTAGAGCTCTTGTGGCTCTTCCTCTGCCTGTCCGTCGAGGGGGTCCTAGACCTCAATCGAGATTGAGCAGACCGACTCGATCAGGAGATACCGACAAGAGCAGCGACTTCCCAGAGTCAGGGACCGTTTCCTCCATGGGGACTTCAGCAGGCTGGGTCTTCATCAGAAAAAACAAGGACCGGAGTCCTCTCTAAGGAGTCAGCAACAAAGGGTCAAGAGGGTCGATGATGATTTCTCCGTCGACCAAACCCTCAGTCGGCTGGCTGGACGGCACATCTCAGAAGCCTGCAGCCAAGGAAGCGATCTCAACCAAAGTTGAGACTGCATGCTCCTGGGACTGAGACCACTCCCAGTCCCAGGACCGCCTTCATCGAGATGAAGACGCACTCGGATCCTTTGCCCGCTTATGGCATAGAGAGGAGTGTGAGCACGCTGGCACCTCCCCCTTGGTAGGGAGAGACTGGCACAACTCCCTGAAGGAACCAGAGAAGGTGGAGCCCATGTTGAGTGGAACTAAATCACTCTGAGAAGACTCCATGGCACGAGCCGCCTGCTCCTCGAACGTTTGCATGCGTTTCAACTGCTCGACGGAGCCTGCAGCCGTGGAAACTGCCCACCGGGCCTCCTTGGAATTCACCAGAGGGTTCCTCTTCTCTGGCCTCCCCGGTTTCAGGCGTTAGAGACAGTCATTGAGAACACAGGAATGAAAGGCCAAGCAGATACTGCACAACAAGGTGTCATGGCCGATGCCGAGGCAATACATGCATGCGGTGTGGGGATCAGTATCCAACATCTTCTGGCCGCACGGGCACCAACGAAATCTGGGGGAAAATTCATCTTCCATGATCGAAGTGGCAAACTTGCGATCATTAATGCAAACAATGCAAGTTTTCGTCAAAACCGAAGGTTTGAGAGCCAAGGCCTACGCAATGTTAGAGCACGAAGGAGGCAACCTGAATCTTCCAGCGGAAAGGAGGATCTGGTATCATGGGGCAGAACCGAGGTATAAACTAACTTCAATTATGTTCAACATAAATGTTTATTATTTGTCATGGAATTACATGAACCATCTCTTGTCTGAATAAGCCAACGTGTCTGGCCTATGGCCACATCTACAGGGCCCACAGTGGTCCTACAGTACATTTCCTTGACATACTAATATTTAGTAAAACTACACACACACACACACATTTATATATATATATATATATATATATATATATATATATATATATATATATATATATATATATATATATATATATATATACATACACACACACACACACATATATACATATACATATATATATATATATAACACACACACACACACACACACACACACACACACACACAAACACTTGTAAAATGGGCTAGAAAAAGGAATCAATGGCATTGGACAAACACCATCAGGTGACCGTGCATATATCAGAGCGCGACCGCACACCCTAGAGTGAGTTATCTATTACACATACACACATACATGCATACATGCACACAAACACCCACACACACATATATAGAGAATAATGTATGGTCCTCTATCGGTAACCGGTCTGTTAACTATCGAGAGGTTGCCAGGGCAACCGTATAAACCTAGAGAACGAAGCTCATTAGGTTTACGTCGCCATGGCAACCTCGAGACGGTTAACATTAACCGGTTGCCGACAGAAGGACCATACACCTTTTTTTATAGTGTATGGTCCCAAGAAAAAGGGAAAACGGCTCCTTACTTTACGAAATAGAACCATCGCCACGGCCGTTCAGTCCTTCCCTCACCGCTGCTTGCATCCGTCGGTTCCAGAGTGTAAAAAAAGGCACGCACATGCGCAGACCAAACCCTGTTAACCTATCGATGTGATGTAGCATCGATAGGTTAACAACATTACGTCACATCAATGGTATAACAACCCAAGACATACGTATATATACACATACCCACACATTCTATATCTATATCTATCTCTATATATATATTATACATATATAGATACACACACACACACACACACGTATATTAGAGGCAAAAAACTCCATTTAATGCATCAGTTAGGGTTGTTCCACAGTGACAAAAGTGAGGAAATTCGGTGTTAGGGTTGAAAACCCACCTTGGACCCCCAGCCCACACAACAACAGTATTGAGTGCGGGCAGGGTGGCCCCCACCTCACCCCATCACATGTATAAAGAGCAGAGGTATAGGAGAATAGGTGAGAGTTAGGGACCGGACACCCTAATGCGCACCTCAGTGCCAGCTGGGGGATCCAAGGCGCTTTCAACCTAATAATCGAATTTCCCTCACTTTGGTCACTGTGGGAACAAACCCCTAACTGATGCATTAAATGGATTTTTTTGCCTCTAATTTCCCTTCTTTTTGAGAATGCTAACGAGAAATAGTGAATGTAATGCAGCGGTGGGAGCACGGCGCCCGACGTAATGCAGCAGCAGGGCCCCGCGCTCCAGCCACGTGATGTGTTGTGACACAGTAACAGGAACAGCACCGCAAACAGAAGCGCTAACAGTGGCGCACATGGTAATGCAAGCACAAATGAGAACAGAAAGGGTAATGCACACAGTGGCGTAGAAGGGAACGGTCCGCCACGTGACGTCTTGTCACATAGTAACATGGTGCCCGCAAACGGAAATGGCAATGGCATGGTGATACAAAGCGAAACAGAAAGAGAAACAGTACTGTAGATATATAGATATAAATGGCAAAAAATAACGGAAACGCAGCGCAAATGGAAAGCGCAAAGGATAACGCACATGGTGGCGTAGACATGAACGGAAGTGAAACGGAAATGAATCGCAAGCGGAAAGGGCAACGGTAACAGTAACATAAGTGCAGAGGCTAGTTTTCTCCAAAAGCTGCATACAGAAAGACAGTGAGTACAAAGAATGTATGCATAATAATGGGTCTCTGAGCAGAAAATGAGGAGTTGGAATACTGAATTGCTTATATCTCAGGAACCATACAACGTAGGAAAAAAATTTAAGTTGTATGATTTATGACTTTCCTGGCTAGTTTTGTGCTTAGCCCCCAGCAGGGGGCTAAGCACTTTTCCGATGAAAAGTCCGCACCTCGCACCGTTTCCGAGATACGGGCCCTGAAAGGCGCGGCGAACACCGTAATGTTATCCTATCGGGGAAAAAAAAGAGAGAAGTTCGGAGTGCCATAACTTTGGCTCCCTGTAATATTTTTTCACCAAAAAACTGAACGGCACATCTGTGGGATGTTGATTGTCTTCCCTCCAAATTTCAGTCCAAAAGAGGGAGCCGTTATTTTGCAGCAGGGTGCCAAAGGATTGCTGCAATGCGTTGGATGCCATAATGTTATCCTATGGAAAACAACGTCAACTTTGGAGTGCCGTAACTTTGCCGCCGTGTAATATTTTTTCAACGCAACACTGAAAGGCACATCTGTGAGATGTCGGCTGCGTTTCCTCCAAATTTCAGGCCAAAGCACCAAACCGTTCTTTTGCAGCAGGGTGCCAAAAATTGCTGTCATTCCCACAGCCTAGAAAAGTACTGTCGCGATTGCAGCTTTGTAAAATTTGCGACACTTTCATTGAAGCACGAAAGTACTATCTTAAAATTTGAAAAACATATTTCTGGGGTGTTTTACCCAAATAAAGACATAGCTAGCATCCTCAGGGTCCGACTAGGTGAATACAAAAATAATTAGGTTGCTAGACGTGTCCCAAATTTAAATGCCAAGCATTTTTCTGATCACTAACTGAAAACAAAATGTCGGATTTGCGAAAGTAACAGGGCCATTTGCAAAAGTAAAAATGCATTTGCGACAGTGTCAAACTTTTTGTTAACTTTTCCCATTGACTTATAATGGGAAGTTGTTTTGAATAACTTTTGAACCATTTAATATTTTTCATCAAATCTTGAGAAGGCACATCGGGGACTCGGCGCATGTTCCTTCAAAGATTTTGAACGAATCGTGCAAACCATCGACCTGTAGTTGACCACCGTAGAATTCCAGAAAAGCATAACGCATCGTGCAGATCACGCTCAACTCTGCAGCCGTATATCCGACCGATACGAAACTTGGCAGATCCCAAGGCCTATGGTTCTTCATCGTGTATTCCAAATTTCAGGCAACTCTGTCAAACGGTTGCAAAGTTATTAAGGTGCAAAATTTTGGGTTTAACATAGAAATGGCTCCTCAACCCTAACTATGGCAGCACTACCGTGCTACCATAATATATATATATACATACATACATACATACATACATACATACATACATACACACACACACCACGTATTACAGGCAAAAAAACACAGTTTAATGCATCAGGGTTGTTCCACAGAGACAAAAGTAAGGAAATTCATTATTAAGGTTGAAACCCCCCCTTGGACCCCTCCAGCCCACTCCCCCAACCAGCATCGGGGTGCGTGTTGGGGTCATCGGCCCTCTCACCCCATCACATGTGTAAAGAAGCTAAGGAATAGGAGAGGG
The DNA here is from genome assembly GCA_016271365.2 of Neoceratodus forsteri. NCBI lineage: Eukaryota > Metazoa > Chordata > Ceratodontiformes > Ceratodontidae > Neoceratodus > Neoceratodus forsteri. Next base: position 24,981,830 of record JADMNL010000034.1, on the reverse strand, counting down.
GTGAGGGACTGACGACCAAGTACACCCCGATGCCAGTTGGGGGTGGGTGGGCTGAGAGGGTCCAAGGGGGGTTTCAACCCTAACACAGAATTTCCTCGCTTTTGTCACTGTGGAACAACCCTAACTGATGCATTAAACGGAGTTACAAACAACTTGAAGTCTTGCTGTATTCTGGTAAGTGCAGTTAGCCCCAAAGAACAAAGGGTTAATCTTTCTATGCGGAGCATAGAATGCTGAGCTCTAGCTTGGTTGCTGTCTCTGTCTGTTTCCCTTTGAAAGCTAACCATCAAATTCTTTACTGTCCCTCACTGAACAGTCTCTCTGAGATATCTCCTGCAGCTCGGTTCGAAAGTCAGTTGAAGTGTTTTTCCGTCGGTTTCTAGCGGAAAAACTTTCCTGCATAATCAGTTCAGTCTCTGTCAGTGGTGCCTCGAGTACTAGATAGGTTTTGTAGTGTGTTTTCTGTGTAGAACTTGTAAGTCTGGATCGGTTGGCTGAACCGATCATTTCTCAATTGCTGTGATGAATTTTGGTGTGGCAGCTACTGGTCCTTGTCTGTTTTCTAAAAAGTGTTTTGAACGCCCCCAGACCTGACATGGTTAGGAAACCGATAAAGGAGTATTGCTGCGGTTGCCAAAAAGGTTAGTTTGGGTAGGTTGGCCATGTCTGAGAAATCCAAGAAAAAAAAAAAAAGGGCCCACTGGGTTTTAACACTGCAGTGAGTGTGGGGAGGTCAGTGCTAAGGCAGAGACCCACACCACCTGTGTTTATTGTCTGGGGTTTGAGCACCTTGATTCAGACTGCCAAATTTGCAAAAATGTTCCCAAATCTACCCTAGATGGCCAGCCCGGTTCGGTTCCGACCGAACCAGAAGGAGTCCCTCTGACCAGGGCGATACTTCTTAGAGCAAAAGGAGAGCCAATCCCGAGGGGTCAATTCCGACTAAAAGAAAGCGCAAAGAAAAAATCGTCCAGTTCGGATCCAGAAGTCCATGTTCTGACCGCCAAAGAAATAGCCATAGCGATTCGGATTGTGGAATCGCTTCGCCCGGTTCCGACCGATCCAGCACCTTTTAGCAGGGGCTCTGTTCGGTCAGTTCCCCCAGTTCACAACTATACTCTGCAAGAATTTTATGAGGTGAAAGGGGAGTTTGAAGATGATAATGGTGAAAGTCTAAATATGCCTGTGGAACCACACATATCCCCAGACAAACCTTCAGGTGTATCCCCTCCTAGGCTTTCTGAGTCCCCTTCCCACTTCATGTTCTTCAGAAAGATGGCTGAGACCCTCCAGCTTCCTATGGAAGAGGCAATGGAGAATCAGGAGGAGCCCAATTTCGTAGAAATGATGGACATCCCAGAGTCCAGGAGACTGTCTATTCCCCTCCACACATCTTTTGTGAAACAGACACAAAAAATTCTGAAGTCTCCCAATTCTATACCTCCTGTGGACAGAAGAATGGACAAGAGGCATACACTCTCAGGCTCAGAAACTGAGTTTTTATATCAGCAATGCAGCCATGTTGGGGTTGCGCAGGCTGCTGCCTGTGATAAGGCAAACATTCCCTTGGCTTCACACCCCCCAGATAAGGACTCTAAGATTGATGCCATGGCAAAAAAGCTGTACATGGCATCTTCCTTGGGACTCAGACAGGCAAATTATATATCCTATACAGCCAGGTACCAGAAGTCCAGGTGGGACACTGTACTGGCACTGGCTAAACAGGCTTCCCCCTCCCCAGTTAGCCAAGGAACTGGAGGCAGTGGCTGCGGATGGGATTGAGGCATCAAAAGTTCAGTTTCATGCTGCCGTAGACTCCAATGATGTATCATCAAGAGTCATGGCTACATCTGTGGCTCTTCGGAGAATAGCTTAGCTCAGATGTACTAGCATCTCGCAGGATACCCAGGCTAAGGCCATGGATTTTCCTGTAGTGGGTAATTCTGTCTGGGGAGCAGACAGAGAATTACATGAAGAAAATGGATGAGTACAGGACCACCTACAGGAGTGCTCAGGCCAAGGAGAGGCAGGCAACTCCTCAAAGGCAGCAGTCTAGGGGCAGGAGCAGGCCTTTTCATAGGCCTTTTTACCAAGCACAGGCCTCTTCTTTTCACAGAGGGGGTTCTTCAGAGGGAGAGGCAGAAGGGGGATGAGCAGGGCTGCATCCACTCCTCAGCCTAAGGCCCCTGCCAAGCAGACACCCTGATGGGCCTGCCCGGGTCGACTCTCCTATTCCAGTAGGGGGAAGTCTGGCTTACTTTGTCCAGGACTGGATGTCTAATACATTAGACAAGTGGGTCCTGGAAGTAGTAAGCCAGGGACTGGTTCTCAGCTTCAGAAAATTTCCAAAGATGAGAGCCCAATCTTTTCCACCTGCAAATCTCTCAGAAACCCTTGCCCTAGAGGCAGAGGTTTCATCTCTTCTGGCCTTAAGAGCCAGAGAGAGAGTACCTACCCTACAGTGGGGCAACGGGCTGTACTCCAGGTACTTCCTGACCCCAAAAAAGACAGGGGAGTGGCGACCCATCCTAGACCTAAGATATCTGAACAAACATCTTTTAAAACCAAAGTTCAAGATGGTAACTCTGGGAATAATCCTTCCCTCTCTATGGCCAGGGGACTGGCAAGCCTCCCTGGACCTCAAAGATGCCTACTTTCACATTCCCATCAGGTGCTCCTACAGAAAGTACCTCATGTTCGAGTTGCCCTTAGGCCACTATCATTTTAGAGCAATGCCCTTTGGCCTAACCTCGGCCCCAAGGGTTTTCAAAAAGAAGGCAAAAGATCTCTATTTTTCTATATCTGGACGATTGGCTAACAGTGGGCCAGTCTCCACACCAAGTCAAGTCTCACCTGCAAGTGACCCAGCAAGTGCTCACTTCTCTAGGATTTCTTCTCAACCTTCCCGAGTCCATTCTCGAACCAGTCCAGCTTCTTACCTTTATAGGGGCAGAACTGGACAAAGTCAGAGCAAGAGCCTTTCTTCCCCTGGAAAGGGCAAGGGTTCTTATAGAACTAAAAACAACCAAATATCACGCTCAAAACCTTTGCATTGCTCAAAATGCAATTCACATTTCTGAAGAAGGGTGCTGCTGGTGTGTGGCATCCACTGCACCCCAAAAAAAAAAAAAAAAAACATGGCATATATTCAACATTCAAACATTTTAACTGCCTAATGGCTTTTCTTACTTTAAACTCCATGTAAAGAAGGGGGTCGTCTTAGTTTTCAGATTGGAATTCGGAAGTGAGCAAGCTACACCACTCCTTCACGGTGGGACCCTTTCAGTGTAGTCCCTACACTAGCTTCTCAGCTCTGAAAATGTCTGCAGTGGCTACTCACAGATATAGAGTGCTGCCTAAATTGGCTTAAATCACATGGCCTTAATGGCTCCTTAAATTGATTCCACCCAGGAATTTCCAAAAGTGGTGGCAGGGAGCAGGCTAAGGAGAGTACCACAACTCCTAAAACTCTAAAAACAACCAAATGGGGGGTTGTTGTGCACCGGTATTCTGTTTTTAACTGGTTTTACCACAACCCAGTAGCACCCCCTAGCAGAAATGTGAATTACATTTGTGGGCAATGCAGAGTTGAGCATTTTGATTTAGGGAAGGTGTGGCACCCCTTACAACATGCTCCCTTCCACCATCTGTAAATGTTCCTGGGTGGAAGTACCTTATTTAAGGAGCCAATTAGGCAATGTATTGTAGGCCATTTCAGGCAGCACTCTATATTTGTGAGTAACCACTGCAGGAATTGCAGAGCTATTAAGCTAGTGTAGGAACGATACCGAAAGGGTCCCACCATGAAGGGGTGATATAGCTTACTCACTTTGGAATTCCAATCTGAAAACTAAGAGGACCCCCTTCTTTACATGAAGTTTAATGTAAGTAGAGCCAGTGGCCAAGTAATTGTTTAAATATTAAAATTTACCATGTTTTTTGGGGGAGGTGGGGTGTGTTCACTGGTATTCTTTTTTTTTTTTTCTTATAGAACTAGCCTCTTCCTTCAGCCTTCGGGTATCTCGACCAGCAAGGCATTTCCTCCAGCTCTTGGGCCACATGGCAGCTTCTACAGCAGTGGTCCAAAGAGCAAGATTCCAGATGAGAGATATTCAGTTCCATCAGAGAGCTTTTTGGTCTCAGAGGAAGGATTCCCTTACCAAACTGATCCCAATGACTGACCTTGATCCAGGCCCTTCATTGGTGGCAGGATCAGGACAATTTAAGACAAGAAACATAGAATGTGATGGCAGATAAGGACCGCTTGGCCCACCTAGTCTGCCCATTTTTCTACCTAACAGATAAGCTGCAGATCCTAAATAACCAACAGCTTACTTCCTCCTACCCCCCACTAGGACTGCCTTATGTCTGTCCCATGCATTCTTGAATTCCCCCACTGTTCTTGACTCCACGACCTCCTCAGGGAGGCTGTTCCATGCATCCACAACCCTCTCTGTGAAAAAAATACTTCCTCACATTACCTCTGAGCCATCCCCCCTCCATCTTCAAATTGTGTCCCCTTGTTCTGGCACACTTCTTTTCCTGAAAGATGCCACCCTCTTGGACTTTGATTCCCTTGAGGTACTTGAAAGTTTCTATCATGTCCCCTCTCTCCCTCCTTTCCTCAAGGGTATACATATTAAGCTCCTTTAGTCTTTCTTCGTATGTCTTCTGGTGCAGACCCTGCACCATCTTGGTCGCCCTCCTCTGGACAGCCTCCACTCTGTTTATGTCTTTGCTGAGATGGGGCCTCCAGAACTGCACACAGTACTCCAGATGGGGTCTCACCAGCTGTCTGTACAGAGGGATAACAACTTCCTGTTTTCTACTATTGATGCCTCTCCCTATGCATCCCAGTATCCCCCCAGCCTTCCTTACTGCCTTCTCACATTGCTTGCCCACCTTAAGGTCATCTGATATAATTACCCCCAGGTCCCTTTCCATTTTTACTGTTGTCAGTATCTCATCCCCCATTGTGTACTCTTGCCCTGGGTTTTTGTTTCCCAGGTGCATTACCTTGCACTTCTTTGCAAGGGGTCCCTTTTGCCACTCAGCCTTACTCAGTGGTCCTTACCACGGACGCTTCTCTTCTGGGCTGTGGAGCCCATCTGGGGGCCCTCACTGCCCAGGGACTGTGGTCCCCCAAGAATCCCTTCTCCATATCAATCTCCTAGAACTCAGGGCAGTTTTTCTGGCCCTGAAAGCTTTCTCTCAGTCACTGCAGAACAAGGTGGTTCAGGTCAGAACGGACACCACCACCACCATGTGGTACATCAACAAGCAGGGAGGCACTCTGTCCACGGCCTTGTGCACAGAAGCCATGAAATTGTGGTCCCTGGCTTATTCCCTGCAAACCTCTCTGGTAGCAGTTCACCTTCCAGGCAAGGACAATGTGCTAGCAGATGCACTGAGCAGGATCTCTCAGGGCCATCACTAATGCTCCCTGGACCCTCAGGTGTTGAAAGTGATTTTTTCAAGGTGGGGCACTGCAGAGATAGATCTCTTTGTAGCCCCAGACAATCACCAACTTCCTCTCTTTTGCTGCAGACCCCCCAGTCTTGGGCTCAGTCCCCCTGGATGCCCTGATTCTGAATTGGGAAGGGAAATTTCTGCATGCCTTCCCACTCCTGTTCAACGTTTTAGTCAAAATAAGGTCTCAACCTTGCAAAGCGATTCCGATTGCTCCAGATTGGGCCAGACAGCCTTGGTACCCCCTGTTGTCCCTAGCAGTCCATCTTCCCCCGTCTCTTCCCAGGAATTACAACCTATTAACATCCTCTCAGGGGAAGATTTGATACCCAATCTTTAGTCTCAATCTCAAGGCATGGCTCTTGAAGAGTTAGAGTTTGCAGATCTGCATCTTTCTCAGGGGGTTCTCGATACTCTCAAAGCTTCTCGAAAGCCCTCCACCAGAAAGACTTATAACTCTAAATGGAAGAGATTCAGCATTTGGTGTTCTAAGAAGCATATTTCCCCAGATACTGAGAATTGCCTACAGTTCTGGATTATATGGTCCTTCTTAATGGCCTAGGCCTCATACCAGCTACTCTCAAGGTACACTTGTCAGCTGTTTCTGCGTTTCTGTCTGTGGGGAAGTATTCCTCACCATCTTCTCATCCTGTGTTCTGTAAATTTTATTTAAAGGATTGCATCACTCCAATCCTCCTTTTAGAGACCCTGCCCCTGCCTGGGATTTAAATGTTTGCATTGCTCAACTTATGCAACCTCCTTTTGAGCCCATGTCCTCAGCAGAGCTTAAGTACTTGACTTGGAAAACTGTGTTCTTGGTAGCCAATACCTCTGCCAGGCGTATCAGTGAATTGCAAGCCCTGTAAGTGGAACCTGATTTTCTCTATCACAGGGATAAAGTGGTCCTTAGAACCAACAGAAGGTTCTTGCCCAAAGTGGTTTCAGGCTTCCATTTAAACCAGTCTATGTCTCTTCCTGTTTTCTTCACTGATCATTCTTCCTCATGAGAAAGGAGGCTACACAGTTTAGATGTTAAGAGCCCTTAGTTACTACATAGAGCGTATCAAGGGTCACAGGTTTGACTCCCTCCAGTTGTTCCTCACTTATGTAGAAGTGGGAAAGGGCAAACCTGTCACCAAGAGAACTATTGCCAGGTGGATTGTGTCTTGTATACATTTCTGCTATGAAAAACTGGGAAAGATTCCACCCTCAGGCCTGAGGGCTCACTCTACAAGAAGTACAGCTGCTGCCAGGGATATCCCTCTCAGAAATTTGTCAAGTAGCCACCTGGAAAACAGTACATACCTTTATCAAGCATTACTCTCTGGATATCCAAGCTAGGAGTGATACTCTATTTGGCACAGCAGTACTTCAGAGCCTATTCCCAAAGTAGGTTCTGTCCCTCCTCCATGGAAGTTGCTGCAGTAGTCTGCCCTTGTCAGAATACAGCAAGACTTCAAGTTGTTTGAAGAAAAATTACTCACCTTAGTAATTATGTTTCTTCTATTGGAGTCTTGCTGTATTCTGACCTCCCTCCTTGCCTCCCCTCTCAGAACCTGGTTTTGGGAAGTGGGTGGGCAGGTGCAGTGCTGCACCTCAGGGATGCCCCTTTTATACCCTCTTCTTTTGTTTGGGTGTTTATTTTATTATATTCCTGTTCGGTTTGGGTTTTGAGTTTTGAGATTCCTGACTTGAGTCGTCTTTTGGTAATCCAAAACTTTTTGTTGCCAGTTGGCTATTAAAAATTGTTTACAATTTCCACATAGAATAGCTATTAGAGTGTTGCTCATAAGAATCTGATGCTTAGCTTTCAAAGGAGAACAGAAAGACATCAACCGAGCTTAAGCTCAGCATTCTATGCTCTGCATAGAAAGATTAACCCTTTGTTCTCCAGGGCAGTTTAAAGGCTGGGGCTAACTACACTTGTCAGAATACAGCAAGACTCCAATAGAAGAAACAATTACTAAGGTGAGTAATTTTTTCCTTTTTACCTCTAATTTCTCTTCTTTTTGAGAATGATGACAAGAAATAGTGAATGTAGTGCAGGGCTCCATCACGTGATGTCTTGTGGACATAGTTACAGAACAACAAGCATAAACAGAAGCGTAACAGTAGCACATATAGGTAACGGAAACATTAATAGAAAGCAAGGAAAGTAACGCAGCTGAAGTGAACAGTGACGTAAATAGACACTGAAACACGATTGAAAAACGCAACTGGTAACGCTGAACAATGATGCAGCAGCATTTTAAATGGAAATGTTAAGCGTCACAGCAAAAATACACATACACACCCCCCTACCTACCTATATCTACACATTTTTAAAATGGTTGAGAATAAAACTCAGTAAAAATACTGTATCCTGATTGAACAGCACACACCACATGACTGTGCATTATCCCTCAACGCCCACATTTCTGTTTTTCACCCATCACTAAAATAAGCCATTTTAATAAGATGGATAATCCATTACAAGGCATGCGGTTGTGCTTGAATGGACTCAGCCTGCGGCCTCAAGTTTCACAACACACACCATGGAATGCACATATCAGAGCACAACCACACATCATGCTGTGAATTATCTGTCACTCGCGCACACACACACACACCTATTTATCTATATCGATATATACTTATATAGGATAGCCAGCAGCCTGGCTGTAATATGCAAATTATCTTGCAGTGTGAAGAGGACCCCCCTGAATTACAGGGAAGAACCATGTGGTCTGCAGCACTGGCAGGGTTACTAGGAGATGGGGTGTGGGGGTAGCTGGACACACCCTGAAGGTATAGAGCAGCAAGAGGGTGTAAAAACCTCTATAAAAAAGTAAATACCTGATTGCCTTCTCCATGCATAGGTAAACAAAGCAGTCTGAGTCCATGATAAGCCAGTTGTGGGATGGATTTCATTCGGTTCACATTCCTGTTTCAAAGAAAATTAAGTCAATTAACAAAACGTAAAGAACTGAGATGCTTAATGGATAAAAAGCTGAAACGAGACCCAACATTTAAGTATGATTAGGGTTATGTTAATCTCCTTCTAGGGATCTAATGAGGAATGAGGCATAACAGAGTGCCACATGGCATGAGAGTGTGACCAAATGACCATTAACCTAACCCCTGTGAATGTCTTATTGCTATAAAAATGGACATGTTTCCACCCACTTTGATAGAAATTATAAAAATGAAATTGGGTAAGCTGGCCCGGTGGCATTAAGGGCAAAGGCGCTAGTCGCTGCACCTCACGCCACGCCGGCGACCCACGTTCGAAAGCGACCACAGGTCGCTGGAGGCTGTCAGGGAGAGAGAGGGATCGAGCATCCGATCGACTGCTCTCCTCTCCAGAGAGGAGGGTTCACGATGGTGGCGCCCGACTGCCTCTGCTCGGAGGCTGGGGGTATTAAGGGGCCTTACACCGTACACTGGGGCTAGTCGGAGGGCAGATGCCTGGGCGAGAAAGTGCATCGCGGACGTGTGCATACTCCGCCGCCACCATCATTGCATGCCCACCGGCTTCAAAGGAACAGAGGGAAAAAGTGGCACCTCTCCGCAGCGGCAGTAGCGTCGCGAGTACTCAGGCACCGAACTGGATCCGTGAAAGTGTGGAGAGTTAGTGGTCTCCTTGCCACCCCGCTGCAGGGGCCAAGAGTTAGAGGGTGCCAGCAAGATGGATAGCGGATGGATCCCCCAGCGGATTGCGGAGAAAGATAACGGGGGTGCAGAGAGGATAAAAATGCAGCTAAAAAAATAAAAAATTGGGTTGTATTGTACAGCACAACCTGTTTTTTCAGTAGAAATAAAGACACGAATCTAGTTACACATGTAACGGTTCAGATACCACACTATCATAGGCTGATAATCTGCTGTGCTTTGAAGAACTGCTCATCTTTCACATCCCCACCTACACTTTATACATATGCAGGTGGAATCCATAATGAAGACCTGTGTGTGTCAGAAGACATTAAAACGAATCACTCAAACATTTTCAAGGCATGCTATAGTTGTCACCAACTTTGTGGGAAATTGTGTCAGCATATTAATGTGATTAGACAAGCGCCAAACAACACTTGTAAATCATATTTCAGGTACATAAATATGTTTTGAAGATCACAGCAATAATTTATAGCACACTAGAAACATAGGTTACTCATCTGTAACATTATTTCTAGGCATGGTATATGGTTCACATCCGCACACTAGCAGTTCTTCTGTAAGAGTAGTCTCACCAGGGCAGGATGGGAGGGGGGGAAAAGGGTGGAAGGTGGTTACACAATGCTAGGAGCCTTGGGAGGAAAACTGCAGAGTTACAGGTTCTCATGGCAGAGGGAGAGGTGGACATTGCAGCCATCACGGAAACATGGGCCACCCAATACAATGACTGGGACCTGTCTGTACCAGGGTACGGGTTATTTCGTAGGGGCAGGGTGATTGGGAAGGGGGGGTGGCACTATATGTGAAGGAAGGACTGAAGTGTGTAAGGGAGGAGGGTAGTACGGAGTCACTTTGGATGCAAATCCAGGATTCCAAGAATAGGATTCTTAGAATGGGAGTGGTGTACAGGCCACCATCTCAGACAGAGGAGTTAGACAGGGAACTAGTGGGACAGATCAGGAGGACCTGCGAGAAGGGTAGTGTGGTAAATGTGGGGGACTTCAACATGCCAGCAGTGGACTGGAACACCAAAACAACCAGGAACAGAAGGGAGCAGGTACTGCTGGATGCCTTCCAGGACAGCTTCCTGCTGCAAATGGTCAGTGAACCAACCAGGTTAGGGAATACCCTTGACTTTGTGCTGGCAAATGGGGACTTTGTGAGAGAACTTACAGTGGAGGAACCGCTGTCAGGGAGTGACCACCACTCAGTATGGCTCATATTGGATATGGGCAAGGAGGGAGTGGAATCTGGCATAAGAGTGCTGGACTTCAGGAGGGCCGACTTTGGGAGGATGGGGAAGTGGTAAAGGGTACCTGGCCAGAATTCAATCTAGTATGGACACTAACCAGAGGTGGGAGCTCATAAAGCTGGGGATAGTGGAGCAGCCAAAACCTGCTGCAAAGCTCAGAGCAAGAAGGCTAGGGCTAAGAAACCGATCTGGTTGAGCAAGGAGGTCATGGAAAGGTAAGGAGAAAGAGCTGCCTAAGAGTACAAAGAAAACAGGAGGGGAGGACAGGGAGGAGTACTTGACGCAAGTCGAAGGAAGTGACAAGAGGGCATTAAGAGGAACAGCAACTACAGAACTCAAGCTGGCACAAGGCATTGAAGAGGAAAGGACTTCTTTAAGTACATCAGGGAGAAAAGGCATGTAAGTACCACAATGTAAGGATTAGGAAGGAGGGGTTGGGTGGAAGCAGGGTGCGATAAGGCGGAAGCACTAAATGAGTACTTCTGCTCAGTTTTACTAAAGAAGAGGGGTGACACCAAGGTGGAGAAATGGCAGAAGCAGGGTGGGAAGTGGTGACAGATGGGAAATCATGGAGGCAGAGTTAGAGAGGGTTTGAAGGCACTGAGGGTGGACAAGCGCGAGCCCAGATGGCATCCACCCAGGGTACTGAAGGAGCTGGCAGAGGTCCTTGCAGGACCTTGGCAGACCTATTTAATGCCTCACTACATTCGGGTGTGTACCTCAGGACTGGAGGATGCTCATGGCCGCCCTCCACAAAGTGGCCAAGGATGAACCGGAAACTACAGACCAGAAAGCCTCACATCTATCGTGGGTAAGCTAATGGAGACTATCTTGAAGGAAAGGCTGGTGGCCTCCTAGAGGCCAAAGGACTACAGGACAGCAGACAGCATGGCTTCACACGTGGCAGATCCTGCCAAACCAACCTGGTTGAGTTCTATGACTGGGTAACTAGGCAACTGGACAGGGGCCATGCAGTGGATGTCCTGTATCTGGACTTCAGTAAGGCATACGACTCGGTGCCAGATGGAAGGCTGGGAGAGAGAAGTTAGTAGCAGGCAGGGGTGGGTGCAAAGCTGGTGAGATGGGTAGGAAGCGGGCTGCAGGGAAGGCAACAGAGGGTGGTCGTGGGTGGGAGCCTCACACCCAAGGGCAGTGAGAGCGGTGTTTCCACAGGGCTCGGTGTTGGGAACCAGTGTTGTTTGGGATATTCACTGCAGACATATCATGGGACAACAAGAGCAAGATCAGTCCGTTTGCTGATGATACCAAGGTAGGAGCGGTGGTGGATGACCTAGGGGATGGCAGGGGTTGCAGGATGATCTGGCACGCTTGAAACCTGGTCAGACACCTGGCAACTGGGCTTTAATGCCAAAAAGTGCAAGGTGCTGCATTTTGGGATGAAGAACCCAAGGAGGAGTTACCAGCTAGGGGGAGGCAGCTAGCCCAGACAGAGGAGGAGGATCTGGGTGTATCATTACAGGGTCAATGAACAACTTGGCACAATGTAGGAAGGCAGCTGCAAGGCCAACAAAATGCTGGGTTGTATTGCAGGGGTATATCCTGAAGAGGAGGAGGTGATTCTGCCACTGTATGGTCATTAGTTAGACCACACCTGGAGTACTGCATGCAGTACTGGCGTCCGTATCTGAAGAGGGACATTAAGTTACTGGAGGGGGTGCAATGCAGAGCAACAAAGATGATCAAGGGGCTGGGGGACTTATCATACAAGAGGAGGCTGAAGAAGTTGAACATGTACTCACTGGAGGAGAGAAGAGACAGGGGTGACATGATTGAAACCTTTAAATACATGAAAGGAATAAACAAGACTGGTACAGAGGGGCTGTTCAAAGTAAGGAAGGGGAGGGCCACCAGGGCCATGATATGAGACTGGAGGAAGATTCAGGAGGAGATGAGGAGACACTTTTTACAGAGAGGGTGGTGGCTGGGTGGAATCGTTACCTGCTGAAGTGGTATGCAATAGAACAGTGGACTGCTTCAAACAAGGATGGGACAGGACAAGGGGAGGTTAATGAAGGGAAGGGTGGAAGGGAGGGCAGCTGCAGGATAGAGTGCTAGCTGCACATTCAGTGGAACTGATGGACCTCTAGGCCTTTATCTGCTGGAAAATTTTGTATGTTCGCAATTAAAGTTCCTCCCAACACCAGGGTGATATGCCTCGGCTCGACCCCGTGATGTCAGATCTTGCACACTGGAAGCAGGGATCTGTATGTCACTTCCCAAGGGAGGTGGGTTGGGTGGGTGGTGTGGATGTGAACCATATACGACTTCTAGAACTACAGTTACAGTGGAGTAGGCTATTTTTCTAGGGACGTGGATATGGTTCACATATCCACACACTGGCAGACTTCCAGCAGTTCTCCGGGAGGAGGGGACAAGGCACACCCCCTACCTGGCAAACAGATATTGGGGAAATAGAGGCCCCAAAAGCAGCATGCTGGCGAGATTCAAGGTTGATGCTGTAATGGCAGATGAAGGTGGGTCCTGACTTCCAGGTGGCAGCCCCGCAGGATTTCCTTAATAGGGATGTCCCTGAAAACAGCCACCGAGACAACAGTATGTGTGATGGAATGAGCCCTGAGCCCTAACAGAAGCTACCTACCAGCCAGCCTACAGCAGAGGTTGATGCAGAAAGTAGTCCACCTGCCAACTGTCCACTAAGCTGCCAGATGTGGCTTCAGCATTAAGTTGCAAGATGCTGGCGAGCCTCAACTGAAACTCCAGCTCTGCGCTCAACCTAGTAGGAGAGCACTCGCTGCAGGTCCAAAGAATGGACCTACATTGGAGCCTACATTCGACCCCCCGAATAAGGGCTGGTAAAGTAAACCAGATGCTTTATCATCTGCTAAAGTTGGCACTCTGATACAGCCTTCGGAAGGAACTTTGGGTGGGCCAAAAAACTACCCCTTCCCTATGGAAAACCAGATTGAGAGGTTCCCCTGAGAGCACCTGGAGCTCACTAATGTTTCTGGCTGCCATGATGGCCTCCAATAAGGCCATCTTCCACGACAGGTGTGACATCTCACACTTGTGCACACACTCTAAAGGCTTGCCCATGAGCACTGCCAGTACCACCAATAAGTCGCAAAGTGGTGGTGGTGGCTCACGCACCAGCAGGGACAAGGGGTCAAGGCCCTTACAGAAGCAGCCGACCACCTTCTCCTGTGTCATCATCGGCATACCAGCCCATGCCCGGTATGCAGAGATGGCTGCCAGATGCACCTTAAGGACTGAACACAATCCCAGCTGGCAAAAGTGCCAGAATTACTCCAAGATGCTAGCCACAGGGAAGGCCAGGAGATCAAGCTCCTGGCCCCGATATCAAATGGAAAACCGCTTCCATCTTAAGGCATAACACTGGCGAATCAGCTCTCCTTGAGAAGCCTTCACAATGTGGAGAACATTCTCTGAAAGAACAAGAGCCTGGAACTCTAGCCGCTAAGAGGTGCAGGGATTGAAGGTCCACATGCAAGACCTTCCCCCTGTTGTCTGGTCAGCAGATATGGGCGCAGAGGCCACCACCACAGAGGCCTGCTGCTGAGGCTGAGGAGAGCCAGGTCCCAGAACTGGCGAAGCCAGTCCACACCTATAAGGATCATCCATGCCTTGTGCCTCCACACCTTGACCACCACCTCGTGGATCAGAGCAAAGGGAGGAAAGGTGTATAGGAGGTCAGTGGCCTCAGATCCATGGCTTCATGAAGGCATCCTCCAAAAGTGTCCCAGACTGTGGGTGAAGCGCATAGAATAGCCTCAGTTTTGTGTTCTCCCAGGAGGCAAACAGGTCCAAAAGAGGGGTGCTGCACAGTGAGAACAGGTGGTTCAACATCTCCTAATGTGGGGACCACTCATGTGACGTCTAACAGCATCTGCCAGCTGACAGCTTCTACGTCATGAACTGCTAGTAGATCTGCAGCCAAGCTACATACAAAGGTCCAGGTGTGAAGGGCCTCCCAACACAATAGAATGGAGTGCTTTCTGCCCAGTCTGTTCAGGCAGAGCAGGGTTGTGGTGCTGTTGATTTGGACTTGTACGATCTGACCCCTAGCTAGAGCAGCAAATTCTGTCACAGCTAGCCGCGCTGCATAGAACTCCAACAGGTTGATGTGGTGACGGGATTCCCTCGGTGACCATAACTTGTGGATTTTCTGGTGTTCTAGGCGTGTTTCCCATCCCACCAGAGATGTGTTGGTCGCAAGGGTGACTGTTGGTTTCTGAGAAGACAAAATGATTACTTCCCCCAAGTGTTCTAGGATCAGACACCGCTGGATGGCATCCAACACCAGGTGGGACAATGTGATCAGCTGTTGCAGGTGTCCCAGGCGTTGGGACCACTGACGGCCCAACTCCCACTGTAGGTGCTGCATCTGCGAGCCACCCCAACAGACCACGCTGGTGCAAGATGCCATGTACCCCAGCAGCCTCAGAAAATCCCAGGGCAGGGTGCAAGCATCCAACATGAAACAAATCAGGCACAGGAGGGAAGATCCGATGCACAGTTTGCAGCGAGGCAGGCCTTGGCCTGTGGGGAGTGTAGCTCTGCCATGTTCATGTGAAATCATCTTGGAGAGGATCAGTTCTAACTTTGCTGGGTTGACCAAGAGGCCCAAATCACTGCAGGCTTGGAGGGCCAAGTATTAGATCACTCCACTGCTTCTCTGGACAGCTCTGCTATCAGCCAGTCATCCAGGCAGGGATAAACCTCATCATCCTGCGCCACAGGAAAGCTGCCACCACTGTGATGTACTTTAAGAGCCTTGGTCCCAAGCAGAAGCTGAATCACATGACCTGAAAATGACAGAACTCTTCTGCTCTGAACCAGAGGTGCTGCCAGTGAGACTGACTGGGAAGTAGACGCCCCACCGGCAGCTAGATCAGGGACTGGACAGGTGGGAGGTGAACACACACACACACACGACCAGTCACTGGGCAGCTTTGGGGTGGCCGCTGAGACTGGAGGGGTACCACTTCCCCTACCCCAGGCCAAAAAGGTCAGTGCCCAGGAAGGGGACGGTCAACTTGTGCCGAGTGTCCGCTGTGAAGGTGGAGATCCTCAGCCAGGCCCTGTGATGCATCATGACAGCCGCTGCTGTAGTGTAGGTGCTAGTCGCCAATGGCCAAGATCATCTGGAGCTGGTGCTTAGGCAACACTTGACCTTGGTTTCAGATGACCTCTACCAGGACCCGCTTATCTGCAGGTTGGTTAAGGGACGATGGTGTCCGTGACAGTGGGAAAATGCTTCGCAGTGAGCAAGTGGGATCCTCAGATGTATAGGTAGGGGCATTACAAGCAGAAAGCAAGAGCTAATAATGCCACTGTGCAGATCCTTGGTAAGGACACACCTGCAGTACTGTGTCCAGTTCTGGAAGCCACACCTGTAAAAGGGCATAGATTAGAGACAGTACAGAGAAGGGCTACTAAAATGGTGCAAGGACTGCACCACGAGACATATGAAACTAGGCTCAAGATGCTAAAATCGTACTTGCTCGAGCGGAGAAGAAATAGGAGGCACGATGGAAATGTTCAAATATGTCAAGCGAATAAACAAGACAGAGAATCTCTTCCAAGTAAACCAAGGAACTCTGACACGGGGGCACAACTTGTGTCTGGTGGGAGGCAAGTTCAGAAGCAACTATAGAAAGTACTTCTTCACGGAGAGGGTGATAGAAACATGGAACAGCCTGCCAGCACAGGTGGTGGCAGCTAAGACAGTATGAGAATTTAAACTAGTGTGGGACAGACAGTGTGGACAGCTTGGCTTGAACAATCAAAACAGGGGGAGGTAGCCACTTTGGGCAGACCAGATGGATCAAATGGTCCCAATCTGCCGACACCATTCTTATGTGTTGAGCACTCTCAAAGAAAGTAACCAAAGTGGACCATCATCAAGCCATAGCTTGCCTGATGAAGACAAGGAGAGGACATGGAATAGACCTTCTTGGCCATGTGGTCAACCGTCTCTGACTCTTTGCCGGGGGGGGGGTGGGGGTCGCCTGTTCATGTCCCCAGTATTCCCGGACATCCAGAACACTGAATCAGAGACCAGACCCTCACTGTAGGGGTGGTCAGAAAATCTAGACAGAGTCGGTAGGGACCGCATACTTGAGGACCCTATGGGCGGAGGGTGCCAGGCAGGAGGCTGGATGCTGCCAAATCTCCACAGCAAGTCCCAAATTGGCCTTGGCCTCCCACAGCCAGGCAACCCCTGGGGATTTGCCCTTATCCAGGATGTCCGTGAAGAGTAACTCAACTCTCTTCTGAAATGGCTCCAAAGCAATTTCCATAAACTCCATCATCAGTTGGGGAAGTGCCCCAAAACACAACGGCCCATGGTCAGTGATCAGTTCCTCAACCGATTCCCGGTTGAACCATTGCGCCCTTGAAGACTACATGAAGGATGCATCGGAATTGTCTGAAGACTCTTCAAAGATTGCTTGCGGCTCTTTACCACCATGGACAACCCTGGAATCAGGGTGAGAAACTTCCACTGACAACCAGCCTGGCAAGCCGGTGCCCATACAAGAGTCCTTTGCTGTGGTCCCCAAGTGGGCTGCTGTGGAGGCAGTTTCATCAATAAAAGGTGGAGACATGCATGCCCAGGACACATGTTTCAGATGGGCCAGCATCAACTTGACTGACAATTGCCAATTGACCACAGGGGTCAGGGTACAGTCCGACCTGGCCCAGCCAAAGAGAACTGCTGCCAAAGAAGCACCTCGTAGTGCCACTGCAGCCACCAATGGAGCTTCTCCCCATCCAAAGATGAAGACAACAAGTAGAGTCAACTGCAACTCCTCCCTATCATGTGGGATGAGAACCCGAGAAGTCCCTTGACCTGTACCCCACTGCAGCAGAGGCCGCCCTGCGATCACTCTTGGTCCCAATTTGGGTCTCTATAGGCTGGCTGAAAAAAGGCAAGTCTTTCCGTCTTCCAGGCTGGCCCGGTGGCGCTGAGGGTTGAGGCGCTGGACGCCACGCCTCATGCTGCGCCGGCAACCCGAGTTCACGAACTAACTATGGCAGCGTGGGTCGGCAGGGGGAGGAAGACCAGAGTGCCCAGAGGCTGCTCTCCTCCTCCAGGGTAGGGTGGGTTGCATGTCCCACTGCTATACTGCCACCTGGGTTAACACAGGTGGAGGCACAGTGGGACTAAAAGGGGGAACATAGGCGGGGACCGGAGCTTTACATGCGCCTCGTGCACCGCCCAGGTTCCCCCTAGCATGCCAGCGTCCTGTGGGAGGGGACAGGAAAGGTGGAAAAAGCCATGCACTGCTTCCTGTAGACGAAGCTCCAGGCCCCGATCCCAACGCCTCTGCCAGGCGCCAGTACCAGCACCCCTGATGACAATACAGATGCGTTAGGGTGGAGGAGAAGCCCCGTCCCGTACCTGGGGGGGTATAACCAAAGATCCGTGGGGGGACGGACTGCACCGGTGTCCAGGAAAGATGAGCAGGGATGCACAAAGGCCACAGAAGTCTCCCGAAGGTGAGGAGGCACCGGAGTGAGGAGGAGGTGGAAAGAAGGAAAAAAAAAAAAGTCTTCCTGTTTTCGAGCAAGGACAGGAGCAGCATCTGGCAAAGGCCACAACCAGCAGCATTATGTGTCAAGTACAGGTGTTAGACGTGCAGGTCAATCCACAGTATCGTCTGCCAGCATGTGACGCAATGTTTGAAGGTAGGTGCAGGCTTTGCGTCCTTGTGTCCCATGCTGACGACTGGAGGTTGAAAACAGAACCGAGGAAAATACTAAATGGTCTAAAGAGAGACAAGTAACTAAGTTTGCCAAATGGTTCACTTACCATTCCCTACAGCACATGGAGCTGCGAAGGAGGGG
The DNA here is from genome assembly GCA_016271365.2 of Neoceratodus forsteri. Taxonomy (NCBI): domain Eukaryota; kingdom Metazoa; phylum Chordata; order Ceratodontiformes; family Ceratodontidae; genus Neoceratodus; species Neoceratodus forsteri. The sequence goes on along the minus strand of JADMNL010000034.1, from coordinate 24,963,607 downwards.
ACTGAATTCTTCCAGCAGAAACATATGACATCACGGGGTGGAACTGAGGGATATACCACCCAGGTGGTGGGAGGCAAGGCTCTAGATAAGATTTCTTTTGGATAAGTACCTGTACTCATCATTTTGAATGTGAGGTGAGTAAAACAAAATTCAGATGTGTACAAATGTCTTGCTAGAGTGGACTGATGCGTACATTTATTACAAAAAATTTAGGTTTTTCTTCTAGATAAGAATTTCAGGTGCCAACAATGCTCCAAATAATGTTGGCAGGTAGGTATTTACTCATCAGTTTTAAAACATAGTGAGTAAAACAAAAGTGGGATACATAAAAGTGCTGTAAATCTGGCAAAAAAAACTGTTCCTCTTTAATCACCAGTTATGTTAAGAAGCACTATTCTTTAGTGTGTGGAGTATTTACAGATGTTGGGCGAGTATTGGTACTCACAAATTAATTTCTGAAGAGTACTTCCTAAAATGAGGTGAGTAAAACAGGCCAGTACACACCTTATCTAGAGCCCTGGTGAGAGGAGTTTTGCTTAAAGATGTTCCAGTGAATCAGCTCTTAAGAAGTGCCAATGTGTGGATACATGAACTACATCCACGTCTCTAGAAATTATTTTTTTTTTTTTTTTTTTAAACATTTTTTCCCCTGCTGCCCCTCAGACAGAACTTCCTTTCATGCCAGTCAAGTTGGCCGATTCTTGGCAACAGAGCCCTGTCCCAACAACTTTCCTCAGGGCACCCACCTTCAAATCCACAGTGAGCAATGGTCTCCAGTATCTGGCTGCATATAGTGACAAGGATACTCAATAGCCACCCCCTCACCCTAGAAAGATCAAGGCCAAAGACTGCCATGGGGATGAGTGGGACAGGCTGGGGCTTTGCCTTCCCGATCTCCAACCATTTTTTCTGCCCCTTTCCCAAGATGGCAATTAGCAACGTCATCAAGGCCCACCAAGCCTGAAGCTCCCGTCCACAAATACTTCCAAGTCTCAGCTGTCCCACTACCTGTGAACTGGCTCCCAAGTGGAGGTAAAACTGCAGGAGGCACCACTTTCCTACCCAGACAGTGCCCTCTGGGACACACTATCCTCGTATTCCCCACATGCCAGACAATCTGAGTTCATTCCCAACCCCAGATCATCAGTGTCACAAGCAGTAAGCCATTAGCAGAACTGTTTAGTGAGTCTCTGAGCACAGGAGAGGTCCCACAAAACTGGAGAAGAGCTCATGTGATCCTGCTCCACAAGAGTGGTAGCAGGCAGGAGGCAGGGAACTACAGACCAGTCAGTCTTACCTCAGTAGTGGGCAAGATTATGGAGACACTGCTTAAGGAAAGGATAGTGCAACACCTGGAATCCATAGGGGCACAGGATCCAAGACAGCATGGGTTTAACAAAAGGAAGGCCCTGTCAAACTAATCTCAGATTTCTTTGACTGGGTAACCAGAGTGGTGGACCAAGGGGGAGCAGCTGATGTCGCCTACCTTGACTTCAGCAAAGCTTTCGACACTGTTCCACACAGAACATTGATAAATAAGCTGGGTAGGCTCAGGGTGGGTCAGAAGTTGGTCAACTGGGTGGCAAACTGGTTTATGGGCAGAAAACAGAGAGTGGTGCTAAATGGTATACAGTCAGAAGAGATGCAAGTGACAAGTGGGGTACCTCAGAGATCGATCCTGGGGCCAGTCCTCTTCAATATCTTCATTAGTGACATTGCAGATGGACTAGAGGATAAGGCTTGACTGTTTGCAGATGACACCAAGATCTGCAACAGAGTAGATGATCCAGATGGGGTGGGCAGAATGAGAAGAGATCTGGATAAACTAGCAAAATGGTCAGAACAGTAGTAACTCGGATTTAATGCAAAGAGGTGTAAGATCATGCACATAGGGAAGAGAAACCCTGAAGCATCCTATAGGTTGGGAGAGGAGTTGCTGGCAGTCACAAAAGAAGAAAGAGACTTGAGCATCATCATCACCACCGATGACCTGAAATCATCCAAGCAGAAGGTAAGGCTAGTGGGATGTTAGGGTGTATTAGTAGGGGTATCACAAGTTGTAAGAGGGAGGGAGGTAATAATCCCCCTTTACAAGACACTGGTTAGGCCCCATCTGGAGTACTGTGTGCAGTACTGCAGGCCACACCTTCACAAGGACATTAACCAAATTGAAGTAGTCCAGAGAACAGCAACCAAAATGGTGCAGGGTCTGCATCAGAAGACATATGAGGACAGATTAACGGAGCTCAATATGTATATCCTTGAGCAAAGGAGGGAGAGAGGTGATATGATTGAAACATTCAAACACCTAAGGGCATTAATAAATCAATCAATCAAATCTTTATTTATCCAGGCGAACATCATTGAGCACAGCTCATTTGCAAGATGGACCTGGTAAGGTCAAGGTTCAATTTTACATAGATGCATACTGTACATACAAGTATACAATATTCATACACTCTAATATACTACATAGAAATTTCAGTATACACACTGTCTAAGCATACATTCTAATCATACTATACAATAGTTCGATTGTAGAGTAATAAGGGACGAGTGGAAGGGAAGCGGGAAGCGGAGTGCCTAGCTGGTGGGCGAGGAGGAAGGTGGTAGGTGCTTATAATGAGGAACAAATAACTGTGGCCTATGAGAGGGCTGGGGGCCGGCACTGGTGGGTTAGTATAACAGGGGTATAGGGCTAAGGTATATGACAGGGAATAAGGGGAGGAGGATGAAAGGAGGGGTGCATGGAGTGTGATGGGTGGTGACTCTTGATAAAGGTGTATACTTTCCGTGAGTTGGTTATATGGAGAGGGGGATGGATAAGATTAGGAATACTCTACTATTTGTGGAAACAATCACATTTTTTCTTTGATAAGCCTCGAATACAGATGTTTAAAGGATGTAACTGATATGTAACTGTTCACTTTCAGGGTCTTCTGCATCATGTTCCATAAGGTAGATAAGACATAGCTGATAGCAGATCTCCCATGTCGAGTATTGAATTTGGGCACTTTAAGCAGGATAAAGTTAAAGCTTCTTAGGGCATATTTACTTGATGTGACTTGTGTGAAGCAGTCAGACATAATTTGGTAGCATCTTGGATACTGCTCTGTAAGTCCATAGTGTAGCATTCCTGTTTCTTCTAAATTGGAGTAAAGTCCATCCAACTGCAGCGTACAGCGAGCAGTGGTGAGTGCTGAGAGGAAGACCTGTAATAAACCTCAAGGCTCTATGGTAAAGTGTGTCCAGTTTGCTCAGATAAGAGTTAGGGCAACGACCATATAGGAAATCTGCATAGTCTAATACTGATAGAAATGTGGCCTGGACCAACTTCTTTTTAGAATCCCTTGTTAGAAAGTGCTTTATTCTATAAAACAGTCCAAGCCTCTGACGAAGTTTTTTTAGCAGATCTTCCAGATGATCTAAGTAGTCTACTGTCTACCCAGACCCCTAAATATTTGAATTTTGTAACATATTCAAGATTTTCACCAAGAACAGTGGACAGCTGGGGGAGATTATTTGGGAAGGAGTGACCGGCTTGAGTTTTGGGGGAGAAAAGGAGGAGAAAAACATTGCCTTTTTTTTTTTTTTTTTTTGGCATTTAGGAGAAGTTTTTTTTTATTCCCAGTAGTTGGTGTTGTAATAGGTTGCGTTCTTATTGTAGCTCTATGCATGCTGTTACAGGAGAGGGGTGACTGACATACAATACAGTGGCATCTGCAAACAATGGCTTTGGTGAGATTATTGTTGATGCTATTGATACAGATGGCAAATAGGATTGGGCAGAGAATGGATCCTTGGGGAACTCCTCTTTGCAAAGGTTTGAGTGGTGATAGGTCTCCTTCGACCTTCACTTGCTGGGTCCTTCCCGTGAGGTAATTATTAAACCATCTAATGGAGGATGAGTCTAGTCCTATGGATTTCAGGGAGGAGAGGAGTAGTTCATGGTTGACCGTATTAAATGCCTTACTCAAGTCTAAGAATACAGCACATACACAATTTTTTTTGTCCAGTTCAAGTTGCCAATCATTGGTTACTTTAGCCAGGGCTGTGATGGTACTGTGGTTGGCTCTAAATCCAGATTGCGATAGGTTTAAAAGATAAGCCTCTTCAAGATATCCTCTTAGTTGAGTGCGCACTATTTTTTCTAGTAGCTTGGCTAGCACAGGGAGGATAGAAACTGGCCTGTAGTTGTTGAGGTCCATGGGGTCCCCTGCTTTCAATAGTGGGATAACTTGAGCCATTTTCCAGATTGAAGGAATAGAGCCTGATTGTAATGAGAGATTGAATAGGTGTGTTATTGGTACTGCTAGTGCTTGTATGGCAATTTTTAAAAAACAGAGATCAAGGGAGTCTGAACCTGCACTTTTTTTGGTGTCCAGCTGTGATATTAAATCTTCCACCTGCTTCAGAGCGGCTGGTATGAAGGAGAAGGTGGATTCCGTTACCTGTGCGTCATTGTTCTTGACACCCAACTGGGAACGCAGTTGGTTAGCCGGAGAGATGTTGAATGCTAGGCCAGCCGTTGTAAAGTGATTGTTGAATGATTCCAGGACTTCCAGTCTATCAGAGACTGTTCCCTTGCTATTGTGTATTTTGGCTGGGAGTGTAGTACTTGGATCTTGTCCTGTTATGTCTTTTATGGTGTTCCAGAACTTGGCAGGGTTGTGACAGGAGGAGTCAAGTTCAGACATATAATAAGCAGCCTTAGCATCTCTTACTTTCCTGGTACAGATATTCCTGGCTTTTCTGAACAGCTCCCAATCAGTTGGTATCTTAGTTTTTCGTGCCTTTTTCCATAACTTGTCTCTGTCAAGGAGGGCGGCTTTGAGGTCAGGAGTGAACCAACGGCAGGTTTTGTTTTTGATGCGTACCTTAGAAATTGGGGCATGGACATTAAGGGCACCTGTAATAATGTCATTGAGCACCTCATACGCTATTTCCACTGTGTTTGCTAAGTAGAACTCTTGCCATCATGTTGAGTGGTTTAGCTCTTGCAGATACGCCTCAATGTTGAATTTTTGCTTTGATCTCCTCATTGTAAACTTAGTGGGGGATGATGACTTGCAAGCTGACCTTATTCCCGCAATAAGGCAATGGTTACTGATGTCACTGAACAGTACTCCGACATGCGAGAAAGAGGTGAGGTTTACTCACTAGTATAACATCTACTAGTGTGCTGTTGCTCTGATTCTTTTTATTGATTCTGGTGGGTTCATTTATGAGCTGTGTAAGCCCATGTGTATCGCAGAATGATATTAAGGGTGCAGCTGCCTTAGAGAGCCAGTTTAGGTCTCCTATGATTATAATTTCTTCTGTTCCCTTTTGGATTAGCTCACCCAGGTGGGATAGTAGCTTAAGGTCAACTGAGGGGGGCCTATAGCAGCAGATTAGCTGCAGCGATGTGGTGTAGGAGAGGGCCACTTTGAGGGATGGGCATTCAAATTCTTTTGCCATGGATGATGAGTCGAGGCAGGTTACAGATATGTTGTCCTTCACATATATTGCTATGCCCCCAACCCTTGTTTGACGGTCAGCTCTGAATACTTGATAATTAGGTAAGTTTGTCTTTGTCAGCTGTGACATTAACAAGGTGAAAGAGCCTAACATGTTTAACTATAAGAAAAATAGCAGGACAAGAGGACACAGCATGAGATTAGAGGGAGCCCGATTAAGGTGGAATGTGAAGAAATTCTTTTTCACAGAAAGAGTGGTGGATGCATGGAACGGCCTACCTCAGAAAGTGGTGGCTATGAATACAGTGCAGGGCTTCAAACAGGCATAAGGAAGCAATACAGATGAGTATGAATAGATAAGCCACTGACAGAGCAAAGGCCAATGGTACATTTATAAGGTAGAAAAAGAAATGGGCAGACTGGATGGGCCTTGCGGTCCTTATCTGCCATAAACCTCTATGTTTCTCTGTTTCAGTAATGCTGCTGCTGCTCCCTTGTTGAGTACCTAGAGGCCAGTGGGGCACAGGACCCAAGGCAGCATGGATTCACAGCAGGAAGGTCATGTCAGACAAATCTAATTGATTTCTTTGACTGGGTGACCAAAGTAGTAGACCAGGGAGGGGCTGTGGACATGGCCTACCTAGACTTTAGCAAGGCATCCGACATAGTCCCATACAAAAGATTAATAAACAAATTAGCCAGTCTGGGAGTGGGTCCCAGGGTGGTAGCCTGGGTAAAACACTAGCTGGACAACAGGGCACAGCGGGTAATAGTAAATGTAGTCCACAGTGAAGAAGGGGGAGGTTACTAGTGGGGTACCGCAGGGTTCAGTACTGGGTCCGTTCGTTTTTAATGTCTTTATAAGTGACATTGCAGAGGGACTGGAAGGGAAAGCATGTCTCTTTGCAGATGACACAAAGATCTGCAACAGGGTTGATATGCAAGGTGGGGGTGAAAGGATAAAAAGGGACTTGGCAAGGTTGGAGGAATGGTCAAATGTATGGCAGCTCAGATTCAACACAAAAAGTGCAAAGTAATGCGACTGGGAAACAAAACCCAGGGAAGATCACACAACGGAGGTGAGATACTGACAACAAAAATGAAAAGGGACCTGGGGTAGTCATACCAGATGACCTAAAAGGTGGGCCAGCAATGTGAGAAGGCAGTAAGGAGGGCTGGTGGGATACTGGGATGCACAGGGAGAGGCATCACCAGTAGAAAACTAAAAGTTGTTAGCCCTCTGTACAGACAGTTGGTAAGACCACATCTGGCGTACTGTGTACAGTTCTGGAGACCCCATCTCAGCAAAGACAGACAGGTTGGAGGCTGTCCAGATGCAGGCAACCAAAATGGTGCAAGATCTGCACCAGAAGACATATGAAGAAAGACTAAAGGAGCTTAAGATGTATAGGAAAGGAGGAAGAGGGGGGACATGAAAGAAACGTTCCAATACCTCAAGGGAATCAAAATGTCCAAGAGGGTAGCATCTTTCAGAAAAAGAGATGTGCAAGAACAAGGGGTCACAATCTGAAGATAGAGGGGGGATGGCTCAAAGGTAATGTGCGGAGGTTGTGAGGGCTCACATTGCTGTCGCCTTCCCCCACCCTCCCAAAAAACAAGGTACAGCATTCATCTAGGTGGTGGAGAAGCTCCGTGCCCTCCTCACTTCTGGAACAGCCTGAGGATTGCCCCACCGCCCCCACCACTACCCTTGGTGAACTCCTCCTTATATAGGGGAGAGGTGGGCATTTGAACCAATCAGCCCACTTCTCCACTAGCAGCCTATGCTTGCTCGCCACTAGGGGCTGACCTGACATTCCTGTTTTCAACCTCTGGCTCTTCCGCTGGTCCCCCCCCCCCAACCTAGCTACTATGTATCGGTATATCATCCCCATGCTCAGTCGGCTCTTCCCAATACCGACACTGCCACACTCCACTTTTCCTGAATATCTACCCTCCTGTGCACATCACATCCCACTGCCTGCCTGGCTGGCTGCCCCCCTCCTTGCTATGTATCCCACACCACCGTGAGGGATCTACTGCCCCACCATGCAGCAAACAGCTTTTACCAGGAGAGGGAGAACTACCTCCTGCACCTCCCAGACCCCCCACTCGCCACACATGATCACGCCATCCCCCGCTCGCTGGTACTCCTGACCCTGGCGTCCCCCAACTTGCTTAACCTCCCCATTCCCACTTTTTCTAGCTTTAGAAAACCCCAAGCATGCATATCTCACTGCAGGAAAAAAATTACCTGGAATCCCATCCTCAGGCCTCTTCTCCTCCTAATGTCTGGCAATATCCACCGTAACCCTGGACCTCTAGCTACCTACTTGCCCTCACACTCAGCAGGTGGATTACGTATTTCCAACCATAATGTCTGCAACTTACTAAAAAAAAAAAAAAAGTACTCCTTCCAAGGGTGGGTCCGGCAAATCAGCCCAACATCATTGCCCTGGGTGAAACCTGGCTCTCCGCCCGTATACCTGACTCCTCTGTGACCCTCTCTGGATATCACATTTTCCAGGGTGAGCAGGGAGGTGGCTGTGCCATTTACACTAAGGACACTTTGACCGTTCAACTGCTCCCCCACCCCATCTCATATCCGGACCCCAGGCACTCTCACTCAGACTTACCCTTGGACAATCCCTAGCCCCCCTGATCATCACCGCTAGCTACAGTACATTCCCCCCAGAGATCAGAAGGCAGCCTTCAACTCTATCATGTCCTACCTTGACACCTTACCACCTCATACAGAAAAAAATTGTCCTTGGTGACTTCAATATCAACTGGCAATCGAACCTCACCACCCCATTCATCAATGAAGCGTCAGCCCGTGACCTCGCAGTCACCTCACCCACCCATCTGCACCAGCGCACAGGGTCCTCTTCCCTCCTGGACCTACTGTTCACTAACCACCCCACAAAATCACAGCACTACTATACTCCCAGATGCTATTAGTGACGACTCCCTGTCCTCTGTACCTGGACCAGTCAGGCCCCAAAGTCCCCCGGAAAATGATCTTACAATGTAAGCTTGCTCCCAGTAAACTCGCGCTCTAAGAGCCTACCTCCACACGCTCTATTGGTCATTCATCAAATATATCCTTGATCGGGACAGCCCGGCTGGCGCGACTGGGCTACACGCTTGCTGCGCCAGCGACCCGGGTTCAGGAACGGACTCAGGCGGCTAGAGGGCCAGCTAGGGGAAGGAGGATTGAGCGCCAAGGGGCTGCTCTCTTCCTCCGGGCGGGGTGGGATACGGGTCTCGCAGCGATACCGCCACCTGGGTGACCACAGGTGGAGGTGCAGCTAAACAGCATATAAGGGGAGGGAGGACATCTACCAGGAGCCGCAGCATTAGCACATCACGATGTGAGTCACTCCATGGCCCCCCCCCCCTTGCGTGCAGCCGTCCTGTGGGCTGGGACCAGGAAAATGGAAAAACCCTGTGCTGGGCTCCTGTAGACGGGACCCGGCTGTCCCAAAATAACCCTTAACCAGGCTCCATAGATGGGGCTGATGACTCCTTCCGGCGCATACTTGAGGTGTGAGAGGGGGACTAAGGGGGGGGGGGTAAACCGAGACAGGATGGGGAAAGGCTAACCAGCACCTGGAGGGAGGTACCTGGGGTGGGACTACGGGAATACACAGCCTAGGGATCCCCGAAGAAAGGAATGTAGTACAGCGAGAATGGGGCATAAAGAGAAAGTATAAAAACAATTAAAAAAAAAATATATATATGTATATACACACACACACACACACACACACACACACACACTTGATCCAAACAGAACCCTAGATCTCTTCACTCTTTCATTTAACTCCATCTGTGACATGTTCACACCACTTACCAAAAGGATGGTCAAAGGTAACCCAGTGCCCTGGATCGCCAACCACCTACTGGTCCTCATGTGGTCCCGTGATTCCCTATGGCACCTCTCTAACAAGTCTGACCTACCTTCTGACAGACAAAAGTACAGGAAGGCTCAGAACCAATGCACATAGTCCCGGCACAAAGCCAAGGCAGAGTATTACAAATCTGCCCTAACTTCTACCTGGGATTCAGGGTGCAAATTCTGGAACAATATTAAGGACATCTGGGGCAAAGCCCCAAACTGTGCCACTATGCAAATCTTGATTGAAGGGGGCCTGACCTCCGACCTCACTCAGATAGCCACCCCATTAAACACCACCTTCTCCGACCTCAGCCACATCCTTCCTAGCAACTTCTCCGATCCTCCACCTATCTCCAACACTAACTCACACCCAGCGCACCCTCCATTACATCTCTGATGCATCTCCCCCAGATCTGCGGAGCCTTCTCTCAAAAAGACCATAAGCCACTCCCAATACAGCGGTGACTCCTTAGACCAGAGACTGCTCCGGCTCACCCTCCACAAGGTGCCAATCCCTCTCACCCATATTATAAACCAGTCTTTATGTCTTGGAAAATTCCCCCTGCGCTGGAAATCTGCCTCAATTACCCTGATATTTAAGAGCGGGGACCCCACCTCTACCAACAACTACCACCCCATCTCAATTCTCCCTCCCCTATCTAAGGCACTTGAGTGTATTGTTGCCGATTGGCTCACTGACCACCTAAACAAACACAACATACTTTGCAGCCAGCAACAAGGCTTCCGCAAAGGACATAGTACGACTACCACACTTCTGGAATTCACCACCCACCTACACACCGCCCTTGACAATGGTCATCTCTCTGGTGCAGTCTTCATCGACCTCACTAAGGCATCTGACACCATCAACCACTCCCTCCTACTAGCTACTCTATCCAGAACTGGTTTCTCTCAAGATGCCCTCTGCTGGTTCACTGACTACCTGGCGGATCACTTTCAGCAAGTCAAAATTGGCACAACATGCTCCAGTGTCCCACAGGGGTCCATTCTCAGATCTCTATTATTCAGTCTCTTCCTTAACTCCGTCCCTCTATCCTGCCCAGACAATATGCTACTCTACGCGGACGACACTGTCCTATTCTCCTCCAATCCGGACCCCACCCAGCTTCACCTCTCCCTCCAATCCGCCTTCAGCAAGGCTGAAAATGGTTCGCCATGCAGCGCCCCATCCTAAACTATAAAAAAAACTAAAGTCATGTACTTCTCACACCCTCAAAACACTAGGAAGGACCATTGCCCGCCAGTCCTAACTACCAACCAGACCCCTCTCGAACAAGTGGACTCCTTTAAGTACCTGGGCATCACACTTGATACGGCCTTTACCTTTCACCAACACATTTACCAATTGACCACAGCCCTCAATACCCAGATTGGCCCCCTCTACCGGGTCAAACACGGTCTTACTCCTGACGCCCTTTGGCTAGCAGTCTCTTCCTCGGTCCTCTCCTTCCTAGACTATGGCATGCTAATCTATAGCACTGCCAGCTCCTCTGCCTTATCCAGGCTCTGGCTCTCCCTCAGCAAAGCATATCACCTCATCCTGGGCTGTGATCGTCTAACGCACACATGCTTTCTACAATGCCATGAACTGGCTTAACCTTGATAACAGAATCAAGTTTCATACCTGCCTCATGGCTAAAAAGATTACCTTTGGTCTTACCCCTGCTGGACTCTCACCTCTAATACAATGGGCCCTGTCATGGCAGTGCACTCGTAGCTCCCATCG